>OX359266.1:51729349-53050599 GCA_947179155.2 Hedera helix | reverse complement strand
TTTTATGTTAATTAAAAGGAAGGGTACAATCTTATTTTGTGTTTTACTCATTTTTATTTTCTTTTACTGTGTTTTCATAACGTAAATAGCTTATTTGGGTAAATAAAATACCTATCATAAACTAATTTCCCATTGGCCCACCAAAGAAATAATTCATATATCTTACGATACAATACAGATTACAGATACCTCGTTTGGTTGTTCAAACTACTCGTATATTTAAATTGGAAAATAAAATACGGTATCATTTCATTAGTTTATTATTACTATTAACAATTAAGTACCAAACAAACATAGAAACACCCACTCCCCAGAAAACGACCGCCAAAACCCCACATAACACATCTGATCGCCGGAGCCACCACCGGCAGTCATATATATATATATATATATATATATATATATATATATAAAGAGAGAGAGAGTCAATGAAGTAGATTTAAACACGGTGAGAAGAAAACAAGAAAGTTATTGCACATTTTGGGAGTGTGTGTGTGTGTGAAGGTAGATCGTTAATTAGTCTTTATGGCATGGTTGAGTAAGAGAAGGCGCTGGATACTGAGTTTTTCCTTAGGTAACGACAGCGTTTTCACTTCCAAACAATGAGGATTTCTCGATTCTCCGTGGTCCGGTTTTTCCTTCTACTGTTCGTCTTCTTCCCTCCAAAAGGTACTTTACTCTTCTTGTCCTTCAAGAACTGTGTGAATTGATTCGTTGATTGGAATTCATTGATTTTTTTTCCCAACTTTGATTGATTTATTGATGAAGGTGTTTTCCAAATCACTGATTCTGAAAAGTGCGCTTATACTCATGTCTGAGTATTTATATAAAACGTAATATTGCTGTTTTGATTAGGTCTGTAGTCTGAGGATGACTTTCATAATTTAAAATTACTCCAATTGTTTCTATAAACGGATTATTTAAGGAGGTTGTTTTGTGATCGATTTGCCAAGTTTTTGTTAAATTTGTCCAAAATTAGTTATTTTGTGATGTGCTGTGTTAATTAATAGGCGTGGTGATTAAGATCATGACTATGTTTCCAATGGTATGTAAAATATTTAACAGGCTGTGTATCGAGCTTTATTATCAAAATTTTAAGAGAAACATAGTATTAAGATGCTACTCTTTTAGTTTGGTAGGAGCAATAGATTTCTGAATGAATTGTTTTAGACAACTGAAATAAGATTAGGAAGTTTATCTGAGGGTTGGAGATTGGTGATGCTACTCATTGGGCTGTAATAACAAAATCCAGTTAGGTAGGAGGGACCTTCAATCATTATTTCACTAGCTACCTTGAATATGTTTTGATTAATTCTGAATTGCTCTGTATATAGTTGTGGAAAGGTCATCAGCTTGTTAAGTCAAGTCAGAATGTAATCATGTGATCAAGCCAATTTGTCATGACTGTTAAGTGAGTCTCCAAGTTTTCTGATCCTGAGACAACCTCAAGTAGCTTGGTTCTATTTGCAAATGTAACAATTCAACTTGATTGAACATTTCAACTTCTTATTCATGTGTTGGAGTTGGCTTAGGAAATTGTGTGTAAATTATGTGTCTAGTTTGCAGACTAACTTTGGAGTCAATTTTAAATATAAGGAAATGTCATTATATTGAACATTGGTTCCTTACTTTTTCCTCTTCAGGGCACCTGGCAGTGAAAGCATTCACTGGAACTTATGGAATAAATTATGGAAGAATTGCAGATAACATCCCTTCACCTGATAAAGTTGTTACACTCCTTAAAGCGGCTAAGATTAAGAATGTCCGAATTTATGATGCTGATCACAGTGTCCTCAATGCCTTTAGTGGGACTGGGCTTGAATTGGTGGTCGGACTTCCAAATGAATTCCTAAAAGATATGAGTGCTAATGCAGATCATGCCCTAACATGGGTTAAAGAAAATGTGCAGAAATTCCATCCCAAGACGCACATTGTGGGTATTGCAATAGGAAATGAAGTTTTGGGAGGGGGTGATTTGGAACTCTGGGAAGCTCTATTGGGTGCTGCCAAAAATATTTACAATGCCACAAAAAAGCTTCAATTAAATGATGTTGAGATATCCACTGCTCATTCGCAGGCTGTTTTTGCCGAGTCTTACCCACCTTCTTCGTGTACTTTCAAGGAGGGTGTTGCTCAATACATGAAGCCACTATTGGAGTTCTTCTCACAGATTGGATCCCCATTCTGTTTAAACGCTTACCCTTTTCTGGCTTACATGGGTAGTCCAGATAAGATTGATATAAATTATGCACTTTTCCAGTCAACAGATGGAATAATTGATCAGAAAACCAATCTTCATTATGACAACATGCTTGATGCTCAGGTTGATGCAACTTATGCTGCTTTAGAAGATGCTGGATTTAAGAAAATGGAGGTTATTGTTACAGAGACAGGTTGGGCTTCTCGTGGAGATGACAAAGAAGTTGCAGCAACTGTAGATAATGCAAGGACTTACAATTATAATTTGCGTAAAAGGCTTGCCAAGAAGAAAGGAACCCCAATGAGGCCAAAAATGGCGTTGAAGGTATATGTTTTTGCGGTGTTTAATGAAAACTCGAAGCCTGGTCCAACTTCTGAGAGGAACTTTGGACTGTTCAAAGCTGATGGGAGCATTTCGTATAATATTGGGTTTTCTGGACTAAGATCTTCATCTGCAGCTTCATCTATTATATTTTTTAAGGTATGAGCCCTGTTTCGCTTGTGTCATAACTCGATGTGTTTCTCCACTTTAGGTGGTTTTCTCGATGGGTAAGGGCGGTTTATTTAATAAATCAATTTTACTCTTTTTTGGAGAGAGATCGACCTCTAGTATCATGTGTCTTCACTTTTATAGATTTTGCTCTTCAACTGGACTGATTACTTCCTACAGAATTTTCCTCAAAGATGGATAAAACTAAATTAAATAATGGAATGGTTCATAAAGTATATGGGAGAAATAAGAAGGAAGAGAACGATGTCACCAGAAGAAAAAATAAGGGGCAGGGGATGAGGGAGTAAAGGAGATTGATGTGCTAGAGAAAAGAGATCAGAATTTAAAAAGATAAAATGTAGCTTATTCATTACAAAATCCTGATACAGTGAGCCTACTAAAGTTATATTGGCCACATCATCTGCTCATGGTTTCCACGTCACAAGTTTAGAATTTCATTGTCGTGGTGGAATCTTCAAGGAATTAATTTTCAATTCAGTAGAGATTCGCAAAGTGGGAGAAATGGCAGAGGCCTCAAGGTCATGGGGTGCAATCCCCATACTTGTCGCGTTATCTATCAAAAAAATAAATATAAATAAAAATTGCACAAGTATTTATGGCTCTTGGCAAGTATGCCTATGGTTTCTTGCAACATGTCATCTGTTCAAGTCTAGTTGAAGTATTTGTTTCTTCTACTTCATGGGGTAAGTTGTGATATTCTGCATCTTTGCTTTGAATATATAAAGGTTTGGAGTGAGGGACATTAGACACTGTAACCTTAAATCTTAAACTTTATCAGGGGACTTTCCAAAGGGTGCACACTTACTTCAATAGATGATACTATCTTCTGAGCTAGTAAGCATCAGGAGATGAATTAAGATTTAGAGGGGGGGGGGGGGGGAGTTGGATGGGTAGAAAAGCCTATTAGCTTGAAAGATTTTTAGTTTTTCCTAATAATTGTCTCTTACCACATTCTGAACTTATAGATAAGATTCCATGTATTGAAGTCAATGTGAGGTTATAGTTCACGGGTCCTGGAAACTTTCTGAACTTGGTTTGCAAGAAGCATTTAGTATTTTACTATAATAATGGAAGAGGTTCAGTGATGGAGGAAGTTGTATGCTCCTTACTTTGATATCCCAAGCTCATATTTTTGGACTACAGTTCGTTGTAGGAATCTTTATAATGTATCTGAAGAAGTTAATTTGTTTTTCGTTTCTCTGGAAAACTTGTGGATGCTACTGTGTTTAGCATTAGAAAATCTTTCCATGATACCAATTAGACTTCATTCTTGTTGAGATCATGAGTAAATGCATGGGATATTTACATATACATAAAATATTCTTTAAAAGTCAATCTTGTTAAACTGTGAACAAGTGTTACGGAAACTCTCAACCTATCAGTACCAGTATGGCAAAATCTGTGATACGGACTATTCGGTCCTAACTATCTAATGGTATGGCCAGTTTTGATTATTAATTAAAATCCTGATGTTTTAAAGAATAATGAATATTTGAATACAAAATGATTTCTAATATATATATATATATATATATATATATATATATATATACATAATAAATATTTCCTAGTTAGTAGAGACCATATCTGAAATTATTAGCAAATATTTGTAAATCTGTCTGGACTAGATGCGAGCAAGAACCAATAACATTTATTTTTCAGTTTGCTGTTATAATCGTTCTCAATTCTCATTCATGAGACTTGTAATTATTTACACTTTTGATTTGCATCTTTCCCTTCAGGGAATTCCTGATCAAGATCGATCTTGGTCATATGCCTTGGTGTTAACAGCTTGTGCTTCAGCGTTGCTCCTGTTGGTAAGATAACAACAGATTTAACAGTTTTCAGGCCAGCCTGTTATGTCAATACCAAATTAGTATCCAACGGATCCTTATAGCTCCAGGTCTGGTACCATATAATATCACATTAATATACTGCATGAAGACGACGAAATCTCTCTTCAAGATCCCTCTTACAAAACTTGGGTACCATATTTTATGTTGCATACTATTAGAAATACATCTTCACTTCATTTTACTCCTTGGATACTCAGTTAGCAATTGTCGCTGATATCTTTAATCTCTGCAATGTAGCTTGATTTTGTGCCAAATAATATGTCAAAATACAATTGGTCTTCTCGCTAATTATAGGAGGAGATTAAACCACGTATGAAATGGTAACTTGTGGTCTCGTAATGGTGTGGTCGCGATTGTTTCAACCACTTACAGTAGTGTAAAATGAAATGATTGTATCCTCTAAAGTCCTCCTTTTATACCATGATTCAAGAAAAACGTTTTTGTTTTCAAATTAAAGAAAAGAAAGTAGTAGAATTTCAAAGGGCATGGGGTGGTGGTGACTATGCTAAACGGATTATAATAACGAGATGGACAATGGACTACTTGTAAAATGGGGACTGGTAGTTTTATATTTTGTTCATGTATAATTATTATATATAGTTATTGATTATTGATAACATTATCCTCTCATCCCACATTTTTTGTATGGAAGAGATTGGGACCGTATGCATGAAAAAGTGAGCTAACCGTTATTGAAGTAGAATAGAAAGATGGCTATCTTATAAAATTAGAAATAAAAAGAAAAATAAATTATTGGAACTAAACGTTATAGTTACACCATATATTACGTGGAAAATTGGAAATAAGATTAACAATTTCTAGAATTTATTCAATAGCCTCCTTAAATTGACTATGGTTGTCAGTGGTTGGAGTAATCTGGATTTGAAAATAGCCGATTTCTCTGGCCTTCCCCCCCCCCCCCCCCCCCCCCCCCCCCCCCCCCCCCCCCCCCCTTCTCTTTATTCTTTTGGGAAACATTGACTTAGAGGTCTTTATTTACATTTTAATTATGTAACCCTGTTGACCTATCTAGCTAGGATATATGTTGGTAAAAATTCTTCGACTAGACTAAAATACTCGATCTACCTTCTCTAAGGAATGACACCAACCAAATACTTTAAACTAAATATAATACTCTGTCCATAAAATGTGAGTGTCACTTATTGTTCTTTGCATGTCAATTTATTGTATAACCTCTAATTATATTTGTATATTAATATTAGTGGAAAAGAGAAATTTTACATATACAAACTTTATTTTTGTTTTTCCTCCCGCATTGAACTTTGAGGTGGCGTTTGTTTTGTATCAAATTAATATAATAAATTATTACATTGATTTGACTTATTTTTTGTTTGGTTCACTTATTATATGTATTAGCTCATTACGTCCGTAATGTAATAAGTTATAAAGGAGAAAATATTAATGGTTATAAATGATTTGACATTAACTTACAATTAATTGTTTTATTCATTACATACAATCATATAATTTAGTAAATCACTCGCAATTTTGAATATAATTAATAACATTACAATCACTACATAAATACCAAGAATCAACCAAACAAATATGTTGTAATATCCTATCACCATTATATTACTACTCTCTTATATTACATAAATTATTGTACTGTATTGTATCAAATTTCTATTCCACAGACTAAATCTCACCCTAGAGCTTTCAAGTCCCCCCGGGGGGGGGATAACTTTTGACTTTTGTGGTCATGACTAGTCCATTTTATCTTCTACATGAAATGGCGTTGCTGCTTTCTGCTGAACTAAACCACCATTTCTACCTATTCGTCCTTTTAATTTTTCAAAGTAGTAGTACTAAAAGGCCTTGCACGTTAAAGTAGAAAGACATGCTAGTTATGTTTTCAGAAATAATGCTATTCATGTGGCATTGTGGATTACTAGCGACTCCTGGAAACAGTTGCAACAATTATTGCACAAGCCAAGACCAAACAAGTCTATAAAACCCCTAATTTCAGTCTTCTAAAGCTAAAATTCTCTCTCATTTGCACTAACCATACATACAATTACCCACCAAAATTTGACTTGGCTAAAACATGCCAAGAAAACTGAGTTTTGCCATCACAGTTCTTGCTCTAACAGCTCTGACACAAACTCTAGAGGCTCAACAAACTCATATCGTAGCATGGACTATCCCTCCCGGCGGCCCCCTTGTTTACCAACTTTGGACTTCCTTCCAGAAGTTCACCGTTGGTGACAACCTCGGTACCTCCCACACAATTCACAAAAACTGATTATTTTTTTTTCCTAATCAAATCCTCTATATGATTTTGAATAAAGCAATAGTTAATATTGTAAATTATTATTTTGAAAATTAAAATAAATTCATATTATAATTTGAATTTTGAAAATTTTCAAATTAACTCAAATCAAAGTTACCGGAGCAATATGCTTGCCCCACTTTTCTCTTGTTTCAACCAAAACATATGATGCTTTATTTGCTATGGCAGATAATGTTATGATATTATCAACATTTTTCTTAGCAGTGTTAGTTATGCTTATACTTTCAAACTAAATTATTTCTTCTGGCTTGCAGTTTTTAACTTTGCAACAGGGGTACACACGGTAGCTAGAGTCACAAAAGAAGCATACGACTCGTGCAATTCAGCAAATCCTATGGCAATTGAAGCAATTAGTCCAGCAAATTTTCCACTTGATTCAGTTGGCGAGTACTATTTCATATGTACCGTACCGGCGCACTGTCCCTTGGGACAGAAATTGGCCATCGATGTCACTGCCCCTGGTGGACCTACGCCTTTTCGCCCGCCTCCACTGACCTCCACTCGTAGGGATGCCGTGTCCTATGCCGTCGGAGATACACTAGGGTGGCTTGTTCCTCCTGGTGGTGCGACTGCTTATTCTTCGTGGGCTTCTCCCAAGACCTTCACCGTTGGAGATTCTTTGGGTAAAAAATTAAATTTCTCTTTTAACCATACTGTTCTGCATCATAGAGTGGTGTATGATTAAATTGGTTTCTGTCATAATTAATAATAAATAAAAATACTTAGAATAGGAAAAAATGTATATCGGCTGCGTAAATTTGATGATTTTGATTTGAAATAAGAATTATTTTTATTTTTTTGTGGTTTTAAATTGTCACAGTTTTCAATTTTATAACGGGACAACAAGATGTGGCGAGGGTGACAAAAGAAGCATATGATACGTGCAATACAAAAAACGCTATTACCCTGGGAACAACCAGTCCGACAAATTTTAGGCTTGAAACTGTTGGTGACTACTATTTCATAGGCACAATGGGCCGGCGGTGCAGCTTGGGGCAAAAATTGGCCATTAAAGTTACCGGCTTGCCTGATGGACCTGTTACATATACTGTTGGAGATGGACTAGGTTGGCTTCCACCTCCTGGCGGTGCCCTTGCTTATTCCACTTGGGCTTACAACAAGAACTTTGTTGTTGGAGACATTTTAGGTAATACTAATTTTTAAAGTTGAAATTTCTCTCAGCAGGAGAAATATTATTAAGAATGTGTATGGTTTGGTTTAGTGCAATTATAAAATATAACTGTAACTAAATTATACAATACAGTTAATATTATAGAAGTAATCGTAATCGTGGTTAACAAAATCACTCCATTACTAACAGTTTTGATTAATATTTTACGATTACTATTTTTTCCTGATTAATATGTTATTTAATTAATAAAGGTAGTAAATAAACAAGTTAATAATAAAAGAGTTTTAAAATTCAAATTATTAGAACCTAGAAAAAACATTATTTTATAAAAAAAATTATGAATACTCTCCCACAAATTTGCTATACATATATGATACGAACAAGTAGAAAAAAATTATATAAACAACTAAAAAGCTAACACTATGTAGATAATTAATTCATTTATGAGTGCACTTTTCTATTATTAAGCTAGTAATTATATGCTAGAGTTTCATTATATGTGTGTGTGTGTGTGTGTGTGTGTGTGTGTGTGTGTGTATAGGTGGGGTTCAATTAGTTTAGTGTAATTTTTTACTAGTAACTATTATTATAACCAAATGTGTGACTTATTTTTTTAATTTCAATTTATTAAATTTTTCATTGATTACAATTTTTTGCAGTTTAATTTTGTGATTGTTTTACAATTTTTTTGGTCACCCCTAAATATTACATAGTTTGTCTATCCTAAAATGAGTGTCATCAATTATTTGAATACTAATATCAAGATTTTCATACATTGCATTTATAATCAACAATTTTGCTTTACCAATGTCTCCGTTATATATATTTTTTAATTTACGTAAATATAATCTACGAACTATAAGATTATGTCAAAAAAAACTTAATTTTAAGTGTGTGAAAAATACAAACCTTAATCCCTTTGAATGCAAAGGGAGCTAAATTACTTTTACAATCAATCTAAGACTATTTTTATAATTTAATTTGAATTTTGCATCATCAAATTCCCCTTTTCTTTTATACTACGATTATCAATTGAAAGTTTGTTATTGCGGTCCATCTAATTTGTCGTTTTGTGCTATTGTAGTTTTCAACTTTGTGAACAAGACACAAGACGTGGCCTTGGTAACAAAGTCGACCTATGAAAACTGTGACACAAATGATACTATTTCCGTCTGGACCACAAGTCCGGCGAGTGTCACCCTCACCGTCTCCGGCGAGCATTATTTTACATCCACCTATCCATTGCTCTGCACTTTTGGACAAAAGCTAGCTGTTAATGTCAGGGCCGCCGCCGCCGCGACTTCTCTCTCCCCAGAAGGCCATTAATTCAACCACGTCTGACGAGACACTTTCTCCGTTGACCAGCTCAGTCCCACCACCTCATGCTGACGGTGCCTTGTATTTCACCCACTTCTCCCTTCTTCTAGCTTTCTTCGTCAATTAAAGAATGTGTTGATGTACATGCATGCTTATAAGTTAGATATAGTTTGGTGTTCTTTTTATTTTATTATTTTCTTCTTCCGTTGGACTAGTAAAAAGATGTATGATAAAAATTGAATGAAATAATTTTAAATGTTTAAGTAATTTAAATAAAATAAATTTTTAAATACTGAATAAAATAAATTATTTGATAAATAATCGTATATGAAACATTTAAACTTAATTGGTCTTTAATATTAGAGTCTCAATTTTCTGTTCTTATATTTTAAATTGAAAGAAATAATTTACCGTCAATTTATTAAATATTTTTTTCTATAAGATAACACTAGCTTGTTCAATCATTTTCAGTCTTCACGAGAGGGCAACCCCGATCATAGTTGGCTGCTCAAAATCAAGCACCCTTCGATATATTATCAATTATTATTGACTTTTAAAAATTAATTTAAATTTTTTAAAAATTAAAATGACTAATTAAAGATTATAAAATAATAAAATTTATGATAAATAATATTTTTTAGATAATTTATAATATTTATTATTTTATTAATTAATATTAAATAAAATTTATATTAATTTAAAATTAAAACAAATTAAATTAATTTTAAAAAATTAACAGTGATGAAATAATATAAAAAAGAGGAGTGTTTTTTAATTTTGGTATATCACAAATTCTTGCCCCTCTTGTCTTCATCCATTTCAAAAGTCCTGCGCGGTGCCGCATCTCCTCTCTCTCTCTCTCTCTCTCTCTCTCTCTCTCTCTCTCTCTCTCTATATATATATATATATATATATATATATATATATATATATTACGTTCCTTTCATCCCAGATCGAATGATATTGAAAAGTTCCATCAATTATACAAAAATACATATTTTATAAATTATATTATTGGTCCATCCATTTAATATGTGGTTTGCAATAATGTAATTTTCAACTTAATTTGTGAATGGGACACAAAGGCCGGCAACAGAGTCAGCGTACAAAACCGGTCACCCCCATTAGGCAATAGTGCCATTGCCGTACTGATCATTAAGTTTGGCTATCCACCAATGTCATGTCAGGTCCGTTCATTGTCTGTCCGCCATTCACATGCTGGCACGGTGCATGGCGTTGCCTTCTTTGGTGCTTATTCATTTTAATGCCTTTTGGACATTAAAAAGGTGTGTTTCACAACCTTTTCAGCTCTCCCAAACTCACCGCGCCAAGAGTAGTGAGTAAACGAAAGAGTATTAAATGCTAAGTTTGTAAATTAAAAAAAAAATGTTTAAATTAAGATGTGTATACACGTAAATAAGATTTTTATTAATTGTGTTTCTACATAACATGAAGTAGAGTTTCCATTTTAATGAATAAAGGATTTAAGACAGACTCATGTAATTAAAATTAGTTTTAATCAAAATTCTCTCCATCTTATAAAAAGAGTCTCTTTTATCAAAATAAAACAAAAAATAAAAATAGTCTTATTTTTTTTAATTATATATAAAATAACATAATATTTTCAAGTTTACCATCCTTGTTTCAATATCATATAACAAAATTTAAAAATAAATATAAAACAAAAATATATGCTAAAGTTTGTAGGTTTTGCAAGTACGAGTATTTTTGTGGAAGGCAGAGAAGGAGTGTTAATATTCTTCATTAGATTAAATTAGGAAGTTCAATGAAATTGACGTAGCATGCATGGAGATATAAGTTTTGAAATATGACTTTTATTTCGGGGCAGATGGAATTGAGATTTTCTTCGAAGTGGGCATAAACCTACCGTAGTTGCCATAGTAAAATTGTAGTTACCACGGCCTTGACTTTTCCAACCATTTCAGACGGCCATGCATGGATTCGGCTCCTCTCCTTGATCCCTTTTCCCCTAATTTTCCCCAATTCCACATTAGATGAACAACCCATGGAAAATTATAAGCTATTTTAGTGGATAATTTTATTTTTATTTTTAGAGAAATGGTTGGTGAAATTATAGGTATAAGTGACTATTGTTTTTAGTAATATATATACATATTTGGTGCAAGTTTGGTTCCTTTTGAAAGGAGGTAGCCTTCCATTGCTCGGACATATTGCTGTAGAATTAGTTTGGGTTTCGCCCAATTACTTGAACCAAATTAATTATTTTATTATTAAGTTTTTGTAACAATAAGGTCACAATAACTGCAATGCACCAACCTTACCATCTCAAGTATGGGAGTTTGATGTCAGCTTGATGTCAGTATCACGATATGGATGGAGAAATCACATTAAGAGAGAAAAATTATTGAAATACTGTGTGATAAATCTTACATCGAATTATAATGAGAAGAATTAAAAACATATGCATTCTAGTAGATCATAAATCTAATCACAATTAAATCAAAAATAATAAGAGACGAAGAAAATTAGTAAAACTCTAAAAGAAAAATAAGTCCACAACTCGCATGCCATAAAAAAACTCTAGATAAATAAATAATACGACCCTATTTATCTGCCTTAAGACCGGGTAGACAGAATCTTTGGAATATCCATTTTAATAAGGTTTTCACAAATGTATTGTCCTTAAAAATTGTATGTATATAAAATAAGCTTACTTTCATGCGATCAGATTGACCTCTCCAGTCTCCACCACCACCACCATAAAACAGAGAGTTATTTTTTAACTTTATTATTAAATTATTTTTTGTTTTTAGACCCACCCACACAGGTCGAACCTGTTCTGCGTAAAAAAAGTGGCTTTCAAATCCAATTTGAAACACCCTTCAATCATTTGGATTTGGGTGTAACAACCACACATAAACATATTTACCGAAGATAAACTCTAGATTTGTCCCACACAAACTAAAATAATTTAAATTACTATATTAATCAGTTGTATTTCCTCCGTTTGATTCTTATTTGAAATTTTCTTGTGAAAATATGTTTTGCCTGACATAAAATTTTAAAATAATATTTGAAATTTTAATACTTAGACAAAAGTTTATTAAAATGTAAATTGTTGAAGGGTTCTTGGCATTGGAGCATAATACATAATTAGTCATACTGATCAATAATATTTTTGCAACAAAAGATTAGATACAAAAATAATAATTTAAAATGATGTGTATAATAATGATTAGTTATAACCAATAAACTCACTCATATATAATAAAATATCAATTAATTATAATTCGACATATTATTTTATATTTAATTTTTTGTAATTTTATTTTGTTGCCATAGCATTATACATTGTGCAATTTTAAAAACTAAAACACAACGGTAAGACTGGGTAAGAGAAAATAAGAGCCATAAAATTGTTGGAAGAGAAGGGATAAAAAATATACTCCTAAGTCAATGTATGCTAGTTCTGTCTCTGTATTTTTTTAAATTATTTTTTTATGTTATGGGAGTGTATTGCACGATAGATCGAAAAATATGCAGTGTTAATTTTAATATTCACGAAGTTTTAATTATTATTAATTAATAGGTAAAATGTGCCTATGCCTGGAAGCTCTTTCCTAATTTTATAATATGCACTCATTGTGCATCGCACTTGTAAGGTTAAATATCAACGTGGGAAACCCACCAAAACATTTTATTTATTTGTAGAGACCCGACCTTTTCTATTATTAATACTAATAGTTAGCTCTATCTGTTGCTTTTCCCATCACACACGCGTTTTAAAATATCCAAATATATATATATATATATAGGGGAATGATCCATAGCAAGCGTTTGCTATGGACACTATTCCAGCAAACGCATCTTCAACCGTTGAAATAATAATGTTAAAGGATGAGATGATTTCCACCCGCTATCTAAGATAACGGGTAGGAATAATATATATACGTTTGCTTGAATAGTATCCATAGCAAACGCTTGCTATGGATCATTCCCCATATATATATATATATATATATATATATATATATATATATATATGAGTAATAGGATTTTCGATAAATGGGTGTGTCCATAAAACATTCAAAAAATTCAAAAAAAAAAAAAAAAAAAGAGTTTACAACATTTGTCTAAATAAACTGAGCTTATAGTTTACAAAGCTTAATTATTTGTCTTAATTAATTGCGCTCAACTGAGTTTCGAACAACCAAACAAAGCTTAATTAATGTCCATAATACTTGTCTATTGATTATAAGAAGTACGTCAAGTATTCCAAGCCCAGAAGTTTTATTAAACTTCAACGCGGTAAATCCCACTATACACGGCCCATGTAATTCCACACCGACGGCTAACCGTTGACTTCACACCACGTCATGGTCAACGTCACAGGACACGTGAACGCTCTCCAATTTCCATACCCGAATGGCCAACTTGGATTGTGCGTCTGTCTATAAATGCATAACCAAAGTACAGTTAATTTAGCAACCTACTGAACTCTGCCATACCATAGAGAGAGAGAGAGAGAGAGAGATAAATTAAGAGCAGCAGGGCAGGGGGGCGATCTGAAGAACACAAATAATATTTAAAATATAGGCGCAATGGGCAGCGGAAAATTAAATATGGTAGTGTTTTTAATGGTTGTGGGAGTAGCAGCCTTGCAGCTACAGACCTCAACGGCACAGACTACTCATGTAGTTCTTGACTCCTTGGGCTGGATCATTCCACAAACCGGTGCCGCCGCCTACACCACCTGGGCTTCCAACAAAACCTTCACCGTCGGCGATACTCTTGGTAATTAATTATTTAAACTTCATTTAATTTATCTGTAATTTTATTTTGTCACCATAACATTATACACAGCAATTTAAAAACTAAAACACAAGGATAAGAAGATTGGGTAAGAGAAAATACGAGTCATAAAATTGTGGAAGAGAAGGAAAAAAATATATATACTGGTATAATTTGATTAATGTTGATATATAATGGTATATGTATGCAGTGTTTAACTTTCCGGCAAGTGCACACACCGTGGCTCAGGTAACAAAGGCGGCCTTCGACGCATGCACCACCACCGGAACCCTTTCTCTATGGAACACGCCGCCGGCCAGGGTTACTCTCAACTCTTCCGGCGACCACTACTACCTCTGTACCATAGTAGGTCACTGTTCCGCGGGTCAAAAGTTGGCCATCAATGTCACTGCTGCCGCACGTACTCCTCCCCCGGCACCTACACCTTCACCCGCTGCCACTCCTCCGCGCTCACCAACCCCTCCACCGGCGGCCTCCCCTTCACCTACCACCACGCCTACACCGTCACCCTCCGGTCTCTCCCCTTCACCTTCTGCCACACCTCCGGCACCTTCCTCCACCACCACTCCAGCCCCAGGCTCAGACAGCACTCCATCAGCACCACCTCCGGCCGGCATCACCGGTCCTCCTCCACCTAAGTCGGCGGCATCTTTTGCGGCGGCGGCCTTACCAGTCACATTTTTATCGGTTGTCGTGGCTTTATTTTATTGATTAGATGAATACCACAATTTTTGTTTGTGATTCATTTGTGTGTGAGTGTTGATGATTAGTATTATACAGATTGTTGTGTAATTTTTTTTTCTTTTATGGATACCAATGAAAGCGGATTTCACTTTGATTTGGCATTGATTAGTCCATGATATAAATTAGTATAATAATGTTTAATAGTGTTATCAATCCTAATTATTGATGAACCCACAACCACAAGCAGCCCGATGTTGCATGTTAGTCTCGGGAACATTGTCCTATTTTATTTTATTTTATTAAAATCTCACTTGTGAATTTTGTGCATGATACTTCAAAATTTTAAAATATTTTATTTGTACCAATTAAATATTTAATTTTGATATTTTAGAGTTAAATTGATTATTTTTAAAATTAATTTTATGTTATTTTTTTTAAAATATAAGTAAAAAAATTATAACTAAAAGAAAGAATATACAATTTTGTTACTAATTTTAATTTTTATAATTAAAATATATATATGTGTGTGCGCGTGCGCGATTAATTATTAATTTTAAAAATAATTAATTTAATTTAAAAATAATTAAAATTAAATATTTAATTTAGGACGAAAAGACTATATATTTAATGTTTAAATAGTTAAACGAAGTATTTTAATTTATTCACTTTATATAAAAATATCACCAATTCAAAAAAATATTATTAAACAATTCATTCATATAAGACTGTCAAAATAAATTTGGATCGATTGAAATACGTGTCAAATTTTGTTGTTTGACGCTTAACCTTTTGAGTAATAAGATTTGTTAGACTTAAGTTAAAATTGACCCGCTTGGACTTCAAAAAGTGTGTTCATACCAATTAGAAACAATAGAATCTGACAGGCACCGTGAAAAAAAAAATAAAAAAAATTAGACTAACACCGGTAGTAATTTACTACTACAACCATCCGAGCCCAGTTTGTGAAATTTTATTGATTTCATATTTAATTATATTTTAATGTATTTTAACGATTTATTTTTTAATATATTTTTATATTAAGAGATTTATTAAATAATTAAAATATAAATATGAATTTAAATTATTTAAAAAATTTCTTAATACAAAAATGTATACCATTAAAATATATTAAAAATAGAATTGTTAAAATTTATTAAAATACGATCAAACACCATGAGTCATTTTCACTGTCTGTCCACCAGTTCATTGAAATTTTTTTGTCGTGCAACAGCAAACAATTAAAAAGGTCCAAATTGTTGACTGAAATCATGAAAAATATAGTTTTTCTTAGGAGGAGGGTAGACAAGTTTACCTACTATTTGGTGTTACATGTTTAAAATACTCCATTGAAAGACCATCCAGAAGTCTTCCTCCTTTCGATATGATAAATTTTCAACTTTATCAATTTCTTTTTGTTGCAAATGTCATTAAACAAAGACATCCAGTTGGCGGTGCATATCATATTTTTGTTGAAAAAGTATAAATTTAAATGTTTGCATCTAATCTTTTAGCTTCGCAGTTTTTATGTATCAATCATAATGCCTGCTTATTATTGCACATTTACCCCTACCCATTAAACTTAAATAAGTTACTTCAATTATTAGGTTATGACTTCTGAATTTTAAACAGAAGATAAGAGGGGTTATTACATTTAATTAATAAAATTAAGTTTTTTAAGACGTGGATTAAGATAAAACAAAAGTTAGGAGTAATAGATTAACTTGGACTTATTTATCCCGTCTCTAGATAGTTTTTTTTTTTCGTAAAAGATATCTTTTTTTAATTTTTGATTCAGCATTCCCAGAAAATTAATGAAGGGGAGGGGGGTGTTTACACAAGTTTTTTTTCTTATTTATTCACTCCTGTGAGAATGAAATATATTAGTTTCTTCTCTTCTTTTTCGCATATCTCCTGCCATGAAAGATTATATATTTGTTCACATACTTGTATCAGTTCCTCCTCCATCCCAAAACTGAGCCTCGTTTAATTATCAACGTACGTTCACTCTGTTTAAAGTTTGCCAAATATATAGAATTAGATCGTTTGATCTAAAATGATAATTTTCGTGTTTAACAAATCTTAATGTGTAAAAACAATATTGAAAAGCTAATAAAGACGGTACATTTTTTCATTAAAAAGAAAAAGGAATTGAGCAATTTCACTTTTGTTATTTTTTCAATATAGCCTTCCAACCATTATCATTTCCAGTCAGCATAAGATAATTTGAAAGAAAATGGTGGGGAATGGCTAATGGGGTGTCAGTAATGGGGTGGTTGCCACTCAGCATAAACGTTACTTGAATTTTGTGGCTTTATAAACCGCCTATGTCCAGAAGAAAGAAAACTGCTGAGCTATGTTTAAATTGAAAAATAAAATAAAAAATAAAATAAAAAATATATTTAATAATAATTATTTTAGAAAATAAATCATTTTAATTAAATAAAAATTTATTCTATCTCATTGATTTTTATCCATGTGAAAGGTGCTCAAATAAAATTTATTTTAATAAAATAAGTATATGAGATAATTTTACCATTATATTATACCATCCGCCATTCTATTTCCTTGAATCCAAATACAGTACTACTTTGTTTATTATTTTTTATTGAAAACAGTATTCTCCATTATTTTCAGATAGAAGGAAGTGTCATTTCTTCACGGCAAGAGTATATTAGGGAAAAATAAAAAGGAGACATATTCATGAATTTTAAAAAAATAAAGAGTGAATATATTTTTTCCTTTTTAAAATGAGAGTCAGACTTTTAAAATTCAATTATTTTGCCAAATGAAAAGTGTGATTCACCACAAGTACACCCTCACCTTTCAACCTTCAAAAAAGAAACGAAGGTAGATCAGAGTTTCACCAGGGATTAATACTAAGAGATTTCAAATGAATATATTACCATCTTGGTTGTCCAATTTCCTAACGAAGGGTTTGATATTTGGACAGCCCAGATACCCCATTGATCCAATCAGAATCACCCAGCCCATGACCCTGCAGTCTAGATACTGACCAGTGATTCACACTATTTCATATGCACCATAGGTGTCACGGTGGCTTGGTTCCATGACTATTTATTGTTTCATTTTGTCATGGCTTCTATTGCATTTTGAGCTTATAATAAGCACACATTATTTTTGCATTTGTTTTGTGAAGTCATTCTTATATTATTATCGACTTGTTGACTTAAAAAATTATTGAATTTTATAAATAAATAAAAATTAACTAAATTATGAAGAAAATTTTCAACTTTAACAATTAAACAAAAAATACCCTTGAAACTAATTTAAGGTGAAGTATCATTAATCAAAGATGACATGGCACGTACAGTTCGCATTTAATTAATTATGCGGCATGTATGTATTGTAATTTATATTATGATGAGTCAAAAAAAATCAAAATTGAAAAATAAAATAAAATAAAAATACATGAGGGCAACACCGTAATCAATCAAATTAACTAAATCTAACAAAACAAAAAACTGAACAAACCCAATTGTTCTACGTAATCGTTTCCCTGCATTTCTAATCGTTATCAACACCACATAAACCACCGCCATCTCCATTAACAGTCGCAGCCACCACCCCAACTCATCATCTTTGTCCAATCTATAGACACTCAAGACCTCCGATTAAAAACTCATTATTTCACCACTGTCTGCCTAATCGTAAACCTTCATATGAGTAGCCTAGAAAATATCAATTCCTATTATGAAAATATTAATTTTCTTACGGTGAGAAATTGATATTTTTTCAAGATTCTACTCACATGAATAGTAAATAAGGTATACTTTCATGTGAGTAAAGTCTGATAAAAATATCATTTTTTTTTTGTAAAAATATCAATTCTCTTATGATTTTATGCAGTACCATACTTATTATATAAACCAACTTTCATATATATTACGTTATTATTAAATTTTATATTTTTAAAAATTTTAATTTTTATAATATATTACTCCTTTCATCTCAAATTAAATATTTAATTTTAATTTTTAAAAATTAAATTCACTGTTTTTAAAATTAATAATTAAAAATATATAAATAGATTTTAGAATTATATAAATTAAAGTTGATAGTAAATTGTACATACTTTTTTTTAGTTATAATTTTTTCACAATATTTTGTAAAAAAAAGTATAAAAATTAGATATTTAATTTGAGACGGAGAGATTATGTTTAAAAATATTATAAAAAAAAAAATCTACGCCGAAGATAGCTTTTGTTTGTAATATTTTTTATTCTTTGATTTATTTTAATGTTTGATATTTTTAGTTATTTTTAATTGAGTAAATATGATGTTAGGATAAAACCAAAAGAAAATATTTTTTTCCACCCACGATGTCATGCACCACATCAGCATTGATTACTCATTAAATGTCATGTGTGATGTCGCTACAATCTTAGTTAATGGTTAATACTCCTTTATTTCTATTATATAAGTCAATTCAAGACATATATTACAAAAATTCATTAATTTTAATATTAGTTAATGTTGGTTTAAATTTCATTATTACTCGTGTATTAATTAATTACTCTTCATTCTCTCTTTTAATTACTCTCTTTTTTTTAGGAATAAAGTAGAAAATGAATTTTTTTTTATCCTAAATATATATAAAACGTCATATATTATGAATTTTTTTTTTTAAATACGTCTTATAATATAGGGAATTTTTTTTCTAAAACGACTTATATAATGAAAATAAGTGAGTAATGATAAATCTTTACTTAGTTTTAACTTTTAAGGGCATTTCTTGTTCAATTATTAGAGTTAAAATGTCTTTTATGGAAGAAAAAAAAAACTTGCGGGTTAAATTAAATATATATATATAAAGTTCAAGGGTTTTTTTGAGTCATTAAATCTATATTATTTATATAATATTTCAATAAAATCTATAAGTCTAGTTGTAATACCCCTTTCACAAAAGAAATAGAGGTCATGCACAAATTATAACAAACCTATAATAAAATTCAAACTATCTTCAAATAAGTTGCATACTAATTGTCATAAATGCCAAGTTAAATAAAAAGAAAACTCCACAATAATAATCCCTACCCCTAAAGATGAATGACAAAATATGCCCAAAATATCTAACTACAGCTATCATAAAAACACAAATCTAACAAAAGTCTCAAAACTAGTTGATTTATTTAGATAAAAAATATCTCTTATTTCACATATCATGATTACCTCTAATTACGTGCCAAGAAAAAAACACAACATAAACTAAATGCACAATAAAAATAAAACAAATATATCACAATATATATAGTGTAATCAAAAAAGTCGGATGAATAAATGAATTCGAGCCACGAACGAATTATACATATGTCAAAATTACTGAGACTAGACACAAACGATGAACACTGACAAATAGATAATACAAGACTTACATAACAATTTTTTAATAATGTCAAATTATTTAAAATACAAGTGTACTTAACGTCTTAACCATCTCAAGATAC
Organism: Hedera helix; assembly: GCA_947179155.2. NCBI lineage: Eukaryota > Viridiplantae > Streptophyta > Magnoliopsida > Apiales > Araliaceae > Hedera > Hedera helix. The sequence continues at coordinate 53,030,327 of OX359266.1, read as the reverse complement.
CAAAATAAAAAAATAATTCCTAAATGTCAACAAAAATATACGAAACAAATAAGGTCTTAAAACACATTTTATCTGAATGACAAGATATTACCAAACTAATATATGAAATAGAATAACAATAAAATATGAAATCCGTACCTAAATATGGTACCAAAATAAATCACTAAAACCCAAATATGGCACTGTTACACTCCCTAGTCCGATTTAATCACCAAATAAATACAATATCATTAATTAAATTACTAACTTATAAAACTTATAGTTTCATAAATTTAATGGCTTCAATATAATATATCTACATTCTATTGTCAGAAAAATATTTTTTTCACTAGTGTAACCCAATAATATAATGTTATAGTATAAATTCCTATTCCTTGTTTAATTTTTTTTGTATACAAGTATTCTAAATTAATATACAAAATCTACGAAAACTAATCCTACACAAAATAAAGAGAAGCAAAAGGAATGAAGAGAAGGTAAAATACAGAGAAGCAAAAGGAACAAAGAGAAGGTATATCATTTCAAATTTCTATTAATAAAAATTATCCATGTGGTATTATACACTGCCTCACAAGTAAATTTGTTTTTCTTTATCTGATATGTGATTTTTATATGTGTTTCATTTACTTTTCAAGTTAATTTTTTTTATAAAAATTGTAATTTAAACCCGTATATTATACGGATCATCAACTAATTATACTATCGTGAACATCTACTTCAAGTAACGGAGAAACACAATCAGAAAATCAATTTCATATAAAGCGTCACATTGGGGCACTCAAATCTCTCTTCTTCTTTTTTTAAAACGAATAACTCTCACGACAAAAATTAATTTTGAACATAATATACAATTTATCCCCTTCATATTAAAAGTCAGGATTATTCGCATATGATTAATTTCCTGGCTAACGTACTAAATTGCTATCGTAAATAATATAATCATAAAAATAAAATAGATGTTTTTTTTATAATCAAAATTAATTTAATAATTTCCTTATAGATATACAATCTGTTGAATATACTCTTCTTACGATCTTTTTCTTCATTATTATTTTTGTTCCACAGTCTCTTCTTCGTTTACTGTTGTGTCAAATCATTCTCACCCCTCGTTTAGTGGTTTAGTATTAAGAAGGACCCTAACCTAGTACACAATGGTACTCCTATTCTAATTAGGTTTTTAAATCTAACAATTAAAATTGTACTCAACTACTTTCATAAACTCAAACTTAATTAATTAGAAATTAATTTGACCCATTTCGTTTTAATATTATTTCTAATATTATTATTATTATTATTTTCCGATATTACACCAGTAACTTTCAAAACTGGGTAATGTTTTCTCAATATTTGGGCCAGATACTTCAAATTTTGCCGTGGACCATCCCTGAAACTATGGCCTGTTCAAATTACCGTTTTGAAAATATCAATTTATCCTCTTCAAACATGTGTTTTTACGAAGATAAAGACGAAGAACTTTAGGAAAGAAATTATTCTAACACAGAGACTTGGCTCAATAGTTATTTTCATCTTTTATGTGTCAAAAAGGTGAGATAGTGTGTGTGAATTTAAATTTTATATTAAATTAGCAAAAAAAAAAGGGAGAAATTGTTCTTTTCTCAGTTTTTTTTTTTTGCAATGTTTCTTTTCTCAATTCTCCTTTTGTTCCCTCGTCTTTTTTGTGGGTAGCAGCAGGCAAATCACAAATGTGATCTTTCTCATGAAATCTCGCTTTCGGACTTCAGACCAAACTCAAGAAAAATGAAGACAAAGGCAGAGACGGTAGTTGACTGCTAGAACACCTAAGTAATAAAACGTTTGTCATAGCGATAAGTCATTAATAGTGTGTAATTTATATATTATTTATTTTACTTTAAAAATATATTAAACAATAAAATTTTATATATATTAAAACCCAAAATATAATAACTAACACTATAAAAAAAATTATAATCAAAATTCAAAAATAAAACATTTGACATTAAAAATTACTAGAATAAGTCAACAAACACAACGTAAAAAATAAATAATCAACCAAATCGTCAATCAAGTATTACAAGTGATGTTTCTAGTTCCTGTATGATGATTCTAGTTCTGTAAAGTGAGAGTAGAACTGTAAATAAAGATAATGTGATCAGCTTGTATGTATAACACAATTGCATTTTACATCTACTCGTAGTAGTTTAGTACAATAATTAATACTACATGATTAGAGCCAAGTTGTCAAGAAATTGCAGTAACTGAAACAAAATAAATGGCTCACATAAAACAATAGAAAGAATATGTATTGGTTAAGGTTTAGAATGACAGTTACGAGTCAAGAATTTTAATTGGGGAGAATTAAAAATATTATAATGTTAAAATTGAGTGTACTATAAAAATAAATATAAGAAAAGAAATTATATGCATAATATAATATTTTAAGTCTATATTTAAAAGTATATAAAATATATAACTTTATGAAATATCGTATATTAATAATGAGTTTTCTTAACATATGCCATAAAGATACATGCTAAGCGCAAAAATCGAGAGACGGGATCCACTAAATATTATTTATTTATGTATTTGCATTGAATTCAATGCATAAAAAATACTCACTCATTTCCGAAATATTGGTTGTTTAAGAGGAAAAAAAAGTTTCCCTAATATAAGTCGTTTTGAAGGAAATATCTCTCACTTTCCTGTTTTACCCTCAGTCTCTTTCAAGACTACTTAAGAGGGCGGAGGATAAGAATTATTAGGTGTAAAAATATAATTTTACAATAAAATTGATTAACAAATATAGTCATTAAAGAGATTTTTTTAATATTCGAAATCATGTCTTAAACGACTTATATAAGGAAAAGGAGAGAGTAATATATTAGTGAACTCTATATATTGAATTCAGTGTATATATATATAAATAAATAATGCTTAGTGGGTTTTATCTCTTAATTTTTATACTTAACATGTATCTTTAGGACACGTATCAAGAGAATCCATTAATAAACATATCAAGAGAATCCATTAATAATGAGACATGTGCTTAGTTTGATGGAGTAACGTGCAGCTGTAGCAAATTTTGAAGTCGGCATTAATTAATGTACAATAAAAGGTGTCGTTAGTTATACTACCAACGTGACCATCACATTTGATCCTAAAAAGTTGATGATGACCCCAGTCACGTGTTCCACCAACTCTTTAAAATAATATAAATTCAAGCCGGTACTTGTGTAAGTTAACCAACTCCAGAATTATGTTTCACATGTCTGTAATACTTCATCTACTTGTGATTTCCTATTCTTTTACTTCTCCTCGTTCACCCTTTCACCACCGAAAAGACATCACGTATGTAAATTAAAAAGTTACAAAGCTTGAACATTCTACATGCTTCATTAATATAATCTAGCATCTGATTATTTCTCTAGTTGCTAGACCGGCTTCAGTAATAATTTTTGAAGGGCGGGCTCATCAACAATGCATTAAAGTTCACAACCAAAATTCATGAAAACAGAGGCCCCAAAGGATGTTCCAAATGGCATTTACTTAAGCACATATACGAATAAAACGTTATGAAGCCTGAATGTTCCATATGCTTAATTAATGCAATCTATGATTATTTCTCTAGTGCTTCGTTGCTAAACCTGTTTCAGTAAAACTTTTGAGTCAAGTACTCAACTACATTTTACGCATCGATCATCATGAATAATTGTGACTCATCAACAATGTGCTAGAGTTCCGAAACAAAGTTTATGAAAATAGAGGCCCTAAAGGATGCTCAAAATGGCATTTTACTAAAGCACATTAATTTTTTGCATAAAAATTGTATGATACAACAGAATTGTGATTTGTCTACAAACCGGGCCATCTCATTGTACCACTAAACCGATTGGAAGTGGGCTGTGGTTGCCTGGAAAACTGCCCATCCCCGACATTGTAGTTAGAGGGCAACTTACGCTTCCTAACAGCTGCCTCTGCATTCTGAACTTCACCCTCAAAATTCCCACTACTGGTAGAGAATCCAAAGGGATCATTAGTACTCTCCACAGGAAAGAAAGAAAACTCCGTATTTTTTGCAGGAATTAGATCATTGAGCTGGGTCCCTTCTTGAGAATTGCTTATACCCGCACTGTCAGTATCACAAGCTGAACCTTTTCCCCTGCTCAAACATGGGTCTGAAAAGAGACCCAGCCTCAAGGATAAATCACACTCTGTCAGCTCAGATGCCTTCGCATGGTTGTCCCTGGAATCTGCACCAGTGACTCTGTTGAAAGTATTGTCATCCCCTCTACAGGGGAACAGCTCTTTCGGGAAACCCATTTCAGCAGACTCGGTGACTAATGGGTAAACTGGTGTGCCAACAATAATAGTGTTTGAGCTTTTCTGGGTTTGGAAACCTAACTGGGAGACTTCAGGTTGAAAATGGGTGCCAGAATACAAAGGATAAACGCGACCCACATTTGCTGAGATGCTACTTTCCACCGAGACAAACTGGTTTGTGCCAGGTGAAGGAGGAAACTTCTCATATGCAGAAGAAATTTTGCACGAAGCAGTCGGGTCATTTATATTATTTTGCATTACGCGTATGTTAGATTCTGAAAGTGAATGGGTCAAATTCACAGTTTTAGGTCTCTCATCAATTGACTGACTGGCAGAGTGGAGTGTTAGTGATGTCGGATTTCTTTCGTTGGTAGTGTTATCAAAAAATTTAGGGGGAACAGAACTAGATTCGTGATTCCCAGGACTGAGGTAGCTTCTGGGATTACTGTGCCTTTGGCTTCTGGAAGCTCTTACAGGAACACAACCAAGATTCAGAGCAGCTGAACAGTACACATGGGGTGGGAAAAACAAGCAGATAAATAATAAACCAAATGTATCCAATTTCAAATAGCAACCGACTTCTATTAAAGAAATTGAGCACGAGCTACTATAACAAAATAATGGCAGCAATCCAGAAGATTAATTTTGCAGTTGCCTTCAAGAATTTGCAAATGGAACAATAATAGGGAATGAATACCTTCAACACATGGAGGCAACAGCTCTCCGGTTTCTGTACTCTCGTCCCTCCGAATAATGATATTTATGGATTCATTAACACGGTCCCATAATGTTTCAAGATCCATGTATTCAACCTAAACAAAGCAAAATTTAGTGAAAATAAAGACGCAGAGCAAAAAAAAACAAACCAAGAAATGTAAGCCAAACCAAATCAATTACCTCGGAATTGGCTTTGGAGTACATGATTTCTTCAGCTTTAAATACAACAATAGGTAGCTTCTCTTGCCATTCTCTATTCTTTTTAGTAGCATTGGAGTGCCTTTCATTGACAACCCTGATCAAACACATGGTGGGCATAAAAAAAATCCCCCAAACAAACAAAACAGCTAAACAATAAAAAGACCTAGTTACCTGAAAATCTGCTGAATGATTGAACCTCTAATGGGTTGATGCCTATCACTGTGCCAAACCCTTCTCACACACTCATAAGGTCTTGGGCCTGGCCTAGGCATCTTCTTTCATCAACAACTCAGACAGAAGATTATGTATAATCTAGGAGGGATAAATCTAGGTTTAGAAAACAATAAAGCAATTTTCTTTACATAGGCATAGAGAGTGTTATGCGATTTCCGTACAACACTTTCAGCGATATTACTTTTTTAGAGGGAGAGATGCTTCCTTTTTGTAACAGAGCTTTTGTCTGTACTTGTATTTTTGTGTTGAATAATAATGCAGAGCAGATGAATTACCGAGGGTGGTGATGTGCCTCCCCTTGTAAATGCAGACACACCCCACCCATACTGCCATACAAACGAACTGCCTGCATAAATGAATGCTTTTTCTTGGGTGATTGAGACCCCCTCCCAATATTTTTACATATAGTGACGTTTCGGCCCCCTCCCTTCCCGCAACAAAGGCTACACGTCGAGTTTTGCACCGTATTCACGCAAGACCTCAACCCTTGTGTTTCCGAGTTTTGAAGGGTCAAACATTTTATTTTTGACACCAAAAAAAATCTGAAGAAAAATGTATAGATTTATTTTGGTATATTTGTGATATTATAATAAATAATAGAGAAAAAGAAAGATGAAAAATACTAAATGTGTTTCGCAAAAAGAGTTTTGTTTGTCAACAGTAATCTATATCTATATTACCAAGAGAGAGATGATAAGAATATTTTTTTTTGGGAAAAACTGTGTAATTGCATATGATAAAAATACGAGTCTTGCCATGGCTTATAGACACAAATTGTACATAAAAAGTTATAAAGAACGAGACATATTATGATATGTTTTACACTTTTTTATTAAAAGTAATATTATGTGTACAAACTGTTCATATAAAATTATATATAAAGAATAAGATTTATGTATTACATACCAACGAAAATGTACTAAATATCTAACGGTAGCTCCTTTTTCTTATTTTCTCTCCTTTTTATAATATTTGTACACAATTTTTTACATATTCTTTCTATCCATATTATTATTCTTTTATTAGTATGCAATACACGAGTCATATTGTGCATAATTTTTTGCACATAATTTGTACATATAGTATTAATTTTTTTTTAAAAATATCCTACCTTATCTCCTAAATTTTCTCACAATCATATGTATCTCTTACAAAATTATTTTATAATATTTTATTAATTGCACCCACATACTGTGTGTCAAAAAGGATTATAAATTTTCATATAAATGAGTACACTATTTAGTTATTACGCTATATAAAATAATGTAATATCCTCAAATTTAGCCGTAATGTATTATCAAACCCCATTATTAAATTAATAACGTATTACCTTTTAAGAATAAATTTTCATATAAATGAGTACACTATTTAGTTATTACGCTATATAAAATGATGTAATATTCTTAAATTTAGCCGTAATGTATTATCAAACCTCATTATTAAATTAATAATTTATTACCTTTTAAGAATATAAATAGAACGAAAATATATCCCTATTATTCACGTAATTTTCAAATGAGATGGGGAATATAACTCTAATTAAAGTACCACTTTATCATTCTCTTAAATTTCGATGCGGGTGTAAATAGAGGGTAATATACAAGGCTGCAAACGAGCCGAATCGATCCGGATTTTAAACTGCTCGGATTCGACTCGTAAGGTTAAATTCGTACTCGAATTCGACTCGGATTCGAACTATATTTAAAAAACTTTACTCAAATTCGGCTCGACTCGAATTTTCATTACTCGAATTCGATTCGACTCGGATCGAATTATATTCAAACTACTCGCGAACGTCAAATTCAAACTCGAATTCAAGTCTTCACATAATAACTAGTTTTATAATACATATAATTATTAATTGAACTTATTATTTTACTTAGAAATGAAAAAATATAATTATAATTACACTTTAAATATATAAAATTAAAATTAAAATTACAAAAATAAAATAAAATAATAATTAATTATTCAAATTTTGTTTAATTGTGTATATATTATAAGAGAATGTATCGAATATAGATTCGAATATATATCAATCGATTATGTATCGGATCATGATTAAAAATTCGAATAGTTTGAATTATAAACGAGTCGAGTATAACCTTATTCAGATTCTACTCGTATTTTTATTCGAACTATTTTTTGTGCTCAGATTTGAATCATATTATTAACGAATTCGAGTCTCGTTCACATTTTTTCGAGTTGAGTCCGAATCGAGCCCGAACTGTTTGGTTCGATTTGCAGCCTTAGTAATATATAGATTATAAAATATTCACTTGCATCAATTTATTTTTCAATTTTGACTTAAAGGTGACCTCAAATCCTTTTCCTGCTCTTCTTTTCTTTTTTTGGAGCTTCCTTAAGAAACTGGACAATAAACTGAAGTCTTCTTTCTTTCTTTCTTTCTTTTTTCTTTTTATTCCTGTTCTCTTTAAAGCTTTTTTTGATAACGTGTTCTCTTTGAGATGTGTTTAGCATCGCTTATAAGTCGCCAAATTTACTTATAATCAATTTTAAAACATAAAAAGTATTTAATAAATTATTTTAAAATTTGTTTATAATTATTTTTTATAAAAATAATTAAAAGTTTTAAAAGTATTTTATTAATCTATCCGTATTTATTTTAATAATTTCAACCATTATCCGCATTTATTTTTTAAAGAATAAGTATAAACACACAACAACTAAACACTATATCTATTTATATCATTAAAAAGTGGGGTATGGTATTAACATTCATATCGAACCTTACTTTTTAACGATGTAGACGGATGTAATGTTTGATATAATATTTAATTGTTGTATGTATAAACTTGTCATTTTTAAAATATTTTTTTAATAATTTACACTTGAAATAAATTATTAACAAATTTTCTTATACCAAATTTTTTCACTTATTACTAATTTAATTGTTTTTTATTTATTCAATACAAACTATTTTTTTTAAATTAATGTATAATTAAAAACGTTAATTAAAATCAATAATTAGATTTTTTTTAACAATCCCAAACATACTCTAAAGCTCACAATCACATATAAAAAAAGTTCATACGGCCCCACTTATTCCTCGGAGAGAGACAGAGACAAAGAGAGAGAGGAGCCCCCCACTTATTCCTCAGAGAGAGACAGAGACAGAGAGAGTGAGAGAGAGGAGGCACAAATGAAAGATATTGTATTGTACGTACCTTATTATGCTCCCAAGTCCCATCTATTTAAGGAACAGACCGGTCAAACGGGTCAGACCGGCCCAAACGAGCTGGTATCGACAGGTGGGGCGCGGTTTGGACCAAAATGACTCAGATTTAATTTAGCAAAAAAATAGATGTCGGCCCGTGGACTATTTTATTATTTTATTATTTTTACTATAATAATTATGAAGCATAACAAGATATTTTGATTTTGAATTATTAAATATAAAATATAATTTGTTTTATTTAATAAAAATATATTTATTAACAAAAATTATTGAAAAAATTATGTTTAATTAATAAATAATTTTAACTTTATAAAATATTGCAAACATTATTTATTTAATTAAATAAGTAAAACTAATAATTATAATTAAATATTAATATCTGGTTCTTAAACTAGTATTTAAGTCTTGGTTGGCTTTTAGAATCTGCTTTAAGGTCTTGTAGTTAATAACTGTGTGAAAACACAGTTATTACAAAATTAATTGAAAACCTGTGTCTAATTTAATATGTAGTTTCTTACTTCTTGAATATATGTGAACTTAATTCTATGCAAGTTAATATAAAGCTGTCAAAACTCTTTCTGTTTGACACATTTTAATCATCACTCCAAATTCATTTTCCTTTCAGAATAAAACACATAAATTATGCTTTTCTTTTTATAGGAAAAACATAAATTAAGCTCATACTCAGAGTAAACTGCATTTCGGATTTTCCTGTGTTTATTCACACGGTAAGTCAGTAACAGATGCTACATACATACAACTATCAAGTGACTGAATTTAAAAAAATGGTAGAAGCATACCACAAACACATGAATGTATTTACATTGTGATAATTATTTAATTATATATATAATATATTTTGTTATGTACAAATATATAAAAATATAATTAGTTAATTATTATTATTTACTACTATTTGATAATTAAAAATATTTTAAATTTTGATTTATGTAAGTTCTTTTATATCTAATAAGTAATAGTCATAGGTTTCGAAATAATAATATTGTACACAAATAAAGAGAAACTCTATTCCATAAATTGATCGAAACGATTAATGAATTAAGTTATTTTTAATATTTTCTTATGTATTTATCTTTTTTGTAGAAAAAAAAATTGAGCCGTGGACAATTCCAAAATGAGCCGTGGCCCACTTTTCCAAGCGGCCTACCCCGTGGGCAGAATATACATTTTCAAAATATTTTTCCTAGATGAAAGACGTTTTGTTTAACACTGAGTTTGGAAAAAAAAAAGTAATTTAAAAAATTTAAGAGAAGAGAGAAAAATAAAAGAAAAGGAAATTTAATTTCCCCCCTTGTTTTTGTGAGTTTTGAAAATAAATTTTAACTTAAAATAATATATTACTATTTTACCTTATGAGATTATATTTTAAAAATTATTATAAGGGTAATTTTATTATTTTAGTATATAGCTTAAGTGTTTCATAAATTTTCTTTCAAATCTTTCTAACTTTGAAAGAAAAATTTAAAAAAAAAACTTCGTCAGACTCTTTTCTTTTCTTTCCTTTAAAAACTCATAAACTAATATTTTTTATTCTCCTTCCTAAATTTTCTTTACTCTTTGTTCTTTTTTCTCTATTTTGAAACTCACAAACTTAGTGTAAAATATTTTTCCTATTAAATAGGTGGTTAAAATGATATTGTAATTTTAATTATCAACAAAAATCAATAAAAAATATTTTATTGATTAAAACTAATAGAATTCTTGTTAATTTTGAGCATGAAAATATTTTAAGTTGATTTTAAAAAATCAATAATATTCTTATATTTTATAACGAAGAGAATATTTTGAAACAGATTGAGTATATTAAAACTTACTCTTGCAAAAAATTAATTGATTTTTTTTCAATTTACCCATTACTTTTTTGGAAAATATTTTACTTTAAATAAACAAACCTCAATGATGATACCAACCATTATATTTGGTGTTTAAGACTGAATTAACAGACATTTAAGTTTCAGGTTTAATAATCACTTAGAGTTTGTTTTATTTTTTATGATTTTTTTTTATGTGAGAATTATATTATACTTCTCAAAATAGAGTTTCAAAAAATAAAATAAAATCTGGCAAGTTAGTATTGACAACCCGTTATGATAGCCTAATTAAATAGGCAACTGATATCTGAAATGCTTACAGTTGTATTTATATTTTTACTGATTACACCTTTTAAAAAGTTATGAATTTATTTCCTATGAATAACAAATAAAACTATATAATGATTGTATAAAAAGTAAATTAGTTGTAATGTAAGACCCCGAATTTTATGAAATATAAAATTTAATTTTTCTTCATATATATTTTTTCATGAAACAGTAAGTGATTAAATTGATAAAGTTAAGGATGTTATGTGCAAATTTTATTTTGTCGGACAATATTCGTTTTGTCGGGAAATATTCGTTTGGTCGGAGAATATTCGGGTCGTACGACGGAGCCGAAATAACTAATTATTAGTGCATCTCACAATGAAATATTTGTCGGATATAGAAAATGACAGAAGTAACCTTTTAAATAAAAATAGGCAACGACGACTGTTAAAATACCGGTGATAAAAAAATAGTAGCATACTATAATTCATGGTATTTTACTATAGCACACGGTATTCTACAGAAGCACACGGTATTGCACAGTATCTCATATTATTGATCTGATAACGTGGTCATTGCACAATATTTATCAATAATTGTTGTTGCATAGTATTTTGCATTATTGATTTAATAATTGTCATTACACTGTATTTCATATCATTGACTCAATAATTGTTAGTGCACTGTAGTTTAAAATTATTAAACTTAATAATTGTCATAGTAGCAAAATACACTGTAATTTATATTATTAAATTAATAATGACATGTAACGTGTTTCTTACATTATTGTTAAATTATTGTTGAAACATTATTTTATTTTATATGTAGGACATACATGAAAAATAAATAAATAATTTTTTTTTAATTAATTTTACTATTTGGAATAACAAACATGTGGGCCCTCTGTGGGGGGCACATGTAGAATGAAAATTTGGCAAATGGGTTGGTGAAGGAAAAGCAGCGTGGGCCGCTGCTGCTGCGTGTTGAATTTTTCAGCCACCTACCACTCATAGTAGCCTCTTTTCTCCTATAAATAGCTTACTCAGCTGAATAGAAAAATCACACCTAAAACATAAAAAAAAATTATAAGAATTTTATGAGTTTTCTCTGAAAATAGTAAGATTATCTTGAGTGTTTGAAAGCCAAAAGGAGTGCAGAAATTTTTCAAGTTGATCAGCCTCATTTTTATCAATATTCAGTCACCAGATAAGGTAAGGAATATCATTCTTTTCACTCTTAAATTTATTACGGTAAGAAATATCATCTTCTTTCATATTCTATTATTTAAACTTACTACGGTAAGGGGTATTATTTTTTTCATAATCATAAATAGATATTATTTTCTTTCTTACTGTAAGGGATTATCATTCTTTAATTCTCGAAAATAATATCGTTTCCTTCTTACTCATAAGATGTATCATTTATTTCTATGTATTAAATTGTGGGAATAACCTTATGGCGCGGATTACTGCTTGTTGGTGAATAATCTTTCGTATTCATTCCTTATTAATCTCTGAGAATAACCTTACGGCGCGGATTACTACATATTTGGTGAATAACTCTTCATATTCAAATTTTATTAAATTGTGAGAATAACCTTACTGCGCGGACTACCGCTTGTTGGTGAATAACCCTTTGTATTTATTTCTTATTTGTCTCTTGTGAAAATAATTTGTCTACACAAATTATCACATAACACTCCATATTCGTTTGTAATATTATTTTTTTCATATTCGTAAGTGATATTATTTTCCTTTATACTCATAACGGATACTATCTTTTTCATCGTTCATTATTCAAACTTACTATAGTAAAGGATATTATTTCTTTTATACTCTTAATTTACTATAGTAAGTATTATTTGGTAAAGTTTTCTGAAATGATTATATGTTTATTAATAGTTTGTACTTTATCTAATATCATTTCAACTGAACCTTCCTATTTTTCTAAACATTTCTATTGAACTGTAACCGTTATTCTGAACTGTAGATCTTGAATATCATTTTTGAATTTCACTCCACATCATGTTAACAATTTGGACATTATTTAAATCTGCACAAAGTAAACTTCCGATACTTATTGTTTATCCTGTTTCTTTTGTTTATCATTTGTATCACTGTTATTTGTACTAATCATCAAAATCAAGCTGTTGTGAATATTTGTGGCGGGAGGCACATATGCGATATAATTGTTGAACAAATGATAGGTTAAAGGCGATATAATATGTTAAAGGCGATACATTTGTTCAGTGTCTTTTATTACACGTGGTGAAAGTTCTCTTTGGCCCGTAGTGCAAAGATGAACTGTTGTTTGGTATGATTATGACCAAAGGCTGAATACTGGTATAATCATGACTGTTGGTGTTATATTGAATATCTTTGACCCGAAGTGCAAAGATAAACTGTTGTTTGGTATGATTATAACCAAAGGCTGAATCTGGTATAATCATGATCGTTTGTGTTATATTGAATATCTTTGGCCCGTAGAGCAAAGATGAACCGTTGTTTGGTATAATTATGACCAAAGGCTGAATCTGGTATAATCATAACCGTTTGTGTTATATTGAATATCTTTGACCCGTAGTGCAAAGATGAATTGTTGTTTGGTATGATTATGACCAAGGCTGAATCTGGTATAATCATGACCGTTGGTGTTATATTGAATATCTTTGGTCCGTAGTGCAAAGATGAACTGTTGATTTGCATGATTATGACCAGGAACTGTGATTTGTATTATCATGACTAATAGTATTTCAGATGATAAAAGTTGATGATATTTTTTTTCCTAAATAGAGAAACGAGTGGACACTATAGTCTGCATTATTCTTCTAATAGATTGCTCATTCCGCTGCTATTATTGATCTGAACATTGTTCAAGAATTTAACTGCTGTTTTTTATATAAACCTTATAGTCTATTGTATTATATCAAAAACTCAACTGTTGAAGGCTAACGATAATTTATTCGTCATTATCTTAGTCATGATATTCTTTACTGGGCTATTTGAGCTCATCATTTCTTTTGTTCCATTGTTTTTCAACAGAAGATGAGAACGTAGTTGGGTCTGGTCGGAAAATGGAGTGAGAGTCCGACAGATAGCTATCGTGGTCTTTACGTGTTGTAAAATAGTTTGATAATAATAATGAAGATTTAGTTGTGTATTATTATACACTGTATTGTTGAACGTTGTTTACCTTATAATAATTTTGTTGTAGTCTTTTAACAACTCAAATTTGAACTGTGTGGGCCTAAATTTGGGGGTGTCACATGTAAACTCACAATCCATAATAATTTAATTCAAAGTTAATATCAAAAAGAATATATTATATAATTCAGATTAATTTGGAGGATACCTGTGTTGTCTGTTTACAAGCCCAGTCCATAAGTCACGACCACGGTTGGTCTTCTGCAGGATAAATATATTAAAGTGGACAAGTCTACATACACAATATTTAAATATTATATTTATTATAATAATTAAAAATAAAATATTATATAAATTTTAATATTATATTTTATTTTTTAATAATAAAAATAAATATAATATTTAAATATTATATATTTATACTTATTCTATCAAAGTATTGTCATTCGCCATGATTAAATACTTGTGCGACCAATTGCAAACTATTTGTACGAGGAATTAAATACTCCACTAATTAGTGGTAAAATCCTGAATGAACAATTAAATACTAATTAGAGCTGGACTCTAATGTGAATGGAATTTGAGGGTCTTAATGTATGTTACAGATAACTAGTTTCTCTGGACACACTATGCACGTGAGAAAAGAAGATAATAATGAAAAAAATTTCAAAATAAGAATTAAATAAATAAATAAAGTTATTAAAGAGTGAGAGACCAAAAATAAGGAGAAGTTATATAAGTTGAGAGTTTTTATTTAATTTATTACAAAATTTACCCAAAATAATCACCTCTCCCATAGATGATCTGCTCATTGGGAATGTAGAGTAATGTTGGGTGCTTTATATAAATAAACGACGCTTTTATGGTCGGATTGTGATAACAAATTATTCTTGAGATCTCAATTAAGAATGAAGTTTAGAGAGTTAAAACATCTTACTGTTATAATTTTTATTTTTTAAAGCAGATACGATTATATTAATATTTTCGAGTATTCGGCATATTTTGTAAGTACACATCCTTCCTTCACAGGAGAACCGAGCAAATTGAAGTATATATTTCTATTTAATTTCAATTTGTAGGGAAGTACATTATTAGGAGTTTTGTGGGAGATAAAAAAATGGGTCACTTAACTGTTATTTCGTTACAATTATGGGTCAATTATTTTGGTAGAATGTGCATGATATATAAAAAATTGTGACAAACACATAATATTATCATGGAAATTTTTTAATTAAAATCAAAAAGTGAAAACATTAGTATATTTGTGGTTTACATATTGTTATATATAGGTACAGGATTCAATTAAAATGGGAATTGAGAGAGGGAGGGAGGAACACCAGAACAAGGACAAACAAGAAAATGGGTAAAGTCCAGGGACACCCGTTTGATCACATTCCACTCATAATTACGAAAAATTATTTGATACTCACAAATGAAGAAATGAAGAGTATATTTCCTCTCTGTACCTGTGGAGTCCACTCCCCCCTCTCTCTCCATAATTACCAGTATAATAAGGTCCGAATCCAACCAGATCGACCTCTCCCCATGGCAACGGCAACAGTCATCCTTCATCTCTCTTCTCCAATACTCGCATGCAGGGGCGGATGTACGGGACAGCCGGACAGGGGAGACAGTTGCTTCGGCTGACTTTTTGGTTTTTTTTTTTTATAGGTATAAGGGCAAAAGTATAATTTATTAAATTTAGGAGCGGATTTATAAAACCTTGAACTTAGAGCTTTCTACACACTACACTAAATCAGCTACACCCACAAGGCTACGTAGCATACATTTCTGATTTCTGATTTCTCTATAGATATTGATTTTAATTGAGCCTAGTCATTTTCAATATGATATTCTTGTATTTAGATGCTGAGAAGTTGTTCTTAAATTACACAGACTTAATAAGAACCCTTGTTCTTTGAAATCTCATTACTTGTCTTAATTATTTCTTTTTTAACATTGTAATTAATGGTTTGTTCAATAAATTTGATTAATCTAAATAGGCGGAATATTGGTTATTGCTTGTATTCTAAAACTGATACTTTGAGGGTTGAAGAACTTATCTTTTACTGAGTTAACACAATTATTCACGTAACCGAGTTGGGTTGTTTCACTATTTGCAAGATTAAAAGTTAAAATGTTCAATCAGCTTAAAGGAACAAATGGAGATTTATGTAAACAAATAAAAATATTTTATTCTGATATTTTTTTTAATTTGAATTATAAATATTTGATTTTTGTGTGTTTTAGAATTTTATTTATATTGCAATTTGCATAAATTACTGGTTTGTTTAGAGTTGTTAATTGTATCATTTATTGATTGATTTAGACATTCATGATATGTTTGCAAAATTCAAAAGTTCCAAAATAAAATTATCGACATCACAATCCATTCGAATCGACTACTCAAAATCTGTCAAATAAAATTTGTATCTAAGAATCTTCTTTAAAATAACAATTCTCAATTTCCGCATTTTCTTGGACTGTTATTTACGGAGTTCCGACTGATACAAAAGGTATGTCACTTGGTTAAAATCCGTCCTGCTGAGAACAAATCCCAGATTCGCCCCTGCTCGCATGGTGTGATTTTTGATCTCCGCGGAGTACATGCCCATATGCTCATAAAATAAACTACAGGAAAAAGAAGAATGTTGATTGAGCAATCACCCAACGAGTCATGGGATTTCATGCTACCGGGTCCGCCCTCCCGCAAGGCCGCAACAATGGGGAATCCGCCTAGATCCGACTCGTGGATCCTCTCTACAACACCTCTACCGGGAGATGTTTCTTCAAATACGACGCCGCACCGGAACTGTTCTCTTGCATCCGCCGCGATCCATTCGATTCTCGACATTTTTGTGCCCTAGGACTCAGAGGCTTCCTCTTATCAATCAAAGTCCTTAACGATAATTCCGAAGACCACGTCTCTCTCAAGGAGCTCCAAATTCCTACAGACTCCTCAGAATTACAGAGGCTGTAGAGAGATGCCACAACCGGCGCAAATCCGAATACGACGTCGCCGTCACTGGCAGTTTTTCCAACGTATATTGCTAAATGCGCGTTCTCGCCACATTCTATTTGTGACTTTTCCAAGAGAACTGGTTGTGTTTGATTTGAGGTACGAGACGGCATTGTTTGGTACTGCTTTGCCTAGAGGTTTTGGCAAGTTTTTGAAGTGTTGCCGGATCCCAGCATGGAGTTACTGTATTGTGCTCATCTTGATGGAAAACTCGGTATTTGGCTAAAAGAGTAAGCACTAATATAACATTGTTTTAGTTTGTTATTAAATTGTTCTAGTGGCATTTTTATTTCTCTATCTGGTCTGTTTGTGTTTGTACTACGCAGTTTTATATCCTTTAAAATTTGACTCTTTTTGTGTTTCTACATATCCATGGTTCTAATTGTTGTTATTCTTGTCGTCAGTTAAACTTTTAAAATCTGAAATCAGTATGTTGTTAGTGCCTTTATGATTTTTGAACTCTAATTGTAAAGTGTATCATGCTAAAGAGTTCAGCGTGGTATCTTAGCTTTCCAACACTAGGCCAAACTTCAGGTGCTATAGAAAGGGAGCCAGAAATGGAAAAAAGAAAAAGAAAAAAGTTTCAACACTTTTTCAAGCTAAAATATCAATTTGGAATTTATTAGATCTTTGAAACCTGTTGAAATTTATGGAAATTCTTCCATTGGATAAATTGCTGTGCCGTAATGTAGTTCGTAAGCCATCTTATCCAATGTAAAAAAAAATACTGGACCTGAGTTATCTTTAGAGTCCTCTTTGTTCTAAGTATCACACTGTGATGAATACAAGTAATTTGATACTGCCGGATCCATACTTTTGTAGTTTCTTCACGTTAATATTGCAAATCGCAGCCTGGATAACAATGGTTCGAAATTGCGCTCGAGGCGCGCCTCAAAGCTAGGCGTCAGTTTGCCATGGCGAGGCTTACGCCTCAATGCGTTTCAAGGCGTAGGCCTTGCTTTGAATTAAAAAGGTAGCAAATACATACCCTTCTTCTTCTTCTTTGGGATTATTCTTGTTGGTGTTGTCCATTTTGCCAATGTTTTCAGTGGTTGCTGCAGCTGGCTGACTATGGGATGTGATTCCTCCGGTGGATTTCCGGCGAATTTCAGACGGATGGGAAAGATGGATTGGAAGGAGAGATGAATCGACAGTGATGAGAGAGAGAATGGAGAAAGAAAATGAGTTTTAAATGTACAAACAGGATCATATCAGACTGATTTAATGGCTATGATTGAGTAATTTTTGATCCAATGGATGTTGTATTCCTTTAGTGGAATACACGTGTCAATTCCAGAGTTTTTTAAAGTGGTTAGTGGGCTACTCTAATTTCAACGAATCAAATTTTGAAAGGTCCAGATTGTACCAGATAAATAAAATTTTGATTTTATTATCCCTTATATCCAATTTTGGGAATTGTATTAATTTTATTTAATCTAAACAATTATGTAAATTTTATCCTAAATTTAATTGTTAATATAGCTATACATGTTTATATGATTTTAATAATTATGGCCTTAATTAAAATATACTTAAGTTTATGAGCATTAAATTATAATATACATAGTATCCTAGTAAAATATTTAATTATCATAGTTGTCAGTAACATTGTTGTTGTTGTTGTTGTGTTATAAGTTTTACACCCTCAAAAAATTATAAAATTTTCAATTTCCTAGTAATAGATTAAGTCAAATTGCTTCTTGTTCATAATAATTTATGAATATTTCATTTATCGTCGATATCATAAAAAATTTAGTAATAAAAGTCTCTTTTACTTGCGAGTTTTTTTTTAAAGATATTGAAGAGAAATAAATGAACAAAAAAGTGATAATTTACATTTGGTTATAAAAATATACTTTACAAATGAATATTAAAAATAATATAAAAAAAGAAAAGAATATTTTTTTCACGTGCTGCAATAGAAAGTGGTGTAAAAAAGTTATAGCTGAAAGAGAGGGTAAAACTAAACATGAATTTAAGAATTATATTGAATTAAATTAAATATTACATAAATATCACCATTTATACAATTTGAAATTGGTACAAGTTCAAAAAATATAACTAAATATGTTCAAATCAATGCTTACGTCTCCTCTCGTCTGAAAAAAATATCTGTTATTGCTTTTAGCTTTTTATCTTCTTAAGTAGCTAATTTTGCTGAAGTTGAGGGAATATTTGTTTGCATATTATCACAGAGTAGAGCAGATGCACACGATGTGTATGATGGAAGAATTGATGCCCTCGATTGGCACATCTGTCCCTTCTCCCTCAGTACTTGCAGTTGTCATCTCATTATCAGATTCCACCCTTCAAAATATTGGCAAACATTGTTCTAATAAATCTCATACCCTGCTTGAGGTGGATTTTGATAATCCTTTTGTTTTTTATGACGAGTCTCTTATCATTTCTAAGACACATTTGATATCCATTTCTGATGATGGAAAAATATGAAACTGGCTCCAGGCTGCTGAAGGAACTGGAGAGGCTCCAAAAGATGAAACAAACTCAGGCATTGTGTCAGAAGTCAATAAAGTCGCCATCTCTAGAGACAAATGCTGAAGTTACGTTTGGCGCTGAACCTGCACTGGATACGGTTAAACAGCCTGAAGATGTGACAAGCGCTACTAGCCATTTTTCAAACTCTACTATCAGCCAGGAAGAGATGTTGTTTAAGCTTGGTCCAACATTTTTGCTTTGTTTGTCATTTGGAGACGAGAGAATGCTTATATGAGCATGAAGTCGCGAACTAAATGAGCACTTGCCTATTCTAAAAAAATTCATGTATTTTCCCCCTTATTTCACAAGTTTATTAACTTCATGTTAGCTTTTCTGCCCCCTTACCCCCCTAGCCCCTACTCAAAAATTAAAAAGAAAATAAAGTGCGTCCAATTTTAGTGCTTGTCTTGTAATAATCGGCTCACTTAATTTTAAAGTTATTCTCTCTTCTTTTACCTATATATATATATATATATATATATATATATATATATATATATATGACTCTACCCCTTTTCATTTTAACACTTAAATATTAAGTACCTTCTATTTTTTGAGAACTTTATGTGTGAGGATCTTTTTAGCAGGGGTGGCTTAAGACAATTTGAGACCTAAAGCGATATTTTTAATGAGGCTTTCTATGTTTTGTGCATCTTTCATTGAATTTTATGGTCAAATTGATTATTTTTTAAATAAATATATCTTATTATTATTTAATATATATGTAAAAAGCCTATAAACATTATAAATTATATAAAATTTAGTACTAATTTCAATGTTTATTTTTTTTAAAATCTAAATATATGTGTTTAATTATTAATTTTAAAAATGGTCAATTTGACTACAAAAATCAATGGAGAACTTTTATTTTGGGACGGAGGGAGTATTAATAATTTTTATTTAAATGAGACTTTTTTCTATACTGTTAATTTTTTTTACATATTTAATATTTGAATTGGATTATGGGCCCTAAAAAATTATTTGGCTTATATTTTTATAAGACCTTTTTATATAAATTATTTATGATGTTCAAAAATTTGGGGTCTTCCTTGAAATGCGGCTTAAAGCACATGCTTTTTTTTTATAAGGTAGGGCCGACCCTGTTTTTTAGTAAGGATCTCCTTAGTTAAAATTTTCAGTGTCAATGACGTAGACAGACTGCGAACCTCATAATTTCATATATATCTTCTTCTTTTTTTTGTGTAATTATTAAATTTTATGTATTAGTTTTAATTTTGTAATTTTAATTTTTGTATGTTATTTAGTTTGTTAGTATATATATTTTTGGTATATCTTTGTAATAAGTAATTAACATTTTGAGATATTAAATTATTATTTTTGTAACTTTAGAATTTTGACATAATAATAATAATATTTGTTTGTAACATAATTAAAAATGGAAAGAATATTTTTATAAATATATTTAAATTTATTTTAGATCAAGAAGGTTGTTAATTATTAAAATATTATATATGATTAAAATATGTATAACTTTAGGTAGAATTTTGTTTAGAACAAAAAGATTTCGGATTCGTCAAAGAAAAAAAATGTGTAAAACTTAATCAATTATTTACTTATTTATTTTGTTTAATTAGTTCTGACGGGGAAAATTTAACGAGTCGTTTTTGGAATATAATTTTGAATATTACATTGCTTAATTCAGGTACGGATTCCGTACTTATTCAGCGATATTTCTTTAATTTTAAATTTGTTCGTTTTATCTCTCAATTAGGATATTATTTCGATATATTATTCATAGTCAAATGCTTATGATAGAATTGTTTGGTTTTAAATATTCGTTCATAACTTGTACTTTTTAGACTTAGAGAGCATGTCTAATATTTATTCTGATTCTGTAGAAACGTACATGCTAATATATTTTAAGGACTATGTGTTGATTCGTTTCGGTTTAACATGTACGTATTAGAACTCCTTTTGTTTGTATTGTGTCACATATATTTTGATATGATATTTTTGTTAGAATGTACCATAGAGTATATCTGAGTTATAACCACTTATGGGGGTACCACAGATATGTCCTCTTGGTATCGATGCATGACATTTCCGTGGTGATGTGATTAGTCTACGGCGTCTCCATTTTGTATTCTCCGAGGGGAATTGGTCATTTAGTGTTTTGTTGTGGGAGGCGTATGGGTCGACCCTAGTTTTCTGTTCTGTTATGTTTTGTGATTTGGTATTGTTTGTGCCGAACACACATTTTGATTTTACATACATTTGGATATGCAGTCCAATGTGTGTCTGTCTGTATGACAGTATTTTGACTTATCTTTACAACAAGGTATATTTTTATTTTGTTCAGAGCTCGGTATGTAATAAACATTGTCATTTGATTCAGCCTATTATGTTATTCAAATTAGTTCAGTTGATTTTGTTATTTATTTTAGTTCTTATTTTATTGCACTCTATATCCGTACTGTGTATTTGACTCATGCTATATTTTTCTTCCAGCAAGTAATCAGGGGAAGTAAGGGCAAATATGAAGAGAGTTTCTTTTATGTAAATAGTTTAGATATTCTGTATAAGATTTGATATTTTGGTTTCTAAATATTGTAGTAATACTCAGACTGTATTTTAGCTAGTTGACAATTATCTATTTAGATTATTCAATTTTATATTAAAATTTTGAATATTAGTTTATTAATTTTATTGTGTTTTGTACATAATTTCTCTTTTCATTACTTCAGAAAGGGGGTGTTACATGTCTGGTAATAAGCTATACTGATTTTGCTTGACAAAGAGGAAATGTAAAAGCTGGGTGGTTCTTTATCAACCAGCTCAAAGTTTGGAAAAGTCTTGATCAAAGCATAACATGCGAAATACTAGTGGTGTCTGTACACCCGTGCCAAAGAGCTCCAGAAGCAAAAGTCCAATAAGCAGAAGCTTCTAGTAGTATTATTATTTACTTTTAATTTGTGATAATTAGTGTCTTATTAGAATTCAAGTTAAGTCAGGAAAATTGTTTATTATTATTATTATAAATGTGAATGTACTTTGCTCTTTTAGGACACATAATTATAAAATGAATCACTGAGCTCTGGTGAGAGCCACTAATTGAGTTCTTCCCTCTTATCTTCCTTATTCTTTCCTTAGTATCCGGTCCCCGCTAATATTTGCAAACTATATAAAAATCTAGATTTTGGGGCTTGATTGCTTTTCATAAAGTAGGTTTAGTATCTGGATAATGTTGCCAAATAAGACATGTGCCCTGCCGAATGCCGATGGGCTTAATTTGGAGCACTAAAAATAACACGAACGAAGCCTGGTTTACCCTTGCTTGATATTCTTGTTGGTCTTTTTCCCACGAATTTTAATGTACTTTTTTAGCCTTTTGATGGTGAGGGTGTTTATTGTCAGCCGGAAGGCGTTGGATGTGTCTGGGATGAAGTTCCTCCTTTTACTCTTCACAATTTGTTCACGAGCATACATACATTTGTACTTTTGTCAACATACCGTCTAATTCAGTTTTTGATGTTTAACTTGGAGAAACCTTGTTCCGTGAATAATGAAAGGGATAACAGTGGGTTCTCACCAAATATATGAGCTAAGATAACAAACTAATACTCGAGAATAACTTATGTTAGAGATGTCTTTAAATTTAACGCCACAATTCTCCGATATATGTTGGTGATATGTTGTCAAGGTTGCAATGCATAGGATAGTCAAGGATTGTCTCTAGGGAGTCCTGTCCTTCCTTTTATTCTTCTCTTTCTACAAAAGTTCTTTTCTCTAGGATTGCCTACAAAGGAATCGACAAATGAAATATTGTTTAGTTAAGCTATTATGGTGCAATGCATACCAAAAGTTGAAAGACTATAAGAAATGATTTTTTGGGGAAAGGCGGATTCTTTGGCTCCTCAAACTCCATCTGCTACTGAATGCACATAATATTTGCTTCTTGTTTCCTTATTGCAATGTTTTTGTGCTCGTCAGTCATCCTCTGTCCCAAGTTTGAACTTTCAAGTGCAAAATTACAAAAGATAATTGAGTTGTTGTTGTTTTGGTATGATTTTAAAGATTTACAAGTAAGGGAAAACATAAGTGAAACAATAGAATCTACAAATTTTCTGGTCATACATGTATACTTTCAAGTTAAGCTCTCGATGCAGATCAGCCTAGATGGACAGCTTCAATTTCTTTCTTTGACTTTATCTATGCTGGCTGTACCATCCCCTTCTTTAACAGCCACTTTGGCACGTGAGTTTCATTTTGTCTTCATTTTCTACTATCTGTTAAATTTTTGCTCTTTTTGTTTTGGAAACTGAATATTATATTCATCTGTTCATTGATGACGGTTAGATATTTACATGTGAAGGTGTTGGAAATTATCCTGCTGTTGCTGTTTCACTAGTTGCTTTGGGATCTCAAAGTGGTACAATTGATGTCATTGATGTTTCTGCCAATACTGTTGCCGCAAGTTTCTCTGTTCATAACAATGTTGTCGGGGGATTAAGATGGCTTGGAAATTCTAGACTTGTCTCATTCTCCTATTCTCAGGTGCAATTTATACAATTTTCTTCATTTTTCCTATTATATTTTAACTATTTCTTGTATGTATGTTTTATATATTTGTGTATGTGTGTGTATATATATATATGTTTTCAGACATGCTTTAAGTATCCTAATTCATCAAGTAATTTACGTTTGTATATCCATCATCATACCCGACCATTACTTCATGGACTCAGGCAAATGAAAAAACTGGAGGCTATATTAATAAGCTTGTAGTGACCTGCCTAAGAAGTGGACTTAATCGAACATTTCGGGTTTTACAAAAGCCAGAGCCTGCACCCATAAGAGCATTAAGGGCTTCATCTTCTTGAAGGTTGACTTTTGAACCTGCATTCTTGTTTAATTTCTTTACTTTTTATGCTTGCACATATTTCATGATCATTACAGAATATTCGTAATAGAATTGAGGTTATGTAACCTTCTCTTTGCATATTTGTTTATCTTATGCTGACCGTGCCAAACTTGGCAGTTGGAAGTAATGAATGACTCGTTTACTAGTTGAGAACCTCTAATTGGAGAGCTAGATTATATATAAGAATAAAACTCGCAACAATTTTATGCTTTAATTCATATATGCATTTTGATCAGTAAGAAATGACATCACAACACATTTAAAGTTTCTGATTATTGTTTTCGAACTTGAACAATCTGAATTAGCAATGTTTTGGGCCATTATGTTTTCATCTGGTAACTGGTTACTATAAGATACAATTTTG
This sequence comes from Hedera helix, assembly GCA_947179155.2. NCBI lineage: Eukaryota > Viridiplantae > Streptophyta > Magnoliopsida > Apiales > Araliaceae > Hedera > Hedera helix. The sequence goes on along the minus strand of OX359266.1, from coordinate 53,005,671 downwards.
CACTTACCTCAAATCAAATCAATCACTTAATTTATAAACACTTAATTGGGTGTTGAGTTGAGGACTTAGGCATATCTTCATAGGGTGCTAGAAAGAGATTGTATTTTTTTTCCAAACAGGAAATATGCTCGGATTTGGAATTAGGATATTAAAATTTCAATAAAGATTTGAAAGTGTTACAATAGGAAAGGAGGAGGCGTTGCATTAAGGTACATGGTAGCAGAATTTTTTTGACGAAATCATATTATAGAGCCTTGCAGGGGAGTGATGCGAAGCTTTCTCTGGAAGAGCATATGGCAGGTTGGAGTTCCACGCAAGATTGCCTTCTTTACTTGGATAATTCGAGGCAATCTTCACACAAGATAATTCAGGGAAGCAAGGAGAGAGTTTATAGTAAATTGGGCTGCATGTGCAAGATTGCCTACTTCCATCTTTCCGTTTTGGTCAGCCCCCAAAAGCTAATGACATGGTAGAGATTCTACCAAGGAACTGTAGCTGAGTTATCTAGAATCAGCCAACAAAATGTAGGAGAATTAAGCCCTGAATCTAGAAGATGGAACCTTAGTTACTTTTAGGTATAAACACAGTAATAAAAATTAAAGATCCAAAGAAGCATTTTTACAATTACCTTGTAGTAAGCCCCAAAACTAATGAAAGAATCTCCTGCGACATCGAGCTGATCCAAGCTCCTCATAGTCAGTCTTGGTAATACACATGGCTTCAAAATCAGGACTAGATGCCAAAAGTGATCCCCCTCGCCAAACACCTAATATAGGACTGCACAAGCTACACAGTTTAATTATCTGGCAGCATCAACACCTATTTAGAGTAAAAGCTATTCTAGGTGAGAAGGGTTTACTCTTCCTGGGTCGTTATCTTTACTTGATAATTATCCGGGACAAGAGGTCGTAGCTCCCTATCTCTGCAGATAGATGGAATTAATTCAAAGTGAAAGTTGTAAAGGTTGGTCCTTCACAAAGGAATTTCAAACAAGGGACGTAAAAACTTACAGTCTTTCAGCAAATCCAGGAAATAATGTGCTTCCACCAGTCAATATAATGCTGCCCAAGCACAAATTTGAAGAACAAACTGAAATCAGATGCACACGTGCAAGTGAGAAATATCTTTCTGATGTGAACAGTAAAGATAGGAAATACCACCTTTCATAGAGTACAGGCTGTAGATGAGGATGGCAGGAATTAACGGCTCGAACAATGCATTCGGCCAGGCCAGCCTGGTTCATTCCTGCAAAACATCCAGAAGTTGAGGCCATTACTATCTAGACAAAATTCATATGATAACAAACCTTAATATGCCACACTTTGGTATCATGCAAGTTTATTACAATTCACAACCTCCGGAAAAAAAAAAACTCGGTAGAACCTTCATAATAACAAACAATATTTCATGGAAAATTCTAACCATTAAACTTTGTTATGATACGGAGCAAACAAAAGAATAATGTTTCTTGATTTGAATTGGAAACTTGAAAAGGTACTTCGAAGTACTACAAGGTAATACAAACCCAAATCAGCAGGACGGAAGATCATCTCAGGGACAAGGAAGCGCTCATTTGTCAAGCTGAACTCCTGTTCAAAAGGTAACGCATTAAAAATTGCCTATTAACAGGGGTTACTTTCTCAAGGAAAGTGACTGTACATTTTTCGTCAAATCAACTCTAGTTCTGTCCTCATGCTTCTCCTTAACTTCTTGTCGATCCATTTCTTCCACTTTTCCTGTTTGTGATCCTGAGGCACCATCTGTCAAAGAGAGGTATCTTTGTGCTTCTTTAGGGTCCTTTACAAAGCCCTTTGTATAAGTGATACCATCAGGAAGCACATAAGTGCACCTAAAGAGGTTATCATTTCCACGTTTCCTACAAGGACGTGCATAAACATTTTTGAAAAACAAAATGAAAAGTTAAATACAAAGAAACCCCAATAAAGTATGGCACTTGATCAGAGGAGCATAAGAAAGCCAGTATTTCTTTGCTAAGCAGCACACATGTTAATTTTTTTATAAAAGACTCCTTTCTATTGAAGAACAATGCAATGACTATCGCATCACCGCTTTCTACAATGTTAGGGACTAGGATGTTGGAGTTCGTTTAGAAATATTTTAAAAACCTTTAGGGTGTTTGGAAAATCAAATGGTTTGGTAGAAGATTAAAAACAAGTTATTTTCTTTTGTTTGTGGGAGTATTAATTAATGGTTCCTTCAGTTAATAGATATTTTAAATAATGCTTGAAACTGACAATGTTCTAAAAATAAGCACTATTCATTAGCCAGCAAACAATTGATGCCTATATTTATCCCAGAAGAAGAAAAACAATTGGCTCTATGAATGTAAAATTTGCAAAAGGCTACTGCCGATGCACCCAAAACATATTTACTTCATTAGATACCTTAGATCACAAACTTAATAACAACAAGCTAATCCTATCTCCACAATCATTCCCACATTACACCTAAACAAAAACAAAGAACCAACTAACACGATCTAATGAAAGTAAATCAGCAAACACCCAAAATAAAGCAAAAGCAGAAAATCCAATATTTTTTTAACATACCTAGCAATCTGCAAATCCCGAGGAATATCAAGTGAAACAAAGCACAATTTCTCCTTGACATCATCCAACAAAAATGATTCATCCATAACATTGATAGACCTATAACTAACCAACTCCTTCAAATAATTAGTCAAGGCCTTGCCACCCAAATCCATTCTTTTCACTCCATAATTGATGGTAAAATTCTGAAACACAGGCGCCGCGTGAGTAAACGAAAACCCACAATCAACCACAAGACTACACTGGGTCTTACTGACCAACCCATAAGGCCGGCGGCTGGCCTCGTACAGATGAACCAAAGAGGGAGAATCAGCAACGAGTAGGGACTTGAAATTGAAGTCTTCGAATATTATTTCGTCGAGGGATCGTTGTAGGGAAGGGAGATTGAAGAGGGGTTCAACTAGGAGGAGAGAGGAGAGAGAAGGTGTGAGCTTGAGGGAGGAGAAGAGGTGGGACCAGATGGTGGATTGAAGGTCTGGGTTGATGAGGTAACCGCGGTCGAAGGGGCGGCGGAGGGTGGCGGAGGTTAGGTCTTCGGTTGGGGAGAGGAGTTGGTCGGCGATTAGGAATTTCTTGGAAGCGAGTGGCCGGGCGAGGCAGTTGGGGACCACGGCCGTGGGGTCTCGTTCGCCGCCTATGCCGGCTTTTATTAGGCCGCCGCCGTTGTCCAGCACCACCACCGTCATCCCTTTTCGTTCTCGCACTCAGTTTGTGCGTACACAAGGACGAATTTCCTTTTCTTTTGAAAAAGTTTTATAAATGTCATTTGGTTATAAAAGAAAGGCACAAGCGTAAAAAATAAGAGATAAGACCGTTAAAAATTATTTTTTTATATAATTATATTAAATTTAATATATAGAATCTATTAGTATATTAGTATTTTTTTATATATTGAATTTAGTATGCTTACATAAACAAATAATATTATACATTATTTTTTACGTTTAGTGTGTGCTCTAAGAGCACACATTAAAAAAATCCTAAAAGAATTATGATATTTCCTATGATAGTTCACTAGGACCCTTTTAACGTAAATAGTAAATAAAATTTATATTTATATAAATAATTTTTTTTTTAAATATTAATTTTTTTTTAAAATATTAATTTTTTTACTGTGACATCCCCAAATCTGGGCCCACACAGTCCAAACTTCAATTGTCAAAAGACTACAACAAAATTATTACAAGTAGTGTAACGTACAACAATACAGTATATAATAATACACAACTAAGTCTTTCACGATTATTGTCACACTATTTTACAACACGTAAAGAGTACAATAACTATCCATCAGACTCTCACTCCATTCCCCGGCTAGACCCAGCTACGTTCCCATCTCCTGTTGAAAACAATGGAACAAAAGAAATGGTGAGCTCAAATAACTCAGTAAATAATATTATGACTAAGATAATGACAAATAAATTATCATTAGCCTTCAATAATTGAGTTCTTGATAGAATACAATAGACTACAAGGTTTATATCAAAAACTACAGTTAAATTCTTGAACAATGTTCAGATCAATAATAGCAAGGGAATGAGCAATCTATTAGAAGAATAATGCAGACTATAATGTCCACTCGGTTCTCTTTTTAGGAAAAAACATCATCAACTTTTATCATCTGAAATACCATTAGTCAAGATAATACAAATTCACAGTTCCTGGTCATAATCATGCAGATCAGCAGTTCATCTTTGCACTACGGGCCAAAGACATTCAATATAACACCAACGGTCATGATTATACCAGATTCAGCCTTTGGTCATAATCATACCAAACAACAGTTCATATTTGCACTACGGGCCAAAGATATTCAATATAACACCAACGGTCATAATTATACCAGATTCAGCCTTTGGTCATAATCATACCAAACAACAGTTCATCTTTGCACTACGGGCCAAAGAGAACATTCACCACGTGTCATAAAAGACACCGAACAGATGTATCGCCTTTAACCTATTATATCACCTTTAACCTATCATCTGTTCAACAATTATATCGCATCTGTGCCCCCGGCCACAGATATTCAGATTTTGGATGATTAGAATGATATAAATGTTGAATAGAAGAAACAGGATAAACAATAAGTATCAGAAGTTTACTTTGTGCAAATTCAAATAATGTGCAAATTCAAATAATGTCCAAATTGTCAACATGATGTGGAGTGAAATTCAAAAATGATATTCAAGATCTACAGTTTAGAATAACGGTTACAATTCAATAGAAAGGTTCACGTAAATAGGATGGTTCAATTGAAATGATGAAGTGCAATTATTATGGAACATATAATATTTTCAGGAATTATAGAAGCACTAGTTCCATAATAAGTTTCGATTTAGGTATATGAAAGAAAATAATATCTCTTACCGTAGCAGGTTTGATTAACAAAAGGTGAAGGAAATTAATATCACTTACCATAGTAAGTTTGAATAATGGAAGATGAAAAAGATGGTATCCCTTATGAGTATAAAGGAAAATAATATCACTTACGAATATGAAATAAAACGATATTACAAACGAACATGGAATAAAAGTGTCATGTGATAATTCGTGTAAACAAATTATTTCCACAAGAGACAAATAAGAAATGAATACAAAGAGTAATTCACCAAACATGCGGTAATCCGCGTAGTCAGGTTATTCTCAGAGATTAATAAGGAATGAATACGAAAGGTTATTCACCAACAGGCGGTAATCCGCGCCGTAAGGTTATTCCCACAATTTAATAAAAATTGAATACGAAAAGTTATTCACCAAACAGGCGGTAATCCGCGAAGTAAGGTTATTCTCAGAGATTAATAAGGAATGAATACGAAAGGTTATTCACCAACGGCAGTAATCCGCGCCGTAAGGTTATTCCCACAAATTAATACATAGAAATAAATGGCACATCTTATGAGTAAGAAAGAAACGGTATTATTTTCGAGAATCAAATAATGATAATCCCTTATCTTAACACGTGACTGGATATTGATTTAAATGAGGTTGATTAACTTGAACAGTACACGTACACTTATAGATCTTCACAAATACTCAAGATGATTTAAGCACACTTAGAGAGAACTTACACAAGAAGTATTTAGAGAGAGAAAGAAAGAACAAGTAAGAAAGTTTATGAAAAATCCTTAAGTTAATGTCTCTATTTATAGCCAAAAATCTTATCATAACCAATATTTCCTAATTTAATCCAAACCATTCATTTCAAGATAATGTTTAATCCATACCATTCATTTCATCTTTTAAGATTTCTTTAATCTAAACCATTCATTTAAAGATCATCTTTTAATCTACATCATCCATTTTAAATTCTATATTATCTTTAATCTATACCATTCATTTCATCTTTTAAGATTTTCTTAATCTAAACCATTCATTTAAAGATCATCTTTTAATCTACACCATCCATTTCAAATTCTATATTATCTTTAATCTATACCATTCATTTTATATCACCTAACTTTATATTATAAATAAATAACTTTATCAATTCAATTATTCAACAATAATTCACATTTATTCATTATTATGACTAATTGTTATAAATACAGTGTAGTTGGCTCTCTAGGTTAGATATCAAGTCAATTAATTAATAAAATACAACTGTTTAAATAACACCATAATATAGATAACTATAATGTAGAAAGTATGTAAAAGAAAGAATACGTTACTGTGTCATGACAATTATTGATTCAATAATGTGAATTACTGTGCATATGCTACTGTGACAATTATCAGTTTAATAATATGAATTATTGTGCATGTGACAATAAAGTCAAATATTGTACGATAACCACTTTATCAGTTTAATAATACGAAACACTGTGCAATGCCGTGTGCTACTGTGTAATACTATATGTTACTTATAATACCGTATATTACTATTCTTTTACCACCGGATATTTTAATAATTAAAAGTGATAGTACCATTGACCATTTAAAAATTATTTATGTCATTTTCTATATCCGACAATTATTCTTTGTGGGGTTCACCAATGATTGGTTCGTACGGCGCCGTCGTACGAATATTCCCCGACAGAACGAATATTATTCGACATAATATAATTTACACATAACATCCTTAACTTTTAACTTTATCAATTTAATCACTTACTGTTTCATGAAAATATATATGAAGAAAAAAAATTAAATTTTATATTTCATAAAATTCGGGGTCTTACATTTACTATGCTATAATCTTATTATTATGGCTCAGTCTTGCCTCAGTGCATATATAACCGTACTACTATAGTACGATTATACAAGTATAAATATTATTTCAACGAAGAATACAATTATAACATTTATGTATGAAACCCAATTGTGAAAAATAAAACTTTTAAAAGACAATTATTTAAGCTAAAAATGCGGACATTTTTAAATAAAAAAATGATTGAGAAATTCTATTTAAATTTTTATAAATCTTTATATGAGTAGCTCTAACTCTTTCTAAAAGGGAATGGATATTTTTCACATTCAAATTTGATATACCATTGCTATAGATTTATGACGATACTTTACATATAAAAAATATAGCTATAAGTCTATAATAACGATTTTATCCATTACTATAGGTTAAAAAGGAGTCCACATGCAAAAATATCAAATGTTACTATAAAAATATCTATTCCCTTTCTAAAATTATACTTATTCAAAATTATAATGAATTCATTATTATTGGAATGCGAGAACTAATACTATAATCACCAATTATGTCTTGAATTATATTTAGTTCATATGATATCAGCAGATATTCTTTAGTCTTCAATCATTTTAACAGATGGATTATCTCGTGGACTATAATATAAAAAGATAAAAATAATCAATGAATTTAAAAAAACTTCAATCATTCTTCTACCCTCCTATTTAAATATATTTAAAATTATAGTCTATGAGCTATCATATTTCTTGATATAGTTTTTTTGATCCACCAAAAAAATTCATAAACTATATTTAATCTTGCTGCTAGAGAGAGATGATGAGTCCTAAATTATATTTAGTATAAGATTGACGGAACTCCGACTTGTTGGAAATGACCTAATCCTTTTGTCAACAATACAAAAGAAAATTGTAGTCTTTTATTAGTTATTTTTCACAAGTTTCTTAAAAGTATATTACAAGAAAAATTATTCACTACTCTTAGAATATTGTTATAAGGTGTCCTTAGACCAATTATGTATTGATATTAGTGAACTCAGATATATAAGGTCTATTACACATGTTGAAATGTCAACATGTGATTGTCGTGGGATATTATATGACAATACTCTAAAAATAATGAATAACTTATCATACCACAAAGAAAACAGTATAATTTATGAAATTTTGAATGTCAAGTAACAAATTTATATGTCCCTACTAAATCATCTTAGATTTTAATTTTTTCATAATAATAAAATAATATTTTTTTTAATTTAAAATTTTAACATAAATATAAAAATATTTGAAAACCCCCCGATATTTTTAATATTTTCAGATATTCTTATTTCATAGCGGTATAAAATAAGTTTCAATTTTATATAAAAGGGAATTATATAAAAATATCAAAAAGAATTTGAAACTTCCCAATTTGATTGACCTGGCTGTCTTTGAAGATTGGAATCTTTAATTAAAAAATCAGAAAATAGAATTGTCGTATTTTAGCAATTGGATATGTTTCTCTGTCGTCTTCTTCAACATTCAAAACGATCGAAAATCTTCAGCTCAGATCCGGAACTCCTCCATTCGACACCCAATTGAAACTTACAACAACTTTTTCAGGTACATATGTCCTTTCTCTCTTGCTTTATTTGTTTTCCCTACTTAATTATACCAAAATTTTTTTTTATAGATTTTTTTGTCCTTTTTGAAACTCGCCCTGGTTGAGCTATCTCTTCCCTGTTCCCAATTATTGCTAATTTGTGAAGGTGCTATAATTACAATTTATTACAGACCTTGTCATTTGATTCGTTTCGTTGCAATTATATGCAATTGTGGATGGGAGTTGTAATCATTTGTTTATCGGAAACGTTTACTATTCATGCATAGTAAGTAAACATGAGATTATACCGAATGGATTTAATAATTAAATTATCGATGTTCCAAAAAAAAAAAAAGTGGCATATTAAGCTCTTTGCTGTCAATTGTTACATTCTCTCATTGATTGCTTAATTTGGGTAGGTTTGTATATTTATTTAGCTCTTATATTCATGCTCGCCTTGCTGGTAAGTTGCAGTACTACTACGGTGTATACTACTCATTCTTCTTTTCTTCTTTACTTTGGAGCAGATTGAAAAATAAGGTTTACTTGGCTGTCAACTTTTACATTTTATCAAAAGTAAATATTACGTGATTTTAATATGTAATACTTGGACTCTCTGTCTGGATTCTAGAAAAAAGACAGTCCTGCTGAAATAGCTTGCTTTTGGTATTTCGATAGCCAGCTGTATTTACATGCTGTTATTCAAACTTCTTTTTTTCTTTTTTTCTGTATATGGGCTGTGTGTGATGCACATTATATGCATGTATTCTAGTAGGTAAACATATACTAAAAAGTGTTCTGTGGAATATTATGGCTGAAGCCTTGGATGCAAGCCAAGTTGAGATATTAAGTACAATGGCAGAATCTGTTATGAATATGGTTAAAGCTGCATCTGACTGGGTGACATTTGCAATCGATGCTCCTTCCGCTCGGGCTGTTGTTTTTGGAGTGCACATTGGAGGTACCCAGATCATAGAAATCTGAAGGAATATTTAGCTCTCTTCTTTCCTGATAATATTTGATAAACTATTTTACACATTTGTTTTGCTTGCAGGGCATCTATTCGTAGAGGGTCTTCTCCTGGTAGTTATTCTCTTCCTACTTTCCCAAAAAAGTTATAAGCCACCTAAACGTCCATTGACAAAGAAGGTATTAGTTCCACATATAGTTGTTGACTTGTCAAATAGGTTTCATGGTGTTTTTACATTTAATTCTGTAAATTTATCTTTGTTTTTTGTATATCGAGTTTGTTTTTATGTACAATTGCAAGTGGGGCCTTAATTGTATGAGAGTTAGTGGTGTAAATATAACATACGAAAAAGAGGGAATATAGAATTTCAGGGCAAGGGGTTGTAATTAGCCACAGTTACTTGAATTTTATTTTTTTACCCAGATCACTTTGAATTCTATATATATTACATGCTTAGGCTTTCTTGATCTTCTGACTAAGTTATGCTACTGGATTATATTAATTTTCAAATTTTGGGTTACATAGATTATGAAACGTAATTAAGCAAAGCTTTGAAAAAAAAGTAGTTCTATTTTTAATACTCATTTCTTATGGGTTCATAATACCTTAGCTCGGGAAAGGCTGGCATTGGAAGCAATGAGGATGGGTATAATGATTTAAACGTAGATAGTGATGCCTTAAGTTAGATGAAATCTTTACTTACCGAGATTCAAGAGAATACGTTATAGAGACGGCTAGTGAATGATACAAAATCATAATGTTAGCAATTATGCATTGCCGACAAATCTTTGAAAGTATAATTTATAATCTGAATTTCCACTATCTTAAAGATGATTGAAATTTAGACTCGAAGCTCTAATTGAAGTTTAGAGCAGTACTTGAATCAATTGATTCTTGACAAATTTTAATGATAAAATTAAATTATTAAATCCAGAACTTGCTTATTACGATATTTGTTTGTACAGGCATCTCTCAAACATACCAACAGGTTGGGTCAATGTCCAAAAAAATTGACCTAAATATGGTTAAAATTGACCATTGAGAACAGACAAATGGATACACAAATTTGGTTGCAACATTAATAAAAGCACATTACTTCTTTCACTTTTTTACTACTGCACTTGTCCATCTACATGGTGAGGGTGGGAGAAACTAGACCAGCTGACTTTAGAGCCTGCAGTCTTTGTATCTACTCCATCAAATTGGAAGTTCTCAAGTGTCAATGTCTAACTGAACTATGATAGAAAAAAAATAGAAACACCTGTTTTACCTTTATGATTCACAAAACAAATTTCACCACTGGCAGCCCACTTCCACTGTGGTGTTGAGGGTTGCAAATTTTTAACTTTGTAAGTCTTGTCTTATTTGATATGGTAAGTCGATATTATGAAAGTCAGTGCTTGATATTTTTAGGAAATTGACGAGCTTTGCGATGAATGGGTTCCGGAGTCCCTTATTCCACCTATAACAGAAGATATGCAATGTGAACCTCCTGTGCTGGAAAGGTAACCGTAGTGTTCTTTTCCCTTTTATTTCAGTTTTCTGTAATTTCTTAATATCTTGAAGTGTGTCTGTGCCTAGTCTTCCCCTCATTCATTGGTATCTGGACTAGTATGAGGCTTCTTAGTTGAATGTTTTTCAAATAATCTAATGCTTATTCTCAAAAGTTTCTTCCTTTCCTAGGTTCAGACTTTGGACAAGAACTCTCTCTCTCTCTCTCTCTCTCTCTCTCATGTGTATCTATATAGTATACATATATAACTGATGGTATAGGTCTTTCTTTTGTAACTATATATATGTTTTCATTTTTTTTGTTGCTATATATATGATTTCATTTTCAGTATGTCCATGCTCTTATTTTCTAATTCTCCATTTTTGTGTTTCGTGTTCTGAGTTTTAGGGGGTTTCAGGATGTTGTTATACTTTTTAATGTAAGCCTCTGTTCTATAATGTTCAGAGAAATCTTATTGACACTTGTTAATTTTCTTGGCAAAAATATTTAAGTTCTCAAGTATCTGTGAAAATGTTTTTATATTTAAGGCATCTGCAGTCATAAGTTGCTTCTTATGCAGTGCTGCAGCTCCACATACAGTAATCAATGGTAAAGAGGTGGTGAACTTTGCTTCAGCAAATTACCTTGGACTTATTGGACATGAAAAGCTACTTGTGAGAAACCCTACTTCTGTTTTCTAATTTATCTTTATAGTAGTGGTTTATCAGTTTAGTTAGTAGATCATTAATAGCAATGACTTGTAACAGGAGTCATGTACTTCAGCACTGGAGAAATATGGTGTTGGTTCTTGTGGTCCTCGTGGCTTTTATGGAACAATTGGTATGATCTGATGCTGAATTGTTTAGTAGCAGTCTCCTTAATGAGCTGCATTGAGTTTTTCTTCACCTGTCTCTGAGAAAGTTCTAACGTTCAACAATTCTTGTTTGGATAGATGTTCACCTTGACTGTGAGGCCAGAGTAGCAGATTTTTTGGGAACTCCTGATTCCATTCTTTATTCATATGGACTTTCCACCATGTTCAGTGCAATTCCAGCATTTTGTAAGAAAGGAGACATTGTGATTGTGTGAGTATATGTGATCTTGACTGTTTAATTATCAGTGACCGATCCTTAGGAAAATATATATTACAAAGTAGCATGCCACAAAAACCTATTCAATGATCAGGTTTAGTACAACATTAATTAATTGAGGGGATACATTGAAATGGTGTATATCATAAGCTCATGAGGAGTTGTTGTCCACATTCTGTAGTTATAACTCTGACTCAACTCAGCAAGACCTTTACCCCAAACTGGTTGGGGTAGGCTGCAAATGAATCTCATATGACAACGAAAAAGGAGAAAGACCATACAGGCAATAAATAAATTAAAAATAGATAAAGAAGAAAAAATTACAATAGTAAACAAAAAGGTAACAAAATCATATAATGAATGAATAAAACAACTAGAGTACAATAAAAGGATAGAATGCAAGAAAATAAATAAAATCACGAACACACCCACATATAAGCATTACTACAGATATAGGTGATAAAAAGGAAAAATGAAAACAAAAGAAAAAGAGATGGAAACTTGATTTTATGTATGTATGTATGTGCATATGTATTAGTATAGAATATTTGTTTTAACTTTATTTCGCTGTTGATCTTATTCTTAGATGAGGTGTCATGATTATTATTATTTAAAAAAAAGAATAGAAGAAGCAATATCATGCTAATTTATTCTTTCGATGTTATCCTATTAATTGAACAGTTGGTCTCTACTAAAGATGCTGGTATCATGACTGATTGGCCCCTATTTCGTTTTATTCGCATTGTGGTCTTCTTCTTCTTCTTTTTGCGCATCTACTGGGATTTGCCATGTTATTTAATTTTAAGCAGTTTTGAATCCAGGGCTCCTCTATGATTTTTTATATTTGAAATAAATATTTTTAAGCATGAAGTCACTGGTACAGTTTGAAACTGTTCTGGAACCTGATGTTTTCCCCTTCCAGGGATGAAGGTGTTCACTGGGGAATACAAAATGGTCTTTATCTGTCTAGAAGTACAATCATATACTTCAAGCATAACAATATGGAATCTCTACGAAATAATCTAGAGAAAGTCACTCAAGATAATAAGCGAGCTAAGAAGCTAAGACGCTACATAGTTGTTGAAGCTGTCTATCAGGTATCTTGTGCCTATTATGGTTTAGCTTGCATCATCAGATACTCATAAATTAAAGTTATGATATCAAGATAATACGAACAAGTATTTTGTTTTTGTTTTGAAATTCCTTTCCTTTTCTGGTCCTTTTCCTTTTATTTTCCATATCAAAACATGTATCATCCTAATCATTGGAAAAGGATTCATTTTTTCTAAGTAGGCCATCTTGAAGTGCTGGTTATTATTGTTATGTCATGAGCTAAGATTGAGAGCCTAAAATCACTAATTGAGGTTATTTGGTTAGAATTTAGAACGGTACATGAGTTCATTGTTTTGGTATTGCAAATGCATTGAGAAGGAATTTCAAATCATGCCATTGAAGTTTTTACATTAAAATTCTAGAGGTGAAAGGATTGGAAGACTTTAGGGTATATAGGTTACCTTTGTATCACAACGATCAAGAGCTTTAGTAGTTGTTTAAACATTTCCTGACATGCTCTATAGTCTATTGTATGGAGAAAATATATAGATATTTTATATTACAGGTTTTCCCATAACTATACTAGACTTGCCAGGGCTAGGTAACTAATCGAAGACTTAAGAGGGCAGATATAAGTTATCAGTAACACAAATTTATCCCGATTTCAAGAATGAAAGAAGATAACAAAAATTCATAGGCCATGTCTTTCTCCCAAGTTCCACAAATTTAAATTCCAAGGCAAGTGATGTAAATTTCCATTACTGCTCTGATTAAATTGCATAAAGGAATTCAGATCTTGTATTAGTTTTCTTTCTTTGTTGCTGGTGTTGATTTTGCTGAGAACTTTATGGTGGATGGAGAATTACCACCACTTATTTGATTGACTTTGCCAACTTGCAGAATTCTGGTCAAATTGCTCCATTAGATGAAATTATTAGACTTAAGGAAAAATATCGTTTCCGCGTACTGTTAGATGAGAGCAACTCACTTGGGGTGCTTGGCAGTTCTGGTAGAGGTCTGACAGAACACTATGGGGTTGCGGTATGTTTCTGAAGACTGGGTTTAATTAGTTATTGAATGGGTACATGTTGTTTTATGATGATGTTATATTGTAGATTGAGAAGATAGATATTGTAACTGCTGCCATGGGACATGCTTTGGCAACAGAAGGCGGATTCTGCACAGGAAGTGCCAGAGTCATCGATCACCAAGTATGTAGAAGTACATAGAACTACCAGTTCTTTTACAGGACTTCTATTTTGGAAGAACTTTTTATCGAGTCAAATTTTCTTGACCACACACACACACACACACACACACACACACACACACACACACACACATATATATATATTGAAATTGATGGTTGATGAGGTACTAGCTTTGTTGTGTTCATGACATCCTATATTTCTTTCAGCGTCTCAGCAGTTCTGGTTATGTCTTTTCTGCTTCTTTGCCCCCATACCTAGCTAGTGCTGCAATTACTGCTATTGATGTGCTGGAAGACAATCCTCAATTGATTATGGACCTGAAGAAAAATATAAGCATGCTATGTGAAGGTTTGTCTTTTGTCATTATGCAAAGATTTGTAGCTGGGGAAAGGGCACAGAATGAGTCAGACACTTCTTCGGTAGCCTTCCCTTAAAGTATTTCTGAAGCTATGGAGTAGTTATTTATTTCCACCGGCACTTCAAAACTAAAATTGTTCTGGTTTGTGTTATCCTTTTGGTTCTCATGTTTTTAGCAATTGCAGGATTGTCAGATTTGCGGGGTCTTGAGATTGCCAGTGATCCACAATCTCCCATTGTGTATCTGAGACTAAAGAAGTCAACTGGTTCCTCAAAGAGTGACCTACAGTTTCTTGAAGATATTGCTGCTCGTGTAAGTTTGTAGTTTTTGTGATTCTTTCACTTGATAGTAGCCTGTCCTTCCAAGTACCTAATACTTGTGCATTTGCAGTTACTGAAGGAAGAAGGTATCTTTGTAGCAACTTCCAAAAGATCTATACTCGATAAATGCAATTTACCCGTGGGAATTAGATTTTTTGTCTCTGCTGCCCATACAGAATCTGATCTTATTAAAGCATACGAATCACTGAAGAGGGTTGCAGCACTCGTCTTTACAGGGGTTGATTGAGTTCAGCGTATTCATTCATCATTTAACAGATTGAGTGCTGCAAGCCGATTACCTACAACATAGCAATATTGCTGAAAGTTTGATTTCACATTGCACCTGAAATGATTTTGTATGATAGTGTTTTTGGCCTTTTCACATACAAAATAGGGCGGTGATGATTATATATCCTTGCTTAGATGGCAGTATTTTAAAGACCGTAGGTGGTGGTTTGTTGTGGATAATCTTTGGACCAGTTTTTGTAGTAGATGTAATCTTAATAATCCTGTAGCTGTTAGCTTTATTTCTGATCAATAGTAAACGAAAAGGTATCAATTTGAATTTTTTTTAAACTCAAAACCATTTATTCATTTACTTGCATGTAGTCTTGAATAAAAAAATTGAGACAATGGCACGCACGAGGAGTTTCACTTTGGAGTTCATTTCTGTGCTATGTAGTTTTATATTAGTGATAAACTAAGGACGAACAGTGCAGAAGCCTGTTTTGGGTTAGTATGTAAATCTCACAAAATCTGAGAATGGCATTGTGTCATAATTAGTCAAACAATGGAATAACCTACAAAAACAAAGCTTATTTTTTGAGTTTTAAATCAAATCTAGACGGTCAAGCTGATTACGCGGATCAAAACTGCATTATTCAAAGTTCAGATTTCATCAGCAACTACATGGAAAATTTCATAATGTAGAATAAAAAATTTGTGCACAAAACAAGGTGTTTCTAGAAAATATACGAAGGATCACATGCTGATGCCATGACAATTTCAATATCCCATTAGGGACAAGTCATACTCAGCCAACCGAATAACGAAGAAGTCAACAAGGACTCAGTCCGGCCTGCAAACTGCCTGCCAACAGAAAGCGATAAACTTTTATCTTCCCAATTAAATGTTTACGATTCAACCCAAAAAGAAACATAAACAGAAAACTGAACCCAAAAAGAAGCATAAACAAAATCAAAAAAATAAGTAATTATGAACTTGACCGAGAACAATTATTATAGCAGCTTTTCAAACTATGTAATTTCTTTCACTCTTATGCGATGTAGTAAATACTAAATAGCAAGTAAAAAACATATCAGAATAGCAGATATTTCCCTTTACGGTTTTGCTGGGAGGTGGGAAGGGTGATGGTGCTTAAGAATTATTCATTCAGAGAGCCAGTTCAATAGGGTGCGTTGTAATACCCTCCTTGCTGTCCCATGCCATTAACCGGAGGCATTCCAGTAGGCATCATTGGGTGTAGACCCATGCCATGGTGACCAGTAGCTCCACCAGCATTAGCCAAACCCAGTTGGCCTTGCATCCCATTGTTTCCATACTGCTGCCAGAGATGCTGCTCTTGCACAAGCAAATGCTGCTGCTTCTCCATATCTGCTATCTGAACATATGAAGGAGGTGGCACCACAAGGGATGCAGCAAAAGGGTCTTGATGTCCAATTGTTTGGATTGTCCCATCAGGGGCAGGCAATGCCAGCACTGGTGTTGCACTCTTGCCCATTCCAGACAGTACTACACTACTCGCACTCCCACCACTCTGATGAGCATTAAGCACATGCTGCCTGACTGCCCCTTGATCATACATGCCATTCAGCAATAATGGATCAAGACCACCTCCCATATCAGCCTTTTGCTTCGACAGATTGCTAGCAGTCTCCACCAAGGCCAACTCCCAATCAGCCTTACCACTCTCAGCAGCTGGTGTTTGCCATGCTGAAGTCATTTCAGGCTCTCCATTTGATGGGAACACTTCCCACGAGCCATTTCCATTTGCAGTAGGAGGTCCGGAAAACAAAGCTAATGCCAATTTGTTGCCCTGAACTTCAGCAGATATTGCATCATCCTTCAAATTCACTAGGTCTTCAGTAACCTCTTGACTCAGTGCTTTGGGTTGGGGATCAGGCTGGGACTGAGGCGGAGGAGGAGGATTGTAGTTCTCTGGCGGAGGGAGTGCTTTTACTTCATTCATATTCGGCAAGGCGTCCTCTTTAGTTACTGATGAATTATCTTCCCCGGTTTTCTCAATGCTCTTTGGCTGATTTGCCTTTTCCCTCAGGAACCCCTCTAGAGTCCCCAAATGCTTATCAGAAATCTTTTGCACTTCCGGATACTCTGATGATCTTGCAACTCCTGTGTCCTTACACCAACTATAAAACCCCACAAGCTCGTCAATCATTTTTGCGGCTCCAACATAAGCAACAAAACTCTTGACACACTCTGCATATTCCATCTCCATAAAGCGGTCCTGCAAAACATTCAGCACCTCACATATATCGATGTAAAGCTTAAAACTTTCCTTCACAGTCAAATATAACGCAACAAAGATTATCCTACTATTCTTTGCAGCACCAGTTGGCCTACATGCTAAAAATAGATCAAGAAACCGAAGTAACTGATTCAACCTCTCTAAAATCCTCTCAGGCTTCATTTCCCTAACTGGTGTGTCTTCTTTCCTGTCCCCTCGCCCCACTGATTCATTCAAATCACCATAAGACCTGGAGTTTTGATTCATCCCATAACTAGATTCATTTCTAAAATCTTGATACCCATCATCATATCGTCTCCTATCATCAACACCACTCAATTTTCTCTCATACACAATAAATTCAAGCTTTTGATCGAGGTACAAAGCATAGCTCTTCACAAAGCCTGAATAATCCCAAGAATTTGAGTGTGCTTCATCGCGAAAATCAGACATATTCAAAACCCTTGTCCCCTTTCGACTCGCATACATTATTTCTTGCCCCAACACTGGGTCCCCGTCTACCAACAATCTATGTACAAGCATTAAGGCTTTAACTGCCACAATCCAATCATGGGTTTTACTCAGTCGCTTCGAAATGGCAAAAACAAAGGCATTTACATATCCTTTGGAGTATGATGTGAGATTTAAAATCTCCCTGATATATTTGTCATTGGCAGGGTCATCATCGTGACTGGTTGCCTTGACGATCAAAACCTCAAGGTCCGGTGCAGCATTCCCGGCAACTTTAGCAATGCTGATGCTTGTTTGATCTTTTACTGCTCCAATTGCCTTTCGGATGGTGGTAGGAGCCATCAGCCACAGGCAAGTATCAGTAGAATTCTCTTTTTTCTTTACGTCTGATAGTATAAGTATGACCAATTGGTTCCTTTAATTTTAAGATATGGGTCTGTAATTTAGATCACACAAGAGTGTGAGAATTAAAGGGCAACAAGATCTATAATAATAATAAACACAAGCAGATGAAGAAAATATAGTTCAATGTCAACATATATGTGATATCTCAAGTCTTGTATACCAACACATGAAAAAGAAAATTGTAACTTAAGTAACGCTATGATGGGTGATTATCTCTGCGAATAACCACTACTGCAAACATAACGGAAATGAATACTCATACACAAACAAACACATAATTTGAATATATTGAGGGAGTTTAGGCCTTAAGGATGGATATATGAGGTCAATGAAAAAAAAATATGGCAACATGTGCATAGACACAGAGGGAAGTATAAATAATTTTGATTTGGGTAATAAGTTTAGGATCGGTGATTATGATTCGTATACGAGACGGAATGATATACACAAAGTACAAAATACAAAATACAGATGAATTGAATGCATCAATATATACATATATATATATAGAGAGAGAGCTAATAAACTACCGTTATAATGAAAAGCAGATGAGAGGCCGATCTGAGTGATCTGTTGATAGATGATCAGTTTTATGATCGGAGGGAGCTAATAACGGAGGAGTTGCAAGTCAAGGAAGTGATGGACAGCAGGCATGAGTTGTTCATAATAATAACGCACAGATAGATACATTATAAATCTCAAGATTCATACAATTATTATACCAAGAAAGAAGAAAGAGGATCAAAAAGAAGTAGATGATGAGAGAAAGAAAAAGACAATACGCGTGAGAGGAGAGATGATGCCACCGCTTACGGTCTACTTCGTCAAAACAGTAACGCAAAAGTGTCTTGAACCTCTCTACTTTCTTTGGGGTTTTGGTGGTGTTCATTCGGTTAAATAATAATAATAATAATTATTATTAATTATTTAATAATAATTAAAAAATAAAATAAAATAGAATAATCAATACAATTAGTACGGTCCAAGACATACCAGACACGTCCAGTTCAGTACACGAAATATCAGTTGGACCAATTTTTTTAAACACCTTTATTTTGCTTTGCTTTGCTTATTTTTATTTATTTACTTATTATTATTTCCTTATCATATTTTGTTTGAAAATAAAATTACATTCATTGGGAGAAATCTATATATGAAAAATAATACTAGTACACTTTTTAAATATAATTGTGTAAGTGAGAACATTTTATCTCTAATATGAACGCTTTTTTCGTTTATACTACCAGTCTAGAATAAAATTTGATTTTTCAAAATTAATTTTAAATTTTATATTCAAAATTAATGCGATTGAAACCATAAATTCTATAATTAATAATAATAATATCTAGATAGTTAATTTTAAATTTTAAAAAATTAATATTAATCCTATATTGTGAAACAGGGTAGGGAGTTTCATTGTTAAACGTATATCCTAAAACAACTTTTTATATTTTGGGTGGCCTCAACATCTAAGCTTATTACATATATAACGCGTATTTGAAACTTAAAATATTGCTGATATATTTGGTGCGACTTGTTTGATGAAAGAAACTTGAAGGATATCGATAGTGTGAGAGAGTTTAAAGGAAATAATAAAATTGTACTCTTATTTTTAAATTTAAAATTGACATAATTTAATTAAAATTTTAAAATAATAAATTTTATAATTAATAATTTTTAAATAATTCATAATATTTATAATTACATTAATATAAATTTATATTAAATTTTAATTTATAAATATTTAAAATTAACTTTTCAAGACAGAGGGAGCGTTATTAAAAATATCATAATTTAAAATGGATGAAACATTAGCTTAACAAGTACCATCACTCCTGATGGAGCTCTCCCCTCTACCAAAACAACAGACTGCTTCTAAATTTACACCATGGGCGCCGGCCCGAGCTTTCAATGGAAAAGGATGGCAACATTTACTAATTCCTTTGCCAATAAATTCACATATATTTGCTGTCAGACCGCCTCTAAGCTATCCAGGTATGTATACTCCTACCAACACTGGACAAGACAAAAAAGGCTCCAAAATAAAATTTTACTTAAGAATCAGCTCCCGAACATACATACAACATTAAGAACAATGTTAGAAAAGGCCAGGCCAACTGTGATTCTTTTCTGACAGCCTTCGACCTTTGCTTTCACCAAAAATTATATCAACGCATTGGCTTATTGCCATGCTAATCTATCAATATTTTGACTCTCAAGCTTTAGGGGACGTTCAGACCAGGCTAAGAAAAAACTTTTCAATCCGGATCTCATATATTTGGGTAGAAGAGTCATCCATGCATGCCTATGGCAATAATATTTTGTTGTCTTGCGGATGGAATGCTAGGAACAATTGCTGCATGCAGAGTTGGCATGGATGCTGTCATCGTCTGCATTTCACAGAACATAAATATAAATATCAACTGAAAAAAAATGAATGCAAGGTGTAAAAATGTCGAAGGGCAAAAAAACCAAATATCCTTTAATTAGTAAAATAATCCTAGACCTCTGACCAATATATTTTTCATTCACTTCTACGATTTGAAAAACTCAGGTAAGGGCAGAAAGATAATTGAGAGAAGTAAGAGACCAAAACCATAGCAAGTCAACATCATGAATTAATTTAGTGAAGTGGTAGTATTTACATAACAAGAATGTTACATAATTCTTAAATCAACAAGATGACCCAAAGGTACAACTTTTGAAAAAGGTACAATCATCAAACAAGTATAATATTCATGAGCAAAGATAGATAAATAATCATGTGACTGAAAAGTCAATTACCTCGGACGTCTTCCCGTTAATCAAAGAGAAATTCCCTACAGAAGCAGATATAAGAGAAGAGTCATCCTTTGACAATGCAACGCATGGAACAACCTCCTCAGGGTTTGTTGTGCTAAATATCGTTGGTCATGAGTTCTCCACTCGATGGATGTATTAGTTGAGGTACAACACTAGCAGTTGCCTTCATAGTGAATGGAAGCAGGAAGCTTATGAGTATTATTAGCTTCATATCATGGCTATAAAAAGTTTTCCCCTGTTTCAAGCAACAAACTAGAATGAGGATGATGCAATAACTTCACAGAAGTGTTACGCTCGTTATTTGTCTGCCACAACCAGAGCTTGTGCATAGCTTTGGCTGCTAGAGCCCATATAGAAATTTCTGAGTTTGAATATATCAATCCTGAAACCTGAAATATAAATAACACGAGGGCACAAAAAGAAAAGGATAGAAAAATAAGTTAACTCGAGTTCAGAAAGAAAAAACAAACTCCAAAAAGTTATTGCATTATTAATTCCTATAAGCTTACATAGAAATATTGCTGCAACTTATGCTACAAGTAGATCAAATATTTTGGCTCCAATTAACCAACTTTAAAGAAATGTTTACTAGCATCCCCATGCTGAAAGGTGACGGCGCTGTCGGCAACTAATAGCAGCTTGCAAACTGTCATGACACCTGTGCAAAACATGTGCAAAGCATATTAAATCTATCATGTACAAAACATGTGACTGATTCAGGCGAATTTTTTAACTGGACTTTCAAAAAGGAACATAACTGAAAAATATTGATAGTTAGAAGGAACACAATTGCAAGTTTTTTAACACCACCAAAATTGAAAAAATGGTGGAACTTTTAGGGACAATTTTGCAGTTAGCCCTAAGTCAAACTATTGAAGGTCAACAGAAAATAAAAAGAATTAATCAATCAAACAAGTTATAAGTGCGTATCCTACTCAAACACACAGAGCAAGAGGGTGAGACAGAATGCAAATCATTACAATAAAACTTATAATTCACATCCAACAAACAGTAAAGCTTCCAGCATTAAATAAAGCACTAAGTAGGCCAAATCTTATTCAATAAATTCTCACTTTTTTCTAAAAGATGAAACCATACCCTCATTGCTGGTATGTTATCAGGGAGCCACGGAGAGTGGCATTGTGACGGTTCAATGATTTCAATTAGTTTCCAGGTTCTATATTTGTCAACACACACATCTGCTGATCGAACTCTGGCTAACGTCATCCTACAAGAACTCAAAAGGGAAAAAATTATCTACCACAAGCACAAAAAGAGTATAAGTAGTCCTACAAGCAATAACATATGAGGTACATACAAAAGTCATAATCAAATGAATATCATAGGCTTAAATTATATAATCTACTCCTTTAGTCCAAATGGGAGTCCTTCTATAGATTTGGAAGCTTTTACAAAAATTATCTTTAACATAATCAATGGCCAAGATCACAATATAACAAAATAAATTAGATTTGGTATACTGAATTTAAAATTGAACTCTCATTTTAGAATGTTCCAAGAAGAGAACGTAAAATTTCGTTTTAGGACAGAGAGAATATAACATCAATATACACAAGTGCTCCACAAAGTATCTTAATTCCACTTGATGGGAACAACAAACTACTCACAAATGCAACCATGGATGACAATGGCGTAGTCTGGTCCACAATGCTCACTTTGACAATTGCATTAAAAGCACCAAACGCGCCCATAGTAGGGAGCTTTAGAAGTATGAAACATTTCATTAATATGAGTGCACAAATAAGTTAACCGTTTATATTTAAGGAGAGAGAGAGTGACAAAAAAGTTGGAATGATTTTCATAAGCAAGACAAGCTTTAAAAAACCAAAAAATTACCTTAATGATTGTTGCAGAGACAATTCTAGAAGCATCAAAACGATTTTTAACTCTTTGTAGTAGCCTAATCCCATCAGTATTTGCTAGGATTTTAATACCATTATCATTCGTTGAAACAACCATCAATATCACTTCTTAGTTAAATCGGATACAAGGTGAAGCATGCAGATATATCAACAATCAAAATAGTTAGTTAGAAAGCTAGACATCGGAAAAGAAAAATCTAATCAACAGGCATACCTAAGGTTTAAATGTAATCCACCCTTAGCACCAGTGGTTGCCAATAGGTTAACATTGTCCATATCCCAAAATTTAATAATGCACTCATCACTAATGGCCAAAAACCGATTTTTGGCAGTACCAAATTGCACAACCCCAACAGATTGCTTCCCAAGCCCTATATATGCTTAATGGTTCCTTCAGTATCATCCCATTCCACGATGTATGAATCTCCTTCTTTATTCATTCCACATAAGAACAAACTAGGAGTTGCTCATTGTATCATGAAGTTGTTAATTAATTAAGCTAATTATCATAAACAAAAGTGTTAATTTTTAACCCCTTACAAGTTGGATCATCTAAAAAGTGAAAATGCAATTTTATAAACCTTTTTCCATCAGTGTTGTATGCCATAGTGGTTAACAAATGACCTGGTGCATCATAGTCCTTTTTAAAACCCTTGTTGTCATTGTCATAAACCCAAAACTATATTTTCTCGTCAGTTGCCGTTGAAAATATATACTGTGCAAGAATAAAAGGGTAGAACCAAATCAAGTGCTCATATAAAGAGAAGAAGAGCAGTAGGAGAAAGAGGGTGGAGACTGGAGAAGGAGGGGGGTCAAACCCTCACAAATAGATGGTCATGTTCACGTTGGGTATTCAGATTACGGGTAAGGATACTGAGATGGCTACAAAGGGTTAAAAAAACTATATCTTGTCTTTCAACATTTTGATACCTTAAATTCTCTTTCAGTTGATATTTATATTTGTATTCTGTTAAATACGTGCAAGTCTAATACTTGATTGATTTGACCCTAAGTTACCTAACTCACATTATCTATCAAAGAAATGATGAAAACAACCACATAAGAGGGGGTATCATCATGAAGTTTTCATATGTCAATCTAAAAAAATTGTACCGATAATACCAGATTTTTTATCTTCAACTTGTCTACCTTGTGATGAGGACAAACAGAGTATACCGATGCTTGATGACCCTCAAAAACATACTTATTAACCCCCCGTGTTTGCATCCCACACCTGTAGAAACTTCAACATGTAAGAGAGATTCCAAGTCTAGCCAACTCGTAGAAAGTAATAGCATAAGGCAAACCTACCTTAATTAGGTAGTCCTCCCTACACTGTACTTTTTAAAAGTTATTAATTGGCCCATTCTGTCCAATTTGTCTGATGGACGTCAAATATGCTACGCTATTTTCATACGTGGCTTTTCAAATGAAAAGGAAAAACAGGTAAATGCTGAGATGTCCAAGTTGGTTCCAACGTGGATTGGGCGAGGAAGAAATAAAGCTCCAGATTGAAACCATTCTTCATCTTTATCAAACCCAAAGAGCACTAAACACACTATTTTATTCTCTCTAGATCTTGGTTGCGCTGACGGAAGAGGGGAGCGTCGGAGCTTCACATCCAAATACAGATATCGTTATTTCCTTCTCTAGACCTCATTGGAACTTCACATCCACGATCTTTGATTCGTCTCCTTTAAACATCGGCATCGCAAAATTTAAAATACCAAACTCCGACGGAACAGGGGAGACATTAATTTGATAAAAAAAAATCTATGATAGGAGAAATTAATTTATTGATTTTTTAGCATATCTGAATCCTCTGTTTTTCCTCACATCTTTTTTCTCACGTTTTTTGTAATCACTAATTAATTTAAAGAATATGTAGGATTTCAATTTGGGATGATTCATTCTAATAATATAATCTCAAATGATGGAGGAATAATGGATGATGATTTCAGATTATTTTCAATGTCTTCATGGCTGCAGTGATGAGAAAATATAGAGGTAGGATGACGATTCGAAAAATATTTGGGTCTTTGGAATACAAATGGATGAAGAGAGAGGGATGTATGTATACATATATATAATGAAAAAAAATGTGATTCTTAAGTTTGAGATGCATACTTGCAGAAATTTGTAAAAGATTGGTGTTGATTCATATGATTTCGTTTTCAAAAGGAGATAAATAATGGTGATTATGGAGTTTTGAAAGTGGCTTGGGCTGTTTCGGTAAAATAGATTTAAAGTTTAGAAAGGTTGAAGAAGAAGAGGAGAAGAGAGAGAAAGAATGAAAAGAAAAGAAAAAGACAAAAGAAAAAAAAAAGTTTATTCCGTATATCAATTGAAAAAAGCCAAATTCTTCCACCCAATCTATGCGGGACTCACCTAAATGAAAATATAAGCTAGGTCAGCATTTACCTGTCTTTTTCTTTTTCTTTTTCTTTTAAAAGCCACGTCTGAAAATAATGGAAGGAAATTGACGTCCATCAGACAAATTGGATGGAATGGGCCAATAAATAAATTTTAAAAAGTACAATGTGCCAATTCTATTTTTTTAAAGTTTAACGGGGTAATGCATAAACAGTGACAATCACAGTGATGTAATCCTATGTTTTGCCATTTATATTTGTATTATGTTAAATGCGTGCAAGTCCAATGCTTGATTGATTTGACCCTAAGTTACCAAACTCACAATATTTATCAAAGAAATGATGAAAACAACCGCATAAGAAGGGGTATAATCACGAAATTTTCATATTAATGTCAATCTGAAAAAATATTTTTTATTTTCAATCTGTCTACCTTGTTATGAGGACAAACAGAGTATACCGATGCTTGATGACCCTCAAAAACATACTTCTTCACCCCTGTGGTTGCATCCGACACCTGTGGAAACTTCAACATGTAAGAGAGATTTCAACTCTAGCCAACTCGTAGAAAGTAATAACATAAGGCAAACCTAACTTAATCAGGTGGTCCTCCCCACATGTGACGACGCAAAGTTGTTCACTTGGATAAGGGAAAGCAAGGTCATTAACACTACGAGCATGAGCCTCAATCTGGATATTAAATAGAAATAGCTTGTTGTCAACAATGTTAGTCTACATTGAACATTCTAGTAGTACCCAGTAAGGGGCCTCACAAGATCAAGAAGCACAAACCTCTAGTATGTCATGTGCTTGGAGTATGCAACTCCAGAAGTTAACCCTAAATGAAACTATTGAAGGACAACAGAAAATATAAAAAATTAAACAATCAAACAAGTTATAATTGTTTATCCTACTTAAGCACACAGAGCAAGAGGGTAAGATAGAATGCAAATCATTATATTTCTATTCTGTTAAATGCGTGCAAGTCTAATACTTGATTGATTTGACCCTAAGTTACCTAACTCACATTATCTATCAGAGAAATGATGAAAACAACCGCATAAGAGGGGGGATAATTATGAAGTTTTCTTATTAATGTCGATCTGAAAAAATTGTGCTGATAATACCAGATTTTTTATCTTCAATCTGTCTACCTTGTGATGAGGACAAAGAAAATATACCGATGCTTGATGACCCTAAAAAAACATACTTCTTAACCCCCGTGTTTACATCACACACCTATAGAAACTTCAACACATAAAAGAGATTCCAACTCTAGCCAACTCGTAGAAAGTAATAACATAAGGCAAACCTACCTTAATCAAGTGGTTCTCCCCACATGTGATGACGCAAAGTTGTTCACTTGGATAAGGAAAAGCAAGATCACTTACGAGCATGAGCCTCAATCTTGATATTAACAAGAAATAGCAGTTGTCAACAATGTTAGTCTACATTGAACAATCTAGTAGTACTAGTAAGGGGCCTCACAAGATCAAGAAGCACAAACCTCTAGCATGTCATGTGGTTGAAGTATGCAACTCCAGAAGTTAGCCATAAATGAAATTATTGAAGGTCAACAGAAAATATAGAAAATTAATCAATCAAACAAGTTATAATTGTGTATCCTACTCAAACACGGAGCAAGAAGGTGAGACAGAATGTAAATCATTACAATAAAACTTATGATTCACATCCAACAAACAGTAAAGCTTCAAGCATCAAATAAAGCACTAAGTAAGCCAAATCTTATTCAGTAAATTCCCACTTTTTTCTAAAAGATAAAACCGAACCCTCATTGCTGGTATTTTGTCGAGGAGTGGCAGAGAGTGGCATTGTGATAGTTCGTTAATTTTAGTTAGTTTCCAAGCTCTATATTTGTCATCGGACTCATCTGCCGAACTCTGGCTAACGTCATCCTACAAGAACTCAAAAGGGAATAAATTATCTACCACAAGCACAAAAAGAGTATAAATAGTCCTACAAGCAATAACATATGATGTAGATACAAAATTCATAATCAAATGAATATCATAGGCTTAAATTATATACTCCTTCAGTCCGAGTGGGAGTCCTCCTACAGATTTGGAAGCTTTTAAAAAAATTATCTTTAACATAATCAATGGTCAAGATCACAATTTAACAAAATAAATTATACTTGGTATATTGAATTTAAAAGTGAACTCTCATTTTTGAATGTCACAAAAAGAGAACGTAAAATTTCGTTTTAGGACACAGAGAATCTAACATCATTGTACAGAAGTGCTTCACAAAGTATCTTAATTCCACTTGATGTGGACAACAAACTACTCACAAATGCAACCATGGATGACACTGACGCAGTTAGGTCTACAAAGTTCGCTTTGAAAGCTGCATTAGAAGCACCAAATGTGCCTATAGTAGGGGCTATAGTAGCATGAAACATTTCATTAACATGAGTGCATAGACAAGATAACCATTATTTATACTTGAGGAGAGAGAGTGATAAAAAGCTGGAATGATTTTCATAAGCAAGACGGGCCTTGAAAAAAGAAAAAATTACCTTAATGATTGCTGCAGAGGCAATTCTATAAGTATCAGCGGAATGACTTTTAACTCTTTGTAGTAGCCTAATGCCATCAATATTTGCTAGGATTTTAATACGATTATTGTTCGTGGAAACAATCAGCAATATCCCTTCCGTGTTAAATCGGATATAAGGTTAAGCCTGCAGATATATCAACAATCAAAATGGTTAGTTAGAAAGCCAGACATCAGGAAAGAAAAATCTAATCAACAGGCATAACTAAGGCTTACATGTAATCCATCCTCTGTATCAGTGGTTGCCAATAAGTTAACATTGTCCATATCCCAAAATTTTACAATGCACTCATCACCAATGGCCAACAACCGGTTTTTGGCAGTATCAAATTGCACAACCCCCACAGATTGCTCCCCAATCCCTATATATGCATGCTTAATGGTTCCTTTAGTGTCATCCCATTCCACACTGTATGAATCTCCTTCTTTATCCTGGGAGTTGCTCATTATATCAGGAAACTGATAATTAATTAAGTTAATTATCATAAATTGAAGAGTTAGTTTTTAACCCCTTACAAGTAGGATCACCTAAAAAGTGGAAATACAGTTTTATAAACCTTTTTCCATCAGTGCTGTATGAAATAGTGGTTGACGACTGACCAGGTGCATCGTAGTTCTTTTTCAAACCCTTGTTGTCATTATCATAAACCAAAAACTTTATTTCCCCGTCAGTTGCCCTGAAAATAAATATTGTGCAAGAATAAAAGGGTAGAACCAAATCAAGTAAGCTCGTATAAAGAGAAAAGCAGAAAAAGGAGAAAGAGGGTGCAGGGTGGAGATTGGAGAGGGATTCGGATTAGGATCAAACCCTCACAAATAGTTGGTCATGCTCATGCTGGGTATTTAGATTATGGGGAAGGATACTGAGATGGCTACAGAGTGTTAAAAAACTATATCTTGCCTTTCAACATTTATACAACTTACAATCCCTTTCTGTCGATATTTATATTTCTATTATGTTAAATGCGTACGAGTATAATACTAGATTGATTTGACCTTAAGTAACCTAACTCTCATTATCTAGATTGATTTGACCCTAAGTAATCTAACTCTCATTATCTATCAGAGAAATGATAAAACAACCACATAAGAGGGGGGATAATTATGAAGTTTTCTTATTAATGTCGATCTGAAAAAATTGTACTGATAATACCAGATTTTTTAATCTTTAATCTATTTACCTTATGATGAGGAAAAACAGAGTATACCGATGCATGATGACCCTCAAAAACATACTTCTTAACCCCCGTGTTTGCATCCCACACCTGTAGAAACTTCAACATGTAAAAGAGATTCCAACTCTAGCAAACTTGTAGAAAGTAATAGCATAACGCATACCTACCTTAATCAGGTGGTCCTCCCCACATGTGATGACGCAAAGTTGTTCACTTGGATAAAGGAAAGCAAGATCACTAATACTACGAGCATGAGCCTCAACCTGGTTATTAATAAGAAATAGCATGTTGTCAACAACGTTAGTCTACATTGAACATTCTAGTAGTACTAGTAAGGGGCCTCACAATATCAAGAAGCACAAACTTCTAGCATGTCGTGCTTGGAATATGCAACTCCAGAAGTTAGCCCTAAATGAAACTATTGAAGGTCAACATAAAATTAATCAATCAAACAAGTTATAAATGTGCATCAGAGTAAGAAGGTGAGACAGAATGCCAGACATCGGGAAAGAAAAATCTAATCAATAGGCATAACTAAGGCTTACATGTAATCCATCCTTTGTATCAGTGGTTGCCAAAAGGTTAACATTGTCCATATCCCAAAGTTTTACAATGCACTCATCACCAATGGCCAACAACTGGTTTTTGGCAATATCAAATTGCACAAGCGCCATAGATTGCTCCCTAAGCCCTATATATGCATGCTTAATGGTTCCTTCAGTGTCATCCAATTCCACACTATGAATCTCCTTCTTTATCCTAGGAGTTGCTCATTATATCATGAAACTGATAAACCAAGTCAAGTAAGCTCATATAAAGAGAAGCAGAAAAAGCAGAAAAGGGGTGGAGGGTGGAGACTGGAGAGGGAGGGGGATCAAACCCTAACAAATAGTTGGTCATGCTCATATTGGGTATTCAGATTATGGGGAAGGATACTGAGATGGCTACAGAGAGTTAAAAAACTATATCTTGTCTTTCAACATTTATACAACTTACAATCTCTTTCAGTTGATATTTATATTTCTGTTTTGTTAAATGCGTGCGAGTCTAATACTTGATTGATTTGACCCTAAGTTACCTAACTCACATTATCTATCAGAGAAATGATGAAAACAACTGCATAAGAAGGGGGATAATCACGAAGTTTTCTTATTAATGTCAATATGAAAAAATTCTACTGATAACACCAGATTTTTTATCTTTAATCTGTCTGCCTTGTGATGAGGACAAACACAATATAGCGATGCTCGATGACCCTAAAAAACATACTTCTTAACCTGTGTCTGCATCCCACAACTGTAGAAACTTCAACACGTAAGAGAGATTCCAACTCTAGCTAACCCGTAGAAAGTAATAGCATACGACAAACCTATGTTAATCAGGTGGTCCTACCCACAAGTGATGAACCAAAGTTGTTCATCTAGATAAGAGAAAGCAAGATCATTAACACTATACGAGCATGAGCCTCAATCTGGATATTAAAAAGAAATAGCATGTGGTCAACAATGTTAGTCTACATTAAACATTCTAGTAGTACCAGTAAGGGGTCTCACAAGATCAAGAAGCACAAACTTCTAGCATGTCATATGCTTGGAGTATGCAACTCCAGAAGTTGGCCTTAAATGAAACTATTGAAAGTCAATAGAAAATTAATCAATCAAACAAGTTATAATTGTGTATCCTACTCAAACACACAGAGCAAGAGGGTGAGACAGAATGCAAATCATTATAATAAAACTTATGATTCACATCCAACAAACAATAAAGCTTCAAGCATTAAATAATGCACCAAGTAGGCCAAATCTTATTCAGTAAATTTTCACTTTTTTTCTAAAAGATGAAACCATACCCTCGTACCTGGTATTTTGTCAGGGAGCGGCAGAGAGTTGCATTGTGATGGTTCATTGATTTCAGTTAGTTTTTAGGTTCTATATTTGTCATCGGACTCATCTGCCGAACTCTGGTTAACGTCATCCTACAAGAACTCAAAAGGGAATAAATTATCTATCACAAGCACAAAAAGAGCATAAATAGTCCTACAAGCAAAAACATACGAGGTAGATACAAAAGTAATAATCAAATGGATATCATACGCTTAAATTATATATACTCCTTCAGTTCGAGTGGGAGTCCTCCTATAGAATTGGAGGCTTTTAAAAACTTATCTTTAACATAATCAATGGTCAAGAGCACAATTTAACAAAATAAATTATATTTGGTATATTGAATTTAAAAGCGAACCTTCATTTTTGAATGTCACAAACAGAGAACATAAAATTTCGTTTTAGAACACAGAGAATATAACATTACTAGACATAAGTGCCCCACAAAGTATCTTAATTCCACTTGATGAGGACAACAAACTACTCACAAATGCAACCATGGATGACACTGGCGCAGTCTGGTCTACAACGTTCACTTTGAAAGCTGCATTAGAAACACCAAACGCGCCCATAGTAGGGGCTATAGCAACATGAAACATTTCATTAACATGAGTGCACAGGCAAGATAACCATTTATACTTGAGGAGAGAGAGTGACAAAAAACTGGAATGATTTTCATAAGCAAGGCGGGCCTTAAAAAAACAAAAAATTACCTTAATGATTGCTGCAGAGGCAATTCTATAAGTATCAGCAGAACGACTTTTAACTCTTTGTAGTAGCCTAATGCCATCAGTATTTGCTAGGATTTTAATACCATTATCATTCGTTGAAACAACCAGCAATATCCCTTCCTTGTTAAGTCAGATACAAGGTCAAGCCAGCAGATATATCAACAATCAAAATGGTTAGTTAGAAAGCCAAACATCGGGAAAGAAAAATCTAATCAACAAGCAAAACTAAGGTTTACATGTAATCCATCCTTTGTATCAATGGTTGCCAATAAGTTAACATTGTCCATATCCCAAAATTTTACAATGCACTCATCACCAATGGCCAACAACCGGTTTTTGGCAGTATCAAATTGCACAACCCCCACAGATTGCTCCCCAATCCCTATATATGCATGCTTAATGGTTCCTTCAGTGTCATCCCATTCCACACTGTATGAATCTCCTTCTTTATCCTGGGAGTTGCTCATTATATCAGGAAACTGATAATTAATTAAGCTAATTATCATAAACTGAAGTGTTAGTTTTTAACCCCTTACAAGTAGGATCATCTAAAAAGTGGAAATGCAGTTTTATAAACCTTTTTCCATAAGCGCTATATGAAATAGTGGTTAACGACTGACCCGGTGCATCGTAGTTCTTTTTCAAAACCTTGTTGTCATTATCATAAACCAAAAACTTTATTTCCCCGTCAGTTGCCCTGAAATATATGATGTGCAAGAATAAAAGGGTAGAACCAAATCAAGTAAGCTCATATAAAGAGAAAAACAGAAAAATGAGGGAGAGAATGGAGGATGGTCGGGATCAAACCCTCACAAATAGTTGGTCATGCTCATGTTAGGTATTCAGATTATGGGGAAGGATACTGAGATGGCTACAGAGGGTTAAAAAATTATATCTTGCCTTTCAACATTTATACAACTTACAATCTCTTTCAGTTGATATTTATATTTTTGTTCTGTAAAATGCGTGCGAGTCTAATACCAGATTGATTTGACCCTAAGTTACCTAACTCACATTATCTATTAGAGAAATGATGAAAACAACCGCATAAGAAGGGGGATAATCATGAAGTTTTCTTATTAATGTCGATCTGAAAAAATTGTACTGATAACACCGGATTTTTTATCTTCAATCTGTCTACCTTGTGATGAGGACAAACAGAGTATAACGATGCTCGATGACCCTAAAAAACATACTTCTTAACCCGTGTTTGCATCCCACAACTGTAGAAACTTCAACACGTAAGAGAGATTCCAACTCTAGCTAACCCCAATAGAAAGTACTAGCATACGGCAAACCTACATTAATCAGGTGGTCCTACCCACAAGTGATGACCCAAAGTTGTTCATCTAGATAAGAGAAAGCAAGATCATTAACACTACGAGCATGAGCCTCAATTTGGATATTAAAAAGAAATAGCATGTTGTCAACAATGTTAGTCTACATTGAACATTCTAGTAGTACCAACAAGGGATCTCACAAGATCAGGAAGCATAAACCTCTAGCATGTCTTGCAGATCATCCCAACCTTGGTATGCGTACAAGTGCACAATGTGCTTGGAGTATGAAACTCCTGAAGTTAGCTCTAAATTAAACTATTGAAGGTCAACAGAAAATATAAACAATTAATCAATCAAACAAGTTATAATTCTGTATCCTACTCAAACACACAGAGCAAGAGGGTGAGACAAAATGCAAATCATTACAATAAAACTTACAATTCGCATCCAACAAACAGTAAAGCTTCAAGCATTAAATAAAGCACTAAGTAGGCCAAATCTTATTCAGTAAATTCTCACATTTTTCTAAAAGATGAAACCATACCCTCAATGCACATTGTCAAGGAGCCGCAGAGAGTGTCATTGGGATGGTTCATTGATTTCAGTTAGTTTCCAAGTTCTATAATTGTCAACAGACTCATCTGTCGAACTCTGACTATCGTCATCCTACAAGAACTCAAAAGGGAAAAAATCATCTACCACAAGCACAAAAAGAGTATAAGTAGTCCTACAAGCAATAACATATGAGGTACATACAAAAGTCATAACCAAAAGAATATCAGTCTTTAAATTCTATATATACTCCACCAGTCCAAATGGGAGTCCTATAGACTTGGAAGCTTTTAAAAAAATATATGTTTAACATAATCAATGGTCAAGATCACAATTTACCAAAATGAATTAGATTTGGTAAGCTGAATTTAAAAATAAACTCTCATTTTAGGATTTCACAAAAAGAGAGTAAAACTTCGTTAAAGGACAGAGAGAATATAACATCAATACACATAAGAGATCCACAAAGTATCTTGATTCCACTTGATGTGGACAACAAATAACTCACAAATGCAACCACGGATGACACTGGTGCAGTTTGGTCTATAACGTTCGCTTTGAAAGTTGCGTTACAAGCACCAAATGCGCCCATAGCAGGGGGCTATAAAAGTATGAAACATTTCATTAACATGAGTGCACAAAGATAACTATTAATATTTAAGAAGAGAGAATGACAAAAAGTTGTAATGATTTTCATAAGCAAGACGAGCTTTAAAATTATCTACCACAAGTAGGGGTGTTCAAAAAATTCGGTTTTTTCAATTTATTACCGAACCGGTCGATACTGGTTTTTTCGATATCGGTTTTTTTCAGTATCGGTTTTTTCGGTACCGGTTTTTTCGGTTTTTTATACTTTTCGGTACCGATAGCGGTATGGACATTTTTGAATTTCGGTAAAAACCGGAATACTGAAAGAACCGAAATAAATAATATAATATTAAATTTATATTAATTATTATAATAATTATATATATTATTATAATTTATAAATAAATTAATATATAATTATTATTTATAAATTATAATTATATATATTACCAATCGGGATAAACCGAACCGAACCGGTACCGAAACCAGTAATTCAGTACCGGTACCGGTTCTTGTTTTAGCGGTATTTTCGGTTCGGTTTTTTCGATATCGATTCGGTTTTTTACCGATGGACACCCCTAACCACAAGCACAAAAAGAGTATAAGTATTTCTACAAGGAATAACATATGAGGTACATACAAAAGTTATAGTCAAATGAATATCATAGGCTTATATTATATACACTCCTTAAGTTCGAATAGGAGCCCTCCTATAGATTTGGAAGCTTTTAAAAAAATTATCTATAACATAATCAATGATCAAGTTCACAATTTAACAAAATAAATTAGATTTGGTACACTGAATTTAAAAGTAAACTCTCATTTTAGGATGTCACTAAAAGAGAGTAAAATTTTGTTTCTGGACAGAGAGAATATAACCTCAATGTCCATAAGTGCTCCACAAACTATTTTGATTCCACCTGATGTAGACAACAAACTACTCACAAATGCATGGCAATGTCTACAACGTTCGCTTTGAAAGTTGCATTAGAAGCACCAAACGTGCCCATAGCAGGGGGCTGTAGAAGTATGAAACATTTCATTAACACGAGTGCACAGACAAGATAACCATTTATATTTAAGGAGAGAGTGTGACAAAAAGTTGGAATGATTTTCATAAGACGAGCTTTAAACAAACAAAAATTTAATTTAATGATTGTTGCAGAGGCAATTCTA
This sequence comes from Hedera helix, assembly GCA_947179155.2. Lineage (NCBI taxonomy): Eukaryota > Viridiplantae > Streptophyta > Magnoliopsida > Apiales > Araliaceae > Hedera > Hedera helix. The sequence continues at coordinate 52,970,486 of OX359266.1, read as the reverse complement.
GAAGTATCAGCAGAATGACTTTTAACTCTTTGTAGTAGCCTAATCCCATCAATATTTGCTAGAATTTTAATATCATTATCAATCGTTGAAAGAGCCAGCAATATATATCGGACTCAAGGTGAAGCCTGCAAATATATCAACAATCAAAATGGTTAGTTAGAAAGGCAGACATCGGGAAAGAAAAATCTAATCAACAGGCATAACTAAAGCTTACATGTAAGCATCAGTGGTTGCCAATAGGTTAACATTGTCCATAGCCCATGTTGGGTATTCAGATAATGGGGAAGGATGGATACTGCGATGACTACACAGAGTTAAAAAACTATATCTTGCCTTTCAACAATTTTACACCTTACAATCTCTTTCAGTTGATATTTATATTTCTGTTCTGTGAAATGCGTGCAAGTCTAATACTTGATTGATTTGACCCTAAATTACCTAACTCAAATTATCTATCAAACAAATGATGAAAACAACCGCATAAGAGGGAGGATAAGCATGAAGTTTTCTTGTTAATGTCAATTTGAAATAATTGTAGTGATAATACCAGATTTTTTTTCCTTCAATCTGTTTACCTTGTGATGAGGACAAACAGAGTATACCTAAGCTTGATGACCCTCAAAAACATACTTCTTAACCCTTATGTTTGCATCCCACACCTGTAGAAACTTCAACATGTAAGAGAGATTCCAACTCTAGCCAACCCGTAGAAAGTAATAGCATATGGCAAATTACCTTAATCAGGTGGTAGTGATGATTCAAAGTTGTTCACTTGAATAAGAGAAAGCAAGATCATTAGCACTACAAGCATGAGCCTCAATCTGGATATTAAAAAGAAATAGCATGTTGTCAACAATGTTAGTCTAAATTAAACATTCTAGTAGTACCAGTAAGGGGTCTCACAAGATCAAGAAGCACAAACCTCTAGCATGTCTTGCAGATCATCCCAGCCTTGGTAGGCGTGTACAGGTGCACAATGTGCTTGGAGGATGCAACTCCTGAAATTAGCCCTAAATCAAACTATTGAAGGTCAACAGAAAATATAGAGAATCAATCAATCAAACTAGTTATAATTGTGTATTCTACTCAAACACACAGAGCAAGAGGGTGAGACAGAATGCAAATCATTACAATAAAACTTATAATTGACGTCCAACAAATAGTAAAGCTTCAAGCATTAAATAAAGCACTAAGTAGGCCAAATCTTATTCAGTAAATTCTCAATTTTTTTCTAAAAGATGAAACCATACACTCATTGTTGGTATGTTGTCGTGGAGCCACAGAGAGTGACACTGTGAAGGTTCATTGATTTCAGTTAGTTTTCAAGTTCTAGATTTTTCAACAGACTCGTCTTCCAAACTCTGACTATCATCATCCTACAAGTACTCAAAAGGTAAAAAATTATCTACCACAAACACAAAAAGAGTATAAATAATCCTACAAGCAATAACATATGAGGTACATACAAAAGTCATAATCAAATGAATATCACTGGCTTAAATTATAGACTAAAATACAATTTCCATCCCAAACTTTTCTCCCAAAATCGATTTGCACCCTAAATTATTTTTTCGATTAAATGTCCTAAACTTAATCCAAGAAAATTAAATGCATCCTCCGCTCTTTTTCCGGCCAAATCTTCATCAGAAGTTTAATGACATTATAGAGTCAAGGGTATTATAGTCATATCACCTTAGTCAAATTAATAACATTACTTTTAGAGAGAGAAAGACTAAAAGAGAGAGAATAACAAAACGCAGCGTCTCCCATTTTCATCTCTCTCGTAATCAGAAACACTGGTTAACATAGATCAAAAACAAAAAACATAAAGATAATTTTAGAGTGACCATTGATGAACAACTTAGAAGACGGATGAACAAACTTAAGTCAACAAATTTTCAAAATCTGATGAAAACTACAAAGATACAGGTAAAGAGGGTGGGAAAACAAGAACGATATAATCAAGAAAATTAAGGGAAATCATAGAGAAAATGTTGGAAATGGATTTGAAAACTAAATAATTAGAGCATTTTTTAGGCTCAATTAATGTGGGACCCAAACTCCAAAAATGTCGGGTCCATGTACCAACACGTTCTCCTCCGCAAAGAGTATAACGTGGTATATTTATTTGTTCAAATCCATTAAGTATTGAATGAAAAATTGACTCCAAAATCATCTACTTGAAATGTTTAAACTTGTCATAAATACCTTGTCCCTCATAGAATAAATGAGGGAAATGTGAAGGGTTTATATATGGGATAATTGCACAATGGGAAGGGCCCCAAGGGGCACCCCACTTTTGTGGAAGGGAGAGGACCTAGCTAAGGCTTGGTTTGAACACGCGCGCCGCCGCCGCCCGGCCGGGCCGGGCCGGTCCGGTCGTGGGTCGTGGGTAACTGTATATAATTTTTTGGGCAAAATTTATTTAAAATTTTGTTTAAAGTTTTTTTGCAAAAGCGGAAACAAAACTGTGTCGTTTTGAGACGCGCCTCTTCTGAACAGAAGCACCCTTTTGATAGACCCAAAACTACGTCGTTTTATGGCGCCTTTTCTGAACAGAAGCGCCCATTCTTATTGGTCCAAAACTACGTCGTTTTGACGAATGGATGCCATGCCAAAGGAGGTGTCCCTTCTGATCAGTCGCAATTCATCCTATAAATAACCTGCCTGTGCTGCAATCATTCATTCATTCAATTCCAGAAATAACTTTCATTTTCCTGCATTCATCATATAGTCAGTTCGAGAATAAAGCATAGAAATTGAGTTCGAAGAATTCTTAATTTTGAAGTGCTTCTAATTAAGGATTGGAAATCCGTTTCATCTTGGGAAGTAATTATTCAAAAACCTTTTAGCACCAGTGAGGGAATAAATTTGCTTCAAGGAGACTTTGTGAATTCAAAGGACTCGGATTTAATCTTTCCAAAAATTCAATCTCCTTTTTCCAAGTAAGTACACTGAACTTTCTAATTTCAATTTACTTACTTAATTTAGTAACTCTGTTATTGCATATTAAATATTTACTATAGTTACGGGAAATACAGAAAATGGACTAGTTTGAGGATTAAACCGGTTCACCAAAAACATAAATACGTCAAACAGAAGACAAAAAGAGAAGAAGATGGCTGATACTGATGCTGCAGTACATTCCGATAGGTAGGTAAGTGTTTATTTTGAAGATTAACACATTACCTCTAGAAAGAAAACTTCACAATTCTTAGTTTCTCTCTCTTATCTCAGTCAATAGAATTCAAAAACTCAGAAAGCAGATTCTTTGCAGAGCACATAGAAAGATCCATAATCAACGGCTGAAATTCTCAGGTAGTCATTGAAACTGCATAAAAAAAAAAAGAGGACACAAAATCAACAGCTCAATTGCACAAGGTACAGATTTCAATCACACCTTATTTACTTCGATTCATCATTATACTGCCGTGAATTAGCATAGAATTTCCTCCTTTTCAGTCACCGGATTGCCGTGAATTATCAGAAAAGAAAATTGGTACTTTCTGTAATTTCTAAGTGTTCCAGCGGAACGGTAACAATTATAGAGCTTCAGAATTTTAGTGCTGGATTTCAATTCCGATCTTACAGCAGAAATCAGTCCCAAATCTGTTTGAAATGTACCAGAAAAACAAATATTAACACCAAAATACAAAGTTAATTTCCAGGATAGATCGTAGAACAATCAGACCCAGCATCAATTACGAACCACAGAACTCCAAATTCTGACTCCACCCTCTCTCTCTCTCTCTAGAATTTCAATCTTCACGCTACAAAAATTCAAACCCAATATGAATCCCACTTCTCAAAATCCTTTCAAAAACTCCTTAAATCCGCTAGAAAATGCACCTGAAAAACAAAAATTAACCAACAAACAAGTTATATAATGAAACTCTGTTCTCAACTACAATACTTCTCTGATTAAACAAAGGCAAATCTTCGCAAACCTCTTCAAATTGCATCTATTGGGAAATTTCTTTTGAAAAACACTGATTCAAAAGCCTCCACCATTCAATCTGTCTAAAATTCTCTGTTTCTCTGTGAATCTTCACGAGCTCCATAAATCTTAATGTAGAAACATGAATAAGCTATAAAGTAAAAAATACAGCAAAACATGAATCACCTAATACATTAATAGAATATTTGAGTCTAAATACAAAAAAAAATAGGGGGATTTAAGCTTTTTTCTCCAACCCCTACAACAGAACCCTAAACAAGGGGAAATTTTTGGGATTTATTTAATATCTCCTGCAGTTGGGAACCGCACCATCATGGAGTGAAAATCTACTTTAATTAAACCGTATCAACTTTAAGCCATCTCCATATCAAAATTGATACGCTACTTGGTGGCCAAGACATCCGATTTTTTATTTTATTTTTAACCAAGAAACATTAGTATTACTTAACCGTTTTGGTTGTTTTTGTTATTTTCTCTTTTTTTTTTTTTTTTGAAAGTGTTATTTTCCCACTTCGTTTAAAAGGGAGAGATATTTTTTTACTGTGACAAATAATTACATAAATAAGTATATTTGTAATATCTCTTATTTGTCGTTATGTTTATAATAATTGCTATGGACAGTGTAATAAATTATAATTTCGACGAAATATATATTTATATTATTAAAGGTAATTTATTTTACCTAAAATATCAATACTTTCAATTATTGTCAAAAAATTATTAACGATAAAAGCTTTCTATTTTTACCTTTATTTTTTTCGGTTGACAATACTGTTATTTTTTATTTATTTTTTATATATATAATAAGAATATTCAATCATTGAACGAACACTTTGTTGATAAATAATTGTTAAGTAGTTATATACATAAAAATATATTTTTGTCTTTATTGTCGACCAATGATGTCAGCATCCCATTTTGGGGGGAGCTTCTATACTAAATGAGTTTTATTGTACAAGGTTGAATTATTAGTAGAAAACTATGAAGGAGAAAAAATAGAAACTTATTATTTAGTTGTGGACAAAAATAAATTAACAAAAGTTGATTTAGGAATGGTTCTGCTTGAGTTGACCGGCCCAAACAAGGTCAAGATTTCAATGACAGATGATAATTTTTTTCTTTTTTGTTGTTTTAAAACTAAAAATATATATTTTATGTCGTTTTAAAGTTAGAGATAAAAAAAAATTAAATTATAAAGCGATATAAAATTTTTAATACATCACTTTTATGTTCATTGAGTATTATTATACTGCAAGTCAATGTTAAGAATAAGTTTGAAATTAATTATATATTTATAAAACAATGGCTTTAAAAAAAAATTATTTTCTAATAAAAAATAAATAGTGACATATTCATTACTCTGTTTGTTGGACTTGGAGAGTGTCTACTAAATCCACATATTTACAGCTAAGGGGCAACTAGCCCTTCAAACAGAGGTACGGAAAACAGGCTTAAGAGCTCAACCTACCGAAGACCTGGCAAGCATAATTCAGAAAGCTTCACAGAGCTTGCTATAATCAAAGAGGAGCTAGGGACTGTATATTTAGGCATAAGTTCATAAATATTTGTTATGAAATGAGGCAGAGATTTTTATTTTAGTTTATTTGTAGATTTTAAGTCTGATGGATCAAAGTAGATATAAAATTACAATATTATCCTTTTAAAATTCATTAAAACGATAAAAACATAAATAAATTGGCATTTAATATAGAAAACTAAATCATTAATAATTATTTTAAATTTACAAATGATAAATAAGAAAAAACAAATTTTACTCTCTAGAAACAAAGATAAAATAATGAACAGAGGGAGTAGTAAGGAATTAAAAGATGATACTGCTATATTACATTAAATATTGCCACTTTTGAGTTCCATAATATATATATATATATATATATGTATACATACACCCATCCTATTAATTTGGCATAAATCCAGCGATGAGGATTTAAGAACCCAAAACATATATGCCGCATGGATGCTGCTCAAGTACCGAAGGGATCCGATAAAAACTAGTACTCTGATTACTGAATGTTAATCTAATCTCGCAAGCCCAATCAAAAGCACCTAGGCCTTCTTTATCAGCTTCAAACGTTGCACGGACCTCATGAAAGTTCTGCAAATCCAAAAAGAAATTAATAATTTATAACACTTGTTATAACTTACAGAAATATTGATATTTTGTATTCTCTATCCGTCACAATTTAGTTGTCCCCGTTAGTTTTGAAGGCTTTACAAAATTACTAGAAAAATATTGATATTCTCCTTCTGTCCCAAATTAATTAATTGTTCAAGTCTATACGAAATTAAAGGAAATGATGATGGAGTAATTAATATACTGCATGCAACTTACCCCCAAGGTAAATCTCCAGCAAGCAACCAGTCTCCCTCTTTGTCTTGATAAGTGAGTTTGTAAGCCGCATTCATATCTTCTTCTTGGCCTGTAACCAAACAAACCTAATTTAACTAGACAAATTAACTATATAGGAATGTTTCAGTCCAAGATTACAGTAACTATCCCAACTTAATTTCAAAGAGTATTGACTAAGGATAGTACTTACATTTGTCAAACATGCCCAGCAATGTGTGAACTAGTGTTTCATAAGAGTGATGGAGACTCAAGTCAACCTTTCTCGCTATTGCCACTCCCTCCATCTTCACCTTCACGTACAATGAGTTTGATCCCCCACCGCCGGCACCGCTGTACTTGTGGTGGCAAAGCTTCTTCCTGCAAGATTTAATGGGCGGCCACCCAATTACACCATTTTCATCCCCACCATTTCTGTTCAATCAAATGATTAAACCAAAAACAAAAAAAATTCAATCAAATTTATCCAAATTGATAATAACCCAAAAATATTCCATTATAGAGGGGGGGAAAAGTACATGTTAATGGTGAAGGAGTTTTCCTCAAGGTCTTTGTTGGTATGGTTATCCTCCCGGAAGAAAAGAGGCAGTGTTTGGGGCACGTCTTTGGCAAGAAAATCATCATCATCATCAAATGCTTCATCAAAATTACGTTTTTTCTTCCATTGCAACTTGTTGGAAGTAGAGTGGCCTTTTTCATGATGGTTGAGATGTGAGTCAAAGCCAAGCACTTCCTTAGGATCGTAACCAGAGGAATTGAGGTCAAATTGCTTAATAGTATTGGGAATAAGAGCGAGTCCCAGTTGAAGCTCCATATCATATATACCAATTACTCCAACCAACAAAAGCATGCACCAACTATATATACCAACACAAATCACACAACCCAATACAAATAAATAAAAATATATAGTACCACTAGCTTTATATTCAACTATTCAAGTAGCAAGAGAGAGAGATTTATGGGTTCAAAGTATTTGGGTATGTTGTTTGATGGGATATATATATATAATATATATATAATGAAGAGTTTTTACTTTTCAGCAACAACAAAAAAAATGAAGAGAGCGAATAAAAAGTATGGAGGTGAACCAGAAGCGCCCCGGGAGGTAGGGCGGTAGTAGACAATTAGGGAATTAAGTCGTGTTTGTGGGACCGGAGACAAAAATAACAATTACAAAAGAGGTGTCCGTATCAGTGCTACACATTTAGCCGACCCAGTTGCTCTGCTGTTCCCATTACTCACCCGACACCTTCTCTTCTTTATTTCACTTGTTTTCGATCTTCTTCACTACTTCTTATCGGCGCGTGCGACAAGTATATTCTTGTGGTTAGTTATTATAGGAGTATAATTTACATAATTTGTTTTTCGGAGGAGATACCCCAAATTCACTTGTGCTTACATGATGATGCCTTATGGCTGTGGCACCATCATAATTTTTTTTTTGTTATTCCTCCATTCGTTTTAAAATATAGGAACAAACTTGACGTTTTTTAAATTAATTCTTTATAATAAAATTAATATAATTTATTTAACTTTTAAAATATTAAATCTTATAATTAGTTTTACTTGTTAAATATTTACGATTTTTATAATTTTATTATCTCAAATATATTAATTTTAATATATTTAAAAATAATTTAAAATATCAATACTAATTCTCTATTTAAAATATATCTATTTATTTTATTAAAAGAGAATAATAAAAATAACTACTCCCATGAGATTGTGTCATAAATCTCAATCTCCTTTTAAACCATGATACTCCATATTTCAAAATCAAGTTAACTTAATTTTTTTTTGTCCTGTGCAATATTTCATCCAAAATAAGACGAGCGTGAGGCTAACATAAAAACCCAAATGGACAGATCAAGGCATGGTCCACTTAATATAAGGATAGCCGAGCTCAACGACTTTTAGATTGAGACCTGGACATGCATTGATTTTTGCGTATTCTGTTTCCTACTTTGATACTCTCTCTATTCTTTTATTTTAAGTTATACACGTAAATTTAAAAATAATTAAATATAAAATTTTAATATCAATTTTTTATAATTTAATAAAAAGATAAATAAGAAATAAATTATTTTTTAATTATAAAAAATATAAAAAAATTAAATATTTAATTATAAATTAAAATTTATAAATAACAAATAAGAAAATAAAATTCTTTACCTAAAATGACGACTAAAAATGGGGTGATTAGTACATATTGTGATACTACAAGTAACCAGTAATGTTCATGCACAAACCAAATCTCCAATATTGGCCAGCCTAAAATGCCTAATGATGCTAAAATTTCCATGCATATTACACGTACGCTTATTATTTAATTTGTTCTTCCCTTTTAAACAGAATAAATTTGATAAATATTCTGAATTATTCATGTATGTAATATATGATGGGGTTCGCAAACGGTTCATTTATTCTATTATATAAAGATAAGGAAAAAAGTTTTTTGAAAAAGAAGAAGACAACATCTAAAATTTTACTAATTTACACCAGAGTGAGATGATGGCGTATTTTTATTATTTTTTATTGCTAATTATGGTGTATATTTGTGTATTTCCATAATAAGACAGCTACCTTTTATTTAAGTCTAAGATATACTTATGCTCCATTGTGCATTATTAAAATGATTATTACCTTTACTAACAAGAATAGTGTAGCTTGTTGGATTTAATAGTTTATCTATAGCTTCATTGTGTTACACTCCTTACTTTTTCTATATATATATATATATATATATAAACTCCCCTTTATGTAGGCGACAGTATCCTAATAAAAATAATTTAACAAAACAAAACAAAACACGTTGTTAATGTCTAAACCATAAAACAATACTACTAATGAGGATACGAAGATTACTCAAAAGACAGAAAATATCGATATGTGTTCTCGATGTGCTTTTGTTTTGTATATGTTGTGTCGTCAAATAATCCATATCTAAATCATCGCATTACTTTCTTTCTATTTTTGGTGATAAAAATATTACTATAAATTTGTGTCGAATTATAATTATAATCACAAAATATATTAATATATTAAGTTAAATAAAATTATAAAAATATTTCACTTATTACTCATTTCTCTAAGAAATAAAAAGATTACCACTAACATTTATTCACGAGAATCAAAAAGTTTAAACAAACATACACAATATACATCATTGTCCCTTATATTATTGAAAACACAAAACAATAGTAATATTAACTACATTATAATAAAATTGTAGAATTTGTAGCAATTAAACAAAGTAGATCGGAGGTGTGAGACTAATTAACTCGAACCATCCTTTTAAACCGTTTAATTTTGTGGTGTAAAGAAAAAAAAAATATCATTAGTAAATTGGCTATTTTTTTACAAAATTGCCACACCTCCCATTTTCTCAATTTATAAACTTGACAATATTGTCTACTTCAAACTTTATTAAACCTTATCGTCAAATGAGACAAGGTTGAGATGGAACAAGGAAAATCACGTGCCCCAAACAAGGCCACTCGGCCCATGGACCGTAAGTCTGCACGAGCTGTCGATACATAGGATTAGTCCTATTTTAACTATCGCGTGAAACCCACATTTCAATTTATCAATAAATAATATAATGTGATTAAATTAAGTTCAAAATCTTGTTTCATTAGTAAATATAATGAGATAAACTTTTTTGATCGGTTAGATTTTTTTATTTTATTTTTTGAAGAAGCCGAGGAGGATAAGGTTTAGGGAGCTAGATATATGAAGGGGAGGGGACAATGGAGAATCTATATACATACATACGCCCACTATTGTGTATGTAGCCCACAGGGTTGTTAAGTGGCTACTGTGTTTTTGAGCAGTAATTGTCAATCAAAGAACGGGTGTACAAGAGTAGTCTTTAAATCATCGTGTCTTCTCTCAAACAGGTCCCCAAAATTTGGGGTTTCATTTCAAAGAGGGCCCGTGTTCCATTTATGGGTGTAGGACATTTGATATAGATAGATACGTATGTCTCCCCGCATGCATGTTGGGTTGTTGACATGTTATAAAAATTAGTAAGCATTTATAAATTGACAAAACTGAGCTTAAATGTACCCTCTGTGTCTTGTTGTGATGAGATATTGAGATGTGTATTTGACACCTCAAATTTAAAATTTTATTTCAATTAGGACAATTAACATTATTCTTTTTCTGAGATATTTCAAAACAAGGATATTCATTTTGTTTCATATTTTATTCGATGTTTTAAATATATATTATATATTCTTTACGTGTGATAAAAATTATTTTATTATAAATTTTTCAAATTGTAAAAATATTTTTAAGTGATAGCATAACTTCACTGGTTAATGATATTGTATTGTTAAACTTGAAAACATTATGTCATTTGCACAATTATCAATAACAATATAACTTCTTTTGTAAACAAAATTTCTTATAAATTATTTTTTTTTGTTGGTAAAAATGTAAAATGGAGGGAGTAACTAAAATAATAATCATTACTCTCTCCTTTGAATCCTTTTCAATCCCAGAAATTTACTTAATTTGAATTCCCAAGATATTGATTTTTTAGGAGGAATCAGTCCATGCTACATTGTGCTGAAAACTAAAACAACACAAAGGTTAAAGAGTTTTGAACTACTTTTAGTTTATGGGTTTTACTTGGCACAACCAAGAACTTTTGGATTATGCTTAGTAATCATCTAATAGACATTCCAGCCGGCAACATAGCAACATGTATGAATGTAACACCCTCTTCCCGATGAGAAAGGGGACTACAAGCAACACACAATAAACTTCAAAATAAATAAAGAGTACATTACTGACTTTAAATATTTAATAATTATATATTCATAAATTTCATCTCGGTCTATTCAACACGTTTGTAATGGATATCCAGTTATTATCAAGGAGGAGACACGAATTCCATCACCAAAATAAAAAAAATAAAATAAAATAGGCTCGGTGTTGGCCCCTATCATCAAATATATATACTTCCTGCATTCCCAAAACTAATTTTAATTAATTTACGAAATTCTAAAATTTAAACTGCAATAATGATTTTTTTTTTTTGATATTTGAATTAACAATTTTCTACTTAAACCTTAGTAATATTTTTAAATAGTTCACAATAAAAAAAAATCACTCTTTTTGTGGAACAAGCAAGTATTAAATATTGTTAATAAGAACTTAATATATACACCACATAGTTTTCCAATTACACTTTTACGTAGAGATTTTAATTTATTTTTTCACATTTTAACCTTGAAATGGAGAGTCATGAAATGTATTTGTCATCTTCCCACAATAAATGATTATTAATAATAAGTGCTATAGAGTTACCTGTTAGCATTTGTCATTCTATATTTTGAATCAGAACATGCTTCAACTTTATAACTACTACCTCCATCCCAGATTGAGAATGTCATTCCTCTTTCATTTTTGGGATGGAGGGAATGTTTGGTAGCACGTTTTTAACATTTTTTCGGAACAAGTTTTGCCGGTCGGGAACCGCTACTCGACTGGGAGGATCCGACTCTAGTCCAAGTCAGTCCCAACAGTGTATGGTTCTGTCCATCAAACTATTCTATTCCTAATACTTGCTGTCGAATTTTCTTTGCTACATTAAACTCTAGTCATGAATGCTAGTACATGCCAAGAGTAAAGAACTTGCTGCACTTTAAGAAACAATCCCGAACCCTAAAGCAGAGCTATATGTATTAAATGTAGTCATGCTAACGAAATAACAATCAGTAAGAAACTATGGATAATAAGACGAGATTTATAAGTTCGCCCACCTTTGGACTGATTTTAAAAATCAATAATTACATAAAGTAAGTAATTCTGCTTCCCCATAATCTGAACATATGAATAAGCTATCAAAAAAATTCCCCATTCAACAACTGTGTTTACAATACATCATCATCATCATCTTGTTGAGGTAATAATGAACCATCCTCAATGGGTAAGGAAGGCGGAGTTCCAGGAGGTATGGAAGCTGCACCATTCTCACCAGCACATATACACAAAGCCTCTGCATCCCGGAGGATTGCATCGAGGTCTATTTGACCACTCAGCTCATTGATAAATTTCAAGAGCGTGTCAAAATCCATTTGCTCCCCCATTATCTTGCTGCGATGTTTCTTCAGGATTGCCACACACACATATAAGTGCAGGTGCTCACTCAAATAATGCGTCCACAATACTTCCCACAAAAGCAATGTTCTATTGTAATCAAATTCCCTGAGAAACATGATCAAATTAGAGTTGAAATAATATTATAAGCATTCACATGACGCAATATCTTCTTCAATACAGGGAGATGAAGCAAAATGAAATACAAGATAACAGGTGAGGAGCAGAACAACTGAAACATACTAACAAGATATAGAGACAACATCACTTACCTTTTAAATTGTATAAGAACCCAGCGGAAACAAAAGAAATAGTTCAAGCAGTCATTTTGCTTAAAGTAGTTGTGCAAGGGGCTGTCTAACAATTCGACCAGCTGCCACAATAAAAATACATTAGCATTTTTCTTTTCCCCTCTCTTTTGAACTAATCAGAACTTCAACAATAAATAAAACCGTAGGATTTGTAATGAAGAACAACACATCAAAACTCGCACCCTCAACAAAAGAAGCTCTTCAAAGGAAATTTTGGAAGAAAAAAAAAACAAATTTGAATTACAAAAGTAATGTCTATTTACAGCTGCTTATACTGATTAGCAGTATTTGAATATTTAAACGAGATCATGAGGTAAATCTTACCCATGCAAATAATCACAGTATTTAATGTATAATTACTCTGAGATTAATTGGAAGTCTAACTTATTGTCGTCCACTGAAAAAAGTGAAAGCTACCTTAGTTCAGGTGTTTTTTGGAGTTGATTGGAGATGGAGAGAACCAATGAGTGGATTTTTGAAGTACAATATAAACTGCGACTGTATGCCAACCAAGAATGTTGTCTCCAAGCACACATAGATTGATGAGAAAAGAAATTACTTAAATGTACCAATACTCCGTAATGTAAAAAATACGTTACAAAACATTAAATCAAACTTGTGAAAAAATTCAAGAATTCTCCAAGTCAAATTTCATACTCATATGAAATAATTAAATCTGGTATTATAACGAGAAAGACTATATCCCTGGTGTCAGAGAACACCTTCAGCCTACAGAAAGTATCCCATAGGCCAGGCAGAATTCTAGTTCTACTCTTAAACCTCCTTTCTATATGATCAATAAAAAATTTTACCTGCTAATGCAAAATTTAACAGCATACACAGCCACACAGATGAACTTAATTTTTACAGCAAATGCTTAATATCACAGGAATATGTGTATCAAGGCCTAGCAGGGTTTTTAAAAACATGAAGAGTGAAGAAATTACTATTTGATAAAAAGAGAAAAAATTTAGTCAAAAATATCAAGGAAACAAACAGAGCCTAAAAGTCAAACGAATCCCAACAATATAATTTGTATCTGTGTATCCCTACAAGATCCTATAGTCATAGAGAAGTGGAAAATTTTGCATCACAAAGAGAGTGCAAGGCGTTTAAAAAAAAAAAGGGAAAAAAATGTGCAAAGCTGAAGTAGGGGAGAGATGAAGAGGAAGATGTTGGTCTTCCTATCCTAACAAGGGTTACTAGCAATAATAAAGCTTTGTACTCGAGTAATGATATATTGAAGTTGAAAGCATTTTTCCAATAATGTAAAGGCTCCAGGGCCAACCCTAAAGAGACTTAAATTACCCTAATATACGTCTAAACTACATAGACAACTAAAATAGATATACCGCCAATCTTAATTACATCAGCTACAACCAAATTATCACTAAAAAAATTGCAAACACAAAACACCAACTGTTATTAATATGCATAAAAAAAATATTTAAAAATTAACTAGTCCCTACAGAAAGAAGACAAAATATAAACTATTTTTTCTTCCCACCTAAAACTTCATCAGAAATACTTGGAATTTCTGTTCTTTTATTGTTTTCTAAAAGCAAAGTGGAAAACTGTTTTGATAATAGCACAACTGTCTTTTGCAGTGATCCTATGCATTCTTCCGTCACATCCAAAAAATTTGCTCTTATCACTAGTATCAAGGTCTAAAACATGTAAAAAAAACTCCAACACAAGGAACCAAAATATTTTACAGGAAAATAAAATACTGAATTTAGAGAATGTTATAGTCCAGTTGAGAATTTGTCAACATAAAGCAAAAGATGAGTTACACACAGAGAGAGAGAGAGAGAGAGAGAGAGAGAGAACCTTTGACAATGCAAAAAGTTGAGAGTGCATGCCATTTTGATCACGATTAAAATTTGGCCCAAGTCTTTCCATCAGAGAAACGAAACACCAAAATGCTTCTGATTCATCTTTCATAACAAACAATATTGGCGACAGAAGATCGCTCATGCCCTAAAAGACAGGTTAGAAAGCTCAATTAACAAAAAACTGTATACATGTGAAACATAAGATAAATTGTTATATGCATGAACTATATGAACAAAAGATGCCACAACTACTATTACTGGTCCAGTACTTGTCCTAGTGGCAATCCCAACTCAGTTGATTCGGTGATACAAATCATGAAAATGTTATACTATCATTTTTATTTTATTTTTCTGTAAAGCATATAATGCAATTACCCCGTTTGATAGACGTAATGGTAAAGAAGACAAGTAGAGAAGAGGTGGAAAAATTGAAACATGACCCATCAACCCATCCGATTAACCCATGATTTAATGGGTTGGGTGACTCGCTTATGTTAGCAAGTCTTAATTGGGTTTGGATAGATGGGTAACAATGGTTAATCGGGTAAACTCACGGGTTGATAGTGGGTAAATAAAAGGCCAACTATCAAACTCTTTTATTAATCCCGTCTCTCGATCTCCAGCTTTGGGTCTACAAAACAACACTTTCATCAGCTATCTGCTCCGATTAATTAAAAGTAAGAAAATAGAATTAAAAGCCCCAAAATATGAAGACAAATTGAGTTGATGATGACCTCCATGAGACTTAGGAAGTGGGTCTAGAGTCGAATAGAGGAATGAAATCAGTAATTTCAACCATGTTGGAGATGTTGATGGCAGATGAGCGGCGCACTTGCTACCAAGCATGATGCCGGAGTAATCTTTGCCTTCATATCTCCTCTCTCTCTCTCACTCTCATCTGCATTTTATTTGACCAGTTTCTCTCCTCTCTCTATATATATTCTCCTCTCAATATACACACACACACACATATATATATACATACGCTTTTTTTCTGCATCTAGACTTTGAAGGAGAAACTGAGCATAAAAATTAGTTGGACCCATCCGACCCAAGTGTCGTGGCTCAACGCGGATGGTCTGACCCTGAAAATTGTAAGATTTAATGTTATGTCTCAGATAACATTTCAAGTTGTGGGTCGTATATGGGTTGATGGGTTTGACCCGTATCATTTAAAATTAACCATATTCCACCATTTAAAATTAAAAATTAGTGATCCAACCCAGACCCCCAACCCATTAAAATTTATCCATTAACTGTTAAATCAACCCATTTGCTACCTCTAATGTATAGCTTAGTAAAAGTGCCAAAACCAAAGCTCCCTGTATAGTAGTACAAAACTACAAATAAAACATACTGCTTCTGTTGTGCAACAGCGTAATATTAACTATGAAGATATAATATTTAACTTTTAGGTTATTAAATCTTCCATTTATCCCTGAATTTTTCTCCACTTCATGCCTCATCAGAGATTTGGAAACATATATAGTATAATGATTTTGCTCCAAGTAATACAAAAGATAAAGTAAGCTAAAAATATTATTAAGTGATCCTTCTTTGTTGCTTTATGTTCGTTGGGAATGTTATAACACCCCAGTCCCATATCGGTTAATGTGAGATATTTGGATGTGTATATAAGGATCCAAATTGCTATCATTAAAACCTTCAATCATAACCTTTTAGGTGAGCCTGTGGTAGGCTAAGATGACCCAATAAAATATTATTGAGACAGCGCTTTGAGCCTTATTCTGTTATGATTTGATTCGGACTCGAGATTTGACCCGGGTCGTTACATATGGTATCAGAACCGACTCTCAAAAGCTCAGGTCGGGTTGCCGGAGGTGGGGATACGAAGGTGGACCGCTAATATTATCCCACAATGGCTAGAGAGATAAAATTTTTGAGCCTTTTGTGACTTTGTGTTCGGCTTGACGGGGACGTTAGGTATTCAAGTCACATCGGTTAATAGGGAATATTTGGATGTGTATATAAGGACTCAAAACTGTTATCATTAATACCTTTAATTATGACATTTTAGGTGAGCTTGTGGTAGGCTAAGATGACCCAAGAAGATATTATTGAGACAGCGCATTGAGCTTTATTCTGCTATGATTTGATTAGGACTCGGGATTTGACCCGGGTCGTTACGTATGGTATCAGAGCCGACTCTCTAAAGCTCCCAATCGGGTTGCCAGAAGATGGAGAATGGCTATAGAGATAGTTTTTAGGCTTTGTGTGGCTATGTGTTCAACCTGATGTGGACGTCAGGCATTTAAGTGAGTGAGTTTGTAACACCCCAGTCTCGTATCGGTTAATGTAGGATATTTGGATATGTATATAAGGACCCAAGTTACTATCATTAATACCTTCAATCATGACCTTTTGGGTGAACCTGTGGTGGATGACCCAAGAAGATATTATTGAGACAACGTATTGCGCCTTATTCTGTTATGATTTGATTCAGACTCGAAATTTGACCCGGTTCATTACAAATGTCATAAAATATAGTCAAGTTAGGACGTGTACAAGACCTCTAAAGCATAGTGTAAGATACGCTCATGAGCTAGACAATGGCTCGGGAGATGCATTAAGCAAGTCTTGTAGCGTTTTGAGTTTGTAAGCCATGCAAACATGAATGATCCTGCTAGAGGAGGGAAATATGCCACCACCAATTTTTCTTCTTGCATTGGTGATGACGTCCCACAACCTTTAAACCATCTTTGGACTTTTCAAATTATTGCCACAGTGGTGAGAATTCGTGTTACTTGATAGACCAAGTTAGCCGCTCAAATTAATGACAGATATTTAGGTCAATTTGTTTCGCATAATAGAATTTCAATCTTTCCACACTTATATTGTTCAGCGTGAGAAGGTGCAACATCCGAACATAAGCAAACATGTTTTGACTATGTAAATCATCTAAGAATATAAGTTACATTTCTTAACAGCTTGATACGGTTTCAATAATAATCCATTTTTTTTATTAGAACTATTTATGATTGCTGTCATTCAAGGATCTATAAAATGAAAAGCACAGGACTTGAAATGTTGCAACTTATAAGTGCAGTATTATTGCACTATTTGAAATGCTTTTGAAAGTTATAGTCCATCTACAACATCATTAAGCCCTTGAATACTGAGTACTTAGCGGTAAATGATAGTGGAGCCAAGTACCTGACAATAACCGAGATCAAAGTTGTAGAATGAGTACGTCAGCAGTATATCACGTAGAAGTTTCACATTTGGATTGTCGTCCCCTTCGTAGAATGAGAGCGACCTGTCAGTCCTTACCTTGAAACAAGAACATAATAAATATGACAAGTTTGAATGTTAAAACTTAGTCCGTTAACTTGTTTTTTTAAATAGAAAGGTGTGTTAATTCTTATGATACCACATCTTTCTCGATAAGGCCTTTCCTCTCCCTAAATTTTGTAAATCGTTTCGCCTGTTCTGCAGAGATGCTCTGGAGGAAAAAACATGAGCACAAGTTAATTAAGCTTCAACTCAACTCAACTCAACTCAACGTCGTCTCTTATCCCAAACTAGTTGGGGTAGGCAAAAAATAAATCCATATGAGATTAAAAGTATTTTTATTCTTTAATTTTAAGCTTATTGGCTAAATTTGTTCGTTAAAAAATGACACAAACAATACTACGACAAAGAAGAGGGAAAAAATACAAGCCAGGATTTTCTAAAGGAAATATCACATTTAAATATGCAAAAAAAAAAAAATCTTGGAAAAACAACATTAAGTCCAAATACGCCAAAATACACTTCTGTTTATCATCAAATAACATGATCAATTTCTAATTGAAAAATCGTTAGCATGAATCATCGTATTCAATACGCTCTCTCGTAGGTTCTGCTCTATGGAACTACAGCTTGGCTACATCATATTTAGACAAGAAATTAAGGAAAATTGGACTGAATTTTTATATTTTACCAATGCTTGTCCTTTGACAACACAGAAGTATTTTACACATAAAAATGCAGAATTTAATCCCTTTGGTTTTATCTAAATTTAGGTTCTAATTCGGTGGTTCAGCACGTTCTTCTAATTCATGTTGTAGAGAGAAAATGAAGTTATCAAAACTCCGCTTAGCAGTAATAAAACCCTTAAAAAGTTAGCTGTAGCGATTTTGACATCCCAGTGTATAAAAATGCACAACATTTCTCAACCAAGAGGCACATGAAAACGTTTGGAAGTTTAGAGTTGATTACAAACTAAGGACGCTTGACTTGTAACATAAAGAGAGGGGTGACAAGGGGGTTGACCTCCTATGTCACCCAAGGGCAAATACGTACATGTTAGCAGATATGAGTCTTCATGGGGACACAGATACAAGTATTCCAACCAGAAAAACTGGTTTCCTAAGCTCACGCACAATGCTATAAAGCACCTTTTTTTAGCTTAACGAAGATTTACATTCCAAATAAGAAATTATAAATACGGAAAACAAGTGCTAGACAATATGCCCACTATCACTTGCTGTTAGGAAAGAAAGAGGGGAGAAAACAAGCTGGCACAGATAACAGATGCAGTTAAAGGAAATGCATCATTGCGAGAGAGAGAGAGAAACCTTGCAATAACAAATAATGATTTTTTTTTTTAAGTCAATAAAACAATTGATTACTTCATATTGCACATGAAAGGAAACATGTGAAAGCTTCGATTCAAATGCACACACATATGCCCAAGCAATACCAAACACTCGGTCAATAGGAGACGAACTGATGAATAACGGCCACCCTAGAGCTTAATCACAAACCTGCCACTGGTTTTTTATAGTCTTGTACGCTGACTTCTTGACTGACACAAGATAATCCCTCTCTGCATATGTGGAATCATGTGCATGGTATCCCAACAAGAGTGTCCAGACCTGCAGTCATAAATTAAAACCTTAAGAAGCGATCTTCATGCTCAACCACCCAAAAGGTAGATTCTAGTTATTAAGTATTATTATTATTTTAAAAAAGACAATCAAACTACAACATATGAACCTCTTTCCGCAAACTATGCTCCAATCCCCCATAAAATATTCTCTTTCTCAAAGCTTTTGCGTCCACTACTCGCCCTTCAGAATCCAAGAAAGTTGACCACTGCAAAAAGTCCATTCAGAAATCATAAAATGGATTCATGAACATTGTTTCAAAAAATGTTTTATTCTTTTTAGAGTGGTAGAAGGGCCACAAGGAGGATGGGATAAAAAAATCTGATTAGTTTCATAGACATTCATATGATCAAGGTTATAATACTAAAATTTTGGCCAGTTATTCTCAATTCTATTCATATCACTAATCTGATTCACATCCCACCCCACCAAAAGCTTAGTTGAAGGTCAAGAAATATAGGATTTCTGTAGATCCCATGTGACAACTACGAAAAACAGTAAAACAGGAACAAATAAATGAGGTGGAGGAATCCACCAATTGAAATACATTTTAAAAAGAGGAATTGGACTCTGAAGGATATATTTAAATGCGTAGACTTACAAAAGCTACTTTATCTACAGATCCCACGTGATACCAAATCAAGAAAATTAAATAGGACAAAATCAAGGTGGTGGATGAAACCCTTCATCCAAATACAATTTACTTTAAAGAACTCCTAAAGGGTAATTCCAGATGCATATCTATTACAAATATACACTATGCATAAGACAATCTATTGTGAGAAATTAAGATCCTCACACAGCTTTGACAGGAAATGGATAAGAATAAACTTAGGAAAGCCCAAAATTCATGATTTGAAGAATTTTCTAAAACAAGCAAACCCTAATGCGTCAGCAAAAAGAACAGGTCTGATAATCATTTACTTGCCTTCAACATTCTCACCTGATCATCTGAGTAATTGTGTGCAATAGCACATAAATATAAATAAATAAAGGTAGTGGCAGTCCTTACCTCTTCAGGGCCCAAGGGATGCTGACGTGGTTTTCCCCACATCAGTGTTAATTTATCAACCTGTTGACAAAGGAATAAAATTAAGAAGCATAAGATGATGGACTATGCATTATAATATGGGGGGAAAAGAAGAAGAAAAAGAAAGCAATAGCATAATATAGCATATGAATTCCCCAAATAATCTACAAAAATTTAGGAACTAATCTACAAATCAGAATGATTTTCATAAAACATATGTTACCAGCTAAACTGTTATAAATCACAGGCTACAAACAGAAGTAACTAAGAGGAAGGGCTGCCTCGTTGCTCTCGCATTTAAATTTTTCTTCAAATAAAACATCTTCCGCATTACAATTGAAGTGAATGAGAGGAAGGGCTGCCTCGCATTTAAACTTATCTTTAAATGAAATATCATCCCCATTAAATTTATAAAAGTTAAATACTAAAACTAAATGAATATAAAAAATAGAAAAATTAAATGAATAGATGTCTTCAGAAAGAGGGAGAAGGAAGCAAATCAAAGAGAAGAGGCACCCTCTTGTTAATATTTTAAGGTACAGTGCCCCTACTATTTCTTTATCTTCTCCTTTTTAAGAGAAGTATCTCTCCTTTTCCTTTTCAGCATAATAGAAGAGAAAGACCTCTACAAGTACCTTCTATAACCCTACATTCCACTGTCCCATTATTTAAATCCACATACCAAATGCATTAAAATACTACAAGATGGATAACTCAGTAGTAAGATCTCTTAATTCCTTTCTTGTGTGAGCTTTAAGCTTATGGGATAAGCTCAATCACAGTTTTGAATAAATTTAAGAATCAAATCTCAAGAGAGCCAAAATCAAGATCCATGATCAATTTCCTAAGTCTTTATTCAGGCACCTCTACAAGCTAAAATGCATGACTACTACGCTAAAATTAAATTCTCAAATCTAAGGCCAGAGTTGTTTCAGGCTGCGTAACCCAGGCAAGCACTAAACACCAAACTAGGCTCCTTTAACAGAGCTTGATACCGTGAGACCTACCAAATTTTTTAATGATCAGAAAAATCTCTCTAAAATAACCAAATTTTAATTATTGCTTGTTTTATTGCAGTCCATGCTAAAAGTCATGCCCACTATCCTCTTTCTAGTTCTCCATGAACTCACTAGCCAATTTCACATAATCTAGAACACATCATATTACTTGCAACATATTTCTCCATGATAGAATCTTTTACCAAGTATAGAAAAGAGGTTACCTCCAGAGGATCTGGAACAATTGGAATTTCATCAGGAACCTTAACATCATTGGATGCTGTGTTTTGAGGATGATCATGTGAAGAATGATTATGCTTCCTCTTCTCACTTGCACCAAAGCCATCACTATTTTCATGGAAGAGCTGGGATGTTGTTTCCCGAGCAAATCTGGTCACAAGAGAGAATTTCTCCAAAACATGAATTGAAAGATCTCGAGCAGGATCATGGCTTTTTTGCCTCTGCCTCCCATTTTGTTGAATACTACTTAAACTTCCATCAAAAGCACTCCCATTGGTCTCCTCACTAGTCAAAACAGATGGAGATGGTCCATTTGCAACAGCAACGGCCCTAGGAAGCTCTAAAGAAGACAAAGTTCTCTGCAGACAGAAGTCATACCAAAGAAAACTAAAAAATAATTAGCCTAATTTGCCATAGAAAACAACATGAAATCAGAGTCAACTGTTTTAACAGTTGATCACATAATAGAAAAAAGAAACAAGTTCATTTAATGCGCAAAAAAATAAAACATTAGCTTTGAGAATCCAGGTGAATGCTTCCAAGGTTGAGGAGCGGTTCAATAGCATTTACAGAAATACACAATGACATGCAGTTTAGAAGTCAAGCTAGATTCAGAAATTTGGTTCTAGAATTTGTCAAATGTCAACAACAATTTTAAACAATAAAATGAATAAATCATTGCAGTCTTGCCATCTTCAAGGGGAAAAAAAATTAAATCAACAAAAGAGTATATTTCATAACATTCAGATGAGAATCATTTACTTATTTATTTAGATAAATCATTACAGACTCAGTTTTTAAAAATCCACTATTGCACATGGTGCACTTCGCCTCATCTATCCGTGGATTGGCACGCATCCCGCTCTTGAGAAAGAAAGTCCTGACACCTTTTTCCATTCGGTACCGTGTTGTCCAGTAAGTTGACTTTAGTTCTAATCTTGATTATTGCTAGTTGTAAACGTAGCTTTACGATCAAATTACGCCTCACTTTTCTTCTCAGTTTTTTCATGTGGTAGAGCATCTACCAACAGTTTTAGTTTAGTAATTACTACTACGTACTTAGTAAATGCCAATGGTCTAACTTATGAATAGGTCAAAACACTTGAACTGATAGAAGAAAATTAACAAACCTAGACTCTATGCCTTGCTCCTGATTTAATATTCTAATGTATGTATACATATTAATTGTTTCTATCCCAATTCATTGTGTATTAGCACATGAAATTTGTTGAGGCTGTAATATTTTAAATGAAATTCAAAAACTCAGTTTCCACTTTACTGATCGTAAGCAAGGATAACGGAGGATATATAGATAAGTTATACATCTGCAATATAATGTGCAGTACCACTAAAAAACATTCAGTTCCTGGCAATTAGCAAAGGTTGCTACAGCTGCAGAAGAAAAAGAATAATTCAAAACCATTCTGTACCTGGAGAGGATCTTGAAAATCATTCACAAGAAATACATTTGCATCTTCTGCTGACCTGGAAACACAATACTGTCAAATAAGGATCAAGCAACAATCTGACAGGTGATTTTTGAAACAGCAGCATGTGACTAATATATTAACTAATCAGCACAAATCAAAATCAGACGTGATGGCAAATAAAGTAAGAACCCAATTGTCAATCCTTCATAGGATTGTGATGCAAGACCATGCTAAACATGATGTGATGCGGAAAGGAGAAAGAAATTCTTTAGTATTAATTTTGTATTGTTATTTAGGAATAAATATTGAATTATTAATGTAATTATTTAGTAGGATATTCTAGAAGAGTTTTATTTTAGTTAGGATTGTTTTATT
Source organism: Hedera helix (assembly GCA_947179155.2). Taxonomy (NCBI): domain Eukaryota; kingdom Viridiplantae; phylum Streptophyta; class Magnoliopsida; order Apiales; family Araliaceae; genus Hedera; species Hedera helix. Next base: position 52,946,938 of record OX359266.1, on the reverse strand, counting down.
ATAGTAGTAGATTTTAATTAGGAGATTGTTTCCTTTTTTAATTAGGGTTTTTACTTAGTCCCCAAGTATTGGTTTTCTATTTAAACATTGTAATACCTCATTATTTGATAGATTATGAAATATTGATTTGAGATTAAAGTTGTGTGTTTGTATACGTTTCTTTACCGATTCTCAGTAGAGATAGGTACTCTTATTCCTTCTTTCTACTTTGTCCTACATCATTTGGTATTATGATGCGGAAAGGATAAAGAAATTCTTTATTATTAATTTTGCATTGTTATTTAGGAATAAATATTGAATTATTAATGCAATTATTTAGCAGGATATTCTAGAAGAATTTTATTTTAGTTAGGATTGTTTTATTATAGTAGTAAATTTTAATTAGGCGATTGTTCCTTTTTTAAATTAGGATTTTTACAAAGTCCTCAAGTATTGATTTTCTATTTAAATATTGTAATACCTCATTATTTGATAGATTATGAAGTATTGATTTGAGATTAAAGTTGTGTGCTTGTATGCGTTTCTTTACCGATTTTCTGTGGGGATAAATACTCTTGTTCATTCTTTCCACTTTGTCCTACATCATGATAAATTAGTCATAGGCACACTATGATAGCAAAAGTTGCATATGTAATATGTTATATAATATACTCCAACTTGCACTTGACACAAAATACATCTTTGCCGTCATATACTCATACATAAAGATATCTTCAAATGTAAGACACCACCAATTGAAGTGTATATACAAGATGCTGGGAAGTGGTATAATGGATATACTTTTGACATAAGTACAGAAAAGTGACAGCTTGCTTGGTCAAACCCAAACTCTCATGCTTGACAACCCAAGCACTCATCGATGAAGTTAAAAGTTGTCCTAGTTTTCTACTAATAAGACTGACAAACCCCCCACCCCGTCTCATTGAGAAGGGCAACTTAAAAAAAGGAGATTTTTGTGTTGGCATTAAAGTGATTTTTGTGAGACCTATTCTTCATGTGCATAAATCAACACCTTCTAACGGATTTGTTCCATAAAGAAACGCGACAAAGTTGGAAGCCAATAAAATACTTTTAACTAAACTGATTAATTATTTCCCTGAATTGTTAATTATTAAGTCGTGGAGTCCCCAAGAAAAATGACAGAAATTTTGATAAGAAATGAAGTATGTCTCATTCTTTTAAGTTTTTTCTTTCAAACAAAATAAATCCTAATCCCACTACCTGGGGTTACTTAATAAGTTCAGCTTATCTCCAATTGGCTCAATCCCTTACATCTCTAGCCAGATTTCAGGATTACTTCACAAAAAAATATTATGTCACCATAAAAAGTTAGCGGCTGTATATCAGTGGAAAAACATAGTTTGTCATAGCAATGGAAACAATTTTCAACCATAACATGAATAACATACCTGACAAGAAAAGCATGCTGCTTTATTGTAGCAAGAAACTCTCGGACTCCTCCATTGTAGAAATAAAGAGGAGGAAACGCAAGACCTGTAAAAGATTCTGGACTTACAATGAATTCAGGAGGAAAAAATAACTATTGAAAGTGAAAGAGAAAAATAATAAGGAAATATTACTACACAACAGTTCATAATGAACTATCAAACCATTTGCATTGAGATGCTTATGCCTAGTATTACATGAAAACTAGGATCATGCAGCTTTAAAAGATTACATAAAATTATTCAGATATTATCAAAGAAAAAATGACACAAATAAATTATTTTTAATCTTTTTATATATAAAGAATTTAATCTTTTTATATATAATGAAAGGGTGTTTGAAGCTCTTTAACATCCAGTAAGAAGCTAGGAAAATAAATTGCAGACTTTAAAAAAAAAAATGTGTTTCTAATTTTTTCATACCATCATAAAACCTGAAAATTACCAAAAGCACGCAAATAAGCTTAACAACAAGTAGCAACAACACAAACACAAAGTATGTTGCATGTAAACTGAGAAGTATATTATGACAAAGCTTTTGACGAAAATGGAAGACAGTACATATTAATTCATTAATCACCGGAATACGTGCAATTGTTATTGACAACAAATGTACAGAAAATGATTTGAATGGCCATACCTGATGACAGAACAACTATAACATATTGCCACCCAAGTGTTGGAGTGTGCCTTCGAATTGACCTAATTTCAGTAAGAGGCACCGACCGTATTGTATAAAGATTCTTATCTGCAATGAATTAATGATAATTAATATGTATTTGTTTGTGCGTGCGTGCAGGTGGTGTGTAATGGAGTATATGAATAAATTAAATATATACTACAGAGAATATGATTTTTCAGAATTTAACCTCTCTCAGAGAGCCTAGCATTTGAGCTTTGTCCTTTATAGGGAATCCATGTCTACCAAAATTAAACCCAATTAGTTCCTCAAATCATATTAGATTATATATATAATTCTGTTTAGTAAAACAACAGCAAAAATACCATAAATATCACAGATCCTTGCTTAATCAACTTCAATCGGCCGCTGATCCTTTCAGACGCATACTGAGTCGGATGAATACTCACATTATCCTTCAAATACACCAATTCAGTATACTCTGGTTCGCTGGATGAGCTCATTTTACTATTATCACTACGAGTCATGCTCGCTGAACCCTAAAACACATATGACGATCAAAAAGGAATTCACGGTCAATGACATCCAATTAAGAAAATTAACGAATTCATAGACCAAATCAATCACATAACACAGTTTAATTGAAGCATTGATAATGAATAAATAAAGTGAGATTGCTGTTCTAACAAACATATATGTATTGGTGTGATCGCTTACTTGTTGTATAGAAGCAGCGTAATCGGCATCATCCGATAAATCGTGCAACTCCGTTTCATGCATCACCGATGAAGAAGACAGAGAAGCTGATTTTTTCTTCGGGACGAAGGATGAGAAAGGAGAGAGGATTAGGCGGAGAATAGACGGTTATGTGCGTACGTGTAGATGACGTTAACAAATTGGTTTAGCTGTATGTGAAATCGACTAATGTTTAACTTAAAAAATAAAATAAAAAATCGACTAATGTTTAAACATCTATAATTGGTCTAGACCCAGGGACAATGAGAAACGTTAACAAATTGGCCTCGAAGTGATTACGACCCTGCAAAGGAAAGGCTAATATCTATATACTGTTTCAGTTTATAGCTTGTTATATATTTTTAGCTTATTTATTAAATATTTTATTTATTTTAGAATATAAAATAATATTAATATCTTTAAATTAATTTAAAATATTTCTAAATTCAAAATTTGTACGGATTAATTTTATTTTAAACAATACAAATATAAAATTTTTAAACTATCTAAATGACGCTAATAATTATAAATTTTATTATTTTTAAAAATTAAATTAATTTTAAATTAGACTATATCTCAATTTAACTTTTAAAAATTGAATTTTATTTAATATATTGAAATGAAAACAATATATAACACTTTATTTTTCTAATAAGCTGTTTTGAAGAAGTTGCATAAAAAAATATTCCAATTTATTAAATAAACTGTTTAAATTAAACTAATAAATAAACTATACGCTATTGACCACAAATTGTTCGGTGTCGAGACAATCAATGAGAAAAGTGTCAAAACAGTAATTTACTTTGTAGATTTATAAATGGAATTCAGATAGTTACTTGAAATGTTTTCAATGTCTAATGTAGTTTATATTATTTATTTTTTCCATAAAGAGAATAACTAATTAAATGCACATGTGTATTTACTCTTGCGTATCTCACTTAGAGGTGAGCAAGAAATCGAATTACTTCCAAAATCACATAAAAAATCGCACCAATTAAAATCTCAACAACGGTTTCGGTGTATGTGACGGTTTTAAGAGGTTAAAAAACCGCAAATGCGGTTTGGGTTTGGTTTCTGGGTAAAATCACATCTAAGAAACAGTACCGCACTGTACCATGCACTGTCAAAATGGAACATATCAAGAAATATTATTATAATGTACAAATATTTAGAATTATTCCAAATTATAATTATCTCAGTTTATAATTTTTATATGTAAGGATATATCATTATTCATGTTTTTATATTCTATTTTGCTTTTGTTTAGACAAAATATTACAAGTTAAATTATGTGTTATCAAAGTGATATTTAATATTGTATGATGCTAAATTATTAATTTAAATTGCATAAAATTTAATTATTTCAATTAGTTTTGGAATCGAAATTGCACCAAATGAAACAGCACTGCAAGGTTCAAAACCGTACCGCACAAATCGCAAGCGATTTTATGTGCTATTTTGAATTTATCAAACCACACCTGAACGATTTCATATGCGTTTTGGATTTCAAATTGCGCTATACTCACCCCTAATCTCACCATAGTATAGTTCTCTTTTGCGTTGACAAATCTTGTATATTGAGACTAACGATGTTTAAAATCTCTCTATAATAAATAGATTTTATATAAAATTGTCTCTTAATCATATATTTTAGTTCATGATTTTGTGTGAAGTATAAAATTTATTATAAATTTATTATTTTTTAATATATTTCTATATTATATTTTACTATTATATTAATTATAATATTATTAAATATTATTGTTATCAGGAAGACAAGTATTTAATTTTTAAAACTAAAAATCGTAATGACAACTTATTGTTCTCCAAGAATTCTATTTCTAAATAACTACACATTAAAAGCATAGGAAAAATATTATGAGTAAATAAACATAATAAAAAGGATTTCTTTGGTGAACTCTAACGGTCCATGGGTTGTACTAGTATGATTCATGGATACTGCTTAAGTCATATAGTTATACTTGGGCATCCACAACCTCTTCAGTTTAATGGACGGACCGGACCAATTTATAAGAATTTTGAGGATACTATTGGTAACGCTACAAAATGAACCAAATAATTTGGACTCGACTCAAAAAATATATGTGAGATTCGAATTTATTAATAATATTATTCAAATTTGAGTACAAAGAATAGTTTGAATAAAAATACGAATATAATTTGAATAAAGTTATACTTGACTCTTTTAAGATTTAAACTATTCGAATTTATTTATTATGATTCGATACATATTCGAATAAATAATCGATATATTCTCTTATAATATATACACAATTTAATATAAATTAGAATAATTAGTTATTAGTTATTATTTTTTAAATATTAATTGTAATTTTATATTTATAAAGTGTAATTTTAAATATATTTTTAATTTATAAGTAAAATAATAAGTTCAGTTGGTAATTATATATATTATAAAGTTATTTTCTTATGTGAATATACGAATTCGAGTTTAAATTTAAAGTTCGTGAGTAGTTTAAATATAATTTGATCTGAGTCGAATCTGAGTAGAGTTTTTCAAGTACAATTCGAATTCGAGTAAGAATTTAGTCTTTCGAATCGAATTTGAAAAACTCTCTGTTCAATTTAGGTCAATCGTTTGCACCCTTAACTATTGTTACGATTCAAATTCCACGGTTAATAAAATTCAAACTTGAAGAGAAACAAAATTATACCAAAAAATGGTAAACTTGAAGCTTAAATAAATAACTATAAAAAACTTGCAACATAATTTAAATGATATACGATTTCTTAAAGTATGTGTCATCTTGATAGGGTCAATTACAAGTCGTACTAAGCATCCACATTTGATATTTTTAAAATTATTTATTGAATCTTGTTGCACTTGACAATTTTTTATCGACAATAACTTACTTGTTAATTTATTTTTATTTTATATATCCACGTTTATTTATTATCGATATAAATTAATTACTTTGCATGCGAGAAAGAGTCAATAGTGAATGTGACTGGTGATGATTCAAACATTTTACTGTTTTGTGCCCTGTGGATTGTTTTATTAGTTTCTACCGTTTCAATTGAGAAATGCTTTTTTTTTTGGATCTTTCTACTCTTTTATAACATTCAATATCATTAATATATATAAATTCAAAATTTATGTAAAAAGAGTCCTATACAGTTTTTATTTTAATTAATGTGCGACTAAAAGTCAAGTAATGATATAACTTATTTTAATTTTTAAAACAACTTTGTACTTGTAGTACTATTTTTTTTGAGTTGTTTAAAATAATATTGTATTTATCAAAATTAAATAAATTTACATCAATTTTGTATTTAACATTTTATAATTTAATAAAAAATAATTCATGAGATTTTTTTTAATAGAGCGAAAAGAATAGTATATTTCTCCTTTTATTCGATATACTTCATTATCTCTCGTTCTATATATTCACTAATTAGTTGTATGTTAGCTTTCATGTTAAAATAATATTTATACTTAGCAAATATATTTTTAATAATATTTGTACACTTGTTTCACCACATTTACTACTTTTAACAGTATAATTATTATTTTAATATTATCAATTATTTTAATAATTCTCCGCACATAATTACAATTAATATTTTATTAATTCTCATTTTGTGATAAGGATATATAGATGTCCAATTTGTGTTGAATTCTTTCAGAAAGTAAAAAATACTTGTATTTTAGGGCAGCATCCATTGAAAGGAGGAACACATTCTTTTGGGCTCTTCTAGGAGGTAAGTGTGCCTGCATTTATGGGCACAACACTGATGTGTCATGTGTCATGTGTCATGTGTCATGTGTCATGTGTCATGTGTCATGTGTCATGTGTCATGTGTCATGTGTCATATGTCATGTGTCATGTGTGTGAGAGAGAAAGAGAGGCAGCAACTCGAGTTCGTATAGGGGAACTGGGGAAGTGTCTTTCTTGTCTTCACAATCTGACAAGTGACTTGGTCCTAATTGTCATGCATGACTGAACTCATAACCCGCCATTACATAAGGGTTGCAAGTTTTGTTTATTAATATCCTTTTTAGGGATAAATTTACGGGCATAATATTTATATATAATATTAAATATTATATTTATTTTAATTATTAAAAAATAAATTATAATATAAATTTTAATGTCATATTTTATTTTTAATAATTAAAATAAATATAATATTTAATATTATACTCAGATATTATACACTTATATTTATTCTTTTCAATATTTTGTTGACCCTAATATCAAGCCAACATGTTAGCGAGAGAGAGAGAGAGCGAAATTCTATATTTTCTTATATATTTGGCGTTTTCAGATGCGATGAAATTCTTGTTGTGTTCAAATAAAATGCACTGAGCTTATAATTGCTTCAAACTGTACCTCGTTTATCTCTAACACGGTGCTATAGTTTGAATGAAAGAAAAAGAATATACTAAAAAGGGATCCACTGTTAGAGGTACGTATGAATATTCCTTCTAAAGTGCAAAAACAAGTTTAAGAAAAGTATGTTTGTTATTATTAATGAAAGAAATAGAATGAGACAATTTAACATGGCCCACCAGCAAATTAGTGTGTAAAATAAACTAATTTGGAGAAAGATCGGGAGCATACATGTGTGTTTCTTTCTCCACCCATTCATTCACATGCGAATAATGATATACATTAAGATTAAAAATTATGACTTTTGTTGCCAGTAATGTAACATCTCAGTTTTATATTAATATGCATAATATTTAGATGTATATATAATAAAGAACTTAAATTGTTGTCGTTAAAATTTTTAGTTAATTTTTTTTTTTGTGAATATGTAATGGGTTAAAATAATTCGAGAGATATTATTGATAAAATATATTAAGTCTTATTATATTATAATTTGATTAATTTAACTTGAGTTTAAATTCGGATTATTACATATGATATTAGAGTTGTCTATTGTAAACTTGAGTCAAGTCATCTGATCAGATTTTCAGATATGCGGACACAAAGGCAAACTTGGTAGGCAGCTAATAGTATTCTACAGTGGTTAGAAAGACAAAAATTTTAAGTCTTGTGTAACTATTTGTTCGACCTGATGAAGATTTCAGACATTTAAATAGAAATTTGTAACATCTTAGTCCCACATTATAATATATGAGATACTTGAATGTATATATATAAGAATTCAAATTACTATCATTAATGCATTTAGTCAAGATTTTTTGAATGTCTCTGTGGTAGACTAAGATGTCTGGAAAAAAATATTATTGAAAAATCATATTGAATTTTATTATACTATGATTTGACTTTAAATTTGACCCAAATCGATAAGTAAATGTATTTATAAATTATCAAAATATTTTAATTTATTTCCATAGTGTGTCATTATATCTATTATCTGGTCATAATTTTTTTGTTTAATATCAGAATAGCACAACTCTCTGCGTAATTAAGGGTCAAATTAGTAGTCAAATATGCTACTGAAAGCAACAACAGAATCATATATAGCAAAAAGAAAAGGATGGAAGCAGAAGTAACTTTTGACCCTCTGTTTTTCTATATTATTTTCAGTCCTCTAGTGTGGTTGAAGAGGGAGACCTAGGATCTGGCGGAAAAAGAAGAATGGAAATTAAGGGAAGTAAAAGATGGGTTTAAGGCATGGGAGAATCTCTTTTGGTAGTGGCACCCGAACTTCTCGCCCAAAATCATGAGAGAGAGAGATGAAATGAAAGGGGGTTTTGGGTTTTTCCAAGAATTTACGAAGTAAAGGAGGTAGGGGTGAAATTAGTACAAACCCCAAGAAGATTGTCCCCTAATAAAGGCCCAGGGCGGGGCTCTTCTAGCGCCGATGTCCCCGCCTTTCCCTCACAACTTTGCAACTGAAGTGTGCGTGTTTGCCTGTCACTATATATGGGTTATTTGTATAATTGCATGTGTGTGAGAGAGAGAAATAAAGAGGGAAGCAACTTTGTACGTACTTGTAATACTTCTACTTCGGAAACTCCTTTTTAGTTCGCTGACATTCTGGACTCCTGTTCCCATATTGACCATATTTCCTTGTTTAATTACTCCTACGTATAGATAGACATTCTTGATGATTATTGGTCTATTAATTATGAACTTCCTTCATTCTATAATAATAGTCATTTTAAATTTTTTTTGTCTCAATTTACACAATCTTTAATTATCAAGTAATGGCATTAAATAACTTTTTAATCTATGAGCAAGTAATTAAAATTACTTTCATTATAGAACGAAAGGAATATTTATGTTGAGTACTTACTAGCTATGACTAATCAATTTTATTCATACATTAGGGTTCATTCATGTATTGATCTACTCCCTTTGTTTTAACACTTGTTTATAAAATGACAAACTTTTAAAAAAATGATTGTTTTTTTTTTTTTATCTCTAAAGTTAGTTAAAAATGCTATAGTGTTGATAGACTAATAATAAAAATAATAGCATATTAAAAATTTTATGTCACCGTAAACTTTAAAAATAGAAATGTTTAGAACATGGCTAAGAATCACAAATATAGTGGTTTTAGACTTTTAGTAACTATCAGTGCTTTTGTTAGGTGGCTCAGTTAATTCCTAAGTTTTGATGAATATGATCACTTTTATCGTTACCCATTTGATCTTACTTTGTTAATTGTGTAAAAAAACGGTTTTACTGCTACAAATTATAAAGATATATCACCGTACTGTCCAACCACAGTCACGGCCATATACTTGATTAATTTGAAGTGAAACTCTTTACTCCATTAATTATTGTATGCTGTGGACAAAGAATCAATCAAACTGTTGGGTCAAAATTTTGAATTACCCACTTTAAAATTATAATAAATTAAGGGAAGCAACTCTTGAAGTGCATATGAGCCATCATTTAGTTATATAATTAATTAATTAGAAAGAGGTTACAAATAAAGCCAATGTAACGATCTCATTCTCTGAGTACTTGATTAATCAAATGCTAGCATGACATAAAAAGAAAGCTAGTTTCGAGTAGCAATGATAATAAAGAGAGAAAAGAAAAGGAAGGGGGGGGGGGTGGATTTGGGTTTTTTTTTTGATGGAGAATATCTGATCAGTGCATGCGCAAAGAGGAAGGAGAGCAAGTGCTTTCATATTTGAAGTAGTATTTGAGTAGACTCTAAGCATGACAAACCTTAAAGTAAGTTTTGACATCATTCCCCTCACCTTCTTCTCCTTCCCATTCCGAGGCAATTTAATTGAACCCTTCCCTCCCATTATACATGTATAACCTTCTCCCTCTACCCACCCCCCCCCCCCCCCCCCTCCCCCCCTCCCCCCCTCCCTTCTTCTATACCATTACTCACTTCCATCAAAATTCTCTTTATCGATCTCAATATCTATCTATCGTCTTGGTTAACTACATTAATTTCCTTATCGATCACCATGCATCATCGCTCTTTTATTGATCGTTTCTCATAATTCTAGCTCATCCATTCACATATATAGACATGCAACTTTTCTTCTAATTAACGCGTGAGACTGATCGAGCACAAAAATGTTAGTACTATTGTTGCACTCATATATAGTAGTGTAAATTATGATGTTGTTTACTTATTTAAACAGCATGTCCTTTCCTCCTAATTGTGTTCACAACTGAAGACCCTATATATACACATGTTCTTGCTTATATGTCATAAATTGTAATGCACACTTTTGCAGCTATCGTCACTAGCTATACTATTGTTTGTTTGTACTACTGTATTATTCTGTATATCTTAATGTGCAGCTATTAGCTAGATATCATTCTTTTTGCCCTAGTAGACGCTCATAGTTATTACTCTTAATTTACCACTTCAATTATTTTTTTGGGTTACCTCAAATTGTAATTTTAAAGATTTTTAATTGTATCTAGCTGGTGGTCTATTTAGTCTAAAATTTTAGTGTAGTATGTCAAAAGCTCCTTCAATTTTAAAAAATTAATTGTCCCCGTAAATTTGTTTTAGTTCATATACCTTCATCTTAATTCTCTCAATTAATGTATACCTGAGATAATTTGTCTATATATATATATATATATATGGTTGCCTGTGTTAATTAATTTGCTATTCTTCTAGTACGTACGTGGCTCTCCCTCTCTTTCTCATTCAATTCACTACTGATCGAATGGAGCTTGATATAAGCTTGATTCACGGAACATAAATTATGACTTTGAGATCCCACTTCAACATAAGTATCACCCCCAACCACCAACAAATACACAACTTCATCTCCACCAAGGTATTGTCTGTGTCCGGCGTCCCTATCTGGGATACCTACATATATGAACACATTATGAATATGGTCGTTGTGGGGCAAAATTTTTTGTCTATATGTTTATATATTCTATATATATATGATTTATCTCCTTTTTAGTTTTTGAGTCTTTCAGATAGGCATTTACAGAACTCCTTAATTTAGTGGACATGCTTAATTAATTACGTGTTGGCGATACTAGCTTGTGTTTCTTTGGGAATTGCTAGCTAGCTAGCTAGGTAGATCAAATTAATCAAGAAAGTGATGTTGGTGAGGTTCAATCCGAAGACGGATTTACGCAATTTTTCTCGTAAAAGACGATCTCAGATTGAGCCGCTCCAATATCACTTTGATCAATATTTATACTCCATTAGACCATATCAATTAATTTGGTTACAAAACTACTAGTTATCATCTCTCTCATGGAGTGCATGTGTTGCATTTATATATGGTAAATTAATTGTCTCAATATATATATATATACTTAATGACTGTTCAATAAAGCATAAATGCACATATATTTGGCTGTACGAATTAATTAGCTTATGTATATATATATCATATATTTGGCTGTACGAATTAGTTAGCTTATATATATATATATATATATATATATACTCTGAAAACCAGTTCCATTAGTTAATTATCATAAAATCACTTAAATTTTAATAGTAAAGGGCATCACTTAGATTCTTCCTATCATATCTAATTAAGCTTGATTTCATTGAAGATTGACTTTTAATTAATCATGTGAAAGAATTATTCAATCCTTGTAAAAATATCAAAATAATTGTACACATAGAATACTACTACTACCTACGTACTACTACTCTATTCATTCGTCCCTGGGGGAGGGGCGTGATTCGAATCTCAAACCTTTAATTAGCAAGTTTAGACTAGGTGAAACTTTTAATTAGCAAATATCAAACCTGTTAGAATTTTTTCTTCTTCTATGATTTCTTTTCCAAATTAAATTAAATGTTAAGATTAAAATTAAATATTAAGAGAATTAAACATTTTGATATATCCAAAGGATACTTTAATGCGCATAAAATTAAGAAAGTCAAAAATCAAATAAAACGATGTAACAAAGTATTATTTTCCCCTTTCCTTCTAGTATACACTGAGAGTCTCTTTTACATGTTTACCAGAGGTATGATTGTATATATGCTTCATGAACATCAATGTTCAATTTAATAAATATATATTATTTACACCTTTCACGTGGAGATGACCTCACTAAGAACATATACTAGCGAGGTAAGTTTCACTGTCGTTAATTATGGCCTCCAGAATTTATTCAGAGAACAATTAAAGCTACTCCAGCCAGATGATCGATTCTATGCTTAAATTTGACACATAATTTACTTTTAGACTATGAGCTTCACTCACTGAGTGAGAATAATTATGAGGTTTTTTAGCACTATATATAATAACCTCCTTTGAAAAATTAGAAGGAACTAGCCTTTCACAAAACTACAAAACCGCAATACCCAATAAGTCCAAGCAATTAACACTAACAATTATGAAATGCAAGGTTTTATCTAATTACAGGACAGGAAAATTCAAAGCCCTCGAACATGATCCCCGCGGCTTTGTCAAATTTCAAACACCCATGCATAATTATATACAACCAGCTCAAATTCATGTCTACAAACAACGGATTTCTTCATAGGCCACGTCCTACCCTTTGGTTTCAACCGAAGATTGAACCAATTAATTAATTAAGATAGCGGAATTTATCATCCTTTCATTTTGGATGCTGCTTACCAGAATTCCAAGGAGAAGTTCTAATGCTCTTGGATTGGTTATAGCTAAGTTGTTGTGGTCCATCTGGCTTTTTCTTGCGCCTTCCTTGTTGAGATAATCGAGAGTGATAAGATAATATCGCAAGGTCATTAAGACCTTGCAATGGAGTAAGAACCTTCACGATTTCATCCATGGAAGGGCGGGATTTCGGATCCCTGCATAAGCAGTTGTAAGCCAGCTGGGAGACTTTCTGCACCCCTTTAAGGGAGTAATTCAATTCCAAGCGAGGATCAACTAGTTGATACACCTTTCGCTTGTCAGCTAGATATGGCCGAGCCCATGCAACAAGATTTCGTTCTCCACTCAGGCGTTTTTTGTCCATTGACCTCCTACCAGTTAATATCTCCAGTAACACTACCCCAAAACTAAAAACATCACTCTTAGAAGTCAAGTGTCCTGACAAAAATAACGACTTTCAGGTCAGATTTCATATTAGTTAAATAACAATGTGTCACTTTTATCAGTTAGCATATTTTCTTGTTATTGAAAAAAACAAGCAATTGGGAAACTGAAACACATTTTTATTTGACATACCCTTCTTTTGTTGTTTTCTCTCGTGTTTAGTGGCTCAAAACAAAACCCCAACACTTTTCTGTTCCATTTTTGTTCAAAATCTGAAACTTTTTCCGTAAGCATGAAAAGAAGATAATTTCTATGTTTTCTCTGTCACTACTTTTGAGGGCAAGCAAAAGAACACAACATCTAAACCCAAGATACAGAGGATAGTTTTCAAACTGGACAACTTTATGAACTTCTTGAAACATAAAATGGGTAGTCAAATGCCTACTAGATCTCCTAAAAATTACTCTCATCCGTTCTGTCCTTTGTAATATGCATGCTTTACAGTATAATTTTGTTGCTAGTTTGAACATGAAATGGTTAGGGTATTATATCATCTAAGGAAAAGATTCAATTTAACTCAACCAGCAGAATAAATAGGGCGACAAACCTGTCATCACATATTCAGGAGCAGCATAGCCGTATGTTCCAACAACCCGGGTAGAAACATGTGTTTTGTCCCCTTGAGGTCCTGCTTTTGCTAGACCAAAGTCTGAAAGCTTTGCGTTATATTCCTGAAGAAGAGAATTTTTTATTAATGGTATGGATTAATTGAAAAACAATATAGTATTTGGCAAAAAAAAATAAAAATTGTAATTCATCAATTAACTACATACCGAATCAAGTAAAATATTTGATGTCTTGAAATCTCGGTAAATGACAGGTTCAGAGCCCGCATGGAGAAAAGCTAAGCCTTTTGCTGCACCAAGTGCAATTTTTATCCTGTTGGACCATTGAAGAGGTATGGTTCCTTCAAGAATTTAAAGAGTATCAGCATCTGTTTAATAATTCCATTTTTTGTTATAACAGAAAATATGATCAATGCATTTCCAATTTGAGCAAAAAGCTAAAGAGTTTTTTGGAAAGCAATATCAAAATATAAAGTGTTTCTAGAAACAAGTTACATTCAGAGCAAACACGCTATTGAAATATGGGAGACATTTACCATATTATGATATTATTGACATCAAGTTCTCACAAGGCACACATTTATAATGTGAGGCACGTGAGTCAGTAATGTCTAGTTACCAATTTGAATTCATGCATAAAAAATTCACAGAATGATGGGGAAAAACAATGCCAACACTCACTTCTAAAAAGATGATTTTCAAGGCTTCCGCGAGTCATAAATTCGTAAACAAGCAGTCTCTGATCATCTTCAATACAGTATCCAATTAGCTTAACAAGATTAAGATGATGAAGCTGTCCGAGGAAGTCTACTTCCGCCTGCACAAAGCATTATGTCATATGTTATATATACCATTTTATCATCACAGTGACTTTCTTCCTTGACATTAACCTACTAACCACGAGCAGATAATCTACTAACCACCCATTCTCTATGGCCTTGAAGACCGTCAGGCTTCAAACTCTTGACTGCAACTGTAATCCCAGATCCGGGTTTGGCTGGCGCTGTGCCATTTTCTTCAATCCATCCTTTGAAGACATACCCAAAACCACCCTCCCCAAGAATACTATCTGGTCTGAAATTTCCAGTTGCTGATTTTAACTCCTGAAAAGTAAACTGAAGTAGCTGGCGTGGTGCTTTGTTTTCTGGTGGTTGCAAAATTGAATTGGGATTATCCAAAGAGTTTTGACCATCATTTGGAGCACACATCTCACGATTGCTGGCATTTAGGTATCGTGTCTCTGTAACTGCATTTACATAATCTTGATAGCTAAATATCATCCTTCTCAAAACTCTTTCAACAAATTACAATAGCCACATTAACTTAATGTTAACTTCCATGGAGAACGTAATTAAATTTTTCTTGGAAGTATATAATTTTAATTGAAGGTAACGGTGCCTTGAAATCCATTTCTGACAGAGAAGGAAAGGAGTACATGGAGTGTATTTCAATGGTAGATATCTTAAATTTATTTTCTATTTTTGCTTCGATGATGAACAAGTAAATCAAGACAGAAAATTGTTGAGCTTCTTTTTGGCATGATTTAAGAGAGAGTGACATATAATTTAGTACTATTATCATACAAAATCTCAAAATTTAAACATCTCAAATTGCAAGTGCCAAGCAAAAATGGGAATTGACGGCTAATCCACTTCCAAAGTTAACAAAGCTTTCATTGGATTGTAGGAAAAGTGTGACAGACAGAGAGAAAACAAGTTCAAAGATTGCCAACAATAATTTTATAGAACTCTTAAACAGAGGAGAAAAGTAAATTCTGTTATGAACTAATATAAAAAGAGTTGACCTATTAACCAATGCGGGTGCAGAGGAAGATAGGACAAATACAAAGATAGCAAATAATTTATTTCTCTGGAGAATAAAGAAAAGGGTGAGAAACAGATATAGATATAACTGTTTTGCAGTAAATACAAAATAAAATCAAATTTGACCTTGTAAGAAATACACATTCAGTTGTGTAGATAAAGAGGGTAAGATACTTGGAGTACAGAGGAAAAGAGGACAAATACAAAGATAGCAAATTATTTTGTTTCTTTTGGATGATAAAGACAAGGGTAAGAAACAAATATCGATATAATTTTGTTGCAATAAATAAAAACAAATTTGACCTTGTAATTATACACAATGACCCAAAAATAATAGAGAGGGAGAGGGGGTGGGGGTGGGGGTGGGGAATCAAAGTTTTCAATAAGCAGTGGAAACGAAATCAACCAGTAATTATACACAATGACCCAAAAATAATATCGACCAGTTACTAATAAACATGAATCGATCAAGTCACAAAAAATTAAGAAAACCCAGAAAAAAGGAAAATTGAAGAACTAAAAAAGAGGTGTTTAATTTTACCTGCATCATAAACAAGACTGGTTCTCGGGATAGAGTTGGGTGAATTAGTGGAATCAGAGGATTTACAGTTGGCACCACTAACACTGCGCCTGAGAACTGCCCAGCACCCACACTTGTTCTCCATACCTGCTCTCTCTCTCTCTCTAATCAGTCTTCAATTTTTTTTGAAAATACCCACCTGATCTTCACTGTCTCAGCCTAGGCTAGTAGTCATGAATTAATTAATCATCCTGTTGAAAAAAAGAGGTGAGAACAAGAAGGGATTCACCATGTTTTGTTTTTTAGACACAGAGAGATTGAAGAGGAGGGAGAAAGGGAGAGGAATTCGGTGTGTGTTTGTTGGTGGTGTGAGCGATTGTATTGTACGCAGCAGCATCCATCATCACCAATTCACCATCATCATCACAGTGTGTCCAAAAAGAACTTTTTCACCACCTTTTCTGTAGGGAATAGGCATTAGAAATACCCACTCTCTCTCCTGGTCTCCATTGTCTAACTTAACGGTTAAAGAAAATTACTAAAAGGGACACCAATAGCTACTTTTTCTGCAGTACTGCATGTTAGATTTTTTAATACTTTCTCCTCCGTCGATATTAATTTTAAAAAAAAATAATTTAAAATAATTTAAATTTAAAATTGATATAAATTCAATTAATTTATATTAATATAATTATAAATATAATAAAATATTTAAAAAATACTACTATTTATAAAATTTATTATTTTAAAAACTTAAATGAATCGTGTTAATTTTGAATTTATAATATTTAAAATTAATAATAATTTATAATTTAGAATGGATGGACTACTTTGTTAAGGGGAAAAAGCTGGTTAGATACACTAAATTATAAGATAATTATTAATTTTTAAAAATTAACTTAAAAATTTTAATTATAAGATTTATTAAAAATATATAATATAACAAATATTACAACTCACAGTATTTTTAAGTAGTGTACAATATTCATGCTAAAATGTTTAAAAAATATGTCAATTTTAAAATTTCTCAATTTGATTTTAAAAAATTAATAATAATTTTATATTTTGTAACAAAAAGTATTTTATTTCAATTTATATTTGATAAATTTCATGATATATATACGAATAATATTAAAATCATAAGATTTTATTAAAATAATAATAATAATTTTGTTAATTTATCATGATTCTAATACTACTAATATATACACTAACAATATACGTATAAATTTAAATTTATTTTATATTAGGTGCTTATATACATACACTAAGATTGAATATTATAATATTTAATTATTTATTATAAATATATTCTGTAATTATATAATATAATTTCATAATAAATATTTAAATTTACAACTAGTAATATTCTTTTTATTTGTTTTATGAAAAAACCTTCACTCGTTAATTTTTGAGTAATATTATGGGCAAACTATTATGTACAAAATGATATATAATGTATAAGTATTTGATGGAATGGTCATATTTATGAGAAAGGTTGATCGTTGTGGTGAGCATGTGGCAGGTAGAACAGTTAAATGAGTTCACTAAATACTAGGCATAATACATGTCATTTCATTTTATATATAATATTTTATATATAATTTATATTCATAATATTAAGTTTACTTATTTTTTTTTTAAATATACTTCACAATTAAACCCTTTAATTTTAAGGGTTTATGTGAAATTATAAACTATTAGATTATATCTCTATACCACATGTTAATTCTTACTAAAAAAAAGAGTAAATTATTTACGAATAGTCTGTAAAATTATAATTTTGTATTCTTCAATAACAATATATGTATAAATTTTAATTCATTTTATATCAGGTGCTTATATACACACACTAAGATCGAACATTATAATGTTTAATTATTTATTATAAATATATTATAAAATATAATTTCATAATAAATATTTAAGTTGACAATTATTAATATTTGATGTGGTGGAATTTTGTTTTATTCTTTTTATTTGTTTTATGGAAAAACCTTCGCTCATTACTTTTTGAGTAATACTATGGGCAATATATTGTGTACAAAATGATAAATAATGTGTAAGTGTTTGATGGAATGGTCCTATTTATGAGAAAGGTTGATTGCTGTGGTGAGCTTGTGGCAGGAAGTACAGTTAAATGAGTTCACTAAATACTAGAAATAGTATATATGTCATTTCATTTTATACACAAATATTTTATGTATAATTTTTATTTATAGTATTAAGTTTACTTTTAAACTCTTTAATTTAAAGGGTTTATGAGAAATTATAAACTATTAGATTATATTTCTATATTGCATGTTAACTCTTACTAAAAAAAAGAGAATAAATTATTTACGAATAGTTTGAAAAATTAAAATTTTGCATCTTCCGATAACAATATCTTACGTAAGAAATTTAGGAGAAAATTAATAAATTTAAATTATATTGTCACATTTTGTATTTATTATTTATCACGATAAAATTGTTTAACAAATTATATTATATTTCAAATTTCTTGATTTTCTACTAAATTTCTTACGTGATATATTGTTATTAGAAAATGTAAAATTTTAATTTTATAGACATCCATATATAATTTATTTTTACTAGAAAAACAACCATATTAGTTGTAATTACGCAAATTACTTTCCTAACTCTATAACAAAAAATTAGAAGAGTCTGTCCTCATTGATATTGCTAAAAGTATAACTCTACATAGCAAATGGAAAATGACAAAGTAGAAAAAAACATGGCATATTTCTAGAAAATGACAAAGTAAAAAAAAAAAAACATGGCATATTTCTAGAAGGTTTTCATCCTTGTATTTTTGGCAACTTTTGCTCTTCGATAGCTACGTGACATGGATAAGAAAGTAATTACCAGCTAAAACACTTAATGATTCTAAATAAACATACCATGTTCACTTGACTTACGCTGCAGGTTGGTAAAAAGTAAAACACTATAAATTTCAAATTTTGCATCAAGTATCAACTAAAAATTAAATTTCTAGTATTTACAATTTTAAGAATAGGTGATCTATATATGTAAATGAGAGTCCTATTTATTCTAAAATTATCTTCTCATCTTTATAAAATTTAAATACAAGTGTATTATATTTAAAACGGTAAGAATATTTAATTTGTACATGATACACTTTGACATCAATATTTAATATATAACGGACCAACAATAAATAATTAATTTAAAATAATTATGAGTTGAGTTATCTCGGATGTTGAAATGACTTTTAGTGTATATGTATGAATTCATATTAAATTATCAGATTAAGATTTTTGTGCGAATGCATGTATTCATATTAAATTCTTAAGTTAAAAATTACAAGAATAGATACATTAAATTAAAAATATTAAAAAATATTAAATTATCGGGTTAACATAAAAATAAATTACAATAATCGGATACATTAAATTGCAGATATTAAAAAATAATAACTTATATTTATAGTTTGTCTTTTATTTTCTGACAATGTCCTACCCTATTGGATCTCTAATTTAGGTGTTAGTGTGCCTTCGTTAGAAGGTGATGGTCTAATATTGTTGTTCCCATCAGATTTCTCTTCTAGCCACCATTGTCGCCATCAAGCTCTGCTGTGAACCACTGAATAATCACCACCACCACAGCAATCTTCAACAATTGAAGGTGAAATCTCTTCTCTTTACAATAAATTTCTTCTAACTAGAAAGTGGGAGTCCTTTTGCACATTAATTTATATCATCTGTTCGTTTTACATAATTCATGAATCTTTGCTATTTAAATCTAATTCGTTACTTTCGAATCTGTTCCACAGTAATTGTACAGGAATAATTGGACTTTTGCATGGGCAGTTCCTCCTCCTAATTGGAGCAGCTGATGCTCTCTCTCTCTATATATATGTGTGTGTATATATATATATATATATATATATATATATATATATATATATATATATATATATATATATATATTTGCTGTCTCATTTTTAGATTTATATATCTCTAGATGTAGTTACAATTTTTATCTACTCTAAACGATATTTTTACATGAATAATTTATATGTTTATTTTACTTGATCACGTAAATATTTTGGTTATATATTATTATTTTTAACAGTAACAATTATTAATAAAAAAATCTCATACCTTATAGTTACACAGACTATTACACTAATATTCATAATATGAATATTAAGAAAATTAATATCGAAGCATGCCTTATACAAATTTTAATATTCAAAATAATTAATAAAAATATTAAGTCTCTTTAATTACTTTAACTTGAATGAAATAAAATTTAGTTTGTATACACTAAATCTATGAAATTCTATGAACGAGCTACGCATATTTCTTGGACGTAATTTATAATTTCTCTGAACATGGCCAGTGCCTTGAAACATCGGTTATAGTTCCTGCTTAATAACCCGATTAAAATACATATAGAACATATAAAGTCTTTGAGATTATATTCATATTAAGGACTAATTTGCTTTAATATATAAGGCTTACTCAATTTACGCTTGTTTGAGCTTTGCAAACATTTGGGGCCTTAGGTAAGTTTAACACCTTGGTGAAAATCTTTTTTCCCATTTAAGGGGTTTACAATTTGTGGGACTTGACTAATTAGTCGTTCATAATATTTTACTTTAATTTATACTTATTATAATAGAATAAACAACGTTTTATTTTATGAGTTGACTGATATATTTTGATTGGTTCTGAACTGAGTTGACTTATAAAATTATATTTGGATGTAATTTGTTAATATTTTTAATTTTATTTTATTTGCATTATCTTATAAGATGGCATATGAGAATTGATAGATTCTTTCACTTTGTAGGCAACTCTTTTATAAAATAAAATTTCTCTGTAAAAAACTTGAAATGTATTATACATTCATTTACAATCTTATTTTTATTATTATTCTTCCCTTTTTTTTATTTTTTATTTTTTTATGAGCCAAGTGTTTCATTAAACACTAAAATTGAATATGAATAGCATTGTTAAGTAAGATCATATGTTTGACTATTTTAATAAATAATGATAACAATAATATTACAAAGTCATTTCATATAAGATTTTTAACTAATTCACACACTATTTTGAAATTACGGATATAGTTTCTATTATAGTTTTATTCAAAATTAGAGATATATCTTTATTTTAATAATATAAAGTGCCATGATAGTCTTAATTTATGACTATTTTTTTACAATCATTTATAGCATCACAATATCATTACTTAAATAATATTAAGAATATATGTAATATTACAAATTATAATTAATAAATAAAATACAACTATGAATTCCATGTTTGACATAGGACACCGAGCTACTTTTAGTTAATATATCGAAAACAAATTCATATCAACTTTGTTATACTATTTTAGATATGTTAATAAATAGTTTATAATATATAGAACAATTATGACAAAAATTATAATCACTGAAAGTATTTTTATCGTTAAAAAATAAATCATTAAATTTTTTTGATAAATTACGCATATGTTCATAAAATGATGAAAAAATGTCTAATTACTTAGAAATTTGGTGTAGTGATAAAACTCAAAACCTTAATTAAATGATTGATGTCGATTTCATTTATTTAATCCAAAATTTATGAATACTCAATGTATTAAATAAAATTGAAGAAAAAATATTTTAGAAGAGACGAATAATAATTTGTGTACTTTAAAGTTTAGAAGTTGATTAATTAAGGGTAATATAACTTCCATTAGACAAACCAATAGTTGGCACCATCATTGTGTTATCAAAGCCGGTACAAAGATAGTCAAGGGCATATTTGAGTGCAATCCTATCAATCTCTGTCTCTCTCATATAAGCTAAGGATTTCGGATTTTGAAAGTTTGTATTATATGCTATAACAGTTTTGCTATACATAATATTATATATAACAAAATTAAATTATGAGACCTATTATTTTATAAAAAATTATTGTATAAATCATTATGTATAACAAAATTTATATTAAAAGTAGATGAATTTTTGAAAGAAAAATATATTTTTGGAGCAATTTTTATTGTATCAACATAGTGTATAACTTTTAACACATATAATTAGATATTACATAATTAGAGTTGAAAATTATGTTGAAAATCTCAACTATCTTTTTATCAACGATAAAATAATTGGCCATAAATATTATTAATTTGTGAGATATTGTGTACATTTATTTATTAAGTGCACATTCAAAAAGTAAGAGTTGATGGTGAGGTGCTCGTAATCTGTCAGATATTAACTATATCAATTATTCTGGGCTCTCCAATTTTCGAAAATAAAGGGGGGAAATCAAAGGACTACTACAGCGTGGGACGGGACTGGGCGGGCTTGGTGAGAGGGGTCATTCCATCGACAGGCACCATACATAAAATGAGATCCTATTCTTTTTTCTACACAGTGCTGTGCAACCATACCCTGTTCCCCCACTCATGTGGCTCCTCCTAATTAGAGGGCCCGCCAGAGAATTATATACATGTAAGTAATCAATTATATATACAGAGGGATGGGGGGGAGAGAGGAAACACTTAGCAGTGAGGCCACTAAAGTGCAGCATATGGCAAACAAGATGTACTATTTTGTGAGGCATAAAGTTATCACTCCATATAATTGGGGCAGGAAAAAAGATCCTTAATTATGTTCACTTTTGTTAATATATATATATATATATATATATATATATATATATATATTTAAATATGCAGTAGAACTAATTTTATACATAGATATTTCACATATAATGCAGTGTGTTACCCTTGTTTGTCCTTACAGATGTTGATTTTTGAAGGATCAACGAAGAAATGAAATGAAACAGTTATCTTCCACTATTGGTCTATTAAAATTATGATGATAAACGTGTATACACAGACCCTTTGTCTCATTAACAAAGTCTCACTTATAAAAATAAAAATGATTTTATAATTTTTTTTATTAGTAGTAATATAAAATGCACCATATTTTAAAATTGTTATTATAATTTTATTATCACGCGACTATTATTAAATACTAACCTTTTAATTTTAAAAATAAGTATAAAATAAAAATATATATTTTTATATTTATAAATAAAATTATTTTTGTGAAATGAGTGGAGTGTCAATATACGAGCCTATTAAGAAAACAAAGTGATATATATTATGCAAGTAGTAGTGAATCATTTGTACAACATGGGCTCAAGTATCATTACACTGCTTAATTAGAAGTATTAATGTCTCGTGAGATCCCATTGGTTGATTGGATATAGCCAAGTAGCAAGATGTAAATCTAAATCATGACTTCTAGTATCGTTTTTTCAAGCATAAACTACAGGAAGAAAAGTTTGGGAGTTCCGATTAAGTTATTTATTATTATTTTTTAAAATTATATGTATAATTATAATTGAATGAAACTTCACACATTTCATTATTATTTTTTTTTTCATTTTTTTAAAAATTTTATTATCAAAAAATTATGCACGTGTGGTACATTTACTAACGTACGTTACAAAAGAGAGTCGCTCATAATATGCTTTCTAATTTACACCCGGACTATAAAATTTTAATTTATTTGTGATCATCCTAATTAGTCTTTATACCTTGCTCATCCTATTGCGCATAATATTTCATTGACAATTTGTTTAGATAGGCCTTGGGGAATATTTTTTCCCGTATTTTTGTTGTTGGTAAAAATAGGAATATCAAAGTCTCTGTAGGGTGTGGACTTTACCACATTCTTTTCCAATACAAGCTACATCCACCCCGTCAATTATGATGGATATAAAGTTTCACCACCCCCTCTCATGCTATTGTACTAGAAGCCCATTAGTTTTTTGGATGGCCCTGTGAGGCTCAAGTATATACGTGCCATTGTTTCAAACAAAAAATTACTAAGGGATTATTTGATAAAAATTAAATAAAATAATTTTAAATACTTAAAGTAATCTGAATGAGTTAAATGAAATAGATTTCTGAATACTGAATGAAAAAAATTGTTTAATAAGTGACATGTCTGAAATATCTGAATAATATATTTTTATTATTTTATTCATCTGAAAAAATTCAAAGTTGTTGTAATTTTTTTAATATTACTTCATATAATATATATATATATATATATATATATATATATATATATATATATATATTTACTTCATTCAACCGGAATTTGACCATTCAGCCAAAAAAATTAAACTTAATCATTCAGCCAAAAAATCTGACCGATTCAACCATTCAGCCTCATTCAACTCTAAATAAACGTATTAAATAGTTGACCGTTTCAAGCATTCAGTCTCATTCAGAAACTATCAAACAACCCTTAAAGCTCTTTAGAGACGAGGCTTATATATATATATATATATATCAACAGAATTTATCTCTTATACTCCTTTTATTTTAAATTATAAGATTATTATTAATTTTTAAAATTTAATTTAAGATATTTTCTAACTTAAAATTAAAAGATTTATTAAAAATTATGAATAACAAATTTTACAATTAGTAATATTTTTTAAATAATTTATGGTATTCTTTTTTTTATTACTGTATTGACTATAACTCATGCACGATGCTCCCAATCAAATTTTACTTGCAATGTTTGTAAACTTCGACAGGACCAGCGATTCGACCGAAATTGGTTGGTACGCCGGTCCGATTTAGACCAAAAAATTGATTTTATCGACTCGATCAAAACCCAGTGAACCACCTGTTTAACTGGTTAGTTGAACCAGTTAAATATTTTTTTTTTTACAAAAAAAAATTTATTTTTAAAATTAGATATTTTTACTAATATTATAACATTATTTCACTATATTTTAGCTTATAAAAAATTAGATGTTTTAAAATTTTATTAATTATTAATAATATATTTTTTATGTATTTATGACATCACCAGTTCAATAACGGTTCAACTACTGGTTGGACTAGTGACCCATCCATCCGGTACCCTTATTAGTTCGATGACCGATCTGAATTTACAAACATTGGTTACTTATTACCAATGAAGTCTTAACCTAATGATTAATGTTGAAATACTATGACCTTTAAGTCTCAAATTTAATTTTCATTTAAGTGAGTTTATTTCTTTTTTTTATATGTGAAACTTGTTTATTTATGAGTTTATTTCCTTATTTTTTTAACGAAGTTTGATTAATTTTTGATATTGTAATAATAATAATATACTTAATTATATAATTATATTATATTTTCTAAAAATTGAACTTTAAAAAAATTATTACTCGTTTCACATTAATTGTGTTGATTTCCACGTTTCATAGTAGAAAAGTTGGCTTCCAAATTGGTCCTTCAAAAATCTTGAAATATCAATCACCTGTCCCTCTTAAGTTCAAATTTTATTTAAGTGAGTTTTTTTTTTGGTGAGATTTGTTTGTTAGTAAGTTTTTTTTTTCTTTTAATGAAATTTAATTAATTTTTGATATTTTAACAGTAATAATATACTTAATTATAAAATTATATTATTATATTTTTCAAAAAGTGGATTTTAACAGAAATCATTACTTGTTTCACATTAGTTGTCTTGATTTTTTATATCCACGTTTTATACTATTATAATAGTAATAATATATTTAATTATAAAATTATATTATATTTTTCAAAAAGTGAGTTTTAAAAAAAATCATTACTCGTTTCAAATTAGTTGTCTTGATTTTTTATATCCACGTTTCATAGTAGAAAAGTTGGTTTCCAAATTCGTCCTTCAAAAATCTGGAAATATCAATACCTCTCCTCTCCTTGGCAGATATTAACACTGTATTTGTGAATTTGGAAAAAAAAGAAGAGAGAAATTTAAAACTTTAAAAAGAAAAGAGAATGAAGGAAATAAAATTTACTTTCTTTTTTTGTGTTTGTGTGTTTTGAAGATTTTTTTTTAATTTACAATAACATATTACTATTTTACCCTTATAAGATTATATTTTAAAAATTATTATAAAAGTAATTTTAGTATTTTAATTTATAAAATAAATTTCTTTTCAATCTTAAAAATAATTTTTTTAAGAGAATTTTTTTGAACAACTCCTCTTATTTTTGTTTTGTTGTTTTCTATCCTCTAAAAGCTCAAATATATTGTCCTATCTAAATTTTGTTCGTTTTCCTTTCCCTTCTCTCCATTTCGAGACTCGCAAACACACACATATATATATATATAAGAAAATTTTAAATTTATTCAAAAAAATTATTCGCTAACTTTATTTATAAAAAGACAAAAAATTATGATCTCGTTTTATTTATATTTTATAAATAAAATAAAATAACATTTTTTTTATTTTTTATAAAAATAAGACTTGTGAATAATTTTTATGAATAATTTTTTCAAGTATTCAGTGTATATATATATATATATATATAAACTTGACAGAGATGAAATTAAAGACGATGACGATACAACAGTCAGGAGAGTAGGGGTGCATATGGTCGATTTGGTCGATTTTTTGAGAAAAAAAATGACCAAACAATTTAAGTCAGTTATAAAAAATTAAAAATCAAAACCGCCCAAATTTTTGCATCGTAATCGGTTATCGGTTTATTCGGTTTCGGTTAAATTGTTCAGTTTATTCGGTTATTCGGTTCCGTAATTGATAATTTGATATTTATTATATTGTCAATTTTTCATAATAATTAATAAATCACTAACTCAATAACTACTAATTATAATAGAAATTATCTAAATTCAAAAAATAAAAATTACCTAACTCACTCACTAGGATAGAAGTTTTGTAAATTCGTCACAATAAAGATATATAATAAATATATAATTATATAAAATAAATATTTATTAGAAAAATATATAAATTATATTATAATTTTAAATTGTTCGGTCGGTTTAGTCGGTTTCAGTTTTTTGAGAAGTCAAACAAAATCGGTCAAACAAATCTCGGTTTTTAAATTTTATGGTATTCGATTTTTTAATTTTCAATTTTTTAATTTAAAATAATAATAATTCGGTTCCATCCGATCGATTTTTCGATTTTAATCGATTTTGTGTGCCCCGCAGGACAGAAACAATATAAAACCCTAACTTTCCATTACCTTGGATAGTATTAAACCCTATTCTTCATTTGTTGGCATATCTTCATCGATTTGATCCAGGACAATTCACAGGGAGCAACAGTCAATTCTTTTCCGATTTGTTTCGCATTAGATGTATTATTGAAAGTTTGTAAAGGAGAAAGAAAACTCAGCATGTCTGCCATAGTGTGCAGAAAGAGATCAAATTATTTTGAAGATACACATTCATCGCCACCTGTTTCCAAAAGGATTCGTTGTTCTTCTACATCCCCTGTTCGATTGTCACCGCCAAGAAACAATACCGCTTCTTTCTTTTCTTCTTCTTCCCAGTATCCGTTTAATTTATCGTCTTCTTCGTTGTCACATTTAGATCATATCGTTACTCTCTTTCCTGACGTGGACAAACAGGTTTGTTTTATCATTGATTTAATTTTGTTGATTGTTGCAAACTTGCAATTGTATTTATTAACGAGTCATGATCGTATGCCACTTCTTGCTGTATTGTAGTTATTGACTCCTTGAGGAATACTATAATGAGAGTACACTTATTTTGTTGAGGATGAATGTAATTTATGTATTTGTTTTGTATGACGAACTTTTAATGAATGTCTGACTTTCTGATATAATTGAATAATACCTATAGACTTAATTTGACTTCAATTTTAATCTTGGTTTTGGTTTTGTTTTTTGAATTTTGGGGATTTGTACATCTCACTATACTGGTTAACTGCCCTAAGACACTAATTTCATTTTGACGATGTTCATAATGTACCTGATTGAGAAAACATTCATGCACAAGAACAAGATTGCATCAGAATTATCAATAAGGTATCAGATTGTGTTCGTTTTTGCTATCATACTACAGCATGCTAATAACCACGAGAATTCTTTTATTGATAGTTTCTTGAAAAAGTGCTTGAAGAACGTGGTGATGATTTCGATTCAGCTATCAGATGTCTAACTGAGATACGTTCGGGAACTGCTGAGAACTTAGGCTCTGTAGGAAAATCTGATGCTGCACAGGAAGCAAACATTAAAATACAAACTGCAGGTGCATCTTGATACCTTGTAATATATATTCCCGGGTTATTTGGTCTTTCTTTCTTCTTTCTTCCTTTTGTTTTTTCTTCCTTGCCTAGCATACACATATTGTAAATGTTGAAATTAATGGTTTGATAGAGTGCATTTAGTTTTTCCCCATATTTGTGCTCTCTAGAAGGGTTATGAAAGGTATTGGAGCTGCGTTGAGTATTTATGTATACATAGTCACACAGTGAAAAGTTGCCTGATGAGAGAAAAAATGTATTGTAAATGTTTTGAAGGATTATCTTTCAAGCATTAATTATACTTTCATATAAGAATTTTATACCTTGCAGAACTTGTATACTGAATTGTGGTTAATCCGGCATATATCAAATTTACGTTCCTGTACCTGACATACATTATTCTTCAAAAAGTAATTCAAGGTTATCCATCACAGGCTTCCATCAGTATCTTCACGCTATGAAAGCTACTTAATTACTTATTGTAATTTGTACTGTTAGATTTAGCTGTGCTAGCCATGGGCCGAGACCGAGTAGAAGTGCCTACTTACTAATAGAATTCCATTAAAAGAGAATGATTTCGTAATCTGAGTTAAATATTATTCTTTACAACTTTTCTCTGATGCATGTACCCATTTTCCACATGCTTGGGGTTGGGGTTTTTGGATTGGCACATCTTTAATTTATATTGTATTGTTGTTCTAAAATAGGGTTCCCCCCCCCCCCCCCCCCCCCCCCCCCCCCCCGAACATTGAGGTTTTGCATAGGTAAGACTTCGACATAATTTTCCCCCCAATAATACATTTTAGTCTTTAAAGTTTAATATTGACAGAAAATCCCCAAAAAATATATGTACGAGTGTGTTCTATTTAAACACTAATATCTCAACAAAAAAAAAATCAACGATAAAAGTTCATAGTTTTACGAGTGTACTTGAGTGCTTTACTTTTTTGTGCAACTATTGCACAATGATATTACAATCGTTGAATAAATAGATGAATGGTTATGATAGAATGAGCCCACTTATTTAAGACGTCCTAAGGAGAAAAGATTTCACTTAAATTGCTATGGAGGGAGTAGAACTTTTTTTTGGGTTATGGATGAGGAAGTTTAAATAAGCGTTACATGCAGTGTCAGAATAGGAACATCGGTACTCATAAATTTATTTTGCAGGTACGGTGACAACGAATGTTGACAATGCAACTTCTGAGAATCCACCAGCTCCCCAAAACATTCCCATGGATGGTGCAGACTGGGTGGAGCTTTTTGTTAGAGAGATTATGAGTGCCACCAACATGGATGATGCTAGAAACCGTACGTCTAGAGCACTGGAGTTCTTAGAGAAATATATATGTGCGAGTGCAACTGCAGAGGCAGCTCGGGGGCCGCAGCAGGTTTGGTTACACGAAAGCTCTTTCTGTTATCTCTGTTAGCATGAATACCATATTTATTGCATAGTGTATCTTGCCAATCAGTTCAAATGACACTTATGTTTGGGTGACCCTTTTGTTAGTTCTTTTTCCCTATATTTTCATCTGACCCCCTTTTTAATTACAAAAAACAAAAATGTTTCCCCCCTTTTTGTTGGTTTTAGAGGGAGCAGGAATCATTAACATAATGGTGAGTGGCTTTTGCTTCTGAAGTGTTGTTTTGAGACCGTACTTTTGGCTTGTCATGGTGTAGGAAAATATTATTATGAAGGAACAACTCCAAGCCTTGATTCAGGAGAATAATATTTTGAAGCGTGCAGTCTCGATTCAACATGAGCGTCAAAAGGATTTTGACGATAAGAGCCAAGAGTTGCATAACTTGAAGCAGATGGTGTTCCAGTACCAGGAGCAGCTGAGACGTCTTGAGGTCAAGCTATCTATTTTAAAAGCTTTAGAATCGAAAAAGCGTGCGCGCACACACACAAGCACTTGCGCGCGCGCGCACATGCACTTATATATATGCATGCTGTAATATTTGGGGAAGGTTATGGTACCTTGTAATCCAACACAAAATGAAGAAATTAACTTCTGGTTAGCTTCTTGGATAAGGTGAACAGTTTCTTATAACTTCCGAGAAGTGGAGACAGGAATTTATTATCATGATTGAATTTTATTGTATAACAGGTTTTGATTTTGTGAGTGATATTGCTAAAAGCAGTACTAGATTTTGTTAAAGCAATTATTGCTGTCGCCAGTTTTATAAAATGCTTTTGCAATAACTAAATGCCAACTACTGAGAAGGAGACCTTTGGTTCGTATTAGATCTCTCTCTGTAAGCCTGCTCTTCTTTTTGCTTCATGAGGTGCATCCAGGTTTCACCTTGCATTTTGTATATTTTTTTTAGAGAGTTTGCTTTAGGAACCTCGTGTATTTTTTTTGTAGATTACTTGTATAGGTTGGGGTGTTGGTGTTTTGGGGCATAGGACATAGATGTGCATTTTATTTCCCCTTTGCTTATATACTGCATTGCCGCCCCCCCCCCCCCCCCCGGGGGGGGGTGGGGGCGCTGACTCTTACAGTGAATTTATGTACCTATCCAAAAAAAAGAAAAAAGTTCACTTTGGCAACAGGTCTATTTCTTTTTGAAGGTTTCTTTATCAAATGATAGTTAAACATTTTATTTGATTTGATTTGATTCTTTCTTATTAAAGTAACGATGTGGGCAGTTGTGCGAACTGTTAAACTTGTGCACTGCTTTGGAAAAAGTAAACTTTGGTTGGTGTTAGAGGCACACAGTATGTTTTTTGGTCTTTTGCAAGCCGAACAAATTGGAAAACCTGTTGTTAGATTTTAATCTTTGTACTTGCAAACTTAAAAATATGTTTCTTCAGTAGAATCTGAATGATTTAACTAGGAAATGAGAAACTCTGAAGATAGAGAGTGAGAATCGGGGAAAGAGCACTTTTCTGATAGAGAATATGCATATGCGAGTAACATTTTTCTTTTGCTTTTCTTTTATTTATATCATTGTGCATTTATGTAGTTGATGATACGTTAGATCACTATATCTTTTATTTTGAATCCTTGGGAGTTAATTATTTACTGTATACCTTCTCTATAGTTGTGGATTCTGATAGTAAATGTTGATCTTTTATGCTCATCAGGTCAACAATTATGCTTTGACATTGCACCTCAAACAGGCTCAACAAAGCAGCCCCCTTCCAGGGCTTTTTCATCCTGATGTTTTTTAGTGTCTCCATTCAAATGTTTTTAGTCTGAATCTACTGTGGTATATGGCGGGAGGCAATCCAGTTGTCACCCCCTTTATGTCTGGAGGGTAAGCTTTGATAGAAAAAGAATTACTCATGTTTATATTATGCCATTTCTTGCTTTTGAATTTAATAAGCCATCAATGTCACAAGGCATTCTTAATGTTACTGTATATATATTGGAGATTTTGTGTTCCAATTTACTATATTTGTAATATCTTTATTTCCTAGTGGATTTGGCCTTGTCTAAAGCTGTATTTGGCAAATGGAAGGGCTTTCTTCTATGAAAGTAAATTCATATTAAGCAGATATATTGATATGTACAATTAACTAATAATAATAATAATTTTATGCCATTCCGAATAAAAAATATAAAATAGATATGCATAGTGTCTTGTTCAGGAATAAAGAGAAGCATAATTGAATGTAAAACCTTTTTTAAATAATAGTAGCATGTAACTTGTAGTCTTATAGCCTTGGGCGGGGAAGGTGTAATTACCTCATTAAAAAAAATTGCTTATGGGTAGCCTACAGCATAAGCAGAAGTTGGGAAACATCACTGTTAAAAGGGTATTTGATAAAAACTGAATGAAATAGTTTTAAATATTTAAGTAATCTGAATTAGCATAATGAAATAGAATTATGAATACTAAATGAATTTTAAAATATCTGAATAATAAATTTTTACTATTTTATCTCTCTGAAAAATGTTAAAGTTGTTGTAAATTTTTTTAATATTACTTAATATAATATTTAATTTTTTTTTACTTCATTCAGTTAAGATTTATTTATTCAGCCAAAAAAATTAGACTTAGTCATTCAGTTCAAAAAATTTGACCAATTTAGCCATTTAGCCCAAAACAAACGAATTGAATGACTAATCGATTTAGTCATTCAACTCCATTAAGTGTTAATCAAATATCCCCCAAGTTATTAACATAGAGATGTTTAAACTAAATTACATCTTTTTGTTTGAGAATATGAAGCTCACCCACAAGATATTGGTAGTTTCCGTTATGTTATAAATTAAATGCATTTAGTAGTGCCATATGCATGGAGCGCGTAATTGATCTGAATCAAGCTACTGGGGGTATATTTTTGATGCGCTCTCCTGATGTTCGCATCCAAAGTTCTTGTTAATGGTTCTTCGATGTCCGGGGTCTCATCTTGTCCATGTTTGAGTTCCTTTTTACCAAAGCATAAGGAACTTTCATGATTTTTTTGCTAAGTTCATAAACCCAAGTAATATTGTAGCTGTATATTTGTCTGGTTATATTTCTTGTTTGAGTAATACTCCCTGCTGCTTTTCTTCTCTTTTTTCTTTATTGGTGCCAAATACTGGCAGCTTCCCTTTTCTTTCACTTAAAACTTGCACACTAGTTAGTACTGTGCAACTTTAAAGAGTTTTGTTGTCTAAGTCAATCCAAGGTTTGTACTTTTGCAAAACGAGAACACTACTTTTGTTTCAAGATTTGTACTAATTTCTTTTGTCCCGACATTGCTTCGACTTTAGTATATTTATTTTTGCTTTTCTTTTCCTTTTTTTTCCCTCCCTTTTTCTTAACTAGTTAACTCTGTGTTTGAGTGTTGTTTCAGAGGGAAGAGACCAAAAGGGAATGTTCTTCCGTAGATTTCTCTTCTCTTTTCCCCATTACAAAACTCACAAACATGGGCTAAGTTCCAAATATATTTTAAAAGCATAACAAGTATGATCAGTGTGAAGAATGGAGCTTTGTTTAAATCAAATGAGAAATTATCATACATACGCATTCTACCAGTCTTTTCCTAATGTAAAACTTGTGCATTCAAACCTAGTAGCAGTCGACATATTGGTATTAAACTATTAATATACAGTACAAAATCATTGGTTTCCCCACCTGCTTGAGAATTGACAAACATAACTCACCAAACCCACGACTTCTCTCCACCCTGAGGTTGAATTAATTAAAGAGAGCAAGTCATTTTCTTGCGTCAATGATTTCCATAAACTTCTAGTTTTTTTTTTTAAAGCAAGTAAATTCTGAACTGAAAATCGACAATCATACATGGAGAATAAGAAGACATAAGGAGAGAGAATGTATAAACTGGAGTATTACTGACCATTCCTGTTGTTATCTGTACAATCGTGGACCGAAAGATGAAGTTTTAGGAAACTGGAAGAAACCTGTTACCAGCTTTCATCATCTTCTTGAACTCATCAAAATTAATCTTACCATCTCCATCCATATCAACCTTCCTAATCATCTCCTTGCAATTCTCCAACAACTTCCCTTCCTTGAACCCTAAAGAAGACAAAATCAAACCCAATTCCTCCACCGTAATCACTCCATCTCCATCCCCATCAAACACATCAAAAGCCTCCTTCAAATACCCTCCACCATCTTCTTCTTTTTCTTTCCCGTTTTCATCCTCGTTCATAGCTTCCTCTCTAGTCCTCATAATCATTGACTCGAACAATTCACAGAACTCATCGAGATCTAGCAGCCCATCTCCATTAGAATCAACCCTCTCCACCATCTCCTTCACATCTCTGTCACTCATCGTGATTCCAATGTTCTTGAGTGACTCCTTGAGCTCTTGCTGCGTTATGTGTCCATCGTTGTTCTTGTCGAAAGTCGCAAAAACACTCTTGAGTTCAGCCTTGAATTGGCTGCTACTATTACTCTTCATGGCAGCCTTCTCAGCTTTGGTGGTGACAATATTTGAATTAGGAGTTTGGACCTGCTTATTTGAAGTAGTAGTATTTTGCAGAGACTGAACCAAAGCTGTGAATTTATTGTTTGTGGGGAACTTGAGAAATATACCGGTACCGATGAGGCCAACAATGAAGAGAAGAACAAGTAAAACGTAAGTTATCAACATTTCTTCTTCGTCTTCTTGTTCAATGTAACAGAGAAGAAGAAGAAGAAGAAGAAGAAATGGCAGAGAATGAGAGTGAGGCAGGAATTAGAGGCTAGTATTTTGCGGTTATAGTGGAAGAAATTGTTGAGCTTTACGCGTTGTTTGGTGCTTTATTCTTGATCCCACAAAACGCGTGAAACTAACTGTATTAACAGTATGGAATTCGATGACTTTTTTCTTGGGATGTCTTTTAATAAATCTGAGGGCTAGTGGGTATGCAGAATCATATGTAATATATATATATATATATATATATATACAAACAATATTCTAGTTTCACTTTCATCTTTCCCCAAAAAATAAAAAATAATTTAAATGTTTCCCTTTCATCGATATCCCTGTTTTTTACGAGTTGAATTTTATTTACTACGCATACATTTCAATCTTGAAAAAGAATGGTTGTATAAAGTCATGCCCATAAATCTTAGTATGTGTACAAAAATAACAGAGAGCCAATTGTCTAGTAAATTTCCATTTTGGGACGGATAAAGTATAAAAGAATCGAGCAGAGCACATACTAGAAATGTTTGGGAAAATGAATATATGTATGGTGGAAAAGCAGTTACAGCCCTGTAGGATTAGCATCATGACTAGTAATAATGTTACTTTCATACATGGGCCATTACATGCACCGCATCAAACACCCTTTACCACTATATTTAGTTTCCTCCACATACTTCAATTATCACCGTCCATCATTTTATTTAGTTTCCTACACATGCTTCAATTATCACTCTCCATATTTTGACTATAAATTCAATTATCACTCTCCATATTTTGACTGAAAGGACAAATTTGTGTCTGTGTCTGTCTGTGTGAGAGAGAAAAATAGACTTGGGAAAATAGAGGTGTAAAGGCCTTCCTATGTGTATATACTCGTTTAAATTAGCTCAAGTGGATTATAACCTTTGCCATTTATTATTTATTTGTATATTGAATAATGTTTTCTAATAATAAATTTTATTCTCTCATGTTTATTTTTCAAGATAAATCATGAAAAATATGTTTCAAGAGCAAACTTTCAGACTCATAAAAAGAAAAAAAAAAACTAGATAATACTGTTAAGATTCTCTTATAATAAGACTAATAAAAATGATCATTTTAATTAGTATGTTAAAACCTCGAGTCCTCTTATGTAAATAGGTAAAAATTAAGAATTATTATTCTTAATTTATTTTATTTTATCGCATAAATTTTTACTTTATTTTTATTATATATTTATCAGACATATACATATATAACTATTTTCCTAAAACCTCCTAACATGCTGATTTATAGAGAGTAATTAACAGACGACACGGCTCCCGAACTTGTAATAAAAAAAAGTTGAAACAAATCTCTCTCTCTATAATTTTCTTTTTTTCCTTGTCGTGTTTTCTAGAAACGTTGAGCTTTGATCTTAAAGTTTGCTTCCAACACAATTAAGCTTTACTGACAATAAACACATTATTTATAAAGTAAGGCCATTATGTAAAGAATATAACTTGTTGACATGTTGGCACCAATAACCGCGTACTGATTCTTCTTTGCTTTGCTGTGACTATTTCAATTTATTCCCAACGTTTTATAAAAGCTTATCTTGACTAAAGCATATACTTTGCTTCAGCTTCAATAATTCTGTTGATATATATATATATATATATATATATATATATCCTTTTTCTCAAAAATAGGATATACATGAGTTTCCCTTTTCAAATATTGGAGGAAAAATTAAAAGAACAAGAAAAGGAACTCACTAATTCTTTTTGACATTTTTGCCCTTTGAAGTATCCTCACCATCTTATATACAGAAGGGAAAATTCATTTTCACTCCCTCATATCCTTCAAATTACCACAAAAATGTGGGAAAGCAGCTTTCCATGTTCCCTACCTTTTTTCTGCTTCAGGTTTCCATTTTTTATCTACAAATGTATGTGTTGGAATATGGTAACTGGGATTAGGACTGAGCTGAGCTTTGGCCCACAATAGTTCTGGACCTCCCCAATGTCAAGGCCATTTTTGGATTCTCAATAAAACAGAACGCCAATATAGCCCAGTAAGCCTTGTCCAAAACTCTTTGTAATTTTTACGCCTTTCTTCTTTTCTTGGATTTCACAAAAATGAGAATTGCTATCAATATTAACTTTTCAAAGCTTACTGTATTTAAGTTTTAACTACCGTAAAAGTTATGCTCGACTATTTGATTCTTGAGGGCATTAGTTTACCCTCTGTCCTCTCCCAAAAGAGTTTTATTTATCAAATCTTTTGCTTCGATGAGAGTCTATTAAGTTAGAATAAAATTACGCATTTTTTTCAAGCTTATCATCAAAATTTATTATCATGCCACAACTATTAAAATGAACACTCAATAAATTTAGAATAAATATGGTGCAAACAATTATCACTAATATCTGTAAATTTTGCAACGCAGAGTAGAGAGGAGTCACATTTTATTTTAACCATTTTTCGTTATTGGACGACAGAATATTTGTTTATAATCATATTAGTAACATCTTAATAATTCTACGGAGCATATATTTGGGTAATGTAATTATGCTTCTATTTAGTGTCCTGCTGGGAAGGTATGTTTCCTTTTGGGACTTAAAATGAGCTGGGCCAATTTTAGATGAAGACATTAGAACACGAGTATTAAGATTATGGTTGGACTTTTTTGAAAAAATTATTCAGTAGTTTTGGAATACCATCACGTAATATTTCAGGTCAATAATATTTTTTTATTTAAGTGGTATTCCATTATTTATAGTTCTGAGTATACTGAAATAAAGAAATATGATTGACATAAAACATCACGTAACGATATCCCATAATCACCGAATAATTACGTCTTATTTTCGGTTGTAGGGACCAATATTTTAGTAATTGTGTTCCATTGTTGAAAGCAACTAATGAGTACTCTTTATGTTTTCAAAAGAATGCTCAAAATATATATTTTATACATATTAAGACAATTAAAATATATATAAAAAATAATAAATAAGTACCACTTTTATTCAAAGTGGACCCCATACAACCTAATAATTTACTAGTGAATTTTGGATCCCATTTAAATATATTTTTAAAGATAAACTAATATTTATATTATTTCATACTCCTTTCTTACACTATTAGACATCTTTTTGTGAACAAATTTTTTTATAGTCGAAGCCATTATTTTATGAACAGGGGTAGTAATTTTTAAGGAACTCTGCGGTAGGAGTGGCCCACCTTTCAATTATTACATATCATTAACCTTTTAATTCAAGTAGAATAATTTATTAGACCTTCTTTAAACGAAAAGGGAGTGTGTATTAGAAACAAGAAAATTGTTTGTATGCTGATATTGTTCGCCAACAAATATACGACTGCAATGATGATATGAAAAATGACTGAGCTTATTATATCGGCCGTTCGTTCATTTTGTATAATGCTGATCCGACGTTCACTGTCCCATATTTTTTTTAGTACAGCCAGACCCCATATTTAGTTAAGTTTATATTCTATTCTATGCACTACCAATGGAATAAAATTTTACCCAAGTAGTATTAAAATTGTAAAATTACCTTCTTGTACACGAGGGCACTTTTGTTCATATGCATGTTTTATATGTGACGTGACACAATTCTATTATCTACTAGTGTAAGAAAAAGTTTACACTGGAAGGTTAATTTTGCTGTGATTTATTTGCTTGCGAGATTGGATGTGAAGTGAGGTATGGGAAAGTTTTTGATTCTTTTTATTTAAGGGGTATATTAGGAATATTGAAAAACTTTAGGTGGTCAAGAGTACTTTCCACTCAAATCTTCCCACTTTGGTTGGAAGGAATAGTAGAGAAGGTGGGAGTTATTTTCCACTCATTTCTCTCGTTTTATCTCCATTAAAAAAAACTTTAAAACATGAATTTTGGAAGGAAAAAAATTAAAATCAACCCAAACCCTCTCTTTTCTACTTTATTTTAAAAAAACAAACAGGGTGTTAGTAATTTAGTAAGTAGGAGTGTCATTGGAGAGGAATTGGGCTTGGGTGAACAGGCTATTATCCGGGCCATGACAGTGACCTGGTCCGATAACAGGCCCGACTTTGTTTCTTCATTCCCTTGGGCTTATTATTGTTGGAAGTGGTTACAGTTGAGATTTTTAATTCTGAATTTCGACCCCTTTATTATCTCTGCATTTTCTCTTTTGTTGGTTAGCAGGTTTAATTACAGGACTCAACTCCCCTAGGTTCCCTTGGTCTCCCTTCTGGCCTTTTTTTTTCAGGCTCCTCTTTAGACCCTTATGAATATACCCCTAAATTTATTAGTATATTATTATAATAATGTAGGTTCTAAAAAAAACAATTCACGTTAGTGAAAGCCAACCTCGTCTTCTTTTATAAGCTCACAAACAATACAAATAACAAGTTATAAGGGTTTTTAAAAACAAAATTTATATCCTAATTAAAATTTGTTACTGGGGAGTATTAGGTGGATTTGAGCATTCTAAATATGAAGATTTTCTCATATGGGGATAGAATAGCCTTTAATTTTGTTCTCTCTCATTTATAAAGTTAGTTGGTACGTTAATTCTACGAGTAGCAGCAAATATATGGTGCTTACGGGGGGGTTTTCATTAATTTTTAAATTTATTTTACTGTTTTCTGCTATATTATGCATATTTTTGAAAAAAAATTCAACAAATGTTCTTGTCGGCTATTGGTTGTGTTTTCAGGAAATAACAAATTGATGGGTAAAATGGGACTACCAGGGAGCTTTAATCCTTGTCGGGCTGGTGAATAATACGACATTACTGAATGATGCGACTATTTTGTCGCTTGTTAGTGAGGATTTTAGAGAGAAGGTAAATATTATATAGTGAGAAAGTAAATAAAGAAAATAAATATTTTTGAAAGAGAAATTACTGCTATAATATTTTAAAAAGAGAGAAATAGTGAAATTATTTAGAAATATAATAAATAAATTATGGAATGAGCTAACTTTGAATATTAGTAAATAATATAAACTTAGTGAAAAGTCTACATTCAACCGCTTATTATACGTGTAAATAAAGACGGTGACTGTGTATTACTTTAATTTCATAATTATTAAATCAAATTCATTTAAGATGGACGGTTATGGACCACGGTTCGCACCCATTTTACCATGTCAATAAAAATAGCATGAATTCGACTACTCCCAAATTTTGATGTCCAGTAGTAAGCTAAAAATTGTGAGTTATGTCTTGTAGCAGGAAATATATATCATAGAAAATTTGATCCTCATGTAGATTTATTTTGGTGGCTTAAACAGCAGTAAACACTACAGGTTAAATTGGTGTGGGGTTTGGCGGATGTGGCTGATCAATGTCCTCCAGTAGAAAGCCACGGCTAAAGTTAAAAGGGAATTTATATTTTCGATGGTAATTTCATAATATTTCATTTCATACGAGTGACGACTTTATAAAATTAATATTTTTATTTAAGAAATATTAATTTTCAAATTAAATTACATGAAA
Organism: Hedera helix; assembly: GCA_947179155.2. NCBI lineage: Eukaryota > Viridiplantae > Streptophyta > Magnoliopsida > Apiales > Araliaceae > Hedera > Hedera helix. Next base: position 52,907,144 of record OX359266.1, on the reverse strand, counting down.
AAAGAAACAAAAAGTTAAAACTCTGTACGTCCTAGCTAGATTCTAATAGGTCAATATTGTCTAACAAACCAAACAGTACGTAATGACGAAGCGCAACTTGCAAAATTTATAGTTTTATAATACTACTACTATTATTATCTTTTAGCGAATGTAGAGAATAAGTTTGAAAAACAAATTTATTTATTTTTTATTATTATATTTTTAATTTTGAAATGAAACGAATATTTAAAAAGAGACAAAAAAAATGTACAATTTCGCAGGTAGCAGTGAAATATTTCAGCAATTACCGTACGTAAAGCTTGAAATTTTGATATACCTTTTTTATATAGAAAAATAGAAACGAAAATTGTCTAAAAACTAGTCTAGTCCTCCCTCCCACGACAAAATATACAAGTCCATGGGATTCCATGCATCCCACTTGCCCCGGCCACAACAAAAAGTAATTAAACAAACTGGAACTGATCAACTAGACATATGGTGATGAGGTGCAATTTTTAAAAAATCGGATCGGTCATCGAATCGAAAAAATTATTGGGTGGATGGGTCACTGGTCCAACCAGTTGTCGAACCGTTATTGAACCAGTGTCGTCATAAATACATAAAAAAATATATTATTAATAATTAATAAAATTTTAAAATATCTAATTTTTTACAAGTTAAAATATAGTAAAATAATGTTATAATATTATTAAAAATATTTTTGTAAAAAAAAAAAAACTTAAAGACCGGTTCAACTACTGGTTTTACCGATTGAACCGGTGGTCAACCGATTTTTGACCGGATCGTTGACTTCCGATTTTTTTGATCGGATCGGACCGGAAAGTCGACTGGTTCTGGTCGAACTGCGGTCCGATCCGATTTTTTCGACATTGATGAGGTGGACCTGACTTTAACAGCTTTTCCTCTTCCCAACCTTTAAATTTATTAATTTTGTATATACTTACATATATGCAGACAGACATATGATATATATTATTTTTTAGAATTTAATTTATAATTTTTTTTTATTAAAAATAAAATATTTATATCTTATATAATTTTATTATCATGTAATTATTATTAAATTGATAATATAATATTTCTCTAAAAAATATATATTTAATTATATTATTAAAAGAATATTTTAAATGAATATTTTTGTAAAACAAAAATAGTATATACAATTATACAAGTGAAGCCAGCAGGCCAGTAGCTGGTTTCATCTAGGACGTGGCACCCACCACCACCTAACTTGCGACAATCCTTGGACACCAGCAAATACGGGCGTTATATAATATCTACAGCGAAAAACATTAATACATATAATTGGTACGTCTAATTGTTGAAAATATCACCTTTTAAATTTTATTCAGTTATTTTTGTTTCATGGTTAAATTAAAAGATCATTATGCTTAGCATTAACTCCGAAGTCGGAACAATTAAATACTCCGTACTTCATTTATTCTAAATTAATTATAAGATCGTTGATATTTGAAAGTTAATTTGAGATTTTTTAAAATTCAAAATTAAGTTCATTTATTATAAATTATGAAATAATAAATCTTACAATAAGAAGTACTTTTAGAGTAAGTTACAAAATTTATCATTATATAAATTTAAATTAAAAATATATATCTATGTTAATTTTGAGTTTAAAAATATTTTAAGTGAATTTTAAAAAATCAATAATGATCTTATTATACTTTATGGCGAAAGAAATATCTTTTAAATTTGAAAATTTACCACTAGGATTTTTTAGTGGAATAAGAAAATATATATGTAGATTGAGAAACCATTGTTTATAATTGAAAAAAGGAATAAAAATATTGTCGGGGTAAAACTGTAAAAGAGCGGATCTCATTAATCAATTATTCTAGAATTACGGAATTTAAGTAAGGAATAAAAATTTATTTTATCCTAAGGAGTAACAATACTATACTGAAATAATTAATTATCATCTAATTCTCTCTTGATTTAATATATATATTAATTAAGTATTGACCGATGATAATACATGATGATGGTATATTTTAGTGTGAGGATTCTAATCGATTGAAGTAGAAAACTCACAAGCATTGAGGGACCATAAAACGCCCCATAACCTGTTATACCCATGGAAGATTGTCTCAAATGCATGCTAGTGTGTGATCAAGGGGATGGGATGACCTTTATCGTTTTCCCCTTTTAACTTTTTTGGATTAATTATTTACTATTGTAAATTAGGGTTCAAGTTCAACTCAATAATTACTTTTATGCCTATGTATATACCATATACTATATACCCGGCCCACTGCATGCGCACTACCAATCTACCAGCCAGCTGCATGTACGTACTACTCTTCCCCCTTCCCCTCATCTATATATAAAGCTAGCTAGGGATACGGAGGATTTGAAGCAAGCCAGCTGCTGGTATTACATATACTACTACTAGTAGTAGCAGTGTGGCCCATATATAATAATACCTTCAATTATAATGAGACCAAATTTAATTTGTATGGCCGGCATGCTGGCCTCATTTCACTCCACTGATCGACTCCACTCCTCTCCTCTCCCTTCCTTCCATATACTTTAATTAATTATCTCTCCTCCTGATCTTGTTTATATATTTCATCAATAACACTTTACCCTTTTCTTTTCTTGCTAAGATCTGATTTGAACTGGCCTCGGCCTCCATCGGAACGGATCGGAATTAGGCGATCAAATTAATTTGCAAGTCCCGTCATGCTTTTCCACAGCTTTCTTGAACTTCTGAATTGCTCGTATGTGTTTTTGATTTCATGTGTACACACACACATATATATGAATTATCATCCATGCATATATATAAATATGTATGGAAGTTCAAGAAAGCTGTGGGAAGACATGGCGATTCAGGATTTCACCTACCTAGCTACCCTTTGCTTCATCCACCTGAGATTTTACTCAGCCCACGGTAATTTTCCAAACTGTTAAATAATTCGACTACCCTTTTCATCATACTTGTAGAATTGATCATCAGTTTTATAATGCATATTTTAGTATTAAATTTCATGACTTTTAATTAAAGTAGTGGTCGGAAATCAAGATACTATACATGAATAGTTTTACTATTAGTATTAGACGGATATTGTTTTCTTCTAAATCTTTCTGCAGATTTTTGTTACTGTAACACGTTTGAGCCATGCATGGCTAGGACGACAGGAGAAATAATTGTCAGTCCAGAAGGGAAGGGAAAATAAAGAGAGTGGAATCTTTTTATAATTAAGTGGAGCAGCTGATCGGTACTAGTATTTAATTAATCCGGCTTGATTTCTTGTAATTAATTTGTAAATGCATGTGGTTGAATATTTTCTCTACTACAACTTGTAAATTCTTCTGATCCAGCAGTTTCTATCAAAGTTAATTGGAAGTTGAAAACTGAATTAAGTGTGTATACGTGTCGTATGTATGTATGTATGAGATTTGGTTAGCATGAAATTGTCCTGCCTTAACCATCGATAAATTGATAATTTCGGGTGCCGACACATCATTGGGCGGAAGAATCAATGGTCGGGATTCGGTATTAATTTTTGAATTTAGAAAAGAAGAGGAAAAATTCAAAAATTAATACCAAATCCCGACCATTAATTTTTTCGTCCGATAACGTGTTCGCATCCAAAATTATCAATTGACCGATAATTTTGATGGAAAAAATTTATATTAACCGGATCCGTACGTATGTATGTTGAATAGAAGACTCCCCAACCTTATTTTCCTCTTTATTCGATCAATAATTGATAGTTCATCTTTGTTTGCCTTTTGTTTTTGCTTTTCCATGATCTCATACATTTCTACATTTAAGTGAAAAAGGTTGAATTTTGTCTATATCTACTACTGATCCACAGAGCTAGCTAGCTAGCTAGCTAGAGAATCAGTTTTAAGTACCTTTTTTCATCTCTCTTACACGTACACACCATGTACCGTTAACATAATCACAATAATCATTAGCGGTGTTTGAATTCATGAGGCTGGGAATTTATTTCTCTCTCTAATTTATTGTTTTTTTTTTGGGGTGCATACGGAGGCCTCACGACCATAAATTAATAAGATAATAAGTCATGACAATCATCTTTCTTTCGTTTTTTTTACAAAAAAAAGTTACATTTATAAATGCTAATATATATTTTTGTTACTTGTTTGTTCTTTAATGTATTGAGATTTAAGTGAATAATAATAATATGATAATAAAATTATGATAATAAATTTAAAAATATTTATGTTATGTTATATATATTGTCATAATATCATATCAAATGCGACTTTTTTCGTCAAATAAAATTATTTGGAGTTCAGATATGTTGCCGTCTCATATTCATATATTGTTGTCATGTGTTATTTATTCTTTTATTTATAATTAATTTTGCAAATAAATAAGGGTAGCATGACAAAAACACATGAAATAAGATAATATATAATAGACGAATAAATCTGGTTTTTATTATTATTATTTTTTTTGTAAAACACAGAGATCATTACTTAACTAAAGTTAGTAGTGGCCTAGCTAACTGAGAATGAAGTCAACTGCATGTATATTATATGCAACTAGGTCAGATATTGTTACAAATATTTGCTCATCTAATACATTATCTGTCTCTGAGTCATATCAGATGTTGGCAATATTTTGCTTCAATTTCCCTAAAGTAATTCAAAATCTGTCACTGATTATGCTCATCTGTTTCATATATAAATGCACTTCTATTTCTCTCTCAGATTTTATTTACGGACTTTTCAAATCATGAACGTGGATGCACATTTTTTGAATTATATATGAATAATATTATGTGTACAAATTATACATAAAAAGTTATACACAAAAAATAAGACTCATGTATTACTTACTATAAGAATGTTTAGAAAATCCAATTGTATGTCTCACATCATATTTTTTTTTTTCTATTTTTTTATACTGTTTGCATAACTTTTTGTGTATAGTTTGTGTTCCTATCACTCATTATATATAATTACAAGAGTAATGCTATGGACACAAAATGTACACAAAAACTTGTGCACCGTACAAAAGAAATAGAAAGTGGAACCTACTATTAGATGTTTTATACATTTTTATTGATATAAAATACATTAGTCTTTTTATATATAACTTTTTGTGTATAATTTATGCACATGTTATTATTCAATTTTTATTACATGTCTTGCAGATTTTGCTGGCGTCTCATGTTATCAACACAGAGTTTGGCAGCATTATAAAATTCGAAGTTGGAGATTATTTGTATCTTTCTTATTAAGCCCTAGCTAGGCCATGATTTTGCGATACTAGCTTGAGCCTGTTTCTTGATTCTAAAGCATCAAAACATTGAAACATAATCGTAATTATAATTATACTGACATTAGATATATAGCACAGAAAAAAGGAGTACTAAAATGGTAAAATAATACTATCTCTGGTTTCAAATTATAAGATCATTTCAAATTATAAGATCATTATTAACTTTTGAAATTAAATTTTAAGATTTTTTTATACCCAAAATTAAGACGATTCACCCAAAATTACAATGAATAGTACATTTTATATACTCCCTCTATTTTTTTTTATTTGTCGTTTTAGAGGATGGAATTTGTTCTTTTTTACTTGTCATTTGTAGATTTTAAGGAAGTATTAATGACTTAATTTTTTATATTATCCTATATTAAATACTAATTTGTTTTTCTTTCATCTTTTTTAACAAATTTTAGGAGGATAATATTGAAATTTTATAACTATTTTGGTTAATCAGACAAAACATTAATGACATTTCTTAATATTTATATTTTTGCCTAAAACGTCAAGTAAAAAAGAACAGAGGGAGTAGTTTATAATAATTTGGAATTTTTTTGAATCGACTTAAAAAATCAATAAATGGAGGAAAGTATAAAATCAGTAGCATCCATTGATTTTCGACATAGTTTAAAATTGACGGAGACAACTCAAGGACCATGGACGATCGGTGCTAGCTTAAGTTATTATACTGGTACTTCACAAAAGAGTCCCCACATCAATTAATTTATGACGTCTCAGCCCAATTGCCAAAAGCATTAAAAGGGCAAGTAGTAGCCGTGGAACATGCCTAATATGATTAGAGCTAGTTTAAGTTATTTAAACAACTGTAGATTAATAATAATTTAAAATAAATAAACTAATTGTATAAGTTTTTATAATCATTCGTAGTCAAGCGTGCAAAAATGGTATTTCCTTTTTAATTTGGTGCAGTTAACAGCCAAGCACCTCATTGTCTGGCTCATTTATACTAATTTGGCACACCTATTTTATATCTACATATCAAAGGGATGTGTATTTGCTCTTAATTCCCATTTCTTTTTTCTTTATTTTTTTTTGGTGAAATGAGAATATATGCAGATTTGTTAGGAAAATTTGAAGTGAAGTTAATGATACGCTTAATGAGCTTGATCAAGCCATCAAGGACAAAAGATATATTCTTTAGAAAATTACTTTTCTAATTATCATAACCTTAAAATTAAGCAATTGGCTACAAAATGTCATGAACTTAAAAAAAAAAGAAGAAAAAAATGACAACCGATCGAAAAGGTTTTGAGGAAAGCAAAGATAAGGAATCAAATTAATGGATTGGAAAGAAAAGTAAGCAAAGATACTTCAGAAACAACTCATTTTGTTTCATTGCTTTTCAAAATTATATAGGTTGGGCAACATTATCAAGCTCTCAAATATCTTCGAGACAAATATACACACACACATACATATATACCAAACTTACTGTCAAAAATCAGATCTTTGATGCTTTAATTTAAGAATATTATCCAAAAATTTACAAAACTTCAAAAGTTAAGTGTTAATGCTCGAATTTATCCACAGATTCAATCATTAGTTTGCACGTGAACTAGCACAGAAAGGACTATTAGAAAGTATTTGACAACTTGGGTTGCCAAGAGATACCTCCGGTGTGAGAGTAAGAACAAACTTCAAGATGTGTTGACAATGAAAATAAAAAATATTTAGTAAGTTATAATATTGTATCCCGATCTCTCGTACCTCTATTGTTTGCTTTGTGTTTATAGTAGTCACACCTTCTTGATAGAATAATAATTTCTAATAGGAATCGTACAATAGAGATCTTATTTGAAATAATTATCATACATATTAATATTGAATATAGTAATTAGTTAATGCCTTAAGTGACAAGGCAGCGAGTCCAAACTTATTGGACTTAGGAGTTCTATGTGAATGCACTAGGCCTAATGGGCTGTGAGAATAAACCCCAATATAGGCAGTCCATTTGTACTAGTAAATACGCAATCTAATATTATCCCCTACTACTTCAGTGTATGAAGTGGGGTGCAGGAGTAGAGTAAAGAGAAAGTTTTGGGAGCCCAGAAAGCTTTTAGGACCAAAGGCAAAATCCGGATGAAGGGGGATTCAATTCATGATTGAATGAGTTGCCCTCAATTTAGAAAAGATGTTATTATTCCTTCAAAAAAGGATCGATCACGTGAGTGTGGGCTGATACGTGTCCATTGAGCCCATATGAACTACTAAGAAATTAATAAGAAAATGTTTCGAGAGTCTAAAGGATTACCACTATCAAAGGCAAGAGTTAATATTAAGAAAAGGCTTCAAGAGCCCTAAGAACTACCACGATCGAAAGCATAGCCCAGATGAAAAGGAATTTAATTTATAATTGAATGGATCACCCTCAATTTAGAAGCGATGCAATTTTTTCTTTTAAAAAGAGCAATCTGCCTAGGTGTGGGCTAATGGCTATCCACTGAATCCATATAGACTTTTAAAAAATAGACTAAACTTAATTTTGAGTTTAAAAAAAGGAGCCCCGTGATTTGAATTACCCGGGCGTGTAAGGAAATCAAGAGATTCCAATAGTTTAATTGGGGAAATCTCCAGAACACACACATGAGTATAAAGAATCATGTGTCATTTACCTTTCCAACCGTAGGATTGTGGTAAATTAAATCGTCTATTTTGGGTATAACAAGAGATGAAGCAAAAAGCTAGGAGTCTTATGTGAGTGCAATAAGCCTAATAAATTATGAAGATAAAACTTAATATAAACAATTTATTTGTTAATAAATAGACAGCTCAACATTAAAAATATTCATATGGTGAATGTGAGACTATATATACAACAATATAGTCACATTACCTAGGCATTTTTGACAGCTATGTATAGTAGTATAAACTATAAAGTATAAAAAGTTTGTTACCTAGCTAGACATATACGTAATACACATGCCCTTATGATCTCATGTGTCTATAATTTGTGAAAACAAGCAGCTAGTGGGTCTAGAAGAAAGCTTGTGACGTGAGAGAAAACGCCAGGGATCAATATGTAATAATTCAGTACGTCCCAAAATGTTTGATCCATTGATACAAGAAAAGTCACGTCGATAGCTAGCTGGTGGCATATAATATAAATAGTGTATAAAACAGCATGTGTCGCTATTTGATTAATACATTGCCACCAACTACTTTGGTTAAAACTTAAAACTAGCATCAAGTAAATATATACGATCACACTGCAAAAACCATGTTCTTTAACCTCTTAAAGTGAAGTGAAAATGGCCCAACAAAGTTCTTGGCTACTTTGTCGACCATGAAAAAGACTACTGATAAAATTAATGGCTCTTTGCCATTATGGGCACAACAAGACAACTTAATATGCACTGGTCCATATATAGACAACCATTAGATATAGAGAAACAGAATAGAGTAATTCATCACTAATAAACACACACACACACACACACACACACACACATATATATATTGTGGATATCATTTTTCAACATACATCATTCACAAGATTTTTCCTAGTGGTGTAAAAATTGAGACAGAATGAATTAAAGAACATTGGATTTGCGCATTCTGTGGTCTGCCATTGGACCTTGCTTTGGATTCAAAGCAAAAGACCAAGTAAGAAATTTATGGACAAGTGGACAACAACTTTTATATGTCAAATCATCTTTCCCATACTAATTACCACACCCCAAGGAAGTCTCAACTGCTGAATTACAACCTAATTTTGGCATTCAAACAGGAAATATATCATAAATTACTAGATATGTGTGTGTACATGTGTATGCACACACAAATTATTGGCATTGTTAACTCATTTACCCAAGTTCCGATCACTTGCAACATATCATATCATAAACAAAAGACATTAACAGTAGTTAAGACAACAAAATCAATAAACAGATTTGTGGTCGATCCACATTATCTCAAATTTTTACTTTTACCACTTTACGTAAACAAAACTAAATAATACTCCTATATATTTATATAAACACGTAATGAACAAACAAAAGGTAGACGATTTACTTTTTATATATACCTTTTCAATCCAAATGAAGTTTAAACAAACCAGCGTAAACTAATGCCAGCCTTTTTGACAATTTCAAAGGTTAATTTAAATATATAATTATCCCTTATGTTTAACTTTAATTCAACACCATCACTGATAATAAAGAACTTGACCCACTAAAGTAAGGCATAAATAGAAAGCATGCACTAATCCATCCTACCATTAACACTTATAATAGAAAAAGAAGCAATAACATCAGGGAGTCGGTGCTCCCTCTGTTTGCATTCGTCCAATTATCATAATCAAAACTAAAGAATCTTACAGCAAAGAAATGACAATTTATAAAATATATGATATACTAATCCAAGAGTAGAGTTGACTTAATATTATGAATTAGACAAATCAGGTTAGTGCATAATTAAGCATAATGTGTGAATGCGGCCACCTAAGCTAACAACATATTAAGCCTCACCTGGTAATTTAATCAACTAAGTGTTTGTAATAATACAGTGAAGGAAAGGTTGATTTAATTGACACGTTATTATCTAATTCAGTCCTAATATGAATAGCTCTTGTTCTGGTTAGAAAATTGGACCAACTAATATATATCTACGTTCAGAAAATAATGAACTTTGTTTCTTATACCATGTAAGCAGGAGTTAGCTAGGCAAAACATAGGATTGGATGTAGGCCTGTCAGCCTAAGCTAGACCAAAAAAAATGTACAATGTTTATGTTCTTTTATCATGGTGTGAAAAAAAATAAAGAAAACCATAATTTTCTTCAGCAAAATTATACAAAGTATATTCCTATATATATTTGTAGATTCTTCTGATAACTAGCTCCACCTAATTTATTGTAAATATATAGGGCTTTAAAACTTGTATAGTTAAGCTGAATTGAAGGTCGAGGTTTCATATGAAAAGGGCAAAGCCAAGCTTGTGGTCCATCTTCTTTTTCTTATTATCATTGTAATGTACTCGCAAACTATTCACACAATAAATTTGTACATATATATAAACCCCAACGTTGGTGGAATAAAAATGTCATTTTCTTTTCTATGTATTGTATGAAGGTATTTTCTAGTGAAGTGAGTAATCTAGCCCTAATATGGGACTATGAATTATGAAGTATCATGTAATTTTATGCAAAGGAATCTCTGAAGTAAATGTTACCTTAGTAATTAAGACAGCAGGGTAACTCATAAATGTCAGATCAATGGCCAGAAACATTGCTTATTAAAGCATGCATTGCTGTTGGAATTAGTTACAGAAAATAAATTATTATAATTTGTAGGCAGAAGCTAACACTCCTTATCAATCATAGATGTTGGATCTATCTTTCCATCCATATGTTTTTAGTATTCATTGGCGCGTAAAAATCAAAGGAAACTAGAAGAATTAAATGTTTCTCTTTGTGTGTGAATGAGATAGAAAGAGAGACTGAATTGTCTTCTGCAGTTTATTATCACCAAATCAAGTAAAAATTGATTAACTGCAATCCTGCCATCTGTATTTTGTTTCCATTTACTCTTTTTATGTTCCAAAATCTATGACTTTTTAGAGATAATTTGAAATATTTTTAAATTCAAAATTAATAAAAATCAGTATTAATAATTCTTGTGACTCTATTATCAAAGGACGAGATCAAAGAGAAATTGTAGTTGAAGGAAAAGTAAACTAGAAACTGTCGACCTACAATTAAAGGGGAAAAAAGCCTTAGGTAATATATAATGAGAAAAAAATGACATTCAATCACTGAATTGGATTAATAGTACAATTAACAAACACAACAAAAAACTGAATCCCCTCTTGTTTTAATTTCCTAAATAAAACGGTCAAAGAATTTTTATCCTTTAGAATTCACAACCATCAAAATTACAAAAGTTAGATGCATCATCCATCCATTAGGAAAAAAATAAAATGACAAGTATTTCGATCTGCAGATTTAAACGAAGTAATGGTAAAAAAAATGGAGATCGAGATGAAGATAAATACCGTGCAATATTGTTGATCGAGCAAGCACCATATATATATATATATAATTTAGTTGATCCTCTCTGTATCTTCCCACAGCTTTATTGAACTGTGGCAATGGCGTCGGCCTAATTAATTAAACTGACAGATAGATCGATGGATGCAGTTCAAGAAAGCCGTGGAAAAATACAAAGACAACCATTTTTTATTTTGTAGACGATTTGATGTTTCCGTACTTTAGCCCCCATCTAACCCTATTAGGGTTTTTATGAAATATATATATATGTGGAGAGAGAAAAAGGGTTTGTAGGTATGTGTGTGTGTGTGTGTGTGTGTGTGAGAGAGAGAGAGAGAGAGAGAGAGAGGTAGGTTTAGGGGAAGGGGAAGAGGGAGTATTTATAGGAGAATTGACGTCTTCTTACCACCAATCCCAAGAAGAATATTGGGCAGTCTGTAGTATTGCAAGTAACTGAACCTTTTTCCACCCTACCTAGCTTTAATATTAAAAAGCTGCCTACACTTTGTTTGATCCCGCTATTTTTTTATAAAAAAATATATAAATAATAATGTTTTATAATAATTTATATAATAATTTTTATAAAAAATAATAAAATTCACACTATTTTTTACAAACGTCATTATATAAATAAGTGATAAAATCATTACATATAATAAATCTGTTCTTTTAATTACTACTAAATCTATTGGACTATAACATTAATAATTAGGATTTTTTTAACATGTGTCCTAAGGATATATGTTAAGCACAAAAAATAAGATATGAGACCCACTAAATATTATTTGTTTATGTATTTGCACTGAATTTAATACATGTGTTCACTAACATATTATTTTTTTATGCATTGAATTCAGTGCAAATGCATAAATAAATAATATTTAGTGGACACCATCTCTTATTTTCCGTGCTTAGCATGCATTTAGCGCACGTGTTAAGAAAATTCTTAGGGTACTGAATTCAATACATGAGATCCATGATCATATTATTTTATGTGCTATAAAATCCCCCCTCCCTCCCCACGAAAAATGGAGCATACAGTACGTTCTTAGAATATTAAATTTGTATTGACTATATAAAATGAAATTAAATCATATTAATTTAAAATTTAAAATTATCTCAAAATTAAATATAATTATTTTGTTCCAAAATTTTAGACACGTTTTTTAAATAAAAAAAATTAAGAATAATTTTATATTCTAAACTCCTAATATTAATTAAAATTGTAATTGTGATGGTGTGATGCTAAAAACTATAATAAAAATATCATTAAATAACACAATATAACATTTCTTAATTTCAAAATAAAAATATAAATCTCATTTTATAAAATAATATGTATATCTCTCTAATTTTATAATAAGAAAGTACTATGGGATTTATAATATTAGTACGCACCCCATATAAAAGACGTATGAATATATATATATATATATATATATATATATATATATATATATATATATGTACGAACGACTGATACAGCCTACCGGAGCGGAAGACAATGATAACCCTAGAGGGGGCACACAAAGATCGCCCCACGTCTCAGATCTATCAATTTACAAGGAAGAAACTCCCATGACCACGCGCTTCTATTCATGTGCACATGTATTTTGTTTTGCCTTTCAATTTAACTTTTTGATAAATTGAAACTGCGTACATCTAATTTTGAAAATCCATTAACCAGTGTTTATTTTGTTTTGCATTTCAATTTAACTTTTTGATTAATTGAAACTGTGCTACTTCACATTGTATTTTATTTTCAATGTACAACATAATATCGATGATATCTTATCTCGATGATTAAGACCGAGATCTTTTAAGTACTACTTCTTAAGTTTCATTCATGTATTTTTTTTCTTATTGTGAGACTTTTTTCTCTCTTTATTATAACTGTTTATTTCCTGCTTGTTATTTTGTAAAACTTGTATTCTAATTCATAAAGTGTTCATGAGAGATTTATTTAATATAATTCTAAGAGAACGGTGATATTAATTATATAATTCATTGTACTTTTTTATTAATATCACTCCATAATGGTGGCATTCAGAAGAAAAAACCGTACACGGTAATTAAATTGCACCAAAAGTTTATACTAGCTAGCAAGCTTTACCAAGCAAGCATGAATTTTGGACTAGTCATAATAATTTAGTACCTTAAAAGCCCTTACCATTAATTCAAGGATTACAATCCTATGTACTATGTTTTTCATTCTTAAAGTTATTTAATTAATACCTAAAAAGGGCTATTATCTCTCTTGAGATTATGCTACCATCTAATATATTAAAAAAGTATATGTCTAAGTATATAATGACTGTGCTTAATTTGTTTCATTGTCAATTAATTTTGAGCTAAATTTTTTGATATTTTTATATTAAACCCGACTTGAACTTGATTCGGTTTACTTAATTTTGACTCAAGCTCGTGAACAATTCGTCTATTAAATATTGAATAAATCTAAGTGTATAAATTTTGGGATACAAATTTCATCTTCACCATTAAAAAGTAGAGTTTCACATGAAAATCTGTGTCAGACCTCATTTTTTAATAATATAGATAGAATTTGTATTTGAGTTTGTGTTATTTTAAAGTTGTGTTTGTAGACTTGTCTTTAAATATTAAACAAGTCAAGTTTTACAACAAACTAAATATTCATTTAAAAAGCTTAATTTAAAACAATAAACCACATATCCGTTTAAAACTTAATTTAACTTGAGTCATTTAAATTTTACAATAAGTCAAAACCGCCTTGATTGGACTAATTTACAAACTCAATAATATAATAATTTTACTATTAGTAATGACTCATATAATAATGAATATAATGATTTAATATAAAAATAGTAAGACTCACAATGTAAAAATAATAAATATTATTATTTTTATATTAAATTATTATATTTATTATTGTATAGATCCATTACATATAACAAAGCTCGTAATGTAACGGGGTAGAAATTATTAGTGATGAGAGCGGAATACACGTATGGTAGGTGAGGGTGAGGAAGAGATTGAATGGAAAACGAAAAAATAATTAAGGAAAGAACGGACGTTGGGATTGGATGGCTCACAATACATGGAGGCCATGTGACGGGATGGCCCACTGTGGGAAGGGAAGTTGTGTAAAAATGACATGCACCCCGTTTTTCCCGGACCTTGGCCTCACCCGGTTTTTCTTTTCTTTTGGTTTTTTGCCAGACACTTCCTCGCCTTCCTTCACTCTCCTACTCTACGATGCTGTTGCACGCTCCTCCACCCCATATATATATATATATATATATATATATATATATATGTGCGTGTGCTTAGGATAGGGAAAACATTTATTTATTAAAGTTATACACCTGTTTCGTCTATTGTTGTACAAAATCCAACGGTGGGCGGTGGCTCTGTTTTTGTTTGGGGAGAAATGGATGCATTGAACTAATTAAGCTTTTATTACATCTGTTTGAACTTCACTGTATTCATAAATAAAATTACTAAATCTTGGACCCAATTAGTCATTCCTTCATTAAATATAGATCAGATGTAGGTATCTTATTCACTTGTGTTTCAACACAATTTTTAAATGTGATTCAAGTCTCACCAAACCAAACATACACTCTCCTATTTAATTATGAATTATTATCGTCATGTTTGTTTGTAAAAATTATATTTAAAATTAAATTATTTATTTTAATTTAATATTATTTTGAATTATTTATTTTTTTAATGAGAGACTATTACTCTTTTAATGTGAGACTATTAATCTCATAAAATTATTTAATAACTTAAAATGGGAGGATTATTAATCCTCACATTCCTAATGGGATTATATATATAATTTCTCATAAACAGTCTTACGAATGACAAAATAATTCATGAGACTATTTAAAGTACTATTAATATCTTATTATGAGATAAGATTATTTAAAGTAGTATTAAATTAAAACAAATAATATAATTTTAAGCATGTTTTATGAAAACTAAAATGGCCTAAGTGATAAATAAAAATCTTACAAAATAATATATCAAATTATAATTAGTTGATAATTCACTTCAATAATTATAGCCAACCACAAATATATTCATTGTTGTATATCCATTTTTAATATGCACTCTTTAGTTATTAAAGTATTATTGAAATCCTATTTAATTGCTGATTTTTTTAGTTAAATATTAAGGTTTCTAAAGACATGCTTGGACATATTTTGTTTGAATAATTTTTAATAAAAAACTTTTAAGGGTTAGCTTTATGATTAAAAAATTATTTGCATTTGTACTCTATCTAAATCTAATCTAAGTATCTAATCTAATATGTAAACAGGAGAGAGGCTTAGTTAGTGTAAACAAATTTCTAAAGCATTTTTGGCTTTTTTAAAAATGCCCTTCAACTTCTATGATAATAAATGTTTTGAATTATTCTCATTTTTCTGTTTAGACCTTTAAATTTTATAAAAAAAATTAGTCTACTTCATATAATTTACACATATAATATATGTGTTAATTATTATTAATATATATACATATAATAATACACATATATAGCACATACAGGATGCGAAAGAAAAAATCCGAATCGGACCTAAACAGAGAGAGAAATGCGATGAGGGAGCTAGGAATGGGCACGTTTAGGCATTACAATTACAGGTAGACTCCACAACCCCTTTGATGGACGTTAGTGGGTTAGTGGTTAAATTAGCTGGCAGTCACTTATATGCTTAATAATTTGGCCCCATCTTATCATTAACCCTTTCCCTGTAAGCTTATAATGCTGGTTGTTACGTTGATTTGATTTCATTACACTAACAAAAAAAAGTGGATTTTACACCTACCACCATCTGTTCTTTTATTTTTGGGCTCTACTATTCTACACCTACCACCACCTTCGATCTCGTAGGTGCCCCGCAAGATGCACGAAAGTTTGGAACTTAGAAGTTAAAACCTAACATTGTTTTTTAATTTATTTTGAACATGCAAAGAAAAAGTATCACCGATTATAAGAGTTTGTCATCGAAGTCTTAGTATTAAGAATTAGGGGTTGTATTTAATTAAGATTTAATTTTTTTTTTAAGTGACAGATTTTTATAGAGTTTATGTATTTTAATAACTTTTTAAGATTTTTTAAAAATGACTTTTAAAGATTTCATAAAATATATTTTTTTTAAAAATAACTTTTAATGACTTTTAAATATTTCATAAAATAAGTGACAGAGTTTTATCTAGATTTTGATAGACTTTTGTATACTTCTGATATATCTTGTAATTTATATTAATTATTAATTAGCCTATGTGTACAACATCTTCCTCTTTTTTTTATGAACAAGAGAAAATCTCATTATTTCGTTAAATTCTTATGCCATGATATTTTATATATGTTGAAAGCTTTCATATTATTCTACTAATTTCATAATAAATTTGGATACTCGGATACCAATAAAATTTTAGAAGTTACAGACAACCATTTCTTCAATTCAAATAAATCTTGTATCATGTAAAAGTGTTTCTCCCTAATAATATTGCATAGTTTATGAAACACACCTGAATACATTCTATAGACTTGTTGAAAGTTTTTAGGTTCCTCATCCAATACCAATTAAAGAAACCAACTAGAATCTACATCAAAATCAAAGTTCAGAATGATTCAACATTTTCTTGTTTGTCATTTTAATCTCATTATTATGTTTTTTTTCTTCTAATTTTTGGATTAATGATTGCCATCGTAGTTTTTCTTTCTTTCTTTAATTGTAAAAGAATTTTCAGATTAATAAGAGGTTCAGTCCAAAAAGAGAACTTTTATTTGGAAAAAAAAAACTGCAATTTCACATTTTGATACTTATTATTTGTTGAGAATATTTCTCCTTCCTAAAAAGACCGGGATATTTTTACCACTAAAGTATAATATTGTCTTATGTTATAATTATATAAATGTGTTGATTTAATTAATGCCTTCAAATGGGATATCATTAGTGTTTTAATGAAATAATATTTTGTTATCTTCATTTA
The DNA here is from genome assembly GCA_947179155.2 of Hedera helix. Lineage (NCBI taxonomy): Eukaryota > Viridiplantae > Streptophyta > Magnoliopsida > Apiales > Araliaceae > Hedera > Hedera helix. The sequence goes on along the minus strand of OX359266.1, from coordinate 52,889,881 downwards.
TATATGATCTTGAAAATTATTACAAAAATCCAACACCCTAAAAGAATTCCGTGCGCATATATATATATATATATATATATATATATATATATATATATATATATGGGGAAGTGATATTGTCATAGGGTTTTTCAATATTTTCACATGTAAACTGTCGCTATAGATCTATAGCGACACTTTTCATGTGAAAATATCAAAAAATCATGAAAAAAAATATTAATTTCCTATATATATAGCCTAACTATTTAATTATTTTAAAAAATTAATAAACAATATCGAGAATGTACACTTCAAAACCAACTAAATTATTATAGTACAAAATCCTCTGACAAAGAGATATGTAGGTGAGATTCAGGGAGACAAAATCTCTCAAAAAGTCAAAACCTCATAGTCAACCACCCAAAAAGACCAAGAAAACCCCCCCTGACAATACATGCATGTATGTGAGATTCTCAAGATGAGATTGTGACTAAGCTGATAGTGTAGATTAGGATTAGAGTCTTTTATGTATGTGAAAAGTTCGAGCGTTTATTTTTTTTTCCCACTTCTCACGTCTGTTCATCTTCTTCTTTTCTCAAATATTTGGAAGTCTTTGGATATGAAGCCAGACTTTGGATATGAGTTGGTATTTATACCTCTTGTTCTAAAGTATGTTAAACTCCACCATTTGATAAAAAATTAAAAAATCTATGACTTTTTGAATATAAAAATATTTTTATAGACTTTGTAAAAATCTTAATTCAAAACGACCTAACTTTTAAAAATATTACAAAAGTTGTAATTGAATACCATTAAATTTATATAAACTCTTTAAATATATTGATTGAATACAACCAAAATTTTAATTTTTTTAAAAGTCTTTATAAGTCCTTAAAAAATTTAATTGAATACACCCCTAGTAGATTCGATTCTTTTTATGTAAATATGTATTTTTTTTCCTTTCTCCTTGAACCATCATTACTCGATGCTTATAGGGAGACTTAATTATGTTTTCGAACAAAGAGCAAAATTTATTGATATTTTAGAGTGACTTTAATTATACAATTTATTTATAAAATACTAATATCCTTTCAAAATATTTTTTTTTATAAAAAATTTGTCAAAGCTTCAACTGCATTTTATTTTTTTTACTAATTTCAGACAAAATTTAAACTCAAACAAACTATTTGTCACTACAAAAGTTTGAAGTTCCACTCTCTTGCTACAAGAATAGTAGGGATAATCATCGGACCAAGACACACTCTCACTCTATAAACAATTTCATACTATAATTATTGAATAATACTATTGCAGAAACTATACACATAAAGTTATGAGGACCCATGTATGACATATCAAAAAAAATATGCAAAACATCTAACGGTAAATCCTCCTTCCTATTTCATTCTCTTTTTTATACTATTTTTGTATAATTTTTTGTACATAGTTTATGTCTATAGTATTATTTAATTATTTGTGATAGTATTAGTCTCCACTAAAATTTTAATTTATGTAAAAAAAAGAAATTTTATAAATTAAAACTCCATAATATTTGATTATGTAAGTCAAGAGGACTAGAGGAGTAATAAGGTTGTCTTCACACGTGTAGCCCCATGAGCCCATTTTCTAAACCAGGGTTTAGCTAGGTGGTCTTTGTGCATCTCACTATGACACTAGCTGACCTTTAATTAAAAAAAGAGAAAAGAAATGGAATAATATTTTTTTCTCCCATAATCTTCGAAGGATAATAACTAGTAAGACGACTTAAGTTACCAATAGACACCCAATTTTTTTTACAAACCCTTAAATTTTGTGGGAGAAAGATGATAATATAAAGTCATAACAAGTGGAGGATATCAAAAAAAACTTATAAAGATAAAAAATAAAAAAAAAAGTTACTTAAAGAACACACATACATCTTGAAGTACCAAAGTACAAAAAACAAGAACAAGGGTATGATCAATATTTACAAGAAAATAATTTTTTTTCTCTTAACAAATCTAAACATATCTAAATTTGGTACGTCAAAAATAACCTTTTGAATTAAGGTATCATATTTTTTAATTCTTTATAGTTTACAAGATATGATCGTTTAGTATACAAAACAAAAGAGAAAGGCGCCATTGTCAACATGCTGGCGCCAGCCCATGATGATGTATATCAGGACATTTGGCTCAATTTTTTGCGAAGAGAAGAAAAAAGAAAATAGAGAAAAAAAAAATCCAAAAATAGAGAAAAAAACCTTTCTACAATAGATCTAAAACCTTAAACTCACTAACTTTTGTTATAAAATCCTTCAATAAGTAAATCCCATTGGAAGCAAAAAAGGAAGAAATGAGCCATCCAATTTGAAAATACTTATACACACACATATACATATGTACATACATGCATGTGGTCAATATATAAATTTTTTGTATACGTGAAATATATATACAATATTATATATATGTCAATAAAAAATATATCAATAAAAAATATCTAATATTTGTAAGAAAAAAAATAATAAAAATTAATCCGTATCTCGCATGAGAACTATCAAACTTGTACAAAAACAAAAGTCATCCTCTCTTTTGATATTTGTATATAACCATAGATAATTATTTTCTTTTAAACCATCCTTACCAAAATAGAGTCAAACTCACGAATTTAATTATGTGCAGTTGGGCTTAATTACATCTAATTAATGTCATAATATGCAACTACAATGTATGATGGATAAGTTTAGGAAAACAACATCTGGCCACTACACAGAACACAACATCCGACGTGGCAAAACAGGTGAAAAAAGAGGGGGGAAAAAAAGGAAAAAAGAAGAGGCTTAAATACAAAACAAATCAACTCCTCTCTCTCTTTCATCAGACCCACCACGCATAAGAGCAGCAAATGCGCGAAAAAAAGACGAAGACAGGGGAGGGTGATTGACAGTCCGACGCTCGGCACCGCCCTCACTCACGCCAGTCACTCCAACCAACGCGATTTCCGGTGATTCTCCACTGCGACGCGATCGTTCATTGTTTACGATACCGCATCCTCAACGAGCTCCATCTCCTTCTCAGTCCCACCTCTGTGGACAATGATTCATTCTTGCTCCATCCCCTCGTAAGGATTATCCTCTTTCACTTCTGATTTTGGACTCATCTCCTCCTCCTCCTCTAATTCTAATTGACAGAAAAACCTAAATTAATGCCAAATGAAATTTTGTGGTGTTTTTTTTTTTTTTTTTTTTTTCCACTCTAGGACTCTTATTATCTTTATTAATCAGGTTGGAATTTACATATTATAATACTCTGGGTTGACAGTATATTTATTTAAGGTATTACTTCTAATCATATTTTCTATTTTCTAAAAAGATTATGTAAATTACTTCATTAAAATGAATGTTGAAAATTAACCAAAAGGAATTAATACTTACTTGCTGCAAAACAAAACAATTCAGTCCATTCCCCCTTTCAGTTTAAATATGCCGGAAGAAATTTATCTTACACCCTCGGTTTGAATAAATAAATAAATAAAAGTTTTGTTTGCAATAAATTTTAAAAATGTAAATTTTGTTTCATATTTACTTTTAAAAATAATAAAATTTTAATTTAGTACTGGTGATATTATAATAAAACTATGATGACATACGTGAAGAAATTGTCAAAACATGTGAACTTATACCTTAAATAAATAAATAAAAATACACATTAATTTATTACAAATAAAGAAGGGTTGTGGAACAATAGAAGCTTTCGGGTGAATAGGATTAAGTATAGTAAGTCCTCAATAACAAAACTATGAATTCATTTTGTCTTTACAGTAATCTAATGTACTTCTCTTACATTTAGCAACAACAACAAAAATAATGTACTTCTCTTACATTTAGCAACAACAACAAAAATAATGTACAACTGTATTTTAGCTTTCATAGTTTGATTATGAAATTTTCATTTTTATGGAGTGGATAGAGCATGAGACAACCTAGACTGTACATTAAGTTATTCCACACAGTAACTTTTCATTTGTTTGCTATATACATATATCACAATACTCCCATCTAGTCATTATCGAATTTGGGGATTCTTCAGTGGTTCTTTATGTGATTCTGTAAAGGATTAGTTTTCAAAAATCTGTTTGTTCATATGAAGTTATGACTCAACTATTGTAAAACTTTGTTTTGTTTTTAATTTTTAGAGACATGGAAGCAGAAGAAATATCAAGTGGTTCTTTAGGCGCGGAGTGTAGCAATATGAATCTTATAGAAAATGAAAGTCGGAATATGAAAAATGATGAAGCAAGAGTTGAGGATCCAAAAAAGGGCATGATATTCAACACAAGAGAAGAAGGTTACTTGTATTACTCAAGATATGCCAAGCAAAAAGGGTTTGGAGTGGCCATAAGGTCATCTAGAAAGCACAGTATAAGTATTCGATGTTCTCTCAACGGAAAGGCAAGGGTTAAAACAAGCAACCCAGTTAGACCACGACCCCAAACAAAAATAGGTTGTAAAGCCGGCCTTAATCTTTGTTTAACAAGCAATGGTAAGTGGAGATTGAGTAGCTTTGAACTTGAGCATAATCACAACATGAGTCCAGGAAAATCACGGTTTTTCAAGTGTCATAGGGTGCTCGATGAAAGTGTGAAGAAGAAGCTTATTGTTAATGACAAAGCTGGAATTCGACTTTGTAAGACTATCAATACACTTTTGATTGAGGCGGGTGGACATGAGAATCTTCCGTTTCTTAAGAGGGATTGCCAAAACTTTCTGTCTATGGAACGAAAAAAGTGGTTGGGGGTAGGAGATGCTGATGCAATGTACAACTATTTTGTGAAAATGAAAGTTGACAATTCTGAGTTCTTCTATGATGTGGATTTGGATGAAGAAGGTCGCCTAAGGAATGTCTTTTGGGCCGATGCAAGAAGCAGGGCTGCATGTAAAGAGTTTGGTGATGTAGTTACATTTGACACAACATACTTGGTAAACAAGTATGAAATGCCTTTTGCTCCTTTTGTTGGTGTGAACCATCATGGCCAATCAATTTTGTTAGGGTGTGGGCTCATTTCCCGTGAAGATACCGAGTCATTTTCATGGTTATTTCATACTTGGATGAAATGCATGTGGGGTTGTCCTCCTAATGCAATTATTACCGATCAAGATAAGGCAATGAAGAAAGCTATAGAGATTGTATTCCCTAATACTCGACACCGGTTGTGCATGTGGCATATCTTGAAAAAGGTACCAGAAAAGTTAAGAGGCTACAATGGCTACGAACCCATTAAAACTTCTTTGCACAATGTGGTTTATGATTCTCTAACAAGTGGAGAATTTGAGGATGCTTGGGACATGTTCATAAACAAGTACCAACTTCAAAGTAATCAATGGTTACTTGATTTGTATGAGGAGAGGCACTTGTGGGTCCCCGCTTTTGTTAAAGATGTATTTTGGGCGGGAATGTCAACCACACAACGAAGTGAGGGTATGAATGCATATTTTGATGGTTACATCACTTCCAAGACAACTTTGAAACAATTTGTAGAGCAATATGAACTTGCTTTGGCAGAAAAGGTTGAAAATGAAAGAAATGAAGATTTCAGATCTTCGAACTCATACATCCCATGCATAGTTCATAGTGACTTGGAGATGCAATTTCAAAATGAGTACACAATTGCAAAGTTTCAAGAGTTTCATAAAGAGTATGTTGGCCAACTTGCTTGTTCTTATTCTCCAAATACAAGTAAGCAGGTATGTGATGGTATTTTTGAATATGAGATACTAGAAACGATCCTGTCTGGTGAAGAAAATAAATTGCGTCGGCATGTATCATTTATTGTTTGTTTCAAGGAAGATATTTATGAAGCAAGCTGTAATTGTCGGTTATTTGAGTTTAGGGGAATGATCTGTAGGCATCAAATGATGGTGTTCAAACAAAGAGGAATCGAACGGGTACCCAATAAGTATGTCTTCAAAAGATGGAGCAAAAATGTGAAAAGGGTTCACACCAAAGTTCGAATCACCTATGACAACTCATTCAAAACCGTCGAAGCATGCCGATATGACAACATGTGCAATAATTTCTTTAAGGTTGCTGATTTGGCACGAGATTATCAAGAGAGGCATGATATAGTGGTTGCCCAATGTCGCAAATGGAAAAAAGAGTTCAGTTTACCTATTACTGGTTGCGGAAATAATACACAACTTATCAACACTTGTAAGGATTCTTGTTCAGTTGGAGACGAAGTTGTACTTTCCAAAGACAACACAAACAAAGATAGCACGAAAATACTTGATCCTATCGTTCGCTATCAAAAGGGAAGACCATCTTTTAAAAGGAAGCAAAGTAATGTTGAAAAGTTTGGTAATAAGGAGAACGGAAAAAAAAAGAAAATCGAAAACAAGAAGACGACAAAGTCCGAGGGAGGAAAGGTATAAGTTTTCTTTATTAATTTATTTTCTTACCATCTTATATTTTAATGAAAGATTTTTTTTCCTTGTGTAAGTTTCATGTTATGTTTGAGTTATTGTTAATGAATTTATATCTGTTATATTGTTCGACAGATACATACGAGTCAGATTCTTGAGGAGAGTTACAAGGGTTACACTGGTTGGCAGAGTTACATGAGTCCTATAATGTGGCCAAACAATGTACCCCATCAATATTATGGCCAATCAATGCAGGTAGAAGGAGGAAGTACCCCATCAATATTATGGCCAGCCAATATTATGTAGTACGATCATTAGAACACAACTTTTCTTTTGTGTATGTATGTAAAAGATATTCTTCCCGTGCTAGACATTGGAGATGAACACAACTTTTCTTTTGTGTATGTATCTGAAAGATATCTTCCCCTGCTATTTGGCATTTTTCCTATTCCATGATATCGTAATGGGTAAATAGCATGGACTATGAAACTACTTGTACAACATCATATACATTCAAGTGACATATATTCTCCACATATACATCATTGACAAACCAAGTATGCTGAAAAAGGAACAGATAATACACCAGACAAGTTCAAAGATAAAGTTATTTGACAAGGTCAATTTGATTAGTTAATTTGTCCTAGCACAGTAATATGCTTCTGCCCATATCTTCATAGTTGTTTGAACTAAAAATGATACAACTTGTAAAGCAACAAAAACTTTACAGAAAAAACTGCAGTCTTTAAATGGTTGACGAAGGGACCGATACATGTACTTAACATGGAAAAGGTTTATGCCCACTAAGCGTTCTTGATACCGGTAGAATCCCATCTCTGTCCGCAGAATAATTCAGGCTTGAAGATGGAGCATACACTATCAACTCCACCCCAGGCAAAAAATTGCCAGTCAGAGAGAAGACACATGTCCTAGTTGGGTCACAGCAACAAGCACTACTATACAAAGGTTGAAGAGACCTGCGTGACTTTGCAAGAACATGCCAATTTGTGCTGAAATAAGAAATTAACATATAAACAATACTTAAAAAAGTCACTAAAGATAGAAACCAAAGGAAACAATTAAACTAAAATTTAATTATTTGCCAAGGATCTTACAGACTAGATGACAACCCTTCTCATCCACTTTTATTTCAGCCCGCCCATCTTTGACAAGTAACGATAAAGCAAATAAATTTTCTACGGTTTGCGCAAAGGACTCTATTCAAAACTAATTTTTCAAGTCTAACCCACTTATTCTTCCTTAATATCTCAAACATTGTAGCCATATTTTTATCAGTCTTTGTTCTCTCTTCTGTTGATGTTTCATCAAGCTGCACAGAGAAATCATAAGTAGACTTTTTAAAATAAAATCCCACTGTGTATATATTGAATGACAACTTAATAAGATTAGAAAATATTATTCAAGGAATTAGAACGTAATGTAAGTTTGTAGTCTGTCACCATTTGCATATAAACAGCTCAATTTAGGACTCCCCATAACACCATATAAATAAAATACTAAATAAAATGTTTGCAACTTGCAAGAGCCTTAGGTTAGATTAAGCCAACCTGCTATCCATAATCATTTATTAATTAACTACCATGAAACAACCAGATTATGCCACTTCAATATAAATGAATAAACAACACATAGCTACCTTGGAATAACTACTTTAGCATCCACCTGATTCAATAGAAATTTCTTTTGTAGAAAGCATAAGAAGAAAGTGTAGCTATCTATAATAGTATAAGAATAACAAAAATATTATTAGAATTAATACCTTAAATAAATACACTGTCAACCTAGAGTATTATAATATGTAAATTCCAACCTGATTAATAAAGATAATAAGAGTCCCAGAGTGACAAAAAAAAAAACCACAAACTTTCATTTGGCATTAATTTAGGTTTTTCTGTCAATTGGAATTAGAGAAGGAGGAGGAAATGAGTCCAAAATCAGAAGTGAAAGAGGATAATCCTTACGAGGGGATGGAGCAAGAAGGAATCACTGTCCATGGAGGTGGGACTGATAAGGAGATGGAGCTCGTTGAGGATGCGGTATCGTAAACAATAAACGACCGTGTCGCAGTGGAGAATCATCGGAAGTCGCGTTGGTTGGAGTGATCGGCGTGGGTGAGGGCGGTGCCGAGCGTCGGACTGTTAGTCGCCCTCCCCTGTCTTCGTCTTCTTCTTCGCGCCTCTGCTGCTCTTATGCGTGCTGGGTGTGATGAGAGAGAGAGGGGAGTTGATTTGTTTTGTATTTCAGCTTCTTTTTTTTTCTTTTTCCCCCCCCCCCCCCTCTTTTTCCACCTGTTTTGCCACGTCGGATGTTGTGTTCCGTGTAGTGGCCGGATGTTGTGTTCCTAAACTTATCCATGTATGATATGCCCTTCAATACAAATATTAGTATTAAATTAGTGCATGTGAATCCGTCACCAGCAGCCTGCAGCCATAACATATATTGGAGAATAGCACCTAGTTATTCACCTCCAATGATTTTTGTAGGGAGTATATGGGTGAGATTGGACATACATAGGCCACAGGGTTATGTAGCAATCAATTTCTAATGAAAATAATTCAGGGGGAATTGAATATCTTTGTCGTCCAGTAGAGTGGAGTTTACCAAACATTCAAACAATGATCTGGAAACTTTTGTGGATCAATGGTTCATTATTATTGATCATTGGCCTAACCCTTTAGCCTCAAAGGGTTAGCGCATTATACTTTTTGGGCGAATACAAATTTTTATCAATTAAATTTTAAAATATTCTTATCTTTAAAAAAAGAAAAAAGAAAGATCTTTTTTATTTTTTATTTTTGTTACTTACAATAATTATTTTTTATTAAATTTCGATAGATTTCACAAAAAAAGAACAAAAAAAATTCATGCAACAGAAATATTTTCGAGATATGGTTGATCAAAAAGAAACATCTTAAGAACGTGGGGCTAAAAATGTTCGAAAACGGGAACAATATTATTTGAAAAGTCTAATATTTATAATATGTTTGTCATTGTCTTGAGTTTAGTGCATTAATTTATTTTCTTCTAATTAGACTGTTTAAAAATTATTTTTTTATCGTATGTATGGCTTGATTTTATTTATAATTAGTATTGTATTTACTTTATTTTCTCACTTTTTATTAAAATTGCATTGGTACCATAAACATAAATCAAATGTTATCAAACAATGGTTCAAAAAAATAAAAAATTCAAGGAACAAGACATCAATAATACTCAAAGAAAAGTAGAATATCGCATAAAAAAATAACACAGAACGAGTTTGTAACAAAACCAAAGAGGTACCTATGTTATCTATCAATAATTACTACATGTGTTCTTTTTAATAAATTAATTTAGTTTTATGTCTTAACAAATTTATATAACATAATTTTATTGCTATAATTTTATTAAAATATTATGATCGAAAAAAACTCTTAACATATCACGCGATTTTATTATATTAATATTAGTCGTGAGTTTCATTATTAAATTAATATCTTAACTAATTTAATTCATTAAAACTTTAAATTTCATCAAATCACATAATTAACTATATTAATAATATATGTGAATTTAAAACACAATAACTATAACAGTAGTTGAAAAATATTAGTGGATTAATTCTTAACTAATTCTCATAACTAAATTAAAACTTGAGTTTCATAATTCTATTCAAATTAGCATTTTAAGCAAATTTTGTCAATATAAACGCTAATATAGAATTCCATTACAAACTTAAATAAAATTAAAATAATTATTTTTACATAATCATAACTAAATAAATATATAATAATTCATTCAAATATTTAGCTTAATAATTAATTGAAAGAATCTACAATATATAATTTAATGATTAGTTATTTGAATAAATATTTAACTATATTATAACTATAATTATATTCTCGAAACTATAATTAATTTTTTTAATTATTAATATAATAAATTATTATTCATGCCGCCCTGTTTTGCACCCCCTCCGACCCACACACACACACCAAAAAAATTACTTAAGGACTGGGGGGGCAAAGGTAAAATGCCCAAAGACCACCTCACTATATAAATATACAAGTGAAGGACTCATTAAGGAAGGCTTGAACATGAAAATTATGGTAAAAAGTTACAAATCCCATCTTCTATATACGGCTTCTTTTAGGGCAGCAAAACCATGTTATGATATCTAATATACCATAAATAGTTCATAATTTAAACAAAAACTGAAAGCCGAGCTTGAATTTTAATTTACTTAAAAGATGAAGTTTGAAACAACATTTGTTCTAGTTAATGTGAATTTTTTTTTTCAAGAAACAAATTATTTTTATTTTACTAAAAACGTCAAAGAATCCGAAAGTTTTGGACCTTGGCAGTATTAATTACAGTCTATTGGTGCATACTTACTGCATAAAAATAGGTTATTCAGAACCTGTAAAATCCATACAATTAAAACAAGCTAAGATAGGGAAGTTTCACAATCCAACCTAATCCAATTTTTTACAAATTTATATTTACGTGAAAAATTAATAAACGATCATAAATAGCCAGTTAATTTGACTTCTCCTCCATTACAATAATGGACCCATATACTTTATTCACATGCAATTTTGTTATTCTGTAAAATCCTCTATCATAACCATAAAAATGAATAATTTAACTTGTAAAATTAACAATAAAATTAAGACCAAACAACCAACCATTTCAGTCTCCTTAGACAAGTATTAAGAGAAAAAATTATTCTATGCTCTTGGGACAAGTGAACAGTATACTTTTTTTTGTCCTACAAGTATGTAAAAGAAAGAATATACTATTTACTTGGCCTAAAATAATAGAATAATTTTTTGTATGAAGAGAACCATGATGGTGGAGATTGTTACAAAAGATTGGATTGAACTGAATTTCTTGCCACATCATTGGACTAGTTTGATAAGATTGCCATAAGAATTCACAAAAAAGAAGCATCCGTGTAGGCAGGCCCTTTCCATCAATATAGTCCATCCATGCATACATTACCCATCGGTGGGCTTCAGTTAGTCTCTTTTTCTCTCTCCTCTCCTTTTCGTTAAGGGACAATTACATATTCTAGTACATTTTTAAAAAATATTACAATAAAAGTACATCTTAAAATTATTTGCAAAATGAGTACCTTTTTAATATATAATTTTAAAATTAGTGCATATGGTTTCAGTTTTAATTTAATTGAAATTGAAATAGAATGCAGTTAATTTTCTAATCCCTTTAATTTAGTGATTGCACATTTAAAAAATTAACTAATTGCGCACTTTAGAATGCAGTTAGTTTACTTGCGCCACTTTTTCCGCTTTTCTGGGCATAGATATGAAGTAATAATGGAGAGTGAATGTGAAGTACCAATTTGGGATATGATTTGCACAATTTCTTGCGCTAATTCCCTGGCTTCTTATTTTTTTCCCGGACTCTGATTTTTTTATTTATTTGTAAAGTACCACTATATATATATACACTATACATTAATTAATTAATGTTATATATATATATATATATATATATATATATATATATATATATATATATATATATATACACTCTACACATGTATGTATAAATTAATTAATGTTTTACCTAAATTACTTTTTAAAAATAAAATTATTTTGAATATGATGTACTTGGTAGCCAAACTTTTATTCAAAAGTAACCATTTTAGTTTTTATGGATAAAAAATATATATTTTTTAAATATGTTGCAGTTACCATTTTATATATATAAAAGTAACCATTTTAATTATTGTGGGTAACAAAAAAAAACTATTTTAAATATGATTTTATTGGTTAACAATTTTTTATTGGGTTACCAATTAATTATACAAAAATCAATTATATTGGGTTACCAATTAATATAAAGGTAACCAATTCATATAAAGGTAACCAATTCAATTTTATTGGGTTACCAATTGATTATAAAAAGTCTATTATACATTTTTTTTTATACTACAGTTAGTAGTCAAACCTTCATATAAAAGTAACCAATTCAGTTTTATTGGGTTACCAATTAATGATAAAAAATCTGTTACAGAATATTTTTTTTTCCGTAGTGTTGTTAGTAGTATATTTGATTGTTGACAAACAGCTTCGATAGCGAGTTGTTCGGTGTATTGTGTTCCCATTTGCTCTTCTTGTGTTGCCAACGGTACAATTTCTGAATTCCATTGGGTCGCACTGATTGGCGTTACAGAATTAATATTACTCCCTTCTACATTCCGGATATTCTGTAAAATTGTAGCCCCTCCTTTGTTGTATAAATTCTCTGTAATCAGTGGATACTTGCCGTGTTCATCCGATTTTATGCTTACTTCCATAAAGAATCTTAATGTGGATTCATCCGATATATTTATTGGCGGTATGTTGCTTCTAATCTGAAATTTGAGCGACAATTTTCTTGTGTTGCTGTCTAGTCTCAATGCATTGCATACCAAAATTTCGAATTCTTTGAATGAACAAATTGTTGGGATTAGCAGGCCAGTTACTTCAAAATTGTGGTATTCGTTACCATCAGACCACGTTCCGTTGTAGTATATTACAACTGGAATCATATCCATTGCGTGATATCTGTCAAATATGAAATACCAAACATTAGTATAGTATTAACCATGTACTAAAACTGTAACTGGTAAAGAAACCATTAGCTAACAGTTACCAAAATATAGAATATTAATAACGACAATGTCTAAATATAAGTAGTAACCAAACAAGCATATGACAGTTACCAACCAATTATAAATTGGTTACCAAATATCAAAATATAACTGGTTAGCAACCCGTTCTACGACAGTTACGAAAAAAGAATATGTTAGTAACAAAGGTTGCAAAATATTAGCAGTTACCAAGCCAGCATATAACAGTTGCTAAACTATGTCATATTGGTAACAAATTAATCAGAATATTGCTTTTTTGTAGCAAAACTTTTACAAAACAGTTACCATAAAAGATTGAAACATTAACCAAGTTGTCACAATAAAAATAAAAAACACTCCATGATATAGCAGTTACCAAAATAAAGTATAACACTGACCAATTTGTCATAATAAAGAAAGTTACCACAGATTACATAACAGTTACCAGACTTCGTTATATGAGTAACCAAGTTACCAAACTGTAAATGCGAACAAACACATTACATAACAGTTACCAACCCAACATCTGACAGTTGCTAACCTATATCATATTGGTAACAAATTAATGAGAATATTGCTTTTATGTTGCAAATCTGTTACAAAACAGTTACCATAATAGATTGTAACATTAACCAAGTTGTCACAATAAAAAAAAAAAACACTCCATGATATAGCAGTTACCAAAATAAAGTATAACACTGACCAATTTGTCATAATAAAGAAAGTTACCAAAAGATTACATAACAGTTATCAGACTTCGTTATATGAGTAACCAAGTTACCAAACTGTAAATGCGAACAAACACATTACATAACAGTTACCAACCCAACATCTGACAGTTGCTAAACTTTGTCATATTGGTAACACATTAATCAGAATATTGCTTTTACGTAGCAAAACTTTTACAAAACAGTTACGATAATAGATTGTAACATTAACCAAGTTGTCACAAAAAAAAAAAAAAAAAACACTCCATGATATAGCAGTTACCAAAATAAAGTATAACACTGACCAATTTGTCATAATAAAGAAAGTTACCAAAACAGTACATAACAGTTACCAGACTTCGTTATATGAGTAACCAAGTTACCAAACTGTAAATGCGAACAAACACATTACATAACAGTTACCAACCCAACATCTGACAGTTGCTAAACTATGTCATATTGGTAACAAATTAATCAGAATATTGCTTTTACGTAGCAAAACTTTTACAAAACAGTTACGATAATAGATTGTAACATTAACCAAGTTGTCACAATTAAAAAAAAAAACCACTCCATGATATAGCAGTTACCAAAATAAAGTTTTTCACTGATCAATTTGTCAAAATAAATACAGTTACCAAAACAGTACATAACAGTTACCAAACTTCGTGTGACCAATAACAAACTGAACTTTAAATTATGTTTCTCATCTAAACACAGAGTATCACACTTCTGGTGACCAGTTACAAACTGAACTTTAATTTTTGTAAACAAACTCTTATATGCGTAATTTAGTTAATCGAAAAATGCTACGCAGACCAAATTTTCACTAAAAATTAATATTTTTACTACTATTTCAGTTTACAATTCTGAAATTAATACTAATCAAAACAGAAAAAGCAACTGATCAAAAAACAAACTCATACAATCATTTATAGATTTAATGATAATATATTGGTTTTAATACTCGTTTTTTATACTATTGCTTAATTACCTTCGTAACAATCTTTCTGATTTTGATTTGAACAATCTGTTGTACATGTTTTGATTCCAGATCTGTGTACCTTATATAAATGGCGAATTCTGGCTTCTTCGATTTATGGATGTCGTCGTTGCCGCAAGTTTGATAGATGTGAGATGTCAATTTTTTCCGTTGCACGAATTTGGGTTTGATAATCACCTTCGGAACAGGTTTTCAAAAAAGGAATTGAAAGATCTGTTGTATATTGTTGCTTTACAGATGTTTGCACATTATATCACTTACGATTTGTGGTTTCAGTTTTTGGGTTCTATGAATATGCTGAACATGGTTGAATATGTGTTATTTTTGGTATCCTGTTTTGTTTGGTAACCTGTGAATGTGGGTTGGCAGTTACGTCCTTGATTTTAGGTAATTTTTTAATTGTTGTTGGATGTTGCACTTTTTCCGTAATTATGTTTTGAGGAAATAGCAGTGGTGTAAATATTGTTGTGGACACACTAATTGTGTAAATATTTTCTAAAAGGTGTATAGTTATGTAAAGAACCCGTTCGTTAATCACTCTCGCTCTCTCTACAAATAAAAAGTCCTGGCCTAAACAAAATTCTAAAAGGTGGGCTGTGGTCCGTCCGTCCGTCCGTCCCAAAAATAAGTACTCCAATGTTGAAAATTAAACTATGCACAACATCAAATGGACCTGAAAGTCCATATCCAATACGATTCAATTTTTGCTCTCTTCTTCTCACTTGTAGCATCGTTTCAACGACATAATAGTCCCAATCCACGTAAGGACCAATTAGATTTATCGGGTTCAAGCCCAATTCTCTCTTTCTCTATCCTCTCCATCCTTTTTCTCTCTCGTCGGCGAAACCCCAGGTTGCGGAGAGTTGGGGATCGAGCTTCTATATCGGGTATTTTGGATTCAACTATTCTGCAGGTTAAAACCATAACTCTAATTTTTTCCGATCAAGGTCGGATCTTTCATTCTTTTTCTCTTCATTGTCTTGGTCTCTGTCTTAGTTCATTATTTTTTTTGTTGAAGATTTATGTGATACTTTAATGTACTTTAATTAAGATCTATAAAATTATGGTTATTAGGATTAATTTTGAATCTCAATTTGTGTTATTTTGATTTTGAATTCCGTTATGGTTCTTTATTGCTTGATCTTCGATGATTATTTGGTGTGTTTATTTTATTAATTTTGAGTTTTCTGGGCTTGTGATTTAGTCCCATTGAAGCGCCCAAAGGTGATGAAGTTCCAGATTGGTGTGCCTGCTTCTGTTGAATGTTGTTAGGCCAAGAAGGGAAAATGTCGTTTTCAACCCTAACCAATTACTTTGGGCTTTGGCAGTTGGCCTTAGCCAGGTGCCATTAAACATGTGCACGTGATCTTTGTTCTAACAAGTTTTAGTTTTAACTTCTGAGATGGACTTTGTTTCAAAGACTGTACTAATCTTATGTTAGTCCAGATGACTGAGTTAATTTGTTTTTCTTTTTGGGGTGTTACAGTTTTTTAGTATTTTAAACTTTAACCATTTCAGGATGGTAGACTTAAGTTGAGCCCAGCCCAGTTCAGGGGCCAGGCTTACATATATTCGTGAAGGTTTGGAACTGCTGATCTTAATATATACAGTCGTGATATAGTTTAATGGACAATCGGTATTATAAACTTTCTAATGGGAAGTAAAGTGGATTGTTCTTTGTACTGTTCTTTGTACTGAAAATAGATTTGTTTTACATTTTATAAAAAATACATAGCAAAATCTAGTTGTAGCAGTTAGTATATTGGCCACTATAATCACAACAAAGTTGATTAGGACCAAAGGGTTCTGTAATAAGCGCAGTAACGAGTTCAATTTATAAAGGGTATTCATACAAACACTATAGAGATATGGATTGACACTCACAATTACGACTGGATGGCCAGTCTTGATAATTTAGAACTTCTTTAGCTTCATTGGTTGAGGGCCTTCTGGAATATAGGGTTTTGAATTCTCCTAATCTGACTAGTGGTGCACAACGGGCCTGCCTCAGCTTGCTAAGATTTGACTGGTGACCAGGCCAGACCATACTTGTTCCACAAAAATCAAGCCTGTTGATGCCTACAAGCCAAGTCAAACCAGGCCTTGAGCCAAGAGACACCACTTGAGTAGTCCTTAGTTGAGTGCCTCTCCAAAGTGAAAAAGAGGGCACTTACATAGGCCGTGGGTCTTACTAATTGCCATTGTTTCCCTCCACCCTCTAAGGCCTTATTTATACTCTCCAGAGGAGTTGGTTTTTGGTTTTCAAGTGATATGGGACTAGCAATTAGTCATGAGCAATTCCTTATTACTCTTATCATTTAAAGCATAAATGAAGCAAAAGTGTACAAAAGTTAGAATTCTTTTACTACATGAAACTTTCCACGAGGGTCTCAGGTTAAAGGTATACGTGTAATATACAAATTGATAAACAAAGTAATCAAAATGATAGCTACATATGGCCTTCCATCAACACCAACCGAGATTGACTAGCAAAAAACAACATCAACCTTGAATGGTGTCCATTGCACTAATTAAAGCTCTAAAATCAATTTCTTAATATCTCCCATATATTTAATGCTATAAAATGTCAACTAGAACAATGAAGTTATAGTCAAACGAAAATGAGGACTAGCTAATCCAACAATCGTGAAGAAATTCCAAGAGACCCCATATCCCATATTAATTTGTAAAATTATTGAATCAGAGAGGGGAGAAGGGGATGAAACATTTTTATTTCTTGCTTGTTCTTACAGAGAAAGATGATTAAAAGGAGTCCTCATATAATCTCACCTTAAAGCACCCAATCTCTTATCTCATCTCATCCTTTAGTAACAGTTCTCGAATAATGCAGCATACTCCAATCTCTTATCTCGTCCCATCGTCTAGTAGATAAATTACATTTATAAATCACCCAAATTTAATATTGAAACTTGGTCATTTATAAATCATTGCCATGTTCTTACATGCATGATACCACTAGAAGCAGGTAAATCCTATCCAATAAGAGATTGGAACACAAATTAGTATCATTCTTTAATAAGTAGTATTTGTAAAGCAGTGTTGTAGCTAAACCGAGATCAAAACATGATCCTTCAACTAGTCAAGATGATAGATAATAACACAACGCAGGGCAAGAAGAAATTGGGTGAGAACTGAAGAAATTATATGAACTGACCTGTGGACTGTGGTGTTAGATTTTATTATAAATTGGGTGAGAATTAGTAAACAAGTTTAGTCCCACATCACCTATTTTCCTTCTACCCAAGTTATATATGTCTCGTACATTTATTAAATTAAACTTGGTCTAAGGGCTGGTCTAGGCCGGGCTTTTTGCCAGGTCAGATCGGGCGGGGCTTTTATGTTCAAACTACAGCCTTTTTAAGATCTGCAGGCCAGGTCTAGTTAGGCCGAATCAAGGTCAGGTCGCAAGTCTCGGGCTTTTTGTGCAATTCTAAATCTGACCCTATTAATATTAACATGATTCAATTGGAATTTATCTGGCTTTGCCCTAGGGCCGATAAGAATAGTGTCAGGCCCTTTGAATTAATGCCCTATTCATGGCAAAAGGCCACGAAGGTATGGAGATGAATATAAGAATTGGAGTCCAATTGGTTCAAACTGATATCAATGATATGGAGAAATTCAAGAACAAACTCTCCAAGTGGGAAACAGAGACCAAAAGGGAGTTGTCTAGATATGACTATCCAACCACCCTTGAGTTACCAATATATCCTCTTTGCTTCTATAAGCTTCCTAGCCTCATAGTCTTTAAGGTTGTAGAACTTTTTCTTCAATAATTCTACATCCGCCTTAGAAAATGTTTTAATGGGTGTTGGTGGTCCTATAGACCTCTCTAGCATATTTAACCCTATCATGTGCTTTTACCTCTTCAAGAGTCCTGAAGTGTTCTACAACAGGCAGTTTATAAGTTTACCCATTTAGGATTCCTTCTATTTCCATACTAAGTAGCCCCTTCCTCAACAGGGGAGGAAGAGGACGGGCCCACATTATGAGAAGAACCAGCCATTATATTTAACAGAAAGAGAAATTGAGTGGGGAAGAAAATTCTTACTGAGGAGAGTATGAAGATTTAAAGGTCAATGAAGAGATTAACGTTGAATCTGTTACCAGAAGAAAACTAGGACTTAAGCAACACCGATCACTGGGCCTCTCTTTTTAAGTTAAATCCCAATTGGGCTTGGTTTGTCAATGGGTTAAAGGCCATTTCTTAGTAGTCCATATGGGCTCAATGGACACCCATCAACCCATAATCAAGCAGATTGCTCCTTTAAAAAAAAGAGAGAAAATATGCATCGCTTTTAATCAAGAGCGATCCATTATATTATATATTGAATTTTCCTTTAACTTGGGCTTTACCTTTCGGTCTCAGTAACTCTTCGGACTCCCGAAGTCTTTCTTTTCATTCTATTCATTCACTTCACTTTATTCTTAGAAGGAATGGGGGGCAAGTTGGCTGTACATTTATTATCGATGGGCTACCTAAATGGGGCTCTAACCCAAGCAGCCCATACCCACAATGGATTCTTATGTCTAATTGACTTAGATCACCGCATTGCTAACTAAGGTGTCATGTAATTATCATATCCAAATCTAACTCTAATATGGTAATTACTTTCTCCAATGGAATCACTGTATGCAATTTCAATTAGGAGTTATATCCCTATTGAGCTGGTGTAGGCAGACTATAAATACATGATAAACAATTGAGTAACAGGGACAATATTTTAGTTTGCTAAATATCTTTCGCCTCCATTGTTAACTTATCTTGAAATTTGTTCTTCCTTTCATTTCGGAGGTATTTTCTGGTGACACAAGTTGTCAAGTATTTTTCGGTGACTCTTTTTGTGCAAATTCACGTGCAAATCAATGATTAAACGCGTGAACGAAATTGAGCATTAATAATTATTACTGTCGCAGAGATCGGAGAGAACCATAGCCATTATATTTGTTGATGTGTCTAAACTTTACTAGTGGCAATCTCAGTTTTGAGCTATGATCTATTTCATCTACTTATAATGATATTCACTACCATCTGCGCACTCACTGGTATACTATAATAGCTAATAGTATTTTATTCTATTTTTTAATTACTTTAAACCAAATTATATGTTATTTGTCGCAAAAACTAAGAATGTTTGTAAATAATATAGATGCAATCATCTTTTGTATATATGTATGTGTATTATTTTCTTACCAATAAAGATATATACGCAAATTTATAATAAATGTATTTATATTTCTCAAATTTTATAAAACGAGTTTCATTTATCAAAAAAAATTGTTCAAATAAATAGTCTTGTTTTTTTTTTCATAGTAGAATAAAATAACAATGTCATCAAATATATTATTATAATTTTATTGCCATATTATAATTACATATAAAACACTAAATAAATTTAAAGGTGAGTATTGAATATAATTATATCTAAAAAATGGTAAATTTTGGTAAAGATTATTTTCAATTTTTGTGTGCAAACCGCGCTACAACGCAACTTTTTTGAGATGCGTACAAACCCTGGAACTTACTTGAGCCGCGTACAAACCCCGCCACTTAATTAATCTGCGTACAACGCTTCAAGTACTGACGCCGTTTAGTTATAAAAATCAGGGCCATTCATCCTTCACTCTCTTCAACGTCTGCTCAGCACCTTTTTTTTCTCTCTCTTTCGTTTTTTCTTCTGGGTTAGGGGCTATTTGTTGGGTTTAATTTTCAGATTCAATTTCATGTTTTCAGGATTCAATTTTCAGGGCTAGGGTTAATTTAATATTCAATTTCTCATAGTTTCCAAAAAGTTGGGGGAGCAAGCTGAATTGAAACACGAAAGGTAGAGAACATACACCGTAGGCTGTAGCAGCACATGTCATGAATCCGTGAGTTTAAGTTTCCTTATGCGATTGTTTTGTTTCTAACTTTGTATATTGAATTTTCTTTTGTTTGATGAATTCTTCATTCTCCCATTCTTCGGTTTCTATTGTTTCTCCCCCGTTTAATTCACATATGCTCTTTTACCCTAACTTTTTTATAATTTTGATTTGATTAAAGAATGCCGAACAAAATTGTTCCTAAAAAGGGTAAAAAAGTTCAGACCTTTGATATCAAGCGGTTCAAACTAGACATTGACGATCTTATTGAGGAGTTTGCCAAGGTAAGTACTCACGCAGAAGTTAGTTTTTTGTTATGACAATTTGCTTAATTCACCGAGTGGAACTGTTCTATAAATTTTATGTGGTACTCTACTAGTTAAGTTTCATGGATTTATGAAAATTGCAGGATGAATCAACTGTGTTGGCTGATATGAAGAGAGTATGGTTTTCTAAAAAGTTCTCCTTCATTTTTGAGGCCAGGCCTACCACAAACTTGGCTTACTTTATGCAATCACTCTATGCCCATTCCATTGGTATGTATGTGCTTCTATGCATAGTTGCTTGTAGTGTTCTTTAGCTCATCCCTCTAATTAATGTATTGTGCGCAATGGAGTCTCTGTTTTTAGATAGGAGGAGCTTTTCTATATTTTGCAAAATCAAGCATGAGCAACCTAAAAAATGCACATCTTTAGAGTGTAAAGAGTTATATGACTTTGAAAGGCAGGCAGCTCTGAAGCCTGTACAATTTTATCCCGTGTATCCCCTTCTTTGAAAGAATTTCTCATTCATTTTCTTATTATCTTTCTACTGTTGATCTTACATCTGGTTGTCTCTAATAAACTCATGTGCAGGTTACATGGTGTCTAGTGCATCTCTATCACATAGATTGGGTGGGCTCTATTGTCTTTACTGCCTCCATGAGACTCAACCATTTAAGCCACCTTTCAGAATTTATCTCTCCCTTGGTAAGCCGCACCCTTCTCTTGACCATACTTTAAATGTAGTTTTATAACATCAATGTTAGCAGTGCTTATTTTTTATCGCACAAAGGTAACTGTCATTTTGTTGAGAATGATTAGCAGTATACCCTACTGACCTCTTACATTTAGTCAATCAGTTAAATGTGCTGGTGAATTTAGATAACTACTCTAGTATGTAGGTTCACAGTATTCTTATGCGTTAAGAAAATTGACATCTCAACTTTTTGCTAGTGGGGATTACAGATTCAAGCTTTATTCTACATCCTTAAGCCAAAAGTAATTCTCTGTCCTTGTTGCCTATGCGTCTTTCTGCTATATCTTCTAGTATTCATACTGTCTACTTGAATCATAGTGCCTTTGACTGATGCCTTGGCCTTTATGGCACTTCACAAAATCTTCTAAGATGCATTTAAAGGGTTTTTTTTATAAACATGTCAAAAACTACAATCCATATTAACCTGCAGGTCATAGTTTAGATTTTCATATCATAATAAGACTTACTGCTACATTTTGTATTCTTAAGTAGATTAATGTAGAGTTTTGGTTATTACTGCATAGGTGTTGACTCCGTACCCTTTCTACCCACCCAAACACTGTTCATCACAAAAACTACAGTTTTTATATTTCTATTCTCACTTATGCCGCTGTGTATAACCATAATCTTTACATATCAGTCCAAGTGAGAAGTCTTTATGCTTTAACTTATATGAGGTAGTCCTAAAATACACTGAAATGGGGTCTAAAACATTTCTGCAATTTGTTGTTTATTTTTTAGCACTTGTTCTATTTAGGGTTTATTTCTTATCCTCCCATTGTTTACCTACTTCCTTCTACTAATAAAAATTTCTTTTAATATTAAATATTATTTCCTACATTTTATTCTGAATTTTTGGGTAAATGATAATGCCACAATAGTCTTTGATAATGCCTACACATGCAAGGCACAACCATTAATGCAAATGTTGCAATACCATTATGCAAATCTTATGCATCATAAACAGTTTTCTAATTCTAAGCCTTATACTCTGAATCCAATATGTTGGTGGTAGGTCGATGAGCATCTCATTGTTTTGGGATAGAGTTTCAATATTTGCTTCCTTTTCGTGAGGTTTCATTATCTGATCTGAATAAGGATTGAAGAGCTATGCTCCAATGAGGGTTTGGATGATTTTACTTGTTTCGTTTTGGAGGCCATCTTCTCCTCCAGCTCCCTTGTAATTTCCGTGTTTATTTTTAACAATTTTTTTTCTTTTTATTTTATTTTTTAAAAAAGAAGATGGCAATTGGTTTGCAAATTGGCCTAAAGAAGGTAATTCAAATATAAACCAAGAACATAATGTCAGAAAAATCAAAATGTGCAGCGGAAGTGTCACTTTAGTAGCTCATTGATTGGCTTCTTTGTAATCAGAGAAATGGATCTAAATAAAAAAGAATGTTTGGAGTTGTCTTAATTCATCAGAATATGGAAAAAGAAAAGTTGAGGGATGGAATAAGCATTTTCTCCTCACCCTCTTTTTCTTTTACACTTATCATCCAAAAATGGAGAAAAAGATTTGCAGGGAATAAACATTTTTTTCTCCTTTCCTGTTGTCTTGTTTTGGCTGTCAATGTGCTTAAGTTTCCTATTACATCTTATGTTAACATATTGACTACTGAGTAGTGACGAAATAAGCATGTAGCTTACATCTGATACCATAAAGAGTGTAGCTTACATCTGATACCATAAAGAGTGTATCTGCTCTTTCTGTCTTCATCTTCCTAATTTCTTTCAACCATATATTTCTTTCACTTTTTTCAGGAGAGCTTAAGAGGCTCAAGAATCTTGTTATTGACTCGAAAAAGGAGAACATTAAAGTTGTATCTGCTTTAGTCAACAGTATGCTTGAAAGGAACATGTTCCTTTTTGGCTCTGTAGATCTAAATGAAGGCTCTGTAATTGAGAGGGTTAATGAACTCACAGATATAGAGAATGCCTTTGTTCAAGTTGCGCAGAAGAAGTATACTTTTTAACTCTCAATTTTATTTTCTTCAGTTTCAGCCTTAAGATATTGATCATGATAACATAAAATCCCTGCAGCTTTCCCTGACTGCATCCCATGTTTCTTATTAGGTTATTTGCAAACAGCCGGATTGAGCACTTTATCCACATGGACTTGGTAAGTTTTGTATTTTGAACTAAAAAGGAAGTCTATAGCATGTGGATGAGTGATTGCAGAGATGCATGCCAGTAACATGCATTGCACTTAACAAAATCTAATTGCGAATTATTCGAAGTTTTTCCTATAATCAAAGGCTTATTTGTGATCCTGGAAATTTTCTGGAACGAGGAAGGCTCAAAATTTCATTTTACAGAATGCTTCATCAGAAGTAAAGACAAAATTGGATAAGATGGTGATAACAAAATTTAAGGGCTTTTCAAGATAACATGAAATTAAAACAACCAAGTCATATAGAGTTGTAATTGGTGTGTCTTGTTAGTAATGCATTAGTCCTGCATTTTATTATAATTTTTACTTACTTTTTAAGATAATTAATACAAATTGTAGAAGTTTCTGGCTACCATGTGTGCGGTCATAAAATTTACTACCTTAGCTACTTTACAAAAGGCATTTACCCCTGTCACCACACGTTTTTAACCCTAACTATTATAATAGTCAACCTCCTCATAGTTCCTACCAACCAGGGGGTATGTTGTGTTTTCTTTTTCTTCTTTCCAAACATTCTTCAACACTTATCCCTCAAGATCCTCTATACACTTCTATAGATTGTTTGCCACTACTGAGCCCCTTGATGCGTCTTCTGGACTTGCGTGAATCTAAAGAAAAGGCTTTTACCAAGTAAATCCACCATATCTTGTTGAAGCTTCCCGGGTAGAATGCGGTACCCAGGGAGCTTCTCATAACTGGTGTCACAGATATCAGTAGGCCCCTTTGCTATTTAGTCTCCATTCTAATTGTCAAGGTGCGGTCCTCTTGACACTGCAGCCTTTCTTGGGTATATGGCAAATTTCTTAAACTCCAATGCGCACGCACCTCCATCAGTTGCCTTCTTTCCTGATATTTTTATGCTACTTCTACGTGCATATATCTCCAAGATTTGGCTAGCGGCTTGGATTTCTTGAAGCTCCTGTACGGCTTCTAGCAGGCTGACTATCACTCCTTTGCTCGTTTGAATGAAAAATGATTGCGACTGTTTTTAAGTATTTTTACTCTCTTAAAAGTATCATGCAAAGTGAGATCACCAGTTTTCACTGGCCTACATTTTCCATTATGTCAAGTCGTGTGCATGTATCGTGCTGCTTGTAGCAGGCTTGCAGGCACCCCAACAAATAGAAGACCTGTTATTTTACTTCTTGTGGTCATAAGTTTTTGAATTTGGAACATGTGCTCACGTGGCTGCCTAGGCACCTGGTCTCACGTGGTTTCCTAAGCACCTGGTCAAACGCCTATGCAGTGGAAGTTGCATTGAACGTCTAGGCAAATGTACAAGAATGAGCCAGGCAACCATTAAGGTTTTTGTGGCTTGCCTAGGAGACAACCCACCAACTCCGATGCAATCATCTGGGCGACCATGTCGTGCGCTGATAATACTTTTGTACACAAATCCCTTGTTTTATCAAAATGCCTTGCATGTCAGTTACTTTGATTAGTCTTGACACACACGTGTAGGAATATATATTTTCCATCAATTTATATGGAGCTGAATATCAAACAAACATGAACATTTTGATACTTATTTGCTAAATATATAAAAGCATAAAATATTTGATTAGCATTAGATAAGGAAATTAATATTTCCACAACAGATTTTGATATTTTTACACGTAGAACCCACATGTAGAGCATATAGCGACAGTTTAACCGTCGTTATACATCTATAGCGACACTTTTGTTATGAAAATATCAAAATATGTTGTGGATTTATCAGTTCCCTTAGATAAATGTTATTGAGGCATATCATTAATTGATATATTGAAAATAGTTTATTATGTCCGTAAAAAATTAGTGATTTGGATTACGATTTAGGATTATTAATGTTAGTCACGTGAGTATGCTGACCTGGGTGGCAGAAAGTCTATACCAACCACTTGAGTTTGGCTAGGCATATTGAGAACTGTGTATATCCACATAATATGGTATATATTTAAATGTTCTGAAATATCCTTATTGTTTAAAAGAAAGGTCTTACAAAATTTGGCGTGCCTTCTTGCAATTCATCCTCTTTATAATGCATATATTTTGATTTTAGTCATAACTTGAAGTTGTAATTTATTTTCCCCAAGTGTTTCAGGGTATGGAGCTTGATGTTGATCATCTCAAGAAAATGTCAACAGACTATGCAATGGCCAAGGAACTAGCCATCGAAGGTAGTTCAGATTTGTACTTTCATGTACTTTATCAATTGCTAAATGAGATAATATTGAAAATTTAGGATTACTTTTCTTAACACCCTCCATGCTGTAAAGCGTCGTTGCTCATTAACATCATTTGGGAAAATAAGGTCTAAGGGATTATATAGAGCTGCTGAATTTGTGTAGTTGATCCTACATAAAATTTTTTGTGTATTGCTACATGTTGATTTTAGGATGCAGAACTATGATCATTAGTAAGAGGACCCTGTCTGGGAACAGTACGACTTATCTAGAAAAATTACTTTATTGCTTATATTTAAATTTATATCTTATACAAATGAAGAGCAAAGTAAGATGAAAAGCATAAAAAATAGAGAGGCATAATACTATAATAGAAGAGAAGTGTTTCAAGAGGACAAGAGTCCATGTACCCATGATTTGAGTCCTTGTATGTCAGAATTCCGTACCTATAAGAGAGTAGGTAGAGCTAACTTCCTAGAAAATTTATGCAGAAGACATTTTTTAGCGAAAGGGAGAAAATTATGATAATTTAAAAAGTACCACTAACATGAATGTAATCTCGTATGCCCATTCCAAACTTGCCCTGGTTTGTTTGGTTCAGGCATTTCAACTTGAGTAAATAATAAAACTACAAAATTTATCTAAACTTTTCCGCGGAAGGATAAATATTGCACTTTGTTAAGTGCATGTTTCCAATCTTGAACTTTTTCATAGAACTTGATAT
The DNA here is from genome assembly GCA_947179155.2 of Hedera helix. Classification (NCBI taxonomy): domain Eukaryota; kingdom Viridiplantae; phylum Streptophyta; class Magnoliopsida; order Apiales; family Araliaceae; genus Hedera; species Hedera helix. Next base: position 52,863,187 of record OX359266.1, on the reverse strand, counting down.
ATTTGTGCCCTCTCTCTCTCTCCCTCCACCAAAACCCAAAAATAAAAATAAAAATTTTCCCTTCTTGGCTCCAGGCTATAAATGCTTCGCAATTTTATCATTGTAGCAGTTGAACCTACACTGTTATACTTGTCATTCAATTTGTTCTTTTAATAATGTTCTTTTTCCTATTTGTTTTTATTCTGAAGAGGCTGGTGATATAGTAGACGTCCAAAATATAAAGCACTTAACTGGAAATCAGAGCTTGATTGGAGATGTGGTGGAGAAGACTGCTGAAGAGTGGAACAACCGGAAAGATATGTTTTACCAACAAACAGGATATGGCCAGAGTCCTGAAGAACTTCATGAACATGGAGGGGATGAGAAGTTCAGGCAACAGCAAGGGAATGAAAATATTGAACTAGAGGAACATTATGGGTGCTCCCATGAGCAGGGAGATGATGGAAACCGTAAAGAGGCGGAAGACGATGGTGACTTGGTTTTGGAACTCGAACAGGTATTGTCACCTGATCGAGAAGAGAGTGAATGAAGGCAGAAAAGACTGAAGAACCAGAAGACAGAATTTTTTTGACAGAAGATGAAATTCTTTGAACAGAATGAAGACGGTGAGAATATAGAGCAGCATGACATGTAGAACTTTGTTCAGCAGGATATTAGTGAAGACCTTTGAGTGAGCAGATATTAATGAAGCTGGTTATGGAAATTATATTTTTGCAAATTTGAGCCAAGTGTTGATTGAAGTAGGCTGGGATATTCCCAAATTCAGTTGATAAACTTGTTTTGCTGTCTCACTTGTTCCGGAAGAGTCTCCTCTGTGATTCCGTTGTATGAATGCACTGGAACAAAAAGATATATTAGGGGCATTGTCTATTGTTGAGAAAAGGAAAAAGATAAAAAAGTGGCCTTTATCTGATTCATATTCAAGTTAAATATAGGAACAGAGGTATTTCTATTAATGCTCAATATAAGTGTACTTGTTCTCTTTTTCTAGACATGCGAAGTGCCAACACTCCTTTAACTATAGGAGGAGGTATACGTAGAGGGATCAAATTTTTACAGGTCACGATCTTGGGCTAAGAACAGGCCATTTACAACTCAATGACTACAATGTGTACTTTCTGATCTCGGGCATATGCCCAGCTCAAGGTGATCAATCCAGAAAAGCCAAATCGAATGCAAATTCAATGGAAATTGATCCAACGGTTCACTTAATTGGCTTAGCGGTTGAGGAATTGTATGCAAACTCAACCATAGTGAGTCCAATGGTGCACTTTCTTTGATTAGCGGTTACTAATCCTGCCACACCCCTTAACCTCAATTGTAACTACTGCCATCACTTCCGTGCAAATCCATCTTCTAGTTCCTATAATTGACCTTCACCCTTTGCTTCATATTTAAGCCATTCAATGGCTCCACCAGCATTGTACACGTCAATGAGCCCAAATGGTACAAGCTTTGCCAATGTTTAAAGTGGAGTAACTGGGAATATGTAGTGTTGGATGACTTTTAGGGACATAGGCGTGACAGCATTACAAAGTAAAGTGAGAAAAACACTGCCCTGGTGGCAGTATAAAGCACAGGTACCATTGAAGTCACAGTGCAGGGAAACATCAGCATGAGAAGCACATCACGGCCCCTAATGAAACCGGTTATGGCTTCGAATTGAGTTGGATGGGATGTGTTTCTTCTTTCGAGTGTTGTTCCTTACCGCAACTCGGCAGTTGTAGACACCTGGGACTCCAATGTACTTGTTCGTGCTCCAGATCTTCATTAAGCTGAAAGCTAAATAATACTTGTGAGAAAGTTGACTAACTTGATGTTGACATCAAAACGTCGTGCTGAAATATATTGGCTTTCAGGTAATTGCTCCATCCATTAAACATACTACATATTTCTTAAGTCACCTGTTAAAGACCAATCTTCATCCCGAAGTTGAACAGGACCCGAAGTTGAACAGGACTATGGGTCGGCATGCTAAATAGTAAATACGTCACTCGTCTATTATTACCTCACGATTTCTCTATTATGGATAACAAAAAAAGGTGGTCCTCAATTTGTATATATAGCAAAATAATTCCTTATAGTGAAAAAAATTGTCCTAGAATAATTTTGCGGTTTGCACCACCAAGTGTCCTATAAGAAATCGTTTTACTAATTATGCAATTGAGGAATAAATTACTCGGGGATTCTTTCGCATTTTAGTCTTAATTTTATTATCATTTCATATTTTCTAATTATTACTTTGTCCTTAGAAAGATATCTAAAAGTAATTTTTTTATGTATATTAAGAAAATTAAAGTGACAGAGAAAATAAATAAATTCTCATATTACTCATAGTGGACTCAATATAAATACATGTTAATTTTTTTTTAAAATTAGCAAACCCTACTTTTAAGGGTAAACTAGTCCTTTTAACACATATAGTATGATAATTTATCCGTTTCAAATTAAATACCTAATTTTAACCTTTTTTAAGCTAATTTAATTATTACTAGAATTAATAATTCAACATATATAAATATATTTTTAAAATTGTAAAAATTTAGATTAGTTGTAAATTGTATATATATATTTGTTATAATTTTTTATCTATATTTTAATAAAAATAATATAAAAATTAATTTTAAAAATAATTAATTTTATTTAAAAAAATTAAAATTAAATAAACAAAATTTATTGTGCTTAGGACGGAGGGAGTACTGTTATTTTCTGTTTATTTTGGCCGGCACCAATGAAATCGCTTTTGGGTGCGAAAGCTGTAGCCAACTCAAACCCCTCCAAATTAGGGCTTATTCAATCTCTAAGGGCCTGTTCGGCGCCGACTTATAAGTTGGTCAACCCAACTTATAAGTCCGTTTTAGTAAAAAGAGTGTTCGTTTGCTACTTATATGCAACTTATAATTTGACTTATAAGTCATTTTTTAAGTTCCGGTCAAACCTTATGAAATGACAAAAATGCCCTTCCTTGTTTTTTTTTCCTTCTTCTTACTAAAGGACATTTTAGTAATTTTTACATTTTACTTAACTTATAAGTCATTATTACCCGAACACATCCGCAACTATTACTTATAATTCCCGACTTATAAGTAAAAATACTCCCGAACACTTTTACTTATAAATCTACTAAAATTTTAACTTATAAATCTATTAAAATTTTAATTTTAAATCAAAAAAAAAAAAAGTCATTCCCGAACGGACCCTAAGTCTTTCTCTCGCCTCTCGGTTACTCAATCTACGGTTCCTACCCAAGTAACTGTAGGTAAATCCTTAACGGAAGAAATGGCGAATTTCACAGAGCAACTGGAAGAAATCAAAACCCTATTATCTTCCCATTCAACGTCAAACAAACCCTTTGCTTACTCAACACTCTTACATCTCCAAGAACACTCCACTAGTGACCTTCTTTGATTCAATCGCTTGCTAATTCGTCTCACTCCCTCATCTCCTCGACCCTTATGACATGTTCAATGACGACGAAGAAATGTAAGTTCTTTAATTTTATAACTTCGCGTTTTTATTGTTTGGAGAATCAATCTCTTTCAGATTCTTGTTCTTTTTGGGCTTATATTTTTTGAATTTTAGTGGTGCGCAGGCTTTGAAGTGCTCGGGGTTCATGATTTACCACCCTTCCATTGTTGCGGTGATTTCAGGTGTGTAGGGTGATTGTTATTCAGTACTTAATCCGTAAAATCCATTATTTTCTTAAAGGCGTTTTTCTTTGTTCTTTTTTGAATATCATGGAATAATCACAGCCGAACAGATGACAACTATTGTATAATTAGATGATATAACTTCTTAAAGTAATAGATAAATCAAAAGCATAAATTAGATAAATTAAATAAAAGAGAGGGAGATCCCACTTTTTGCGTGAAACTTCAAACAAGACCTGGCATACGCCATAATCATTTTATTCGAAGTCATATGGCTGATGGAACATCAATGCTCATAAACTTGAGTCCCATACCTCAAGTAGAACCACCTAGGTCTCATTCCCTATGCGAGTCCCACCCAGGACCATATCAATCCGCCATGCTTCTAAGCATGAACTCCACATTGACCCATTTTCCCATTTTTGGCGGCTTTCACTTTAGTTTTTTTTTCTTCCTTGTTTTAAGCAGTGCTTCATGTGACTGTGTGAGACTCGTACCCTTGACGTGGTGCCAAAAGTCGTATGATTGATTGAACACATTAGATGAGTGAACACTCTTAAACTCGAATCACATACCTTAAATGGACCGTAACAACGACACATAAGATGCTTTTCGTGGTACTAAAATGTATTTTTTTGTTTGTTTTATTAGGAGTCAATTTTTAAGTTGTCAAAACAAACTGGTATCTGGAAGCTACACTTGACTAGTGAGAGTAAATGGTGGTGTTGGCCTAATAGGAAAGGCAAGGCTAGAAATTAGCAAATTACACCATTATTAATGTCCTACTGTCTACTGATCCAACATTAATAAAAGGGAAAGAGGATCCTAAAGTTAACATTTGGGTTTTTGGCATGGCAGGAAATGATGCTAATATTATTGTGGAGTTGTTGGAGAATGGGATAACAACCACTAATATTAAGCTGAAGTTGAGTTGATATTATCATAATAGATTATCATTGTTTTTGATCAATTAAACCCAGCAAGTCTTTACATGTTTACCATTTTTTACAGTATGTTTGTAATTTAGGTGTGTGGTGTATATCAATTCAACAATTCAATGCATCGTTGTTGGCTGAGAAGTTCACATCTTTGTTGAGAGCAATCATTCATGCTCTTGACAATCCAATTGGTTCTCTGTCAACCACCTTTGAGGCTATTCAAGTATGATTGCATTTTGTTCTTTTGCTTTTCAAATGATGAGATATATTAGGAGTTTAGAGCAGTAAGACTAAAAGTATTATTATATAAACTGAGATATTAGTTTTTTTGGCATCCTGATATATAGCTTTCAAATATTTATAATTTAATATCTTTGAGTTTGGAAAAAATTAAAGCAATAGCCTTTGGCATGCTATTTTTATAGACCATGGCAAAGCTGACAACTCAGTTAAGTGAAATGATGAGAGAGGCGAGACGCATCAAATACATGGGCTCCTCTAATATACAGAAGACTAGTTAGCATTGATAAAAGGGAGAAAGATATGGCACAAAGATGTTTACTAAAGATTAGATATACAATATGTCCTCCACCCTAAGCTCTGTCAAGGGTATCAAAAGTTACATAAGCTGTTAAATATTACCTCCTTACCTATTATCTTTGAGATTTAAATGTGCCAATTAGGTGTGAAAGCATTTTCATAAAAATATTCTTTTATAGCATTACATTCTCAATCCTAAGAATGTCAAAGCTGAATTTATAACATGTATGGCTTGTGTGAATTGATATTTTATCTATTTCATGTAGTCACTGTTTTTCGACTGAAGTATTTAATTGAATTTATATACTAACTGATTTGTATAGATATCTTTGTGATTTAGGGAGGTAAATAATTGTATTTCATTGGTAAATATACTGGTATGAAGCTGGTAAGAGTGTCTAATGAGGAATTCATCTGATATAAGAATTTATGCTGAACCCTTTATTAACTTAGAAGAAAAAAACATCTTTCGTCCATGAGCACAGCCATTCTGTAGAGGTTTAATACAATAGAATTTTCCACCCTACAATTGTTAACATGGTGATTAACGGAAAAGAAACTTTTAGTGTTAGATTTTGAAGAGTTGGTGTATAAGCTTTTGGATTGGAAGCCAGTGAAGATATTGGCACCAGATTAGAGAATTTTGGTAGGTGGAAATTCATAATTTATTATGTTGTATTATGTAGAATCTTAAATATTATGTTTTTTATCCATGAGACGAAGGCTAAAAGTTGAGGGGGAGGGGAGTGTTGGTTAGAGCTTAGTTATGATTTAAAAATATAAGAAAAGAGGATTTGGTGTGATACTCAACAATAGATCCTCTGCTGTTAAGGGTGTTCTGCCAACAGTAACTTGATTCTTTTTGTGAGTTTGGGTTACTAACTTACTATGGAATAGAGGAAAGCATGGGTGGAGGGCCTGGATGCTGGAGCTGTTAGAGTTGATGCCCTAGAGGCTAATTATTTGATGTAATTGCTTAACATTTTTTTATATTATATTTGATTGAATAAATGGATTATTTTATTATAATTTCATTTACTGCGTTATATAAATGTTAGCATAATAAAAGTTCTTAGAATAGTGATACGAATTATATAGCTTCAAGTATGTGACTTGAACATGAGATTATATAATTACAATTAGTATCATTGCTCTTAAATGTCCCTAGTCGAGTATTATTGTTAATGGAACAACAATGATGCATTGAGACTAGTATGTGGATTGACTGATGGCCAAATCTCATTGGTCATAAATATATGAGATATTTGAGTCAATGCATATTACCCACCGTGAGAATTCTACGTGGAGTATTATGCAAAGTGTCATAAGAAATTCTCATAGTGACAATGATGTAACGATCCTCTGACCTAAGATTACTATATTATTACACGAGAATTTATGTACTTTGATATCATCAAATGTCACCTTTAATAAGGTGGACAATAAAGGTGATTATTGGGTACATCGTGAATCGTGTGAGGAATATGAGTGATCTAGATGGAATTTAACCCTCCTATATATTAAGGGTGATATCCATAGGCCTCTTGATTGAGTGGGACTATGAAATGCATGACCATGCTCAAATAGTGATTTGTTTTATATAGTCTACTCATTGATCAAGAAAACTCAGATTAAATTATGAAGAGTATAACACTTTTCATGCCTCGAGTTTAATCTAGGATGTCAAGGTTAAAAGGATTAAATTGCATTGAAACATTGGTCACGAAAAGGTTGCATCGAATCACCGATCTTATTATTATTTAGGTAGCAGTGATGTATTACTAGATGCCGCTCACTGTTTATAATTTTATAATATGATTTTAAAATTATTGTCAACATAATAATAACCTATAGGGTCACACACTTAGAACGTATTTAAAAAGGAATTAATTTAAATTGTAAGTATTTAAATATGTCAATATGATTGATAGTATTTAAAATTACGAATTTAAATTAATAGGATAATTTATATATATATGTATATTAATTAAGTTAGACTTAATTAATATATAATATATATAAATTCGGATTTTATTTTTCTAATTAAATTAGGTTTTGGTTAATTCCTATTAACTACTATATATATGATATATCAGTAGTCTTAATCACGTAAGGAACAAAAACTAAAACCCTAGCCGCTTTCAGAAAGAGGCTAGAGAGAAAAATAATTCGGAAATTCTAATCTTGGTGGCTAGTATCGCGGTTCCTTTTGCTGCAGATTGTGGGTCGATTCGCGGAGCGTCTGTGTGGATACCGTAGAGACGCAGTCGTTAGATTGCGTTGAGGATTCGAGGCTGCTTCAGAATTCACCAGCGTCTCCATTCAAGCTTACATAATCGGTAAAACAAATTCTGAACCTCTGATTAATCTGTTTTCGCATGGATCCTGTTTTAGGATTTCAAAAAAATTTTAAATTCCGCTGCTTTCACTGTATCAAAACCCTATCGGGAGCTACCTCTATATTGTGTGGATATCGATTCACTAGACTACTTTTGAAAGAAAAGAAATTAAAATGCCAAAGGAGGACTAATTTTCCCCCTTGAAGACATATAGTCCTACTTTGGAGGAAAAAATGAATATTCTGATGGCCTAGAATTTCTTGAGACTTGTTTATCTAGGAAGGTTGCATCAGAAGTCACACCCAGAAAGTTTAAAATCTGCTCTCAAATTCTCAACATGCAATTTCCTTTCAAATAGAAAGAACACATTTAGTTCAGGTTATTTTATTTGTTACGGTACTGTTAGAAGTGATTCTCAGAAATATAACATAGAAATTTCAGGCATATGACTAGGCTATATACATTTACAAAATACATATACCAACCCAAATAGCATGCCTTGACCAAAAATGCAACCAATTGTACCAACATTACAGGCTATGTCCAGTTTCCTGCAAGGAATAAGATTTGCTCAAATGAAGTTGAAACTTCCAGTGAGTAAATGATCGTAAGCTTAATATCTGGAAGAAATTTCTTTACTGTTATTTTGAGGCACTTTCTGTGGGCCACACTTGCTTTAAGTTTATGACGTAAGCTTAATTAAGTTGTTTTGCAACATTGTGCAGTGCTTGGTATTCTAAATGTGCATTTGTGTCTCTTGAACAGGTGGTTGTGCTAGATATGAAGAGAAAACTGCTTCCTGCTAATGAAGGAACTGTTAAACAAAGGCTTCAAGATTCAAACGCTGCAAGCATGGGGGATGGTTTATTCGGTTAATTGGACCTTATGCTTTGAAGAATAGGCATCAAATCAATGAAATTCTGAAGATTCCTGAACAGACATTTTCTGATCTTGACCCTCAAATCCAGATTGCTTCACAGGTATTCCTGTCCAAATATATTAATCTATTGATGCCTTCTTTGGTTCTTTATATCACAGCATAGTTATTTCTCATCACTGTGAATAAAATTGCAGCATGCATTTGTACTAGGTGATTAGTCTGAATATTCTTGACAGTATCACAGTCAAAGTCCTAGACTCCTAGTCGACATGTTACTTAGGAAGGAAACTATGCCATTTAGTCATTGACATCATGACATGGTAAATATATGAAGTATTTGCTTAATCAACGGTATTAAATGTTCTACCTAGTACTGGTCATCAATATAGTTAAAGTGGATCTTGTAGTCAAATGAAGCTCAACAAGAAGATTTTGTTATCTTAATAATTCTATACCTCAGTTTCTTCTCTCAATATCATAATAGCATCCTGGAATACACACCCCTAGCCATATCAGTGCTTAGCTACTTATCTTACTTCCTCCAGATTGCTCCTATACATGGCACTAAAGTGGTAAACACAGTTGCTGACCATACTCAAGTTAGCTAATTTATATGCTGTGAATTTTCCTTCTCTGTAGATGTTAGCAAGAATGCAAAATGGTTAGACCTTTAACTGCTAGAAGCAGAAGCTAATTGGCTTCTTTGATAAATCTCCCACTGAGATATACCCAGGAGTGTTTTGCAATCAAAATCAACAAGATCATTTTGAAGCCTTAATTCTAGTTTTGAGGCAAATCCCATCTGTCATGCAGTCAATTAAATCTGTTTATCTAGATTAAAATATATTTAAATCTGTGTCTAATCAAATAAGGTGCACCATACTTTTGCAGGTTGCTTGGGAAGGTTTAATTGATGCTCTTATTCAGCCTCCAGAACAAGCTCCAGAGACCAATAGAGGTGGTAATCATCCAGTGCAAACATCTATAGAGAAAATCTGAAGTAGATAAATTGTTGAAAAGAATTAAGCTCATAATGACACCCCTAACAGGAATCCTTTCAAGTAATGGTGATATATCTGTTCACTCATCCTGTCTGAATATGTGGTGTTATCTTCTTCATAAACTTTACATGTCTGTTAACTGTCCATCGGTGGTCAAATTTGTTTGGGAGCCTATATTTGAAGTTGTCTTCCAAGTTAGAGCTGAAAGTAGGAACATGTGGTTATTTAAGTTCTGTGTGGAGCTGCTGGATAATTTTGCTTTAGCAAGAACTAAAGATGTAAGGGATGACTTTGACAACCAGGTAAGTGGTCCATTATCAGTTGAAACGCCTACGATTGGAGCTCTTTTATCTGGAGAAAGCTCATGGAAGCATTATCCCATTAAATGGTTGCCTTGGGATCTTAGTCAGTTGGACTTCTATTTAAAGATGGTGTATATCCTCATTAGTAATGGTTCAGTGAACACTGTTGCTCCTGAAATTAAGAGTTTGTCATCTACTGCTGTGTTAAGAATATTTAGATCTGTCTTGAGACAAATCCATAATGTTTTGATAAATTCATCCATTACATACAAGAAGGTTATGATATGTGTAAGTAAAATGTTGACATTTGTAAAGAAAATATATGAAGGTGCAACAGAAAAGAAAATAGTGACAGTAGTTATTTGCATCAAACTTCTCTCCAATTTGTGGAGGCTGTCACTGAGGAGTTGGGTTCTTCTACATTGGGATCCCCCATTTACAAGGTGGCATTAGACTTCAAGTACATTGGCAACCTGGGATCAGCAAGCGAGTTCAGACATGGAAAATCGCTGGGTATCTGCTTTCTGGGTCACATGAATATGGTCTACGCAATTGTGTACCTATTAGTACTTTATTTATGTACTGTGATTAATTTAACTTTGAATGTACCCGAGGCGGGGTCTATTATACAGGGGATGTTCAAGTACTTAAGTTCAATATTGTCCTCATATGATCCTTCTGAGATTCTCCATGCCATTACCGATTTATTGTATAAACACTCGCTATTTGAATGCTTAGATGTATGGGTAGCTATAGCCAATTGTCTAAAGTCTTACATAGATGGTGACAAGGACCTCTCTGTACTGAAAATAGAGTCCGACATCCCTGGATATCTTATTTTATGTCAATTCTTGTCCCATCCATTTGCTTCACTCTGCGGCCCACAAACACTATTGTCACCAGTAAAGACTTGTGGATCCCTGAAATCTGTTGTTTCCTTGCAATCATGTAAAAAGCTTGAGCTCGAGCATGTTATTGAAGTGTAGAGGTTGCTTTATTTTTCAGTAAACAGTGCCTCACGATGATAAGTAGGATTTTATTCCTATTTATTAGGTATTTTTAGGCTTAATTAATTGTGAGTTTTTGAGTATTGTTAGTATTTTAGGTCATTTTATATAATTTATGTAATTTTATGTGTTTTTATTATTTTTAGTATTTTTATATTATTTTTAATTATTTTATTTTGTAGAAAAATAAGCTTGGGGGCAAATCTGCAAATTCTGCAAACTTCAGTGGCATAATGGTAATTTCCTACGTGCGACCACGCCATGCGCGCGTACAAGAATAATGCAGCAGAAGCGAACGACGCCGTTTGGCGATTAATGGTAATAGTCCGCGCAATGCGCGGAGAAGAGGACAAAATAGCGCGCGCAGGAATCATACGACGTCGTTTTGCGTCCGGTGCCGAAAGCCTCCGCGCAATGCGCGGAGGAGGATGCTGACGTCAGCAGTACGCGGCTGGAGCGTTGACTTGGTCAACAACGCGTGAAGGGCGTGTTTGGCGCGCGTTAATTTTGTAGAAACAAGATTATTTCGAGATTATTGTATTAATTTGATTCCAAATTGGATTTCTTTTCCACATTAGCTTAGGATTATTATTGTACTTCTATAAATACATTAGATTAGATTAGAGTTTTTAATTATTATCAGATTAATATATACAATTAGGAGCTCTCTCTCTCAGGTTTTTCTTATCTATTATTTTTATTATGTTTGACTAATTTTATTATTCAGTTCTAGGGAATTTCAAACCCAATTATAATTAATGGTTTAATTAATTCAGCAATATTATTTATTCTTCCTCATATGAAATTATTTATGATAATCTGTTTTAATTGTTTATTTGATATTGGGTTTGATTGATTTAATTTTGGCCTGTTGAGTTGATCAAATTATTATCAATTGCTAGATTTAGGAATTATATTACGTGTAATTGATATTGTTCATAATCGTTGGTAGTGAATAGTGATAGATAATTGTGGTCAAACTTTTATTTATTGCTATGGTTATCATGATGTAAGTTAAACAATCCGAGCTTATGAGGTTGTTGCTTAGAATAATTTAATTTCCTTGTGATTAATGCTTCCATTATATTAAATTTAGAGAGTTTGTTCTAGGTTGTATAATGGTTAGAATATAATGAAGAGCTTGTTTTATTAGATTAAAATTATGGGAAATTTCGGATAGCAGAGCTTGTTGTTATCTAGGGTTATTGGTTTCATGGAAGGATAAAAATATATTTTGATTGATTGATCTATTAATTGTAAGGGTGAGATTGAACCGAAGAACTGAAGTTTTTAATTTATTAATTAATTTTATTAATTTACTTTTATTTAGTTAATTAATTATAGTTAGTTCAAAACCCCCAAATCTAGTTTACATTGCATAAAAATAAATTAATCATTCTCTGTGGGTTCGACCCTTGCTTGCTATTATACTGAGTTTGTGATTGAAAGTAAGGATTAATTTTGGAGTGTTAACGACAGCTACCACACGACTTGAGTGTTCCTCCTTGAAGAGTTTCTCTGAATCAGGATTGTGGTCTCCTCTCTTTGTGCGGAGAAGTTGTGATATGTGTTCTGGAACAGACTGACATACGAAGAGGGGAGCACAAGTAAAGAGAATGGTGGCTGCAGGAAATTCATTAGCATCAATAATATCTTGGAATCTGCTGCCAGGTAATCGCCAACATCTTTTTACTGAACTTCACACTATATGTTAGTGCCCTTGTAGTACAATAAGGCACACCTAATTGGGCATGTTTGGTTCATTTTGAGGGCTGGACTGTGTTGGATTTTTTCTATAAAAATCCTGTTTATTTAATGTTTATTTATGTTGGACATTTATTTATTAATAAAAGTACATCATTCTTCATTTATTAAATGGTCATTTATTTTGTTTATATAAATCTCCAAATTTATATATATATTATGATTTATGTGTATAAATAAGTATTATACACAGAAGATATAAATCATATGTAATATATATAAATAAAAATATAATGGTTTATCAAACCTATGATAATTTGAAGATATTATCATGTTGGTTGTAGTGCTTTAATAAAGATGATTTATCTTGATCATAAAAGTTGGACTTCTAATTAAAGTATTAGTGCATTAACGATGTGCATTAAACAGATCACGTGATAATATTTTATTTATAAAATATTTTCACATAAATACTAATTTGTGAATGTTTCTTAATTTTGAAATAATAATGGACTTAATATTGTTATATATATTAATTTAATATTCCAATGAGTGGAATTATATTGTGTTAATTGATACTTCGGAATGTTAATTAGTATATTTAATTAATATCAGGAACATTATTATTGTCAAAACATTTATAAGATTTTTCATAAGATAATTTATTATTGATCATAGAATTTTGGCCAAGTCTTTTAATATTTATTATTAAAATAAATGATTTAATTGTTAAATCAATTTATGATCAAATGAAGATAAATTATGGACTTATGAAATTAGTTTAAATATATTGGGATTGTATTTAATTCTAAAATATTTATGTACATCTATAGAGGAAATATTTATAGTTTATTATTAAAGGGTTTATTTTAATTAATTCCTGGACTGAAGCGAAATTACAATTATTTAATGGAATTAATTGTAATTAATATTGTTTTAGTATATTATTATTAGATAATAATATATAAATAAGTATTGAAGTCAGAATAGGAATCCCTTAGTATTCTCATTCTAGCCTAATATGAATCATTTTTATTACATAGATAATGATCAATAAGGATATAAATATATCATTGATCAGATACGTGAAATAGAAGAGGTTACTATTCCAAATCAGAATAAAGACCAATTGACCAAATAGCATATACTCTCTCTCTTTTTAAGAAAAACAAGTAAAAATATTTTTTCAGAAGAGTGCTTTAGAGACTACATTCCAGATTCAGCATAAAGTTATAGGAAAGAAGATCGTGAGGATACTTGAAGATTCAGACGTGTTAATCCAACCAAGTACTAGGTAACAATTAATACTATAGATACATAGTATATATAATTGTTGTTTTGTATAAAACCATAAATATGATCTTGTTTTATTAAATTTTTAAAACTACTTTTTGGAGAATTTTCCCAACAACTGTTGATAGCCTTTTCTGCAGGAATGATTAGATTATCTCCTGAGCTGCTTAGTTTTGAAAAAGTGGGCCTAGTGCAAGAGTGGATTGCATAACAAAATTGAATTGCATTGGTGAATTTGAGTTGGGGCAGAGCAGTCAAAGCTCCAACTCATATTGATCTCTGATGTTTGAACTAATAATTCAAACGACTTTTGGAAACAACATTAGTTTTATAAGATTAACTTGATTCTTGTTGGGTCCTTCACTGATACCTTGATGAAGGCTCAAACAAGAATATGTGGCACATGATGATCGATAGAAGTTGCTTAGGCAAGATGATAACGTTGTACCAATCCTCTTCTTGAATAACGTTGTACCAATCCTCTTCTTCTTGATCTGGGGGGACATTTAATACTCTTTTTATTCGTTTCTTTTATACTTTTTGTGTTATTTGGCTTTGGCTTTCTTCTTTATAGATTGGAAGTTTCTTGTTAAAAGTTGTCGTTTATCTGCTGATGTGTTCGCCTTATTTTGGTCACTCATCCATGAGGTGCACCCTCAATCTGCTGTGCATATGATAATATAAATTCACCGTTAGCATCCACAAGGCTAGAAATGTGTTTTAAGGGGACACCAGGCTAGCTTCAACTTCCTCTTGCTAATTGTTATTGCTCATTTTTTATTGTGGATTTGTACAGGTTCATGAGTCTGCCATGGACAAAGGCATCATCATCAACTCCATCAATTGACCTTCCAGTAGTCTCAAGGTAAGTAACTAGTGCTAGTTCATCAATTCATGAGTTCGTTCATTTAATTGTAATGCATATTGTGGGAGTTTCAGTTTATTATCCACATTGATGCATTTTGTGGGCCGTCTTTCCTTCAACGAATATATTATTTCATTCATGGAGGTTTGTATATCTTGCTTTGCAATTCCCTTAGAATTTTACAATTTAGAATCAAGTCTGGAAGATATGCTTATTATACCCAATGTTGATTTCTACATATATAGACTGATTATGCAAAAACAATGCCTAGTTGAACTGTTTCCACCTGGCTTCTTTTGGAGTTAAACAAAACCCTTCCTGGTCTTCTTATTCATATATGCTTACTTATAAAGTACATTTCAGTTCAACTGGAAGCAGTTGCCTAATCTTTATTCCTGAAGTTACTTTTGAAACATGTCTATTTAGAGGTAATACAGAACATTGATTTTTTTATTGCCTGTTTTTCAAAATTAGATTATGTTGAGCCCGTTGTATCAACGGATATCAGAAGTAGAAGTACACAATGAGAACAACGAATGTCAACTTCAATTATTATGGGTCAAAATCCTTAATTGTTTGCAGATTAGTCGGCCACCAATAAGCTTTTCCTTCCTCAAAACTTCAAGCACTCCCTACTTGAAACAACTCTTGACCATCCAAATATCTCCATATCCGATCCTACCATCAAGTTTCGGAATTCTACATATGGGGAACAGATGAAGTTAAACTATCCACAAAGCTTAGTTCCCATTCTGGACAAGCTCTCGAGAAATGGGAAAATAAAACTGTGGACGAAGCCATTCTAAATTAGATGACATTAGTTGTCCACAAAGACCCAAGATGACTACAATGCTGAACCTGGGTTCAAAAAGAGTAGAACTGGTGGGGGACAAAGTGAGGGGTTGTCAGCGCGATAGTTCGAGTTCAAAAAGGAAAAAGGAAGTGAGACGAGCATAAGGAAGGGTGAGAGATTGTGATGGACGAGGTCCTGATATTCGGACTTACACAAGCGTAGATTTATCTCAAGGGAATGAGGAGTCGTAAGAGAGCCAGGAAATCCGAGATGCAGATTCCATCTTGGAGGTGTTGAGAAAAGATGGTAAACTTTCTTGAATATCCAGGAACTGGTTTGGCAAGGCATTCTCACTTGAGCATGTGTTTGTTATATTTATGTGTTGTGCTGTAAACATGTAATATGTAAATAGATGTATGATGGATATAAAGTGCGATTAATCCAACTATTTTGAGCTGGACCTTGATAAGCCCCTAATTCAATTCTATCTGATACTGTAACTTCGAGAATGAGCCAAGCAGGAATTTACCAATAGGCATATATTGTTTTTATGCAAATCCAACCCTAGACAAGAATGTATTCCTTTCGGACGAAACGCATGTAATAAGAATGATATTAATTAATAATACTCTTCTAACATTTTAAAAAGCTCAACACTCGTTCAAGAAGTCCGGAATTAATGTGAATAAAAAAGAGCTCAGGGAATGATGATGAAAATGATGATCTCATCTACCCAGGGGTAAAGAGTAATTAAACCTTGCTCAAATTCAAATTAGATGTATAAATATGCTATTTTTATTTTTAGAGGCTTACCTTGATCTTACCTTTACCCGTTACTCCTTCAAAATCTAAAATTCAGAATTAATTTTAATTAATACAATACTTAATATTATAAATTATTTAAAAAATAATATTATGTACAAAAATACTAACACTAAAATAAAAAATATAAAATAAAACGGATGGGTGTTATTTAATTTTGGAGATAAATTTTTTTTTTTAGTCTCACGATTGTCAAAATTACATTTTAAAAGCATATGTTAATTCTATAGTATTCTTGTTGTAGATTCTAAATTCAACTAACTAATTAAATCTATAATAAGTTGGAATATAGTCTATAATCATGAGGCCTTTTTTTTTATCTTTTCACTTTCAATAGCATTACGAGCTCCGGAGAAAATTGGTGAAGAGTCTAGGAGGAAAAATTGGATAAAATATCAATTACTATTATATAATGAAAAATGTCAATGATTTATTTTTTAAAATGACAATTTAAATTATAAGTAAAATTTATGAGTTAATAGTTTTGAATTTTATAGACAGATAATTTTTTAAGATATTAAATATAATGGTGTATGCAAAAAATATAATTTGCTAATTTCTAACGATTCAAAATTAAAAAAAAAAGAAAAAAGAGTCAAATAAATCGTGGAGGATGTATCATCAATAACTATATGTAACAAAATATTAAGAAATTTTATTTAATAATTTTATCGAGTCATATTAGTTAGTCATGAGTTAATATCGAATTAATCATTCAAATTTTTATATTTTTTTTATACAATACATAAACTTTTTAATATATATAATTATCTTTAATATTATATATGTATTATATTAATAAAAAATATTAAATATATTAATAAAAAATTATTAAATATCTATTAAAAAGTAATATAAATTTGTTTTAAGTAAATCCCATGTCGAGTACCAAATTTAAGGATTGATTATCGTTAAATAGATGTCAAATCCCAAATTAGATGCGCTCAAAATTAGGGATAAACATGGTGCAGTTTGATGTGGTTTAAAACTTAAATTGCAAATGAAACTATTTAGGTGTGGTTTGACAAATTCAAAATCACACATGAAACCGCTTGTGATTGGTGCGGTGTAGTTTTGAACCATACGATACGATTTCATTTGGTGTGATTTCGATTTCAAAACCAATTAAAATAATTAAATTTTATGTAATTTAAATTAATAATTTAACATCACACAATATTAAATACTACTTTGATAATACACAATCACACACAACTTTACTTATAATGATAATATTTTGTCTAAATAAAAGTAAAATAGAATCTGAAACACATGAAAGATATTATCTCTTTACGTATAAAAATTCTAAACAGATATAATTATAATTTGAGATAATTCCAAATATTTATACATTATAATAATATTTTTTAATATACTTTATTTTGACAATATATAATACGGTGAGATTTATTACATGCTGTTTTTCTTAAAAATTAAATTTAAATTATTTTTATAGTTTTTTAACCCATTTAAAATTGTCATATATATTAAAAGTATTAATACAATTTTAATTAATGTGATTGGAATGATTTTTAATACGATTTGGGGGATAATTCGAATACGATTTGGGGGATAATTCGATTCCTTGTTCGCCCTGCCCAAACCCAATTGCTCGCCTCGACGCCCAACGCGAACACTCTAAATCGACAAGTCTCTCTGGACGAACCCCCTCTATCTCTAAACTCTCTCTATATACATACTCTCCCATTTGGATTTCTCTCTCTAAATCGACGAATCGAAGTCGATTTATAAGCTCTCACACGGCGTGCAGAGCTTGTATTCTCTTTTCTGTATTAGGAACTCTAGGTTTTAAACTCCAATTGAGATTCGAATGTGCACAGAAGAGTATAGATTGAACTAAGACTTTGAACTGAGACTTTGGACTACCAAGTTAGGGTTTTTGGATTCAAGTTCTACATTTTTCTGTGATTTTGTTTGCTGCTTGATCGATCTTTGAATGGACTCGCGAGATTCTTCCTCGGTGGCCGCTCCTAACAGGGATACGTCTTCTTCGCCACCCGAAGATGATGGTTCTCTCTCTGTCACTTCCGCCTTGGCCAAAGATGCTGCTTTGCTTTTCCAGTCAGGGAAGTTCGCAGACTGTCTCAAAGTGTTGAATCAGCTTTTGCAGAAGAAAGAAGGCGATCCGAAGGTGATGTGCTTAATTTTTGTAATTGATTTATGAAATGGTTAGGTGCTATTAGTAGAAATGGCAAATGTGATTTGGATTGAATTGAAGTGAGTTTGATTTGTTAAATGACGATATGAATTTTTAAATTTTGCAGTTGCTTTTAGTTTTAGTAGTTTAAAGCTATCATTGATTGGTTTATGGTTCTTTGTGTTGAAATTTTATTTTTTCTTCTTTTTTTACAATACTAGGCTGCCTTTTTTGGTAAATACGCTTTATAATTTCCAATTACATTTAGCTTATTTGTAAGAGGCAAAAGATGAAATGAGGTTAGGTTGTTTGCAATGCTGAGATTCTTATAGAATATAGAACTTTCTGCATTTGAGAAATTCAGGTGGAGCTATGGCAGTTGAATATAAGTAATCTAAGTAAGAGTCTTTAAACTTTGTTTAGAGAACACTTTTTAAACTGCATTTTGATTCATTCTTTTTATTTCTTTCTTTTCTATTTTAAGAAAAAGTGTCTACCTAAAATATATAGGAAAGCAATACGAGTGCTATAGAAGATTTGTATATAATACCTTAGGGTTTTTAGACCGAGGACAATTGACTTTACTGGTAATAGGTTTGGGTTATGGATCTTGTAACCAGTCTTATGTCTGTGATACCATAGAATTTGCCTGGACCAGGGCTCCAGGTATCTGGTCTGTGAATACTAAGGTATGCACAAGTGGCCTTTGTTCTGCAAGTGCGTTTTCTGGTACTTTATTTGTTGAGATATCAGAGAATTTAGCAAAAACACCTCAGTGCAGCTTAGGAACAAGCAGAACCCCACAAGTAAGAGTAGCCTCTAATTGTGAAATTCTTTCTGGATCTTTTTTATGCTTATTTGGCTCAGCGACCTTGATTTTAAGATTGAATGCTCCATTTTCTAATAGCTCCTTGGGGAATATTGTCACTTTTTCTAAAAGCTTATTTGTTACTTTTTATCTGTAAGTAGTACACAGCTGCAACTGCAAGTGTGTTAGTTTGATGAGCGGAAAAAGTTTGAAGCCAGTCTAGGTTATAATTGTAAATTATGGTCGTGCACTTGTGCTCCTTGCATATGTTTTCTAATTATAGAAATTTTATGGGGTTTTTGGTTTTAAAATCAACTTATCCATTTGAACACTGATATGTCTATTTTTTACAATTGTTTCTTTTGATGGTTCTGAGGCATATTAACGCGTTCTTGTTTTGGCCTTTCTTTCATTTCCTGTCTTAGGTTCTTCATAATATTGCTATCGTAGATAACTTCCATGATGGCTGTTCAAATCCAAAGAAGCTCCTTGAAGTACTAAATAATGTTAAGGTATGAGTTCATTTGCTGGTTGTTACTTTAATGTATTGTTATATGCTAAATAGCAATTCCTCCATTTTATATCATCATATACATGGCTGGGGTATCTGCCTACGCATAGGCGCAATTTGCAAGTTTTATCTATGTAGAAAAATGTGCAAAAGGTTTTGAATAACTGCACTAGCATTCTAGACCTATATGGGTGTAACCTACACGGCTATGTTATCGCCTTTATTATGACTACTGTTTTTTCTTTTATTTCCTTAATGTTGTACATGTAATGGGGGTTCCCTCTCAGCTAGACCTACTATTTAGGCCAAGGGCCAAAATAAAAAAAAAATAAGATAGGGAATTAGAAAGTTAGTATAATATTTTAGAAATATCCGGCTTATGGGTTGTTTTTAAAATATGGTGCAATTTAGCAAAAGTAGCTTAAAATAAAAATTCTATATATTGAACACATGTATGAGATTAAAATTCTATATATTTATGACATGTATGAGATTACTGATATCTAGATGAAAATTATGAATTGAAGAAGGTGCTCGCCAAAACCCACCCAACCCAACCTGAGCCTGTGAATTTTAACACGGTTTGGTACATGGGCAACAAAAGCTAGGTCTGTCCTTTAAGCCTGCAAAACTCGAACCCAAGGAATTTTGTGTGAGTTGGGACTATGATGACCTCCCCCCTTAACCTGCCCAAGTTGCACCCTTATTTCCAAGAGCCCTTTTTAGTCTAACAATCTCTTCCTGGCCATTGCCGATTACCACAATTTCATCCACATATACAGTCAAGCAGGCAGAAAGCTGCCTAATTTGCCGAATGAACAGGGTATGGTCTACATTGCTTTGACTGTACCCTTGAGTCCTCATAGCCTTGGAAAATCTGCCAAACTAGGCGATGACTATTTAAGACTCTGAACTAGATGCTTAATTGACAGTCTATATAATTGTAGCAATATTTATAAAGGAATAAGGGGAAAGAAAGAACTTATCTTTAACTGTACGAGTATACAACTTAACGTAAAATTAAGTCCCAAATTCTAAGTGGAGATAAAAAGTCATCTCCAAAGGTAGAAAGCGTTTTATGGAATATTGTATAAAATGAGTGAATTATATGCTGAAAGAAAAAAAGCTTTTAATCTGATGTTTTAATTCATGTCCTTAAAATTGTATTGCTACCATATAGTATCGTATGATATGCGTCAAGGTATGCTAACGATTTTATATCAATTACTAATGTAATGCTTCGTATCGTATACAAACAACTATACCACAAACTCATTTAGCTATTGAAGCTTTGTGGAACACCAACACCTACTATAAAATACTCCCTCTGTCCCATTTTAGTTGGTGCTTAATGTGTTTTTTGGTGTGTGGCACGTAGTATAAATAAAACACAATTAACTTCATAAAGTTTGTACCTTACATTAAAGGAAGCAACTAATGTGGGATGGAGGGAGTATGCTATAGAAAAAAAAAGGAAGAGAAATGAGGCTGTATGGTTCAAATACAAATCACATAATTAGTCGAGGATTCAAAATAATATTATTGTTCTTTTTGGTTTGACAGTTGGATTGCAATATATCTGTTGTTGTAAATAGGTTATGTTTGTTTCATTTTGTAATCCTTCTCGTAAGGCTCAGTAGTTACATATTATAACTGTACTTGACAAAGCAAAACACACGTTGATCAGAAAAGATAATAAAATTTATTAAGTGAACTATTTTAAGTAGGTGATGTCATGCAGAATGTTGGGGATAACAAGTAGGGTTGTAAGTTGTAACCGAAAATTTCGTATCCGTTCGCATTTGTATTTGAAAAAAAAATGAATATTATTCGTATTCGAAATAAAACGAATATATCTGTATTCAGTTTTAAGATATTCGTAAATAAACGGATACGAATATGGATATAGGTGTATTTGTATTAGTTTAACACTCGACGGATAGCAGATATCTGGTATTTCATATTCAGATTCGTATTCGTTTCCGTATCCGAAATTTGTATCCAAATAACTTGTATGTGTGTTTATAAATATATTAATAATTTAATTATCCATCATTATATATATGATGATTAAGTAAATATAATTTTTTTCAAATAATTTTCCTTACATATATAATAATTAGTTTTTACAATTATACGAAAATTATTTTTAAAATATGTTATTTCACTTTTAGAAAATAAAAAATAACACTTTTAAATATAATATTAAAAGCTGAAATAAATTCATTTAATGTTAGTTAATATATTTTTTCTATTTTAAAGTGTAAATATCTAAAATGTATCATTTAACGAGAAAATTATATACTATAAGAATACAATTATAGTCAGTAGTTTGTTATAAATGTTTTATTTTCAAAACTTACGTTCGAGAATAAGATTTAATGATAAATTAGTATTATATTTCATTGAAAATGTAGTTAATTTGATATTTTTTCTTAGATGTTTAAATTTTGATTGATTTTTATGATTAATGATGATGACATGCTTGACAAACTTTAAATAGTATTGATTAATTATACAATTTCTTTCTTTCAATTTTTGTAAATAATTTAAATAAATTGTTTATTAAGTAACTGATAAACAAATTCGGATACCTGAATATTCGAATAATCTGTTCGTTCGAATAAAATAGCGGAAATGGATATTATCCGTATTCGGATATTATTTTGAATACCGAATACGAATAGTATTTTTAAAATCCGTCAAATACCTGATACGAATACGGATATGATATTAGTTTTCTGGATACAGATACGGATATGAATACCACTGTATTTAGATCCGCATATATCCATTTACAGTCCTAATAATAAGGATGCTGACAAATGAGAATGATTGGTGCTTTGATCTATACCACTTGTTTGGTATCTTATGGGCAATTTTGTACCACATTTATTAAAAAGAAGTTTATTTTGGATTGGGTTGTATCTTAATTTACAATATATTTTCCTCACAGATGTATATGCTTGCATGAGATAAGCTTTACTATCACTAGATTAATTTACCTTTTGTGAACAAGTATATGAGATAAATATATAAACTGTTCTACCATCCAATATCAAGATGTGTTGTGAATGAAATGGTAAAATTTCTTGTTTATTATTATATAAAATCAAAGTGCGAGTTCTCTCTCTCTCTCTTTTTCTATCTCTCATCTCCCTGACAAAGGGAGTGAGTATTATATTAATAATTTTGAGAGAAGGCTTTCTTGTTATCTCTCAAATTATTATGCATCAAAGCGATCATCTGAAAGAAAAACACTCGAGCTTTAGCAATTTTTCTTTATCTGATTTAAAATGTTGTTGTGAGGAGCTTGAGTTGTGTATCCTATTTAGCAAAAAAAAAAAAAAAAGAGTTGTGTATCCCAGTCGAAAAGGTCAGTTTTGTCTGGCTGCTAAGAGTGTGTTTGACGATCTTTGTGGCTGTGACTGGAGTCTCATGTCTGAAGTTTTGTGTTCCACCACTATTCCTTTTAGTATTAGTATAAATCTCAAATTTATTTGGCAGTATTTTGGTTTGTTTGTCGATTCTCCTTTGCATTTTGTTTTTATTCTTTATTTCGTTTCAGAAACGAAGTGAAGAGCTGGCGCGTGCATCTGGGGAACATGTAGATGCTGTTAGTGACTCAGGAAGCAACACTGTTATGGGAACTAATGGAAATAACAGTATTGCACCTCAATCCTCTGTCGCAAATAGTTTGCCAATTGTTCTAAACGGTGAATTTGCCACTTATGTGGCATTGTTCAACATTGTATGTTAACTCGGTCTTGGAATGGTTTACATTTTAAATTATGAGATTATCTTAATTGCGCTCACCCGTGCTCTCGCGCATGCATACACACACAGACGTTTATATTGTGTATGCAACTACGCATCTATGTGATTCTATATTGACATGCTTTGTTTGAATTGGTTATTACAGGCAGTCACTTGGTTTCATCTCCATGAATATTCAAATTCATTTTCTATTTTAGAACGATTGTATCAGAACATTGCTCCTATAAATGAGGTATAGTAAATATTAGTAGTATTAATTCTATTATTTTTGGAGCTTTGACTGATTACATGCAGGGTACTGCTCAATTGTAATTATTACCATTTGAGTGTTTGCTTGCAGGAGATAGCTCTTCGTATTTGCCTTTTGTTGCTGGATGTTGCGCTACTGTCTCACCAAGCCCCTAGATCTGCTGTAAGTTATCCTTTTGTGAGATTTATTGGTTTCCACAATTCAGATTTACACTATAGTTAATACTTGTCATTGTAGTTCTTGGAGTGGGGTTTATTAATTTCAAGAGAAAGGTTTTTACTTTTAGGCTTATGCAATGTACCATATGGCCTAGCAATCACCATTATACTATGAGAAGCGTGACAAAAGGCTAAGGCTATAAAAGCAGTGGGGTTCAAGCACGTCAATTCGTACACCACGTATGCATTTGAATGGTCCAACTGGAATAGGGATATCTACTGTATATTAGAATTAAATTCGAACATTTTTTCTTTAATAATAGAATCTTGTTTCTCTTCAAGCTGAGGGAATATGACCATGTGACGTGATTGTAAGTGAACTACAATGTGATCAAACTGAAATAGGCCCCTCCCCCTCTCCCCCTCACCCAAAAAAAAAGAACTCTGGATAATCTTCATCGAGTTTTGGGGCTTATTTATTTTTCCTTTAATTGTTTTTTAAACTTTGTTAGATGGCCAATTATAAAAAACTCGATGAGTCATAGAACTAAGAGCAATGGGTCATTCTTTTAGAAGAGTTCAGTCAAAAAATTTATGGACTTCCATTGAACTAGTAAGCGATGCAAAAATGAATTATGATTAAATTATGCAACAGCCGTTCCTTTTAATAGCTTTACAGTCTGACTAAATACATGTTAAACACCAAGTAGAAAAACTTGAAACCTATTTTTTACTTTGGCAAAGTTACACCAGCTATCTTCGATGGGTTTAAAAGTGCATGCTTCTTCGCACTTGGAATTTGTTTATTATGAGTATCGTTCTTGGAATTAGTTTGTTATGATTACTTAGAAACCAAGAGACACCATTTCTGTTGCATCTTTTTTTAGAAAGTGGCTTACAGTTGTGATACCGTAAGTTCACTATTGTCATTATAATGTACCAAAAAGATATTGGCAAGGTATGTCCTGAAACCCTGATGGTTTAATAAGAATCTGTTATACGTGTATAGTGGCTAATGATAGTGCCTTCAGTGGGTGGTTGTTATTTTTGGTGAGGGTAGGTGTGCCATTTCAAATTATTTATTTTGTGCATTTCAATCATATAAGTGAATCTTTTTAGAAAAAAGTATGTCATGGACTCGATAAGAATGAATTGCATTTACCCTTTTTTCTTTCTAGGTGCCTATGACCAGAGAGTCTATAAATGTTTGCATAATGATTTCTGGAGATCTTATTATCTCAAGTCATTCGCCCAATTAAAAAATAAATACTGATTGATATTGCAATTGCTGTAGTTAAATGCCCTGGAGATTTTTGTTTTTGCAAAATGACAGATAAAGTTGATTCTCCTAGTTATTTAGTGATTAAATAATGAAATTATAGTATGAGATGCAGATCATCTGATACTTTATTTATGGAGATTCTTTGGTTATGCCCCTTTCTGTGCAGCCCTTCTCCAGGGATGCTGGAGGGAAGGCATTATTGATTTCTCATTTTAACACTACAGAAGACTGGCATATTCTGCTTTATTTTTGTACAAGTGGAAGGTTCAGAGGCATTTTTTGTCTCCCTAAAATTAAAGTAAAACAGCTTACAAAAAAACACACTACATGAGTGAGGGAGGGTAGGCAGGAGGGATGCTAGCCTCAAATGGATGGTGCTTGGAACTGTCTTATTCACTTAAGTCTATTGTGTAGAAATGCTTTCTTTGTTATTAGGGTCTTGCGTATGTCAAGTATTCCTTTGCCCAATAGTTTTCCCTTGAAGACATTTTTCCTTTGCCCCTTTAGCTTAAGACCCATTATTTAATAAATTTTTTGACCTCATAATTTTATTTTGAATGCGCATACAAAAATGGGATAAATGGTGATGGTCGATGTTGTCACAATTATGATTACTTCACGTCAACCATTTAATTTTTTTTCATAATCTTGCTGACAATCCTTTTCGGAGTTCTCAAATATGAAGTGGAATGCTTGATATGTGTATCCTATTGTTCTGTTACTTTATGGATTTGATACTGAAATTTTCCATTGGGATTTCTTTTTTGTACAGGATGTTATTAACTATGTTGAGAAGATTTCTTGTGTCAGTGCATCGACTTGTCAAGGTGACAATGGAAGCTCCACACAGCAGCAGTCTTCAAACCTTGTGACAAAATCTTCAGGTTCGAATAATAATCGTATTATTCCTGATGTTTCTAGTTCTGATCCTACTGCAAATGCTTCTGAAAGTCCTTTATCTAGAAGCTTGTCGGAGGAGGCAGAGTATGAAAACTTATTTTCAACCCTAGACATCAGTGGACAGAACCTATCAAGACCATCTTCTGTCGATTCTTCAAACAATTTTCCGAGGACCCAAGTTGATGATTCCTTTCCAACTATTGATCTGAGGCTCAAGTTGCATCTTTACAAGGTTCGGTTTCTGCTCCTTACTAGAAACCCTAAGGCAGCTAAGCGTGAGGTTAAGATGGGTATGAACATAGCACGGGGAAAAGATTATTCCATGGCTCTCTTTTTGAAGTCCCAGCTTGAGTATGCTCGTGGGAATCATCGTAAAGCAATTAAGCTTTTGATGGCTTCAAGTAATCGAACAGAAATTGGAACTTCTGTCATGTACTACAACAATCTTGGTTGCATCTATTATCGACTTGGGAAATATCAAACATCGACTGTATTCTTTTCCAAGGCACTGAGTAGTAGCTCATCGATACGGAAGGAAAAGCCTACACTCTCAACGTTCTCACAGGATAAATCTCTCCTCATAGTATATAATTGTGGTGTGCAGTACTTGGCTTGTGGGAAACCAGTACTTGCTTCTCGCTGTTTCCACAAAGCCAGTTTAGTTTTCTACAACCAGCCTCTGTTATGGCTCCGGATTGCCGAATGTTGTCTGATGGCCCTAGAGAAGGGACACCTGGAGTCCGGTGGAGCTCCATCCATCAGATCAGAAGTTAGAGTTCATGTTGTTGGACGGGGAAAATGGAGGAATCTTCTTATGGAAGACGGGGTTTCAAGAAATGGGCAGATGGATTTTGTTGGTAGGGAAGATTCATTTTTGGGTGATGATAGACTGCCTAAACTCTCGATGCCTCTGGCTCGGCAGTGTTTATTAAATTCGTTGCACTTGCTGAACTCTCCCGAATCAACTTTTTTGAAGTCTGGTTTGCCTTCTAATTTAGCCTGGGAGGAAGAAACAGTATCTCCTAATAATGCGAACTACAAGAGTGTAAGCATTACAGCCAGTAGAGCAGACAGGTTTGAGTCTGGCGTTGATTCCTCCCAGGTACATAATTTAGGAGTGGATGCAGGTCAGGTTAGTGCAAATGGGGAATTGAAAGAGCAAAAGAGTGGAAATAATCTGAATGCTACCTTGCAAAGCTCCATTTCTGATTATGAAGAAATTTGTAGAAAAGAGAACCAGATGATCAGAGAATCTGTTCTTGCAGATTTGGCATATGTAGAGTTGGAATTGGGAAATCCCCTGAAGGCCCTGTCAACTGCAAGGACTCTCTTGAAAGTTGCAAAATGTTCTAGAATATATATCTTCCTGGGCAATGTTTATGCAGCGGAGGCTCTCTGCCTGCTCAATCGTTCAAAGGAAGCTGCTGAGCATTTGTTGATCTATTTGTCTAATGAGAACAATATTCAACTTCCCTACACCCTAGAAGACTGCAAAAAGTGGCGAGTCGAGAAAACTGTGGATTTCGAGGAGTCAGAAGTTGGATCGGTGGATGCCACTACCTCTTCACTTGATGAATCACAAGGTTTTGTGCTCCTCAATCCTGAAGAGGCCCGTGGAACTCTCTATGCAAACCTAGCTGCATTGTGTGCTATGCAGGGAGATCTTGAGCAAGCTAATGGATTTGTGATCCAAGCACTGTCAGCAATACCCAACAGTCCAGGAGCCATTTTGACTGCAATTTACTTGGATCTCATGTGGGGGAAGCCGTATGAAGCCATTGAAAAGTTGAAACTGTGTAGTCATACTAGGTTCCTTCCCGGCAGTTCCAGAGTAAATGGATTGTTACGATGAGTTAACTGTGGCTTCTATTTGTTTCATGCGCAGCCCCCTTCACCCTTGAGTCAGTAGGTAGGTCAATGATCCTTAGAGGATTTGTAACATATATAGCTCTCAATTCAAAGAATAAGTTTTCGTTCTCTTTTTTATTTTTTTTAATTCCAAAAGTTCCCAATCGTTTAAAGTTTGGTGATTGGTGGTGCCTGAAAATGTTTTGGTTACCCACCTATACAATCTGAGGATGTAGTTTTGCTTCAGTAGAGTTAATTGTGATTTAGTGGCTAATGTAGTTGACATTCAAGAATATAGAGATCATGTGCTTTTCAAGAGAGAAAAAGGAATTTTTATTCCTTTTGTTGTTGTTGTTGTTGCTGCTTATTTCAGTGTTATGTAGTAATTGTATAATTTTGTTAAGTTCATCAACTTGGCAAAGGTGGACGTTTAGGCCTTCCTGTGGCGTATCAATTGGTCAAATTAATTCTGGAAAAGTCAACATTAACTTATATTAGATACAGAGGGAGTATTATTTTGTTATTATTGACATGTGAAATGCTATTTCCGTGGAAACTTTATTCACTACAGAAATTTAAGATGTTTAAATTACAAGACTACAAGACTGTACTCCATCAGTTCTATAATAATTGTCGGTTTTAGTTTTACGTATATAGATTAAGAAAATCATTTAATAATTAAAATTTGTGTAAAATTTTATTACTATCCATTTATGAAAAATTGAAAACTATTAACACAAAAAAGATGATTTATTGAGATAATGAGAGAAGTTAGGAGTGATACAGGAAAGTAAATAAGTTTTTTTTTTTAAATAATTGTAAGCAATAAATAAAATTGAAACAAAAAAATTTCTCTATAAAGTTTATTATTGTGGAACGGAGGGAGTAGTAACGTTCAACTTTTTCATCCCAAATGATTCCATTGAAAAAAGCCCGAACCCAATTTTTGAGGTTTCTTTTCATCCTATAATTCAAGAATTGACGTTGATTATTGATGCTATGAAAATCCCTTCACTTATGCTATGCGCAAATTAAATTATAAGTGTGAAAATCATTTCAGTTATGCCAAGGGATACCTGTACAAGTTTTGACTTAGAATTTATCCGGTCCACAGCCCTACAAGAAAAACCATAGGGAAAATTACACTTTTTAATACATTTTTAAAAAAAAATACAGTAAAAGTGTATCCAAAAAATATTTACATAATTAATAAATGTTCAATATTTTATTTACAAAATTAATGCATTACTCACTTTATCCCTTATAATAAATTACTTTTCAAAATTCAAATTTCAAACACCCACCCACCTACCCACCTACCCTCCTTCTCTCTATTTACTCCCGTCCCGTCCCATTCTGAGACCTGAGTTCTTTGCCCACTTTTAAAATTCTTTTATTATTTTCTCTCTCCTCCTGGTTGCTACACATTCGCCTTTATCCTTGCCCACCATTATTTTGAGCCTCCTCCTTCTCTCTAAGCTTTCTCTGTTCTTCATCTTCCACACCCGCCTTTATCCTTGACCCAAGAAGTGAACATCTGTAAAATATATGTGGTTATGTCTCTTGGATTATTCCAATCCCAAATCCTAATCACCCTCCTTTTTCTGGTAAATGTCTCCATTAAGAAGAGAAATCCGAAGCACATGTCGGTGATTTCCACGGTTGAAATGAAGTTTTGTCTTAATACAGTTGGTAACCAAACCTTCATACCGATATAACCAAACCTTCATATCAAGGTAACCAAAACGGTGCTCTGTTTTTAAAACACAATCTGCAGGTTTCTGAAGGTAACCAAACACTAGTATGGAGGTAACCAATTCTTAAATGTATGGATACCTTTTGTATTAAATGTTGGTTTCCTTTGTTTTAAGGTTGGATACCTTTTGTATTAG
Source organism: Hedera helix (assembly GCA_947179155.2). Lineage (NCBI taxonomy): Eukaryota > Viridiplantae > Streptophyta > Magnoliopsida > Apiales > Araliaceae > Hedera > Hedera helix. The sequence goes on along the minus strand of OX359266.1, from coordinate 52,833,469 downwards.
GGGTTTGGTTACCTGTGTATTAAGAGTTAGTTACCTGTGTATTTAAGGTTTGGTTACCTCTATATTAAGGGTTGGTTACCTTTGTAGTAAGGTTTAGTTACTTTTGTATTATGAGTTGGTTACCCTCCTTCTTAAATCATTTTCCATTACGACGACACAGCCACCGCTGTCCACCGTTTCCCAGCCCTCCCTAAAGCCACCAGTGAGCTTCTCATCGGCTTCCTGAATGCGTAGTAATTAATTTTTTCGGACAGTAAATCCAGGTAACCAAACACTAGTATGGAGGTAACTAATTCCTGAATGTGTAGTAACTAATTTTTACGTGCAGTAACTATAGGTAACCAAACATAGTCAGTAACCAAACCTTCATATCAAGGTAACCAAACCTTCATATCAAGGTAACCAAAATCTTAGGTTACCAATTTATTTTTGAAAGTGATGCAGTTGGTAGCCAAACCTTCATGCAGTTGGTTGCCAAACCTTCAGACCAAAGTAACCAATTCAGTTTTATTAGGTTACAAATTTATTTTTAATGTGATGCAGTTGGGATGATGAAGATAATGATGAAGGTGAGACGGTGGAGGAGGATGATGAAGGGAAGACGGAGATTCGCGGCGGCGTAGGCGGTGACGAAGAGGAGACGGCGGAAAAATATGATGAAGAAGATAAAGATGGTGAAGAGGCGGCGGAGGCGGTGATTTTGCAAGTTGTTTTTCATTCTTTTTTATTTGAATTTTGTATTATGAATTTATTTTTGTTGTTAGATCCCAAAGTTGCTGCAGTTATGGAGGGATTTGTTTAGTTTGATCATTTTGTTTGGTTTTGAAAATAATGGTAACTGCCGGATATGGCAGTATCCCCTTATTTTAAGGGTTTTAAAGATATGTGGTGTAATTAATTTTTTCTAGTTATACTCTTTTTTGTAAATATTTTATTTGTACACTAATCTTGTAATTTGTTACTAATTGTTGTATATTACTGTAAAGAACCCAAAACCATAATGTCGTTTCAAAAAGGACTATCAATAATGTTTTGGTGGGCTTGGGATGAGTAAAAATAGTCCAGTATTCCTACCTTGATTTGGACCTGGACTGCTAACGTGAATCTATACAATACACTACTTATTAACAACATAATTATTGACCTTGAAAATTTCAAATATATGCATAACTAGATTATATTGATTACGATTTTCTTTAGACTTTCATATTTGTTTTCCTTTCATTTCCTTTTCCTCAAAACTTTGAATTTCCAACTATAAATCACCCCATTAAATAAATTTGCATCAGGAGTTCTTTGGACGAATAAAAAAAAAGATAAGGAATTGATAGATTTTGATTAGGCCATGAGAGGAAAAATTATTTAGTGTTTCTGGGTCATTGTCATGTAAAGGGTCATTGTCATGTAGTGTCCTAAGTCAATCACATGTTGTCATTTCAGCATGTGTAGTGAGCCCAGATATAAAGATCCCACTACACATATTAAAATGACAACATGTGATTTAACAAATTCAACCACACATGTGACAGTCTTAAGTTGTTTAACTTATCTCAAACTTGGACAATCTTTTGGCAACCAACATTATATTTTGTGCATATTGGATTTGGAATGTACGTTTTCTTATGTTCCAAAACCACGATGTCGAATACTTAAAACAACACCACCAAACATAATTATGATATATAAATATAATAATTAATAATTGAAATAAACGATATTTATTACCGTTATCAATCCATAACATGGCATTTTAACATTTATGAGATGAAAAATCACAATTATTTAGTGGTGCTCCCTCTTTTAGGCCAAATGTGTGAGACAATCGAACTGAATAAAAACAAAAAAAAAATATATTCATTCAAACTGAATAAAGACATTAGATTGAATAAAAAAATAGAGATAATTTATTCAAACTAAATAAAAACAACAAAAAATCATTTATTCTAAATTAATAAATATGACATATATCCATAACAAAATTGGTGTCATTGAATGTTCCACAAATGTTTAATAGAACTTTATTAAAAATACATTAAGACAAATGTTTTTATGAAATTCCAGACTTTGTCAATCTCAACGCTTTATAATGGTTTCTTTTATCATGATTTGTGAATATTGTACATATTGCACACTTTCAGAGTGACTTTTGTTCTTCTATTTGTTCCATAGGACTTTTTAATCATGTCGTTTTTTTACGTTCTTTAGTCCGCGAACAAACGGGGTCAAAAATAGGATCATCAGCCTTAGCATCATCATCACACATCTCCACATCTTAATTAACCTCGATGATAGGTTGCACATTGTCCTCTCATCTCATATTGACATCTTTGGTAGAAAATTTTGCCACAATCTTTTCCTCACAATTTAACATGTCATCAACATATTTAGTGTTCCCTAAAACATGAAGCATTCAAAATCAGACCTAGAAATATTTTGCACAGATGATTGTACCGTCCGATTTGTGTTTCAACATAATCTATGATCGAGGTAACATACGGTGTGACATTATTTGTTTTATTTGCATCTTGAGTCCATCGTTTGTGTATTAATTCTTTGGGAATCTCAACAAAGTTCATAGAAGTTAACAGCCTAAGAATGTGATGACATATAGTACCAGCATGTTCAAACATTTTATAATTATATTTTTTCATCCCGGTATCTATATAATGCATAATTGTGAAATATCTACGACATGATTCTTGAACCATCCATGACTTTGAAGATCAAGTAGCTTTTTGAATTAGGAGTTGACATCTCATATTTTTAACTTGTGTGATTTGGTTAGTTCAATTTGAAAACGTCAAAGACATTTCTTTAGTATATATTTTAGTTGCATGCATCTTTAACGGTTCTCCAAGTATCAATTTTTTTTCTTCAATTGACTGTAATATAATCATCTTGTTTATCTTTGATGTACTACTTCTCAAGAGCTTTTTGGGACTTTAAAAAAAAATCTTTCATACCCGTATTACTATTACATATTCGTCAAAAAATTAAAACTATTCATACCCTCACTCCTGGATGTTATAGTCCTTCCCGTTGCAAAGAATTTTTTTTAATGCATACAGATATTTCAACCATTCATGATTATGTAGACCATAATTCTCCATCAATAATTCTCATATATCCTCAAATTCTTGAATACTAACAACTTTAAAACACAATAATTAAAATTTGACTTAAAAGTTGGATATGAAGAATAAACATGAGCATATTTTTCTTGATATTTATTGTTAATGTGGCACGTACACAATGCATGGTGGGTATTAAGAAAAACCCTAGCAATTGTATTCGACATAGCACGATCTTGATCAGTGAAAATGATTATGGTATGTTTGAAATTTATTGTTTCAAGCCACTGGTCAAACAAGCATACAAATGTATCATTAGTCTCATCGCTCAAAAGTGCAAATTCAAACAATACAAAATGATAATGATGATTTACACCCGTGAAAAGAGCAAATAAAGTGGAATATTTGTTTATTCAGTATGTGGTATCAAAAGCCACAACGTCACCAAAATTATGATAAACAAGTATTGACTGATAATATACCCACATAATACATGCAATAAGCTTATCCACGCCTGATTTGACACTAAAATAAAATCTACTCGAGCTCTCACGCTGCAACTTTCTCAAGTAATCTAATGCAGCTTATTCATCATTCAAATCCATCGTATCACATCTAATATCATTAACTATATTTCGCACATCCATCTTAGAGAACCCATCATTGCTCATACCTCCTCGTGATAAGCTAAGAACTTTCATCATCCTACTTGACCCAATCCCAGCCTTATTAAAGGTTTTAATCAATTCCTTAGCAACTCTTGATATATTCTTGTGTGTTTGAATTTGTGAAATTTTACTCGAGGAGACAAATTCATAATTGTGATTTAGTTCAATTGTAGACACAAATTAATTATCTTTCTTGATCTTATTATGCACAACATAAAATTTTGTTCTACATTATGTTCTATCAATAGAGTCCCTCCTCATCTTTCCCTTATTATTATTATCTTCATTATCAGTAACAATCTCATTTTTCTTAACAACCTATATCCAACTTTATGATCGACACTGATACATTATAGAAAAAATCTTCAGAATTCATGTATTTTCTGCTAATTTTTATTCTTACTTCAAATCTAACACGTTTCACATATTTTTTTATTAAAAAATTAAGTATCTTCTAACGAAGATTTTTTTTTTTTTTACCAATATAAGGATTGCAATCAATTAAACTTGTTACATTATTATTATCATGTAATTTTTTCTCTGTACTTAATATTGAATAAAACGATTCTTCAACAAATACATGGCAAAATAAATAAATCACTTGTAAAGATTAAATTACAGATAACCGATCCCTGGTATGTTGCTAGTTAAATTGTTTTCTCAGTGGTACGATTGAAAGTTTTATGAAGAAACACGATAATAGATCTGCACCACTAAAGTGTGAACGAGTGATATTTATTAAACGGCGATGTTAGCAATATAATAGTATTTAACAAATTTAAAGGTGAATTCAAAATCTGCACTTTAGTAGTGCGGATGGCAAAGAACATTTTTAGTACTTTTACAATCCGCACTGCTAAAGTGCGAGCGTCCCAATACTATAGTGCAGACAGGGTATTATTTTCACCGTTAAATCCACGATTGGACGGTCACGATCTGTTGCAAGAATAATCTTAAATTTACAATGTTAGTTATGGATCAGTCCATATATATATATATATATATATATATATATATATATATATATATATATATATATATATATCTTGATTGGATTGTTATTTGCACACATATAAAGAAAAGTAAAAGTAAAGAAAATCGTGTAATTTTTTTAAAAATTTATCTCTAGTGACCCCACAAAATTATATAAAGTGATGAGTATTTTTTTTCTATACTAATAAACTCCACTAATTGACTTAGTTACCATTCATTTTATATACTTTTTCTTCTCCTTTTTGAAATAAAACAATTTATACTTGTAATAATCCTTTTGGGGACAAAGGGAGTACTTGATTGTACAAAGGAAATTGATGATGTAGTTCATTTTTTTAGCTTCATTTAATTTTTTATATTTACTTGTCTATCCTGCATTTTAATCTTTAGAGAGAAGTTTAAGAAGTTAAAATTGTATTTTCCATCCCCCGCCAATGTAAAGAGAATTGATACTTTTACAAGATAAATTGATATTTTTATAAATATTTTCTTACATAAATAATATGTGAAACTCACTTTCATACGAGTAAAAACATATGAACATATCAATTTTTTTTTTTTGTGTGGAAACAGTAATCCCAATATAAATTGCATGATTGCATCTTTCAAACAGATGAATTAACTGCTTAACAAGTGGTTTCGTTTTCTATAAGATTTTTCTTAAATTTATAGTCCCGTATTTTCTATTTGATAAAGTGTTTAGAAATATAGAATTAGTAGATCGAATAAGAAATAATCTAATTAAACCACACCGTTTTACTGTCAGCTTCGACGGTGTAGGACCACACAGAGGCTGCTAGCGGTAGAAGTAATTAGGTAATTTTGCACGAGAGAGTTTAATTCGGGATTAATTAATTTCTCCACATTTGAAGATGAAATGTGAATTGACTAAAACTTCTCTTTAGTCTCTCTCTATATATTTCAAAACATAAAAATAGTTTTGACTTTTTGTTTTCAATTTAAAATATTTTTCAAAATCAAAGTATTTAATATAATTCATTTAAATTTTGAAAACAATAAATATGGTAATTAATAATATATTTTAGATATTTTTATGATTTTCACTATGAACTAAACTTAATTAGATGAACTTATATTGATTTTGAATTTAAAAATAACTAAATTTGACTTCAGATGGCCAAAATTGCTATTATATTTGAAGCAATATATAGGGGTATATCATTTGCACCTTAGTACGTATCAAAAGTATCCATCAGTGTGTTTTTCAGAATGCATGCTGGATAAATTCAGTTAGAGCTAAGTATAAAAGCTAAGTATATATATGCATGGAGATGCATTTAGTGAAGATAAGTTGAAAGAGCTATTAAGAAAGACCGTAAATTAAGAATATATGAGAATGTAATTTAAAGCATGCATATCGATTTCCTTAATATAACATTGAGTCCTGTCGCAAATTAATAAACACGCGTGAAATAATCTCATACAAACAAATTGGTGTAACAATTAATTAATAAAGCCAAACTAGATCATCAAATTAAATCCAATCAAGACTTAATATGTATACATGTGAGATAGATAGAGAGAGATGAGGAACAGAGGGAGCTAAAGATCTTGAGAGAAACTGAATAGTGGATATCCTCTCACGTCGATTTCATCCGTGTGCATCCATCAATATAGTTAGCCACCAACCTGCACACACATCATGACAAAATGAGCCAAGACTATATATGAAAACTGGGAGAGATCTAGAAATAATAATAATATTTTGGTGACTAAAAATTAGATATAAAAAATACAAAATAATGTGTATGATAGTAATTGATTATAATTATTAGACCCATTATGTGTGGTGAAACATCAATTAATTATAATACAACACATTATCTTGTATTCAATTTTTTGTAACTATATTTTATCACTATAGCATTAGTACTCCTGGACACATAAATATACTATTTCCTTCCGTATTAGTTGGCATATTTTTTGTTTGTTTTTTTGGGTTGAGGAACAATAGCAATTAGTTTTTTTAGTGTGAACTTGAACCTCTTTACCCCAAAATACCTTTATTGAGTTTGGCTTGAATTGACCCAAATTTCTACGGGTCTGACTAATGACCATTAATGTATTGGATTTGAGCCCATGTTATAGTAGATATGATTTTCTAATTATTATAAAATATTATTTGGTGTGTGGATCATTATCAAGCATATGAGATATCTAATGAATATATCAAACAAGCAGGACTAGTCAAATTGGTGAACCATAGTATATCGTGTACGTTCTGTGTGATATTTGTGCTATATTTCAATATTAAATCCTAACATTTGGGAAGAGTTTTGAACTCTGAAAATTGAAGATGGAGGATCTGCTCGTCGACTATTACTTATTGATAACGCCCTGGTTAATGTTTATGGGGGAAAAACTGCGAAAGATCTCTAAACGAAATTGAAACCCTATATCAAAGTAAGTCCTTAGTAAATAAATTATTTTTTAGGAAAAAAACTGTATATACTTCGAATGGATGACAAAAGTTTATTTTCTGTACATCTACATGAATTTAATACCTTGATTAATTAGCTATCATCAATAAGTTATGATATCAGTGATGATGATAAAGCTATTACCTAGCTTGTTTTGTTCATTACCTGATTTGTGGGATAATTTGATTTTACGATTGGTAATGGTACTACACATCTTGTTGTTTGAGTGGTTGTTTTAACATTATTGTCAGAAGATATGTGACAACAGAGTATGAAAAGTTCAACCAAAGAGGCTTTGTTAGTCAGAGGGCGAAATTAAGATAAGAATTCAAAGAGGTCGGAAGCAGGTCATAGTCGAGAAGGAGATATAAGAGTATAAATATGTCAAAAATTAAATGTTAGAAGCGTAATGAGTTTGGGCATATGAAAAAGGACTGCAAGAATAAGGGTGATAAATTTGTGAATGAGAAGAAGATTCGGGTAATAAGGATGAAACCACTATAGACTTGCATATAACAACAGTTTGTGTAGCCTAAATGGATTATATATGATGTTTGGTTCATTGATACAGGTTTCGTATCACTTGACACCTCCCTCATAAGTATTAGTTCTGTCAGTATGAAACTTTCAACGGAGGTAATGTCATGATGGGCAATGACATGTTAGTAAAGATTGTTAGTCGTGAGAAGATGCAACTCACGATGCATAATCGCACTGTCAAGACACTTCTAAAGGATTATGCATATTCTTGATTTTAGTAAGACTTTGATATCTATTAGCACGATGACAGATGAAGGAGTTAACTTTAGCTGTGACAAGAAATCATGTAAGATGACTTGTGCCTCAATGGTAATTGCACGTGGAACAAGATGCGATACTTTATACAAGATATTGGAAAGTACCATAAATGGACAGTTTGGTAGCTCTTTTATTTTCAAGAAGAAAGAAAGTGCTAAGAATAGTTCGTCCATATTATGGATTAACGACTGGGGCATATCAGTGAGAAGGGGCTAACCACTATAGTTAGGGGTGTCCATCGGAATCGGTTTTTTCGATTTTTTACCGAACCAATACCGGCGGTACCGGTTTTTTTCGGTTCGGTTTTTTCGGTTTTTTTGTAATAATCGGTACCGGTAACAGTTTTGGATTTTTGTAAATTCGGTACATTTCGGTAAATTCGGTAATTATTATAAAAATGAATTAAATAATAATTATTATTTATAAATTATTATTATTATTTAAAAATAGGTAATTTTTAATTATATATAATATATGCGGTTTTACCGAAAAACCGAACCAAAAAAATTGAACCGATTTTGTACCGAACCGATAATTCGGTACCGGTATCGGTTCTTGGTTTAGGGGTATTTTCGGTTCGGTACCGGTTCGATTTTTTCGGTTCCAGTTCGGTTAAAAATCGATGAACACCCCTAACTATAGTATTAAAGAAGTTGGTGGAAGGGATTCCAAATTGTTCTATGGGATTCGAATTCTATGAGCATTGGTTGTACGGGAAGCATAATTGAGTCAAGTTTAAGTCCACTACCACTAGAGCAACTAATGTACTGGATTTAATACACAACAATTTGTTTGGAGAAACTTCAGAAGCATTTATTTGGAAATTAAGTTACTATATTTCTTTTGTAGATTATTTTTTAAGGTATGATTGTGTCTATTTTATTAGAAGAAAGTATGAACCACATAACAAATTATGATGAGAACTTAAGGCACTGATTAAGAATCAATTCAACAAGAAGATGAAGGTTCTTCAAACTAATAATGGTAGAGAGTATTTTTCAGTTGTTCAGTTTTGTGCTTAACAGAGGATTATCAGATGTACATAATACAATTCGAATGACACCTCAACAAAATGGTATAATTAAGAGATTAGATTGAACACTTATGAAAAATGAGAGGTTTATGCGGAGTTAGGTAGGTTTAAAGCCTTAATTTTGTGCTGAGGCAATTGCTACAACATATTATTTAAAGAACCAGACACCTACATCCGGATTAAAGGATCAAAATTCTTTTGAGGTACAATTTGGGAGGAAGCCCAGTATGTCTCATGTTCGAGTGTTTGGTTGTGATGCGTATGTACATGTGTCAAAGGAGAAAAAGAACAAGCTTGACTTCAAGTTTGAGAAGTGCAAGTTCATTGGTTACAGGAAAGTGTCAAGGGGTACAAGTTATGAAATCCAGAGACTATAACAGTTTCATACAACAGGGATGTAGTGTTTAGAGAAACACCAAATGAGCTAGTTGTGGATAAGTCTTTTGAAGAACCTGATCGTATGTAGATTGATGTGAGCATGGGAAAGTAGGTGGAAGCTAAAAATTCACAGTTGTCTACAAGAACAAAATAATTAGTGGATAAGTGTACTAAGACCAAGGAGGAAAAAGAGGAAATGGTTCACATTTCATATGCAAGTGTAGTTGGAAGCTTGATTTATGTAATGGTATGTACGAGACCATATATTGTACAAGCAGTGGGAATATTGAACAAGTATATGTCTAATCCTAGGAATGAGTATTGTACCGCCTTTAAAAGAGTTTTCAAGTATCTTTGTGGTATTTCTAATTTTGCATTTCATTTTGGAGGTAATGGAGATGGGTGGAACATTGAGGTGATAAGATCGGTGGATGCTAATTAAGGTGGAGATGTTGATAGCAGAAAATCAACAAGTGGGTTTGTATTCAACTTGTTTGGGGGTCCTGTGAGTTGGATGAGCTATAAAAAGCAAAGTGTTGTTACTCTTTCATCTATTGAGGTAGAATACATGGCTACTCATGCAGGTAAGAAAGCAATATAAATTCGTAGGTTGTGTGCCGAGCTTGGTTTTCAGCATAGGGCAATGAAGTTGAAGTGTGACAGAATGTTATTCACATAGCGAAAAATCCTGCATTTCATTCACAGTCAAAGTATATTGATATTCAGTATCACTTTATTAGAGAGAAGATTGATGAGAAATCGATTATCTTGGAGAAGGTTGACACGGAAGAGAACATTACAGACTTCTTAACTAAAACAGTTACTTTGATGAAATTTGAGTGGTGTACATCTAAGGTGGGAATCAAAAAGTATTCACCAAGTGGGAGAATGTGAGATTGACTCATATTTCTACAGGTCTGACTAATGACCACTAATGTATTGGGCTTGAACTATGTTATAGCAGTTAGAATTTTTTAGTTATTATGAAACATTGTTTGATGTGTAGATCATTGTAGAGCGTGTAAAACATCTAATAAATACATTAGACAAACAAGAATAATCAAATTTGGATATATCGTGTATTCTTATTTTTAAATTTTTTATCTAATTTTTGTGTGATTGTACTATATTTCGATAGTAAATTCTAACAAATTTTGAACATTAGATCTACCGTTATTAAGTGGACTTGAGAATGATCGAGTAAATATTAAAATAGCTATAGAACTATGTATGAGCTAAATTATTAAAATTACCCAAACAAATAGGTTTAGAAAATGACGCATGTCCCCCAAAACGAGTGTTGAAGCACTAGAATATAAATTAAGAAAAAATAATGCAAAATTAAAATTAGAGTTAGGGTTATGAGATTGATGAATTTGATGCATGCATGCAGTACGTACTTAAGTCTCTAGAGAGAGCAAGTGTAGCTAGGAGGGGGTGTCTTCCCACAAGTGACAAGGAGCTGCAGAGCAATCGGAACAAAGATCTTAAGGTTTAGAAGCTTTATCTTCAGAGTGGTGCACAAGCACACTGCAGCTTCCAGCTCAACTAACCCAGCAAGAACCGGGCAGCATTCTTTTATAGCCGAGTCACCAAGTCCAACATTAACTAATCCACCAAGAAGATCCACACAAGCTCCAAGTTTAAGCGTGTCTATTGGGCACGTGGCGGTGGTTGATGGTGGCGGTGGGCACGCCTTTCCCTTCCCCTTCGGTGGAACAGTCACCGGAGGGATGATCTCCGGTGGAAGGATTGGTGGCACAATCCCCGGCGGAAGGAGTGGTGGAAGGGTAACCGGAGGTTTCGCTATAGGCGGTATGGTTACGGGTGGCTTTATTGGCGGGAGGGTCACCGGAGGTATGGTTACGGGTGGCTTTACTATCGGCGGTATGGTTACTGGTGGCTTTATTGGCGGGAGGGTCACAGGAGGTATGGTAATGGGTGGCTTTACTATCGGCGGTATGGTTACGGGTAGCTTTATTGGTGGGAGGGTAACCGGCGGTACGGTTATGGGAGGCTTTATGATCGGCGGGAGGGTGACCGGCGGCAGAGTGATGGGAGGCTTGATGGATGGGGGATTAATTGGGGCCTTGGGGGTTTTTGGCTTGTGGGGCGTGCCGCAGGATTCACAATCAAGAACGGGGCTGGCGGAGGAAATGAAGAACATAGATATGAAAAGGAGAGCGGTAAGCTTAGAGGGAGAGGAAGAGGGCTCCATGTTGAGTGTACCTGCAAAGTTTGTGACGTGTTGAAAGGAGTTATATAGAGTTGTGAGTTGCGCAACAAAATAAATACCCAAAAACCACAGCACGTGAATGGGGCCGGGCTACTTGTCAACTACATACATATATATATTTTAAATGCATGAATCGATATATCTACTAGCACTTTTATTCTTTCCAATATTTTGTTACTCCTTATATAATATAGTGATTATTTTGCATAAGTTTAACTTTTGTTTTGGGAACCCTTGATTGTTGGAGTGTACAGTATAGTTGCATATCCTTGTTGCTGCATCAGATGAGCAGAATCGGTTGTTTAATTCTTAGATGATTGGATTGCATCCCTTTGGTAGTACCTAGTGATTTTTTTTGGAATTCGTACATTATCTAACATGCATGCAATACGTGCTAATTAATTAAGCCTAATTATTGGGGTAAATTTAGGGTTTAAGCTAGTATGGTATTAAATAAATAGTTTAAGGTTAATTTTAAATATATTGTATTTATTAAATTATAGAGATGCCCAAAAAAATCAAAATATATCAATTTTTTTATCGGTGAATTATATGTTGGACATTACATACAATTACAACTATACAAAGCCAAAGAATTATCAATTTTTTCCAATAATAAGTAAAGAATGTCTTACATACGTTCTGTAGTATATGTCCATTGCTTTTAACGGAAGTTAGTACAAATTCATATTGATGGTGCTTCCTCCGCTCTATATATTGAGCTTGGTATTGATTTTCATGTATATACACATTGGGGCCAACAACCATTTAAAACTCACATTTCACTCACTACTTTTGAATAACATTAATCCCATAGTGATCATATGTATATATATTAGATAAATTTATATGAATGGATGAATTAAAAGGAATAAGGATTTATATAAAAATGAGCTACATTCTAGATAGCTAGAGTTTTCATGCATGCATGCTTGTGTAATTTTGGGCTTTGTGCCACGTGAAAGAGGATTAAAATATCAATTGGAAAAGAAAGAAGTTAAATTCCTCTATATAGAAATCAATTAGCCGTTGATTGACTATTCTTCTATAAAACTACATATGGATACATTTTGATTTTGACTTTTTTTTTTTTTGTATATTTGGTAGAGACATGAGGTAGAACTACTGGGAGTACATGCATGCAAATTTCATACAGTTACTGTAAAGATAAATAAATCAAAGCATGTCAAAATTAACAAATTAAGCATAACTGCTATTATGTTCCAAAATATCTAGTAATTATTTTACAGTTTATTTCCATAATGTGATTCTGTATATGGTAGAAACACATCCTTACAGTTCGTACGTTTTTCTCTTTTTCTTGATTCCATATGTTTATCCTTCGTGAACCACATTATTCAGGAACAGCTAGCATTGAACTTTGTTGTATATATATATATGCCACTACCCCCCACCTTAGACAGACAGTAAAGCAACAGTACATGAAGGCTACCATGTGAACTGGTTGTATATATACGACTATATATGGAGAGAAAAAAGGAGAGTCCATCAGTGAATGGATTGGAGCTTGTTATGTTGAGGCTGGATCTTTTTGTAATGTTGTGAATCCGTGATTCTGCTTTTATCATCATGATGCAATTGGTCGGGCCGGGTCTCTCTCCATAAAATTGCTCCTTGTTATGACAAATTACGGTGAAAATAGAAATCAACGAAAATAAAACATGACACAATGAGAAAAACTGATAGAGAAATAAAATAAATTTATTGAAGAATCTTAACAGTAATTAAATAGTAATTAAGTTTGCTTAACCCTTAATTTAAATACACTCAATCTCATTATGACAGTCAAAAATAAGAAAATACAATGAAAATCTTGCATTATTGTTCTGTATTTTACGAGACATAATGACTAAACATATCAAATTACTATGATTCACTATTAAATCTTATATTTCTTTTTTTAGAAACGCATCAAAATATTTCAGAATCACAAATATTAGTTGTTACAACACTAGCTCCTCATTCTCGTTCTATATAATCTCAATCTCACATGCACCGAGGAAAAGACTCAAATTCACCAGAAATTAAATGGCGCCAACATATATATACCGCTAGCTAACTCGGTTAATGAAGATGCATGTCGGTCAAGCATTAAAATTTAAATTCTTCTCTGTACTAATACTAATTCTATTCCAAAAAATTGTTTGACACAAGCAGCTAGTCCATATTACTTGCTTTGATGCTACACATTTTACCCCAAAATGCAAAATACAATAAATAAATAAAAAGGAAAAAATAAAAAAGAATAATCCGTTTGCAATCTTTTACTGTTAACTTTTATACCCACTGTATGGATCGCCTGCTCCAGTGTTACTCAAACACATGCATCATACGTCATGTATGGTATAATAATAGTAAGTATATACGCATATAATATATATATGTACATATATTTTTGATGCAGTACATATATATTTTTTGTTTTATATGTATTTTTGTTAGATGTTTTACTTATTGTTTTCTTGGTTCCATAAAAAGAGCTTCATTTGAGTTTGATTTTAATTAATTTGTGAAATTTAAAAATTCAGATTACTAGTACACTAATGCAAAGAAGTTTCTTTAATTCAAATCGACCATAAATACACAATATATTCTAAGAACAATTTATTTATTTTTTAAATCTAAAGAAATTGGATGAAAGAGGCATTAAAATCCTTTTGAATTGTACGTAGGCTATGTTTGTTTATAAAAAGTATGAAAGGGATTTGACTATTTATCTTAATTTAATATTGTTTTGGACTATTTAATCTTTTGAAGAGGGACTATTAATCCCTTGATGTGAGACTATTAATAACATAAAGCCATTTGATAAGATTATTAATCACAAATTAATCATGAGATTATATAATCTCTCATAAATAGCATTAGAAATGACAAAAAGTAGTCCATGGGTTTATTTAAATGATTATTAATTTCCCATCATAGGATAAAATAATTCGAAATACTATTAAAATGAGACAAATAGTCAAATATCAAATATATTTTTTACAAACAAATATAATCATAGTGTTAGGGAGTGGCACTTCAGATACCCTTAGGGGCTCCCTAAGTGACCTTTGAACCTCATGTGAGTTCCCGAATACTGGATCACATAGTTTAGGCACAACGCATTAAACGCGTAGTAGATTAAAAACTCTTATCTAGCTATATCAGTTCACTTATATTTGAACTTATGAGTAATGGTTCCCGGCTTCTCACCCTACAAGGAAATAAATTAAAACCCTAACAAACAATTATCTAAATATCATGTATAAACACAAAAGAGGGACCTTTGGTACATTTTTCACACATACGCATTTATTCTCAGACTTGCAACTTTCATAATTGTTATTAACTTAATCATCGTCATTAATTTTCGGGTACAAAACACCCAAATCTGATAGTTGAGTATGCCAAAACACAACACAACTTTATCACTTAACTAGTTAAATAACCATTGGGGGTATTCTTCGATCTGGCTGTAAGGGACAACTGGTGGTGATAATTATTTTTCATCCACCATTAATGTGTTTTCGTCGTGTGTGATGTCTCCATGCATACACTAAAATTTATTAATACATACTAGAATAACCATCTTTTTATTATTCTACTATACATGCAAGTGAATGAATGTTTCTCCTTAATTAATCTCTCTGTGTTTTTTTTCTATTTAAGATTATATTTCACAACTGGGGGAGAGGAAATTTGAACTTACAGCCTCTACTATGCAGAAGGGTTGCGATAGCATCCGGACTATGTGGTAGTTTAATTTCACTCTCGAGTTAAAAACAAATATTAACAACCTTAATCTCTCAGAGTTAAAAGAAAAATATTAACAAGTTTAATAATTCGTGCAAACCACGTGTAAGTTTATAGTCAACTTATCAAATACTAAATTTTACATATGACATATATATTTGTATGACATTTTAGTTTGTCTCGAGTCAACTTAGTTTGGTGACTCATAGTTTAAAAGTGTTTTTTTTTTTATCTTTACTCAATTTTTAGTAAAAAAAAATGCATTGTATCTTTAATAATAAATGTGTGTTCAAATTTTGTGAAAAACTTAATTTTTCAATTATTGGGTCAGCTTTTGGGAAGACCAAGAATGCATGAAAATAAATAAAAATGATAAATTTTTGAGTTATCGAGTTATTAAATTTAGACCGTTGATTTGACTCAAAATCAACTATAATAACACGATACTTATCTTATTATATTTTGACATAGATAGGCGTGTGTAATAACATGTGTTGAAAAAAATTATATTGTGCAAGTTTAGAGCCTGATCAAACTAAAAGGCTCTTGCTGATGAGAGAGTAAGCATTATTCTCGAAAATTTTCAATCGTAGAATGATTTTTTTTTATATATATATATATATATTTTGCTTTTTGTAAGTTTTGGTATGGCTCTTTAATTTATCATTATTTACTGTATAATGGTCATAGACTCGTACACAGAACTTCACAAAATTAACAAATTCTACTTGGGACAAAGAGAGCACAAGTATCTACAGAAATATGTGGTCAGCGTGGAAGTACTGTCAGTCGCGGGCATCGTGGCCATTGCATTTTTAATACATGTATATAATTATTGGGCCCGCGTGGACACGGTCCTGGACTCCTGGTTGTTTCTTATTCTCACGTAAGATATGAAAGTCTTTTGTTCATATTTATTCAACTGGAGGTGACTAATTTATAAAGGTTGCATTAATGAGAGTGCTCTAATGGTTAGAATTTGACTAACCATGTCCAAAAATAAAAATATTAATATAAATTAATACCTTTCTCCCCAAATAAAAGAGTCCCATTTACATTCAATTTTATGACAACATGATTAGAATTATTTGAAATAAATGTACTTGGACATAAAATTTTCAAATAATAAATTTTAAATTAAATTTATTATTAAAAAAAAAGTTACAGTTGTACGTACCTTACAAAACTATTGACAAATAGGTATTATTAACGGTTTAATTCCTCAAGTAACTAAAATATTTTGATTTTCTTGAAAAATAAGAAATTCCAGCTTACAAATTACAAATACTCTGTCGGTCTACATTTTAAAAATGTTTACTGGTTATAAATTATGCTCCCACTAACTAAATCAAGGAAAATATTTTAACAAACTAATAAAAGTAACAATTTAGCATTATTCACCTATAAAAAAATTCGTAAAGATAGATAAAAACTCTAAACCGATGCAAATATATTATGTTATGTTTGGATTGAAGAAATTGAAAGAATAAGATAATGAAATGATTTAATTATATGTTTAGTTATCGGTGGTGGTGGTGTAATATAATGACAAAATTATCACATATATTCATTCAATTGTAATAAATTTTATTCCACCACTTCTCACATAGATTAAAAATCAAGGAGTTGAAATGAATTTCTATTCTATTGGAATAGTTTATCCTCCAAAATGATCATCAAATATATTATTTTATATTTTATTCATTTCTCTATTTTATTCTCTCAATCCAAATGTAGCATTAATACTTAAAGAAAAAAGAAAAGGCAGCCATAAAAGTCTTTTTTTTATATAAAAAAAAGCAGGAGTAATTTACAACAAAAAAAGAAGAAGAAATAAAGTTTGATACACTATTAAGTGTACATAATCAGTATTATTATTATGACACGTTATTAATAAAATCTATATATTAGATAAAATTATTTTTATTTTATTGATGTGTCATGATCTAAAATTCTTGTATATACAATGTCAATGTTTCAAAATTTTAATCAAAAAAGAAATCAAATCTTGGTATAGGATATTATTCTAAAGAGATTGCAAGGAAAGGTTCATAACGAGTTTATTAGCTTATGAGATGTTGCGGATAAAACAGAAATCCTAACCTCCAAAACTTTAAAATTGGGCCATTACAAAAATAGGCCCAAAAGCCCTAACACTTGGCAGCTTACTATTTAAGCCTGTCAAAGATATGGCATAAGAATCGTGCATGCAATTGAAAGCCGCAATAAAGGGCCCGAGGTTTGTTTATGCTAATCGAGTTTTTATAATCGTGCATTTGCCTATAGATAAATATCTTTACTTGCGTAGATTTATATACATGTATCATAGTTTCTGGGATTTTTACGGTTTTCATACAATTGTTTGGCTTTATTTTTTTGTCTCGTAGGGTTTTGTTTGGGTTCGTTAATTCATCCTTTTAGGGTTTGGAATTTGAACTTTCTGTGTTGCTAGTGTGATTTGAACGGCTGGGTTTGTAATTAATAGTGTAGCTAGATATGGATTGACTTAATAAAATGCTTCAAAATTTTGATTAGAAGTGGAGCAACTGGAGCCTTAAATTTTTCATGTTCCCATAATGAAATCAAATGCCTAAACCAATAGAAGCCTTAGTTTTTTTCATGTTCTGAATACAACAAACATGGAGCCTTCTTGTTTCTAGTGTGAATACGCACCAACTTTAATAACTGTTGATGGTGCTGATTTCTTTTTAACTTGGCGTCATTGTTTTATCTGTTAGCAACTCTTGGGTCAGCAGTAACCAAGATCTAGCTAAGGTATATTGCAATTATGTATTGGAGATATGTGGCATGAGAAACACGAGAATTTCTTTGTACCAGGTCAGATAACTTCTTCCAGAGGAGATTATCTCAGCAGTAATATACTTCCACCTCCTTTAGGAAACTATGATTTAGATAATATTGATGGGTCCTCAAGAAAAAGGAAATCAGGAGCTATAGATCTACCTGGAACTGGAACTGGATCTGAATATTGCTTTCACGTGGGACTGAATGTGCAAGGAAGTAAAGATGGCATGTATCTAAATCATAAAAAATCTGCAGAACAAGTTACTTCTAGGCAGCAGTTCCACAATCATGAACTTCATTATCAGAATGATTTTCCAGAAGTTTGGTCGACTAGTAATGTAACTTCCCATGGAAGTGGAATTGATAAAGTAACTGATGCTTCCTTAAGCGTGCCAGCTCATTCTTTACCTCATAAGGTGCCTTCTTCAAGTACGATGACAGCTGGGGAAAGCATTACGGTACCAAATCAGCAACCCTGGGCATGCCACTTGTCTAGCCAAACTGAAGCTCATAGATCTTTTATCTTTTCCGAAATCGTGCATTGCAAGTTCCGATGCAGCTTGGTCGGGTCTCGACTTGCACAGCTTAGCAAGGTCTAGAAGTCAAAATTGTGCTGTCCCAGATACTATGCAACTAAGAAATTTGCAACACTTCATCCCAGTGTTTGCGACCTTTCAAAACTTCGCACCAGGGTTTGATTATTCTAACAGGTTCTCTGAGGGTTTAAATGGAAGATCAAGTGATCTTCCAAATGCGGGAATGATGGCCTTTTTAGGAGCTTCACTTACTGAACAAAGTGAAAATAGTAAAACGTTGCAAACTGAGTTACAATTTCACAGCTCTCCTTTGGGCATTCTGTTAGGTAACACTTGTGAAAGCAAAGGTCTAAGTCAAACGGATGGTATTATCAAAACAAGGCAGAAAGCAGCAGCGTCTGAGATGGAGAAGTCAAAGAATTCCTTGTTGAAGGAGTTGTCATCTGAAAATGGAAGTAGTCCAGTCAACATCATTGAGAATGGCCAGAAAAATGATCTAATTCATGTCCCTTTAAAAGTAGATGAAACTAATAAATTGTCCTATGGAAAACCATCTTCTGCAGTTGCAGAAAAGCTGTGGGATGGGCGTGTTCAGCTAAGTTCTTCTGTGACTATGTCTGCAGTTGCCTTCTTTAAAAGGTCTTTCCAGATGCTTTTAGATATTCAGTTTCTGTATTGATAGTTGTATATATTTATTTTGATCAAATTCCTTTTAATATGTGTTCTTTGTTAATTATTTGTTGTCAGTCTTTTATAAAATAAATGTATGTTTTGAAAAGTTTTAATTTCTTATTTCAACTTGATAGATATGGATTGTATATAATTGCGATAGCATACAGGGTGGTCTTTAGGTGAAAAATCCAATTGGCTAGATGTGTTGGTGAGCAGAGGCACTTTAATTTATTTTTATTTTGGTCTTTTTGTCTCCCTGCAGATTTCTTAGCGAGTACACTGAATATATAAATCCTTGACCTCCTAATGGACACTATTCTGAATTTACTGGTAATGAGAAACACTACCTAAGATTAGTTAGTTTTGTGGATATAAAGAGTCTATCTTGAAGCTCCTTTCTTTATTTGGCATGCATTGGATTGCGGCTGACACAGTGCTTTCTTGTTGGTGAGGTGCTTTACTTCCAAAGGACATGGATACAGTGGAACCTTTCTCCTTTTGTTGTGATATATTTGGTGAGAGAACTAGAAGATTTTTAGTGGGAGGTGTAGGAAACGGCTTCTCCCTTGGGTTCTGTTTTGCTGACTCTTCTTTTACTTTGGCTAAGGAGGATTTTCAAGGGATTATAGTTGCTTTCAGACTTTTGGGGGATCTTGGTATTAGTGACACTATCTTTTTTAGGCCTTTTAGTTTCTTTCCTTTGTGTAGGGTATAGCTCTATCTTTTTTTTTTTGAATCGTAGTTGTTATCTGTCAGTCTTGATTTCACTGTATGCTCCTACTACAGGGGTTGTGCTCCCCTTTGTGATGCTCTTTTTAGTGGAATGCCTTACTAAAATTATATATGAATAGTAAAGATTGCAGTAAAATACCAAAGTTTGATTCCCTTTTTCTGGATAATTTAGTCTAAGGATTTCTGAATGGTGGAGGGTATGCTGATCTAGTAAGTGACACCACCTGTGCCAATTCATATTACGTTAACAAATCTTGTAGCGCTGTCCTCTTTGCCTTTATATTTTTTTCTTCTTTCCAAAATATGTTATTTTATCTCAATAGTAAAACTATACTCGGAACCTTCAATTTTGCTTTCTTATTCTTTTATTTAGAAAATTTTGATAGGATGCTCTTACCGACCACACATATTGTGTGGAGCTCACGAAAGAAAGTCAATAGCTCACCTTTCACGACCCCCTTATAATAATTTATAATAATAGGAAAAGGTCAATAGGCACTCGTCAGGCCATCAAACAATCTCGGGCACTACTTGCTTAGTTTCATTAGATTTGAGTGGGGTTGCAACACCTGACGCAATCCTCGTACTTTATCATGGTTTGGGACATCCTATTCAAGAAAGCATAGGCACTAAATGTTTGGAGACCAAAATAAGATGGAATTTGATGAGATGTGAATGTTAAGGTACATGTGTGAGGCCATATATAAGGTTGGATCGGATCAGAAATGAGGATATCTGATAGAAGGTTGGACTAGTATTGATTGAGGAGAAAATGATAATAAATCGGTTGAAATCTTTTGTCATGCCCAACTTTGGCTTGTAGATGTACTGATGAGAAGAGACAAGGGCGGATTCAAAATTACTTGGGGCCGAAAATTACGTGGGGTTACTAGTAAAAAGAGGATTTAAGAAACAAGATATAATTGAGGGCATGTCATTTGATAGCAATGAAAAGGGGGAGGGGTGATTATCATATTGGAGGTGTAGGGTGTCACCTCATCCTCCTTTTTTTTATTTTAAATTTTCTCTTATCCCTTCCTCTTCTTTCATCCCTTACTTTTTTCACCTTAGTTTTTATTTATTTATTGATATATGTATATACTAGGAATAACATGTGCCTGAAGGCACGGTGCTGACTAATATAATAGTTGAATACTATATCCAATATTTTTAGATTGAAAAATCTAAAATTGTTGTGGACTCTCAGTTAATAGAACTGAGAGTCCAACCATTAATACAAAAAGATTGTTACTCAATTCAGTCATAATTTTTTAGTGTGCTACTCATTCCCAATTTAAAATTAGTTCTTTATAAGTTTGAGCAATTAATTGATTGACGATAGCGGACTCAAATTTGTATAATATAGTGTTTTCGGGTATCCCACACACCTTTCCTTTATTGACAAAATGGAATGAAAAGTTTTGCAATATTTATTTGCCTTTAGTATTTCTAACCATCGATCAATATGATCCATAAAAAGTATTTCCTATGGAAAAAGAATAATACTGCAAACCATTTGGTGAGATCCAATGAGAAAAAAAAAGATGTAAAAATTCAAAAGAAAAACTTTTGCATATATATCCAAAAGTATAAAATGAGCCCCCTAAGTCCAAACAAAAAAATATTGTCATAAAATCAACTAAATCGTATCATCATAATATTTTTTCTTGAAATTGGACAAAATATTATTATACCATGAGTCAGAGCCTACTACAATAGTTGCTTTCGATATAGCTCGCAAAAACACCAAAGATATGACACGTAATTGCTCGTGTCTAAAGGCACGTCGTAGATTAAAATTTCAAAAATACTTTATTACCTAAAGACTCTTTGCAACCTAAAATAACTTACAAATCAATTAAAATGAATCTGTACCGTACCTGTGATTTTCCGCCTAAATTAATTTATATGTGAAAACATAACAACCGCAATACTTGAAAAATAGAAAAAGGGCGTAAATGTTAAAAGGGTGACCCATGTTATTTACATGCAATTTTTTTTAATTATAATAATAATAATTATTATTATTATTACAATTATTAGTAGTAGTAGTAGTATTAGTATTATATTAATAATAATAATATTAATAATAATAATTATTATTATTATTACTACTACTACTACTATTATTATAATTATTATTATTATTATTATTACAATTATTATTATTATTATTATTTTTATTATTATTATTATTATTAGTAGTAATAGTAGTAGTAGTAGTATAAGTATTATTATTATTATTATTATTATTATTATTCTTATTATTATAATTGTTATAATTATTTTTTTATTATAATAATAATTTTTTTTTAATTATAATAAAAATAATTATTATTTTTATTATTTCTATTACTATTACTATTACTATTATTATTATTATTATTATTATTATTATTATTATTATTATTAGAATAATTATTATAATAACTATTATTATTGCTATTACTGTTACTGTTACTGTTACTGTTATAATTTTTATTATTAGTACTATTATTATAATTATTATTATTATTATTATTGTTACTATTATTATTATTATTATTATTTTTATTATTATTGTTATTATTGTTATTATTATTATTATTATAATAATAATAATAATTATTATTATTATTATTATAGTGTAGTTGTGAATTTGATTTGGGAGAGAAATGTGAGTGGATAGATTTTTGAAAAAAAAGATGTTGAATTGGGGGGGGGGGGGGGGATGTTGAAGCCCTAAATGATCTTAGACTGTTGGATGTTAAAGCCTAAATTGATTTGAAACCGTTGGATATTGAATTCTTGGGATTTGAGCCGCTTTCTTTTATTATATAGATGTTTCTACATAAGGGTTTTTTGTTTATTCATTTCCATCTAATTCTATTATTTTTTTTACTTTATGTATTCTATTCTTATCTTATTTTTATATGTTTTATCAATTTATTTTTGTCCTTTCCTTTATACTTTTATTCTTACATATGGGATCTATTTTAGTCAACCCCAACTAGTCTGGGATAAAAGGCATTGTTTAGGTGGGAATACTTGCTTTACGTTTGGAATATCACACCCCAAACTTGTGTGTTATGCCTCTGACTTTGCTAATATTGTTAATCCGTCACAACAAGATGAAATGGAATTCTTCTATGAAACAAATTGAAAAAATGGCATGGAGCTCTGGTTGTTAAAATTTTCCCCACTGTGGTAAATAGCTTCGCATATTCTCATTTTTTGGTTGAGATAAGCAGATGACTTTTTGCATTGCTTTTTTATGGTTTGGCCCTAAATTTTTTATTATTATGTTGATCGTAGGTTTTGTGTATGAAGTGAAATTTTATTTTAGTTTCCAATGTTCTAAAAGGCGGGCGACCGGGGGGAGGGGGGGGGGGGGGGGGCCTAGCGCCTAGAGAGTCTGGGAAAGATTTTTTATTTGAAGTCAATTTTAATATTTTATTTTATATTTATTCAAACAAAATAATAATATAAAGAAAAATAATTTATAATAAAGATAATAAAGGTCTTTGCATAAAGGTCAAATACATATTCATATTGCTAATGTCAAAGTTCAAACAGAAACATGCAATTGTTTAAAGTTCAAACACAAACAAATAATAAAAAATACAAACTAATAATTATCATCTCCATATCTCTCTATATCTCTTTCTAACTCTTTTTCTCTATATCCCTCCAAGATAATGTCCCAATCGGGCTCACACTCATACTCCTCATCTCCCACTTTTTTCGTGTTATCATCAAATAAAGAAAATTCTTCATAGAGTTCTCTTACTTTAACAGTTCTACTATTTCTCCTAGATTTTAGCATGTTATCCGCTTTGGATTCTTCATCAACCGTTTCCCAGGTAAGGTCCGAACAACCCTCAACTTCTTCATCTATTTCTACGACATTGTTTTGTAGCTTAGTTATTAAAATTAAAAAATAATAATAATTGCAGCCCTAAATTTTTCGCTTAGGCTTCGCCTAATTTCTCTGTCTTGTCCGCCGAATCCAGTATAATTTTCTGGAGGGATTTTTTTTCCTCATTGGGCATAGGCAAGGCGCTAGGCGGCCTAGGCGTGGCGTCAAGGAGGGTCTAGCGCTTAGACGGAAATTTTTAGAACACTGTTAGTTCCTTAAGCTCTGTACCATGGAAAGGATATTTTGTAAATATTGTGAAAGTGCATCCAACTTCCTTGCTTAGATGACTTATTTTTGCTTTCTTCTTTACCTTGTTCATCTGCACATTAAGTAGCGGTATGAAACTATGAATTGCTTACCATTTGATTTAATGATGTTTTTTAGATGAGTCTATAACTTCCGTTTGCTAGATCTTCAATCTGTTAGTAATTTTTAGCCGACTATATAACTTCATTTCATGGCTTTCATAGGTTTGTGGTAATAAGATCTGAAATAAAAGACATTTTCCCCCTACTTTAGAGTTTAGACGATGAATTATCTAGTTGTTCACTTTATCCACAATAATTTGTGTGTAGTGGTGAGAGGTTGCCTGATATCAACTGGTCTGATTTCGTTGAAGTTAAAGGGAAAGTAAGATTAGAGGCTTTTGAAAAATATATTCAAGATCTTCCTCGCTCACGCAACCGTGGATTGATGGTAAGATGTTACTTATGACATAGTTAAATGAAATTGGCTATTTAAATAATGATGACCTTAATTATCAGTTACATGATAGATATTGCTGATATCTTGCTCTTTACTTGTCAAAAAAAAAAAATAAAGATCTTCCTTGCTCTTTGCAACTGGAAAATTAAATTGAATGAACTTAAACTTACCTTGAGATGAAATGTCCTACGAAAAGAAATAAGTGCTTTTTTCTTTTTAATGCTTGAATAGTATCTGCATGCACTAATCTTAGTCATGTCTTCAAATTAATCCACTTGGTTGTTGTTGAGTTGTATGATGATTCCTTGCAACAATAGTTATCATTTTTATCAACATTTTCTCTGAGACATATTATGTGCTAATATAGTAACTGAAATTGGTTTTATTGTCTAGTATTTTTTATAATTTCTGTGGAACGTTTTGTTTGTGTATTGATATCTTCTGTTTCCAGAAATATCGTAAGTGTAGGTTCTTAGTTGCTTCCCTATGTGGTTTATTGATCATCTCATATAATAAAACCCTGCTCCGTAATATTATGTGTAGTACATGCTAAGGATGGTTTCTTGGATCGAATTATAACTTTCAACCTGACAGGTTTCTTGGATCGAATTATAGCTTTCAACCTGACATAATGATGGTCGTGTTATTAAATTATGTTCTACTTAATTCCTATACTGAGTAACCGTGTCATACATTCTACAATATTGCACATTATTAAACATATTTACACACTAGATGCATCGATCCACATCATATCTTCTATTGTTTTCATCTGAATGAGAATAAAATTCCATGTAATTACTTAAAAAAGTTTATAAAGATTCCTTTTAATTGCTACCTGCATTGGACAGAGAAGGCTAATTTCTATGGTGTATTAAAATATGGGTCTAATGAGCGTCATTTAATGATAGAGAGATTTAAAAGGTTCAATCATAAGAAATCATGTTGGCAAAGGCTTGTGTTTCTGTACTTCAGTCAAGCTGGGATTGTGCTCTGCTTGGATGGTTCAAACATAACCAAGTTGGTTTAGCCTTCCAAGCCTAGGCTCAGACCACTGATAACTACGTCCGTGCTATGATGTTTATTAGCTCTGAGCCAAGCTCAGGAAGCATTGCGGAAGTTGCTGGTCAACATCTTATTTAGTTAAATTTTAACGCAGGAGCTTCCCTAAATAAACAGGCCAGGGGCGGTAGCACCAGTAGTCCAACAGTATGTAATAATGAGTAGAACAACTTTTTCATTTAAATGTGGGGAATTAAAATTTAAGTCATAATTTAACTTATACAAATGCATTTCACTGTTCACTATTATCAACAGATAGAATTGAAATACACACGAGTATATACATGAGCGTAATAACCTCATGAAAGTAAACAGAAAGACTTACTTTCACGAGTTTATACACGAGCATATTATATTCCAGATTGACGCATCATTTCCAGATTATTGTCATGTTATGATCTGGATTCTGGACCATACGTGCTCAATTGATAACATGCATAAGTTTATCTACAAATGCATAATACCAATAATACCAAGTCATCGGAAATCATGATATATTATATTTTAGATGGATTTATCTAAACTAAAATTCCTGCAGTAGCATGCCATGAATTTTAGTTAGAAGCTGAACCAATACGCTCAGTCAAAGTTATAAACGTCGTATTATAAACTTTTGCTTGAAGCTAAAACGCATCGAGAACGTGTTAGAGTTTAAGTATAATTTTAGAACTGTTTAGGATGGATTATTTATATAATACTAATGAGTTATCATTGATACTGATAGTTAGTTTTTCTTTGTTTATTTTATTTATGGGCAACTTTTATGGGAGTTGCTGCTTAAATTCCGGAAGTTTTTAAGTTATACAGAGTAAATTGTTGTATTCCTGAGGATGTCCTCTTACTTGCAACACCTGAACTGAATTTGTATATTGCTACAAAATTGGATGGAATTCAGACTTGGCCTCTCCAATTTAAATGTTAATGAAATACCTACTTACATGGAATTGTAGTAAATATTTCCATTAGCCATGTAATACCCGGCCCTGTTTTTCTTAAAAGTCCCACATCGATAACTTTGAAAGCCATCCTCCCTTTCCTTAGTTATATATAGGAGCCTACCCCCTTCCTATTTTAATACCTAAACATTAAGATTTTACCCAATTTGAGGAAACCTTTTTGTGTGAGGACCCTTTTTAGTAAGAACCTCCCTAGTTAAAAATTTTTGGTGTCGAGGACGTGGGCGGACTGCGAACCTCATAATTTCGGGTATGTCTCTTTTTCTTTCTTTGTGTAATTATTTAATTTTCTGTATTAGTTTTAATTTCGTAGTTTTAATTTTTGTATACTATTTAGTTTGTTAGTTAATATATTTTGGTATATCTTTGTTAGTAATTAGCATTTTGGAATATTAAATTAGTATTTTTGTAACTTTAAAGTTTTGTCAGATAATAATAATAATAATAATAATAATAATAAAAAAAAAAAAATATATTTGTTTGTAATAGAATTAAAAATGGAAAGAATATTTTTGAAAATATACTTATATGTATTTCGGAAGAAACAAGAAAACTATTATTTATTAATACGTTACCATAATTAGAATATTTATGTATGTATAACTTTAGGTATAATTTTGTTTAGAATGGAAGAATTTCAGATTTGCCTAAGAGAGAGAAACTGTATAAAACTTAATCAATTGATTAACTATTTATTTATCAATTCATTTATTTTGTTTAATTAGTTCCGATGGAGGGAATTTAACGAGTCAGTTTTGCAATATAATTTCGGATATTTCATTGCGTATTCCAGGTACGGATTCCGTACTCTTTCAGCGATATTCCTTTGATTTTAATTTGTTTGTTTTGTTCCTTATTAGAATTTGGATATTATTTTGATATATTGTTCATAGTCAAATGCATATGATAGTTTTGTTTGGGTTTAGATATTCGCAACTTAGTTTGTACTCTTTACACTTATTAAGCATGTCTAGTTTTTATTTTGATTCTATAGAAACGTACATGCTAGTATATTTGGGAGACTTTGTGTCGATTTGTTTCGGTTTAGCATGTGCGTATTAGAACCCTTTTTGTGATATTGTGTCGCATTCGTTGTGACATGATATTTTTGTTAGAAAGTACCGTAGGGTATACCTGAGCTATAACCACCTGTGGGGGTACCACAGGCATGTCCTCTTGGCACCGAGGCATGACACTTCCGTGGCAGTGTGATTAGTCCACGGCGTCTCCATTTTGTGTGCTCCGATGGGAGTTGGCCAATTGGTGTTTTGTTGTGGGAGGCGTATGGGTCGACCCTAGCTATTTGTTCTGTTTTGTTCTGCGGTTTGGTGTTGTTTGTGCCGAACACACCTTCCGATTTTGCATGCATTTGGATCTGCAGTCCAATGTGTGCCTGCCTGTGTGACAGTATTTTGACTTGTCTTTGTGACAAGTTATATTTCTGTTTTGTTCTGAGCTCGGTATGAAATAAACACAACCATTCAATTCAGCCTTTTATGTTGTTCAGTGGATCAGTTTTGTTCAGTGGATCAGTTCAGTTCAGTAGATTAGTTCAGTTTAGTAGATTTTATTATTCAGTTCAGTAGATTTTGTTATTCAGTTCAGTTGATTTTGTTAATCTCAGTTTGGTTCATTTGATTTTGTTATTCAATTTCAGTTCTTATTTCTGCACTCTGTATCCGTACTGGGCGTTTGGCTCATGCTGTGTTTTTCTTCCGGCAGGTTTGCAAGGGATTCAAGGGCAAATGTGAGGAGAGTTTCCTTTTTGTTTTGACATTCTGTTTAGAATTCGTTCATGCGTAGCCTCCCTTTCCACTGGTCGGGAAGGGGGTGTTACAGAGTTGGTATTAGAGCTAAGGTTCTTTCTTGTAGAAAACCTATTTAGGTTTGACCTGTGAGTTATGGGTAGATATCTGGGTTAGGTTTTTATTTTGTTTAAAATTTTGTTCAGCTATCATATGAGTTTGTATTCGAATTTGCCTTAAATCAGTTTCGCTTTCGTCCATTTTGTTTTGTCGAGGGCTCGTAAAACCACTAGAGGTGGTGAAGGCGGTGATAATGGTGACAATGTTGGTCGGTATCACGGAGGATGTGTGTTCGCCTTGTCATATAATTAGATGATAGATGCGCAATATTCTATTTCGGTACTTTTTTAGTTGGCAGTCGTGAAACTTTTATTGATTTTGACTCTACTCATTCGATTGTTTCGTATTCTTTTGTTCGGCATCTTGGTGTGCCATCTCAGTTCTTAGATTCTGCTATGTCTATTGCTGCTCTGATGAGAAATTTTTTTGTTCTCTGATTTGTACCGTGGTTGTTTCTATTAGTTTTGGAAATAAAGATTTGTGGGACTAATTTTCGGTCGATGCGTATGTACGACTTTGATATGATTCTTGGGATGGACTGTCAGAGCGTAGGTTATGATTATGTAGATTGCCTTTAGGCTTGATCTGTGAGTTATGAGTAAATCACTAGGCAGACATATAAGTTTGTTTCGATTTGGTTCTCTGTTTGGTTGGTCTTGATTTTGACCAAATGTTAATCTGTTTTGATTTGTAGTTGATACGAGGAAAGTTAGATAATTTGTCCAGGTTATTATTGTTATACAATGGAGTAAGGATATTAGTTAAGAATTGTGATTGGAGCATTAAGGAAAATAAAGTTATATTTTGTACAGTGAAGAAATGATCATATATGTAATATGGTTATGATATGAGTATTTGTATCAGCAAGTATTTGATTTTGGAGAATTAATCGTTAGAGTGCTTTTAGTAACAATCTGTTATGATCTTAGACTTGAGGATTTGATATGGGTTGTGTTGGATTTATGTTAAGCTCGTGGATGATGTGAGGTAGGTATATTGATGAGACAGTATGATAAGTGAAAACTATTAAGTATGTATAAATGATCTCTTATAAACTTGGGTTATAGATATTCGAGGTAATTAGATTAATCATTGAGGCAAATGATAAATTTTGCAGTTATTTTGGAGTTTTGTTATATGAAGATTTTGTAATAGTATGAGAAAATCTTGAAATTTGTTGGACTAAGGTTTGCACTAAGAAATGATTGATTTATTTAAATGGTTATATATTAAGTGATGAAATTCTATAGATTTTGAGACCTTAAATAGTTTAGAGTATGCAGTTTGTTTATGCAGATAATGGAACATGACTTGGAGTTTAATATGGTGATTTAGATATTTTAGTGGTATATTATTTGGAGTAATAATATTTGAGAACTAATTCGAATTGAGATTGTGATATTTTAGAGTGCTTAAGGTGTTGGGGAAATTACTCAGTCTGCGTTTTATTGTCCCATTTGAGATTTTAGAAACGCAAAATTTGCATCTCAGTTAGCTTTGCCTTCATAGTCAGCTCACGTGTCTTAGTGCTGAAGAGTTATCATTATCATCTGTTGCATGTGGTGCACTATCCGTTTTGATAAGATTTCGGAGAAAAACTATTTCGTTTGTTTTGTGAAAAATTCTATTCGAGTGAAGGTTTTGCATCTTTTGATAATTATGTTCGTCCCATTTTATTTTTTTTGATTCCGGGGACGGAATCCTTTTTAAGGGGGAGGTAATGTAATACCCGGCCCTGCTTTTCTTAAAAGTCCCACATCGATAATTTTGAAAGCCATCCTCCCTTTCCTTAGTTATATATAGGAGTCTACCCCCTTCCTATTTTAATACCTAAACATTAAGGTTTTACCCAATTTGAGGAAATCTTTTTGTGTGAGGACCCTTTTTAGTAAGGACCTCCCTAGTTAAAAAAATTTGGTGTCGAGGACGTGGGCAGACTGCGAACCTCATAATTTCGGGTATGTCTTTTTTTCTTTCTTTGTGTAATTATTTAATTTTCTGTATTAGTTTTAATTTCGTAGTTTTAATTTTTGTATACTATTTAGTTTGTTAGTTAATATATTTTGGTATATCTTTGTTAGTAATTAGCATTTTGGAATATTAAATTAGTATTTTTGTAACTTTAAAGTTTTGTCAGATAATAATAATAATAATAATAATAATAAAAAAAAAAATATATTTGTTTGTAATAGAATTAAAAATGGAAAGAATATTTTTGAAAATATACTTATATGTATTTCGGAAGAAACAAGAAAACTATTATTTATTAATACGTTACCATAATTAGAATATTTATGTATGTATAACTTTAGGTATAA
The DNA here is from genome assembly GCA_947179155.2 of Hedera helix. Taxonomy (NCBI): domain Eukaryota; kingdom Viridiplantae; phylum Streptophyta; class Magnoliopsida; order Apiales; family Araliaceae; genus Hedera; species Hedera helix. The sequence goes on along the minus strand of OX359266.1, from coordinate 52,802,543 downwards.
TTTTGTTTAGAATGGAAGAATTTCAGATTTGCCTAAGAGAGAGAAACTGTATAAAACTTAATCAATTGATTAACTATTTATTTATCAATTCATTTATTTTGTTTAATTAGTTCCGATGGAGGGAATTTAACGAGTCAGTTTTGCAATATAATTTCGGATATTTCATTGCGTATTCCAGGTACGGATTCCGTACTCTTTCAGCGATATTCCTTTGATTTTAATTTGTTTGTTTTGTTCCTTATTAGAATTTGGATATTATTTTGATATATTGTTCATAGTCAAATGCATATGATAGTTTTGTTTGGGTTTAGATATTCGCAACTTAGTTTGTACTCTTTACACTTATTAAGCATGTCTAGTTTTTATTTTGATTCTATAGAAACGTACATGCTAGTATATTTGGGAGACTTTGTGTCGATTTGTTTCGGTTTAGCATGTGCGTATTAGAACCCTTTTTGTGATATTGTGTCGCATTCGTTGTGACATGATATTTTTGTTAGAAAGTACCGTAGGGTATACCTGAGCTATAACCACCTGTGGGGGTACCACAGGCATGTCCTCTTGGCACCGAGGCATGACACTTCCGTGGCAGTGTGATTAGTCCACGGCGTCTCCATTTTGTGTGCTCCGATGGGAGTTGGCCAATTGGTGTTTTGTTGTGGGAGGCGTATGGGTCGACCCTAGCTATTTGTTCTGTTTTGTTCTGCGGTTTGGTGTTGTTTGTGCCGAACACACCTTCCGATTTTGCATGCATTTGGATCTGCAGTCCAATGTGTGTCTGCCTGTGTGGCAGTATTTTGACTTGTCTTTGTGACAAGTTATATTTCTGTTTTGTTCTGAGCTCGGTATGAAATAAACACAACCATTCAATTCAGCCTTTTATGTTGTTCAGTGGATCAGTTCAGTTCAGTAGATTAGTTCAGTTTAGTAGATTTTATTATTCAGTTCAGTAGATTTTGTTATTCAGTTCAGTTGATTTTGTTAATCTCAGTTTGGTTCATTTGATTTTGTTATTCAATTTCAGTTCTTATTTCTGCACTCTGTATCCGTACTGGGCGTTTGGCTCATGCTGTGTTTTTCTTCCGGCAGGTTTGCAAAGGGATTCAAGGACAAATGTGAGGAGAGTTTCCTTTTTGTTTTGACATTCTGTTTAGAATTCGTTCATGCGTAGCCTCCCTTTCCACTGGTCGGGAAGGGGGTGTTACAAGCCACACTAAGAGAGTTAACATAGAGGGTTTAAGTTGGCTTCCGGAACATTACCTGTTTAGTGTTGCCGTAGTTTTCCAAATTCAAGTAATGAACTTAACGCAGTTCTTATATTATAGTTCAATTATTAACTTCAAAATATAAGAGAATCATGCCAGCACTCGTTCTCTTAGCCCTTCTAACTAATTATACAAAATATTTTGACTAGTCTAACCGGTTATACAAACACTTGTGTTAAGTTCCAATTATTCTAAAAGCACAACTTCAAAAACAAAAGCCAAAATGTATGTCATGCTTCAACACCTTGCGTAAAGTGAGAGTTGTTCCTCTGCTTTAGGTGGAGAAGCAAACCACGTTGAATCATAATGCCAAAACAAAATGGACCAAAACATAGTTTTATTTGAAAAATAATGAGTGCATTTAAAGCTTATAATAATGTTGGATTTGTTAAAAAATAAAGAAGTTATACAATATGCTATAGATTCCCATTTTTTATCCCATAATATGTGGAATTGTGATCACATCAAAATTTGTAGACAATGTGATAAAGATGCATTTCATTTCCATTTTGGAGTCAAACTGTGGTGTAAATTTGTGACCTTCAGCATTACTCAAAAGTTTAAGCAATAATGTACCCGCCAATACATATATATCTATCTGTATATATGTATGTATGTATGCTTCAAAATGGTACTATAGTTGGGTCTTGGTTCAAGTACTAGTCAAATGTCTAAATTCTCTATTCACCCCACCGTGGGTATCCTTTTCATCTTCTGGCTCCTAAATTCTGGCTCTGATACGCATGGTAAAGTAATCCTCCGTCATAGAGCTGGGAAAAATTGAGGTCATCCAAGTGGTGATAGTCAGTATCCCTGTCTTGATCCTCAGTGCCTTTCGGATATTGTAATTGAAGCGTAAAAATTCAAAATTGTAATGATTGCTACAGTAAAAGCACGTGTACGCACGTGGCTACAGTGCCCAACTAACACACTTTTCGCTACAGTACTCACTTCTCGCCCAAAAAAGCGCTACGCGTACCCTGTTCTAAATTGGCTCCCATACAACCAGCTCAACAAATTAATCAGTCCACCCCAGTTGTGACAGTAGTATCATCTCCAAGTATTGAGAGTGCTGCTGAAAATGGTAGAGAAAGTAAGAAGATTGAATCGAGTGATATCCAGCCTGAGGTTAGCAAGTCTTCCTCTGCTGCTAGTTCCCCACTAACTCCTCCAGTCCCAAGCAACAGCTCAGCCATTCAAGTGGGACAACAAATGTCCGCACCGTCTTATGAACCTTGTCAGGGCTCCAATAGTCCAATGGGCACTTATTGGAAGTTGAGGCATCTCGCACTGCCATTTCTGGAGAGCAATCTAAAATGAGTTCAGAAAAAAAGAATGATATAATTGCTGTCCAATCTAATGTCCCTATATCAATCAAACCTACTTTTGATGAGGATGATCTTCCTGAATATGACTTTGAAACTGCATGTGGGGTTTCTGCAACTGCATACGGTGGTAAGCATGTAGATGTTTCTTTACTTAACAGGAAGCTTCTAGTTGAAGGAAATTGGACACTGGATGGTTTAGTGTCCTCAACTGTGCCCGTTGTGCGTGCAAGATCTGCTCCCAACCAAAGATCGGATAATGTAATCTTTCCAGAAATCATTCAGCTCCCAACCATGGAATGCCTCTGCCAAAAGCAGTTTGCGAATGTGTATGTGAGAACCCTCTCACAATTCGGAAGAAAAAATAAGTGTCCAAAGCAAAGCTACTCCAACACCACCTGCAGTTTCCGCATTTGCCACTACTAAGATTTCTTGTACTATCTTACCCAATAAGAACAAACTTTTTGATGACGACGAGGATGACGATATGCCTGAATGGTGTCCCCCTGAGCCTTATGAGCAATCACTGGGGGGAGCAAGTAGGCGATCAAACTCATCTTTCAAGAATATATCTCCCATTGGACTGCGACCCGTTACCCTTCCTCCATCCCCAGCTTCCACTCATTCACAATTTTCCTACCAACCATTCCGTCCTGCTCTCCAGGTTACAACAACTATCTCTACAAACGCACCACAGCCCATGCCTATTCAATGCAGTCCAAGGTTTTCAACGGGTTTCAATTCTCGTCCAGTTTTGACACTGCAATCCGGTCCACCACAACCCCTGCCTATTCAAACCGGCCCAGCCTTTTCAACAGATTTCAATCCTGGTCCGGCTTTGAGATCGCAATCCAGTTCATTGGACATCAAACCTCCATGCCATTTTTCTGGTACTAGAAGAGATTGGAGGCCTTGACATTGAATTGAGCAGAGGAACTAGCTGTTGATGACCATGTAACTCACAGTTTTCCTCCATGTATAATGCTGTATCCTGGAGTTAAGTGCTCCCAGCAGAGATTTGAAGTTGTACATATGTAGGAAGTGTATTTGCTGGTCCATTCTCTAAGAGTGCTCCAAATCCTTTAAACTTGTGCGAGTTGTTTACTTAGTGTTAGACCCGCAGTAGTGTTGTTATCATAAGATGTTCAGAAGTTTTATACTAGTCTCTCTTTTCCATTAGCAGACATTCCAGTTGTTGCAATATAGGAGTATTATTATATATATATATATATATTTTTTTTTTTTGCTAAATAGTATTATTATATCTAGGCGGACTTTATTCATGTGTTGAGAATTTCAGGTATATATGGCAGAAGGATTTTGATCAAGTACCTGGGTTTAGGTTATAAACTTTGGGACAAATTTATGCAAAGGATTTTGTGAGTAGTGAGTACGAGTGGTGAGAGCTGATCTTAGTTGGAAGTTGCCTTTTCCCATAAGAAACTCCTAGAAATTATTGATTATTTAACAGAATTGTATCAGACTCACAGATGTGATACCTAAGCGATGGTTGGACAACAATTCTGTTGGACAAATGACGTTAAATGAAGAAAAGTTTCCTCTTATGTTACGTTTGGATTGAGGGAATGGAATGGAGGAAGAATAAAATAAAAAATAATATATTTGATGATCATTTTGGAGGATAATTCATTACAATGAAATGAAAATTTATTTTATTCTCTTAATTTTTAATCAACGTGGGAGGTCGCGGAATAAAATTCACTCTAATAAAATGAATATATGTGATAATTTTGTTATTATATTACACCACTCACCATCACTAATAACTAAACATACATTTAAAATATCTTGAAATCATTTAATTCCCTCGTCTATTTCATTCCTTCAATTCAAAGGCAGCATTAGTTCCTCTCATTGTTGGAGTGACAAGACTTGTCCGGAAATTCCTACTAGCCCTAGAATGAAATGTATTCTTATAATTGAATTGTAATAAAAGAATAAAAGCCCTCTACTAGATTGTTGGAGTGTCAAAACTTGTCTGGAAATCAGAATGAATCTTTGCCGTCAATTTAGGCCGTGTCCCTTCAGTGTCACTCGTTTCATGCCAACCAAAACTTTTATTTCCGCGCATTCTACCCTACTAGAATTTGAACACATTATGTCTCATAGTTGGTTACCAATGTCGACGTAGATAATTCGTGTAGAATTGACAATCTAACAAAAGTTGGCTACTGAAGGATCTAGTAAACCTATAAACATAGTCATACATTCATCTGAAGTTTTTACTAAATTTATAATGGTCTGCTTTCTAGTCCCATTTTTTTTTGACAAAAACTGAAACTAAATATAATGTTTCTCAAAACAACATTTTTATTGCAGTACTACTATATTTTATAGTATTATTCAGTATTTTTAAAATGTTATCTATTTTTATTAATATAATATTAAAAAATCTCAAGTCCAAATAGCTTTTAAATATTAATTGACATTACATATTCAAATGTCACAATAAAGTAACCGTGCTAGTAGTAATTCCTTGAATTTGATTTTACAAAACACATAATTAATAGGAAATTGCTATTTCCACACATAAAAATGATAGTTCCACATAAGCCTTTCTCACATGGACGTAGAATTCACTAGCTATTTATGTGAGAGAGACCATATAAAAATATTATTTTTTTATGTGAAAATATCAATTCCCAATTAATACTAATCTCCTTTGCACACACACTGTGTGGTTTAAAAAAATTTAAAAATTAAATGATGTATAAAAGAATAGTAGAGCAAGTGGAAGAGAGCAAAAAAAGGAAGTGAAATTCTTATTTGAAGTGAAACAAATTGTCAAAGATATTGCCAATTAATTATGAGAGAGAAAATCAGAAAACCTTCCGACAAATTCTCAACGGCTCAAGATAACCGCTTTATTAATAGGGGGAATAAAATTTTACCAACCTACACTTGGAATACAACTGAAAACCAATCAAGCAGCAAGCAAATATACACGAAGCTACAACCTCCAGCAATTAGCTTTAAATTTGAACTAGACCATGGTATGTACAAGGGTGAATAGAAACAGCATCCAATGTTCCACGCGGATGATTTCCAAAGTATTACAGGTTTGTTTTTAATGTGTTTTCAGTCTTATTTTTAACAACGGTTTCTTCTCATATAGGTTGGGAATTACTAGAATATGGGAAAAGGGAATAGCCATCCACCCACAGTAAAAAAAATGAAAAAATTAAAGATCGAAATTCTATAGTTTGTCACTCAAGCAGATGCCGGACGGTCTAAATCAGTATCATCAATAGTCAGCCAGTCATACGACTCCCCACTCTCTGAATCTTTTTCTCCAGAAGTTGATTGAACTGCCTTGTGTTGACCACCCAAATTTTCATTTACCTGTACCCATTTACTGGACTCACTGCACGAAGGAGCCTGTTTAATCTCTTCTCGCCTAAACCCAGATCGTTTACCTAAGAGATCATTATCATTGTCCTCTAGATCACTGAATGAGATATCATCTTCAGACTGCTTCTGAGCATCACCAGATGCGCATATATCAACACCTCTCTCTTTAAACCACTTGGTATTCACATGATAGTCGATCTCTGACCCCTTAGCCGCATTAACCACCTCAGTTGGAACTTCATTTCCGTGAGATGGGCTCTTATTTGCTTCCATGCTTTTGTCCTTGCCACCCTCCTGAAATGTTTTAACAGTCTCAGAGGCCTCAGAAGTTTCCACTGCTGCATTATTCTTCTTTTGCAGCTTCTCAGAGGCCTCAGAAGTTTCTGCTGGTGCGTTATTCTTCTTTTGCAGCTTATCAGAGACCTCGGAAGTTTTCACTGGCACATTATTCTTGTTTTGCAGCCTCTGCAGAAGTATCTCCCTCACTTCAACAATTGTAAAGAAGCATTGCATTCTTCAATAAAGATGGATAATATTTTTACTTTAAAGGAACACTAGAAAAATTGAGTATTTCTTACCACCACCGTGAGGTTTTCTACATTTGAAACACATCAATAACAAAGTACTAGTATTTTATGAGCATGTTGGTGTATTACCAGTCTTGTAGCATCACAAGCACAAATATTTCTTTAAGCTGAAAACGTTTCATGCAGTTGAGCATAAAAGAACCAATTTCTTGGTCTTTGGTAATTAATTTTCAAAGCCACTGGCGAATCTATCATAATGATTATGATTAAAAATATGGCAAATGCATAAATAAATTCAAGAAGACCGTGTTATAATTGCTTTGATCTCAAATATACCCAAATGGCACAAATTTAATCACTAAATCAGCCTGATGGTCAAGAAACATATTTAAAGGCCTTTCATTCAGGTATTTGAAGGCAATATACAAAGAAATTAAGATAATAAACATATACATATATGTGTGTATATAATATCGGATTATCAGACATTATTATGTATGGAACAAGTCTAATTAGCCAAATTTTTAGCAAGACTATAAAGTAGTCAAAAATGAATAAAAGAAAACAAGATATATGATGCAATTAAATGCAATACTTGGGGCCAAACTTCCTATCAGAAAAACTAAATATATAAACAAAATTAAACTGCCATGACACAAAGTAAGAAGATATACTCCATATTTATTTTCAATCTGTGAGTAACTTTTCAATCAACATATACTCAATACATTCTAATCCAATATCAGTAAGGAAATGCCGCTAGAACAACTTTTTTGGAAGTGTGCATCAGAATAACCCTTCACTATTTAGCTTCCATACTCTTTTGGGTCTTTTTGTTTCAAGCTACTCCATTTCTAAGCTCAAATTTTCAGATAATCACCCAACTTAATGAACCAGGAAGCATTAGATCTACTTACTCAACTCAACAACGCCTTTATCCCAAATTAGTTGGGTAAGTTGAAAATGAATCCCAAATGCAAGGGTAAAATAGTCACTATCTCATTTTCCATGTTTTATGTCAATTTAGGTTTCTAACAAAACTGTTGGCAGTTATTTCAAACCTATGTTTCTAACAATCAAGATCTGTATCCCTAGTGATCATCACAGACCAAAGCACCTGCAGTGGTTTTTGCCTACAATAATTATACATATCATTAATAAAATACACTAGGCACTAGCCAAGTGTGGGGCTTGTCGTGGAGAACATTTGAAGGGGGTTGATTTGTCATCCTCATTGAAAGAGTTAGCACAAGGTTGTATGACACTATCTGCATGCATCCTCTTCCCCTCTTTCCGTAGTGCTTTTTGAGAGGAAGTCTCATTCTCTCTTGCTTTCCCTTTCTTCTTCCTCCATAAATTTAGTTGTTTGATTATTTGATATGAACATAAATTTACAGTAAATAGATATTATCATATTTAAGTAATCTGAACTATAAAAAATGGTTGTAGGGATGTATGCATACAAAAAAAAATACTACTAATAAGGTTTTGAAAATCATTATAACACCATTAGCCAGTATCTATGTGTGGATGTGCATTGCTGATTTCCCTGGAAAACGCCATGCATGCAAATAATTAAGAGCAAGTAACTATAAGATATGAAGCCAGAGTCTTGCCTCTGGAGTTGATAAAAGCTTGGAATCATTCCCATTCAACCTTGGAAGCAACAAAATGAAATAGACCATCCAAAATTGTTCTTCATTCAAGTAATTGCAAATTTCATGCTTTAAGGCCGCAAGACTTGGCACCAAATCTTCAATGGTTGCCACATGTTCTCTCTGAACATCAGACATATTGATATCTGCATTAAGCAAACATAAAAATTCAGTAATAAATCAGGATAGCATTATGAGCTACGCATCCCTTTTCATTTTTGTGGCCAAAAACAAAAGAATTAATAAATAAGAGAATGAAGTCAAACAGCCCATCACCATTAGCCATACTACTAAGAAAATTTGCACAAAAGAAAAAGGAGAGATGAAAATGAATATGAGGTTAACCTATTCTGACCATTCCCTGAAAAAGCAATAACAAAAATTACTTCATCGTTACTGTCGTTGCCTCTAAAATCCTAAATCAAATTAGTTATTATCCATGCATAAATATATATAGTTTCAGACTACAAAATACGAAATCTCGACCCATACTGAATAATTACTAAAGATTGGTCCTCGTGGCGACATGTAGGACCGGACTGGGATTGGGTAGAGGTGTTGGATTCGTGCAACGCCTCATAACAGGAAGGTCTTCGAGCTGATACTAATCACTTGATCTTTTGATCAAGCTTATGGTAATGCTAAAGTGATAACTAATAAAAGGTTCAGCAGCTAGATTTGACTGTGTCCTTTAGCACTCAAATTCTAAATGAAATATATATACAGCAAGGTAATAAAATTTAAGAACAAAAACATACGATTTTTGAAGCAAAAAATAAAATTGACAGGAACTCAAGACATTAAGAGTGAACAAGCAATGCCTAGTTCTACATACCTTCAAAGTTCAACTAAAACTAGACTGTCGACTAGTGCTCCAAGAGACGCAACACTAATGTCAAATCACTCCGAGGATTCAAACCTGTGTAACTAGTCACTCACTAGCAAGTGATACAATAGAAGTGTGTAATCTTCTTACTATTCAAGTTATATGCTATACGGCATAAAATTGAACAAGGAATAGCTGAAAGATAAAGTAAGCGGGTATTCATCCACTTCCACTTCCTAAACATATTCTCAAAAGCCAAAAAATTATAACCAAGAAACTTTCCAGACCACTAAAGGAGTGAGTATTAGTACATAGCATAATCTTAAGTTGGGCAATGACTTGATTTATTACCAAATTAGGATCTAAGAATCCCCAACAATCACTCCGTGTCCCTGAATGAGCAGTTCAACTTATTAAACATTTAAACTTATAAAAACATTGATTCATACTACATTATTCGAGGAATTATAACCTAAAGAAAATACTCTTATATTACATCACTCGTGCTAGTTCTCCAAATAAATGTAACAAGAATCATAACCTAAGGAACATACCCTTATATAATAAACAAGTACGCATATACATGGTAAAACAAGTGTATATAATGATAATATATCAAAACGATCGTGTGTATTCTATAATTGAAAGTATAGATATACCAATATAAATATAAGTGCATGTAAAATTAGAATTTTACCATTGCGAATTGTTAAAGGAAAATCAGTCCATAACTCCGGCATCTTCGAAATCTTGAGAACAAATTCCACAACTTCCTCCGTTATCCCCACTGCATTCTCGTCCGCTTCTTGTTCAGCTCCAAACTGCAACAAATTCGTAGCAAACCTAGAAATCTCCGTCACCACCTTATTAGAGGAAAGCAGTAACAGACTCTCGTTTTGAAGCTACCGCTGATCTCAACTAAATCTTTTTAAATTCCGAGAAATGTCTCCGAAGAAGTGTCCTCGGCCGGGGAGGGGGCGGTGGAGCGAGGAAGTCGGCGACGCCGCGGAGTTGGCGGCCGATAGTTTGGCCGAGAACGGCGAGGTCTTCTTTGACAGTGGGAGGTGTAGCAGGGTTTTGATCTTGATAGTCTTCTTCTTCTTGTGAGGATTTGCAGGGATTTGGGAGGGAGAGTGACATCCAAGACGACATTATTGTTAATTCTCTTTCTTCTTTTTATAACTTGTACCTGGAATGAGACTTAAGTTCAAGTTCAAGGTCTCTCGTCTTCTCCTCTTCTCATACTTTAAAGCTTTCTTTCTCTCGCTTCAAGCCCGAACTTTCGTGTTGGCTCTCTCTCGATATATATACCGTATAAATCAAGATTTAATATTTCTCACACGTAATTACTAGTATATCTTTTTTATTAAAATATGGAGAGTATAATACGGAGGGGATCAACTGATGAAGTGAGTGGTTCCGCTTCTTTTAGGATTGTCACGTTCATAATTCGGATAGAAGCTCCTTCAGAATTCAATTGATTATTAGAGTAGTTTTATATTTTCTCCCTCTTTTAAAACTAGAGAATTCTTTTTTGACTATTTTAAAATTAGATACATATCTTTAATTTTAAAGTTTATATTTTAAATTAACATAAAAAAATTAATATATTGTTATTTATATTTTTGATTGCTTTAAGGATTATCATAACACCGCTATTATATTTTTAACTAATGTTAAAAATATATTTTAAAAAATAAAATATACTTAAAGTCATCGTTTTAAATATCTATCTCTAATTTGACAAAGAGAGTAATTAAAATAGCAAAAATAAAATAATAAGTCAACATACACAACATTCAAATACAAAATTAAATACTATATTTATCTTAATTATTAAAAAATAAAACATAACACGAATTTTAAAATTATGCCTCACTTTTAAATAATTAAGATGAATATATTATTCGAATATTGTGTATTTGTACTTATTTGAAATTAAAAAAAAGTATATTTTAATCGATCCATCTTAATATACTTAACGTCAAACATTCTTTCAAATTTCAACACACTTCTAACTAAAAGGACAAGGCACGAAAAATGGGGAGTAACAAATAAATTACAGTAATACGAAAAGTCATGGAATCTTCGTAATGTGTATAAATCAATAATGAATAATCAAACATTAATGTACCCATAACAACCAAGTATTACACATCATTCCTATCCCATTTCTTAATCAACAAAATATATATATAAAAAAATATTTTCCTCCTCATGTTAAAGAACAAATAAGCAGGTCAAAAAATTTCCCATGGTCCCAGGACTTTATTATCAACCCCCATAGCCACAGATAATATAAATCCAATGGCCTCCAACTCTTCCTAATTATTAGACACAAAAAAGCCATCCTATCTCCTTCACTTAAAAAACATATGATACACATCTAACTATCCTCCAAATATCGGAATCCAAAAATAACTACAACTTTGAGTAGTCTGTCCTCGTATTTTTTAGCAAAAGACGAGGTTCTTTTGTGTGCAGTGTCTACATGAGTCCCGAATAAGGATTGTAGGCTTGAACGGGCATACCAGAAGCATGGGGGTGCGCACTGGCACCATAAGGATTGCTAAATGGGTTTAAAGGCTGCTGTTGGGTCATCATCATCTGCTGTTGCTGCTGCAACATAAAAGCCGGCTGCTGGTTTGCCATGGCTGCCATCTGGACAGTAGGTGGTGCAGCTACAGCATTGGAGGCATAGAAGGGGTCGTATGCTGTTTGTTGCATCATGGGATTGGCCATTGGGGCTTGTTCCCATGGGTTGTAACTCACATTCTGGTTTCTTCTCCTGATTGCATCATCATATAGGCTATCTAGTGTAAGCTTGTCCAGACCTCCAGCCTTTTAGTGTTTTTGGCCAAAATCAAAGGCATCAGTTCAAAGTAAAACTCAATATATTCTACCCTCAACAAAAGTGTAAGTGAATGCCCACATCTACACACACACACACATACATATGTACGTATACATACATACATACGTACATACATATACATATATATATATATATATATATATATATATATTCGAGTATCCAAATGTACTGTAAATGACTGAAAATAGGGCCCCCATAATTTTACATAGGTACATACCAGTTTGCTTGAAGCTGCAGCACTCTCATTGGAGCTGGGAGCAGTAACAAGTGCCAGTTCCCAGCCTGTTGCTCCATTTGCCAGATCTGGACTAGTAGTAGTTGGCTGGTCATCTGTAAATACCACAGGCAACAAGAAATATTACAACTGTTTCCAAAATAACAAACACAAATCTCGAATAAAGTTGAGCATATCCAATTGACTATATATCAGTAGGAATGGCACACTTAACATAAAAATTTATTAGGAGATTATTCAAGACAATAGAGAATTTCCGACATATTTAGCAGCATTCAATTCTCCGCAACCTTAAATTCTCAAGGGAACTTACCAACTGGTACAATAGCCAAAGCCAAAGCATTCTTCTCATCTAAAGCAGAAGCCTCTGGAACAGGATCATTCAGACCCTAGCAACAAGAAAATGCAGTTACTTAGAAAGGCTACAGCAAACATATACTTTTTCCAAGGACTAAAAGAAATCTGAAATCATACCATTAAATCTGGTGGTTGAACAACAGGAGCTTTCACTTTAACTGGTTCTGGTTCGGGTGGAGGTGGGGATGGTGGGCGTTTCTCCTGCACCTCTGGGACTTTTTCATACTCAATGGCTAAGATTACTTTGGGAGCATCAAGTGCCTGCTTGCAAAATATACAATTATAGAAATTAAGATTTTCCAGTAAGTTATTTTGAAAAGAAAAAAAAAGGTATTCATCTAACCAAATTACAATATTTATAAAAATAAAATATAAAATGGAGTTAATACTTAATAGGCTAGATGTTGTATATTATGCTGATAGGTTGAGATCCCCAAGTTGTTCAGATAAGTTACAGAATATTGGTATAGCAAAATTTCCCGACATTAATGACTCATCAAATATAACGATACCACACCAGAAATTAGAAAATTATTAGTAACTTTTCTTTAATATTTATAAATTTTGAGAACTTCATAAATGTATACGTCCAAACTTCTAAATTCACCATGATATACATAGCTGCCCTTGGCCTTCATCTCAATTGATTACCTAATAGTCAGTCATGTGAAATAAAATTATGAACATGTTTGATGAACTTCTAGGCACATAATGCCTTAATAAGTAAGCATAACTAATTTTATGTCAATAAGCTGATCTGCCATTCAACTTCTGAGGTCCATTCATAACTAAATTTTGACAATCATCATCATTAATATTCTTATTTAATTTTAAGGGAAGGACTTCAAGTCTTTCAACTCCCTAGGCCCAGAGCACCACTTCCTTCAGATTCCATTGTAGAATCTTTACCGCAGCCTAAGAATTTTAGCAGTTTAGGACAATGTACTTTACAGCCTGATAAATCACTAATAAGCGATGTTCTTTAGCTTTTTGGATTGAGATTGCAAACGTACTAACAAATGTACAAATAGCTTCTTTACAAATTGCTTATTGTCAAGATTAGAATAAGCTTAACGGGATTGCCATACCAGATCCTTGCGAAAAGTGGAAGCACGAGGTGCTTCTCGCACGTATTCTTCCATAGCTTGTAAAAATGATGCAGGGGGCTTCATTAATGATAGATATAAAGATTAGATATTGTTTAAAATTTAAATTCCAAAAGAAAATTCTCAAGCAATTAGATTTCCAGATGCCACCATAAGAATACAAACCTGCTCGATTTTAATAAACCTTTCTCCACGTCCAACATCAAGGCTTCTGCAGATTTCATAAAACTCTGACAGTCTCTCAGCCTGAGCATATGGAGATAAATTAACTTTCTCGTAATGTTTCTGAAAAGGAGTTTCAATGAAAAGAAACTAGTACCGTATACAACAATACCTGCTGCCCTGCCCTCCTATATATATCCAGAGCCTTAAGAGCATCATGCCTTTGCATCTCAAAGAACTGTCATAAATGGTATCATCACATGTCTTTGATGAGGAACAAAACTTTAAATTCTAGATAACCAAAGCCACAGCCTACCTTGTCTACTAAATTAACTGTACCATTGCTTATAGCATTATAAATTTTGATGCTTTCCGAAGCAACCTATTTAAAACCATAAAAAAAAGAAGGAAAAAGGCAACCATAATAAGATATAGTCATATTTAAAGAAAGTGTTTTTCAGAACTGCTAACAGGAAAATGACTGATGAACTTTACTAACCATAGAAAGTGCTAATTGAATCACAAAATTATGGACTGCCGCTCCTTGTGGCTGCATAGAAGTTTCACGGATATTATTCGTAATAAGCGGGAAAAAGATAGTCGAAACAGTATAAAGAAGCCCATTACACAATCAACATATCAGGTAAAACCCAATAAGCTGAAAAGATTTGCTGATAACCCATCTATATTGAACTAAACAAAAGTAGAGTACCTGACAGCCTAAAATGCGGAACAATAGCTGCTGCAAAGCTGGTAGCTGATCAAGCAACTCAGGAGTATCTAGATCTTTAGTTCTCTGCACCACCAATAGTATTTAGTGTACGAAATTTAATATAAGCATTTACGAATCTCATATGATCGTACTTCTCTAACAATATCACAAGGAAGAACTACAATTTAAATAACCTTGATACATAAGAAGGAAGGGAGGAATTTTTTTTACTTATAATAAGCCTCACTAATTAAAGAAAAGGGTATGTTCAATCTCATGATCTTCATTTGAAGATACCGAACAATGATAAGAAATTGCAAACATTTTTTTAAGAAATAGCTTCAGACTCTACAGTTACAAAGGACTGTCATTTTTAGTAAGATGAAAGGTGACAGATGTCAGATAGTCTGCTGACCATTTTACAACATTATACCATCTTTGACTTAAAATAAGAAACAAAAAAGTTGACTTTTTAGTTGCCCCGTAATGCTTCTTTTTTTTCATTTTTAATATTTGCAACAGAAGCTGTGTACCCATTTACAAGTCAAAACCCTCAAAAGGGAAAATATTTCTCAATTGAGCTGCAAATTCAACAGGATTACATGATCCAAAGAAAAAGATAGTGAAAAAGGTAAAAGAAAATGTACTGGGTGATCTGTTGCAACATCATATTTCAACACACGGAAGCATTCCAGCCGCTCTTCCAAAAATAATGCGTACATACGAACCCAGGCAGAATAATCCCATGCTGAGCAGAAGATCACAAAAAAAAAAAATTATTCTGTGAGACATTTCCTTTTCTAAAAATCAATGAACACGAACAGGAAAAGAGAGATAAATTACCATTAGGACCAGAATCATCTTTGAAGTGAGCCATGTTGAGCATACGGGTTTTGCTCCTGCCATAGTTAAGAAGTTCTTCCTGGAACGTGGGGTCCACTTCCCTCAAAGCTCGATGAATAACAATTAAAGTTTTCAAGGCAACCTAATTCCAAGAAATAGTCAATAACTTAAATACAGTACAGAATGACTGCTTATGGAGCATTGGAATTGGGAAGTAAAGCACAGATAATATAATATACAGAAACTTCATGGATCTAAATCTTCAAAAATATTGCTCTATCACAATGGTGTTAATAACATAACTCCAATAATATATTAGCTGCGAAAGAAGTCAGCTAAACAGCGACCAATGATGTATATTCAAAAGTTGTCATCCTTTTTTTCATTTATTTCCATTTACTCCCTATATGAGTTGTCTAATAAGAATACTGCCCAATCTCTAGCTTGTAAGAAGATAATAACAAAGCCGCTGATCCAGCTAAACAAGACCATCAAGGTTATGCTAACAGATTTAGAAGAAAAATAAGAGTTGCCAACTGATTCTTGGATGAAACCTCCAATGTCACCGTAAATGATGTCATACAAACTATGTTGTAATGCCTTTATTTATTTCTATTGCCAAATGATTACTGGCAAAATGAGTTATCTCATAAAATCATTTTTGGTTAAAATTCATACTGCCCAATTATGTGTCCTCGATAAACGTCTTGCAAGAGCATGAATGCAGTATGCAACATCAGCACGTGGCCTTGTAGCCGAGATAGAGGCAAAAATAGCTGCAACAATGAAAATTTAAAGAAGTATCAGTCCCCACTCTATAGGAGAGTAAAATATATAAGCAGAACACAAGCAAAGATAAATAACTGAGGCCATGTAACTCACACAACATGACATTTCCATCTCATGATAATACTTGCCTTTTATATGTCTCTCTTTTGCTGGGCGCTCAACGTGATTAGTTGCCTTAACAATGTTGATGTCCAATTCCTGCAGAATTCAAAACCGAACCCAGAAGATTAGAAACAAGAATAACCCAAGAATCGTTATGAGGGTTCCAAAATACATGTACCTTGTAGTTGCTATTTACTTTAGCCAAATTGACAGTGGTTGTATCCTTAATAGCTCCAAGGGCTTTTCTCAAACTATTCTGTGAGGGTCCCGACATTCTGTGTCTCAATCACAAAATTCTACACAAAATCCAGCAGAAAAAACTATGTTGGCTTCACTAATTGTATCTCAATTAATTACAAAGAAAACAAACTTCTCTTCAAATTTTACACAGAAATCCTAGAAATAAATAAATACATATATCACCCTTCTCTCTAAACCATCAAAACCCTAATAATAGTATTTAAACACGCGAATTAAAGCACATATTACCTTAAAAGGATTAAATAACAATATAAAACAAAACACTCGAATTATGAAGACAAATTCACTTTAATAATTTGATTTAATTTATTAGAATCCTGAATTATTAAAACAAAAATCTAGGATACAGAGTTACAACCTAGAAACACAAGGATAGGAAGAAACTAACACCTAGAAGAGGAAGCAGAAGCAAATCATCAATACTACCAGAAGGCTAGAGCTTGAATATTATTATGATTCTAAATTAACAAAGACTGCTGAATTTCACCTAATAAGACTATATCACTAACAAATAGCACTAAATCAGTATGAACATAGCCATTATAACAGTAACAATTCACAGCCACACCAGGATAAAAATATTAAATCGATAAATTTAGATATTAAAACTGATCAATACAATATCCATCTCATAATCAAAGATCTAACAAACCTAAAATATCACTCCTACATAATCAGTTCCACGGTTTACGTCACCAATTCTAGCTCAGCCATAAATGCAAACACAACAAGAAAAACTCAGATTGAAAGAGATAAAAAGAGATATGGGATCACCTCAACGTGAATCGAGAGTGAGAAAGTGTAGAGAGAAATTAAAAAGGAAAAAGTAGAGTCTAGAGTTTGGTCTCCAAAGAAAAGTCTCCAATTCGTTTTTGGTTGGCCATTGGCATTATACCACTACCACATTATTTTCCGTTTATTTATTTTATATACTCTATTTATACATATAGTAAGTACTTATTGCCATATTCAGTTACAGTGCATAATATTCCCAAATCCCAATATTGACTATCCTAATTTGCACTTCCCCCTTCTCAATAACTCGATCTCATGTGCCGAGCACGGGATATATAATTGTATTTTATTTATTAATTACAAGTTATTTTAGTATTTTTAATATTAGTTAAATAATAATAATATGATATTATAAATGATAGTTAAAAAATAATGATAAACTAAGATTATTTTATTATTTTAAAATAAAAATATATCTCTAATTTTGGATTAAACAAAAAAAATTATATTATAATTTTAAAATCGTTAAAAATCCTATATAAAGCGACTTTAAAATATTAATTCAATTATTATTTATTAAAATAGTTAGACATATAATCTTATCTTATAATAATATTTATACTCATTTTTAGTGTTTAATAAAATACATTGACTCGTCAAGACAAAAAAATAAAGAAAAGGAATAACTAAAAGAAGATTATAAGTGAATATTATATACTATATTTTAAGTTTTCTAAATGCTTTCAAAGAGAGAAAACTGTAGTTTATATATATAATGAAATTGAATTGCTTATAAATTATATTATATATTATATATATATATATATATTGAGATAATAAAAATATCAACCAATTAAATTAAAATATAACTTTATGAAACTCACTTCAGGACCAATCAAAACAATTGAACTAATTCATATAATAAAACATTGTTTGTACTATTATAATTAGTACATATATTCTCTAGTTTTATAAGATCTCCTTTATTTCAAATTATAACATTATTACTATTTTTTTTAAATTAATTTTTGTTGATTCAAAATTAATAAATTTTATTAAAATAATAAAATAATCACTATTATAATTATCAACACTCTTTAAATAATTCATAATATTTATTATTATATTAATTAAAATTAAATAAATTTATGTCAATTTTGACTTTAAAAATATCTCAAATTAATTTAAAAAATTAATAATTAACTTGTAATGTTTTTTTATTATCTTAAGTCAAAAATCACTAGCCCGCATGTGTATTCATTTTTAAACATCTATAAATACAGCATTAAAAAAGAAAATAAGATTTAATACATCTTAATCAACAGCTTAAAATATTTTTTTATTCATTGAGAATTTTTTTGTGCGTGTGAAATTTGTCATTTATGAGATTTTAATTACGAGTCATCATTTAAGTATATTAAAATTATGAATTCATTCTTTTTTATATTTCGTAGGTATAATACTCCTTACCTTTAGCTATTGTATTATTTATGTAACACCCAAATGTGTACGATTTCTTCTAGATTCAAAAATATACACATTCAACGTTATCAATTAGTTACAATGAATAGAACACAAGTCACTTACATTTGGGTGGGATCTAACTAAATTAAATAAATAAGGATAAGACTAATATTTTGTTTTATTTTCAACTCCCATTAATTAGCTGTCAGATGATTAATTCTAGATGGTCAGCTGTCTGAACTTTGGTGTCTGACGTTCAACCTCAAAGAGTTAGTATAAAAATTGACTACTTTAGGGGATCGCGCCTAGCTATCCGTCCAAATTTTATTTTTATTTAAAAAATATTTATAATATTTATTTTATAAAATTTAGTAATTTATATGTAATTTAAATATATATAAATAATAATATTATACAAATTATATAACATTGTTATTTATATATATTTAAATAACTAAATTTTATAAATAAAATTATTAAAATAAATGTTATAACTATTTTAAAAATAAAATAAATAAAAAATAATTTTAAATCGGTCGCTAGGACCAGTCGCTGAAGGTTTTCGATTAAAATTTAAAAGGATTTGACCAATTTGGAGTATCATGTAAATCAAATAACAGGGGAAATCTTTGAAAATTCAAAGTCTTATAATTTTTGGTGGGGTTTGAAGAATTAAGTCAATAATGACGGCTTGGCCATATACATACTCTCACATAATGTTTCCTTTTACAATTTTATTTATTTAACATTATTTTTCAAAATGTAGAAAATAGAAACTAGTATAAACTATAAAGTAGTTGCAACAAAAATTAAGAAATAATAAATTATATAAAGAATTGGTATTTTTATATATTTTTTAAATATTTTTATATGATATTTTTTCATATAAAAATAAAATAAAACTCATCTTTATATAAAAATATCAAAATTTCTTATAAAAATAATGTCCCTCATTATATAACGGCAATGACCTCACAATAGTGTCGCCAAGTTCAAACTTTTACGGCTACAAATGGGTTCATATTTGGTCCTTGTTAATAGGAGTATTTTTTTTGTACTCGCTCTGTCCAAAAACAGTGGTCGTGGTTGATCTTCAATACTTAAAAGTAGGATCGTTTAACGTGTGTCTTAAAGGTATATATTAAGTGTGAAAAATAAGAGATAGATTTCATTAAATATTTTTTTTTATATATTTGCACTGAATTCAATATATAGAATCCACTAATATATATTTTTTTATGCATTGAATTCAATGTAAATACATAAATAAATATTATTATATATTAAATTTCGTACTTAACATGAGTCTTAAGGGCACATTTTAAGAAAATCCTTAAAAAGATTCACACATTACAATTTTTCTAAATTCTCTTGAAAACATATTTTAATAAAAAAAAATTACCTAATCATACATAAGAAAAATCATAGGATTATCACTTCTTTTTTATTTTAACGAAAGGTAGGTACTAGGTAGGTTAATTAGCTAGAGAGATGTCATTCGAGTGGTGACGACGCAGGAGGAGATATAGAGGGAGAAATAACGTCAACCGCAAAAATCCTGCGGAGGAACTCAAAGCGCCATCTTCGGCAGACGGACTATATTATGGATTATATTTAGTCTATATGATATCATCAAATGTCTTTTAGTCTTCCACTATTTCAACAGATGGACTATCCCATAGACTATAATATAAAAAGATTAAAATAATTAATAAATTTAATAAAACTCCTATCATCTTTCTACTTTTCTATTTAAATACTATTATATTTATAGTCCATGGACTATCCAATTCCTAGATATAGTCTTTTGAGAATTTTAAATATAGTCTTGGACTAAATTTAGTCCATTTGCTGGAGGAGAAAAAAGAATCCTAGACTATATTTAGTCTAGGAACTCAACAAAAACCATTGCTGGAGATGCTCTTATAAATCTCCTTACCCTTTTGCAAAATGTTGGTGCGGAAGATAATAAAAATAAAGAAGAGCTGAAGTGGGGATAAAATATTAATCTCTGATGTGTAGTCTTGTACAAGTAATGAATCTAAAAACAAAATGTAGCAGTTGAGAAGTAGGTTCCTCATTATTTTTTAAAAGATATATAATAATTATGAAAGTAATTTAGATTTTTAGACGCATTCATTAGTTAATTTTTAAATTTGTATTAATTATATATTGTGTCTATTACGCTATTTATAATAAAAATCAACATGTTTTTGTTATAATATATAGATGACTTTTTACGTTTTATATCAATTATTTTTTCTTACAAAATTTGTCACGTTTAATTTTAATGATGTTAAATATTACTTCTCTATTTTACAAAAAGAGTTTATTGTGTAATTTTTTTTCCTAATTCCCTTCTAATAAATTATACAACATCCTCCAGTTTAAAATTATACATTTTTTTTTAATTATGCAACTACTATTAAATTATATTATTATTATTATTGTAGAATGTTGATGGTAGCGTCTCACCAACGGCCAACCTGGCCATTGCTCCAGTTGTCATATCACATGGTATCCATCCGCCAAGGATTCCATAGGTGGACGGACTATCACTACCCATTTAATTCTCTGTCATGTCCCTAATATATATATACTGCAACAAAAACTATGATTTTATGATGTGCGATATTATTATTGATATAGAACGTGTAGATTTGTGAGGTTTGCTTTTGATGGAAGTAAGTGGCCTTCCAAGTTGTTTGATAGCCTAAAAGTTTTCAATTTGACGCAACCCATGACCAAATGGCCATGTGATTACAAATCCAGAAATTGTAAGTTATGGGCCTGGGGACAATGTCCTAAATAGGATTGAATTAGATTTCACTTATGTTCATGTCATGTGATTACAAATCCAGAAATTGTAAGTTATGGGCCTGGGGACAATGTCCTAAATAGGATTGAATTAGATTTCACTTATGTTCATGTCAAGTTATATATATATATATATATATATATATATATATATATATATATATATATATATATATATATATTTCTATTATGTTAGACTGAAATTTAGCAAAATGTCAACCCTAAATGAAAATTTGATATTTGTACAAGTAAAATTTAATATTTTCATAAACTCTTTTTCACATGGTCGTAGAGATACTCATTTTAGTAGCTCAAATGATCATGTTGAGATGGATGATGAATGACGGATAAGAACTAGCTAGCTAGTAACGAGGAAAAGAAGTTGGTTGAAAATTACAGAGACAACTTACATTTTCCAATCTTCATTACTTGATTCTTTTAAAGATTATAACCATTCTGTAATTAAAGTACAGCACAAAGAATATTGTTACAACATCTGTATAAATCAACACCACAACAGAGTATCACGTATGGCTTTCACACCCGACTCTACCGCGAAAATCAATAAATACAAGTGCAGCACCATAATGTGACAGTGCACCGCAGATCACAAAAACATGAAATATTTGATGACTGTGTCCGGCTAGATCAAACCACCCCGGCCTCCACCTCTCTGGAATCCGGCTAACATAAAACAGAGTTCCAATTAGGTAGGATAGCGCCATGGCCAACTCATACGCTAGTGTTAAGTTTCTCTGAGGTTCGTTCCAGTTCACAATCACAGCATGAATTGCGGGTACTAGGCCAAAGAGCCCCATTGCCACAAAAAGTGAGGCACGAAAGGCACGAAATTTGCTGGTTGAGAGGATTGGTGAGAGCAACGTTACGACAGTGAAAATGCCCATTATTGTGATTCCACCGAGGTATATGAATTGCCAATGTGGGGAACATTGAAAGATGTAGTAGATTGGAGGGAAAAAAGAGGTGATGATCATGACTACGATTCCAACATAGTCCATTCGGAGTAAAAGGATGTTTAAGGGGTGGGAGTGGCAGCAGAAGAGGTGGCAAAGGCTGCTTGAGAGGAGGCAGAACATGGAGCCACCCAGGAATACGAAGAATGGCCACCGTGTAGCTGCCAGTTCTGGTGGTGTAATCTCCATATCAAATGCCGCTGAATGCTTCAAGTCAATGAGTTTGGTTGTGTCCTGTTACACATTTTTTACTGTTGGTTATCTGAAAATAGAATTTGTATAGAGATGATATGATACATCAATTGGACATGTTACATTAGTAACACTATAATCCCTCCTCCTTCCGCAAGAGAGTCAATTTTTTTTATTAATCCACTTTTTAGTAATAGTAGTATAAAATGATATCATGTCCTAAAATTTAGTGTCATAATTTTATTATCATACCGCACTGATAAATTATAAATTAATAACTTACTATTTTTAAAGTTAGTCACGTAACTAAAATATATTCTTAATATCCTCAAATTTTGCAAAATAGAACCTTTTTTGTTGGAATGGAGGGAGGGAGTATTTAAGTTTGGAATTGATTTTTGGATTATGCTAAAGAAAATACAGAGGATTGTACTTTTTCTTATTTGATTACGTAGAGAATATGGGAGGGAAAAAGATATAAACGCAAGGAAAGACTTTGAAGAAACCCAATCAAATATTTTTCAAAAAATAAAAATAATAATTTTCCTTCAACCTCTGTCTGTCCATTTTGTTTGTTCTTTCCCTTCTTCATGGTTTCCATGAATCATATGGAGATCAAAATAATCCAAATGGATATAAAACAAACTTACAGAAAATGAATTCTTCAAATTATGAGAGACATTTGTCTCGGAACTTAATGGAAAAGACCTGCAATAAATAATAAAGTAAAAAAAATAAATTATATAAAAAAAAAACATATGTGGATATATTTTAGGAAGTCTATGCATTCAGCAGCTGTACAGAGCAGTATGACATAACGTACCAGGAAGTAAATATACTAAGGAAATCCGCCACCGGAGGCACATGCATCAAGTTTGCAAAAGTCAATCCCACAAATAGAACAAATCCTATTAAATGCCTGAACCAACCAATCAATTCAATTATTATTATTATTTATATTTATAGGACACGCCAGCACCACGACGTTGTCCCATGATAAACAACAACAATAACAACAGATACTAATAGTACATGATTAACAAATATTTTTTTTACAAGAAATTAAGAATATGATGATGATCATTAATTAAAAAAGTAACGAATTGAATTGGAGGGGATGAAATTTGAGTACTTACGTCCAAACATTAAGGGTCTCGTTATGCCAACGGAAAATGCTACAGAGGGCTTGCCTGAGAGACCAGTTAGCCCTGTAATAATTGAGTATATACTCATTGTCCTTCATGTACTCCGGCAATTCCTCATATCTCACCAGATTGTAATTTTTATCTTCCCCATTTGGGCTCTGCTTCTTCTTCTTCTTCTTCTTCTGCGTCTGAATCTTCTTCTTGCCGTTTGAAGTAAACAAGTGGGTAGTAGTATGATCCATCTGATCAGCTGTTATTCTCCTCTTCCAAACAGACCCTTCACTCGAATCCATCATGCGGATACAGGAATGCACTGTATTCAATTTGCAACCAACATAGATGATGAAAACGAGAATGAAGATGCTAGAGAGGAGAGAGAAAGAGAGTTGTTATAAGTATCTTTCGTTCTTTCTTTCTTTCTGTCTGTTTGGGGGGAGTGTGCGCGTTTGTCCGGCTTTTAAGTGCAGGTTAGGCTACCGAGCAACCGCACCAACAGCAACAGCATTTAAAGGGGTCTTTAATTGACTTTTCATTTCATACAGTTGGGAATTGCAATTTGTTAGGTTATCAATACTAGCACTGAGCTGGCACTATGAGATTGTGAGATAGATAGCATTCAATGATTTCCCCACCTTTTTTTTCCCCTCCACTTTAATGCTTTTATTTGAGATTGTAATATTTTCGGTGGCACATGTGAGTAGACCTAAACTTAATTTTATCATCACACGGCTGTTTACTGTAATTGATTAAAAATGATTCAATAAGTACTATTTAGAAGTGAATTGCCCCTTAATCAAAACTAGACTCGAATCCTACACGAAATAAAATCTACATATTCACATCATTATATCCTTATTCTTTTTTAATTTCAATATTATTATGTAACACCTAATTAATATGGGAAGCGTTATACCGAATGATACTCAAAATTTTGAAGACTTTTTGTCTTTTCAATACTAAAAATTGAGAATTGTTATTTTTAATTTTAATTTTTTTTTTGTCGATATTTTAATAAGATCACTCTCTCATGCATGCAGATCCCATTAATTATTTATTTGATAAAAACTTTGTAAAAATATCATTTTTCTAAAAATTTTATGTTTGTAACACACTTTGCGATATTAATTTAAACATTTTTTTAAAAAAAAAAAGAGAGAGCTAGTGGTTTTATAAACAAGCCCTATATTGTGATCTTGCTCTGGTCAAGATCAAAATGTGAGTCAGGAATTGAATTTTTAGTTCAGCAAAGGGAGCAACTATAAATGCAAATGCACACATGATGCGACATTATTAAATGCTAATACTATAACATAAAAGTATTCTATCGTCATTAGTTGAAGTAATTTGGATTAACAAGGATTAAGTGGTTGACGAGAATTTATAACAATTTTCACACGTCATCTCCCATGTTCATTCACAATTATTGTTCTTAGACCTTATGCCAAAATAGTAGGAGTATTTTACTACTTTTTCTAATTTCATTTTAACAATAATGCTTTGATGATAAAAGATCGGATACAAAAATTAGATACAAAATTATATGGATGATAGTTATTGGTTATAATGTTGGACTCACACATGTATGATAAAATATCTACTAATTATAATTCGACATATTATTTTATATTTAATTTTTTATAACCATCTTTTCTCACTGTAACATTACTCCAATTTTAAATTACTTTTAAACTACGTTATTTTTCCAAACAAGTTAACTTTCCCATCAAGTTTCAATGCATGATGATTGATGAGAGAGAATTCAGGAGTATATATATATATGATACTGCCAAATGCGTATAGATAGTTGCCAATTTTTCCCAACAATTTTTGGGTGGTTGAGGAAGCTCAGCTAATTTAATTAGCAGATAATTCCATTTCACACTTCCTTAACAAAATAAATAATTAATAAAACATGTAATAACACTGAAGAGATTAGCAAGATTATTGGCAAACCTCTCTGTGCTTGTAGGGACAGTAGTCGCCTAATTGCTGGTATATGGTTAATTGTTAACAAGTAATTTCTTATAAGATCAAATATTAATTTTAAAAAAGTTAATTTCAAATATTTTTAAACTAAT
Source organism: Hedera helix (assembly GCA_947179155.2). Lineage (NCBI taxonomy): Eukaryota > Viridiplantae > Streptophyta > Magnoliopsida > Apiales > Araliaceae > Hedera > Hedera helix. The sequence continues at coordinate 52,776,726 of OX359266.1, read as the reverse complement.
CAAAATTGAGATAAATTTATTTTGTTTATGTCAATACAATTATAAATATCATAAACTATTTAAAAAATAGTACAAATTATAACATTTATTATTTTAAAAAATTAACAATAATTTTATAATTCGTAACGGAAGGATTACTAACTAATTAAAATTTGCATGTGGTTTCCCTTAAGAAACTCCATACGGTAACAATCACATTTGTCTTGCCTACCTAACAAACTGACCAGCAGTGTTATTTTTTAATCAATCAGAAACTAACAGGCAAAATTGCTCGTATTAATTTATGGCAACGAGATTAAGTGCCCCCATGAATGGCGTTACGTATGTCGGATCATGTATTTCATCAATGAACATTTTTTTGAAAAAGTTAAAAAGAAATTTTAAAAATTCTCATTTTTAATTTTATTTTCAAATTAAAAATTAAAACAAATATTTATCAACGCCGTTGTTAATATTAACACTAGTATATATTCAATTTAGAAGAGTGATTAAGGGCGGACAATAGACAGAAGAAAACATCAGGAATTTGGGTTTGGGTGCACGCCATACTGAGCCTTGACATGCCAGTTTGCCACTCCAAACCCCCTACACATCATGAATCAATTCAGGAGTCACATGTTGAAAGATAAATGCCCGTGAGCTGGTTCAAACATGTCGCAACTGGAGGCAACATGGGGACACCCCCAAGTATAAAAGCCAAGGGGAATTATTCCAAGTCAAATTTATACATACAGAGGTGAACGAATGCAATTTCCTAGCCATTGAGAACTCCAAGGGTCTCCAATGAAGCCCGGATATCGGCGCTGCTGCATTCTTCGTTTGTCTGAACAATGTTAGGGCTGTCAACTGGAACGACATCTGCAAGCGGGTAGCTCCTGTTGGCATGAAGTTGATTGCTTGTACCACAGCTAACTCCCTTCAATACTACAGACTTGTGCATGCCACCAATCAAGCCTTCATGTCAGTAGAGTTGACAAAGAATGAAGAAGAAATTAGACTCCAAACTATACGATTCGATCGATCACGAGTCCAGATAGAATCAAATCTTACCAAGGCCTTATTGTTACTTAATGGCCTGTGCACAGGGTCAACAGAGTTGGGCTAGATATGGACCAGGCCCATTATTTGAGTTAGTAACATTCTATTTTGGGCTTAATTGCGCAAATAGACTGTGCAAATATCTTACCCTTATAAATGGAGAATATACTAAAAAGTAACAACATCAAAGTAAAAATTAAAACAAAATACCATATTTAGTCCCAAAGCAAGTGGATGGTGAGTCCAACTGGCCCAAAACAACAAAAAATAAGAAAAAGACACAGTGAAAAATTATCATTAATATGAATGAATTATTAAGTATTACAATAATTAATATATTTACTTGAAAATATTCCAAAAATTAAAATAATCAGTAAATGAGTAAGCAATCTATAGTTTCATAATCAGCTTGTGGATTGCACATATTTATTGTTATACTCCCTTCTCGGTACAAGTGTAACAGATCTATTATTATTATTATTATTATTATTATTATTATTATTATTATTATTTTAATATACTTTATTAAAGTATAAATTATAGACAAAAATAAAATGTATTTTTATAATTTAGATTTTTTGTTTTACAGAGTCTTTAAGATGATACTATATCTATTTGAGTAATTAATTATGTTATTTGTAAGGTACCAAGTTATATTAATCTAGACTATGTTATTAGTAAAACTTAAACAAAACAAGCTAATCTTTAAATTTATGTTCCAGCAGCTTGGATGCCCCTACGTTTCATCATATGAATCGCAAAAGTCACAAACCCCTCATCTCCTGTCCAAAGATTCCTTACCCTTCTTCCCTGGGAGGGATGGGACCTAAAGGCCTAGCGGGACTTTGCGACGATATATTTATTTAATAAAAAATTAATATAAATTTAACCGAGTTTTTTTCTTTTCTTTTTACTATGAATTCATTAGCCAAAAAAATAAAATAAAATTCTTATCATATGGTAAATTCATTCTCATAATTAGACTCAGGTTATGTAAGAAGGGAAAGAAGGAACTGAAAAGAAGATATAAGCAACAATATATTTTATTACGGGACAGTTCGTGATATTTATATTGATCAATTATATGAATAAATTCTATAAAAATTATCTGTAAATTAACGTTTTTACATATTTTAAGAGAAACACGACAATTTTATATTTTAAAATAAAAATAAAGAAATTTTTACTATGTTAAAATAATTAAATAAATTTTAGCATGATAAATAATATTACATAATCTGTTAAACAAAAACAAAACAAAAAAACTACTTGATTTTCTTTTAAAATACAAAATTGTCAAAATATTAATTTACACAAAATTTATATACAACTAATTCTCTATTAAATAATATATAAACATAACGGGGGTTCAATAACAAAAATATACATATATCAAAAAAGAAGAAAAGCTAGTGGGGGCGGTGGCCCCCACTTAACCTACGTAGTTCCTTCCCTGTTCCCTCGTGGTCACAATACTAATATTGTTTCTCCTTTCAAGCTTAGAAAGAAAAAAAGAGTCTTATTTTGATTATATAAATTTTAAAATTAATATAAATTTATTTAATTATAATAAATAAATTCATTTTATTTTTTGTGGAACCGAAGGATTCACGCTCAAGTCTCTAATAAAGCATCTTCCAGGAAAAGAGATGGTTGGCACCTGGCAGTTGCCTTTCTTCAAATGTCGAAGGGTTTGGTTTTCCACATCGTTTTTTTTGCACCTTAATCATTAGACAATAAAAAGCCCCGAAACCTCGACGTTTATTTTTAGTTAAATTTAATTTATGATTTATGATTTTTATTTTATCGATTTTTCTTATTTTTTATTTCAGCATATCGATGTCATATGCTAAGTGTAAGGGTTTTGTTTTCATGTGTCATCATTTATTTATTTATTGTGTACGTGAATTGTGTATATATTGATATTAAGGATATTATTATAATTAATAAATATATTCTGTACATAAATTGTGCATATATTAATGTAAAGATACTATCATAATTAATTGAAATGTTAATTTTTTTGGTGCTAATTACATTAAAAAAAATCTCTTAAAAGAAAGGAGGCTGACTAGTTAGTGAATGCATATTGTCCTAAATTAGGATAATAATTCTTTTCTATTTAAAAAAAAAAAAAAGATATAATACGTTAAAGATTAAACTAACAAGTATATGCAATAATATTCTTTTGAAAATAATATAAATATCCTCAGTTAGTATTTTATTCTCCCTCTTCCATAGGAAAGAGAATCCTACTTTAATTTTATTTTTTTTATGTAAACGTTAAGTTTTATTTAAAAATTTAAGCTTTGTATAAAATATAGTTGGAAAATTAATTATTGGAAATGTTAATTTAATATTTTAATAAATAAGTCAATAAAAAAAATTATTTTAAAAAGAACCTTTTGTTTAAGTAGACAGTTCTACTATACATAATGATTAATACAATAATTTTTTATAAATTAACGGATCTCATAGAATAATTAAAATATAAAATTTATTATTTTATAAATAATTATTATACGAATTATTACTCATTATCTGCAACAAAGCTTATTCATTATCTACAACAAAGCTCTTAAGCAGGTGTTTCTGCCATTCAATTATGGACAATATCAATTGTTCATGATCGTGATCGTGATAAGAAAAATAATATATTTTATAAATTTATATGTAGATTTTTTTTAATTTTTAATTATATAAATAATTATAATTAATAATATTTTAATAATTTAAACTAACCTTATAATAACGGTGACGACAGAAAACTTTCACAGAGGACACGATAATTTCCGAGTCACGCTCGAGGTTGAACAATTTCACCAACTTGGGAAGTTGCCTGGTTAATGTGGGCGACAACTTCATATACACTTGCACACCACCAACGGTCAACAATTTCCAAACTTTGGAATTGTACATGGTATTTTATAGTATACGTATAGACGGCCACTCTGTGACGTCTTACATCAGAGCCCACCACCACCTTCTATTAGGCCGGTCTGTCTGCATATAATCCAACGCCTTTATATCAGGTTGTTTCTCTCACTACAGAAGTCTGTGTAAAGAGTAAATAATTGTTCTTTAATCCATTTTCAAGTTATATGCTCTTTAAAATTATTACATCTTCAGCACATAAAGGAACAAGCTTTGAATGTTGGGTTGTTGAGGTTTAGCTGTTTTTTCATCTGGTTTTGTGTGTTTTTGGGATGGTATTTTGCAGTTTGATCAAAATAATATTACTACTAGAAACCTAGCACAGAAGGTTTTTAGCCTATTGTCTCTTGTGGGGTTTCTGATTTTGTAAATTTAGTATTTCTAAAATTCAGTTCATATTTGAGCTTCTTGGCACTTTGGAATTCTTGGTATATTGGAATTGTAGCTATTGATACAAATTGGATCGAATTCTTTGAGGGTGGTGATTCGGGTTTAGGGTAATTAGATTGAATTTGGAAGTGATTGAGATTGAGAAGTGCCTGTTGTCGCGCAGAAATTTCTAGTTTGGGTTTCATTTTGCCAATTGGTTGGATTTTGAAGACTTTTGACTGACTTCAGCAGTGATTGCGGAAACTGATCCTGCCTGTTTAACGCATTTAAGTTCTGAACTTTGAACCATTTTCTGTCCCACTCTCTCTCCTTTGTCAGTTTAGTGAATGGGGCAAATGACATTTATTTACATGTAAGTTGCCTTAAAATGTTGGTTCTTATATGTTAATGAGCCCTATTGGACTAGTTTAGTTTGGTTACTGTAAGAGTTGAGATATTTATCGATGCTTTTGTTATCTTCTAGTCATAAAATATGGGTTATGTATGCAAGGTATGGCTGAGGATGGCAGTAGTTCTGTTGAATCTATTATTGTTGGTTCAATTGCCGATAATATTTGCCTCTGGGTTGTTACAGTCAACGGCTTGTGGAACGTATCGTGTTAGCTATTCAAGTAATTCTGGTCCTGAATTGTTCTACATAAATGGGAAATTAGTAGATAAAGACTTGTTCTGTAAAGCCCTCAGACTCTACATCTCAAATCATTGCTTCATTACTAAAAATCTTGGCAATCATTACTGCAGGTTGAATCTTGCATCAGGTATGCATTATTATGGAATGCTCTCAGTTTTTTGTGTTGGATAATTTTCAAAGCAAAAAGGTTAACTAGTATTCTGATAATGTCTGAATGCCTAAGTTTTGTTTAATGTGTTATAATACTTTTAGGTATCATTTTACAGATGAATTACCCTTGGACGCTGGAAGGAAACTTTTACAAAAGGTGGTTAGAGAAGAAACTACAGAACATCAGAAAAGTCAGCTGAGTGAAGCAAAAACTGATCACAAATCTGTGCTAACCACTAAAAATTTGGCCATGGCAGTACCAGGAATGTTTGTTCTATGTTGCGCTTTTCTTTGCCCTTGCTTTCGTAAGAGAAGAAAAGAAACAGTCCATACTGTTCTTTCTAAGGACCTGGTTTCAAGTGAGTCAAAACATTTATTTTTTTTCTTAAAAAGTTCTGTGTTGAGAACCTGAGATTGATAACCTTGTGAACACATGTGATGTATGTTATCTCTTCTAAAGAGAGGATAGAATTATATGAAAGAATAGCTACTTTGCTTATGCATGCACATATTTTATGTTTAATAAGTTATATATAAAGAGTTAGAGACTTAGTTCTATATGTGACTTTTCTTTTAAATCTTTAAAAATAATTGCTGATTATTCAGGTGCTCCCCATATTGTCCTTCCAGTGGGTTCTGTTTCCTCCTTGGAGATGAATTCTGTTTCAGAAAAGGTTCCTGCCAGTCCAATGCGTGTGCCACCAAGTCCTAGATTCTCCATGTCTCCCAAAATTAGCAGAAATGGATCAGTTCATCTCAGTATGAATCAGGCTGCTAGAGCTACGCAAAATTTCTCCCCGTCATTAAGATTGGGTGAAGGAGGTTTTGGGACCGTCTACAAAGCCCAACTACAAGATGGCCAGGTAGTTGCCATAAAACGAGCAAAGAAGGTAAGCTAAAGTTTTTTCATGCGCTAAAACTTAGTTATGGAATTTAGTTATGTAATTAAACAAAATCTCATTTGATTTCTTCAAAAGCAGTAGTAATGTTTGAATTCTCCTCGAGCCATCTTATAAGAAAAGTTCAACCATCTTTAAATTAGAGATACATAATTTAATGTAAGTGTACAGTTGCACCCTGAGGTGTTGAAGAATATAGAATTTGATAAGGATATATTTGGAATAGGATGTAAGATGCATTTAAGTGCTCCATTTGTTTTCATCTCAGCCGCTTAAGCAATTATCCCTTCAGTCCAATGACACCTACAATTGCCCCTAGATGCAGAATTGCAGATTCCCATGGTATTAGTTCTATTATGTGCTCTACATCCTAACAACATTAAGAATAACCTTCTGGATTTAACGATGCACATATCCTCCAAAACAGTATAGTATATGTGGTGGGTACTTAGCTGACGCAGATACGTTACCTGTACAACCGATTTGTATCAAAGGTATCAAGAATGGGAGGGTTACAGGTAGGTTGAATTTAAAATTTTCGGGGGCAGTTTCTTGAAATTTACTTGCATGTTTCAAAAACTGAATAACTACCATCTGAATCAATTCTTCCTCATTCGTTGGTTGAAATTGGTCCTTTTTAAAATGCGTTGTTAAACTTTTGCTTTTTCTGATGAACCCCAAATCAGTTTCTTTTTTAATAATTTGCTTATTCTACCCACTTGTTTATATTATGCTTTGGGTCACCTATGAAACAGAAATACTAAAAAAACAGAGGAGAATTTGTATTGGTTGTGTGCTGATATACACTGTCAGGAACTAAAAATAAAAATAGTTAACTGGATACAATGCCACTGAGATAGGGGAGAGGGGTATAATTGACAAAACTATGCTATTTTTCAATCTTTATTTTCTAAATCTCTTGCTCTCTTTTTAGAACTAGGGTTTCCAAATGCATGTTGAAGTTCCTTTTCTTTTCCTTTTTTTTGTTGTTGTTATTTCTATAGTCACTGCTATAGTTATTCAACATCCATAATTATAACTTGTATAATGTATTCTTAAAATTATCAATTAATTGAAATGATGTCATTAGCCAGACAAAAAGTGGGTTGCTCCAAGAATTATGTAGTGGTTTGCCATATTGTAGAAAATAAAATAAGAGAATTGGCTAAAAGATTATCTGATTTTTTGTGTCATCGAAATTATTTATAAAATTCTGGTGATACTTATCAGCTTTGCCTGTAACAATTTTCAAAACTCTTTATTGTGTGTGTGTGTTTTTTTTTTTTGGGGGGGGGGGGGGATGGTGTGTGCAAAAATCCTTTGCCCATTTCTATTGCTTCCATATTGCATGCTTTTTATATGTTAAAGTAAATATTAACAGGAACACGTTGAAGCTTTACGAATTGAATTCAAGACTGAGGTCGAACTTCTTGCCAAAATTGAGCATCGAAATCTAGTGAAGCTGCTTGGTTATGTTGATAAAGGAAATGATTGTCTTATTATCACAGAGTATGTACCAAATGGTACTCTGAGAGAACACTTGGATGGTAAGGTTGTGAACTTAAATGGATTGAAATACTCCAATCCCTATTGAAAAAAATTAGTACTCACAATTTGCTGCTGCTCGTGGTAGGTTTACGAGGAAATCCTCTGGATTTTAATCAGCGACTTGAAATCTCCATTGATGTTGCTCATGGGCTAACTTATCTCCATCAATATGCAGGTTATAATAATCTTTATGTGCTTTCGTTCATCTTTGTGATTATAATGTATGGTCTCATTTTGATATAAAGAAGCATGATATGATAAAAATTAGTAACTGCAAGTGAACAACGTCTATTAAAGAATGGGCAAGTATAAGTCAAACCACATAGACTAAATTAATTTCAATGTTTCCTTAATTTATATTCCAAACAAATTAGAAATAAAAAATGGTGGAGATGATTAATTAATTAAATAATGCAAATTAAAAATTAATAACGAAAACTAATAATGAGAAAAATTATCTAGGAATCTAAATTCACTAAATATTAACATAATAATTAAAATTTTCCTTTCCTTAATTAATTTTCGATTATTTTCTCCTTCCCTTTAAAAATAATAATGATTCATATAATTAATATGAGCAAGTATAGATTATGAAAATTTAAGAATTAACTATAACTTATCAAAACTTCATTGAGAGCAAGCATGGATTATGAAAAGCTCATATATTAACAATAACCTATCAAAACCTCGCAATTAATATAGAACCAAAACAACTTATGCACGAAGGTAAAATTGAAGAAATAAACAATTAGGCATTAATAGCGGAATGGAAAGAAAATATTAATATGCAATACATAACTTAATCTTCATCCTAGGTATTAAAAATTTAGCTAGACATGAAATTCATTATAAAGAAAAATAAAATTAAAACTACTAATATTAATTGCATGAAATAAAAAAACTAATAGAATAATATCAAAAAGAACTTTATTAAATTGAATAAGAATGGTAAAGTAAACCAAAACAAGTTCTTGATTACTCCCTGCTTCCTTTTACCGAAATTACTTTGAACGAGAATGAAGAATAAATAATTAAACAAAAAGCTTCTGCCTCCTTCCTTTGCCGAAAAGCTGCTGGAAGGAATAAAAAATATAAAGTACTCCCTACTCCTACTGAAACTAACTGGAAAAAAAAAGAAAATAAAATACTCTCCCTTTCCCTAAAACAAAAGTCCTATTTATAGGAAAAATAATTTCTCTTAATCTAATTTGGAGTAACTTGGTCCCTTTTTTCCTTTTTGACTTCAACTTCTACGTGGTAATCTTCATACTCTTCATTATAATCCAAATAAAAATCAACTTGAAAGCTTCTATAACTCCTTTTCCAGCTCAACTTCGTATATTTATTTATTTCCTACAAAACAAAATAAAATGTATTAATTAAATAAAATAAATATTTTTATTTATTAAAATATTAAAATGAGAATAAATAATGAAATAAATGTGTTAATTAAATAAAATAAATAATAAAAATGAGAATATTAAAATGCATAATAACGTGTATATCACAACACATAACCTCCAAGTGAATCTTACCGAATTCATACATGTCCTATTCGCATAGCTTTTTTGGATAATACTTTGTCTATTTTTTTTCATTATTAGATTTATTGTAATCAATCTTGTGGGGATGTAATGGTCAAGGTATTTTGAGTAGGATCATAGTAAAAATATCAAATTGATCTTTATTTATTAAAGTTGAAAAACTAAAATAGCGGGAAAGATCGTCATGTGATTACTCTAATATGAAATCAACATGATTTGCTATGAAATGAAATATTTTCTCCATCTCACTCGTGGGCTTTCAAATTGACAAATTTTAGATTCTCATTACTCAAAAACCATTAAAGACAAATCAAAACAATCATGATGACTTGGACCAACTATACATAAATCGGGAGATTATTTTTAATTATTTACAAGCTTGATAATCTGTGCAAAGTACGGATACGCTTTAGAAACTATATATCGGACGAACTTTAAAAATCACATATTTGAGCGAATATTTATAATAATAATAATTTTTTCAATTTCAAATGAAGTCATTATAATATGCCACTTTTAATCTATATAATGGATGTGTCAGATTAAATAATTGAAAAGAAAATTATGGTAATATTTTTTTATGGCTTATTATCCCCCAAACTCGTGTTACCATGAGTTTGGTAGTACCACTCGGGCTAAAGGCATTCGGTGCTCTTCATTTAATTAAATAACATTGATCTTAGAATCATTTTTGCTTCATAGTGAACTTATAGAAATTTTGTGTGTAATTTATTGTGTAGTTGAGTCCTATTTATAATGTATTTGGGTAAGTTAAATGAGATAACTAATTAGGTTTATGAATTAGGAATGCTAATGGTCATAATTATAATATATTATTGATAAATCTAAAAGTAAAAATTATAAGAGGTATTTAACAATATATATTAATGTATTATATCAACTAAAGAGTACCTTAAATCTGTTATAAGATGTAACAAAAGAAATCCTTGAACTATTGAGTTGACAAAAAGAAAAACACCTTTGAGTTACCGAGTCAACTAAGGTCCAACCAAAATGACTCGGTTTTTGTCTTGTTATATATTTGTATTGATGTATTGATTACTACATTCAAACATTCAAAGAAACTGAATGTTATATATGGAACCAGGATTTGAGAGTTCTAATGTTATAAGAAACTGAATGTTATAAGAAAGAAAACTGTTTCTAAAAAAGAGTAACCTAGGAACAAACACAGATTAACCTTAAAAAAAAAACATGCAATATACAACCATACACTCACAAAAAGGATGATACCTGAAAACATGGATCTTTAGATGTTTGTAACTTGCTGGAAAAGCTCAACTGTCAGTTTCATTCTAATATTTCCAGCATATCCAACATTTCTAGCGGTACTTGCAAAGGTTAAGGATAACCATTTGGACTATGATTCTGAAAACATATTCATTTTCTCTTGTTTTTCCAAGAAACGATGCATCTATGACCGTAGAAAACCTGTTGCAAACTTGGGCGTGCTCCCTGCTTCTCTTCTGGAGATGCTTGATGCATTCATGCTCAATACTTGTTTTTCCACTATATATATTTTGGCTAGGAGGTTTTCATGTAACATACGTTTTTATTTGTTTTGATAAGCAACATTGCTTAATTCATGTGTATATATATTGTTGTTTTCTGTTTCCTGTTTCCTGGGCCATGCAATGCTTATTTTTTGTTGATCTAGCAACAGAGAAGCAAATTATTCACCGAGATGTGAAGTCATCCAACATTCTTCTCACGGAGAGCATGAGAGCCAAAGTTGCTGATTTCGGGTTTGCAAGGCTTGGAGATATGGACTCGGATAAAACACACGTGTCAACTAAAGTAAAAGGAACAGTCGGTTACCTTGACCCTGAGTATATGAAAACCTATCGACTCACCCCCAAGAGTGATGTATATTCATTTGGTGTTTTGCTAGTAGAAATTCTGACAGGCCGTCGTCCTGTGGAGCCGAAGCGACCGGTTGATGAGAAGGTGACAATTAGATGGGTAAGTTCCTAACTCCCACTATTTTAAAATAAAATAAAAATTGTATGCATTATTTGACAGATGTTTGTTGTGCTACTTCGTATTCAAAATAAAGCAATATTAAGCTTGCGAACATTTAATTCTAGTTATGTATCAAACCAAAAAAGATGTCATGGAGAAACATGAACACAAGCACCTTTGAGAACTGCATGGATATGGTTAATTCATGTTGTGCACCAATTTTTGCAGGGCTACTAATGCCCTGAGCAACATCTGCCCCTGCCCCAACTAAATCTACATATTAGGTTTTAAGCATTCTTTCTAACTGAGTTGCTTTTAAATGTGCCAAACTACTAGGCCCGTGAATTTTGAGCTCGTAACTACCAAATATCCAAAAATGCTGAAAACATTTTCTAGGAAAGTGTTATCCTTCAAACAGACGGAGCCTTGGATCAACCTCCACCTAAACTAAACTGGAGAATGTTCTGAGGCAAGGTTAAGGGGTATGTGTTGACTAATGGTCACAACTTGGTATGACACTGAAAAGGTGGTCACCGGAAATCGTTTTACAGGTCAATTGACTTTTAAACTTTTAGTTTTTTTTTGGCAAAATTACTTGTCGCTTTAAAATAGGTAATTCATTTTCTGAAAAACAAGTCAATTTCCCTGAACTAAGCCCAATACTTCAGTTGTGCTTGACTATAGTATTTTTATGAATATTATTGGATGGTTCAGTTTATAGTCAGATGTTAAACTATTCTGAACCTAACATTTTGCTTTTACGTAAACTAGAATGAGTTTGCACTAGAAGTATTGGATGTTGATTGGGTAAAACCAAAAGACTTGTGTCATGTTCAGATGTACATGTTGGAACTTGGGCATTGATGATTGATTAGAGAGAACCCAACCTGATCTAAAAGCTTAAGTTGATAGGTCTAGGGGCCGAACCTTGTAATTAAGGCCTTCAATGTCACACTTGAGCAGCAATGTCGAACTGTAACAACTCGCATTTCTCATAAGTTCATAACACTTCCTTTCACATTCCACCTCTGTAATCAAAACAAACTTTTGTTTATGACTGAAAACTTCTGCGGCGGACAGTTGGTCCATCCATGCCTGTCTAGAACTTTAGATATGCGACTTCAGGATCTGTTGCATTTGGAGACTAGGTTTATAAGTTGTGTGGAAAGCAAGGTTACTTGCCTGAGCTCTTGATTGTCGGTTTTAAGTTGACTTCAGCTTATAAAAGTAGAAATGTAGAATGCATAATAAGATGTTTGTTTTTTCTGTAAAAGTCTTCACACTTTGGATGGTTTATGCAGGCTTTTAGGAAGTACGACGAAGGAAATATCAAGGAGATAGTAGACCCTTTGATGAAGGGAACAGTAGATAAGGATATACTGGGGAAAATGTTTGATTTGGCGATCCGTTGTGGGGCACCTACACGAGCTGATCGTCCAGACATGAAAACAGTGGGAGAGCAGTTGTGGGGAATAAGAATGGACTACCTTCGGAGTGGAAGGAGAGAGAAATAGGCTAGACTTCAGAGTGGTTTTCCATGGCCTATTCTTTTAAACTAAGTTTAGCTGAACAAGAACATAAAGGGAAAATCAGTTTTCCTTCTTTTGGTTATCATTGAAAATGAATTACAGAGGGATATAAGAGTGAAGGGGGGATATTGATATGCTCTCGGTTTTTCATGATTGTAAGATATTTCAGATCTTGAATAGGGAAAACCCCTTACCTTCCATTCATTTCTTTTCCATTGCTAAGTCGTATAAATCTGTGATGATACTGTGATGCTCGACTGTAGCACTTCATTGAGTTTATGCTTTGTTAAGAGGTAATTCAATTCTACCACCTCATTTGATGCTCAGAGCAAGTGTGCTTCAGCGGCTTTTCTATTTCATAAAGCAATTTGTTCGAGACCATTTAAAAAAGTGAGTGAAGCAACAACCATCGACAAACCCCAACCTTGGGCCGAAGGCTTTAACCTTCATCCTTTTGTGTTATCTGTGCGCGTAACAACTAGAAGGATGATGAGCATATAGCTAAGCTGCTGATCATCAACTGATTTACGCAATATTCATCATGTCAAACTCCATTATTGTTTATAAACATAATTTGTTAATGTTGGGCATCAGCGGTTGGGTTGGAGTTTTAGGAGAAAAATCATTAGATAGAACAATGGTTAAAAATAGAAAGTCGGCAAAAGATGCACATATAGTATGGCATTGCTTCTATTTTATAGTCGGAGTGAGTCGTAAACTTTACCATTTTTAGTCGTTTCAGACATTAATAAAAATAATTGTTATTTTTACAAGTAAAAATTAATATTTTCACAAAATCTCTCTCACATGAGTATAGAACTTATTTACTATTCATTTGAATATCAATAAATACTAGCTCATTTTTTTAACTTTCAAATACTCATTTTATATTGCGACGATTACATGTTTCAAGATTCTCAAAATGTGAAGGTGAAAATGTTTGTGATAAAACTTTCTATTTTCTCTCTTCTTCACATTTTCTTTTGTCCGGAATAATGTACAGACCAAGTAATTTTGAAGATAGCCACCGGATCCATTTATCCACAACCACTACTAGTTAATACTTAATACCACCACTTGCAGAGCACCTAATAAGGTAAATATCCCAACTAAAGGCCTTATAATTAATGCTGTTGTACAAAGTATAAATCCAGAGTAAGACTTCATAATTACAGGATCAGTTAACCGATAACTCAACCCATCATGTCACGACTTACCATAATGTGCTTGTCCTAAATACGACTCTTTAGCTTTATAATGCAAACTTGGTCACAAGTGAAAACTGTTGCTTGGCTGAAGTGCCCTACAGGATTCTATCCCATTCCGGAAATTTGATTCTAAGTCTTTTCCACTTGCTCTTTGCCAACAAAGGATGCAGACCCAATATATGTTCCGGCATGAAATCATGCCTCGTCAAGATGCCCACCACCGGCCATCTCTGCAAGCAAGGCAATGGGGATTTTCAGTTCATTTAGTAACAAAACCAAAACAGAAAAGTCACTTCATAAGAAGAAAATAGAAAAGACTAACATGAGAAAAAAAAACAAGGATAGCAGCTCATGCTTAACAACTATGGAGTTGCAGACGCACAACACATTCTATTACGTAATTCTACACCGATAAATTTGAAAAATGCTATTAAAAGATGTAGAATCAGGAAAATCAACAAAGGAAAAGAAGCTCTAAAAAGACAAGGGGTTGGGGGAAGTTGTTTTACAAGATGGAAACAAATTATAAGTCATTTGCAGTTTTTGGTAATAGAGGACCAAGACCAACAGATAAATTGCTGAAATATATTCATATTAAAAATGGATCACTATTTTTGCACTTGAATATCATATGAAAGAATAAGGTAAAACTGGTAAATACACACTATGAAATAGTGAAGGTAAAAAGTCATCCTATTGTGTCATCCTATTGTGTTACCATCACTGTATTATAAAAAGTGAAATGCAATGGCTATGTTCTCTGAAGAGAAGAAAAAAAGAGTTAAAACAAATGAGTAGGGTAAATTTTCTTACACCGGAAATTTTGGGTACCACCAGCAGGTGCCTTAAACCAACTTCTCGGAAAAGTACGAGAGCCTTTGCCAGTGACATTGTCTCCACAACAGTATAGGGTGAAGCATTAGTATAAGGATGTAAATCGATGAACATTTCCATCTCTTCCTCACTCAACTCTATATCTACAATTTTGTCCCCTTTGCCCAGACCCTTTTTAGCAAAATCATTTGCCGAGAACTGCTTAAAAGCACTAATGCCTGTCCGCACAGGAGTGAGCAGGAAAGCTTTTTTGGTTAGCAATGTGATAAGATGGGCACGAAGGATCAGGCCGAACAGAACTGGGGATTCAGAAAATGGATCCTCATCAATCACAGGGAAACCACTATGCCCTGTAGTCTTAAGAACATGTACTATATTACCAACCTTCTCAATGCCGTGAAAGAGCTGGAGTGGGCCAGTGACAACTTCACCAACTGTCAACTGTCTCATGTATGGTTCAGCATGAGTCTCTAGGTAGGGAAAACCCTTTAACTTCATAATCAGATCATAAATATTTCCATTGAATGCATCAGCTACAGTCTTAGAAATTAGAAGAACCAGCATTATTAAGGGTAATAATAACAGATTATTGGTTAATTCTAAGATAATAACACATAATGAAACTGTCATCCTCATAGATCCACCAAGAAGTGAAGCAGAACCCAGGACAGCAAAGAGGCCATGGTTAAGATTTGAATGTGAACCAACTAACATTCCAACAAAACGCCCGTAAGAAGCACCGGTCACAATAACAGGAACAAAGAGACCAGCAGGAGCCACGATACCATAACTAAAGATACTGAGAAAAAAGCAGGTGACGAAGAATATCAGAATTGATGACTTGTGAAATTCAGAGTCAGTGTTTTTACTGAATAGGTTTTTGATTGCATCATCATTTGTGTTGAAAAATAGGCTCGCAAGATCATTGTAATGACCAGGAGGACACTGAAACTTCTTGTAATTACCAGATCGACCAATTGTTGGACAAGGTTCTGATGCATCAGCAGGACAAGGCCGGCAAGATGCAAGCCATGGCAATCCAAATAGAAGACAGGATGTGAGAATGGAGATTGAGCAAGCAAGAATTATTTTATAAGCAGTGCCTTTCCTGCAAAAAAAAATCACAAAGAAAATAAGCTTTTATGTTTTTAACTATACTTAAAAGCACAGATTATGAACACTAAGACCCACAAAGCTTAATTGGGAGCTTACTCGTTAATTAGGTTGTAAACTCGGAGAATCTTCTCTAAAATAAAATTGTACAAACTCCCCAGAATACCCCCTATAACTCCCAGAAAAAGAACAGGAGGCACATCCCTAAGGTGATAGGTTATATTTGCTGAGGTGACATCATACATTATTAGACCCCCAGTTCCAAATAATCCACATTTACCACTTAAACAAACATCAATTAGTGCCCGAAGCACAACGGCAACAACAGCTGTCGTGAAGAAAGCTCTCCACAAAAGTGCACTTCTCCACCTGCAAAAGATGTAGATATAAGTGTGCTAATCGTGCAAGGTTATATAGTGACTCCTCAATATGGCTACTTGTTACATGCTTGTTAGATTTCAACATTCATGGCTACGTTTCTGCATACATATGCAAGTAGATGATATTGAATATAGGGTCACAAGTGCCACAAATTCCAACTGAATGAGCAGAGCAAATGAAAACCCACAGAAATCAAGCAGTACTGAGGTGTCCAAGTAAGAGAAAGCCTAAGAAGCTTCAAGGAACCTAGGTTCCGTATGTTATGTGAAGAGAACTAAAAGAATGCAGTTCACAAGTTTATGCGACATCTTAAAACAAGTACAAAGGGAGGAAATTAATGTGATACTGAACTCAGATAATTGCCACGCTCTCCATTCCAAAATATAAGATCAGTTAAAGCAAAATATATTGTGCAGCACTTGTCCTTATAAATTTAAAATGTAAGCTGTGAGCTAGATTCTGCGAAGTTGCCAGTCTAAGACCAAATATATTTGTCAAAAAATCAAAGAACACAAACTATTTCTAAATAAATGAACTGACGATACCAGACAGAATGAAAACTGACGTTGTCATATCTCACACTACAAAGAGCCTCTTGATTTATAAAGAAATTATTCAAGTCCAACTAGAGAACTAACCAAAATGGGGCCTAAGTTATCCTAATGGACACATTACAAGCTAGAAGACTTATAACACTTGCATATGTGCAGCATGAAAAATCCACCAACCCCAATTATTGCCTACTACTATACTAATCAAGCATTCTTGAAGAAGAAGTTCAGCACACAAAATTCCAAATGTATCTTTACAAACACGAGGATTATACCGAACGATATTATATATACTGAAAGAGAAAAATAAGTGTGAGCGAGAGAGAGATTAACTTCCCCAGAACACTAGTTTTCAGATATTCGAACTTGAAACATACAAAACACACCATAAAACAACTATAAAAGCACAAATGAAGCATGTGTTAACACTACCAAGATGCCATTTCTTCAAAAGCAAACAGTACACCACCAACTGGGGCACGAAAAGCCGCAGCTATTCCAGCAGCGGATCCACATGTAACAAGATCTCGCCTGTCTCGGTCATTCTTGAAAAACCGTAACCATCTCCATGTTAACCCATATTTCTTAGACCCTCCCTGACCTGTTATTGCAGCAATGCATGCACCAGTATGGACCATTGGGCCTGCCTTCCCAACATGAAGAGATGAGGACACAGCAGTAATACTACCAACTATCTGCAAATTATTAATATCAGATAGGACCTATAGCTTTGAGAAAGAAACAATAATGGAAAAGAAGAGATTGATATCGATAACATTTAGAAAGAATATGCAGACTAACAAGCATAAACAGTTTACTCAATCTATACTTCCTTTTACTTTCTTCTTTTGTTTTATGGAGGGGAGAGGTGGATAATAGCAGAATGGTTTTGTTACAATATACTCATGCTCCTATTCTCTTCCTGACCATTACCTTATTATTATGCTTTCTTCAAACTTTCTATTCAATCCAAATATATCACCCACTTCATGTTTTTCTTCCCATAGTTTTCAGGACTCCAATTGTCAATTGCCACATCCAATTTCCATTTGGTAAATGTGTTTTTCACACCTGAGCCTGGAACGAGACCCAAGCCACAATCTTTCTTCACCCCTTCTAAATATGAGAAGTTGAAATGACCTTATTAATTTGAGTTTCCACTCAACACCACTTTGAAGTTTGAAAAAAACCCGTTGCTTTATACAATTTCCACAAGAAACTGGCAAAATTTAAACTAAAAAATAAATATAATGAAGAAAGAAGAATATCATGTACCCTACACCAGAAACGCATATCACCTTAACAATTAGTGTTCGTAGAGAAAATATTGCCGGGGCATCCACACCATTCAAGTAAGCCTTAACTTCAGGTATACCTGAACCAGCAGCTTCCGGTGCTATAAAAGCCGTAATTATACAAGCAAACAATGTCAGGCCAAAATTTGAAGCAGCAAATACAAGAAACGCCGACACAAACCTGTACCCAATTTACACAAATCAATCAGTAAATACATTTATAATTCCTGGAAAGGAATAAAATTGATATACTACACTGTCTTTTAGTGTTTAAAGCTGAAATATAAGAAACATAGTAACTTTTGGTCAATATTATATATATTAGTATTCTGGCACACACAAACATGTGTGTGAGGTAAAAAATTGAACGAAAAAAATTTATGAAAGAGACACGCTGGATTTAAAACAAAAAAGAAAGGAGAGCTTGGAGGAGAAAATAGGGAAAATATTTAAACCATGTATAGCAGTTTTCACTTCAATCTACTACTCCAGTCATATTCACAAAAGTTAAACGAATAGGGAGAAAATAGGGAATGGGAAATAATGTATTGAGAAACAATATTGCCGATTTTCTGTTGCTAGTATGTGGCAACCTATTCTTGGTAATTTTTTAAGAGATGTACAATGTGTTGGGCCACCATTAGTGCTATAACCAACCCGTGTGTGTCCATGTATTTTGTAATTGTTATTCAGCAGGAAAGTTTCGCAATACATAGCACAACTTATAGAAAATCAAATAGGTAAACACAATTAAATATAAAAATAAAATTCTTTTTTAACTTATAGCTTTGCGAAAGTGGTTAAAGGTCCCTCTTTCTATTACACACACACACACACACACACACACACACACACATATATATATGATCTATCTATTCTATTTTATAAAGCCTGAGAAGGTTAAAAAAAAAATTCCCAATCGCATTTAAAAAGACCTATATGGTAATTGGATACTGTAACTAAAACTATTTTCTCTCTCTATCTACTTTTTTTCCGTTTTTTTCTCCACTCACATCTCCTTTTCTTTGCACACCAACATTGCGTTCGTGAGTTTTAGAAAGGAGAAAAGAGTGAGAGAAATTAGAAACAAATTTCCACGCAAAAATTTCTTCCAGGCAAATTAGGGAGGAAATTGGTCAAAGACTTGTACTAACATTTCAGAGTACCAAAAATAACCATATCGTGATTTATCAAATGTAATCTTATGTAAAAACTAATTTCCTATTATAAGTTTAAGTTTCCTTTCAAAACTCACAAACACAAGGAAATGAATTTACTGTTTTTCTTCTCTTTCTTTTCTCTCATAAATTTTAAATGATCTTCCTTTCTTTTATTCTCAAATTCACAAACACAGTTTAACATACCCTCATCTTTATTCCCGCTCCCCACTCATTCTCATGGATAACTTTTATAAAGAATTGACAGTTTTAGAACATTCAAATTCTCTGGTAAAAGAAATAACATTTGAATGCCGGCAAAAATATTCTTAACAATTTGTTTGGCACCCAGGTGACTAGTAATTTTTTCAGAAAAGAAAGCTGAAAATTTTCAGCCTATATCCTGTAAACCCACAAAATGAAGAAAGTTAATAACTTCTGGCCCAACATTTTTTTTTGTATGTCCTGGGCCAACATTACATGTGAGTGTGATATTTTCACAACAAAAAAAATCTATAAGACATTATTAACTTTAGACCTTATCCAGACTAAAGTCTGAACAACCAAATATTAGAGAAGAATAGTTGAGCTTATCCAGACTAAAGTCCGAACAACCAAATATTAGAGAAGAATACTTACTTTTGGGCTAGCATCATGTTAGAAGTAACAACGAACTTGACGCCGGCAAGATTTTCAACGGCCAGGTTGTTGCAGAAAGCAATAAGACTAACAATGAATCCAATTAGGAAACAGAGTATCCACTTCATGAATATATATTGGCATATATGGATCTTATCCCTACTTCTCCAGTCTTGCTTGAAGAAATCATTCTCAATAATCCTATATATAAATCCACAAACACCAAAAAAGTAAAAAAAATAAATCAGAATAACCGTAGCTAAGTCACTCAATTTATATTTACAATAACAGCACATTAATTAATTGATTGAGTTTGACCATACTCACTCGTAGTCCAGGCTTTCAATGGGGCAGAGATTGGAGCCGACGATGGCGACTTGGGAGGTGGCGTTGGATGGTGATCGACGGAGGAGATTGTCGGGGTGGTGGAGGAGTGGCTGAGTCAGATATTCTTCGCCGGACATGGCTTGGCTGATTGAATGCAGAGGGGTAGAGAGGGACAGAGGAATTGATAAATTAATTAATAATTGGTGAGCGAATATGGAGCATATATTTTTCAGAGGAGGGAAGACCGGGGGACAAGATCCCGAGCCGGACTGTGACTTGTACAGTACGGGCGGTACTCGCTACGTTCTTCACTCTCACAAATTTTCAGCTTCGTGTAAGAAAGGGTTTACCACTTTAGTGATACTAATCTACACAGGATAATATTTTATTATTATTATTATTATTATTATTATTATTATTAGCATTACAAAAAAATTAATATTGTCCATTCAAAATACTAAATAAAATAATTGTGCCTTTTTAATGTTAAAATATAAATGTTTAACTTTAAAAAAGTTGAGGACAAAAAGAAAAGAAGAAAGACAAAAAAAATTGCAGAAAACAAATAATTTCTCTTTAAGATTATGGAAGTGACTAGAGGATGAAGATGAGAGAGTAAATTTGACGTGAATTAATTTGGGTTACAATTATAAGAATTATAAACAATTTGAATGTTATTATTTATTCACTAATTATAGGTTTATTGTATTCAAAATTTAAATAAATTATATTAATTTTGAATTTAAAAATATTTTAGATTAACTTTAAAAATTCAAATTTAATCTTATATTTTTAAAAAATGAAATATTTTGAGGTAAGGGTTAGCCAAAGCCCAAAGGTATTGGGGATGGTATGTACTACACCGGACACATTGAAACGTGTTTGGGCAGGTATAGCAACGGAAGGAAGGAGTAATTACTCAATGGTGGCATCTGTCACGTGGTGTGATGTTATTTATGTGCTGTTATTTTAGTATTTAAAATAAATTTTAAGTATTAAAGTAGCAGTATGAGTTATGTGGGCCGGCACGTGATTAGGAGCATTTAATAATTTTTCGGAGGGCAGGCAGGCAGGTAATTCCCATTAATGGTATTCTCAAGAATGACAGATAAAGAGCTTGACGGCTGTAAAGTTGGTTAGTTTACTTATTGATTCGGTGTTAAAGCAATGGGATATTAACAAGAGTGAAGAATAGCTTTGTCTCAATGAAATACTGTGCTTGCAACACCAATCTCTTTAGGCTATGTTTGTTTGTAAAATGTATACTTAGAATTGGACTATTTGTATTAATTTAAAACTATTTTCGACTCTTTTATCCCATCAGGATGGATTATTAGTCCATTAAATAGTTCTTGGATTATTTTCTTATCATTCTCAATGTTATTTATGAGGGATTATATAATCCCATGATGATATAATTCCTCATAAATAGCCTTGAGAATGATAAGAAAATAATCCAAGGACTATTTAAGGGACTAATAATCACGATGGGATAAAAAAAGTTGAAAATAGTTTTAAATTAATACAAATAGTCCAATTCCAAATATATATTTTATAAACAAATATAATAGTATTTTACAATCAGGATTTCTTTCTTTGTATGGAAATTCACGGCATCTGGAGCGTCGTTTTCAGTTAAGTCTGCGTATCATGAGAGTTGGTAGAACAGAGACTAATTTGGGACAATCGATCTCGGGGAGAGGCAGGCAGGAACGAACTTGTTGGAAAAGATTTGGAAAATTCACATGTTTTTTGGAAAATAGTCAATGATGCTCTCCCTTTAAATGCTAAAATGATGAAATTCATTCCAGGAGCCTCAGCTTTGTGTGTTTTGCAAGAATCACCCAGAAACATTGACCCATGTTTTCATACAGTGCCCATTGGCAAGGGCAGTGTGGTTTGGTACTTCTTTGTATACAATGGGGGTCCGTCCAAACATGGGGACGGATATAGGGGTCAATTCCTTGCTAACAAATTGGTTTTGCGGGTTGATGGAAGCTGCTGGGTCAAGGATGGTTGCAAGGCAGCGATTGGGTGGACATGGCCAACGGGTGTCCTTTCTTTCTCCGGAATTGCTTTACCTGCTACTGTAGCTAGGTCACCCCTTCACACACAGGCTCTGGCGGCTCGTTATGCTTTGTTGTGGGTTTAGCACAATAATTGGGATATCGTATAGTGCTGGACGGACTTCACTCAGCTTGTGGATGGATCTCTTTTTATCAATATCCGGGTATTTTATTGCCTATTTTCCCTTAATTGGCGGATATCTCTTTTTTAGCATCTTGCTGTAGGTTCTGTTTGATCAAAAAGGTTAATAGGATTTTAGTAGACAAGGTTAATGGTTTAGAGTCCATAGATGTACTATTTTCTAGATTAATGCATATAAAAAGTTTTGATTGGTGATAAACTGATACTAATGATCTATATCTGCCATCACTACAATAATAACAAAAAATTATTACAAAAATGGGATCACTCATGTGAATGGATGGATCACATCTTTTGTTCGTTAGCTCGAGTCATATAAAACTAACAAAGTAAATAGTAGTAACATTAGAAAATATGAATCAAGCAGTTTAATTTATTACAAGCATGACATGATCTTTAACGTGGCTCCTATCTTTAATGGTAATGCTTTCATTTTTTTGCCCCCTCATATATTTATTATCTCAAAGCAATAAAATGAACAGGCTGTTTTCCCAGCGTTGTAGAAAGTAATGTTGCTTTTGATATATATATATATATACACTCACCTAAAGGAAACTTCTAAGCATATCTACTCACAAACGCATCTACTAAAGGAAACTTCCAAGCGTATCTAGTCACAAACGCACCTAAAGGAAACTTCCAAGCATATCTAATTGTCGCTAATGGTACTTATTTATATCATCAAATAGTACTTGATAGGAAACTTCGTGCAACCCTTGAGCTACTAGAACCAGAACTAGGCACCCAGAAGGATGAAAGTATCAAAAGGGGACAAAGAACGAAATGAAACGAATGTTACTATTAATGGTTTGTTCGGAGTTTTTGGTTCATATCACTGCACGTCTCGGAATTATACTCCCTCACTCCCAAATTTGGACTTCACATTTAAATTAACAAGAAAATATACTATTATTGTAGAAATTCTTTTTAAAATTTTCTGATAGTAAAAAAAAATAATCATAATTTGCGTAAAGTGGTAATCACAATTTGCGAGTGTTACTATTAATGACATAATCATGTGATATGTGTTGATTTCATTGCATGTGTTAATTAAATAAAAATAATGTAGAGATATATATTAATTAAAAATGACTTAAGTTCCGTGCAAGTATAGTACTTTATTCATGTTGAATTATAAGATTATTATTAATTTTTAAAAAATTAATTTGAGATATCTTTAAATTTAAAACTGACATAATTTGTTTAAATTTTTAAAATAATAAATCTTATTATAATTAATAGTATTTTATAAATAATTTATAATATTTATAATTGTAATGATATAAAATAAATAAATTTATCTTAATTTTGAATTTAAAAATATTTAATATTAATATTTTTAAAATTAATAATATTTTTATAATTGAGGGAGTAGAAGAATCTGTTGAGAAAAAGAGTCGCTTTAAGGTCATGCTTGACATGCCGGGATTAGAATCTTAAATGTCTATTTACTTGTTCAATCTTTCTTATAAAATATCTCTATTATAAAAGAAGAGGAAGTGTGACATAGCCTCAAATTTTTTTTTTCTCTTTTTGTCTCTATAAGTTTAATTATTTTGTAATTTTATTCTTTTTAATATTTTATTTTTTAATTTTATTCATTAAATTTGATAAAATTAATATTATATTCTTACCATAATTGTACACACACGTATATTACAATAACTAATAACTCATAATAGCCCAATTCAAGTATTTTGAATTTGTCACATCTATATTACTTTTAAGATTTAATTAAGAAAAGTGTCGAATAACATTTTATTTTTATTATCATCACCTCAGTTTTTGCATTTAGGGTTCATTACATCTACTTCCATTAGATATATTTCAAAATTAATATCTTTATCAGATATACTTGAAAATTAATTTGGAATACTCAAATACCTGTTGCTAACGCATGTAGCAGTTTCACACCCATTTCACTTATTTTTTGGGATTCTAATTATTAAAGTAATGTTAAGAATAGGCAAGATTATAGATTCGAATGTACCAATTAATAAGATTGGAATCAGTACCAATACAGTACCATATAATAAAAGTAAGTTTCTTTAATTTTATTTTTTTAACCCTTTCTCCAAGTTATCCCGTAAATCTTATAACTAAAATATATTTTCAAAATCATTATATGTGAGTTTTAAAAAAATGATCTAGATGGAGTGGATATGTCATATGTGGGAAAAATTATTATATACTCTTAAAACGAAATCTATAATAACAAAACAGAATGGTTTTTGAATCTTATAAAATTTCCGCTCACCTCATCCCGTTCATTAGCTTTATATCTCAGCTTAGTCTGTCTTCTTCATTCTTCATTCTTCTTCTTCTCTTTCTCCTTCTCCTTCTCCACAACACACTCACTAGGTAATAGGTGGTGCAGTGCCATAAACACGGGTGTCCGCTAGTTATAGTATATTTCACGTTTTCATATGAGAATGAGGTCAACATATAATGAGACTTTTATAAACTCCACTCTCATATAAAAAGATAAAATATATTATAATTTTACCTTAAAAACACACAATAATTTCTCCATATGTGAGGAGAAGATGCTGAGGTCTGCGCTAACAAACCTCTTAAATGTTACACAAAAATGGATACAATGAGACAAAATAAATTTATTTATAAGAACGTGACAATATGAAGTTGTGGTCACAGAGGCAGGTAGGGGGTGGGAATATATCAGCCTTATAAATGTCTCGTACAGATTAAATAAGCAACCCTACCAATGGATTAAATGCCTCGTTCAGCCTTATAATGTTGGTGTCATTATTTAAAATTTAAGGGTTTCTTCGCCTACCAAGTTTGTAATATTAGCGGTGATAGCGTTTAAATTTTTTAACGCATTATATTAATTTTAATATGTTATATTTAAAATTTAAATATTATATTTATAAATTAAATAAATTATGTTTAAAATAAATTATTATTAGATAAACAAAATTTTTAAGTGAATTTGAACTTTCAAACGTTTTAACCACACTAAATACTGTAAAACGCTGAATAACCAAACACACACTAAATAATTGATTAATCCTCTAATTTATGAGTTAAAAAAAATAGCCGTAAATAATTAGATATATAGGTTTTAATGAGTCATTCTGATGTGAAGTATTGATATCATTATTCTTTGCTATAGAAAATATGTGAAATTTATTTTCTTTAATATGAATTTATAATTGATGAGAATTTATTTAATTTTAGTTGATATAATTATTATAATTGTATAATATATAACAAAAATTATTAATTATAAAATTTATTTTATTATAAACTTTTATGAGTCATATCAATTTTGAAATTTAATATATCGTTATTTGATCTCAAAAGTCAAATTGTATCTCTAATTTTGGAACGAAAATAATATCTTTTAGCATGTAATAACTCCATCAAAAAAATGAGATTTCATTGTTTTTATTGGATTTCCCCTAAATAATTGTACATATTCTTAATTACTTAAGATACTGAATCAGGTAGACTTTCATTTTCAATCTATTTTGTTCCAACAAAAAATGAAGAAGAAGGAGAATCTCATTTCTTTTACTTTAAGTATAAGATAATACATTATCTTCAAATTTATAATTTGATAATGTATCGCTCCTAAATTAAGCATTCAATAAATTTGATAATACAATATCTTACATCAAATTGTGATAGAAAATTTTTTATGATAAAATTGATAGATATAAAAATAAAAATTCTTTTAAAAAGATCCTTTTTATATTAGAGATATAAAAATAAACGACATTTTGTTTTTTGTTTTTTTTTTCGTGAATTATTTATAAATTTAGAAAGTATTTAATTGTTTCAAATTTAGATAGCACTTATATTAATTTAAATAAAAAAAAATAAAAATAAAAAATTTATGAAACTAAATTTGTGCTTTTAATTTTATTATTATAGATTTGCTTAGGTGCACTTTCTATTATTGTGCGACTTGGTCAATTATCACACTTGTGTCTTAAAAAAAGTCAGTTGTCATATTTATTTCATTTGATAGACTATTTAAATAATGTATTCGACTTCTTCTTATTTATGTATTAGAATATACCTATACTTGAATATTTAAATAATGTTCAGTTTTATAATTAATTTTCAAAATAAATGAATCTTTAGAGAAATCCAAGTATGTCTCTAACCCTCCCTTGTATTTCTAATAAATAGCGAAAAAATTATCGCATATTTGAAGGAAAATAAAAGAAATTATTGCCTTTAAATCTATGGGTAGGAAGTCTGTTAAAATAAAAGGAAAAGGAAAAAGTAATATCTAGATTCATTGTTTTTACATCCCAACGAGTAGCAGAGGTACAACATTTATCCCAAATTTTTGGAGCATCTTGTGCAACATTTACAAACAAGCGTACGTATATGTCTAACCTATTTAGATTGATACAACATCATTAGTGCGGCACAAATTCATCAACACTGATAAATATTGCATGGTGCATGGCAGCTACTTAACCTTTCTTTCAAGTATGTTACATCACAGCCGCCTTGGCATTCTGCAACTAAGTGGTATGTTCTCTGTGGAGATATATAATTCTTCTTCAGCTTTCTCCTTCGCCGTCCCACTGCTTCCCCTGCATGATAGAAATTTAAAAGCTTTTTCAATGCAAATCTGCCCGAGTGACATGAGTCACCAAAGCAAACAACTATTATTAAGGTGCCTGTACATACCGGGGGTTGTGGTTTAAACAGGCTGCGCCATGGACCAAAACAAAATCTGGATTTGTAAACGAATTACAACAAAGAGTACAATGTGTTCTCACCAGCATTGATTGTGTACCATAAACATCATTGTAAGGCATGCGTCCTGATCTTGATCTCTAACATAAAATGTCCATAACTGGATTCACGAAATGCTGAATAATCTGGTTGGGCATCTTTAAACCTACACACTCAATCATGAATCATCAATACAGAATTATACCAATGTGCTCAAAAATTCTTTGCAAGTGATAGATATATGTGGGGATCAAAAGAAAAACTTATAGAGAACAAACTGGAGACTTAATTTCAATCATATTTTTTGTGTTATGCAGCTAATCTCACCTTGAAGCAAGACCTTCCTGATTTCCACCATCTCCAACAGTTATATAAACAGGTGCTGATTTGTCGGGTACAGGAAAAGGGTAACCACGTGATAGAGTGTAGTGTATATTCGAGATGGATAGTACTGAAAGTGCAAAATAAACTCTCATATCAGAACAACTCTACAAGTGACCAGAAGAATTATAAAATCATAATGGATGTTCTATTATGATGGAATTATAACTCTAGAACAAGTCAAAATTTGCACGTTTGGCTAGATTTGATTATATATGAAAAACATGTAGCGAATTTGTACAATTTTTATTTATACATGTAAGTATCTAGTTATTGTTAAACTCTCACTATTTCAAAATTTCTTTACTTTTAATTTAACGTAATTAACTTAAAATCACAACTTTATTAAATAGCAAAACATTTATTTCCACAAATACTTTTGATTTTTCTATAAATTGCATTAGTTTTGAGCTCTTTTTCTTTTAATTTTTTCCCCTTGGGATGGTGTGAAAAAAAAATTCACTTTCCTAATTTTAAAATTGAACTCTTTGGGACTAATATTTTTTTAATTCAAAAAATACGCGGCTTTTTCCAACGGTTGGTATATAATTCCTTGCAGCGTCTGAGCATAAAACCGATTCTGGTTTCTCTCTCTAGCAACTCTCGTGGAAGTCTAAAGAAGATAATCAACGAGTTTTAAAAGCTCTAAAACAAGCTTTGGACAACTTAAAAACCAACCAGCTCAGCCAATTTCAAATTGTCCACCATTAAAGCCCTGCTGGAGCTCAAAACTGAAACCAACTCCATCCTCTCCAACGACCCACTCCTCTCTAAATTATCCCACCATTTCACCAACCTCAAATCCCCCCCCATCCAACCCCTTCAAAATTCCCACGGTCAACTCGGCCCCAAATCGTTTTTAACTAGGCGAGATACCTCCCAGGAGATTTCCCGAGTCGCCGGATCCATCGAGTCCCAAATTCAGTCGACGACCGCGAAACAATTGAAAATCTAATAGAATCTTTACGCACGATAATTGGATTCCGATGAGATATTAATAAATAGAATCGATCAGTTTAAAAACAGAGTTTCACAAGGGTTTAATCTGGAGGTGGGGACGGGAGGGGTTGAGGCAGAGAGAGAAGAGGACGTTTAAGCAGGAGATATTGAAGAGAATTAGAAAGGCCTCTGTTTTTGATGCAGAGGCTACTTGCTACTGTTTTTGCTCAAGTATTGTGCTATGAATTATTTCAGTCTTTTCATTTGAGGGTAATACTGTCTTTTCATAATCCCTTTACAGTTTTCAACAAATTCGCAAAGGACTTTACAGCTTTTATGAAAACATGGACTCCTCGAGTTATTGAAGCTTTGAAGCAAACCTACCCAAAATTCGAACCAGAGACTCATCGTAATGTTCTGATTTGTGGCTATACCCAGGAGAATGACTGCCTATGTGTGGTTGCAGAATCCGTGGAGCCAGAATTTTATGAAAATGATGAACATGGTGATGCGATTATGGATTTTGAAGAGGAAGAGGTGAACTCATGTACCAGAGATGTTGATCGAGCGGGTGATGAAGATGATGTGGATCTGGATTTTAAGGAGGAAGAGAAGCAACTGCAGATCCGACAAGAGGATGATCGAGTTATCCCTGAGGTTGGAGATAGTACAATAGTAGCTTTCTGCACAAATACAAAGGCGAATTCTGTTGTTGATAAAGTGCTCTACAAAAATCCTCAACGAGAATCAGATCAATTAAAGCAGGTTATGGAATGTGAAACTAAGGTGTTTGATAAAAAGCTTGAACCAGGAATAACTAACCATCAGAATGAAATTAAAGGAGATGGTATGATAGTGTTTGACCCTAGAGGGAAATGGTGAGTTGTTTTAGTTGTATAAAAGAAAAATGATATGGATAGGCTTTCAAGTTCAATAGTTAATCATGAGTACAGTACAAAGTACCTTTCAGCCATAGACTATAATGGTCCATGGGTCAGTTATGGTTATTTTGAGTTAGCTTTGGTGATTTTGGGTTATATGTCAACAACAAATATCGGTTTCCCTATACCCCTGTTTACTAAATTGTCATGGGCAGTTATTCAACCCGTTCCTATAAGTGTTCTAGTAGTCGAGAAATTGTTATCTGAATCCAAGTTTGAGCATCAAGTAGCTATGTCTTCAATTGTTGCCAACCAATCAAGAACAACAAAGGGAAGTAACACTGAAATTGCAAGTATTTTTGTGCGACATGGAGTTCATAATATCATGGGTGTCCAGAAATTTTCTTCCGAAGAGGTCAAATCATAAAATTATAGGACTACCTTTATACATGGTTTTGAGGTATGAATTTGATGAATGTGAATACATATCAAGTGCTGAGTTTAATGTTATATATGATTCTGGTTGGTTTTTGGAATATATTATAAAAATATTATGGTTAGATTTACATGTTTTGCCCAATATTTTTCAAATTGGCTACAATCATGGTAAGGGTAGTGTGAGTTATTGTGGGATAAACCATCTGAGAGACAATTGTTTGAATAATGGCAACATTCGTACTGATTTGGGTACCTCAAGTGCACCTCTCGTTATTGGTATTTGGGAGCATGTTAACAATTATAATTACCAAAGTAAAGTTCTAACTCCAGCTATGAGGGTGCTCCAAAATCAATACAACTATCCATTGAATAAGTATATTAAGCAATTTTAAAACCCATCTTGTTGCTATTAAACTCTATAACCATATTTCAAGATCGACTAAAAAATGGGAGTTTTACAGTTCATTGGCAACTCGCTGGTTTAAATCTCATGGAAACTCAGGGCTAGACACAAGTGCAATTGACAAAATGTTTGAAATATTAATTAAATGGTTATTGGAGCCACTGGAGCAAGGGGATTGTCCATCTGATATGATGGCTTTACTGAAAAATGGGTTTTCAATATATTGTGAAGTAGAGAAAATTTTAATACAGATACATGATGATGAGGCATTCGTTCTTTATGATAAGTTGTTCACATATGCATGTCCCAAGTATATTGCTCCGTTTACTTCAACTTATGAGAAACCTTTTGTAAATTGCAAACTAGATTCATACAAACTTCAATTGAAGTTTTTTTCTTATGAAATGAATGAAAAATAATTATTATATGTTGTTCAGAATTTTTTGAAAGTTTATTGGACCAACTCTCTTGGGAAGCTTGTAAATTACATGGAAGTGGGTGAATTTGCTTTAAGGGCAATTCTGATGGCATGCAAGCACAAAATACATGTTGATTCGGATGAAAATGGCATCTCCATATTGAAATTGGGTACTTCTTTCTTATTGGATTACTGGTTATGGACCGGAAATTTATCGGCAAGTTCCGGATACGAAGTAATAATTAATAATAGTGGACAGATAATCATTGAAACATCCTTTACGAAGCATATGCCATTAAGTTGGTTGCGAAAAGATGTTGGCTCTAATTGCTTAATGAAATTTGACTATGAACAAATTACAGCCTATAAATTTTTAGGCTTTAGTTTTGATCCAGGAGGAATAACTTTGCTCACTATTGTTGGAGAGGCCTTTAAGAGAACTCTCAAGAAGACTGAAACGGTGAGTAGGGCTGCAAATCGAACCAAATAGTTCGGGCTCGATTCGGACTCGACTCGAAAAAATGTGAACGAGACTCGAATTCGTTAATAATATGATTCAAATCTGAGCACAAAAAATAGTTCGAATAAAAATACGAGTAGAATCTGAATAAGGTTATACTCGACTCGTTTAGAATTCAAACTATTCGAATTTTTAATCATGATCCGATACATAATCGATTGATACATATTCGAATCTATACTCGATACATTCTCTTATAATATATACACAATTAAACAAAATTTGAATAATTAATTATTATTTTATTTTATTTTTGTAATTTTAATTTTAATTTTATATATTTAAAGTGTAATTATAATTATATTTTTTCATTTCTAAGTAAAATAATAAGTTCAATTAATAATTATATGTATTATAAAACTAGTTATTATGTGAAGACTCGAATTCGAGTTTGAATTTGACGTTCGCGAGTAGTTTGAATATAATTCGATCCGAGTCGAATCGAATTCGAGTAACGAAAATTCGAGTCAAGCCGAATCTGAGTAAAGTTTTTTTAATATAATTCGAATCCGAGTCGAATTCGAGTACGAATTTAACCTTACGAGTAGAATCCGAGCAGTTTAAAATCCGGATCGATTCGGCTCGTTTGCAGCCTTAACGGTGAGGCATGAGCATAGTCATGACATGTCAGCTCTTCAAGCCGTATTAATTGTGCTCGACAGATATCCAGAATTGAGATAAAAGGACTTGCCCATGAAGTATCGCAATGGTATTGATAATAGATTTTTATACCTATTTATTGAATATTTTAAGTTTAATTATTTGTTAGTTTTTAAGCATTTTAATTGATTTTAGGTAATTTTATTAATTTTATTAATTTGATTGTTTTTAATTAATTTATATTTTATTTTGTAAGAAAAATAATCCTTGATGACATTGTTGTAATTTCTACAAGACGCTGATGACATTATGATAATTACGCAACATTGATGGCATTTCCGTAAATTTCCAGAACCAAGCTTGGCGCGCCATGCCCGCGGAATGTTAAACAGCACCGGGGATGAAACGACGCTATGGAGCAGAGAATCAACGGGCAGAATCCGCGCAATACACAAATGCTTGTTATCATTTAAAAGTCGAAATGACACCGTTCAGGGCAGCGGCTGAAAAAGGTGCACGCGTTGCAGAGGCGACGTTGACTCAGTCAAAAACGACAAGGCCTTGTTTGGCAAGCGCATTAATTGTCCAGAACGGATTATTCGCGATT
Source organism: Hedera helix (assembly GCA_947179155.2). Classification (NCBI taxonomy): domain Eukaryota; kingdom Viridiplantae; phylum Streptophyta; class Magnoliopsida; order Apiales; family Araliaceae; genus Hedera; species Hedera helix. The sequence goes on along the minus strand of OX359266.1, from coordinate 52,744,458 downwards.
TATTGCTTTAATTTGATTCCAAATTGATTTTTTTTCCATATTAGCTTAGGATTATTAATGTGTAGCTTAATTTTATTTGTTTTCTCTTTAATTATTAATGATTATATATAAGTTATTTATCATATTTTATGCATTCATGTATAATTATTTGTGCAATAATTAATTGTGATATCTTAGAAGGAATTGGATAAGGAATTCTAGGTTTAGATTCAGCTATGATAACATGTGAATTTGTTGATTCTTTCTAAGAAGAGTAACATAATAGTGTATAGGATGAAGATACTTATATGACACATGTAACTTTATTGAGAGTTAGATCTTAATGAGTTTATTTCAAGTTATTTTGCATAGCAATATAATAACTTAATTGAAATAAATCTTTTTATTAATTCTTGAAAAATGTTAATAAATAGTTAAGAAATATCAGTTAACAATTCTATATAGTTAATTAATTAAAAAGGAAGAGAAGATATTTAAATGAAGCATCGAAAGAAATTGGGATCTTGACTATTTTTAATTTGATTTAATCTTTTTCGGTAGTTTAATTTAGTTAGTAATTTTAATTTATTTTATTTTATTAAATTGCGATTGTTTAAATAAAATTAAGTTTTTATAAAATTAGTGTTTGGTAATTATTATTATTTAATTCTCTATGGGTTCGACACTCTACTTTATCACTTTATTACTTGTGGGTCGCGTATACTTGTGTAAAAATTCCTATTTAAAATTAGCCAAACAGGTATATATGTAGGATGAAAGCTTGGTTTGCTGCAGTTGCGGATATGATCTCTCAAAAAAATTGGGATGAGGAACATGTTTTGTCTAGTGGTCATGGACTTATGGTGCAAGGCTATTATCCTGTTATCAAGGCTCTGTCGAAAGATACCTATATACGGTTAAATCATCGAGTTTTAAGGATAACAAATGGACCTACTGAGGTGATGGTTACAATGGAGGATGGGAGGAACTTTGTTGCAGATACTGTCATTGTGACAGTGCCATTGGAGTTCTCAAAGCCAACTTAATTGAGTTTGAGCTGAAATAGCCCGAGTGGAAAGTTGTTGCAATATTAGATCTTGGTGTGGGGAATGAAAATAAGATTGCCTTACAATTTGATACCATCTTTTGGTCGGATGTAGAATTGCTAGGTGTAGTAGCTCCCATTTCTTATGCATGTGGATATTTTCTTAATCTCCTTAAAGCAACAGGCAATCCAGTCCTCGTCTATATGGTTGTTAGAAGATTGGTGTATGATCTTAAGAAGCTACCTGATGAGGTTGCTGCCAATTTTGTAATGTTGCAGCTCAAGAAAATGTTTCCTAATGTAACTGAGCCTGTTCAATACCTTGTTTCTCGTTGGGGAACTTACCCCAACTCCCTTAAATGTTATTCTTATAATATTATCTCTAAGCCAATTGACGTGTATGAGAGTTTTCTAGCATTTCTATGTAATTTTTTCTTCGTAGATGAAGCTATTAGCATGGAGAACTAGGGATCTGTACATGGAGCTAACTCAACTGGAGTTATAACGACAAAAAATTACACAAGACATCTTATTGAGAAATGTGATAGCCTAGAAACAATACAGTTCGTCTTTTTTAGAGAATATTTGTATATTTTCCACCTTGAGATAATAACACTATTCAAGTTTATGAGACTTGTATTTGATCCAGGTAGAATAATCTTGCTTACCACTCACTATCCAGGTATTGGTGAATTCCAATTTTATGAACAACATTTGATGAAGAGTCTGAAGAAGACAGCAGAAACAAGGGAACATCCATTTTGGGGTAAAGGGCCAAAAAATACAGGTTCCTATAATTCCAGACCACATGAAACCAAGGTGTTCATGTACTTGCTCTGGCAAATTTGGCTTTTAAAGGAATTTCTATTGCTGCAAAACTATCAGGTATTCATTGCTGGTACAACGTACAAGACAACCAGTCGTACTGCTCAATTCCACCTTGTGTGTTAGTTGTTCTGGTAAACACATGGAGTCATACGAATTGTTCATTCAGTGAGCCCATTAATTCTAAGGAGTATATATATATTGCTCAGTCACTTTCTGTAAGGGCATCTAATTAAATGAATGAAAAATTTTCGTCCAATTTATCTTCTTTTCTCTTTTTTATCCTAAAATTCTCTCCAAAGTCTACCCGAGACTATAAATCAATATCATATTGTGGGGTTCTTTCTTCTCCTTTAAATGTGCAAACTAACATAATTTCAATTGAGTGCATTGGTTTTTGTGTATAAAATAACATTTCTGTTGTTGTAAATTGTATACTCCAATATAATTTTTTGTTATTGTTAACCAAATAATTCCAATTACTACTCAATGAGAGTGTTTTATTTTTTTTTGCTAAATATCAATGAGACAGAGGTGTGCATTGATACTACCGAATCAAACCGGATTAATAATCGACCAAAACCAATAACCATATCATAAATTAGTTCGGTATTTATCGAGAATATATCAAAATTTATTATTATTATTATTAATAAAAAAAATTAAAAAAATCGGTATAACCGGTACGGTTCGGTAAATATCGAACATCAAAATTTTGAATCGGTACCAAATCAAACCAATACCAAATCGGTCTTTTGTGTTCCGAACTAGTCGGTTCAGACCAAAATACCTAAAAAAATGAACCTCTAAATGAGAGTTTTGCTTTTGTCCTTCATTATTTTTTGTATTTGTTTTAGGTATAAATTTATTTAATTTATCTGGAATAGCTTTATTTTCCTCGAAAGAAGAAATACTCGTTACTTTACAAGTTAAAAGAGAGATGTTTTTATGAGATTTTAAAATTCAAAATGATATCATGTTTTAATGAAGTAATTATTCAGGGCTTCTAGAGCATGGATAAGTGGTACTCCCCACCAATCACATATTGCAATTTCAGCTCTTGTAGTGGGTCCAGATATGAAATTTGCGTAAACCTCATAAAAATTACAATTGATCCAAATATAAAGTTTGCGTAAATCTCATATATATGGCACCACTCGACACTATTCTAGGAGCATTAAATAAATTTTCGTTTTGATGACAATAAATATAAAAATTAATATTTTTTTATAGTTTTATAAATATTTTTACTAAATTAAATAATTTTATACTAAGTTTAAATTTTAATATTTATAAAATGTATATTTAATTATAAAATAGCATTTTTTTTAAACTACCAAAAGACTAATTTTTTTATTAAACGTAAAAATCTCTAACCGCTATCTAAAGAAACACAATACAGCAATTTCCTACCACGACTAAAAAGTGGGAAATAATAACTCATAAGATTGGGTCGAAAGTGAAATATAGAATAATTTTGCAATCAATTGTAGATGGAAGGAAGGAAGGAAGGTGAAAAAATGAATTATTTATGCCGATTAATAAATGAATACATGTCACTCCGATAGTCCAATTTGCTCAGCTCAAAATACTCCTACATATTTACTACCACGACAAAGGAAGTGAAAGCCAGAAAACAGTAAATAAACGCGGTCGTTTATAGGGTTGCGTGCACGCCCTAGGAGGCCACGACACGAACGCCTTACCAGGTGGCCGAAAAGGCTCACAAATTACAAGACAATATGCCGCCTACCGTCAATCAATCATGTCTCTCTCTCTACTATATTTCCAAAATAATTTATCTAGTTTTTAGGGCGCAGAATCATTACAACGTCGTTTTTGGGCGTCTTATCTGAAATAATTATCCACCCGATCTTCTTCTCCGTTGTCATCGTCTATTAGGTCACTCATAAAACTTCTTGTGGTTTGAATCTCCTCTCTTTCTTGTGTTTCTTGATATTTCAATCTGTTTTCATTCGTACCTGATCAATATTTTCTGGGTTCGGTTGCTTAATTTAGTGGCTGTTGATTGAAAAGGGAAGCTGAAAACTGTAGCTGCTGGAAACGATCTCGACATTTAATTTGGTTTTTTGGGGGTTCAACTTTATTTTCTCCGCACTCGGAGTTGGCTGGGATTGGATTCTTGTAAGGTAAAACAATTACTTGTCATTATTGTTTCTTTATGTTTTTATTTTTTCTGTTTGCATTTGTTTTAAAGTCTTATTACGTAGACAAGTACATTTTAACATTACTTAGATTTAGATTGCATAATTTGGGTCCTATATTAGCAGTGAAATTATTTTGGAAGTGGAACTGTCCTAGCAGAAGTATTTATTTTTCTTTTCAGGGTTGATATTTCTTGATAGCTTTAGTTTGGTAGGCTACAAGGTTGGGAACATTGAAGTGGATGTTGTACGCTGATTATGTCTATGATGGGAAAAAAAACAGAACGCAGAAGAGAGATAGAAAATCTTTACTGCTTCAGAACGTGATATGATTGAAGAATTAAATGAAATATTTTCCAAGACTGCTACAAGATCGTTATAAAGCTATCCATGTTTTTTAGTGTTATATTGCTTAATTAAGACTGTTATAAAGCTATCCATGTTTTGTAGTCTTGTGTTGCTTAATTAAGAATTCGAAGCATAGCTAAGACTAGCCATGTTCTGTGGTCTGATATGTTGTTTCATAAAAATTATGTGTACAGTCTGAGTTTAGTTGAACTTTAATTTTAGATACATGGGCTCACTAGCTATTTCATCCTGCACGAAAAATTTAGTGTGAGAGCCAACTAGCCAAGTTACAGTTATAAAAGAACGATTTGAGAAATTAGAGGTAGTTATAGTTAAGACAATTTCAGGTTGTGTTAAGTGTCAACCAAGATAGATTGAAGTTTATTTTTCTGGAAAAGAAAAGGACCCGTGACACTTATTTATAAAAGAGTTTTGACTAATGAAAGAGATATTTAGATAAAATTAATTACAGGCTAGACATAGTTCTGAATTCACTAGAAATTTGGCCGGGATAAATAAATTATCAAATTAACAAGATTTAGATATCTGTCGTTGAATTGGGGGAGAGATAATGTTTCCTGGAGATATAGTAATATGGTGAGCATATAGGTTATTCAAATTGTTAAATATGCCTTATTATGTAGACTCCAGCTTTTATGGAGTGGTCCAACAAGATAAATAAGATAAATTAACAAGATTCATCTAATGATATTGACTGGGGAGGGTAATGCTAAATGATTTTATGTATTTTTTAGGATAAAACTTACTGGAGTTATATTAATACAGTGTTCTATATTCATATGCATAACTATGTTGGAATCCAGTTGTTGAATGTGCCTGATTGTCCATATCTAATCAAGTACGTGTTTGGTAGTGGGAATGGGGATCATAGATGTCGAAGGAGCCTAGGATAACAACAGGAGATCTCATTGAGCATCTCACCATGCATAGTTTCTTGACCATGTGGCCATACTCATATAGCCCATTATAGATTCCTCTTGGGCTGATTGAGGAAATAACAAGCAAGTTCAGGAGGCTTGGTGAGTTAAATCATGTTTAAAAATGCATACCAAATGTTGTTTACTTTGATCCATCTCCCTACTGTTAGAATTTGGACATCTGTACTAATTTCGAAGTGGAACTAGTAATAATTCGGTCTGGGGTAAATGAGAGACATAGTCAACATAGGTAGGATCAAATCAGTTGTGTTCCTTAGATGTCTTGCCTAATTATATCCTAGAGTTTAGATTTCAAATCCATTTACTTGAACTTCAACAGTAAAGCCTTGAACTATAGCATATTAGATCTTTTCGTTTTAAGATGTGATGCATTTGGTGTTTGTAGATGTGCCATAGCAAGTTATGTTGTTCCAGTTGACTTTGATGGCATGCAGTGTACATTAAATAACCCGTACCAGATAAGATTGGTATCTCTTGCCTAACTAGACTTGAAATTATTATCTTCGACATTATATTTGTATTTTAGTATCTTCAACATTGCAAAACAAAATAGTGAGGAAACTAGCACCAGAAATTTTGCTTACTCTTTCTGTGACACTTGAATAAATGACCTAAAAATTTGTAAGTTTTTATTTTGTTGCTTATTTCTTCTACTTCACAATTGATCTTTCAATATTTATTTACTGATATTTCTGTCCATAAAGTTAGTACATGAAATAATGCTTTTGGTTCTAATACATTTTTAGTTCTTACTAAGACCAAGTTCATATTATGCGTTATCATAATCCTTTAGATATGCAGGAAGCATGACAAGCATTAAGGATTGGATTTTGTCTCAGCTGGTGTCCAAGTCATTGGTCTCAGCAAGACCATTATCAGGCAGTGGTAGTTTTTTTGAAGAGGAATCTTTTCTTGACGAGTTTGGCAACCGAGGTAACTATTCAAATACGATTGCAATATAATTCTTCAGTGAAACACTGATCTGTTATAATTCTCAAAATTCACTTTTAGAAATGCCTCTTTTAATTTATGATCTCTCTTTCCCTGAAATAGCTTTAAAAAGTTTTTTATTTTCCATCTACAAAATTTATGGCTTATCTCAGAAAACAAAGAACTGCTGTCAAAATAAAAAACAATAAGAAAAACCCAATTTTATATGAAAACGCTTGCTACTTCCAGTTTTTGCTATATAATCTTAAAGAAATTTTAGAAAAGCCTGCAATATCTTACTACATGTACTGGTTTGAGGCATATGTAGAAAACTATTTCATACCTGTTTAATTATTTTGAGTAAAGTTGAAGCTTAAAAATAATAAATAAAAATGAGTAAAGTTGTTGTGAGGGGTTTTTGTTTTGCAGTAGTTGAGAAACCATGTTTAATCCTATGTCCATCTCAATGCTTGGCAGTTTCTTCAATGTCTGCGGATTGAAGCTACTTTACCGTCTGTATTCTAGCAACTTTAATAGCATTTTAATGGAATTATGGAATCAAAGGAAATGAGGGTGTGATAACATGTTCTTTTGGGATATTAACCTAGATATGATCATAGTAGCTGTGATGCAATAGGCACACGTATGATTGTTCTTAGTTAAAAAAGCTAACCTTTTGTACTGGCAACACTCGAATAATCTTAAATTGTTCCTTTGTTCTTATCTTCAATAGATGTTAGTTCTACTTTATTCGAGCCTTGTCTTCTAATTATGGTTCTCTTTGTATGTTTAGCGTGTCAGTTTTCCATGTCATGGTATGTAGGATGAAGTTCTATTACATTCTTGGGAATTATTATTAATGTTATTATTTTAGGGGTTAAAGGAGTTGAGGGACTCGGTACATACTAAGTCTATAAAAATAACTCATTCATTAAGGGTATCCTTGTTATTTCATCATTTCACTAGAGTATTTTTAGGGACTTATTATGTACAAAGTCCCTCACCTTCATTTTTCTCTTATTATTATTATTGTTATATTACTATTGTTATTGTTATTATTATTATCATCATTATATAATTGACTCTTGGTCAAACTTTAGGGTATCAAATTCCTTTATTTATTCTCTATTATTCCAAGAAGAAATGGATTCAGTGTAATGTCACAACATGTCCAGTGTATTTTATGAAACATAATTAGATCAGATCTCGTAAAATAATGGCAAGCTTTGGTTAGCATTTTTCATTTTCAACTCATAAGCACTACTAGTTTCCCACTCTTATGCTTTCATTGAACTCTACTGTGTCTCTTATTCAACTTTTTATTTCTTGGTTTTCAATGGTTAGACTTCTACTCACATGGAAGATGCTCTTAGCATATTCTTGTAAATTATGTAGCCACAATGGCATTTTCTCTTTTTTTGTTCTTATGTAAATTCAGTAATCATAACCCAATACTTTGGGCCATAGATGAGTTATTATAAAATGTTGTCATGTACTATGATATGAAATAAAGCTTTTTGTTAATTGGATGAGATTTGCTTTATCAATCAATTTGTCTAAGAAGATCTCGCTACAACTTTCTAATTAGGTACAGCTCAGACTGGCAATTTGGTTTCACTGCCTGCTGCTGCCGATATGTCTCTTTCTTCCGGTAGTAACCATGAACATCAGAATCATTCCCCTTCACAGCTAACTGTGGTTGACAACTCTTTCCATCAGTCTCTTTGCAGCACTGATGAGAGAAAGTTGGATCCATTGGCGAAGATTGAGAGCCTCCAAATTAAGTTCTTGCGTCTTCTCCGACGTTTTGGGCAGACACAAGACAATCTTATGGTGGCAAAGGTCTTGTATCGGATACACCTTGCAACTTTGATATCAGCAGGGGAACCAGATTTAAAAAGAGCTAATCTTAGAAGTGATAGAGCTATAGCAATAGCGGCAGAGCAAGAGGCAGCCGGCCTACCTGAATTGGATTTCTCATTTAGGGTGCTTGTCCTGGGGAAAACAGGGGTTGGCAAAAGTTCAACTATAAATTCCATATTTGATGAAACAAAAGCCATGACTGATGCATTTCAACCTGCCACTGATGGTGTCCAAGAGATTGTGGGAACTTTGAATGGAATTAAGGTATCTTTCATTGATACTCCTGGTCTGCTGCCTTATTCTACAGCTACAGTTAGGAAAAACCGGAAGATTTTGTATTCTGTGAAGAGATTCCTGAGAAAACACCCTCCAGACATGGTTTTATATTTTGAACGCCTAGACCTGATCAACACTGGTTACAATGATTTCCCACTGTTGAAGCTTATAAGTGAAGTCTTTGGTTCTGCAATTTGGTTCAACACAATACTTGTCATGACTCATTCATCCTCAGCTCTTCCTGAAGGGCCCAATGGGTATCCTGTCAGCTATGAATCTTATGTCTCTGAGTGTACAAATCTGGTCCAACACTATATCCACCAGGCAGTTTCTGATCCAAAACTTGAAAATCCTGTACTAATGGTGGAGAATCATCCTCACTGTAGGACTGATATCACTGGGGAGAAAATTCTTCCTAATGGACAGGTCTGGAAATCTCAATTCTTTTTGTTATGCATGTGCACCAAAGTTCTGGGTGATGTCAATTCCCTCTTGAAATTCCAAGACAGTATAACATTGGGACCATTGAGCAGTCCCCGACTGCCTTCTCTACCCCATCTTCTCTCGTCTTTCCTTCGGCATCACATTTTGAGCACAAATGGAGATGACATTGATGAAATTTCTCTTTCAGACTTGGAGGAAGATGATGAGTATGAACAGTTACCTCCTATCCGAATTCTGACAAAATCTCAGTTCGAGAAGTTGACGGATTATCAGAAAAGGGACTATCTTGATGAGCTGGATTACAGGGAGACCCTTTATTTGAAAAAACAATTGAAAGAAGAAACCTGCAGACGAAGGGAAAACAAGCATCTCAAGGGTGAGACTTCTGCTGCTGATGGTTCTTCTGATAACTTGGAAGAGACTCTAGAACCTGTTCTGTTACCAGATATGGCGGTCCCTCCAAGTTTTGAATCAGATTGCCCTATACATAGATATCGTTGCGTTGTTACAAGTGACCAGTGGCTAGCAAGACCTGTCCTTGATCCCCATGGATGGGATCATGATGTTGGCTTTGATGGAATTAATCTAGACACAGCTACAGTGGTAAGAAAGAATGTCTTTGCCTCAGTAACTGGACAGATGAGCAAGGACAAGCAAGATTTCAGTTTACAATCTGAGTGTGCTGCAGCTTTCGTGGATCCAAGAGGGCTCACTTATGGTGTAGGACTTGATGTTCAGTCTTCTGGTAAAGAATTGATCTACACTGTTCATAGTAGCACAAAGCTGAGGACTTTGAAACACAACTGCACTGAATGTGGAGTTTCTGTGACATCTTTTGGGAACAAGTACATTATTGGTGCCAAGGTTGAAGATGGCATTTCAGTTGGGAAGGGACTGAAGTTTGTAGTCAACGCCGGCCATATGAGTGGTCTTGGGCAGGTGGCTTATGGTGGGAGCTTTGAAGCTACTTTAAGGGGGAAAGACTACCCTGTCAGGAATGACAAGGTTAGTCTCACTATGACGGTCCTGTCTCTGAATAGTGACACAGTTTTGGGTGGAAATATACAGTCTGACTTCAGATTAGGTCGAGGAACCAAATTTTCAGTGAATGCCAATCTAAATAGCCGAAAGATGGGCCAGGTTTGTGTAAAGACAAGTAGCTCTGAGCACATGGAACTAGCTCTGATTGCAGTTGTCTCAATATTCAGGGCTCTATCAAGGAAAAAGGCAATTGATGATTCGAGCAGCGAGAAGCTGGAGATGGGATGAATTTCTTGTTACCATTATGAACTTTTCATGGTAGACTTGTTCGGTTAGGAGAGAAATTTCCATGCAGAGCTCTCATCTGAAACTAAAAGTATGAGCAGTGTTCATCTTCCAGAGGAAACCAAGTAACATAAAGGTTAATCAAATTTATTTATAAATGTCTATTGGAGAGCATTGCTGCAGGACAAACTAGGAATTGATAGGTATATTAATTCCATTTTTGAGTTTGTAAACCTGTTGGTACTTGCAGCAGTGACCCTACGCTGCAATTTTAAGGAATCTGGTCATAATATGGGTGATGAGGGGAGAGAGGATTTTATTGCTTCAAAGTAAATCTAGGCGATAAATGTATATTAAGTTGGGGAGAATACCCTTTTTCTGATTCTTGTAATAACTAGAAAGCAAGATTCTTTATTAATACTATTGCTACCTTTCTGATGTTTGAATCAGATGGCAACTATGTTTGACTAATTATCTATGGTGACCCACAAGAAAATGTTCCGACGGATTCACGTACATAACCATATGTTTCAATGTACGAGATCTTGTAACACTTACTATTGAAACTCTATCAATTGGTATTACATAGAAGAAACGAATTCCCTCTCCCCCTCCCCCCCCCAATCACTGGGGGGATGGAAACTTCATGTTCCAATCTATCGTTGGTAGGATGTCCAGGGAGGGAGGTGAGATGAGAACTGAAATGTGTGGATTTGTCATTGCTTTGTTTATTTATATTATGACAGAGCCTCCCTAGTCAAATTTCTTTTACAAGATACACCTAAGCCATATATCTCCACTTCAAATGGTCCCAGGTGTATATGAACCAGAGTTTCCGAATCCTAGGCCTTGTTTGGCGTTAGAATTGATGGTTGATGGAAAAACTTAATTGATTGGATAAAGAAAAGGCAATCGGAAAAAGATGAAGCTTCTGTCAACCGGTCCCCATTTTCTTAGAACTGTAGGCTGCATAGCCTGCATATGGCCATAATTCGGTCTCCGAAATTTTCTTGATAAATAAAATGCGACTTGGCCTAACTGTATATATATATATATATATATATATATATATTACTCCCTCCGTCCACAGTGCCGTAAGAATCCCTTGATCCTTTTTAGTTCTTCCCAAAATAGGAGTCCTCTATATAATTAAATAGACAAACAGCACATACAAGACTAAAATAGTGCCAATTTAGTGCCAAATGTGTGAATATTAAATACATCACAAAATGAGCTCATAAAGGAATTAAAAGTTAAGATTAAATAAAGGATAATTATAAAATATTAAACCGGTACAAATAGCCATATTGCACCCAATATTATCCCAAGTAATTCAATCCCATTAGAATCCTCGCAAACAAACATAAACAGATAGTCATCATTGTAAGCATAATTAATACTCGGGTCAAAAATTTTCCTAGGCTAGTAGGCTAGGGCCAAGACTACACTGAGATGCACACTAAATTTCAGCTTTCTTCGCCTGCACCTTTAATAAAACTGAAAAAATAAATAGTTATATATCTCACTTAATATAATAAAACCAAATGATATGATTCTTTTTCTTTTCCGGGACATCAATGGTATATTCACATGCAGAGTAATCACTATTCTATTGGAAACCCCTCTCATTTGAATCTGTTTCTTGGAGGATACAACCATGTCCATCCCCCCTAGATTCAATTTGCAATTAACAGCTTAGATATACATAGGAAAATCTAAACATGAAGTCCAAAGAATCGAGTAAAATAAGGAGACCCAGTTTCTGTCAAGAAATTCCAGCGACTAGAATTGCAATATAATTGTGCAATGTATGACAGACCATTACAGGTAACCAAATCACAAGCATTGCAGCTTCTGAGGATTCACAAGGAAAAAATGTATCAAATCAAAAAAGTTTCCATAAGGCATTCCAACCTTTCTGTAACTGATTTGCTAAAGTAGGAGAGTTTCTCAAAATTCAGGCTCAGGTTAACCTTCAAATAGGATTGAAAAGTTATCTACTGAATAAAATACACTCTCAAGGAGTGGGGGGCTGCATGGGATTTTTCTGAAGAAACAGCAACTTTGCTATTGGCTTACTTGGTTATCCCGGTGATGTTAGGTGCATTTTATGTAACCATCACCGCCAATTGAATTTCCCAGTTCTCTCCTTACTGTTTATTCTCACCAATCCTCTGCTTCTGCCAGCTTCTCACAAGGCAACCGGTTTTTCACTTGCTTTGTAGTAAAGCATCTTTTGCACATAGAACATCATATAACCTTGGGCAGCCCTTACAATGTCTTCATTAACTCGAGTAATCCAAGCATCATCGCACTTGAACCATTGATTACTTAACCTCAAGTAAGTCACATAATGACCAGCATCTAGTTTACCAGAATGAGTGATGACTGCAAACAACTCAAACTCACAAGACAATTCATCAGAAGGATCTGGCTCGTCCCCGCCAAAAGTGAATATCCTGTTTCCAAATCGATTTCTCAAAATGGATGAAGAGAGATAAGGGGCCATGTTCAAAGAGAATGGGAACTGTAAATAGCGATCAACCTTCCGTGACATCTTTCTAACAGGAGAATGCTCAAATCTTTTAATATGAAAGCAAGAAACCAATGGAAGCTTTCTTATAGACATCTGTTTGAGAGATTCCTGTCTCACCCGACACTGTTGGCAGAAAAACTTTTGGTCAGACCCTAATCTCTCAGGCCTAGTAAAGCGGTCCAAACACCTAGTCAGAGTAGATGTTCCACAGCTTTGGCTTGAATTCATGGAAACTGACTCACCATTGCATGAATTGAGGGATTTTGCGGATGTAATTTTTGTTGAACCCCCGTGGTTTGGTTCCAAGTCCAGTGAAATGTCTACACATGGATCATATGTTGTAGATGTAAAACCACAAGCTGTACACATGACATCAGATCGCAAGATGCCAGAGAATACTCTGTGTGCAATACAACAGTCTCCACTGCCTGCACCAGGGCAAAATTAGGTTAAAATCACATCTGAATGATATTTAATTATTGGCGGTCAACTAGTCATGATGGAATTATTTTTTGAAACTTCTTTTATACCAGACAAAATCTGAAACATGTATAATAACAGGTAATTAGAAATAAGTGAATAACTTGTCTGAAGAAAAAGAATCAGGCAAGTACAACTAGTCGTACAAGAAAGCTACGTTCCTATAATGCAAAAACAAACAATATGTACAAAGAAACTTGTTTGCTTTCGCTGATAATCTTGACATAACTTTTTACATTTATATGTTCACCAAAAGAAAAATACACGATTGCTCCGCTCCATCAAATATTACCTCTTCCACCCTACAGTAATGGTTTTCTGTCCTACTTGAGAACATTTTATACACAGGCAAAACAGAAATTTAAGAGTTCATGATTATGACAAGATGGTGATAATACAATTGTTATGGCAAAAATACTAATGGGGCCACGGATCTTAAAATGGCTGGTCCGGGCTGGGGAGATTAGTCCGCCTACGGTTGGGAAACTCCACATTATCAGGAAAAAAAAAAAAGAAAAAAAGAAGAAGATGGTGATAACATCACAAACCATCTCAAGTCTTAGTTTTTGTTGAGCCAACAATAAATAAGACCAAGTACCATTATATTTTGGCCATTAACGAAAAAGAATTTTATGAACGGAGATCGCTGCAAATTCAGTTTACTATCTTATCTAATAAACCAAAGTAAGAAAGATGCAATATACCTACATATCCATCAATCAAAAGGTAACAAGTCTGATATGATAAGATCATAAGACCAAAATGGTTCTATAAAAGGATTTAGCCTAGCTGTCAGTAGCATAAACCTTGAATTTCCTCCAACTCAGGATAACATGCGCCAAAAGATGTAGCACTAGAATGGCACACTTGAAACATGAGCTTTAATAACTTAATATGACACGAGAAATGTCTATGATGAAACTTATTAGACTACTAAAAAAGGAGACTTACAACAGTGAGCTTGCAGGTTGATTACTAGCCCTAAATTTGAGAGCACTTGTGAAGAGTCTAAACCCAACCCTGCAGTTGAATAACTATTACTCTTCAGCTTCAACAATATTTGAAATCATCTTGAGATGATACTTGAGTAGAGAAGATGGAGTGAAGAGGATGTCAAAAAAAAAAAAAGTTTATTACCTTACCGAATAGAATTGCAGCAACAAGTTTTATTGTTCCTTGTGCTAAATCTAGTGATTCCTCCAAATTGTCAATCGAGGTAGAATAACAAAATGCATTTTCTCAGCTCTTGGTCCTGATTCTTCCACCTAGACACTAATTTCTGACAAAACGTGGATTGTATTCTTAGCAAATAAAGAGGCCAAAAACTATCTGAAAATTTTCAATCTTTGTTATGTAGTAGCTAAGATTATTTAGCCAATTAGATAATCAGATTATGTAGAAGCTATGAATTGCCACATAGTTTTAACACGAATTGTCATTCGTAGAGCATACAGTTCACAAATCTAAGTTAAACCATACACTGACTTAATAAATCTCCATACATGACCAGGTGTTAACTTGTAAAAAGTGCTCAACACAAACTGATAACCTACAAGATCCCATTTTCATGACTAAATTCCATCAATATACTTGTGATAACAAATACATAAAGTAAAAGGAAAAGAAAGGAAAAAAAGAAAAAGAAAAAGAATCTGACTATAACATAAGTAACATCCCCTAAAGATGCCTAAATTAGCATGCTAGGAGGCCGTATCTAAACTTATTAATTAAGATGGAGAAAGGGCTTTGGGTATCCATTATTGACAGGTCACAACTTTGTTAGGACAAATACTCTCTAACATAAAAACCTAAAAAAGAACTACCCACTACTTATCCTACCACTTCCTCCAAATACATCTAAAAATATAGAATATGCACTGGGTACACAAGTCTAACCAAGCGGTTGGGCACACAATGAGCCATGTAGTACCAAAGAAGATTCTTCGTGCTGACTAATTATCAAAATAAACTGAAAAATTAAAACTATTCAAATGTATGGATTCTCCTACACGTAAAACCACTAAATCATGTTCAGGGCATCAGGCATTGGTTATTTATAAACATACAGCTGTCAACCCAAAATATTCCATACATGGTCACATAAATTAAATTAGTTTGCTTTTCACTGCTGAATACCTAGTTTTGAGGACTAACAAGAGATAGACAATTAAAAAAAACTATATACCAGGAATTGATTTACCTTGACTATGGGGTTTGCGCTTATCCTTTTCCACCTTCTCATGAATTCCGTCAAGCATGGAAATGAAAAATTCATGTGCGTCCTGCTGTTCATAACTAGCCAGGTTTGCCGCATGTTGCCACCAACTGCAAAACCAAATTACGAAAAAAATCACACAACGTGCACATAACAAGTTGTTTCAAATATATAAAAATATGTATATTCAGCAAAGACTACCTCCTAAACTCTGATAAAAAGAAAACTTCAACAAGAAGGTGGTCAAATATAGTATTTGACACCAACCCAATTACTTTTTACTTACCATCGAGGAAAACATGCATACTACTTGTACAGTACAACAAGCTAACCTCCCTATACCACATTCAAAATCAAAGGTCAAATCTTTAAATTGGGTTGACAACAAGTTTTAAAACAATATATCATTTAATTTAAAAAAGTAACCCAAATTTATAACAGCAATGTTCAACAGAAAGACTCTTAAATTTTAATCACCACCCCTTCAACACAGAGTCACAACTACAAAACATGATCTCAATATATAAACAGAGCAACACCCCACACCTGTATAAAAATTTTGCAGGGCTATATGAGGTCCGATCTCCCGAGAACACAGCAGAAAACATAGCATCCATATCACAAGCCAAACATAACCGGGAATTTTTATTGTTTACGTCATTCTTCATCCCTCTATTCTTCTGCTGACAAAAATACCTATTATGCCGATCACTCAAGAAATAATTCCTAAATGGCGGTGTGTGAAGTAAAGCTTGCAACACCGAATTCATAAAACAAGTATTTCCAAGATTGTTAAGCCCTTTCAGTCCCCATGGAACATCAGAAGATGAATCACTATCCATTATTGGCAATGGACTCGAGTTTTTTCCAACAAGAACTCGCTCTCTCAGATCAGGAGTCCACGGCCGGTAATTTACGCGACGCCGTTTCCGGAGATTCTCTGGCGGCAGTGGAGCCCGGATCGATCCACCGCCAAGCGTGGATGCCGCTGTCTGCGCGAGCACAACCGCGGCATCAAAGTCGAGGTCGTACACCTGGTCCCCGCACGCGCAGCAGAAGAGCTCCGCGCGATCGACGTCCACCGCGATGACGTGGTCAGGCGACTGCTCCGTGAAGTGGGTCGCCGCGTGGAGGTGGCAGGAGACAGCGGCGCAAGCGACGCAGGCATAGAGGCGTTGCGGAGCCCGGGCCTGCCCACACATCCCGCAGCGGGGTACCTCGTGTGGATCCCGGCGGATAGCGGCGCGACCCAGAGGCTTCACGCGGAGGCATTCCTGTAGGGCCCGGAACGGTTTTGTGCCGTGCCGCGATCGAAAATCCGCCAAATGGAGACAATCATTGGGGACTTGTTGATCTTGATTACGGGGGTTCCGAGGAGAGAGAGACAAATGGGGGTCATTTTCTGTGTTCGACATTGCTATACTACTTTCAGTTGGAGATACCGTGTGTTGATGGAAGAATAGATGGATGAGAGAGAGAAAGGCGAAGGAAAACGGTGAATGGGCATAGAGGGTTCGGATTCACGTTAACATTTTATTTTGTTTTTGTTTGGTCCAGGGAAAGGGATGATTTTTTTCTTTACTTGAATTTTGCAATTTTTGATCCGAAAAAGAGGAGGGGTGGGTGTTGAAACTGAGAGTAGGAGGAGTTCAGAGCTAGTTTTTTGGTTCTCAAAATGGGCTTTAATCAAAGCCGTTTCCTCGTCTCTTTTTCCATTTTCTTCCAATTTACTAGGAACAACAATTATTATACATTTATTTTGAATTTCTTATCAATATATGCGGCAGCGGCAGCGGCTGCGGGGCGGTGAATCAAAACATGGTTCTAATTTTAGTTGGTATATATACAAATTTTAGTTTCACAATTTTCAAATCATTTTAGTAAAAATAATTTTATATGTAGGAACGAAAGTAGTTTCTTCTTTAAAATAAAAATCCTCGTTCGTAACCATGTGGTGTTTAAAAGTATTTCTAACGTTGCCACACTGCTAAAGGTTCAATATCAATACTTATTACGTACACCCTCCACCATCATAATTCCGCCAAACGAGGACAACCATAATGACGCTAATATTGTTGTTAGCTTTGATCATCATTGGGCGGAAATAAAGAACCAGTATGCGTGCGTCAATACAAAATTTATAAAATTTTATGTTCATAAACTTTCATACATACATCACACAGTAAAGCTATACATGCATACAGTCATTTTATTATGTTCATAAACTTTCAAGTCATCAAGAACCAGAAAAGTTAAGGCGGCTGGCTCTTCTTGATATTTTCATATGGCAATTGTGTTCATGAACTTTCTCTTGGCAAATGCCAACCACCATTTATTTGGAGTCCCATTGGATCTGTATGCGACGCTTAATAGCCTCCCGCTAGTTTCCTCCCTTATCTGCTTCAGATAATTCCTAAACAGCTCTGCATTGCATTACATATTCAATGAAAGATGGTCCGACAAGAAATACAACAAATTTCTTATCTATAACAACAATTTGATTAGCTTTTAATCTAATGAAGTGACATGGATGTCAGCAATATAATATAAAAAGCAATAATTGTAATCTATTACAACAAACAAATGTAAAACGGAGAAGCAACATTTGTAATTTTCCCTCTGTAACGAATTTAGACACCCCCAATGAAATTTTACACTCTTCAATAAATAATAATATTAGTATTAAAGTAATTTAAAATTCCAAAAGAACCCTTTTCATTCAATTCCAATCCTAATCTTTCTGCTTTTAAACAAGAAAAGCAAAAATGATGTTTGAACAAGTTAAAGCCTAAGGTAACAACTTTTTGGGACATCTAGGAGCGAAAGGGAGACATTGTACATATGGCTTCATTGCATTACAAGTTGGACCACTTTGATGCGGTGGAAAATAACGAGAAAGATTCGAATTTTCATTTTTTTTTTCGTCATGGAGTTTTAGTTTATTTGATGTATTTTTATTTAACAAAATTCAGTAGTTTAAATTTATATTTAGCCCGTTTATGTTTTGGGCTTCAGTTTTAATAATTTTATTTAGTTTAAGATTTAATTATTTTCCTTATCCAATTAGTTATAGGAAAGTAGTTTAGTACCATAAATATTTTATTAGGGTTTGTTAACAGGAATGTTTTTTCATCAATTAATATTATTATTACTTTGTTCTTTTTGTGAGTTATTATTTTTCTTGTGGATTAGAAAGTTTATCTTACGTTCTTATTAATACGTTTAAACCTATAAATCACGTTTGTGTTAGAGTGATACAATCTAACCATATTCCATTGCATCACACTTGCATCCAACAAGTACCTAATTTATACAACAGTAGCAAAAAGCAGCAAGGCAATTTCAAAAATCAACTTAACTAGCTAGGGATGCTAGGAACTTGATTCCTAGTACACTAATTACGGGTTAACTCGATTGCTTGATCAATTTGATATAGGAATACCCATGTGAAAACAAGACTAGAAACCTTTGGAGATGACAAGGGAAGCTAAAAACTGGTGAGGAGAGTTCACTGTTTCTTACACTACCAAGCCAAATATATTATGTAGCTACACTACAGATTTCTTAGCATTCTTTTTATTTTTATTTTTATGCTAAATGGATTTTCTTAACAGTGAATAACAATTGCACAAAAAAATAGTAAAGCTCATGTTATACACTTATACCTGCTTCTTTCGGAGCCTGAGGTAGGGCAAAGAGGCCTGGAAATGGAAAACCTGATTCACCAGGAACAGGAACCTCTTCCAGACCCAGGTTAATGATTGCCTTGGTCCCTTCTGCCAAAGTTCTACATCCTTGTAACCTCTTCAAAGCCACATTGATATAAAATGTCAGATAAATAAGGAGCTTATCAGCTGAGCTTTGAATATCGAAGTTTATGAAGAAGACATTGGCACGAAAGAATGTGATTGCTTCATCAACAATATCAGTTCTATCTGCATACATTTCATATCAGCAATGAAAAACAAGAATAACAGGAACATTTATGTAACACAAATAAGACGGTAAGAATTCAACCTTGATCCGAAACTGGAGCAGGTCCCTTTATATGGCTTTTTAAAGGAAGTAGAGGACACCCACAAGCTTTAGTAATTCCTTCCTCATCAATAAAACTGGAGTGGTAAACCTGCAATCACAAAACCACATCTTAAATAAATGTTGCAGGAGACAATTTGACAATACTTTATCTGAAGAATCATATACAGAAGCAAAGCACTGGCCTCTGGCTCCTTGGTAATGGTAATGAATAAAAACAAAAAGACTAAAAAGGGGGGGAAATATATCTTTTTGTTGAGTTAAAAGAAAAAAAGAAGAAACTTTTGGTTGCAAAATAAGAAAATTGTTCTGAGAACAGCCAAATTTACATTGTCTTTTTATATATTTCAATCCTTCTCCTCACACCCCTCTCTTTTGGTTAGGATAGCACCTCTTTTGCTCAATCATGTCCCTAATTTCTGAACCCTTTCCTTCCATTTCCCTCCAACTGGAAGTATTGCAATTGAACAAATATGAAGTCCTGGACCAAGTTCTCCATATTGCTAATAAAAAGATTTTATCATAAATTCAAAATAAAAAATCCATGCACAAGGCAAAATTACATTTCCTGTAGAAGATAGAGCCTTTCATATTATCTAACTAAAGCCAACAAAATGAACATTAAAAGGCTGACTAGAAATAATGGATGATCAGTCTATTAGTGGGTTTTCTATCTGTGATATGGACACATGGTTTAAATGGGATTGTCCTTCTTGGCATTTTTTGTGCGTTTCACATGTTAAAACATCTAGAAAGCTATAATTTCAGCAATCCTATAACCATCAGAGAAAATTGATATAATATAGACAAGAGCAAGGCTTTTCTCCATATATTAAAGCAAGAAATGGTAACTAAAATATATACCAAGTTGTAAACTCTTGCTAGGCCTAAAAATTTTCACTCAATAGAGAAAAGAATAATAAGTTTACGAAATCCTAAAGGATCAATCAGCCCATATTTGGAGTCATTAATTCATGTTATGGAGTTAAAAGTGAAGATGCACTTTAACAAACTTTGACCTAATTTTCAAGCAACTAAATTCCATGAAACGAAACCCATCTTTCCAACCACAGCTTAACACACACCCTTTACATGATTATTAAGAGGCTGGCATAAATAAAAATTTTAAAAAATAAAAATCCACTTGTGTAGTGTATAAATAACAAACAATAGCTAGATAATTAATAAGTAAAGTTCAAATCTCTTACCATGTCAATTCTAGAGCTAACTGTTCTCTTGTCACCAAGGAACTCCAATTTATATGAACTAAATACTTTTCCCCAGCAAAGCAAACAATCTGCAGAAATAGTCATTCAATTAAATAATCGTAAGAATATCTTAAAGCCTTAAATGCACAGAATTTTCATATATTTATAACGGGTACCACCTGATCCATCCTTATGTTTTCTACCATATTGCTTTTGGAAACAAATAAATTAGTTACGTCTAGTTTTCAAGAACAAAATGAACCACTTCGAAGTTAGAACAATCAAGTTAATTTATTGTCAGTCTAATCGGCTTGATCGTTTGCATTTACTTGTTGTCAATGTAAATATGTGTATATATATATTTAAAAAAATCTTGAATTGCAGCATAAATTCGAGCAAAACTAATTCCTTGAGATTGAAAACCCTTAAAACGTCACCATGGGTTCATATAAAATAACCACAAATATTATAGAGAGAGACCTGTATATGAAGCTAAATTTTAAGACGAGGAAAACCTGAATAAAGAGCAGACGGAAATATTAGATCGATGGAGATCCGAATAGCGGATCTATTTGCCCAACGCCTTTTTTGTGTTGTTTCACCGGAAACGGTGTCGTGCCTTGCCTTGTCGATTTTGGCTTGTTCCTGTTCTGGGCTTTTGGGTCACACAGAGTTGAAAGTAAATGTTAGTAGTTACAGTACTGGTCTGTTCATAAATTAGGGATATATTTTCAAAATAATGACTTCTAAAAAACAGTTATTTTTAAATATAAGTTTAATGTTAACGAAAAATGTAATAGAATTAGTAATTTTTAGTAGCTAAGAATTTAATAGTTGCCGTGTGATACTAGAGGTGATAGTAAAATATAGTGATAAATTAAAAATATTATGTCTTAGAATAAAATTTTATTTTTAATTTTAAATTTGATTTTGAAACCGAGAGATACTTACTTAAGAGTTGGGATTTTCTCGTATGTTAATCTTAAGAATGTTATTATATGACAGACAAATTTATATAAATATTAAATACTAACATATAAAAATATATGAGATAAACAAATATATAAATGTTATTATTGCATATTTTTTTAAAAAAATTAATCGCAACTCAAATTCATTATTTGAACATATAAATCATTTTTTAATTTCCTATGATATGATATGGCACTGAAAGAAACATCTTTTATCGATGCAGTCATCCCAAGTGGCACCTTTACACATGACAGACTGCGACAGGCTGTTTTTTGCATCATTCCAGCATTCCAAACATCAAAAAAAGCTTGGCTCCATACCTTAAAAAATGTAAGAGGACAAGTCTATGGACAAAATTTAAAAAAAAGTTAAAATATTAAATTTATTTTAATTATTAAAAAATAAAATATGACATAAATTTTAATATTATTTTAATTTTTTTAATAATTAAAATAAATATAATATTTAGATATTATACGATTATACTTATTTAATCTAAAATTTATTCAATTATATAGTAGTATATATTAAAATATACTTGTAGATTGTGTAAACACAAATATTTGGCTTCAAGTTGCTTCCTGCAATCATGTAAGACTTCTTTCCACGTGCACGAAAGCTTAAACATCACACATTCACCGAGTGCAACAAGCTACAAGTGCTGCGAATGCAAAAATTAAGATGGGACTGAATGAAAACGTGTTTGGTTATTATATTAGAATGGAATTAATCACTTTTATTTTTACTAAATTTATAAATTTTATTTTTTGAAGAGTGTATGAAATGACCTATTCTAATCATGAATAAAATAAATCATTTCGCTCATCATTCATTTATCTTATTAATGTTGCGTTTGAATTGAATGAATGAAATGAAGGAAGGAATGAAATGATTTTAAAGTACTTCAAGTATATATTTGATTGTTAGTAAGAGTGAGTGATTTAATATGATGATAAAATTATCATACATATTCATTCCATTAGAATAAATTTTATTCTACAACCTCTCACATAGAATAAAAATCAAAAAGGTAGAATAATTCATTCCATCCACTAGAATGGTTTATCCATTCCTTCTTTCATTCCATTCACTCAATCCAAACATAATAACATTAATCTATTCTTTTATCAATTTTATTTCTCCAATCCAAATGCAATTCCAGTTTCCGTCTATAAGATTCTTGACAACCAAAGAGCCACAATTTGCATAATGTCTGCAATCTTTTACGCAAAGCATTCAAATAACCTGGTACTGACTCTTATGAATCTGCAGTGCAACTGTTTCACAAAATTATCTTTTGGCTGTTAAACCAATTTAACTTGAATTTTCCTTAATCAGAGGAGCTCTTCACATTAAGTGGAAGAAAACTGCAAATAACAAGTACACTAATTAAATCTCACTTAATAACAAACATTGTATTCTCGGCAGACTGAGTTCAACAAATTTTAACACTGAAGTAAAGAAATATTACAAATACAACAAACATCAGTTATTTTTCCTTTTTTTCCAAACAGAACCTTTAAATGGGAAGGGGGGGAAAATCCCCAACCTTCCAAACATCATTTCAGAGCTTGTGTATCAAGATATTACAACTTAAGATACCAAGCCTCTGAAGCCAACAAAAAAATGAAAAAATTCTTCAAAAGTCGATCCTATACCGGTAAACCCAAACCTAAAGTCATGGCAAGATTTGTAAATTTAATTTGGTTAAATAAGGCTTGAAAATGATGATGTCAACATGTATGGAATGTTGGCGAGAGGTCCCCGCTGGCACACTAATTCGTTGATGTCTTTCACGATATCAAACACTGCATTCGGTTGTGCTAGTTTAAGTGCATTCTCTGACATCCTCTTAAGTTCATCAGTTTTAGTGCTGAACCATTCGGCCACTAGTCTAGCTGTTTCTTTTGAACTTCGAGTGAAAACACCAGCCCCATTCTGTACTACATATGGAACGTTTCCCTTTTCCTGTGAATGTCAAAGGAAAGGAGAACTTTATAGAGGGTTTAGCACCTATTTCAAATCATCAACATAAAAAGAATTCCATCGACATGATTATTATTCTTTATTTTTTAAAACCTCCTCAAATATGTATTCTTCATTTAATTTTTACCTTTACGCAAAGCAAGTTCTGCCTGGCTCTAGCTATAGCCTATAAGTTGAACGATTTAATCAGGGACTTTCGCTTCAACATCTTTTAAGAAGATATTATGTACTCTGTTTTTCTCTCCATTTTTAGCTTTCCTCTTTCATTGCTCTTTCAATATCTACTCTGTATGTATACTTCAGAAAGCTACTAGTCTCCCCCCACCCCCACCCCTCAAAAAAAAGATAAAGAGTTCCCAACACGGCATTAAACTAATTCAGCGAGACGCATCAGAAGTCAGACAAGACAATAGGAAGTTAAAAATCAAAAGTTCTTATCACTTACTTGTCCAGGAATGTAGTCGTTGAGAATAACTGGAAGCCCTCGAATCAATGCCTCTGCAATTGTACCAGGTCCAGCCTAGAAAAATCCAGAAGAAGCAATTGGTATAAAGAACTTGAAAATGCATATTGTAGTAAAGAAGAGCCTCAAGAAAGGAGTATCAACATACTTTTGTAATTATACAGTCACAAGCACCCATCCATTTCTCCATATTCTTCTGAAATCCTCTAATCTGCAATGAAGAAGAAAACGTAAACATTTAGGTTCAAACATATTCCCTACCCATAAAAATGCACATTTAAAATGGTGGTTCCACAAGCAAGTGTGATTACCTTAACAGGGATTTTCCATTCGAGTGATTCTAGTGTAGATGCTAGATCTTTATTACGACCACATATGATAATCAATTGCCCGATAGGTTTCCTAATTTCTTTATCAAACAGAGATTCTCCAAGAGCCTTTGCAGTTTTCTTGACAGGACCCATCCCTTCACCACCTCCCATCAGCAAAACTGCTGGCAACTTTGGATCCATCTCAAGTTCTTCCCTTAAGTCATCCTATAAGCAGAAAAAGGAAACATAAAAACCAAAGGCCCAAACAATGAAATAAAAGGTATGAAACTAGAAAAGAGAAAAGGAAAAACAACTGCAAGAAATCGCTTCAGTTAAGAAACAGTACCTAACCCTTACCTTGGAAAGAACTGCCCGGCAAAAAGAGGGCCGGATAGGCAAGCCAAACACACTTATTTGAGATTCTTTGAGGCCGTCTACCAAAGCCCTCTTTGCTACCTCCTCCGAGGGACAGTAGCATCGATTAACCCCAGGATGGAACCTAGAACAAAATGAATTTCATATTTCAAATGGACCTCACATTAAGATTAATGGCATGATGGCATGCAAAAACTGGACACCAGTATGGTTACGGTATGGAAACTGACCATGTCGGATGGCAGGTATTGAGGTCTGTTATGACTGTGACAAATATCACTTTCTTCTGTAGGCCTTGCCACTTAAGAACCCACAGAGGGATATGTTGCATAAGAGGATGGACACTGATGATAATATCTGGCTTGTACTCCATTAGACCAGCCTCAACCTCCCTTCAATTGTACAAAAAGTAAGAAATTAGGAAACCCTATCAATCAGCATGTCCAAATAAAACTAAACCGTTTTAACAAATATTTTCCAGCTGAAGATTGCTTTAGAAAGAAAAGAAAAAAAGAAACCGTGCCAGTAATCATTTTACTGATTACCAATTATTGAGTGATAAGCAGTTGCTGACAAATAATCACTTAAGACAACCAAAGAAAAGACGCAAGAAATTGACAATAATATTAAGTTGAGTAAAAATTATTTATAGTGTGATTATATATTCACTAGATGTGGTGACCAAACTGAAGTATCAAGCCTTATAAGATAAAGACCATACTAATACTAACAATCAACTTGCTGGCACTAACAGGGTCAACATACTAGTAGGTTTAGACTAAGGTGAAAAAGGTCTAACAGAAAAAAGAGAGAATATACTTGGCATAATAGGCAGCAACGGCAGCAAGGTAAAGAGAGTGAATCCATCGAGGAGAAGTACTGTGAAATGCAACATTCCAAAGCTGGACATGCTTAACCATGAATTTGTATTGTGATTCCATGTTATTCAATGGCCAGCCAGTGTACTCCTTCCAAACATCCTTCACGAAAACCTGCTATAAGACATCATGTGAAGAAAGAGAAATTACATTTGATTCATCAAATAACGATGGTTATTATCAAAAGTACAGCTTTGAAAGACGGGGGGATTCTTGAAGAAGAAAAAGGATAGCTGACATCACAATTTAGATCAATAGAACTGTAATATAAAGGATCTAATATGCCGAGAACACTGAGAAGGGTTTAGACATGAAACAGAAAAAAGATATCAAATATTTGCAACAGCATGCTAGAGAGCGAAAATTAATTAATTATGACATCAGAGAACAACAAATCATACAAAGTCATAGTAGTTCATATAAAGCACCAAAAACCCTGAAAAAACTGTTCAATTCAAACAAAACTGGCCACCCCAAACAATCAAAACAACATCTTTCTCAAAAGTGATCCCATAAAATGGCCTCTCTCAGCCATAAAGTCTCAACTTTGAGAACAGAATATCCAGTTCTTAGATCATTAGACTAAATATATATATGCATATATTAGTAAAACAACAAAAACCCACAAAATCCTAGAGGAAGATAAACAAATTCAATTACCCTGTATTCGTCACCAAATTCCAGCTGAAAGGCATCGCGAATGGCCTCGGCCGAAGCTCGGTGACCGCCGCCTGTATCACTCATCAAGATAAGCACATTCTTGGTCCTCTCAGCCCCAAGCTGTACCATTTCCATGGTATCATCTTCATCCTGAATTTCATACTTGAACCTCTTCTGTCTGCCACCCCCAAACCCATAAACCCCGACTCTCTCAAACACCGTATTGATCGAATTCCTAGGTGACGCCAACGCCATAATAATACCCTATATATAGGGTAATATTATTTGAATATTTAGATATAACAATGTTTAGCTTCAATCTAACTCCCACCCACCAAAGGAATTATAAAATACAAGAAAACCCGATTCTTGAATTTTGCACAAACCGCCGACAATGGTTTTCCGGCTGGAGAGAGAAAGGGGAAGGACGAAAAAGAGACTTTTAAGATAGAGAAAAGATGCGATATAATTTACGAATGTATCAAACACCTACCTCCCCACCAAAATTATAAATTGGTGAAGCCCAAGTAAACCCACCGCTAGAACCCCAGTTCTACCGCCGGAAACGGGTTTTCCGGCGAAAGAGAAAGGTGAGGAAGCAGGGGTTGGGGTGAGGAGAGAGAGTCTGAGTTGGCGAGATGGTGGTCTTATGTTCCAGAGGAGAGAGAGAGAGAGAAAAAAAAAACAAAAGACA
Organism: Hedera helix; assembly: GCA_947179155.2. Classification (NCBI taxonomy): domain Eukaryota; kingdom Viridiplantae; phylum Streptophyta; class Magnoliopsida; order Apiales; family Araliaceae; genus Hedera; species Hedera helix. The sequence continues at coordinate 52,717,545 of OX359266.1, read as the reverse complement.
GAGGACGAGAGGAGGGTGTGGGGCTCGATGCCAATTTGGGGCATTCAGAAATTTAACGCCGTAGGATTCGCATTTTATTTAGGAATGTTCGGGGCGGTTGATATTAAGATTCGAATCTTTTACATGGTATATGTTGTGTGCACTGCACTTTATATTTGCCTTGTAATATATAGTATCTATTTGTTGGTGGAATTTTGCTCTGATGTCCCTTTATTCTTGGGCATATTTTTATTGTCTTTTGTTTCTCTAATTCACCAACTAGTTTTCACTACTTTCAATGTATAGTAAAAAAAGTGTTTGCTATGTCTAGAAGAAAGAACATCATTATTAAAAGTAAAAATAAAATAAAACTGTTTTTCTCCCTTTTTTTTAATTAATTATGTTCATTAAATTTGATAAACGGATCGGGTCAAAACATTCAATTTTTTGTCTAAAAGAAAGACATCAATATTAAAAGTAAAAGTAAAAGTAAAAATAAAGCTACAGTAAAAATAAAAAAAACAACGGTTTTTTCACCTTTTTTTTTTTTTTGATCAATCATTTTCACCTCTAATCTATTTATGACATGTTATTTTTAGATATGCTTCATGCGGAAATAACAATGTAAGATTTGTCCTCCCATGATTTAAAAGTTATTTATTCAACATACATTTGGATTTCTAATCAATTAAATTATGGTTCCACCTTCATTTAAAAGAAAAATATCTAATCAAGATACTCTGTATAAGTAGTAGTAATTGAAGTTAGTGGGCCCAAAGTGATTTGTGACTGATGATTGGCCATTTGGCAATTGGCACAAGTTGAGCTGCCACAAGTCAGCCTGTCCGATGCGGAACAGTGTTGAGAAAATTACAAATCAGAACGACCAAAATAACCCAAATATCATCATGTTTACGTCGGTCCTTCGTTGAGTATCTTTGTCGAAAAAGTGACTGATTAAACCCCGCCCTTCCCCGGTATAAATATATCTATAGAATCACTATTAACTAATTATTTATATCATCCTATGGACTATATATATATATATATATAATATTCTTCAGGTGGTTTGTTATACATGCAATATTGGTGGTCTAAATTTTTTGAGGTTGCACATCTTCTAACTGTATATGACGTAGGCGGTCTTATTATCAGGAATTCGATTAATATTTGTTCTCAATTGAAAAAACTATTTGATGTGATCTTTATTTTAAGAGCAGCAGAATTAGCTTTTTGCCTATTGAACTTGTCTGTTTGATGTATTAAATTATTAAATTTTTAGTTTATATAATTGAATTATTATATTAATTAAAAAAAATTAATCAAGTTATTTCGTTAAATTAATTGAACGAAAGTTATCTTTATTTTCAACATAACATTTGTTTATTAAATCATAAATGTCGTTGAAAAGCCACGTGACTTGTTTATTAAATCAAAAATGACATAGAAAATGATGTGACATTTGTTTATTAAAACAAAATAATATAATTTAAATAATACAAAAAAATAATAATCAATTTTTTAAAAATACAAAAAAAAAAAAACTTGAAAATTTACAATAAAATAATAAATTTTTTTAATATAAAATAAATTAAAATGAATTTAAAAAAAAAACAAATAAACTTGAAAAATACAATAAAAAAAGTAAAACGAAATAATAAATTTTAAAAAATACAAATTACATTAAAACAGTTCCCTACCTACAAATATTACAGCAACACTTTTAAGACATTTTATTAATATATATATATATATATATATATATATATATATATATATACACACACACACACACATTCAGCTATGACAACAAATATTTTGGGCTAGGGAAACGGTTCAACAATCATCATAGTCGTAGCCCAAAAAAATCGTTATCATAACCGATTGTACATAGCTGTGTATATATATTTTATTATATATATATATGGCCAATCTATGACTTCTTGTACGTAATCGTATCAAAGAAAAGCACAAAATTATTTATAAACATAAAAAGAAGTGCATTCAACCAAAACATGAGTTGTTAAACATTCATTTATAGAATCACTTGTCACCATCTATATTTTCTCTCCTCCGGCCTTCACCTTCATCATCGTTATCAGTTCACAGACTTCTTCTTCTTCTTTTTCAAGAATCAAAAGTAGCCCCACCAACGCCACCATCCATCCATAGCCAGATCATAAGTAACCTAAATTTCAAACATACCCACCTTCCAAACTCTCCACCAACATCAATTTCTCCTAAAATCAATCGTCTGTTTCATTATCATCAACTACTTCCACAAACGTCACCATTCATCCATAGCCGTCACCTTCTAAACTCCCCACCAGCATCATAATTCCAACATCCCCGTCAATAACAAGCATCCGATTATGAAATTAAAACCATGGTCCCTACGATTGAAGCCACAAGTCTAAAATTGAAACCCTAAAACTGAAAATGTAAACCCAAAAATTGAAACCCTGAACCCCAAAGTTGAAACCCTAAATTGTCGTTTCCCTCTGCCGCTTCTAATATCTCATCCGCTTCAAACCTCTGTTAAGTTTCGCAACCTCCATGGCCCCCGGAATCCTTCCATGAAACGTCGATGATTTTTTCACCTAATCTCTCTTTCTTAATTTTGTTTGGAGGGAACTTCACCATCGGCATAAGAATTATATATATATATATATATAGCATTTTTGCCAGCTCAGGACACGCCATGTCATTTAAAAAATAAAAGAAAATGCCACATCTGGTTATTAGCTAACAGACATTACCTGATTTTAACGGAATGACGTGATTGATTTTTTTTAATTAATATGATGGTCCAATTACATAAATTAAAAAATTCAGTGGCTTAACGTAGAAAAGCCGACAAGTTCAATGGTCAAAAAGCTAGTTTTGCCTTTTAAGAACATAGACTACTATTATTTTTTTATTTTAAAAACTTAGATGCAAACTTGGAGAGAGACGTTAGGAAAATTAGATAACTTAGGCTATGTTTTTTTTGTAAAAAATATACTTAAGATTATATTATTTATATTAATTTAACACTGTTTTGAATTTTTTTATCCCATGATGAATTACAAATCCATTTTTCTATGTTGATATGTAGTGAGAGGTTAAGAAAATATCTTAAATTGCAAAGTAGAGAGAGAGAGAGAAATGGATTATCCTCACACACACTAACAGACAGAAAAATGGGTTAATTCCTTGCACATACTTTAAGGCTATGTTTGTTTATAAAAAATATGTTTGAGATTGGACTATTTGTATTAATTTAACACTACTTCGAATTATTTTATCCCACAATGAGAAATTATTAGTCTCTTAATGTTAAAATATTAATCTCATAAAGTTAATTAATAACTTCAAATGAGAGAGACTATTAATCTCACATTTATCATAGAATTATATAATCTCTCATAAATAGCCTTAAGAATGATAAAAAATTAATTCATATGACTATTTAAAAAGACTATAATTCCCCATCATGGGATAAAATAATCTGAAATAGTGTTAAATTAATACAAATAGTCCAATTCCAAGTATTGAACTATTTGTTTTAATTTAATTGTTAACATTATTTCTGACTATTTTATCTCATAATGAGAAATTATTAGTCCATAATGTTGGACTCTTAGTCTCGTAAATCTATTTAATAACTTAAAATGACGGTGATAATCTCACATTTATCATGGAATTATATAATTCCTCATAAATATCCTTAAGAATGATAAAAAAATAAAATAGTTTATATGATTATTTAAAGGACTATTAATCATCCATCGTGAAATAAAATAATTTAAAATAGTGTTAAATTAATACAAATAGTCAAATCCCAATTATATTTTTTACAAACAAATATAACCTAAATGATTAATAAATGAATTTGCATAAAAACTAACTTAAATGTATGTATAGTCCTTTAGCCATGAATTTGATAAAAACTTAGTGATTTGATAAGTATGCATATGGTGACATTGGGTGCTTTTGTTGCAGATAAGTATATGTGCACAATTTTAAATATAATTTAGAACACTACATTTTGATCTCAATTATTGAAAGATGGAGTCTTATATGAAAACTCGTATTAGGTTTCACTTTTTAATAGTTAAGATATATATAATATTTGAAATATTATTTAATTATAGTTTATGAAAAGTTATCCATTTATTACTGGTGTTAAGGTAAAGGTGTAATCGGTTGTTGAGATTAATTATGAAGTTGACACAACTTCATCTTAATATTTTTCATTATATTAAGTTAGTAAGTTATTATATTTTTTTAATAATATTTTTTTATGCATAATATAATAAAAATATAATTTTTTTATTAAAATAAAATTAATAAAAAACTTATTAAAATAAAATTAATAATAATTTTACTCTAACCGAATCCCGTTGTTGAGATACGAATAGAGAAGGAGAGAGATGATAAGACTTATTATTTGACTTGGATTAATTAGTATTCTTTTCAAGTAGTGTTATTTTTCATGATTGCAGGACATACCTATGACATGGACACTCTCTATTCCCCACCTCTCGGTAATTCCGTTAAAAGTCAAATCATTTAATAAATTTTACAACAAAATTTTTAAAAGTTAGTGATTCAATGACTCAATTATAAAAAAATTAATTAATTAATTTAATGATATAAATATAAATTAGATTTCAATTTAATAAAAAAAAGAAAGTAATTTATTTAACCCTCTAAAAAATACTACCCAACTACCAATGACTTCTAATTAGCAAAAGAATTCTAGATCTCCTAATTTATATATCTTGTGTATACGTTATTAATATATCAATCGATTATTTTATTTTGAGTTAAATGAAAAGAGTATTTTAAAGTTAAGATCTTTAATTGATGAATTGAAATGGAATAATTTGATTATGTGAATATTTTTAACAAAAAAAGTACATAAAGGATGAATTTTGAAGGATTTTGCCAAAGAGAAAGAAGTTAAAGAATCCATTGAATTTTACAAAAGAGATACAAATTGCTATAAACTTTACATTTCAACCCATTTCATTGTTATAAACTTTCTCACTCATCAGCTATCCTTCTTTCTGCCTCAATTTCTCCCTTCCGATCAGCGGGTGGATTCTTAGGGAATTCTACAAAAAAAAAAAAAAAAAAAATCAAAATCAAATTATATTCAAGTGTAGTACACAATTCTCTCTCTTTAATTCTAAAATCTTTAACCCAAAATTTATCACCAATTTAAAATAAAATAAATTTTACGTTTGAGTTTTGATTAGGATAGAATACTATTGGGTGGTGCTTTTAAAATTCAGTCTTTTCAATTAATACGATAGTTATTATTGTAAACTATTTTAAAAAATATAATATTAAAATAATTTGTATTCAGTGACAAAGATATGATTTTTATCTAGTGGAGTCAAAAAATTACGAGGCAATAAATAATTTGGTAAGGATTTGGGGACTCTGCCTCCGAGTCAATTTTTTTAGATAATTTTGCATTTTTCCGTTGCATATATAAAATACTCCTTTAGTTTCAAATAATTTAATTATTATTGACTTTTAAAAGTCAATTTGAGATATTTTTAAATTTAAAATTAAGATAACTTATTAAAAATGACGAAACAATAAAATTTACATTGAATAATACTTCTTAGATAGTTTATAATATTTATCATTGTATTAATTAACATTAAAAAAATTTATATCAATTTTAAGTTTAAAAATCACTTATGTTGACTTTAAAAAGTCAATAATAATCAAATAATATGAAACAAAATAAATATATATTTGATTATAATATTAATATAATAAATAATAATATATATGTATATATATATATACACATATACACACACCCCCAACAACCCCCCTATTAACCCCTAATATATATTTTTAATCTCAAATTTGTTTATAAATACTTAATTTGCTAATTATTTTAAAAATAATATAAATTAAATTATTATTTATTTTAAGAAGATCAGAGAAAAATATAAATATAAATAAATAATAATGATACGAGAGTGAGAAATTTATAAAAAAAATTATTTGAGCTTGTATAAAATTTAAGTGAAGTCGATTTATCTACTACGCTTTAAAAAAAATTCTTCTAAACTTATTATAAAGTTATTTTTGTAATAGAGTCAATCGACCCCACAAGTCTAGACATGGCTTCGTCCTTGTTTGTACTATAATTTACGAAAAATTATTCAATATATCATGAGCAAATGAACAATATGTTCCTTCTCTCACATAATAGTAGAGTCCATAAGTGGTGTGGTGGACCCTATGTGAGAGAGAGAAACATACTATTTATTTACTCATTTGACACCTAATAATTTATCATAATTTACATTTGTAATTAAATTAAGAAAAACTCTTTTTTTAAACAATAGAATACAAAAAATATTGAGCTGAGCTAAAAAAAAATTCAATATTTTTTGTTGATATTCCTATGGGCAGTAAGAGCTCCATTTTTGTAAAAATAAAAAAATCCAATTGTTTATTATGCATTGAGTCAGCACGGACCACATGGCCCCACACCAGTCTCCGAGTCAACATCATCAATACTTAATTTTCACATATTACAAAATCAACCCCTTGTTGAATCGCTATATGCATTCTAACCCTACTTCTGTTCTCAACTTCCAATACACCCTTCATTCGGCCCCATTTTGCCCTGCCCCGATTCTAGGGTTTCTCTCTTCATCGGACCGTCTCTCCGTTGCACTGGTAATTCTCTTTATTTGTCTTTTATTTAATTAGTTTTCTTACTAAATTCCTTATGATGCGAATTTAGATGAATTTTCCTTTCCTTTAATAACTTACTACAATCTAATCCCAAATTCTCTGCATTCGTGCGTAACCTGTTTGCTAAGTGTTGCTAGGAATGTGTAATTTATTCATTCTAGGGTTTTTAATTTGATAATTTTTTACTGTGATTGAATGGAATTCGCTGCTGAACTGTGCTTTTGAGCTGAAACTTGTGATGTCATGCACTTTATTTGGCATAATTTGATCACCCAAATAATGCTGATTGTCTGTTTGATGTCATAATTGTAACCTGGTCTTGGGTTTTCATGCTGTAATCTACCTACTCTTTATAGTTTAAGATATAAATTATCTCAAGGATCATATTGTGTAATCTAACTATATAGTATTTTGTGGCATAATGTGTAATTATTAATTGCTTCCTTTATCCCAATTTTTGTGTCATCCTTTTCATTTTGGGATGTCCCAATTAAATAAATTTGTTCGTATTTTGCTGATCAATGCATTAATTGTTCGACATTACTCCCTGACCATCTACTTTAACCCAAGAAAAATCTTGTTTGACAGAAAAGATATAAGCAAAAAAGATGTCAAAACTTTGTGGACTCCATTCTATATATCAATAAAGTTATAATGAGACACAAAAGTAAATTCTTTCTAGTGTTCTAGAAATTGATAGGTGGACCTAAGTGGCAAGGGGGTGCCTAGTGCCTAGGCGTTTTCATAGGCTATTTACTGTATTTCCACTCCGTCTCAGGACATTGGACAAATTTTAAATTTTATTTAAATTTAATTCTAGATTGGCAGTTTCTGTACAAAGCTATTTGAAAAGAGTAATAATAGTAGTCATTTTGATATTTCATGAAATTTGATGCAGCTACTGTTTGTGCACAAAGTTTGACATGAATTCATCATGGTTCACATTTTGTAGTATTAGGTAACACTCGGAAATGCATATTTGAATATGGATAGTTAACTTGTTCCTGTTCTACTATGGGGATAACTTGAATAACTCCCTATCACCGTCGATGTTTACTTGCATTGATGAACAGAATGAATATGGTTTTATCAGACATTCACACCTTTTAGCATAACTGTTTTACAAACATTGGAAAGATACTCTACTTATTGACTCTAAAAAAATTCCATCTGATTCTTGTATTTCTGTTTGTTATCAGCACCTCATTATCGTAACAACTCGACTAAGCCTTATCCCAGTCAATTGGGGTCAGCTAGCAACTTTCATTAATTCAAAAGGTATTCTTAGAGATATTGGATAATATGAAAACTAGAATCGTAAACTAATTATTCTCTCTTATTGTTTATGTGAAGTTCTGAAGATCTATAATATGGCACGAGGAAAGCTTATACTAATTTGCCAGTCTTCTGGTGACTTTGTGACAAATGATGATGGAACATTGTCATATGTTGGTGGAGAGGCAAATGCAGTAAATGTCAATTTTGAGACTCTATTCGATGATCTGAAGTTGAAATTAGCTGAAATGTGCAATCTGGACTATGATACAATGTCCATCAAGTACTTCCTTCCAGGAAACAAGCGAAATCTCATCACACTAAAGAATGATAAAGACTTAAACAGAATGATTGATTTTCATGGGAATTCAATAACAACAGATGTCTTTGTTATGGGCAAACAAGGTTTCAATCGTGATACCTTAAGTATGCACGCCAGCAGGTATCTATTTCAGGTGCATTTTTCTGTTAAATAACCACTGTATTATTTAATGTCAACTTCTGGTAAATGGTATAAACATAGTTACTAGCCTTTAGCCTGTCACTACATGGCACATCAAAACACTGGAAACTCTTCCTTCAAAGGCATCAATTAAGTGCCCATTACTTTTTGTAAAATGATTGCAGCAACCTTCTCACCATTATATGGTGGTTAGGGTTGACTGACAGCTATCTTGTGAATAAGTGCATGTAATCATTAGTAAAACTTGCAGGGAGACTGGTATAAAAATCGCCGAGACTGTAAACCGTGTCGTTGTGCCAACAACTGGTGCTGATTTGACAACAGTCAACAGAGTCAAGTGGAAGCATCTCTCTAAAAGGAAAACTGCCAAGCATGTTACCAAAAGAAAAACTGCGGAACCTACTGATACTACACCTTCTCCAGACAACTCTGTAGTATCTGTTGATGCAACTGCCAAGAGCCCTGGCAGATCAACCAGTACCTCAACCCCTTCTGTGGAACATGCTGCTGATTATGATTCTGATTATGTTCCAAATTCCAGTGCTGCTGCTGTTGCAATCCCTTACAGCATGACTGAACTTGATTTGACTGCTACCCCTGCAGATACTGTTAAGAAGCGAAGGCGCACTGCCTCCTGGAAAATTGGCGCCAATGGTCCTACCATTGTTGCTGTTGCGGATGATGCTGGGGAGAGAAGATCCCGGAAAAAGAGCAGCAGCCAAAGGTATGCTACTGAGCTCAAGCGAGACATTATCCCTAGGAATGCTGATTCTGACGACCCCTATGCCATCAGTTCTTATGATGCTCCGTTGGATAAAGCAGTTGCTTCGTGGAGCTATGGTATTACAGGTGTTGGTCAGGAATTCAAAAGTGTCCAAGAATTTCGAGATACTCTGCAGAAATATGCAATTGCACATCGTTTTGTATATAAGCTGAAAAAGAATGACACTAATCGTGCAAGTGGCATATGTGTTGTTGACAGTTGTTCTTGGAGGATTCATGCATCCTGGGTCCCTTCTACTCAATCATTTCAGATAAAAAAGTTGGATAATACACATACATGTGGAGGGGAATCTTGGAAGTCTGGTCACCCAGCAAGGAGTTGGTTAGTAAGTATTATCAAGGACATGTTACGTGATTCTCCGCATCAAAAAACGAAAGACATTGCTAATGGCATTTCTCGAGACTTTGGGGTTGAATTGAGTTACACGCAAGTGTGGCGGGCTATTGAGGATGCAAGAGAGCAACTCCAGGGATCCTATAAAGAGGCATATAATCAGCTGCCTTGGTTTTGTGAAAAAATAGCAGAGGCTAATCCTGGTAGTTTCACCAAGTTCATCACCAATGATGACAAAAGGCTTCGGGGCCTTTTTGTTTCCTTTCAGGCAACAATCTGTGGTTTCCTGGATGGTTGTCGCCCACTTCTTTTTCTTGAAGCATCGTATCTAAGATCAAAGTACCAAGAAATTTTGTTGACAGCTACTGCAGTGGATGGAAATGATGGTTTCTTTCCGGTTGCTTTTGCTATAGTAGATGTGGAGAATGATGATAATTGGCACTGGTTTTTGAAGCAGTTAAACTCTGCAATGTCGACTTCAAAATCCATAACATTTGTCTCAGATAGAGAGAAGAACTTGAAGAAGTTTGTTCTCGAGGTATTTGAGAATGCTCAATATGGTTACTCCATGTACCACCTTATGGAAAGCTTCAGGAAAAACTTGAAGGGTCCGTTCCATGGAGATGGGAAAGCTGCATTACCTGGCAATCTCTTAGCTGCTGCCTATGCACTCCGACTTAGCAGTTTCAAGAAGTACACTGAGCAAATTAAACAGATTTCTTCACAAGCTTATGACTGGGCCATGCAAATTGAGCCAGAGTATTGGACGAGTTTGTTGTTTAAGGGTGAGCAGTGTAACCATATAACACAAAATGTTGCTGAGTCATACATTACATTGATGGAGGAATTGCGGGAATCAACTATAATACAGAAGATAGAAGCCCTAATACGTATGATGACTAGGTTGATGGACAATGGTCTAGTGGAATCAAGCAAGTGGTCCACAAAACTCACTCCATCTTATGAGCAAAAGCTACAACATGAAACCTTTAAAGCTAGTGGTTTGAAAGTATTATTCTCATCTGATACCCTATTCGAGGTTCGTGATGACTGCACCCATGTGGTGAATCTCAATAGCTTGGATTGCACTTGCCTGGGATGGAAAAAAACATGGCTTCCATGCTGCCATGCTGTTGCGGTCTTCAATTCAACGGGTAGGAATCCATATGATTATTGTTCGAAATATTTCACAGTAGATAGCTACCGCTCAACATATTCCAAGACCATAAACTCTGTACTGGGAGGAAAGCCTATGGAAGATGAAGATGCTGCTTCAACCGTGCTTGTGCTTCCTCCTGTACCCACTCGATCACCGAGCCAAGAGAAGAAGGAACTAAAAGAAGCAGAGTCGGCAAATAAAAGGACAATTACGTGTACAAGGTGCAAGGAAGCAGGGCACAATAAGAAGTCATGCAAGGCCACCTTATAAGTTCCTCGTGTTGCCTAAGGTTTGAAACCGTACAGATCATGTAAATTATGTAGGCCAGTTGGTTATTTATGTATTCTGGCCAACTGTTATGTTCTGGTCAGCTGGTTTGCCTTTAGAGAATGTAATGTAGTTTAACATTGCTGTACTGCAGTATTTCGTTAAATTTATCGGCAGTTACGTTGTAGTTTTCATCAATGGGCTTTCTCTCATCATGTGTGTATATATTTATATTGCATGGTAGCTGGGGGTAGGTTTTACTGCACTTTAATTACTTTGTGCAAAATGATTTTTGAAATTCAACAAATTTGACAGACCCTTCTAGACAAATATGGAGTCCAACTTTCATTAGCAAGATGCCTCAAAATTAAAGTCCAACTTTCATTATTGTGTGGTCCGAACTTAAAAAGTACCAAATGGTTAAGATCTAGTTTTATAATTGGCAAGTTTTGGCATTGACAGATGATTATGTTAAAAGTCAGACTTTCCTATAAAAATTCCATTTTCAAAACTGGACTCACAGTTTGGGACAGAAGAAGCATTAAACATTATTTCAGTTTATTTTATTGAATATTAAAAACTGAATCTCAACTCAAGTGTCGGTTATGTTAGAAACAGAATATTTTTGTGGTCTGAACACGATAATATTTTACCACAAAAAGAAAAAGACCACAAGAATATCTCAACTTGTGTTCTTGGTAATTTTTTTCCACGAGGTGGTAATGCAGACCTCTCAATGTTTCAAGCACATTCAGAAACAAAAACAAGCATCCATTACTTGTGAAATCAAATACTATTAATTTAACAAGAAAAAAATCAAAGAGCAGGTGCTTCTGGTAATCATGTACACAGACTTCAAGATGATGTCTACGCGGTACAACACTAGCAAAAAGAATGCAACTGAAATTTCTTAACTGTGAAGTGTGAACCATGGTCTCATTTGCAAAATACCTATTTACAGCCTAACCGTGTTATACGTCATCATCACCCTCAAAACTTACAAAGTCAGCATTTCTAAAATTAGTCTTGCACGCTGGAGGCAGCAACCTCTGAGAGCAGGCTGCTTACACACATCGGGCAGGGTGGGTCTCTTCTATCTTCATGACATGTTTTAGCTTCCAAACAGTCGGCGTGATAAACATGACCACAAACTAAAACTGCTACAACAGAGAGGTCGTTAGAAGAGATTGTGTTTCCCAGAATATAAGATCTCCTTTTCAACTGCTTCTGGCATATTCCACATATCATCTTCATCACATCAGCAGAAATTGCATCCATTGTTGAGGAAACAGATCTAATTCTTTCTGGTCTACGAGATGCTTTCTCCCAACTCTCTAGAAAAACAATGAGTAAAACTTCGCATGAAGCCATGTACCAGAACAACAATTTATATCTTAAGATACATTTATGGTTGATCCAGCAGGGCAAACAAAAAAGGACTTGAGAGACTCTTCATAAATACTACCTAAATTTGACAATAAAAATAAAATGATCACTAAAAAAAAACATGACGTCTGTAGTTATTTGGGTAAAAGAGTCTAGAAGTTGTACTTTACCACCTGTTTCAATAGTGATAGATGCTTCACACAACACATTAGCAGATTCTTCCTCGATTTCATCTTGAGAGAAACTAGACCATTAGATAGATTTATATTTTATATGCATAAAAGAAACCTAAGGAAAAGGCACCTGTATGCCAACCAGATTCCGAATTGCCTTGCCTCGCCAACTTGAAAGATAGTTTATCATCATGCAGAGTACCCTTTCCATGAGAGCTTGATGCATCGGCACGGTGAGCAGAGCTGCGTCGTGAGTATTGACGGCCATAGTAATGATGCGGATGCCTTAGTAATATTGTGCGGCTATGGTGATGAGTGGCAGACTGGTTTGGTAGCTTCACAGAAGTATCCATAATATCCATAATGGATGACAGAGGCCTTATTGCACTGGTGCCAACTGAATGAGAAGATTTCTACCACAAAGCACGTAAAGTTGTTGAGAGAGATAGACTTCAAACATGTACTTATAGTTTCACCTTTCAGTGGCAAATAGTGCAATAAAGGAAAACTACAAGGATTACTGTGCAAAGATATTGTCAAGTTCACTTACCAGAAGAAAATGAAAAGAAGAGCCAGATTGACATTTTAATCTTACAACTTTAGTCCCAAAATGAGATGTGAATACTACCTTCGTTTCCTTTAAATTTAGTCGATAAAACTATGAATATTGTAAACTATCTAAAAACTGCTAATAATTACTAGATTTGTTGTTTTTAAAACTTAAATAAATTCACACAAATTTTAAACTTTTAGGATTTTTACAAAATGACTTGCTAAAGTCAAAATGGATCTCCTTTTGAAAAAAGCAGGGATTAGTATTAAAAGAACGGGGAAAAAAGCAGGGGGGGGGGGGGGGTGTAGTGAGAATGCCAACAGATCATAACAGTAACAATAAAAGCAACAGTACATGAGGTGAAAACAGGAGCAATGACAAACCTCCTTCGACAATGAATCCATTCGAGAGGAATATGGCATGAAGTCTGCAATATTCAAATTTAAAACTAATCAGTCACAACATTTCTCATTTTAATAATCCCTAGTCACATCAAGAGAAACACAAAAAAGGAATAACAAATGACATACTCATTCCATGCATCCATCAAGAAAAGTGTCCGACAGGAAGAATCAACAAAAAAAAAAAAAAAAAGGAGACTATGCTGTCAATTGTCATGAGTATAATGTGCTATAAAAATCTAAAAGTTAAGGAAGGAACATAATGTAGTGGAAAATAGCATAGAATTATTCTAAAAGAATCTACTGGTTATTTTAACTTATTGAGTGGGGTTTAGAAAATCGAAGAATCTTTCAAACTTGTTTTTTGAATCTGAAGTTCCTAAAGTTGAATGAAACAACGCCAATGATTGCTCATTTATTAAATAAGGATCACGATCAAAATGGATAAGAACAAAGATTTTGACTAAATTAGACCCAAATGCTTGTATGGAACAGTGCTTATCGCTCTTACTAAGAAACAAACAGTAACAACACAAGTTAAAAAAGCAGAATCCATGGATGACAATGTGCCTTCAAATCTGTCAGGCCAAGGGTAAACTGGGAAATAAGACCAATTAATAGTAGATTCTAGTAGCTTTCATATACATGCAAGCACATGGCACATGGGGTGGTTAGTTATTTGTTAGTGAAGGATAAGAAGAGTAACGTAGGTTAGGAGGTTTACTTTTCAACACTTCTTTTCCTATAAATAGTTGTAATTGAGGAGTAACCTCCAAGCTTTGTGAATTCATTATTTAAATGAAAGTAATTAGACACTTGTTAAGCTTTCTCTTATTTCTCTCTCTCACTCTCTCTATCACGAATTCAGTGATGAAGCACATAATTCTTCTCCTTCTTCCTCCCTAATTCTCTCTATCTATCTGTGTTCTATCTCTATTTATCGCTAATTTCTAGTCAAGATCCTAGTTGAGCCTGACAAAATCTCCTATATAATTTCATTTATAGGCACAAACCCAGCTAAGATAGTCCAAACTAGAATCTTGAACCACGAATATAGAAACATTTATAACTGTTTAATCCAATATTTTGAATAGACTGGTAGACAGTGACAAAGGAGGGTAAGGATTAAAAAAACGTCAAATTAAATTATTTTTTAAAACAAAAAAACTCGTCTTAAGGAAAAAAAGAAGAAGTGAACTTCTTATTAAACAACACAAGTAAATAAGCTCATCCTGATTAAAAAATTAAAATTAATAGACTCATTAAGTTTAGCTAATAGTATTTACAACTAAGAGGTGGGCCACTTTAGCTAGAAAGAAGCTAGCAGCTACGGCAGCCAATTCAATCCACAAGAGCACTCTGACCATTCTGTGAGAAAATGATCTAGTACAAAATCATTTATCCATTAGGTGAAATCAGTTGATAACAGAAATGGAACAGCGCATTCATATGGGATGGGGTCAAAATCGGATTTTGGGCTCGTGGAATTCTACTAGGGCAAATTTCATTATGAATGGTAAACACTTGAGCATGAAAGAATTGTCTGAGAATTTGTTTAAAATATCTGAGTTCAAAAAATCTTCGTAACTGATAGAATTTGATTTAGAAATTTAATTTAGGTGCAAAATTGGGAAATGGGAAGGCTGATAACTTAAGCTAAATTTCCTTTTCTTACACACATAAATTGTTCAGTCAATTGTCTACCTAAACCCGTCTTAACATTTTTCTCTAATGAATCATGCACAATGTTCTTGACCTTGTAAAAGAACAAAAATACAAATTTAATCCACAAAGAATCTGCTCTTGAGAAGGGGGGGGGGGGGGGGGGGGGGGAGAGAGACAATAATTCAGAAAAAGTAGTACAATCTACAAATCAAAACTTTATAGAAATACATTGATCACCCAAAAAAGAATTTTTGATCCTGTATAAGAATAAAGCATGACAAGTGAAGAAACAAGACAAAATCCCCAAAAGTAATCAAACCCTAGATAGTTGGGGATAAAAAAAGAGGGAAAGAAACATACCCGAAGGAGGAGGAGTCTTGTTCTGGTCAGTTCTTCTCTTTCGCTTTCCCATTTTTCTATATATGTGTGTGTATATATATATATGTAACGAAGATATCTGATGGCTAAAGGGAAAAAGAAAAAAAAATTGTAGAGATTCAGGGGTGTTAAAATTTTAGAGAGAGAAGAAGGAGGAGGTGTGCGGCATTGCGGAGATGGAGCAGCGGACAACGGAGGGTCGATCAAGAAATCTAGTTGCGTACGTGCGTGTGTGTGAGTGAAAGAGAGAAGACGAAGAAACGAAAAGAAGAGAAAACGTGGAGAAGCTGATGATAGAGGGGATTTGAACTTCCGTCCAACGTCCGTAACTGAAAACGACGACTCGTGTTAAATGCTCATTTGTGTTAAACTCCTCTATGTGTATGCCCCTCGGGCACAAACTTTAAGAGGCTCCATGGTTTTTCATTTAATGGATTAAATATAGAATAAGTCACTATATTACTCATATAATAATATGTACAATGACTTAATATAAAATAATTTTATTATATATAATAATTTATACAACGATTATTTATAAAATGATGAGTTTTATAAGATAATTAAAATTTAGGACTCACTATTTTACAAAAAATTATGAATCATTATATGAATAATTACGTATAATAAAATTTAATATAAAAATAGCAGAACCTATAATATAAAAATGATAAGTCTTACTATTTTAGATTTACTATTTTTACATTAAATCATTATACTCATTATTGTATGAATTATTACATATAACAAAACTATATTATAGGTCAATTTATAAATGGATCACTAAATCTTTTTCTTTTTTTACAATTAATTCATTGAATTACATTTTATTAACAAAAAATTAAAATTTTGTCCGAGACATTAAATATTTTTAGCAGGAAACTGATGTGACTTAATTTATTTCAATTTAAAGTATTCAAAATCTAGTTGGCCAAATAAATATAACTAAATAAATAAATATTTCTTTATAAAAATAAGAAAAAAAATCAAAACTTATTATTATATCTCTTCCCTATAAACTTTCTTCCTTTTCTCTGATCTAAAATTTATGCAAACAAAATTTCTTCTATAAAATTTTAAAAGTAAGAAGAAAAAACAATATTCAAAACTTATCATTTTCTCTCCTCCATAGATTTGACTTCCCTCTTTCTCTCTCTTCCATAAATCTAACTTCCTTCTTTCTCTTTCCTCCATAGATCTAAAAGCAATCGGGAAGAATAATGATAGAGTAATCTGAAAGCAATCGGTGCGAAATTGTTTAGTAACGATGATTGGGTGATGGCTTGTTTTACGTAAGATTCCTTACACATTATTAGTGTCGTTTACGATGTTATGGTTAAGAGCTTCAAATTACAGTACCAGATCTAATGCTATAAACTTGGTAGGTAAAAGCCATCTTAGTAAGGCTCCTCCATATTGAGTTTTGTTCATGGTGCTGAAATTTGGAAATGGGGGATTTAGTGAAGTAGTGGTGGAATCTCAATAAAGTGAATCATGGAGAGAAAAATGGGCACATGACGTTGTGTAATTAAATTTTAAAATTTACTTTAAAAATTTATTTTTACTACAAATAATTAATTAATTTTTCAAGTAAAAATGCACGTATATAAAATTAATAAGAATTTGTAAATATGTATGTATATAAAGTTAATAATTTATTTTGAAAATATTTTTAATTTTATAATTTCATAAATAATTATATTTGTTATTAATTACCTAAAAATTCTTTTTTATTAATTACAAAAAAAAAGTTCATTTTTATTTTATTTTTCCATGTTTTTTGCTAAATTTTCTTTTATTTTTTCCTTATAATCTTTTTTTTTTCTATATAAAATTGGCCACATGTCAACTTCAAAATTTTCATGTCAGCTTTCTCTCTTTTAAAATTTTTTATGTCAACTTTCCATTTAAAGTCAACATGATTTAACAGAATTAATAATGGTTTGTTAGAAAAATAAAGTTCAGTGAGTCGAATATAAAAATAATAATTTAATTACCGATTTATAAATTAACATAAAGTTTAGTGACTTATTAAGCATTTAACCCTTAATTTAATAGTATGTTTTAAATGAATTTGTAAAATTTTGCAAATTATAGTTTGCTACATGTGTTGTAACAATATTTTCGATTGTCATAATTTTTTGTTTAATAAAACTGAGACTTCGTGATTAATAATAGTAGAAAATCATATTCTTAATATTGTCCAAGTTACTTGTTAGGATAAATTACTGTGATCCCTTCCTCACCTATTTCTCTCTCCTTTAAATTAGGCTAAATTATTGTAATATATTATTAAACTAAAAAAAAACAAAAAAAAAACTCTGTTCCATATAAGAGCACTAAAATAAAAAATAAATAAAAATCATTTAATAAAAAATATATAAAGTATGTAATTCAAATTCAAAGTGTTATCTAAAATATCCCTTCTGTTATAAAATATAAAAATATTATTTAATTTTTTAAATCGATTAAAGATATTTTTAAACTTCAAATTGACATAAATTTATTTAATTTTAATTCATACCAGGATAACTATCATAAACTATCTAAAAAATACTACTTGTTGTAATATTCTTTTTTTCCCCATAATTTTTAGTGAATCTTCTCATTTTTTAGTTTAAAAATGTATTAAAATGACTTTTAAAAATTAATAATAATTTTATAATTTAGAACGGAGAAAGTATAACTCATCCCTAAAAATACTTTAGTAGAGAACACTATTTTTTAGAAGAAAAAAAAATATGTTTTAAGGAACTTATGTGAAATCCATATAGAATAAAATAAAATTATCTTTCACCTTAATTTTTATTTTTTTGAAATTATATAAAAACTAAAAAGTGTACTAAGACTGTGTTTTATGAGACGGAATAAATATGCCGTCGAAATCCCATTATCATGTCACCAATATTAAATTAATGGATTATTTATTTTATTTCACAAAAATAATCTTACTTGATTTTTTTTTCATAGTCAATTAGCAAGATTCTAAACTCTAAAATTATTGTGAATTAATTGATTTTAATTAAAACAATAGTTAATATTGTAAACTGCTTAAATAATTATACTAAACACAAATTGTTATATTAAAATTTAAATATATATATATATATATATATATAATTTAAATTAATGATTTTTATAAATTAACTAGAATCAAAACCAAATAAAGCTCTTTGGAACATAGAGGGTATTAATTTTGAAAAATTAATTTGAAATAAAATACATTTTTAATATTTATAATTTTATTTTATTTTGAATGCAAGTGATTATTTGAATCATATGGTAAACACTTTATAAGACTGAGTCCGTGTGAGTTTTTCATTTTATTTTATGTCATATGTGTTTATTTTTTGCGTGAAATTTGATTAGTTATTAATATTATAATAATAATTATATACCTAATTATAAAATTACACTGTAATCGACTTAAATTTTTTTTAAAAAATTAATGCAATGTTGATTCCAGTAGATTTTATAAGGGTCCTCTTAGCATGTGCCCTTAGAGCACATGCTAAGCGCGAAAAATAAGGGTAAATTTTATTTATTTATATATTTGCACGGAATTCAATATATAAAATTTACTAATATATTATTTTTTTATGTATTGAATTCAGTATAAATATATAAATAAATATTATTATATATTATTTTCAGCGCTTAAAATGTATCCTTAAAACACGTTCTAAGAAAATTCATTTTATAATATGCCCATGTGGTTTGAAGTTGGGCTCAAAATATAACCTACTTATTGTGCCTGTCGCATGATGTACCAAATAAAGCTTACCCTGCTACTATCCCTGTTCACATCTTTACGGCGGGAAAAATCATATGCTACACCTCCTACTGCTTTGAATTGTATGACTTTTTTAATGTGGATAGCTCTCATGGCATGCCACCCTCATTAAACGTGTCATGTTTGGAATTTATCCACGTGTTGATAAAACTGTGAGTCCTGATATGCATGTGATACGATAGTTACGATTGCGATTGATGTATATTTAGTAATAGAATTGAATATAATAATTAAATTTATCTATTATATTAAATATATTATTAATTATAACTATATACGTAATTCGTAATAAAAAAAAATAAAAAATCTAACATATAACGTTACAAGATACATAATTTTTTAAAAAGTATTTCCAATCATTTTATTTTTCCAATACAAGAATTTCTAAGTGTCATAAAATATTCATGTCGTCAATTTATCTAAATTTAATGTCATTTGAATACTTCCCTTTTTTGATCATTTGCTGTTGCGTGGAGCATCTCTCAATTGTTTTCAATAAAGACAAGTAATCATCATCATCATCATCATCATCATATATATATATATATATATATATATATATATATTTGTAATCACATGATCTATAATTGGATATATCCCCTTTTCCATAATAAAAGTTGCGTATTCTATACTGATACGAAGTCTTTATGAACGACCTTATCCTTGGAATTCTGCATCATTCCAAAGAATGATTGAAGTTTGACTCTATAAATTAATTTAAAATATTTTTAAATTTAAAATTAAGATAATTTTGTTTAATTTTAAATAGTACAATTATGACAAACGTATACGTACTGTTTTAAAAATAGTACAAGTAGTTACGAGATTAATTATTTTAAAAAAAATAGATAACTAATCTAAATTGCCAGGCTGCCTGAATTACCCCAAGGATGGATCCATTCTCCGCCACTGGTTGAATCATACACCGAATAAACCTTAGCACACCACACATCACAGGACAGCACCTTCAGAAAAATAACACACCCTAATCAATTGTATGTCTCAAAAATAGTACATCTCCACTGATTAATGATTCAAATGCATAGCCATGTAAATAATGTCAAACTTTGTCTTTGCTATTGCATGTGAAGATGCAGTTAAGTGAAAATATGTCTGTTTTAATGCTCTTGCAGAGTCTCGCTTTTACTGAATGCATAAGAAAGTGCCAAAGAATATTTATCAGAAGAATTAATATTCATTTGGAAACATCTTATAGAACTCCCCTGCCAAGCAAAAAACAGTGTTGCATAACTGAATTACTTTGCTGTAAAAAACTTATCATATGGCACAAGTACCATACATACGAATCATATATATAATGTTATGAGAACACTTGAAGAGGCATATAGACAATTTGCATGATTTGATCAGTTTCTTACTTGTGCTCAGAAAATTAAACTAGAATTCCACTTCATAGTAGTAAACTTCTAGTAAATCACAAAGTCAAGATTCTAGTGATGTTAGCAGCATGTGTTAATGCATCTTCATGAAATAAAAATGTGCTCGTACATAACTATTATTCATTCATAGTGTCACTTTATTATTGAGTATATTTTGGCAAGGATTTATTAGGTGTCAAAACACTTTATAAATTATAATCTTGAATAATATCTAAAATAGTAGAAAATATAATAAGCAAATATTGTTAGAATATACACAAAATATTTAAATAGAAAGTTTGTCGGCACGTCTTGAAATTGTTATGAAGAAAGAGGTAAAAAAGGCCAACAACTACTCCTAGATGTGACTTGGTGACGGCGGAAACAAGTTACGAGCAGATTTTGCAGACTAATGGACTGGACAGTAAGAAACTGAAACAGTTCACCTATCCTGGTTTCAATCTGCAAATGCACCACTTGCCAAATCAACAAAATATAAATATGGTAGAACCTATGGGGTTGTATTCTTAAGCATGAATTATTTAATAATTTCCTTACTGCTTAGCATTAGCAAATATATATTGCCTCTTCAACAAACAAGCCCAATTTCCTTGTTCTTCCTACTAACTAGTTTTCGATTCGATAATACCAAGGTTTGGATCTCAAATGAATCCGTTCTGACCCAATAACCTATCAGTGTCAGAACCAATTTTAGGAGAGAAATTTTGGTTGGGATAGTTAATGGAAGCTGAATTTTTGGACATGTATGTTGCTAAAGTAGAAGCATAGAAGGAGACTGCAAATACTCTATAACAAGTAAGATGCTTACAGATACTCAAGCAATCACAAAACTTTGATCAAAAGGGATCTAGATATGGCGATGATGTCACTGATGAAACAGTTTTAGGATGCAGAAATGGTACTTTCGACAAATTTTTACACTCCATGATTGGTTAGTTTCTGTCAAGTTTTGCAAACAAAGTTTTCCTTTTTCTGTTTACATTGCCTCTCCCCTCTTCTTATTTCATTATTTTCCTAAAGTGGAAGTGCTGTAGTAGCATGCTTGCAGGGAATGATAAAATGGACTTCTAATTATGCCTATTATGAGATGGGTAGACCAAAGAAAATGATAACAGATAGCTCCATCCACTATCAACAGAATTACACTATTCCTGTTATTCATGAATCAAAATTTTATGTTACAAACACAAATTAGATACAATAGTATACCTTGCATAAAAATGTTGTGAACTCTGACATGTGTTAACTTTTAAAATTTATGTTAGGAAAGAAGTTATAAAATTTACAAAATTTGCGAGAACTAATTAATATTTCAGTTTATGCAAGAAAAAAGGAAGCGATGATAATGAAGAATTTACACCTTAAAAGTTAAAACCATGTCACGTACCAGGAATCAAGATTTTAACTACTTTCAGCTTTTGCATTTTCTGTAGGTGACGGCAATGCACTCCCATTTTGAGGCGGATTTGGTAATAGTGGTTTCTCCACAGGAATCTCCTGTCCCTCCTCTGCCTTCCCAAACAACTGCTTCCTCAAAACATCGTGCAAATGCCCAAATAACTCTTTCTTCAAGGATTCGAATGCCAAGTCCAAGCGCTCCAACTGCTCCATTGCATTCTTATTGTACATAAACAACCCATAATACAAATCAAAGCTATCACTCGCAGTATTCTCCACCAAATTCAATAAAGTTTCATACCCTTTAGTATTAATGGGGGTACTATCCAATCTCAGCTTCTCCAAAACCCTCCCCGTTGTATGAGTTATAAACTGAGAACCCGCTGCATGTTTATCGTGCTCGGCACATGACATTTCGACCATCCTACACCCTTCGTCCTTGAAAACATCAAGAAATCTCTCACACCTTAAAGCCCTAGATTTCTCGTGCCCAATTCTAACCTTATCATACACAAAGGATAAATCTTTCCAGCCATTTTTCCCACTTTCCGGTCCAAACATAGGATGTGTGCACAATATATCAAAATCTGATGGCAATATTTGCATGAACAAACTTTTTGGGAATTCTTTCACAGACAAGACATCAACAAAAAGCGTGTTACGCTTCAATCTTTGTAAAGGGAGTGATCGAAGTACGGATTCGGTGGAGATAATGGAGGTGCAGAGGAGAATTATCTCGGGGTGTTCTTCACAGAGATCATCGGCATCGGAGAAGAAAGAGACGTTGAGCTCGGCGGCCTTATCGGAGTAGTTGGAGCGAGAGTGGGCCAGGACGGTGTGGCCTTGGCGGACTAGGGTTTTGGCCAGGAATTGGCCGAAATTGCCGAAACCCACGATGGCGACTTTAAGCTTTGTGGATTTTGTGTAGCGGTCGGATAGTCGGGACTCGTAATCGAACGGTTGTACTGCATCAATAGCACGGATCACGAGGCGGTGGAGGCAGGAGTGAGGGGTTAGGGAGGTGAGACGGAGGTGGAATGGCAGAGGAGAGAGAGAGTGGCGTTGATGAGCGGGGAGAGAGGATTTGGTAGTGGTGGAAGGTTGAGAAGATAGAGAAATCATGGTTGCATATACTACTACTAGTCTACTATAGATCTTCTTTTCTGAGTTTTGAATGGGGTAAGGGGAAAGAAATTCGATTCAGATAAACGAGGGATTTGTTGCTTCTGTACCTTTGTTCTTGGCACAAGTTAAATTAAGATAATCTACTTATATATGTGTGTATGTATGTATGCATGTATGTATCATGCATGTATGCATGTATGGACCCATGGTACCTGGAACTTGGAAGAAAGCTTGAAAGAATAATAGTATATAATTAATATAGAACAAATTACTCCCATCTTCCTTGCGAGAGATTATTCGGTGCACCGGGAGCATAACTACAGTATGCTCCTCCCACTCACATAACAGTAAATTTCACTGCACGTGGCATCCACTGCTATGTGAGTGAGGAAAGTATACTGTAACTATACTTCCGGTGCATGCAATAATTTTTCCTTCCTTGCATCCATTTATACTCGCTCCTCTTTCCGTCCTCATTTAATTTTCATACTAAATAATTTCTGAGGTTTTAAAATTTAAAGTGTGACTTGGATTTATATTAATTTAAAAAAAAACAATTTTATACTTAGTAATATTTTTAAATTGATTTATAATATTAATAATTATATTAATTAAATTTAAATAAATTCACATAATTTCGTAATAAGACTAAAAAAATCCCAGCTGCTTCGTATTAGAACGGAGAGACTCTACAAACACTGTATACTGCTTGTGGCAAAGGGGATGAGAGTCACTAACTAATAGGTTGAATCATAAATGAATAATTTTAAATAAATTGAATATAAGTAATTTATAATGAATTCGAAGGTTGTATTGAATCCACAAGGTCCTGCAATTACCAGAGTTTGAAGATTATCAGATATATGACAACATAATAATTTTTATTTACAGAGGAAGTAGAGAAAAAGTTCCAACACAACTTACATTGGTCAAGACTTTAAACAACAAAGACAACCAGAGGCCAGACTCTTCCTTAAAGTCACATGATATGTAGTATAAGCTTAGCTTGTCTGTTTTTATGTTTTTGGAGAAACAAGTGAGTTAACACTTCACTTTATTCTAAATTGTCTGATTTATTTGGATCACAAATAACAGTTTATAGACCTTCAAAATCTGTAGCCAACATGCATTTGGAAGATAGTACATGTTCAATGAACGTTCATTCCCTTATTTCTACAGTCATCAGTTTGTCACAAATTCACCTTCATCATATATCTGCATACAAACTTCAACACGCGGCAATGTTTATTACATTTTTGCTGCTTCAATTGGTCTCTTTCCTAGCTGGTAGTTCTGGAAATAAATATCATCATAATTCTTGACCTTCTTGTATAACCTTGGCCTTTCCTCCGTCACAAGCTCCTCCGCTGGTTCAATCTCCTTGCTGGATTCAGGAATACAGAACACAGCCAGAGTCATCCTCTCTCTCTCTGAATTTGTCACAACCCTGTGTAATGGGCTCTGAAATATTCCATTACTCATTATCTGGTCACATCATGGACAACAGTTAAAAAATATCATGTTCAAGCTCGCACCATAGGCAAATCTTAATACACGTAAAGGAAGAGTCAACTAGTCAAATATGACTCCCGTTTTGAGGGACTACTTCTTAGTATGCTATAACTAGATTGGTGGCAAGTTTTAGGAAAGGCCTATTAATTACCTCTACTAGATCACCAACATTAACTAGAAGAGCATTAGGAATGATGGGCACTCTAAACCACTGATTCTCTTTCAGGACTTGAAGGCCTTCCACTTCTTTGTCCTGCAAAAGGAATGTAATAGCTGATCCATCTGCGTGCGGTTAACACCAAGGATGAGATCAGGCCTTGGACATGGGGGATAGTAGTTATATCTCGCAATCATTGTTGCATTTTCACCATACTGGTTCAAAAAACAGTTTTCGTTCAAGTTCAATGACTTAGCCAGGGCCTTTAAGACGGCTTCATTCGACATTTCCAAGTTCTTGGTGTATTCAAGCAAAATATCCCTGCAATATATAGAAACCAGAGATTTACCTAGGTAACAGCTATCAAGAACTAAATTTTAAGTCAATCCTATTGTGATTTCACAATTTTGAATTCAAACAGAGTATCTTTATGCTTACACTGATCTTCCATGTTTGTTCCATCAAGCAAAGTTAATTTGAACAGAAAAAAAAATGTCACAGAAGGATACCCAAGTCGTCATATTTTGAGATAAGAAGATTAGTTTACTAAAACTTTCAGGATTTTAAGGCCAAAATTTGAACTTTCTCTGTTCTTCAGGGTTTTGATAAGATACAACCGGTCAGTCCAATCAAGAGTTTGATGTTCTAAAAGAATTGAATCATTCCCATATCCTTCAACGTCCTCGACAGTTCTTGAGTAATTCTGCTTCTCTTTCAATGAAAGAGCAAAGAACTCCTTCCCAACTCTATGCACTTCATCAAGAAATGAACTTGTCATTCCATGATTAATAGCCTGAAAAAGTCAAAGTCAAATCTAAACATACTTGACTAATCAAATCAAAAGTCAAGAAGTAGAAAATGAAAACAAGCACTTGTTGATATAGAGAGAAACCACACCTGAAAGCAACAACATAATTTGAGAGATAATTGAAGTTTTTCAAGTTCTTTTTCTGCAGATGGTGATGAAGATGCTAGGCAATTGAGATCAATAACCAGAATATCCGTCTCCGGAGAGGAAATATCGATGGCCCCATCACTGCCTTTATAGATATATCTTTCCGGCAATGAATCACAATCCATGGCCAGCTCTTGTATTGGCTTGGACAGTGATTCTAACTGTGCAGGAGGGAGAGTAGCAGCCATGTCTTTTTCCCACAGGCAGATAGATGCTCAAGGGGTAGTTGTTATCTCAATGATTTGCCTATATTGATAAAGGAAGGAATTGTTTTTTAGTCGTGACGTATTCATTAGATGTTTCGCAATATATTTATTAGATGTCTCGCACGCTCTACAATGATTCACATACTAAATAATTGTTTTCATAATAACTAAAAAACCATAGTTGCTATAATATGAGCTCAAACCCTGTCGTAGTAGCCATTAGTTGAACTTGCATAAATATGAGTTAATCCTAACACTATTCATCACAGATGATTTTCAAGGATATGCACATGGGGATTGGTTTTCATTTTCAAAGTTAAAAGCGCGCTGTGCTCTATTTTTAGTACTCCCTCGGTTACGAGAAAAAATTCTCATTTACAAATTTGTTCTATGAAAAGATTTTTTTTGTAGTAGATAATAGTACTATATATCACAAACTTATCATCATAATTTTATTATTATACAATCATTACTAAACTAATAACTTATTATTATAGATATAAACATAGAACAAAAATACATTTTTAATGTTTGTAAATTTGTCACAATAGACTTTTTTGGGGGACAGGGAGGGTGTGAAATTTGAGCTCGTGATACCTCGAGATGCACAAGTGCGTATTTTTTTCAATAAACTAGGTTAAGACATTTAACACATAAAAATACACAACTTAACAAAACCTTTAATCCCAAACTAGTTGCGTTAGCTGGAAAAATTAACAATAACCTTTCGAAATAATATCATACCTGAGTGACCTAATCCAGGTGAAATTATGAAAACAACTGCTTAGGTCAATTTTTTTATTTTCTTATGACAGACGCTGAACTTAAGAGGAGTTAAACAAGCCGCCGTGCAACCAGAAACTGATTGGGGGGGGGGGGGGGGGGGGGGGGGGGGGGTGAATAAAATAAAATTAAACCCAGATGTTGGAATCCATGTAATTTCTTCTAAATCCTTGAAAGATAATAAATATTTTAATGAAAGAGTTCAAGTAACCAAACCTGAAGAAGAGAAAATACAGCTCAATTATAAGATGGTACCCGGTTGATTATACATACCAGACAGAGTGATTAGAATCACCCTGTTTCCACATTCAAATTTGAAAGGAAAAGCCATTAAAGTGCTACCAGGCAGCTTTCTGAAAGCTTTCTTATAATTTATCCGGGTCTTTTCTTTTATAAAAAAAAAAATCTGTATCTTTTATACAGGGTCTCTCGTGTGAGCGGAGTATCCTGACCAACTAGACTAGACTTGCACATCGGGCCAGCCTGGCCTGGCCCGGCCCAGGCTTGGCAGGCCTTGACCGTTGACCAGACCAGGCCAGGCCTAAACATTAAAAAAACTAGTCCGGGCCAGGCCGGATTTAAAACGAAAAAAATGAGCCTGCTTTGGCCTGAGGGCCGGGCCGGGCCAGGCCTAAAGTTGAATAATGGGCCTTGAGTTCAGTCCTTAACCGTATGTCCGCCATTGTCCGGTCCAGTCCGGATGTTACATATTAACTCCATAATCCACATACATGACATATTAACATATATGATATATATATATATATATATTACTCACTTACTCAGTAACACACACTGACACACACACATACACAGACGCACACTTACACACACACACTAACACACACACACACTGACGCACACTAACACACACACACACTGACGCACACGGCACACTTACACACACACACTGACGCACACTTACACACACACACTGGCAGTCTGGCACACACGCATATATAAATATATATAATATATATATTAATTACACAGTAGTGACAGTACACACTTGACACTACACAGTACACAGTACACACACACACACACACACACACACACACACACACATATATATATATATATATATATATATATATATATATATATTACTCATTCACACAAGTATATATTACGATATATATATATATATATAATTATATATACACACACACTTATAACTTTTAAAATATAATGCGACTCGTCCGTATTAAAAAAATAAATAAGAATTGATGTATTTATTAAAAATAATGAATTTACAAATTACAATAATGAATAATTATAAATTTATAACTTTAAAATATAACTTAAATAATAATTAATTATTCATTGATTACAAATAAATTCTTCAAAATTTTAAAATTTATGTCTTCAAATCTTCAAAATTTATGAAATTGAACTTTCACCAATTTCTGCTCCGACTTCGAGATCTTCCGAGCTATCTTGATCGTCTATTACGTCTTGTATTCTTCTTTGCGCCGCAAGATAATCTCTATAGCAGATGCATATTTCTAACGATTCCGGACTAAGTCTACTTCTTTTTTCATTTAATATCCTACCAGATAAAGAAAAACAAGATTCCGAAGCTACTGTACTAGCTTGGATAGTTAGTAAATCACGGGCCATCGCGGCCAAAGTAGGAAACTGTCGTTTATGTTTATTCCAGAAAGCGAGAATATTAAAATTTTCAAATTCTTCTTCGGTCATAAAACTTCTAAAATCGGTACTACAATATAAACCAAGTTCGTTTAAACTACTCGTGTGTGTTGAAGATTTTGGTTTCTTAGATAGTGTTTTTAATAAGTTGGCATATTTAGAAGATGAAGGGGCAGGGGGCGGTGCACGTACAGATGTACAATATACAGATTCATACAATTTATAAAATTCAGTAAATGTAATATTAAATTTTAATTTAAGGTTATCAATATTACTACTACCTATATTTTCTACTATATCTTCTAAAATACTCTCTACACCTTCTAATTTTATAATTGGGTTTAATGCAGTGGCACAAGTAATAACAGTCGGCATGTCTTCAAAATATTTTTAAAATTTTTCTTCCATTGACAAAATAAGGGCAGACCAAATGTTATTATTTTTAAATTCTTTAAAAATAAATGATATTTCTAAACATGCATACAAAACATGATGAATTGTAGGATAATAAACAGCAGATAATATTTTTGTATGTTTTTTAAAAACTTTAAGAATCTTTAATAGTTGACCAAGTAAATCCCAGTCTTCGTTTGTTAATTCATGAACCATCAAAGTATTATAAAACTCCATAAGTATATTTTTACGTTTATAGACATCTCTAAATAAATCATATGTACTATTCCACCTTGTGTTATTATCAAATTTCACTCTTTTAAATTTTTCTCCTCTTGCATGACAAAAATGTCTAAAATTTTGAATTTTTCTGTTTGAACCATACACACAGGTAATCATATAACGAATCTTAGATATAGTCATTTCTAAATAATTAAATCCGGATTGAACAATTAAATTTATTATATGACAAATACATCTTACATGAAAAAATGAACCATTTATTATAGGTAACAAATCATTTTTTAACATGGTAACAACACTAGTGTTATTGCTTGCATTATCTAAACTAATACTCATTATTTTATTTTTAATTTTGAAAGTACGAATAATCTCAATAATTTGACTATATATTGTTTGACCAGTATGAGGTAATTCAAAAAATTCAAATCCTATAATTCTTTTTTGCATAACCATTTCAGAATCTATCCAATGAGCAGTCATACAAATATAGCTAACTCCAGGTTGATGATTAGCAGACCAAATATCACTACTTAAACTAATTTTACCATCAAAATTATCAAAATATTCAATAAGTTCTTTTTTAGCTTTATTATATAATTTAATAGCATCACGTTTAGTAGTCATTCTACTTACTTGTTTATATTTCGGTTGCAATCCAGATTGAATGTACTCGGTACAGCGCTGATCCGCAAAAAAATTAAATGGGAGCTCCTTCTCAATCACTAGTTTGGCTTGCAACTCTTGTTCTAATATTTGATCATAACTCCAACTGTGACCGGAACGGTCAATTTGTGTTTGAGAGGTTTCGTCGGTTAGTTTATGCCTTTGCAAACACGATTGATAGTGTCGTTGTAGTGTGTTATTACCTTTAGTACCAAATAAGGCGTTGCATATTTTGCATTGAGCCTTTTTAACACCATCGGCAGCCCACACTTCGTTGAAATGTTCCCAAACCGGCGCTGTACGTTTGTTTTGTTCACCGGTAGGACGTGGAAATAACGGACTCGAACTCGTTCCACTATCAGGCCGAATGCTACTTTGGTCGTTTTGAAGAAATTGTGGCATTTGTGATCCGGATGCAGTGTTGGAAGAATCCATTATATTATAATAACAATATAATAATAATGGGTATACAAATATAATAATAAAGGGTATAATAAAAAAATTGTATTAATCAGCTTGAGAGTTATAATATAAAGAAATTGAAATCTTATGGAGAGAAAATAATTAAATCAGTGTTGGTGTGACGACCCCAAATCCGGGTTCCTTTAACCCTAGACTTGGTACGTCACGATACATCATCTTCATACACGTTCTATAACTAATGCGGAATATATAAACATAAATTGTTTATTCTACGACATTTCCCAAGGTTTCTAACCTTAACTTCCATATATACCTTTAGATTCATAAAAAGGTTTACAAAATTACTTACATCATATAACAATTTAGTTATAATGCATAACACTATAATCTTGTCTGTTGCTTCTGTCTCCGTCTCTCCTTGGACATTCGTATTATTCTGAAATTTATTATCATGATATAGCAAGAGTGAGCAACGACTTTGCTCAGCAAGTTTAAATACGATAACGATATATCATGATTGAAAGAAAGAATAAGCTTTTGAATTTTCAACAATATAATGATTGTGAAAGAGTACGAGTCATAATTTCAATAATTGAATGACTAAATTAATAAATGTTGAGTGTCAATAATGACCATGAACAATTTAACTGAACCTTATGGTAATGAAGGTGATCAGCCTTTCATACCTGATGAACACATGCAACATGCACTATGTGCGAATCAACAATTTAAAGATGTGGAATAATTATACAGAATTAAACCATAGCATGCTTGAAACATAATAACTTGAGTTTGAGTTAGGAATTTGAACAATAAAATAATATATCCTGCTCGAATATAAATTGAGTAGGGTTTAGGAAACTTGCCTGTCTGCTCAGCTACAATAAATGTCTAGCTTTAACTAACTGGCTTGAAAAGACCTAACATCAATAAAGTTGGTCTAATAATTAATACGGCGTATTTGCACAACTATACGCTTATTAAGGAACTTATCTATCACATAAGTACTAACACATAATTTACATCAGTCAAAACAATATTATTAACCTTATAGACCCTCAATCATATTAGGTTAATAATTTAATAATTTAGAAAATAATTTTCTCAAGTGATAAACACTTATTAAACTATTAAACAATTTATTATAATTGTTTAAACAAAAGAGTTAAAAGACATTTCCTTTATTCCATTAAATCTAATTTCATTTAATTACTATTTATCATTAATTAAATAGTAAGTAATTAACTACCTTTAGTTATTATTTAATAATAAATAATAACTTACTAGATTTATTTATTATTTAAAATTAATCAAATAATAAATAATTATATTATATTAAAAATAATCAAATATCTTTAGTTATTATTTAATAATAAATAATAACTAATTAACTAGATCCATTTATTATTTAAAGTTAATTAAATAATAAATAATAAAATTATATAGTAAATACTCAAATATCATTAGTTATTATTTAATAATAAATAATAACTAACTGAATTTATTTATTATTTAAAGTTAATCAAATAATAAATAATTAAATAATCAATCTTAGTTGTCTTTAATTATTATTTAATAGTAATTAAATAATAATTAATTAATTTATCATCCTTGTTTATTATTTAATATTAATTAAATAATAATCAATTTAATCATAAATTCAGAAGATATAATATTAACTAGATTAATATTTACAACATTTAAATATTAATCCTAAATACTTATTATATTAAAAAAAAAATATAATATTAAACTAACTAGATTAATATTTACAACGTTTAAATATTAATCCTAAATACTTATTATATTTGAAAAAAATATAATATTAAACTAACTAGATTAATATTTACAACATTTAAATATTAATCCTAAATACTTATTATATTTGGAAAATATAATATTAAATACCTAAATATCATTCTTGTATTATCATTATTTTTGTTATAATTTTTAATTAATTTTTAAACATTTAAATTAATTAAAATTAACCAGAATGGCAAAATCGTAAATAAACTGAAAAACCGGACCGATGGCAATTTCGTAATTATTCAGAAAACCGAACGGAGGGGCAAAATTGTAATTTCAGCCGAAATCTGTTTCTCGCGCATTGCGCGCGCTGTAATTTCTTTGGTCCCAAAACGGTGTCGTTTGAAGGGCACCGTTGCTGGCTTCCGCGCATAACGCGCGGATGAAATTTTCTTCGCCTAAAACGACGCCGTTTTTCGTCCCGCGTCTGGCGATGAACAGTGGTCCGCGCATTGCGCGACCAGTGTTTTCTTCCTTCTTCCCAGCAGATTGTGAACAGTAATTTTTATACACCACTTTAATAAAAATTATACATTCAAGTAAGCTTTAAAAATCCAAAAAAAATACCAATCACTTAATATCAATTTATAACATGAAAATTTAATTTTTCATGATTTAATATTAAAAATTTTTATAAAAATTTTTACATCACATAAACTACCACAAATCATAACTTTTTGTGTATAACTCCATTTTAAGTGATTCAAACTTTATTTTTCTCATGATTTAATGTTCTATAATATTATAACATTAAATCTAAATTTTATAGAAAATTATTTTTGGACATTATTTTGAGATTTGATTACACATCACCAAACACATATTTTCCATCATTAAAACTTTATAAAACATAATTTAAACTCATGATCAATTATAGAAGCATACATAGTATGATTTTAACCATAAAAATTACTATGTTAATATTTCTACCATAAACTTGAAAGAAAACAAGATTAGGGTTTATAAAATAATTACCTTGGTTTGATAGCTATTCTCCTATTCTTTCCAAATATGTAGTATAAGAAGATGTCATGAACTAGCTTAGACTCCTCCTCCTTCTCTTGCTATTTTTACTCTCAAATATTTTCTCACTCTCTCAAATGTTCTCTAGCTCTCTTTAGCTTGAGAAAAAAAATGAAAGATGATAAATGACTAACTCTTTTAGCCTCCAAATGCAAGTATTCTTGCACTTCTATAGTTATAAAATATATCTATCAATTCTAGCCATCAAGAGCCTAGCAAAGATACTAGCACAAGAAAAGCTTTAAGGACTAGAGTTGGTGAAAAGAGGGATGGTCCATGTATTTTTAAAAATCAATACAAGTAACCTTAATTTATTTAAATGAAAAATAAAAGAAATAACAATCAATTCATTTTCTCTCTCCTAGCACCATCATTGCCGGCAATACATGAAGAATTGTCCCAAAATGTTTGTCACTTTCTCATTTTTTTAATAAATAATAGTTTAATTAACTATTTTTCAAGTGGGCCAATCATTGGGCTTTAATTTAAAATACCAATTGGGCTTCTATTAAATTGTTTGGGCTACTAAATTGTCAAATTTTATTATTCTCCACTTGGGCTACTAATTGACCCATGTTGGGCTAATTTAATAATTTACACATTAATTATTCAATCCATGATTAAATAAATAATTAGATTGAATAAATAATTAAATATTCTAACCCATAAGTATTAAATTACTAAATGGACTAATAATATTATTAATAATATTTTACATTATTTACATTAATTAATTATCATATTAATTAATTTATAAAATTTAATTCACTCATTATATTCAATTTAATTGAATATTTAATTAATGACAACTTGTCAATTATTTTGATATTAAAACTTTAGAGTGTGTTTGCTAATAATAATATATATAATCTATATATATTATTTATACACATTACCTTACCTCGAAAACAATTTCAAAATAAATTATGAAATTAAAATAAATACAATATATAATTTAATATATATTATTTAGGCCATAAATTAAATTATTTAATATATTTACATTAAATAATTCATTTCTCATCAATTATGGAAATAATTCCATTTACCCGAAAATACATTGAATTAATAATATATTTACTCAATTTCTTATTTAAATAATTTATTAAATTATTTAATTAATATTACTCAAATAATTGTATAATTAAATTTCTCACTCTCATAAATCATTTACAATGATTTATTTAATTATAGAATATATTCATTTAATATATTCAATTACTATTTAAAATTTCTCAATTAATTTAAACCCTTTATATATATGTACATATATATGAAATTAAAGGTTGTACATATATACAATTACTAATCTCCCTTAATTAATTCAACTACTTTATATAATTTATAATTATATAAATTACATAATTATTCCTCACAAATAATTTATCAACAATTTGCATAATTGTTGATTAATGAATAAATTAATTCCACAATAAACCTTTTAATTCAATTCGGATTAATTTAATATTAATCTATCTATTTATCACAATTTAATTAACCATTAAATTATGTTACTAAATATGCACGCATATATATATATATATATATTCATATAAATACATATTTAATTTACACGCAACCACGTCGCATAATTACATAACTCCACTAATTAATTCTCTTAATTTAATTAGATTTGCTGTTAGTCAAGTTTATTGAATTATCACTTTACTTGCTAACTTATCAAAAATTTTGATATCACCATATCTAAGTTAGTCCGTTAAATTTAATTTGGACCTCTATTTATCTATCACTACTAGGTTATCAAACTCCAACCTTTATTAAATATTAAATATTTTATTTCTAATTCATTTAAATATCCGGGATATTACAGTTGGAGACAAAAGAATGCTAAAATAATTGATCTTGTAACAATGATTGTGAATATCTATAATACAACACATGACTTTCATTTTATACAACTCAAATATTTCCGTTGAGCAATTAACCGTTGAAAATTTTGACCGTTGATTTTTTTTTGCACGTTTGATAACAGTGACTGATGCGGCGGCACGCGCGGCAGGCTGGCAACGCAGGCGCAGGCGGCAGCGGCAGCCGAGTCATCAAATCCGTCGTCAGCGTCAGGCCGTCAGCGCAGCAGCAGCGTCCCAGGCTCCCAGCGCACGCCACACGTCCCACTCGGCCGCTCCACTCACAGCCTCTGCGGCTCTGCTCGTGCCACGCGTCCCGCGTCCTCTCCAGCCTCAGCAGCAGCAGCGTGCCACGCGGCGGTCCACCACTCTGCGCTTGCCACGTGTCCACGCGGCCCACTCAACAGTCCACGCCAGCTGCTTGTTACCGTTGCTTTTAATAAATATTAATATCAGATAAAAAAAAAGAACAAGCCAAGAACGCCGAACGGTCAATCGGTCACAGAGACACACCGCATATATATTATATAATAATATTATATATACTTAATATTTATACACACAGTCTTATACACACGCAGGCCAGGCCGCAGGCTTCTGAATGCGGGCCAGGCCGCAGGCCGGGCCAGGCCGCAGGCCGCAGGCCGGTCCAGGCCTCAGGCCGGTCCGCAGGCCAGTCCAGGCCGATTTTTTTTGCAAGGCCGGATCGGGCCAGATTTTAGCTGCAAAAATATGGCCTGTTGCTGTCTGGCAGGCCGGGCCAGGCCAGGTCAGGCTTTGACCAGGCCAGTCTTTGACCAGGCCGGATCAAGGCCGGACCCAGGCCGAACCGCGGGCCCCGGGCCAAATGTGCAAGACTAAACTAGACTACAATGGATTTATTGTTGATAAGTTTATTAATAATATATTTGTGTTTCGCCCCTTAGAATTTTGTTGTAACATCCTTGCCAAATTAACTACCTTTCATAATTATGAAATTATTGATTACTTTGAAAATTATTATTTCATAGAAAATTAATAGATTTAAGTACAAAAGTTAAGAGTATGTTCGGGAATGGTTTTTTTTTTTAAATTGACTTAAAGTTAAAATTTTAGTAAATTTATAAATAAAAGTGTTCAACATCAGTTTTACTTATAAGTCAAAAAATAAGTTCAAATAGTTATAAATGTGTTTTGCTAATAATGACTTATAAGTTAAAATAAAATGTAAGATTATTAAAAAGGACATGAATAAGAAAAACATTAAAAAAATAAAAAAAAGACAAAAGTGTCATTGTATAATGTTTGACCAACTTATAAAAAATGACTTATAAGTCATGTTTTATAAGATCTAAAATGTTGCTTATTTTTTTTTGACTAATAAGGTAACTTATAAGTAAAAAAAAAATCATTTCCGAACACTTTTTTTGGCAAAATAATTTATAAGTTGGGTTGATCAAGTTATAAGGAGTTGCCAAAAAAGTTATAACAGTGATTACTCTTAAATGATGCGTCCCAACAAGGTATATTATATTATATTATATATGAGGCCTAATGCTTGATTGGTACTTGAAAAGACTCGTAAACTTTTGGTTGCATAGCATTATCATCTTTATTCAAAGCTATTCTCATCCAATTTCATAAAGCTTGGTAAGGCTTTATGTAGAAGAAATGAATGTATTTTACAGACTTGAAACTTGATGTTTGTTCATACCATACTTATTGATGATTTAAATAATAAAAACCATTGGGAATTAAATTTTGATTGCATCAATTGCTCTTTTGCCATTCTGGTAATATTGCAGAAAGGCATGGGCATAATTCTTAACATTCTGGTATAATCTTGGCCTTTCCACATTAATAAGCTCCTCCACAGGTCCAATTTCCTTTTCTGGTTCAGGCATACAGAACACAGCCAACGTCATCCTCTCCCTCTCCGAGCTCACCAACGCCCTGTGCACTAGGCTCTTGAAAATCCCATTACTCATTATCTGCACAAATAATTGATTGATCATCTAAATCATCTATAACCACAACAGAAATACAGTCCTAACATTGGCAAGAAATGTAATAATGATCGCATGATAGAACTCAATCAACTAAGAACAAAAATGTCTCTCTAATTTTGGAACGGAAGAAAATGTATCTCTAATTTTAGTACACAGGAAGTAAATTTAAGAAATACTTGTATAAGAAGAATTAAATTACCTCCAACTGGTCACCAACATTGATGAGGAGAGCATGAGGAATGATTGGAACTCTAACCCATTGATTATCTTTCAGAAGCTGAAAGCCTTCCACTTCATTGTCTTGCATGAGAATGGTTATTGCTGTTTTATCAGAATGTGTTTTGAGACCTAGAACAAGCTCTGGCCTTGGACACCTAGGATAAAAGTTAAATCTTGCCTGCATTGATGCTCCATCTCCGCAGTACTGGTTGAAGAAGCTGTTCTCCTCTAAGCTCAACAACCTTGCCATGGCCTTGAAGAGATCTTCCGTTATTTCTCGTAAATTCATGCTATATTCTTGTAAAACTTCCCTACAACAGAGCTCTAATACCATGTTAAATAACCAACCCATCTAAAAAATTTAATCAAGTAAATAGATTTGAATGTTATAAATTGTTAGGGTTATATGTTACTTATTTCAAAGGAATACTAAACTTAACTCAACAAAGTCTTTTTATCCCAAGCTAGTTGGTAGGCTGAAAATGAGTGCGATAACAAAAATTACCTAAAATGACCGGGCGTCTCAGGCCAGTATTTGAGCTTCCGTTGACCTTCTGGATGTACAATGAGATACAAGCGGTCATTCCAATCAAGAGTTTGATGCTCTGAGAAAACCTTATCGTTCCCATAACCTTCAGTATCATCCATTGCTCTCGAGTATTTCTGCTCCTCTTCCATTGGTAGTGCAAAGAATTGTTTGCCAACTTTGTGCACTTGATCGAGGAATGACCTTGTCATTCCGTGGTTAATTATCTACCGCTCAAGAATAACTCCTTGTTAGTTTTCCTAATTTGTGAAAGCAAAGTCATATTTTGAATTTCCTTTGTAACAGGGAAACATGTTAGTCATTTCCTTAAGGCCCAAAATCATTGCCTTCGTTATTATTTCTAATAATGCACATGAAACTACCTTATTTCAGACAGAGTTGCATACATAAAACATCTAATAGTTCAATTTTAATCCGTTTCAAAATTAGATATGCATTTTTAATAAATTAATTATTATCATCCATTTAAGAGTGCGCGGCGGGAGTAATGCGCATCCTGCAAATGATTCTATTGTGAAGTATCAACCTGATACTTGGACTCATCGAACCATAAGCTCTGCAAATGGTTCCACTACGTCAGCCTTATACTTGGGTCTATTGAACCATGAGCTCTGCGAATGACTCCACTATAGAGTACCAACCTGATACTTGGGCCCATCGAACCATGAGCTCTGATATTACTTATAGTGAAATTGTACAATTCATTCCAAGTCAATTCATTACGTACCAATGCAATGAAAAACTGTGTAGATTAGCTCAACAAGCATGTTGGATAACTTCCTTACTCAAAAGATTAAGACTCCACCATATTTATTAACCCGTCTACACTTTTAAATTTACCCGATATAAGATTTATGTTTAACAAATTTATGTTTATCTCAACAAATTTATGTTCAACAGATACCCAGAAAAAGAAGTAAAACCAAGTTTTCAAACCTGGAAGCATCCCCACAAGTTGAGAGCTGATCGAAGTTTTTCGAGTTCTTCCTCCCCAGAAGCTGTCAAAGATTTTAGATCAATGACCGGAATATCCATCAGCGGTGGAGAGACGTCTATGTTACCATAATCACCGGTTTTGTGGATAAATCTTCGCAGCAGTTCATCACCATTGATGACCAGGTCCTGAACATGATTGGATTCTAACACTTCCACTGGAGAAACAGATCCTCCTGCCATGGTCTGCAGCTGTAGAATTGAGTGCTATTTCAAGTAGTACAAATGTTGAGAAACTATGTTTGATTGCCTTATTATTTATTATATATAGTTGAAAATTACTGGGTGAAAACGTCATACATGATGAAAGCATATTTGGACTGTTACTAAAGATTTTAATTAATTAGAGTTTGTGACT
This sequence comes from Hedera helix, assembly GCA_947179155.2. Classification (NCBI taxonomy): domain Eukaryota; kingdom Viridiplantae; phylum Streptophyta; class Magnoliopsida; order Apiales; family Araliaceae; genus Hedera; species Hedera helix. The sequence goes on along the minus strand of OX359266.1, from coordinate 52,678,506 downwards.
GGTGGATGGTTCCATGTGTGTTTGTCCTGATTCATTTTCTGTTCCATCTTTTGTGCGTAAGTGAATTTTTGTGTTTGTTGAAAATTGAATAAGGTTAGACGGATAGACTTCTCATCCTATGCCTATCCAAATGATCTTTGAGGCTTCATATTTCATCTAGTGTCGGATAAGGGGAGTGGAGTATAAGCCTTGCTTGAATAAAGTTGCTATGAACTTTTAATCTAATTAATAGTTACTAAGTTCACTTAAGGTATTCTGGACAAGGGGGGGTGTATGCTAGATATAAATTTTTTATAATCAACTTTATGTATATTACTATATTAGGATAATTTTTAATATAAAAAAATAATTAATCATCAAAACTCCAAAGTGAATATGTAAATAATTACTGAATTGGGTCTTTTTTTAAAAGTCCAAAATTAATGATGTAGTATAAATAAAACTGATATGTATTCATAGCATTGCAAATGTTCATATTTACAATATCAGTAATCAATCAAATCAAGCATAACAAACTTCACATAAACAAAAATATCTCGAAGATTAGACCTAAAGGCCACAAGGCAATATTACATTGGTGCTTGAGCTCATTTTTTGGGCTTTGAGCGGTTTGAGTTGATGGATCCTTCTTGTAATATCCTGCGCTCTGTAAATCGAGGCAAAGATAAAAGTTTTCAGGAATTATCTCTATTTGGATAAAGGCAAAAGAAGAAGGGAACTTCAATTATATTATAATTAATCAATCTTGGTTAATAAAGATGAAAGAATGAAATAAAAATAAAAAATTGCTCTGTAATATTATATATCTTATAATTGGTGAAATCACCAAGTGGGAACCAGTTTCAGCCCCATCTATTAATCCTACTTGCTTACCTGCAAGAAGGGAGATCAACATTTGGCAGGTGAACAAATACAATAGAATACGGAGCAACACTTATGGGCTCCGATGAATCTACATCAGCGGGCTCCAAAGAAGGTATGTTCCCTGATGAAGTTAAAGTCAATGGGCTCCCATTAAGCAGCATTATTTGGCTGTGTAAATCCCCTTCTTTAGCTGTCAAATGGTATTCCTCTCTTGTTGTTGTGCTTCTCTTCTCGCCATGGATGAGCCTTGCTCTACGATAATGATGGTGATGATGAAAACTGCGTTTGATTTGTAGCATTGAAGTACTATTATTGAAGGCGGGATTCACCTGAACTGTTGTGCTTTTGTCGAGATTGATGAATAGCACTGTGACACCATTCTGCAATATATAGAAATAGTTTACTAAGATCACCTAGTGATAATATGTGGTTGTTTTGTGTAGTTGAAAAATATGGTGACTTACAGACTCTTTTGCACAATGAGTGTAAGCACGTATTTTCTTTGTTCCAGAGAAGCTTGTGGAGAGAACTTTTCTTCCCATCAATCTGTGCCAAAGAAGAGCACTGCAAAGAAGATAGCATATCAAACAAATAGCCTCAAATAAGTTTATGATCAATCTGTTTTAGCAAATGGGGAGCAGGGTTGTTTATGATCTTCAGTTTCATAGATAAGTTTATCTTGCAAACTCCCACCTAATCTAATCTTCAATGGTGAAAAAGCTGTCCGATTACTTGAAGTAGTTACTTTTATGCTCTGATTATTCATCAGAACATGTAGTTTAAATTGAAGTTATCACAAGCATCAAGACAATTGTACCTTTTATGGCATTCAAGAAAATCTCGTTGTTAAGATCCTGCAGGAAAGGAAGAACCACCAACGCTATACATCATGAATTTTGATTTCCCGGAACACAATTCTATGCTTATTTTCCTGCCAATGTCTATCAGTGGATGTGCGTGAGTTTGCACTATCTTCGTTTTAAACAGAAAAGGGACATCTATACGTTTTTTATACTGCCCAAATGTTTGAGAAGCCCATCAAAATTTCAGCTTTAGAGATTATTATTATAAGATCATAGCGATTATTATTATAAGATCATAGCGACTATATATGTGAATTTACAAATCACACAAAACCATCAAACAATCCGAAATTTAAAAACAGATTTGGACTTGAAAATATGAGTAGAATCCCCCTCCCCTGTTAAGCTCAATATACTTGAACAAGCTATGAAAGAAACTTTACAATGCATTTAACAAAATTCTGTAATTCTTAAAAACCATAACACATAAACCAATGGAAAACAAATTATCTCAAACTATATGTCCACAGAGTAAAAATCTAAGCTCACATACATGTCTTTATAAAGAAGAAGAAAAGGGCACATACTAGGTTGAGGAGAGAAGCATGTCCCCAGCTACAAGTCCCATAGTCACAGTTCTCCGGTGGCCACCAATCAAGGGTGGTACAGATGAAATCATTGTCTATCATTCCAATGGCGCTTTTCCCATCTATAAAAACAGGCCCTTCAAGAGTACTACCATCTCCTCCTGCAGCCTGTGAATGGACAGCAATGAAGCTGAAACTAAAGAAACAGACCCATATACAAATACCCATTTGCAAAACTAAAGAACCCATCTTCAACTTTCTTTAAGTGGGTAGTTTTATACGAGATCTGTATCCGTCTATATAAACCCCCCTAAATGGAGGAGGCAAAAGCATGGAAGAGATAAAGAAGCTGAGGCCATTGTTGTACATTTAATAGAAAGTTTATAAGCAAAGATAAGGGTAAAAAGGAAAAGGTTTTGGGGGAATAAATGAGTCATTGATGATTCTTGTTTTTTTCTTCAGAATCTATTCTGCTTTATTGGTAAGTAAGAAAATATTTGTAGAAATTTAGAATTGAATAGAGATTTTGAACAATATAAAGTTGGTTCTGAAATGTGTCACATATATATCACTAATTTAAAATATACTTCTTAAATAATATATATTTTTTAAAAATTATATTTTTATTATAATGATGTTATTTTAAAAATATATATATATTAAAATAATATATAACATGATGTGACATTTTGTTATTTTACTTATTTTATATTTATTTATAAAAATTTCATCAAATAATGTTTAAAACGACATCGTTTTAATAAAAATATATTATTTACAAATATATAATATTATTTAAAAAATATATTTTTAAACCGTCATATATATATATATATATATTAAGCGGTAGCGAGGGGAAGGGGACAACTGGACAAGGATGAGTACTCTCGAGGGTTTTGAGGTAGGATCGCATGACCGGATGAGTTGCAAAAAGCTTCTGTTTCCTGTCACAAATCAAAATATGTGAAATAATGCTGTGTTTGTCGGAATGGAATATGTGAAATAGCGTGGTGTTCATCCAAATGAAAATGCACATTAGGCGGTACCGATGTCATGCGTGATGACTTTTTTGCCCTTTTAATTACTCATTTTCATTACTGATTTGGAAAACCAAAGGGTTTTTTCAATAATCAATATCCTTTGGTGTCATTCGATACTCCACCTATGTTCAATGAATTGTATTGTTTATAAGATTTTAAGTTTATTTTTAAAAAAATCAATAACTTGTTACGACTTTTAATTGGGTTTAGTCAGTCAAGACAACTTAACTAAGATTCCTAAGCTGCGAATTGAGCCATATCTTGTATTTAGGTTTACTCGGGATCTCATATATATTAAAAGTTTGGATAATGTCCAGGGTTTTTAATTTTTGGTTTCAAATATGTGTCGAATGACATGATATTAAATATTTTAATAAAATCTTATGACATAGTCAATCACATAAAATTTATCCAACTAATATAATAATGACACATTATTTGAGATAAAAATTTTAAATCCATTAACATTACCTTAAAAGTTTTGATGAAGATAATTTTAGACCATATTATTATTTATTAGATATTACATTTAGAAAATAGAACACAAAAATGATCTTGTAACATGCTCTTATCTTTTATTTTTACATTCTTTTTAAAAATTTTGTTTTTATTTGTGTGTAATGTAATTGTCGTAAGCGGAAGCAATATTATTATTAATGTATCTAACTCGACCCGGTGTCATTATCCGGGAGTGAATAAATTTATATACACAACATTCAAACATAAAATTAAATACTATATTTATCTGAACCATTAAAAAATAAAAAATATCACAAATTTTAATATTATGCTTTATTTTTTAAAAGTTAAAATAGATATAGTGTTTGTCGTGTTATACACGAAGCACAAGACCCCACCCACAAGAGTAGCTATACATGTGATTATCCTAATAACTAATAAACTGCAAATCTATTGATTAACCCATAAATATTAATAATAAGCTACAAAACTATAGATTAACTTGAACACCACCAAAATCTATCTCTATATATGTATCCCACAAAACATGAGGGTCAAAGGATTTGACCAGACGTTTCCATTTTGTCGCTAATTCAACTTTAGATTGAATATTCAAATTCGATATAATTTTACACAAAAAAAAATAAATTTAACTTGTTACAAAATTTAGTGAATAATTATTAATAAAATAACTAGCACAAATTTATAATTGGATTCGAATTTTAATTGGATCGGATGAAGCAAATATCAAAGTTTATTCCATTTTAGATGAATCTTGCTATTTGATCTCGTTCTCAAATTTTAAGTGGTCCCTAAATTAAAATTCTAAAGATATCACATTTTGGTCGATAATTAGATAAGATAATTGATAGCCCTACATTTCATGAGTTAATAATTGGACCCACAAGAACAAAGATTATCCCTGGATTACAACTCTCCGTGGCTGCATTTGAAAATTTTCATATTCGTATGGAAAGATCACGTGAAAAGACATGGGAAACACACAATTTTGTAAGTTATTGTACAAATATGATATTTATTGGTATATAATTCCATTAATTATAAAGCTTGCAAATCCGGATTACTTGTCAAATTTTTAAAATTTCAAATCCTTGAAGCCAAGTACAACCTTATATGCTCAGCACTAATTTAAAAAGATTGAACCCAATTGTGTTATTTGGTGTAAAAAATATTAATAATAAAAAGATAAATTTAAATAAATAAATAAATTAATATGGAATGATACAACCAAAATAACGTGATATTAAACAAAGACACGAAAAAACGTTTCTTTAAGGTGATTTATGTCAACGCAAAGAGATTAATATTTAATTCGGTATAAAGATTGAGTCACTGACATGCCACTTCCAAGATATAACAGTCTAACTTCCACATTATTACTTTTAATGAAATCTACACAACTCGAAAAGTCCATAATTTCATAAACCTCACCATTTCTTACCCAAATTACATACAAGAACGCACTAATATTCATATATAATATCTAAACTGTAGTGTAGAAGGTGACCGACCATGCACATTAAGTGAGGGAATATTCTTGAAACCATTTAGCCAGCCCACCAACGGTTGGCATAGTTTTTGAAACTGATGATGCTTTAATACAAACAAAACCTTTTAATTGTTTTGTAACTCTCATGAAACTTATAACTCATAATTAATAGCATAAAATAAAAATAATTAAGAAAATTGATTTTATTAAAATATTTCCAACATACTCGTCTTTTTATTTTATTTTATTTTATTCTTCATAAGATTATTTGACAAGATCTGCCAAGATTAAAGCCTTACACTGCACACATTTCCAGCCCAGAAAACATTATTATTTCATATTTTAATCCCGCACAAGCCAGGTGCTTTGTTGTTAATTAAGTTGGACGAAATATTTGAGTCCATTAATTTGGACAATGCTGCAATTCAAATCTCATCGTACCCTTGCCTCTTTTTTTTCGATAAATAAGAAAATAAATGATAATTAAATTGCAACACATTAATCAATCCATGTATGTGTGTGAGAGAGTAATTTTCCCTAAATAAGAAAATTAAAAAAAAAGATAATTAAATTGCAACACATTTAATCGATACATGCATGCATGTGTGTGAGAGATAAAACACAAATTCATCTATTATTCATTCAGAAAAGTAATTAAGAAGCAAAGATTGTCAATATTGAAATAACATGACAAGACTTCGAACCTTCAAGAAGCAAAATATTTTTATTATTTTTAGACATTGAGAAACAAATTAAGTTCAAGAAACATAAAAATAACACTTAAAAATAGAAGTGTTAAGGTCGCAGAACTTCCTCACCATCTTATTACCTTTTTTTTTCTTTTTTTATTTATTTATTTTGCATTTGCTTTGAGGTTCGGACAAACCTCCCACCATCTTAATTGCATTTTTCTTTTGGATCAATTCCCATAAAATTGATACCTCAATTCATTACAAATTAAATAATATATATATCTCCCACGTACGGTTGAACCCTAGCTAGCTAATCAAACATGACTAGTGGACTTTGTCCAGGCAATAGCTCTTGAGCAGTGGAGGAAAAAAAGGATTAAACGGGAATGCCTTTGACCAACAATTCCCGTCAACTTTGAGGAATGCTTTGCAACATTTCTTGGTGAGCAACCATTGTTGAGCACTCAATAACGCTTTAAGAACCTGGTCGGGGCACCCTAATTGGATACCTCCAAGAGCTTCAAGGCACGGATTACCGTCAAACTCGAGCAGTGCAAAACTCGGTACTACCACGGCTAAGAAGCATGCCAGAACCAAGGCAACCTTAAAAACCTTGTTAGCTTTAGACATAATTTGGTTGAAATTGCTACACTGTTATTTTGGTGCTGGTATTTGATACGGACTTGTACTTTGTTATGTGGTGAGGGTGGAAAGGAATATATATATCTAGCAGTGATTGTTGTGAGGGATTTTGCTGGTTATGGTTATGGAATTTATAAGGTTAAGATGTAAATGCCTTTGAAACTGTCGGTCATTTTATTCTTTATTAATCCACCATTTTAGGGCTAAAACAATAATTAAAAGCTCAATTTGGTTCATTCGATTTAATAATAAAAACTTTTAGTCGAGTCAAAATTTTCGCAAAAATTATCTATCTTAGTTTGAATCTGTTAATATTACTATAATATAAGTACAATTATATTTTAAGTACAAGTAGGATTTAATTATTACTTCGATAATATATGTTAAGAAGAAAACTATTCTTTTATATGAACCATTTTTCCTAAAATTGAAATCCAATAATAAGAAAATTTAATAAATTATTTTATAATACTCATCATGTTTATATAAAAAGATCTCATGTTTTACAGATGGTGTAGATGTGAGAAGTATTATATATCTATACTTTAGTCATCAGTTTCCTTATCAAACTTGGTATGTAATATGTCTCAATCTATTGCACCACTCTTACAATAACTTGGTTTTAATAAGCTTATTAGTGAACACTTCACTATCTTCTTTGTTGCTATTGTGAATATCTGAGGTGATGATAATCTATAAAAGATTTTTTTTCTAAAATTTTAGTAGTCTTCCAGATCTACTTGTAAGTAGTTGTAGTTTTGTTTTCTCTTGTTCTTTAAGTTTTTTCTGCTGGTGGCGTTTAACAGATATGTAAGTATTTGTAGGAATAAAGTTGGGTTTGCTATGGATATGTTGATCCAAATAATCCTGATCGGCGTTTCTGTCCCCAGAAAAGCCCGGTGAGCAGACAAAGTATTTTTTACGAATTAAATTTTAATTATATAGATTTTATTCTTTTAAATCATTTTAGTTTTATATATTTTATTTTGAATTAATAATAAAAAAAAGCCATCTCATTTTCGAAATAATAAAAAAAATAGCACCAAGTCGCGTGCCTTTTCCATGTCATTTTTGTAATAATAAAAAAAAAGCCTAGTTGGAAATTAAAATAATGTCTACTATTATAATTTAACAGAATAACCTAATTGAATTTTTTTAATTAATATAATGGGACAATTACATAAATTAAAAGTTCAATGAATTGATGCACAAAACATAACAATTACAATGGGTAAAAGTTAGTTTTACCAATTCAATAGGGTATATATGTTTGTGTGTGTGTGTATAAATAGAATAAATTATTTAAAAATAACTTGTAAAATTAATATTTTACACTATTTAATAATACCATGTTATGTAAGTAATTTAAGAAGACATTAAGAAATTTGAAATGAATTACCATATTGTTTAATTAATCATATTAGATTTTAAATCTCTGAATCTTTTTTAATTTTTTTACATGGTATATTATTATTATTATTATTATTATTTTGCTAATTAGTATATTATTATTAGATAGTATAAAATACTAGTTTTACAGGTTATGCTTATATAATTTATTCTCATATATAAAATAATAGAAAACAAGATCGATTATTAGTTATATTCTGCATGCCAATTTAATTAATGATACAATCAGTTACATGTAGAAAGTATTTAATTTGCTAGATATTCTCAGTCAAGGGAACTTAATTAGAAGAGAAGCTGCATTACAATTTAATAACAGAACAACCCAAGAAAAGTGGAAATAAATTGAAGAGATCAACAAAATTAAGAAGCAACTAATTCAAATACCTTAATATATATTTTCCTTAAAACCAAAAATCTAACCCGCCTATTTATGGGCTAGCAAACCCAAAGATTTGTGAGATGGAAGAAAAAACAATATAGCTAGGGGTAGGTTGTGGTCAGAAAATTGGGTAGGATTAATTTCATATTTACTTCTAAGATTGAATCTGTGCATTTGGATTTATTTATAAAATTTTGTGAGGAGCATGGAAGTACGTACGGACGTATGAAGCTAAGAGAGTTTTCCCGTATGCTCCTTGTCGAGAATGCCATTTAATTTGGAAGATTTTAACAAAGATATTAAGGTAAATATATTAAACATGAATTTAAGATAGAGCTGCATCAGCATTACTTGCATGCACATAGACCGTCCTCTTGATTCCTATTATATAATCAATAATTATATAACAAGATATTGAAAGGTCTTATCTAATAATTTTATAATTTTATCGAGTTATTTTTGTTAATTATGAATCAATATTGAGTTAAGATCAAGTTTAATATTGAGTTAATTTTTCTAGACTCTCTATTTTTTGATACAATATATAAACTTAACTTTTTGTAAACAGTAAAATATATATATATATATATATATATATATATATTATGTCAAGCTATTAAACTTATCTTTCATAATCACTGAAAAAATTTTAAAAATGCTAATTTGGCAATATATCCACATTAAATTGATGCTCTTTTTGTTTCATTCTTTCTTCATCATGTTCTTGTGCTTGCAAACTATCATCACCGAAGTTTGACAAATTAATATGATTACTAATAATATTTTAATTTAATGGATTACTAAATTCAACAAATCCAAAGCAACTATATCCTCAAAAGTCTGAAATTCCATGTGTACACAAGCAGCTTCTTTAAAAGTACGGTCATATAAATTAAAAAACAAGTCAAACAAATAGGTAGGAATTTCAAAGGCAAATCAGCATGACATCTTACTTATCATATTGTAATTAATCCTTCAGTTAATTGGATTTCTTCGGCAAATTAATATCGTAATCCGTATATTAAATAATTATTTTGACATGACCCGATCAGTTTATTTAGAGGTTCAATAGGGTTGGTGGTTTAAGGACTATTCAAACATTTAGTACGTAAATTTATTTATCTAGATTTTGAAATATTATACTAATATATTATGGTGCCCATCAACATCTGACGAGATCAGAGATCTTCCTCCCCAATCCATCACTAAATGGTCTTTAAGTTTTAGTCAGTCAAGTCACTCTGTTAGCCGTCGTTTTCGCAGCAGCTTTTTGCGTCCTTAAAGATGCGAAAACGAAGGCTAAGAGAATGACTTGATATTATTTATTTATTATTATTATTTTTAAAATATTTATAAAAAAAAAATTAATAATTTTTTTTATAAAATTTAATAATTTAAGTACAATTTAGATGTTTATATAAGATACTTGCTGTGCTGGTCATATTGTGTATACATCTTAGCTAGGTTTTTGCCAGTTACGGACCATTTTTTAGCCATATATCTTCTGCAATCTATATTTAGTTAGATCGTGAAGGAACGCAATTAAAAAAAATTAAATATGTCCATTAGAATTAATACTAGTAGACAGTAACACAACCAAGTGAACATATTTGAACTTTGTCATGAGTCAATAATATATATTAACCTACAACAAATAATGCTATGAGCTTGAGTCAACATATATGATGAGATACGAAACAAAACCTAACTAGCAATAATAAATTAAAACTTTTTACATTAAAACGTCATCCCTCATCTCATCCTCTCTCTTTTTTAAATCTATTCCAATCTAATATGGAGCGATGTTTAATTATTCTGGGTTTATAATTTTTGATGTATTTAAATCGTTGAAAGTTAAAATATATTTAAAAAATTTATTTATTTAATAATAATTTAATTTATTTAATTTATAAATATAATATTTAAGCCTCAAATATAATACATTAAAATTGATGCGTAAAAGTTCAGATTCTTTACCTATCTTTCTAGAAACAAAAGGTGGAGGTCAGGTCAGGCGTGTTTTATTAGTGTCAGAATAAATAAAAGTACCTAATGGTTAAGTATACATATATATATATATATATATATATATATATATATATATATATATATTGTTGACGCCTGATTCTGTCGGGCAGTCCTGCTGGCCGTCCGGTAAGAATATCTGCACAAAAGTCCGAACGGCTTGGGCCGTTGGTGGACTCCTCCGGTGTGAGTGTTAGTGAAAGTATATGGAAAAGTCAACAATGGAGGTCTGAATATCTAGTGTAGCAAATTATGCGTTACCCTTCTCTCCATTGTCAACTGGGTATTTATACTACGTACCTGATTAACGGTCACCTGTGTAACGGTTCTGACCATTACACTAGGTAGTTATGATACATGTACGTTTCATCCTTCACCCACGTGCTGTAAGCCCACTAGGAAGGTTACCAGGCTGACGGTCTATTGGGCCTGGCCCAATGTCATTTCCTAGATCAGGCCTGGTTAAATATTCATCCTAACATTGCCCCCCACTCCTCCAGTATATGAATGTGCTGGGGGAGTAGAATGAAACCTTCCGAAGAAAAACTCCATCGGGAGCCCGGAGGCATCAGACCGATGGGAAATATCATTCGGGAGCCCGGAGGCATCAGACCGAAGAGGAACTCCATCGGGAGCCCGGAGGCATCAGACCGATGGGAAATATCTTTCGGGAACCCGGAGGCATCAGACCGAAGAGGAACTCCATCGGGAGCCCGGAGGCATCAGACCGATGGAAAATATCATTCGGGAGCCCGGAGGCATTAGACCGAAGAGGAACTCCATCGGGAGCCCGGAGGCATCAGACCGATGGGAAATATCTTTCGGGAACCCGGAGGCATCAGACCGAAGAGGAACTCCATCGGGAGCCCGGAGGCATCAGACCGATGGGAAAGCTTTTGGGTTAAAGACTTGGGCCTTTGTTATCTGGGTTTCACGCCTTAGATAAGACCTTGGGCCTTTGTGTCAATCAAGCCCAAAGTCTTATATTCTCAACCCAATCGAACCGGCCCAAAAGTTTGCCCAGACGTTTCATATGGCAATTTATTACTTTTTGAATTTTGAAATTGGTGCCCAATCAATGGTGAAGCGTACGCGGGAAGGAGCATTTATTACGCTGCAGTAAATACCGCGCGTGCGCCCCATCCGTCAGATCTTTTCCATCTGAACCGTTGCAACGTTTGGATCACGATAAAAGGATTCCTTTCCAACAGATCATCTTTTTATCAGAAGCAACTTATCACGAGAGAAAGGACGTTTGAGAGAGAATAACTTCATTCCCAGCCCAGATTCTGTCGTTCTTGCTCTGCTATTTTTTGATCAATCTTCTTTCTGAAATCAAGTAAGTTTTTAACCCTCTTTTCCTCAATTTCTCATAATGACTAGGAGTACTCAAGATAAAAGGGCACAAGCTTCGTCTTCCCGGGTTGAGGACGAAGTTACTGTTGCCGAAGCGGGAATTCCAGAGGGTCAACCTTGGAAATCGGTAGTCGTTGAGCGCATGAGGGATGTAGAGGAGTACAATAGGAACAAATACTTTAACATCAAGTATAGAGTAGCCAATATCCCATCTTCTATCCGGAACCAGTATTTCGACCTAGCCCAAACAGAATTTTATATCCCCAATGCTTATGAAATCAAAAGACCCGGGGCTGGGGAGAGGATGTACTACCAACTCGAGGGGGGTTGGATCCCGATCCATAGGCAGTCACTGCTTTATGGGGTCCGATTCCCTCTTCGCCCCTTCATATTAGAGCTACTTCATACGACGGGGCTCAGTTTGAATCAACTATCCCCCAACTCCTTCATCCATATAAATAGCTTCATCGCCTTTTGCTTTTCCGAATCAACCATCCCCGCCATAGATTTCTTCTTTCAATTCTTTTCCATTACGAATAATAAGGAAAAAGGGTTTTATACTGTAATAAAGAACCCTGGGAGGGATACCCTGATGGAGACCCCTTCGAGTAATAAAGGGTGGCACGTGGACTGGTTCTTCATTAAGGGGCCGGACACTGAGATGGTAGGACCTTGGTCAGACCCGAACAAAGACCAGCTGAATCCGAAGAGAATCTCTCGGGCACGGTTAGAAGAGTTCGAGGTCTTATATTCCAAGAGACCATCTGTGAAGTGGGACCGAAGTCTCCTTAATGACCAGGACTGGTTATACTCCTTCGGTTGTAAGTATTCTGTCATGACTGCTCCTTTATTCTGAATATTTTGGTATACTCATTCTGTTGTTCTGATTGTGTTGCAGTGGCTGACCAAGGGAAACACCCCGATAACGAAGCCATAATGGAAGCAGCCGGAGTTTCCAGGGTCAAGATGAGTGCCGCCGAGAAATTGAAGGTAAGCCGAAGCTTGAGGGCTGCAAAGCCCAAAGACTCTACTGTTGCTGCTGCCAATCCCGAGACGGGCTCGGGATCTCCTCAGGTGGATGATACTATCAAGCCCACCGAAGGAGAAAAGTCTGCTGCCGAAGACTCGGGGGCCAGCAGACCGAGAGTAAAGAGGAGGAGGTTGGTCCTGAGATCCGTGCTGGAGGCACGAACCCAGCAGGCCCCATCCTCCCAAGCTGGGACGACGACCAATCCTCCTGCCGAGCAGAACGTCATTAGGCAGCCAGAGGAACCCGTTGCTGCCCCTCCTCAAAATAAAGGGAAAAGACCCGCTGAAGGTCAAGAGCCTTCAAGCACCCAAGGAGGTCCGATGGATCCCCCAATATCGTCCGGGGGTCCTAGGTCCGAGGAGGGGGTCAATACGTCTGCCTTGGGTACCTCAATGATTCCCTTCGCCGAAGCCGGTGCCGAGGGGGCTGATCTGAAGACGTTGATGGAGATGCTGTTCTCCTGCCATGCCAAGGTAAAGATCTCCTCATAAATTTCTCCTGTTTGAAGTGATTATAACTCTGACTTGTTCATCGATTGACCATCTCTTTGTAGGGAAATACACTTCTCCTGAAAGTGTCCAATGAGCAAAAGGTCCTGGAACGGAGAGCCGAGGTGAGCAACAAAAAACTTGCCGAAGCTCTGTCGAACCATAAGAAGACCAAGGACCAGCTGAAAACTCTTCACGATTCCTTCCAAATCATGAAGAAGGATCATGACTCGGCTCGGGAGGTTCATCAAGAAAAGGACAAGGAGATCAGCTTCCTGCAGTCCCGGATAATTGATCTGGAGAAGGCGAATACCCGTGCCCTGGATTTGGTGCAATCCAAAGAGCTCAAGAAAATAGAACTTGAGAAAAATAAAAATGAGCTCGAAGCCCAAGTCCAGAGTCAGAAGATCCTCCTGGCCCAATCGGAAAACATCCTCCAACTTCAGACCGATCAGATGAAGAATCTCAAGGACAATGTCGAACTGATCGTCGAAGGTTGGGCTGCGAAAGAAGCCGATTGGCTCAAAGGGCCGATTGTCTCTGCCTCCCCGAGCGTCTTGATCCCCGAGCTCAAACAGAAGGTGATAGAAGAATATAAGGCCTCGAATCAATTTCAGGCTGATATCTTGCCATCTGTTGCTAATAAATTCAGCGACGGATTTGAATATGCTCGGGAGCTTGCCAAGGAGAAGGGTCATGATCCCGATCAGCTAGGAATTGTATTTCCCGAAGACTGATTTGTGAATACATTGTTTTTATTGTTGTTTTTATATCATGTAATGCTTCCAGTAATTATCAATGAAATGATTTATCTTTTCCCACTTATCTTTTCTCATGAGTTCTTTCCTATCATCTGTATGTACAACTGTTCACTTATACTGCTTCACCCCCCACTAGCCTGATCGAATGCATATCCGATGAGGCTAGCAAATTAATTTTAAAGTATGTATCAAAACAGTAATACAGAGACCAGATGATAAAAAATATTCTCATGAATATCGAAAAGATGACATGTGATCGGCTAAAAAGAGAGTCTCAAAATTTAGACTATGTACAAAATTTGATCGGCTTCAATAATAGCCTCAAAATGGGACTAAGTACAAAGTGTGAACTACTGATAATACCTACGAAGCCGAATAGCATGCCAAGTATTTGGAACATTTTTTCCATCCATGCCCTGAAGCTTGTAAGTTCCAGCCCTCAGTACTTCGATCACTAAGTATGGTCCTTCCCATGTTGGCATAAGTTTGCCAGTTTCCCGAGGAGTGGATGCCTCAGCTTGTCGAAGGACCAAATCGCCCACACTGAATGACCTGCTTTTAACATTTTTGTTGAAGTGCCGAGCAGTTCGTTGTTGATAAGCAGCCAATCTGAGGACAACTGAGTCACGTTCCTCTTCTAATAAGTCGAGGTTTAACCGAAGACCTTCGCTATTGAGTATTTCGTCGAAGTTTAAGACTCTCGGAGAAGGTACTCCGATCTCAATAGGTATCAGGGCTTCGGAACCATAGGCCATCTTAAAAGGTGTCTCCCCAGTAGTAGTCCGAGGAGTTGTTCGGTAGGCCCAAAGGACATGCAAAAGCTCCTCGGGCCAAGCACCCTTAGCATCCTCCAACCTTCTTTTAATGCCATGAAGAAGTGTTCTGTTCGTTACTTCTACTTGACCATTTGCTTGTGGATGAGCTACCGAGGTCCGTCGATGTTGGATGTTAAGCTCTGTCAAGAATCCCTCGAATGTTTTTCCAACAAATTGAAGGCCGTTGTCGAAAATCAGAATCATCGGGATGCCGAACCGATAGACCACTTGCTCTTTGAAGAATTGAAGACATGTATGCTCGGTGATCTTGGCAAGTGGTTTGGCTTCTACCCACTTGGTGAAATAATCGATAGCGACGATTACAAACTTCACTTGCCCCTTACCCTGGGGAAGAGGGCCCAAAATGTCTATTCCCCACACAGAAAATGGTATCGGGGAGAGTATAGGGGATAATTCCTCGGGAGGTTGGTGTGGGACGGATGCAAATATTTGGCACTTGTGACATTTTTTGACGAAGTCTTTGGCATCTTCAAGCATTGTAGGCCAAAAATATCCTTGTCGTAAAATTTTATGGGCAAGTGCTTTTGCTCCCACGTGATCCCCGCAGATTCCTTCATGAACTTCCCGAAGAGAATAATTGGATTCCCTAGGGTCGAGACATCGAAGCAATGGGGAAGAGTAAGATCTTCGGTACAGATGGTCATTGTGAATACAGTACTTGGTGGATTTGTACTTTATTCTTCGGGCCAAAGCTTTGTCTTCGGGCAATTCACCATTCAAGAGAAATTTGAAGATAGGGGTCATCCACGAATCCCCCTGTTCAATATCCATTACTGTCTGAACGAGGGTGCTTGGTTGTTGAAGATTTTCTAGGTATACTGCCCCATCTAACTCCCCCTGATCGGTGGTTGCCAGTTTTGAAAGAACATCGGCCATAGTATTTTCCGATCTGACCACGCCTACTATCTGATACTTCGGGAAAGACGTTAATAATGACCGAACCAGATGCAGATAGGCTTGTAAATGAACTTCCCTTGCTTCATATTCTCCCAGCACTTGCTTCACAACCAGTTGGGAGTCGCTGTAAATTGTCAAGTTTTTTACTTCCAGACTTCGGGCCAATTTCAATCCTGCCACTAGTGCTTCGTATTCGGCTATGTTGTTAGTGGCCATGAACCCGAACCGGATAGATTGTTGTACCTTGAAGCCTTCTGGGGAGGTGAGAATTACCCCAGCCCCGCTTCTTGTCCCGGTAGAGGATCCATCGACATATAAAACCCACGGAATCTCCTCGGGGGTTACTGTCACTTCCTCGGACTCAGATTCCTTCTCTTTGGTATCCTCGGGGAACGAACACTCGATAATGAAATCGATGAGAGCCTGAGCTTTTATAGCCGTCCGAGGACGGAACTCAATGTTAAACTGACTTAGCTCGATGGCCCATGCTGCCAATCTCCCCGAGGACTCAGGTCTGTAGAGGACTTTTCGTAGTGGTTGATCTGTGAGGACGATGATAGTTCGCCCCTGGAAATAATGCCTCAGTTTCCGACTGGAGATAACCAGTGCGTAAACCAACTTCTCTAAATTTGGGTACCTTGTTTCAGCGTCCCGAAGAGCCTGGCTTACGTAGTAGACTGGCTTTTGTCCTTGCGAATCTTCTCTGATCAATGCTGACCCAACTGCCAAGGATGTGGCAGACAAGTATAGTTGTAGATCCTCCTCAGGCAATGCTTTGCTCAATATCGGAGGTGAGGAGATATATCTTTTAATCTGCTCAAAAGCCTCTTGGCATTCTTCGGTCCATTGAAAAGTTTTCTGATTCTGAGCTCCTTTGAGAGTCCCGAAGAATGGGAGACATTTCTCTGCTAATCGGGCCACAAACCGCCGAAGAGCTGCCAGCCTCCCGGTCAACCGTTGAATTTCTTTGAAGTTCTTCGGTGGCTGCATTTCAAGGATAGCCGATATCTTTTCGGGATTTGCCTCAATCCCTCTTCGGCTAACCATATACCCCAAAAATTTGCCTGACCCGAGGCCAAATGTGCATTTAGTTGGGTTAAGTCTCATGTTGTTTGTCCTGACATTCTCGAAGCATTCTTTTAGATCGGACAAATGATCATCCTCCTTCATGCTTCGGACTATCATGTCGTCAACATAGACTTCCATATTTCTCCCGATCTGGCTGCTGAACACCTTGTTCATCATCCTCTGATAGGTAGCCCCCGCATTAATCAACCCGAAGGACATGACCTTGTAAGCATATATGGCTCGATGGGTGATGAAAGCCGTCTTTGGTATATCGCTTTCAAGCATGGCTATTTGATTATACCCCGAGAAAGCGTCTAAGAAGCTCATGATGGTGTGTCCCGAGGTTGAATCGATCAATTGGTCTATGCTCGGGAGAGGGTAGTAATCTTTCGGACATGCTTTGTTGAGATCTGTATAATCCACGCACATCCTCCACTTCCCATTGTGTTTTTTGACCAGCACCACATTAGCAAGCCATTCTGGGTAATTGATTTCAAAAATGAAGTCAGCAGCCAAAAGTTTGTCAATTTCATTATCAATTACCTGTTGCCTCTCGGGAGCTATGTTTCTCCGTTTTTGCTTTACGGGCTTGGAGTTCGGATTGACACTCAGCTGATGTACGGCCACAGTTTTGTCAATGCCCGGCACATCGGCTGGGACCCATGCAAAGATGTCAGCATATTCCCGAAGAAGCGAGACCAACCGAGTTTTGGTTTCCTCTCGAAGGTTTGTGCCAATCTGTACAGTTTTCTGATCATCATTTTGAAATAGTGGGACTTCAACTGTATCTTCGGCTGGCGTTGCTAATGGTTCAGTACATCCCTCAGTGAATGGTTCAAGCTCGATCTTCATTGTAGCTTTCTGTTTGCTATCACTGGGAGAGGGTGTCTGTATGGTCTGCAGATAACATCTTCGGGAAAGATCCTGATCTCCAACAGATTCCCCGATCCCATTTTTGGTTGGAAATTTCATTTTTAAATGGGGGATGGATGTAATTGCTTTTAATGCCGATAGAGTTGTTCTTCCCAAGATGGCATTGTAGTTGCTTTCCACTTGAACCACGTAAAAGCGGACCATAATGGAAGCTTGTTTCGGGGCAGTCCCGAAGATCACAGGCAACTCAATCGTCCCTGCTATACGAACTGGGTTATTCCCGAACCCATATAGAGGGGACTCGTTGCAGATCTCCAGCTTTCTTCCCCCCAAGTCCAGCCGATTGTACGCTTGGCTATACAGTACATCGACTGAACTCCCATTATCAACAAGCATCCTTTTCATATCCATGGTGCCGACCTGAGCTGTTATGACCAGTGCATCCTGATGGGGAGTGACCATCCCCGAGGGGTAATCATCATCGGAGAAAGTGATGGGGTCGGTTTTGGCACGTATTGGTTTCCCGGACACTTGATGTACTTCTCTGCCGAAAGCTTTTCTCTTTCGATTGGACAGAGCGGAAATTGATCCTCCGGAAATAACATCAACCACGCCTCTTGCTTCAGTAATGGGAGGAGGTGGCTCGAGGCGATCAAAGGCCGATGGTCTGTAGGAATCGGCAACATAACTGTCCAGATTGCCACTCCGTACCTGTTTTTCGAGGAAGTCTTTAAGATGGTAGCATTCCTCAGTATCATGCCCTTTGGCTTCGTGGTAAGTGCAATACCGATCTCCTTCCTTTTGCCTTGCAAAAACCCGGATCTTCGGGGGCTTCTCATAGAAGGGTTTATTTTTTATCGCTTTCACGATATCGCTCTTGTTGGTGTTCAGGGGTGTGTAATCTTTCTCGGCACCTCTTCGATCCCTCGGGGGATCATTCTTTTGTTGCCGATCCTTGTTAGAATCCCTTCAATCATTCCCCTTTTTACCATTGCCGTTGGATTTCTTTTCGGCACTAACGCCTCCGGGGTCTCTCTGGTGAAAATCACCTGTGTTTTTCGAGGATCCCCGTAGATTGGCGAGAGCCTCTTCCAACTCTACGAACTTGTCCACCTTCTCATAAGTCTCCGATAAGGTCTCTGGGGACTTCGAGATAAGCTCCTCAATTAACCTGCTGGATTTATCAACATTTAATCCCATGGTTAAAAATTGGATTACCTGCTTCGGGTCAATCCCGTTGATTTCTGACACAGCCTCTCTGAATCTTTTAATATACTGCCGAAGAGTTTCATTCGGCCTCTGTTTTACTTGCAGAAGGGATGTCATCATTCGGGCTCGCCGCTTGTTGCTCCCGAAGCGGTTGTGGAACTGTTCTTGTAATTCCTCCCATGATTTGATGGATCCTGCTGGGAGGGAGATAATCCATTCTCTGGCAGTTTTCTTCAGAGTGGATAAAAACAAGTGGCACATCGCCACTGCATCATGACCATGAAAGTGCATGGCCTGCTCGAAGGAATAAGTGTGATCATGTGGATCACCCGTCCCATCAAACATCTCCAAAGTAGGGACCTTACGGGATCGGTCGATCTTAGCCTCTTCGAGGTCCTTCGAGAATGGTGAGAATCGGGCCTTTTTTGACCCATAATACTTATCCGAAACCTTGATGGGTAAAGATTCGCCAGTGTGGCTCCCATGACTATGTCGGTCTTCCCGATATTTCCTCGTCGGCGATCTGGCTCGCTTTCTCAAATCTGCTGTCCAGATCGACTTAGAGCGAGCCGGCTCTTTCCCGCGGTTTCGGTTTACTTCCCCTCGGGGTTCATTATCCTCTCGTCTGGTATAGCGGGTTGAGCGGGAGGCCGAGCCTCTCTGGCTCAAAAGTTCATTACCCGCCTCGGTTAACTCCTCGTACTGTTTGTCAAGCTCCTTCTGCTGGAGGTCCAGAGCCTTTTTTCTGTCGAGGATTATCTAGAGGCGGCGGTCTTTATCAGCTGCCGTCTCCTGATGAGACCGAGAGAGAGGAGGTCGCCGTGAATGACTCTGCGACTGTGATGTTTCCATGTTAACAAAAGTTGATGGAAGTTTTACTAGGGGCCCTCCTTCTAGCGCCAATGTTGACGCCTGATTCTGTCGGGCAGTCCTGCTGGCCGTCCGGTAAGAATACCTGCACAAAAGTCCGAACGGCTTGGGCCGTTGGTGGACTCCTCCGGTGTGAGTGTTAGTGAAGGTATATGGAAAAGTCAACAATGGAGGTCTGAATATCTAGTGTAGCAAATTATGCGTTACCCTTCTCTCCATTGTCAACTGGGTATTTATACTACGTACCTGATTAACGGTCACCTGTGTAACGGTTCTGACCATTACACTAGGTAGTTATGATACATGTACGTTTCATCCTTCACCCACGTGCTGTAAGCCCACTAGGAAGGTTACCAGGCTGACGGTCTATTGGGCCTGGCCCAATGTCATTTCCTGGATCAGGCCTGGTTAAATATTCATCCTAACATATATATATATATAAATTAAACACAATATTTAAATATAATATTATATTTATTATTAAAAAATATATTTTTATATTAACATTTGTATAACACGATACTTTTTAATAATAAAAATAATATTATATTTAAGTGTTATGTTTATTTTGTTTGTATTTATACTTTTTCATACAAAATTGGGAACGAACAAAATAGGGCCGGGCCATTCAACGTGAATACATTAATACAACCACAGTAGTAGCAGTCCTGGCAATCAGCAGTTTTTTCCAAGTACTACAGCCATTGAAACAAATATTCCCCTAGTACAAAAAACAAAAACAAAAAATATAATAATAATAATAATAATAACAAATATTCCCCCCTCCCAAAAAAACTCAATTAAGACTCTGTTAAGATGAAACAGCCAACAGTGTGATGTAGATAAAATTCAATCAAGACTCTGTTAAGGTTGAACAGCCCAAAATTCAACCTGGCTACGTCATGGAATCAATTGGTCGCATTTACATGGCTACCTAGTTAGCTTGAAGTCAACTATACAAGAACAATAAATTAAATTAATCGAACACCGCCTCGACCT
Organism: Hedera helix; assembly: GCA_947179155.2. Classification (NCBI taxonomy): domain Eukaryota; kingdom Viridiplantae; phylum Streptophyta; class Magnoliopsida; order Apiales; family Araliaceae; genus Hedera; species Hedera helix. The sequence continues at coordinate 52,657,708 of OX359266.1, read as the reverse complement.
TAAAAGTCAAAAAATTATAATATATAATGCAACAACAATCATAAATAGATAAGAACAAGAATAAATCCGTTTGCAATTGCAATTTATTGAAGCAAAACACCACCAAATTAAACTAGAAAAAATCAGTCTGTACTTCTAACCAACCATGGGTTTATCAGTAGCAATACCTTTAGCACTCATTGAATTATTATTAATGGCGACAGTAGGAGGAGTTGAATCATCAGTAGCTACATCTTATGACGATCAACAAATTGTTAGTCCTCCACCCCAATCTTATAATGGTGGTCAAGTACAAGGAGCACAAGAAGAGTGTTCGGTAAACGGAGGAGAATGCATTGCTTTGGTTTATCGAGTTTTTCGAGGAGGAGCAGAGCAAACTTCCCCTGTTTGTTGCAAGATGATGTTGGAGATGAGTCAAAACTGTCTACTTCTCATATTCCCCAACCCAAACGTTTTTCCTTTTTTCAGGACTTATTGTGCTGCTCTTTTCGGTGACGATGGATCAGACACAGCACCTGGAGCTGGAGGACCACCCGCCCCTGCTCCCGTGGGGCTCTAATCAACCCATTTTCCGATCAGGTACAATAATATCATTCTCAAAACCAATTATCATTCAAGTCTAGAAGAAAATAGATTTCATACAAAAGAAGAATAAAGAAGAAGAAAAAAAAACTTATACAAGTGAGAATTGGAACAGAACTTGGGTCTTAACGAAGACCTCATTGGGTTCGGAATGTCCTTTGATTGAATTAGATGACCCAAATCTGGGGCATTTATTTTTGTGTTTGATTTTAAAATAAAATTTTCCCAATCTTTAATTGAAATCAATCTCTCAGACACTCTCTCTCTCTCTCTCTCCACCTAATTAAAGATGCAGCCTTCCACTATATCATGCCCAATCTCTGTTTCTTCAAAATCAAAGGTATAATTTCTATTATCTCTATTACTGTATATTCTAATCTAAACGAATCTCTTCTTCTTCCTTTTGCTGAATGGTTTGCAGAGAAGATGTCAAGAAGGCTTATCAACGCCCCAACACTCCACTGAATAAGCATTAAAGATGATCAAGGACTACTAGCGTATGAATTTATGCCTCGAGGAAGCTTATAGATGATCATTTTATAATATGTATGTGTGTAATAGATTGGGTTAAGCATAATGTACTTCCTCCTCCGTCTGACAAAAGCAGTCCCATTTGTAAAATTTATAAATATTAAGGATGTATTTTTGTTTCATGATTACCCTTTAAAAATCCATGAATGCTGTTGGAGGAAGCTGAATGAAAGCTTAAAACAAGCAGGTAGTGAGTCTGATTTAGAGGAAGTTGATGGTCATGTGCGTGTTAGTTTTATGAACTTCAATCGTGCCTTTCCAACTTGCTGTCATCTATTTCCTTCTTAATTAAAATATCCAACTTGCTTGAATTTTGAATGCTTTCTAGAAGCAAACAGATTTAATATGCTACGGCTCCTAGTGCTTTGAATTGTATGACATTTTTATTATTTTTGTATTTTCTAGGAGCAAACAAAATTAATATGCGACGTATACTAACACATGAAATTGAATTGAATAGAATTATAAAATTAATTTATTATATTAAATATATTATTAAAATCTTATCAATTATAATTATTTATGTAACTCGCAATAAAAAAAAATCTGATATATAATATCGTAAGATATATTATTTTTTTCAAAATATTTCTTATCATTTTTTTTTCCTGATACAAGAATTTGAAATCCACGGATAGAAGCTTAAAGATGTGATTTTTGGCCTCTCAAGCTCGTGCTAATGGCACAAACAATAGGCTACGCGTCATAAAATATTCATGTCGTCAATTTGTCTAAATTTAATGTCATGTGAATACTTCTCTTTTTTGATTATTTGCGGTCACATGATCTATAATTGGATACATCCCCCTTTTCCATAATATAAGTTGTGTTCTATACTGATAGGAAGTCTTTATAAATGACCTTATCCTTGAAATTTTGCACTATTCCTAGGAATGATTAAAGTTTGACTTGATAAATTAATTTAAAATTAAGATAATTTTGTTTAATTTTAGACCACACCATTATGACAAACGTTAAAAAAATACAATTAATTACAAGATTAATTATTTTAAAAAATTAGATGAATAAAAGGAGTGATGATATTAATCATAGCAATATCATCTTTATAAAGTCTTTAACATGCAATTTATTTTCTTGAAACATAAATAAATCTTGTGATCCTGAATTTAGCCTATATAAATAACCGTTCATTCCGTAATATACAAGTCATGCAAATATACCATGCACAATCCGAGCTCAATTAGGGAAAAAGCAAACATTGAAATGAATATTGGAGGGTAGCTAAGATAAAGAGTTTACGATCTTACTAATTGTTTTATAAAGAATTGATATTTTCACATAATACTAGAATAAAGTAAATCCCACCCGACTTATAAAGTGTTTGATCGTGTCGTATCATTTTCTTTCCTTCTCCCATGGATTGGAGGATTCTAGCGAGAAAAAAGTAAATGTTCCCTTTAACTTGCCACTTCTTTTCAACTAGCTGGATCCCACTTCTGAGGCGTTAAGGTTGATCGTGGTGATTGTGAATTGTAATTAGCTAGCAGCTTGGGCTAATAATAGATAGATAGGATAGGATAGGTATTGATCAGCTGCTATGGAAGTAAATATCAAAAAGGTATCAGAAGGATGCCGCTCAAGTACACAGTATAAACAAACATAAACACAGCCGAAAGAGCCCTACAATCATGGGAACGTAACCCATAGACAGAAAAACATCTCAAGGCTAATTTCCCAAAATTCCGATACAAAAACTCACAAAAAAAGTGTCTTTCAAGAAAAATAGTTCCAGTCAAAAAATAAGAATCAAGAAGAAACAATTGATATGAGAACTATGATGGGCACCTTATCTTCAAAATATACAGCTCCTCCCATTTCAAATAATCCAGGCACCATATCCCAGCGCTTCCTGCTGCTACTCTTCTGAATTCTAACACCATTCCATGCATCCAACTAGGCATTAATTACATAATTTATATATTTCAAGATTCTCAACTAACAAGATATATCACAAAGAAAACTTTATAAAATAAATTATTTTCTAGGAGTATTTACTTACTAAACTCTAAAGAACAAGAACAACACATGCTACGACTGTACAAAGATCTCAACCAACAATGTAAATCTCAACTGTTGCATGGCTGGACAGTGAGGCCATCCATCATAGACTCTCTCCTTGTATAAGATATTACTGTTTTTCATACCTATAGGCTTACCAAAACAATATTGGACGTGAAGAAACAAGTTGTAGCGCAAAAAGTAAAGCTGAACAATTGATAATGATGAAGAGTACGCACATTTTATTCATTTAATTCTAGCAATACAATAAATACTGCACGAGAAGCAAAATTTACTCAAAGAACTATCCCTATAAAGCACAACAAAAAATAATTTTTGACCATGAATTTAAGCTGCTCGCAAGGATTAATCAAGCCCCAATACTATGGTAGAGTATAACAGATGGAGCGACAAGAAATAATTAAATAACTAATCTAAATTGCCAGGCTATTTGAATTACCACAAGGATCTATTCTCCACCACTGGTTGAATCATATACCAAGTAATCCTTAGCACACCACACATCACAGGACAGCACCTTCAGAAAAAGAACACACCATAGTCAATTGTATGTCTCAAAATAGTACATCTCCACTGATTAATTATTCAAATGCATAGCCATGTAAATAATGTCAAATTTTGTCTTTGCTGTTGCATGTGAAGATGCAGAAAGGTGAAAAATAAGTCTGCTTTCATGCTCTTGCAGAGTCTCACTATTACTGAATGCATAAGAAAGTACCAACGAATATTTATCAGAAGAATATTCATTTGGAAACATCTTATAGAACTCCACTGACAAGCACAAAATAGTGTTGTATAACTGAACTACTTTGCTGTAAAAAACTTATCATATGGCACAAATACCATATATACGAATCATATATATAATGTTATGAGAACACTTGAAGAGGCATATAGGCAATTTGCATGATTTGATCAGTTTCTTACATGTGCTTAGAAAATTAAACTAGAATTCCACTTCATAGTAGTAAACTTCTAGTAAATCACAAAGTCAAGATTCTAGTGATGTTAGCAGCATGGGTTAATGCATCTTCATAAAATCAAAATGTGCTAGTACATAACTATTATTCAATACTCGGTTCATTCATAGTGTCACTTTATTATTGAGTATATTTTGGCAAGGATTTATTAGGTGCCAAAACACTTTATAAATTATAGTTTCGAATAATATCTAAAATAGTTGAAAATATAATATGCAAATATTGCGAGAAGATACAAAAAATATTTAAATAGAAAATTTGTCGGCACGTCTTGAAATTGTTATGAAAAAGACAGTGCAGACAATGAAAGAGGTTAAAAGGCCAACAACTATTCCTAGACGTGATTTGGTGACAGCAGAAACAAGTTATGAGCAGATTTCGCGGACTAATGGACTGGACAGTAAGAAACTGAAACAGTTCAACTATCCTGGTTTCAACCCATGTACTACTTGCCAAATCTACAAAATATAAATATGGTAGAATCTATGGGGTTGTATTCTTAAGCATGGATTATTTAATAATTTCCTTACTGCTTAGCATTAGCAAATATATATTGCCTCTTCAACAAACAAGCCCAATTTCTTTGTTTCTTCCTACTAACAAGTTTTCGATTCGATTATACCAAGGTTTGGATCTCAAATGAATCTGTTCTAACCCAAAAACCTATCAATGTCATAACCAATTTTGGGAGATAAATTTTGGTTGGGATAGTTAATAGAAGCTGAATTTTTGGACATGTACGTTGCTAAAGTATAAGCATAGAAGGAGACTGCAAATACCCTATAACAAGTAAGATGCTTACAGATGCTCAAGCAATCACAAAACTCTGTTCGAAAGGGATCTAAATATGGAGATGATATCACTGATGAAACAGTTTTAGGATGCAGAAATGGTACTTTCAACAAATTTTTACACTCCCTGATTGGTTAGGTTCTGTCAAATTTTGCAAACAAAGTTTTCCTTTTTTTTTGTTTACATTGCCTATTCCCTCTTATTATTTCATTATTTTCCTAAAGTGAAAGTGCTGTAATAGCATGCTTGCAGGGAATGACAAAATGGACTTCTAATTATGCCTATTATGAGATGGGTAGACCAACGAAAATGATAACAGATAGTTCCATTCACTATAACAAAATTACCCTATTCCTGTTATTCATGAATCAAAATTTTATGTTACAAACACTATTTAGCTACAATAGTATACCTTGCATAAAAATGTTGTGAACTCTGACATGTTTTATGGAGTCCACAAGGTCCTGCAATTAGTGGAGTTTGAAGATTAACAGATATATGACAACATAATAATTTTTATTTACAGAGGAAGTAGAGAAAAAGTTCCAACACAAAACTTATATTGTTCAAGACTTCTAAACAACAATCACAGCCAGAGGCCAGACTCTTCCTTAAAGTCACATGATATGTAGTATAAGCTTAGTGCCTATAGCTTATCTGCTTTATGTTTTTGGATAAACAAGTGAGTTAACCCTTCACTTTATTCTAAATTGTATAATTTATTTGGATCACAAATAACAGTTTATAGACCTTCAAAATCTGTAGCCAACATGCATTTGGAAGATAGTACATGTTCAATGAACGTTCATTTCCTTATTTCTACAGTCATCAGTTTGTCATAAATTCACCTTCACCATATATCTGTATACAAACTGCGACACGCGGCTATGTTTATTAGATTTTTGTTGCTTCAATTGGTCTCTTTCCTAGCTGGTAGTTCTGGAAAAAAATATCATCATAATTCTTGACCTTCTTGTATAACCTTGGCCTTTCCTCCATCACAAGCTCCTCCGCTGGTTCAATCTCCTTGCTGGATTCTGGAATACAGAACACAGCCAGAGTCATCCTCTCTCTTTCTGAATGTGCTCTGGAATATTCCATTACTCATTATCTGGTCACATCATGGACAACAGTTAAAAAAGATTATGTCCAAGCTCGCACCATAGGCAAATCTTAATATACGTAAAGGAAAAGTCAACTAGTCAAATATGACTCTTGTTTTGAGGGACTACTTCTTAGTATGCTATAACTAGATTGGTGGCAAGTTTTAGGAAAGGCCTATTAATTACCTCTACTAGATCACCAACATTAATGAGAAGAGCATTAGGAATGATGGGCACTCTAAACCACTGATTCTCTTTCAGGACTTGAAGGCCTTCCACTTCTTTGTCCTGCAAAAGGAATGTAATAGCTGATCCATCTGCATCCGGTTTAACACCAAGGATGAGATCAGGCCTTGGACATGGAGGATAGTAGTTATATCTCGCAATCATTATTGCGTTTTCACCATACTGGTTCAAAAAAGAGTATTCTTTCAAGTTCAATGACTTAGCCAGGGCCTATAAGACGACTTCATTCAACATTTCCAAGTTCTTGGTGTATTCAAGCAAAATATCCCTGCAATATATAGAAACCAGAGATTTACCTAGATAACAGCTATCAAGAACCAAAATTTAAGTCAATCCTATTGTGATTTAACAATTTTGAATTCATACAGAGTATGTTTGTGCTTACAGATCTTCCATGTTTGTTTCATCAAGCAAAGTTAATTTGAACAGGAAAAAAATGTCGCAGAAGGATACCCATGTCATCATATTTTGAGATAAGAAGATGAGTTTACCTAAAACTTTCAGGATTTTGAGGCCAAAATTTGAATCTCGGTTCTTCAGGGTTTGTGATAAGATACAACCGGTCAGTCCAATCAAGAGTTTGATGTTCTGAAAGAATTGAATGGTTCCCATATCCTTCAATGTCGTCAACAGTTCTCGAGTAATTCTGCTTCTCTTTCAATGAAAGTGCAAAGAACTCCTTCCCAACTCTGTGCACTTCATCAAGAAATGAACTTGTCATTCCATGATCAATTGCCTGAAAAAGTCAGAGTCAAATCTAAACATACTAGACTAATAAAATCAAAAGTCAAGAAGTAGAAAATGTAAACAACCACCTTGATATAGAGAGAAATCACACCTGAAAGCAACCAACCACATGAATTAAGAGCTAATCAAAGTTTTTCAAGTTCTTTTTCTACAGATGGTGATGAAGATGCTAGGCAATTAAGATCAATAACCGGGATTTCCATCACTGGAGAGGAAGTATCGATGGCCCCATCACTGCCTTTATAGATATATCTTTCCGGCAGTGAATCACAATCCATGGCCAGTTCTTGTACTGGCTTGGACAGTGATTCTAACTGTGCAGGAGGGAGAGTAGCAGCCATGTCTTTTTCCCACAGGCAGATAGATGTTCAAGGGGTGGTTGTTATCTCACTGATTTGCCTATATTGATAAAGGAAGGAATTTTTTTTATTGAATTTCCTTTGTTTGGTGTATACTAAGAAGTAATAAAGCCAAACGAAATGGTCAAACTAAAGAAAAAGAGGAGTAAATTATTTTCTTTCCTCTTCTCTGTCTCATTTTTAGCTTAATTTAGTCATATTGCTTTCGTCTCCATCCGTCACAACCCTGGTGATTTTCAAGGCTATGCCCATGGGGATTGGTTTTCATTTTCAAAGTTAAAAGGCCTGTGCTCTATTTTTAATACTTCCTCAGTTTTGAGAAAAGAGTCTCATTTACATATTTGTTCCACAAAAAATAGTCCTTTTTTTTTGTAAATAATTGTATATATCTCAAATTTGTCATCATAATTTCATTATTATATAATCATTACTAAACAAATAACTTATTATTATTGAGATAAACATACAACAAAAATACATACATTTTTAATGTTTGTAAATTTGTCCCACTAGACTTTTTTGTGGAACAAGGAGGGTGTTAAATTTGAGGTCTTGATACCTCGAGATGCACAAGTGCATATATTTTTCAAAAAAACTAGGTTAAGACAGTTAACACAGAACAATTCACAACTTAACAGTAACCTTGCGAAATAATATCATACCTGAGTGACCTAATCTAGCTGAAATTGTGGAAACAACTGCTCAAGTCGATAACTGAACTTAAGAGAGTTAAACATATCGCCGTGCAACCAGAAACTGATTGTGTGTGTGTGTGGGGGGGGGGGGGGGGGGGGGGGGGGGGGGGGGGGGAATAAAAATAAATTAAACCCAGATGTTGGAATCCATGTAATTTCTTCTAAATCCTTGAAAGATAATAAATATTTTAATGAAAGAGTTCAAGCAACCAAACCTGAAGAAGAGATAATACAGCTCAATTATAAGATGGTACCCGGTTGATTATACATACCAGACAGAGTGATTAGAACCACCCTGTTTCCACATTCAAATTTGAAAGGAAAAGCCATTAAAGTGCTACCAGGCAGCTTTCTGAAAGCTTTCTTATAATTTATCTGGGTCTTTTCTTTTATAAAAAAAAATCTGTCTTTTATACACACAAAAGGACTTGAACCCATTAATTAAAAAGAATAAATTCCATTGCCGCAAGATGAGTTATTAGTTATTAATAATTCAACCGTTATTAACCTAGTAATATTATTAATGTATAAATATATATTATTAATAATTAATAAAAAAATTCAAAAATCTCATTTTTTATATACTAAAATATAATAAAGTTGAGTTACAAAATTATTAAAGTGGTTAATTTTAATATTAATTTTTTTTTATAAAAAAAAAGGTCATCGGGTTAATAACTGATTTTACAGGTGGAATCAGTGGTCCGAGCAGTAAGTCAATTAAATTTTGACCAAAATAAATTTTTTTATTTAAATCGAATTAAAGTGTCAAACCGTTTTGATTTTTATCGATTGAATCGGTAATCCGGTCTAATATTTAAAGTCATGATCCTAAGCAACAACTAGACGACAATGGATTTAATGTGGATTGGTTTATTAATAATATTTGGTGTTTTGGCCATTAGAATTTTGTTGTAACATCCTTGTCAAATTAACTACCTTTCATAATTATGAAATTATTGTCTACTTTGAAAATTATTACTTCATAGAAAATTAATAGGTTTAAGTAAAAAACTTTAAGTGTCCATCGCGTGTGGACCCCGCTCTCATGTGAGAGAGTGGAACAAATTATAATTATTTTTCAAGGACATGGAATAACTCCTCCTGGTGCTTGATTGGTACATCACAACAAGGTATATTATATTATACTTTTAAGGAGTATTATATTATACAAGTTTGATAACCGTACACAAGTTAGTTTGTATAAATTTTTTTATAAATATTTAATTATTTTAATTAATATATTTATTATTATTTACTGACATAATACATATATAATGTTAATAATTTAGTTTAACATATTTTATACAATTGAAAAGAATTTAATTACTTTTAATATTATGTGATTAAAAATTATAAATTAATTGTTAAGAAGAAACTTTTCATATTTCTATGTCCACAAATTGAGAGAAATTAATTACATTTATTTAAGTAAAATTATACATAATTTTTAATATTTCAATGAAAAAAATTCTTATTTTTCATCCAATAACTCAAGTGAAATTAATTGTTGTTATATATTATATCACATTAAATGTAATAATATCATCCGAGTTAACTGATTAATTGAATTAACTCATTTTAATTGATGAGTTAATTTGGTTGGTAATTCAATTGATCTCTTTTTGAGGCCTAATGCTTGATTGGTAGTTGACAAGACTCAAAAACTTTTGTTTGCATAGCATAATCATCTTTATTCAAATCTTTTCTGATTCAATTTCATAAATCTTGGTAAGGCTTTATGTAGAAGAAATGAATGTATTTTACAGACTTGAAACTCGATGTTTGTTCATACCATACTTATTGATGATTTAAGTAATAAAAACCATGAGAATTAAATTTTGATTGCATCAATTGCTCTTTTGCCATTCTGGTAATACTGCAGAACGGCATGGGCATAATTCTTAACATTCTGGTATAATCTTGGCCTTTCCACATTAATAAGCTCCTCCACAGGTCCAATTTCCTTTTCTGGTTCAGGCATACAGAACACAGCCAAAGTCATCCTCTCCCTCTCCGAGCTCGCCAATGCCCTGTGCACTACGCTCTTGAAAATCCCATTACTCATTATCTGCACAAATAATTGATTGATCATTTGAATCACCTATAACCACAACAGATATACAGTCCTACCATTGGCAAGAAATGTAATAATGATGGCGTGATACTACTCAATCAACTAAGAACAAAAGTTATGACACGTTGGGAACTTAATCTGACTTTAGTGTCTAAAAATACACACGTCTCTCTAATTTTGGAACGAAAGAAAATATATCTCTAATTTTAGTACGAAGGAAGTAAATTTAGTAGAAATACTTGTATAAGAAGAATTAAATTACCTCCAACTGGTCCCCAACATTGATGAGAAGAGCATGAGGAATGATTGGAACTCTAACCCACTGATTATCTTTCAGAAGCTGAAAACCTTCCACTTCATTGTCTTGCAAGAGAATGGTTATTGCTGTTTTATCAGAATGTGATTTGAGACCTAGAACAAGCTCTGGCCTTGGACACCTAGGATAGAAGTTAAATCTTGCCTGCATTGATGCTCCATCTCCGCAGTACTGGTTCAAGAAGCTGTTCTCCTCTAAGCTCAACGACCTTGCCATGGCCTTGAAGAGATCTTCGGTTATTTCTTGTAAATTCATGCTATATTCTTGTAACACTTCCCTACAAGAGAGCTCTAATACCATGTTAAATAACCAACCCATCGAAAAAATTTAATTGTTAGAATGAGGCCCCGACCATGTATATCAAACCAACATTTACAATATTGTTTGCTATTAAGTAAATCGATTTGAATGTTATAAATTGTTAGGGTTATATGTTACTTATTTCAAAGGAATACTAAACTCAATTCAACAAAGTCTTTTTATCCCAAGCTAGTTGGTAGACTGAAAATGAGTGCGATAACAAAAATTACCTAAAATGACCGGGCTTCTCAGGCCAGTATTTGAGCTTCCGCTGACCTTCTGGATGTACAATGAGATACAAGCGGTCATTCCAATCATGAGTTTGATTCTCTGAGAAAACCTTATCGTTCCCATAACCTTCAGAATCATCCATTGCTTTCGAGTATTTCTGCTTCTCTTCCATTGGTAGTGCAAAGAATTGTTTGCCAACTTTGTGCACTTGATCGAGGAAAGACCTTGTCATTCCGTGGTTAATTATCTACCACTCAAGAATAACTCTTTGTTAGTTTTTCTAATTTGTGAAAGCAAAGTCATTTTGAATTTCCTTTGTAAAAGGGAAACATGGTAGTCATTTCCTCAAGGCCCAAAACCATAGCCTTTCTTATTATTTCTAATAATGCACATGGAACTACCTTATTTTAGACAGAATTGCATACATAAAACATCTAATAGTTCAATTTTAATCCGTTCCAAAAGTAAATATGCATTTTTTAGTAAATTAAATGTTATCATGCATTTAAGAGTGTACAAAGAGAGTAACATGCGGCCAACGAATGACTTCACTATTTTGTATCAACTTGATACTTGGGCCTATCGAACCATAAGCTCTGTGAATGTCTCCGGTACTCTATGGAGTATCACTCTTATACTTGGGTCTATGCGAAAAACAGTGTAAATTAGCTCAATAAGCATGTTGGATTACTTTCTTATCTAAAAAGTTAACCTAAAGTTAAGACTTCGTTATACTTATTAACTCATCTACTCTTTTAAATTTATCGGATATATGATTTATATGAAATATCTCAACACATTTATCTTTAACAGATACCCAGAAAAAGAAGTAAAACCAAGTTTTCAAACCTGGAAGCATCCCCACAAGTTGAGAGCTGACCGAAGTTTTTCAAGTTCATCCTCCCCATAAGCTGTCAAAGATTTTAGATCAATGACCGGAATATCCATCACTGGCGGAGAGACGTCTATGTTGCCATAATCACCGGTTTTGTGGATATATCTTTTCGGCAGTTCATCACCATTGATGACCAGGTCCTGAACATGCTTGGACTCTAACACTTCCACTGGAGAAACAGATCCTCCTGCCATGGTCTGCAGCTGTAGAATTGAGTGCTATTTCAAGTAGTACAAATGTTGAGAAACTATGTTTGATTGCCTTATTATTTAGTATTATAAATAGTTGAAAATTACTAGGTGAAAACGTCGTACATGATGAAAGCATATTTGGACTTGTTACTAAGGATTTTAATTAATTAGAGTTTGTGACCGGCGGATGGCTCCATGTGTATTTGTCCTGCTTTATTTTTCTGTTCTATCTTTTGTGCGTGTGTTTGATTGCCTTATTATTTATTATAAATAGTTGAAAATTACTAGGTGAAAACGTCATACATGATGAAAGTATATTTGGACTTGTTACTAAGGATTTTAATTATTTAAAGTTTCCGTTATTTTTTTTGGTGGAATTTTAATGAATAATTATTTTGTAATTTTTTACGACTACAATAATGCGCTTGTAACAAAAAAGAGTCGATAATTATAAAAAAAAAATTACCTATATTACAGTGACAAAAACATATATTAATCATAGTAATGGATGACTCCATGTGTATTTGTCCCGATTCATTTTTCTATTCTACCTTTTAATCTAATTAATAGTTACCAAGTTCAGTTAAAGTATTCTGAACAACGGGTGTATGCTGGATATAAATTTTTTATAATCAATTTTATGTATATTAGGATAAATTTTAATATAATTTTTTTTATTAATCATCAAAACTCCAAAGTGAATATGTAAATAATTATTGAATTGGGTCTTTTTTTAATAGTCGAGAATTAATGATGTAGCATAAGTAAAACAAACTCTCGTATGTATTCACAGCATTACTCATGTTCACAAGTACAATATCAGTAATCAATCGAATCAAACTTAACAAACTTTACATAAACAAAAATATCTCGAAGATTAGACCTAAAGAAAGGCACAAGGCCTGTCTAATAACCCAATGGAATATTACATTGGGAGCTTGAGCTCATTTATTGGGCTTTAAGCAGTTTGAGTTGATGGATCCTTTCTCTTGTAATATCCTGCTCTCTGTAAATTCAGGCAAAGATCTAGGTTTTCTGGAATTCTCTCTATTTGGAGAAAGGCAAAAGAAGAAGGGAACTTCAATTATATTATTAATTAATTAATCTTGGTTAATAAAGATGAAAGAACGAAAAAAAATAAATTACTCTGTAATATTATATATCTTATAATTGGTGAAATCACCAAGTGGGAACCAGTTTCAGCTCCTACTTGCTTACCTGCAAGAAGGGAGAACAACATTTGGCAGGTGAACAAATACAATAGAATACGGAGCAACACTTATGGGCTCCGATGAATCTACATTAACGGGCTCCAAAGAAGGTATGTTCCCTGATGAAGTCACAGTCAATGGGATCCCATTAAGCAGCATTATTTGGCTGTGTAAATCCCCATCTTTAGCTGTCAAATGGTATTCCTCTCTTGTTGTTGTGCTTCTCTTCTCGCCATGGATGAGCCTTGCTCTACGATAATGACGGTGATGATGAAAACCGCGTTTGCTTTGTTGCATTGGAGTACTATTATTGAAGGCGGGATTCACCTGAACTGTTGTGTTTTTGTCGAGATTGATCCAATAGCACTGTGACACCATTCTGCAATATATAGAAAGAGTTTAGTAAGATCACCTAGTAATTTTAATAAGCTAACGGATTCTTTGTAGACAGTCAAGTTTTTTTGCGATTCTTTTTAGTCCTTTATGCTATAAATCCAGAGAATAATAATTTTAGTAAACGCTAATCATATTAAACCAGTTAGCTTATTCTCATCTGGGAGCTGGTTCTTTAGGTTAGTGCTAATTCAATTAATGTCCACTTTGTGCTAATGAGTAGTAACATACCTGGAACAAGATTATATATGTGGTGGGTGACCACATCGAGCTTGGGTGTTTTACCAATAAATTCTTTGAACCAATTTGTATCAAAAAAATCTTCCTGCTGCTATAATTTGAGGCTGAAATTCTTCACCCTTGTAAATATCTTGCACGATATTTTGTAAGGAGATCGTGTCAGACGAGTATTGATCTGCTGCAACTCTTACTCCTACTCCACTCCCACTCATTCATTTCCTGAAATGATGTATGATGTGAGATACTCAATATTAATTATTTTGGGTGCCTTTTTTTATCATCATCTTCTGATAAGCATGTGGCATAGGCAGCAGAAAGAGAGTGCACTTACCAAGCTCCCACCCATGGATAGTGTAATTCTTTTTGACAGTATATTGTATAAAAGATTCCGCATTTGTGAAATCCCACAACAGCAGAACCATCAGACCGTATCAATCTTCCATCGACAGCGTTCAATCCAGAAATAATTTCAGCGCTGAATTTAAAACCCGATCAAGTCAATTAGCTCAAGGTATATATAAAAAAATATAGGATGGGGTTCTTTTTTACCCTGATTTTTGAAGAAGGCGTTTAGTTCATCCCATCTGTACGAGGGTAGGCACCCCTGAGTGAACCCAAACATCTCTTTGGTGTTCTTAGCAAATGGGGTGCAGGGTTGTTTATGATCATCAGTTTCATAGATAAGTTTATCTTGCAAACTCCCACCTAATATAATCTTCAATGGTGAAAAAGCTGCATGATTACTTGAAGTAGTTACTTTTATGCCCTGATTATTCATCAGAAAATGTAGTTTAAATTGAAGTAATCACAAGCATCAAGACAATTGTACCTTTTATGGCATTCAAGAAAATCTCGTTGTTAAGATCCTGCAGGAAAGGAAGAACCACCAAAGCTATACATGATGAATTTTGATTTCCCGGAACACAATTCTATGCTTATTTTCCTGCCAATGTCTATCAGTGTATGTGCGTGAGTTTGCAGTTCGTTTTAAACAGAGAAGGGACATCTATACGTTTTTTACACTGCCCAAATGTTTGAGAAGCCCATCAAAATTTCAGCTTTAGATATTATTATTATAAGATCATAGCGACTATACAAGTGAATTTACAAATCAGACAAAACCATCAAACAATCCCAAATTTAAAAACAGATTTGGACTTGAAAATATGAGTAGAATCCCCCTCCCCTGTTGAGTTCAATATCCTTGAACAAGCTATGAAAGAAACTTTACAATGCATTTATCAAAATTCTGTAATTCTTGAAAACCATAACACGTAAACCAATGGAAAACATGTTATCTCTAACTATATGTCCAGAGAGTAAAAATCTAAGCAGATACATGTCTTTATATAGAAGAAGAAAAGGCCACATACTAGGTTGAGGAGTGAAGCATGTCCCCAGCTACAAGTCCCATAGTAACATTTCTCCGGTGGCCACCAATCAAGGGTGGTACAGATGAAATCGTTGTCTATCATTCCAATGGCACTTTTCCCACCTATAAAAACAGTCCCTTCAAGAGTACTACCATCTCCTCCTGCAGCCTTTGAATGGCACTTTTCCCACCTATAAAAACAGTCCCTTCAAGAGTACTACCATCTCCTCCTGCAGCCTTTGAATGGACAGCAATGAAGCTGAAACTAAAGAAACAGACCCATATACAAATACCCATTTGCAAAACTAAAGAACCCATCTTCAGCTTTCATTAAATGGGTAGTTTTATACAAGATCTGTATCTGTCTATATAAACCCCCCTAATTGGAGGAGGCAAAGGCATGGAAGTGATAAAGAAGTTAGGCCATTGGACATTTAATAGAAAGTTTATAAGCAAAGATAATGGTAAAAAAAAAAAGTATTGGGGGGATAAATGAGTCACTAATGATGCTTGTTTTTTTCTTCAGAATTTTTTCGGCTCTCTCTGTAAGTAAGAAAATATTTGTATAAATTTAGAATTGAGGAGAGATTTTGAACAATATAAAGTTGGTTCTGAAGTTGGCCATTTTTATGTTTTTTTTGCAGTGGTAATGAGGGAAGAGGACAAGGATAAGAACTCTCGAGGGTTTTGAGTGGGGCCGCTGAACCTCGTGACTCTCCTAACTGGTAGGATCGTATGACCGGGGGAGTTGTAAAAAGCTTTCTGTTTTCCTGTCACAAATCAAGATATGTGAAATAATGCTGTGTTTGTCGAAACGGAATATGTGAAATAGCGTGGTGTTCATCCAAATGAAATGCACATTAGGCGGGTACCGACATGCGTAGGACTCTTTTGCCCTTTTAATCACTCGTTTTCATTTGTGATTTGGAAGACCGAAGGGTTTTTTCAATATCTTTTGGTGTCATTCGATACTCCACCTATAAGAGTCTCAAATATGTAGAATGTATTGTATTGTATTTATTAAAAGTTTTAAATTTTTTGTGTTTATTAAGTCTTAAATGACATGACATTGAATACGTTAATAAAATTTTATAGTATAGTCAATCACATAAAATTTATTTATCATATGTAATAATGATAATTTGAGACCGTATTATTAGAGTATTACAGTTATAAAAATAGAACACAAACATGACCTTGTAACCGTGCTCTTATCTTTTAATTTTACATTCTTTTTCTAATTTTTGTTTCTGCTTTCTTGTCTCTGTATTTGTGTGTTGTAATGGAATTGTTGTAAGCGGAAGCAATATTATTATTATTAATGTATCTAACTCGATCCAGCGTCTTTATCCAGGGTTGGTGAAACCAATTTATGTATACTCGAATCGGATCGGCGGTCCGATCGGAATAGGTTATCACGTCAGTCTGATTTAATTTAAAAAATTGATTTTCATAAATTAGGTCAAAATTCGGTTGATCACCGGTCCAACCGATTAGTTGACCTGATTTTAAAGTTTTTTTTTTGTGCAAAGATTTTTTTATTTTAAAAATTATATATTTTTACTAATATTATAACATTTTTTCACTATATTTTAGTTTATAACAAATTAGATATTTTAAAATTTTATTAATTATTAATAATATATATTTTTATGTATTTATGACGTCACCGGTTTAATAACGATTCGACCACTGACTAGACCAATGATCCATCCACCCAGTACCCTTTACGGATCGATGATCGGTCCGAATTTACAAATATTGGGTGAAACCAATGTTTAGAAAATCGGACCGTACCAACAGTTCGATATGAACCGGTCTGCTCTCCGGTCCGATTAGCTCAAAAAATCAATTTGACAATGACCCAATCAAAAATCGGTTGACCATCGGTTCAACCGGTAAAACAGGTTAGTTAAATCGGTTGACCCGGTTTTCAAGTTTTTTTTTTATATAAAAATATTAAATATTTTAAATTTTTATTAATTATTAATAATATTTTTTTTATGTATTTATGTCGTCACCGGTTCAATAATGGTTTGACTACTGGTTGGATCAGTGACACATCTATTCGACACTTTTTTTGATTCGATGACCGGTCCAATTTTCGAAAGATTGGATAAAGTCTTTTTCATTATTTGCCCCATTCAATGTGCCCACTTTAAACATTAGGAAATATAGTATCAGTGTCTTAAAACATACGCGTATAGATAAATAAAAAATATAAGAGATAAATTTCTTGATTATATGATTAGCTTGATTAAGCACATAATTCCTCTACTTATCCCTAACATTTGTCCTTGTTGTACACGTAGCACAAGACCCCACCCACTAGTGTACCTATACATATGATTATCCTAATAACTAATAAGCTACAAATCTATTGATTAACCCATTAGTATAACTAATAAGCTACAAAACTATAGATTAACTTGAACACCACCAAAATCTCTCTTATCCAACAAAACGTGAAGGTCAAAGGGTTTGACCAGAGGCTTCCATTTTGTCGCTAATTCAACTATATATTGAATATTCGAATTTGATATCATTTTACACACACAAAAAATAAAATAACTTGATTACAAATATATAATTGGATCCGAATTTTAATTGGATCGGATGAAGCAAATATAACGTTTATTCCATTTTAGATGACTCTTGCTATTTGAACTCGTTCTCAAACTCCATAAAACCTACACTATTTCTTGCCCAAGTTACATACAATAACACACTAATATTCATATATAATATATAATATCTCTGATGCAGGTGTTCATATACAACTACACAAGTATTAATACATAGCTAGCTTAGTACTCAATATATATCATGCCATGCATCTCTAAAATATATATATATATATATGTAGTGTAGAAGGTGACCGTGAGGGAATTATTCTTGAATAATAGCATTTAGCCCACCAACGGTTGGCATAGTATTTGAAACTGATGATGCTTTAATACAAATAAAACCTTTTAATTGTTTTGTAACTCTCATGAAAATTATAACTCATAATTAAAAGCATAAAATTAAAAGAATTAAGAAAATTGATTTTATTAAAATATCTCCAACATACTCGTCTCTTTATTTTATTTTATTCGTAAGATTATTTGACAAGATCTGCCAAGATTAAAGCCTTACACTGCACACATTTCCAGCCCAGAAAACATTATTATTTCATATTTTAATCCCGCACAAGCCAGCTGCTTTGTTGTTAATTAAGTTGGACGAAATATTTGAGTCCATTAATTTGGACAATGCTGCAGTTCCAATCTCATCGCACCCTTGCCTCTTCTTTTTTTTTTCCATAAATAAGAAAAAAAAATGATAATTAAATTGCAACACATTTAATCAATCCATGTATGTGTGTGAGAGAGTAATTTTCCCTAAATAAGAAAATTAAAAAAAAAAAGATAATTAAATTGCAACACATTTAATCGATCCATGCATGAGTGTGTGGGAGAGATAAAACACAAATTCATCTATTATTCATTCAGAAAAGTAATTAAGAAGCAAAGATTGTCAATATTGAAATAACATGACAAGACTTCTAACCTTCAAGAAGCAAAATATTTTTATTACTTTTAGACATTGAGAAATAAATTAAGTTCAAGAAACATAAAAATAACAGTTAAAAATAGAAGTGCTAAGGTCACAGAACTTTCTCACCATCTTATTACTTTTTCTTTTTCTTTTTTTATTTATTTATTTTGCATTTACTTTGAGGTTCAGACAAACCTCCCACCATCTTAATTGCATTTTTCTTTTGGATCAATTCCCATAAAATTGATACCTCAATTCATTACAAATTAAATAATATATATATATCTCCCACGTACGGTTGAACCCTAGCTAGCTAATCAAACATGACTAGTGGACTTTGTCCATGCAATAGCTCTTGAGCAGTGGAGGAAAAAAAGGATTAAACGGGAACGCCTTTGACCAACAATTCCCGTCAACTTTGAGGAATGCTTTGCAACATTTCTTGGTGAGCAACCATTGTTGAGCACTCAAGAACGCTTTAAGAACCTGATCGGGGCACCCTAATTGGATACCTCCAAGAGCTTCAAGGCACGGATTACCGTCAAACTCGAGCAGTGCAAAACTCGGTACTACCACGGCTAAGAAGCATGCCAGAACCAAGGCAACCTTAAAAACCGTGTTAGCTTTAGACATAATTTGGTTGAAATTGCTACAATGTTATTTTGGTGCTGGTATTTGATACGGACTTGTATCCAGCCGTGATTGTGAGGGATTTTGCTGGTTATGGTAATGGTATTTATATGGTTAAGATGTAAACATGCTATCTGGAGAGTTGTGGGGTCAATTGACCACACTTCAAAAAATAATTGCTTTATAATACGACTCCACTTAAATTTTATAATTTTATTATTATACGGAATTAAATTGAAAATTTATAATTTTGTTAATTCAAATTTTAAACTTATATGACTTCTATCCTCTCAATAGATGTATCTTTCTCTATAATATTTTTAAACTAAATAATAATCTAATTTACATTATTTTTAAAAATAATTAATAAATTAATTACTTGTGAATAATTGTGATTAGAAAAATCTATCATGAGTCAATATAATGTATGTATATCATATGTTATTAATTATTATATTGCCATCATAACATAGTGTATATATATAAATATATGTAACTTGAAAGTATAAAAGTATTAAAAAATATCTTATCAAATTATTTATAGTCTCAAAATAATTTCGACCCTATTAAAAATTGATTCTGACTTCATCACTAGATGTCAATGCCTTTGAAACTGTTGGTCATTTAAATCTTTATTAATCCACCATTTTAGGGTTTTTATTGTGCAGTTGTAAAAGTTTTTAAGCAACACAATCAATGGTCATTAACTCATTGATGACTGAAATATATCAACTTATTAACTTCAGTTTTGGGACTTGATTAATGGATTTCGTGAACAAGTTAGCCCAAATTAATCTGTATTAAAAATTGTAGGTAATTAAATATACTTGGAGTGTTATTCTCGTGTTTATATAATTACAATTGTTGTGATATTTGTTAATGTTAAAACAAAAGGCATGAAACAAAATCGATTAATTTATTTACACAATAATTAAATAGACAATTTGATTTTATTTATTTTTCTTCACACACTTGGTCAACTTTTATTATTTATCTATCCAAATTAGAATCTAAAATTAATAACATGTTTTACATGGAGACAAGAATTAGTGACATAATAATTTTATAAAGAAACAATCAAAATAAGATTATCTTACCTAATATTAATTTGTTATTTTTTTAAATATATATACGATAATGTAAGTTTAATCTTACAAAATATTAAACTAAACTATTATATATATATATATATATATATATATAGATAGATAGATAGATAGATAGATATAATCAATTATCCAATAATATGATTCAAATATTAAATTAAAATTTAATTACTCTATTAAATAATATATTCATTAAAAATTAAAATAATATCATAATTGTACAACAAAATAATCAAAAATAAAGATAAGTAATAAGTTTATAATAAAACAATTATAAGATCAACTTACCTAATATTATTTGTTATTGATATCAAAATTTTAGTGAAATTATGTTTTAAATCTAAGTAAGATTTTATTATTATTACTTATGTAATATAATTTTAGAAGAAAACAATATTTAAAAGCTCAATTTGGTTCATTCTATTTAATAATAAAAACTTTTAGTCGAGTCAAAAATTTCACAAAGATTATCTTACTTTGTTTGAATCTTTTAATATTACTATAATATAAGTACAATTATATTTTAAATACAAGTAAAATTTAATTATTACTTAGATAATATAGGTTAAGAAGAAAAAAAAAATTGTATAAGAACCATTTTACTTAATAAATTCAATAATATGTTTATAAGAAAATTTAATAAATTATTTATAATGTCATATTTATATAATAAGACCTCGTGTTTTGCAGATTGTATAGATGTGAGAAGTATTATATAGATATACACACACACTTCCTTTAGTTTTTAAAAAAAGACCATTTAGTTAGTCTTCTTTTTTTGGACCTATTTTTTTTTTTTTTTTGTTCTAAAAATTACTTTTCATACGATGTTACTTCTCCTACTTTAAGCCAAAAATTATTTTTTCTTCATTAGGTCAAAACTAACCCATCTACATATTTACATATATATTATCGTGTAATTAAGTTTATTAGTAATAAAGCATCCCCAGGGGTGGCTCAAGACAATATGAGGCCTAAAGCGATATTTATTTATTTTTATAATGCTAAAGCGATATTTTTAATGAGGCCTTCTATGTTTGGTAAATCTTTCATTGACTTTTATGGTCAAATTGATCATTTTTCAAATAAATATATATCTTATTATTATTTAATATATATGTAAAAAGCCTATAAACATTATAAATTATATAAAATTTAGTACTAATCTCAATATTTACTTTTTTTAAAATCTAAATATATATATTTAATTGTTAATTTTTAAAATGGTCAATTTGACTACAAAAATCAATGGAGAACTTTTATTTTGGTACGGAAGGAGTATTAATAATTTTTATTTAAATGAGGCTTTTTTTTATACTATTAATTTTTTTTACTTATTTAATATTTGAATTGGATTATGGGCCCTAAAAAATTATTGGGCTTATATTTTTATATGACCTTTTTATAAGGATTATTTATGATGTTCAAAATTTTAGGGCCTTCTTTAAAATGGGACCTAAAGCAGAGACTTTTTTTTATATATGGTTGGGCCGGCCCTGAGCATCCCAATAATCATCAATCTCCCCATCAAACTTGATATGTAATATGTCTTAATCTATTGCACCATCTTTACAATAACTTGATAGGTTATATAGTATTTAATAAATTCATCACCATGGTTGCTCAATTTATTATTAAAACCAAAATATGATATTTATATATTATATAATTAAGTTTTATTGTTAAATAAATATTTTACTACACTATATTACATTGCTTGCAGGCTACTGGTACGAAAAGAATCTCAAAATATTTTGAATTGAAAGGGAAAAAAAAAGTTCATAGTTAATTTATAATTATTAGTACAAAATTTTCTTTATTTTAAAATAAAAAATCTAAACATAGATAACTCAAAAAACACTAAAAAAATCTAAATCATAAAATAATATGTACATAAAATTAACTTAAAGAATAAAAAATATATATATCATTAAAAATAAATAATTATTAAAAAAGTTGAAAGAAAAAATCCAAAATATAAGAATGTAAAAAAACAAAATAGTTGTTAAGTCAAAAATTAAGTAATATTTACTTATTCTGTTCAAAATATTATATAAAAAAGTATTAATCAAAAATAAATATAAAATTTAAGAATTAAGAATAAAACCTTGTAGAAATTAATTGGACATATTAGTACTCCCTTTATTCTAAAAAAAAAAAAAAAAAGAGAAAAAAAAAATAGAGCATTATCTTTTCTTCTTTTTTATTTTTTCTTTTTGAATATTGAGGTTTACACTTCACGTATGTTTTACGCTGATAGTTTCGAATGAATTTTTTTCATATGTTAAACGTTACTATTTACATAAAAATACATTAAAAAATAGTAATCTTTTAGGAGGGGAGTGTAATATAATGTTAGTCTATTTCAACTAGTAATGTGTAAGAGTCAGAACACACGTGTTGTGTGTGTTTTATATGTAATTAATTTAGAGGACATCATATAAATATTTTTTAATTTTGAGAGTAAAACGTGAAAAAATTTAAACTTAATGACCGAATTTTGGATTAAAATTTGATCTGTCCAAAAAGACCAAACTCCTCCCTCCCGCTTTATACTTAGGATGTGATTGTAGACCTGACAAAAATGATCTGGGTCTGTGAGAGGTAGCCCGACCTGACCATAAAAAAAGGGTTTTGGGCTTTATTTTTTTATCCCAGGAGAAGTTCGGTCAGTTTGGTCCAGCATGCAGTCTAATTTTGTGTTTTTTGCCAAAAAAATAAATTATTTTATTTATTTTAAAAATTATTTGAATGACACTCAACATTTTTTTTTGGAATATATACTATTATAATTCAGTTTTAAAATACATTTCATCCTAAACATTTTATAAAACAGAGAGGCATATTAGTATTCTAGCAATAGTAGAAGTAATAAAAAATATATATATATGAGATGAGGCCTTTGACTTATCCCATGCATGCTTTTAACCTCAAAACAGCTGGAAAAATAAACAAATAGTCAGAAGTGGTGATTTATTAATTGGCCAGCTTACTACAGAAATGACTGCTTCACTAGAAGTACAACAATAGAGCCTGCCAAATAAATATAGACAATTTGGACCTGTTCAAAAATCTAAACAGGCCTTTGCAACATTACCATTTGGAAACGCTAATGGCATACAGGGCCGGCCCAACAGCATATTAACAATTACATATTTTAATACATTTTTAGAAATAATTACAATAATGGTGCATCCATAAAATAATTACAAAAGTAATACATTTTTTCATATTTATTTACAAAATTAATATATTTAGTATTCCTTTAATTTAGTTGAGTGTTTTAATGGGTTGCTGATGTGGCAAAACTTACTAGCAACAGGAAGATGACACGCAAGTCAAAATTTGGGGCCAACCAGAACTATAGATGTAGTTTCTTATCTACAACAAAATTCCATCATCTGGATTACGCAAATCCCCCCACCTTCCTCTAGTCCATCACTTCACTGCCTTGAAATCACCGCAACCACAAGAAATGGAAACCATTTCATTTCATTTCAAACTTACTAGTTAAACCCAAAACATTTTCCCTAAAACATAGAAGCTCTCTTCGCCAATCCATATCTTTCCCGTCTCAAACTCTCTCCGAAACTCAACACTACTTCAGTGTTACTGCTTTCTCTCTCCTCCCAAATCCTCCACCAGCAAACTTCTCGTCATCACTCTTTCAATCTCTCAGTCTCCGACGCTGTCGTCGAAAGTAAATCGCAGGAAAAATCTTCTCCTCCTCAATTCCAACCCCACTCCCGTACCCCCACCACGTGAAAGCTAGGCAACATAACCAGAAATCCAGCGAGCAAGATGACGAGAAAATATTTTTTTGTTTTTCATCAATTTGATTTGAATTTTGAATTTTGAATTATGGCAGCCTTGATTTTAGGTTCCTTATTAATGTGAAATTAAATGGTTTGAATTTATTGTGTTTTTTTTGTAATTATTTTGTGTATGTATTATTTTTGTAAATACTTTTTAATTGTTGTATATTAGTGTTAAGGACCCAAAAAAGTTTGAGTTTTAGACCCTATTTCAAAAAAAAGTCTTAAATTTTTATATACTATAAATAACTCATATAAAAAAATCTTATAAAAATATAAGATCAATCAATCCTTTAGGACTCATAGTCCAATTCAAGTATTAAATACCTAAAAAAAATAACAATATAAAAAAAAAGCCTGAAATTCTGAAACGTCATGTCAAATTAAAAAAAAAAAGAAGTCAAATCATGAGTTTTTAACTCTCTTTCTATCTAAACCCACAAAAAAATAAATTCAAAACACTCTTTTATAGTCTCATTAAACTAAAACAAAACAAAAAATTCATATTCTTCTCTCTCTCTCTCACACACACACATAATTTTAAAATTATCGCTTTAAATTTCAAATTATCTTAACCCACCTCTAATGGCATACTGAGGGATTATATCAGAGATTAGATATACTGTCTAATATATAAACAGGGATGTTCTAGTAATACAACAATCTGCTTATTTAAACATTTGCTACCCCTCAATACACATTGCATACTAATTTCAATTTATCATTACTAATTCAAAAGTCACGTTGTATACTAATTTATCATTACTAATTCTGACATAATGCAAGCTAACAACTTATATTCAATTAAGTAGTGCCAAGTCTAACGTTTCTATGACAAGTTTTGTTGGTAATAAACAGTAAATTGATATGTCCCTAATTTTGACTATTTAGTTTAATTTATCAAATTACTTTGTTTAATAAAAAAAGTCTAGAGTCATTTTTTTTTTGTCTATATAACATATTTATAATTGTAAAAAAAATTAATAATAAAATTAGTTTGCAAGCCAGTTTGGTCCGTCCGAACCTCCAAATTTTAACAAAAACATAATTGGACCATTTTAATCCGTCCCCGCTCGTTTATCAAGTCTAAAAATAACATAAATTAAATAGTGTTGGAGAAGAAACTTAACGTGCATGACGTGGATATATGTAAGCTTTCCCATTGGTACAATTAATTCGTAAATAATAGTACGGGCAATATATATAAAGAATAAATTTTTTAAAGAAGATTAAATTAATATTTTATACTATCTAATAATAACATATCAGGTAGAGAAATTAAGAAGAGATCAAAGAATTTGAAATTAATTATCATATTGTTTAATTACTATTTAGTAAAATTGTTTAATCAGTCATATTTAATTTTAAATTTCTTAATTTTCTTTTAAATTTTTTACATGATATATTATTATTAAATTGTATAAAATACTAATTTTATAGATCATTTCTATATAATTTTTTCTCATATATAAAATAATAGAAAGCGAGATCGATTATTAGTTATCTTCTGCCTGCCAATTTAATTAATGATACAATCAGTTACATGTAGAAAGTATTTAATTTGCTAGATATTCTCAGTCAAGGAAACTTAATTAGAAGAGAAACTACATTACAATTTAATAAGGACGTGTATAGAATAAGTTTAGGGACACAATAACTAAATATTATATTAAATATTATATTTATTTTTATTATTAAAAAAGGAATATAATATAAATTTTAATATCATATTTTATTTTTTAATTGTGAGGATGAATATAGTATTTGATTATTGTGTCTTTAGTTGTGTTTATCCATTAAAGTATAAAACAAAATACTACATCTATCTTAATTATTAAAAATTAAAAAATAACACATTTTTATGCCCTACTTTTTAATGATTAAGATAAATATAGTATTTTAATATTATGTTTAAATATTATGTACTTATACTCATTCATTTAATAACAAAAACAATCCAAGCACTTTCACGACTTGCAAAGGAGATGTGTGTTGATACCTCGTATGATCTTCATGAAATCGATGGCTCTCTCTCTCTCTCTCTCTCTCTCTCTCTCTATATATATATATATATATATATATATATATATATATATATATATATTCAATTAGTATTTGGTAGTGGTGGTGGTGATGGTAGTGGTAACACCCCCTTCCCAAAATAGAAATAAAGATTATGCACAAAACACAAAAGAACGACAAAATAATATCAAAATATTAAATCATAAAAAGAATAGTGTAAAAAGATAATAAATGCCCAACAAGCTCAAAACACAATTTGTTTATTACAACTCTAAACAGAAACTAAAGTATGACAGCCTAAAATATTTAAACCATTTGGATGTAAAGGAACTCTCATCACATTTGTCTTTGATCCCGCTTAGTACTTGTCGAAAGAAAAATACAGCATAAGTCAAATACCCAGTACGAATATAGAGTGCAAAGATAAGGAACTGAAATAAATATCTGAACTAATTAAATCGAACTAAAACGAATAAAGCTAGCACAATAAAATAGAGGCTGAATTAAATGGATAGGTGACATTTCATACCAAACTCAGAATAAAATAGAAATATATCTTGCCACACAGATAACCACACATCGGACTGCGTAATCCAAATGTATACATAATCGAAATGTGTGTTAGGCACAAACATCATCAATCCGCAGAACAAAATAGAACAAGAAACTAAGGTCGACTCATAAACCTCCTAAAATAAAATCATAAAATGGCTAACTCCCACTGGAGCATAAATGAAGATGTCGTGGACTAATCACATCGCCGTAAAAGGTGTTATGCCTCAATGTCAGGAGGGCATACTTGTCATACACCCACAGGTAATTATAACTTAGGTATACCTTGCGGTACATTCTAATTAAGATATTATATCACAACACATGCGACATAATACCAACAAAAATGTTCTAATTGTATATGTTAAATTGAAACGAATCAACACATGGTCTTCAAAAATATTAAAATGTACGTTTTTACAGAATCAAAATAAACATTGAATATGTTCAACAAGTCCAAAGAGTACAAGTTAGAAATTTCAAATATCTAAAATTAAACAAAACTATCATATAAATTCGTCTATAAATAAAATGTAGAAACAATACCCAAATTCTAAATGAAGAGCAAAACAAATAAATTTAAATTAAAGGAATATCGTTAAAAGATTACGAAATTCGTACATGAATTAAGCAATGTAATACTCATAAATTATATTACAACTATAACTTGTTAAATTATTTCCGTCCAGACTAATCACCTAAATAATAAGTTTATAAATTTAATTAATAATTTTAATTTTTAAAAATAAAAATAAGTTTATAATTATTCTGAATATCATACATAAATATATATGTTTGTAATATCATATTTTATTCCTTATGTTTTATTTATTATCATTATTATTATTATTATTATTATTTCCCGATACTGTAGTCAGGGTCAAAGCTTAAGCGACCTCTACAGCTCACCCAGCCGAAGGAAGAAAAAAAAAACCTAAGGATCTTATCTTATCTACACACGTCCCTAATATACCGCCTGCCTGCACCAAATTTAATTAAATTCTAGTGCCCATCAACATCAGATGACGTCAAATCTTCGTCCTCAATCAATAAATTGTCTTTAAGTGTTTCAGTCAATCAATTAATTCTAAGATTATCTCCTTTTAGTCAATAAATGGCCTCGAGTATTTTTTTTCTTCCCCTTCTGTTTGCCTTTGCATCTCTCTCACACCCGATAGTTCTCTATCCTTTTCAGTTTTCCATCGATTAAGATATTTTATAAGGAAGATTATATTTTATTTATTTATTTTAACAACCCTTCTAATTTTAATAAAATTCAAATTACATAAATATACATTATACCTAAATATAAATGAGACCCAATTAATTTTACGGCTCAATTTGATCAAATTAATGTTATTTATTAATTATTATTAGTCTACATAAATTTGACCCAAACATAAAATAAAATTCAAATAAAATATTTAAAAATAAATTTAATTATTATTTTTTATTATTTAAAAATAAATTTAACTATTATTTATTATTATTATATTTTTTTTTAGTATTACAGTAGTATTATTATTACTATTACTATGATTAGTAATGTTATTATTATTACAATTATAATTTTTTATTTTTTTAATATTAATATTTTATTTTGTTACTTTCTTACATATTTTTAGTATATGGAGTATTTTAATGTTTATTTATATTTTGAACTTTCTTTTTGGTTTTGTCATTTATAACAGGACTAAACATTATTCCTTCATTACTCCCCAATTGTCGCCTCAACCGTCTTATGAGAAAATTCAAATAATGGCCGATAAACCCCATTTTTAGCATTTAAACACCCCATCCCATTAATTAATAACATAAACCCTAGGCCTACGCCTCGACCTGAACTCCTCCCACCAACCAATTAACTCCTTAATTAATGCTACTAGTGTTTTATTTACTTCGAGAACCTTTTTAAGGTTCTATAAATAAGAAATGATGGGAAAATATAAAGCCTTCTTATAAATGGCACTGTTGTGATATATACTTATTGAAGTCTTAATTTTGGATAACTCTTTGCTTATCTTACCATTTTTTAGCCATATATCTTCTGCAATCTTTTAGCTTCATCGCGAAGGAACGCAATTAAAAATAAATTAACTATGTCCATTAGAATTAATTCTAATAGACAGCATTAATAACCAGTCACGAACGTATTTAAATTTGGACTATTTTTCAAGTAAAATTATAAAGTTGAACTGTTAAGTTCGAATTAAATCAACTGG
The DNA here is from genome assembly GCA_947179155.2 of Hedera helix. Classification (NCBI taxonomy): domain Eukaryota; kingdom Viridiplantae; phylum Streptophyta; class Magnoliopsida; order Apiales; family Araliaceae; genus Hedera; species Hedera helix. Next base: position 52,628,520 of record OX359266.1, on the reverse strand, counting down.
GTCAACAAATCTATATATATATACGTGTGTGTGTGTGTGTGGTCAACATATATGAACTCAAGTGCGGCTTTTTGAGACGAAACAAAACCTAGATACTAGCCGGTTGAAGTCAAAAAGGTTACCATCTAGAATTAATCATTTGATAGCTGCCCACCTAACGGCCCATCCGGGCACCTACGATAAATCTCCCCCCAAACCCCAACACCCAACCATCCTGTATCCCAATCCCAGAAAGTCCCCATTCTCTCTCCTTTCAATTTCCAAATCCCCTACAAAAAAATACTTCCCAATCCGATATCCTCCATTTCCGATCCTCACCCACTTGCAAAAATTTCCTTGGCTTCATTGTCTCCCTCTCTGAATCCATTCGCTCTTCGAATCTCCGACTTTAAGCGAGGATATATTTGAATCAAAATCTATGGGTTTATCCGCAGCAATGCCTTTATTGCTCATTGGATTATTATTAATGGCGACAGTAGGAGGAGTTGAATCATCAGTAGCTACATCTGACGACGATCAACCAATTATTAGTCCACCCCAATCTTATAATGGTGGTCAAGCACAAGTACAAGGAGCACAAGAAGAGTGTTCGGTAAACGGAGGAGAATGCATTGCTTTGGTTTATCGAGTTTTTCGAGGAGGAGCAGAGCAAACTTTCCCTGTTTGTTGCAAGATGATGATGGAGATGAGTCAAAACTGTCTACTTCTCATATTCCCCAACCCAAACGTTTTTCCTATTTTCAGGACTTATTGTGCTGCTCGTTACGGTGATGGTGGATCAGACACAGCACCTGGAGCTGGAGGACCACCCGCCCCTGCTCCCATGGGACTCTAATCAACCCCTTTTCTGATCAGGTTACCAATTGAAAACCTTGTACTAAAAGTTTCATGTAACATGCCTCTTTCCCCTTCCCCCACCCACCTGTCCTCTCTCCTCTCTGCCTCTTTCCATTTCCCCCCTTCCCCTACCCATATGTTCTCTCTCCTCTTTCCCTTTTCCCTTCCCCTCTCCGTCCCTTGTCCCTAGCCCCATCTTCCGGTCCTTGCCGCCCCCGGCCCTATCCCTATATCTTTTTATTTTGATCTCTTCCTTGAACAAGTATTACCTACCGTATTCCAGATTTGAGAATCAAACTAAAATATTCACATTTTGTTAATTTTAGGATTTATTACCTTATTTGGGTGTGCAGTGATGGTAGTTTTCGGAGTCATTATTAGTTGACGGATAAATCTATGGATACATCTATTTTACTCCTCCATGACTTCGACCGCTCCTCCAAATCCCACTGCATCGGCCTCTCCTTCTAATATAATCTCCCCCCGCTCCTCAATTACATTTGATTTTGAAGATTAATTGCGTTCCATTTGAAGATTAAAGTCTTTGTTGTTATTGGATAAATTATTTCAGTTCTGTTTTTTTTTTTTTTTGTTTGCTTGTTTTTAAAAGAAACACATAATTCTGGGTAATGCCATTATCAATAGTCATAGTCATACATCGCTGTTAGGTCTGGATTCTGATAATACAATATACCCCTGGACATGATGACCATCAACAAAACTAGTATTTATATAGATTCAAATAACATGATGACCATAATATTATTGTATAATTGGTTTGGTTCTTTTTGGTTTCAACTTTCTCAGAAACAAAACTAAATCTAAACTGATTTCTTTATATCATTTCTACATGTATAATTTTCAGATTACTAACTTGATATTTCCAAGGACCGTAGAAACCGTATGAAGTGCCGAAACAGCCATTTTGTGCAAATCTTGTTAAAATGAGGAGGCTGCCCGTAATCTAATCTTCAAGGCCGCGGCAGAAAAATTGCCAAAATTTAATCTTCTCCTAGAAACAACCACAAAGCAGCCTGGATATTTGGAGCAAACAATTTAAGAGAATTTTGTATCGTCTTCAACAAAGCCTGACAACTCTTCAAAACAATTAGAAGTGCATCATCTTCAACAATTGCAGATTTCTAAAATTTATTGGAAAGTGCCAAATTTTAATGCGTGTAAAAGGTTAGAAGAGACCACGTACATCCCTGCAACACATTACCAATAACTATAAACTGAGCATTCATCACTCGGCATAAAAATCAGATGAATAGTCATCTCTAATTAATCCTGAATAATTCATATGTGACACATGATCAGAAGCAGAAGCTCATTCTGAAAAATTCCTACTCCACGATGACAGACGAGCCAAACCTTCACTACCTAGTTCTTATTACATACTCAAAGCAGGAAAGAAACACAAGTTGACCTTTTTTACTTTCTCTTCTTAGCTGGTGGTTGTTCGTCTTCATCCTCGTCTTCTTCCTCTTCATCCTCATCTTCTTCGTCACCATCCTCGTCTTCGTCACCGTCATTGTCTTCGTCTTCATCTTCATCTTCGCTGCCACCATTACCATTTGCTACAGGATCCTCCTCGGGGTCTCCTTCTTCATCATCCCCTTGCCCCTCTTCACCTGAGAAATCTTCATCACCGGCATCATCGTCATCATCCTGATCAGCATCATCATCGTCCTTGTCGTCGTCATCTGTATCACTACCATCTTTGTTTTCAGGTTCAGGGCGCTTCCTTCTGTGTAGCTCATGCACAGGGAACCTGCAGAATTATATTTACAAATTCACTGGCCTAAGTTATTAGACCTGTCAAAAACATGTGAATAGCAAAATTGTCCCCAGAAAGATAATTTATTACCTTGGATAAGCCCCAATCAAATTTGGTAATACATCTCCATCATTCAGTACAGCTTCTGCCTGCAAAGTCAGCTGGTGTTGATAAGAAATGTTATACAAAGATAAAAGCATGAAACCGTCAATGATAACATGCATCTTTCTTTTGCTGTTAGATTTATAATAAAATTACACATGTAAATGTTAATCTGATAAATAATAAATACCATAACATTAAATACTTCACTAAAATGCACAAATTTGAGGCAAACACAAACAATACAAGAAATGCCAATATAACCAATAAACAGTTAGGTATAAAGTAGTTCTAGATCCAGTTTTATTTTAGTAGTAGTGCAATTACCGCAGACAACATATCAAAAAGTTCCATGAGCCAGACAATTTACTATCATATATGGTTCCTGTTAGCTGATAATAATCCCCTGCATACATTACAGGTGGCATTTAAGATGGACATACTTAGAAACGGGGACCAAAGACGTGAATATAAACACCCATATGGTTTTCAACATGCTAAAAATAGACAAAATAGACAAAAAGACATTTCCTTTATGCTACCAAAAAATTGCATTTAATTTCAACATTTCTCCATGCTCACAAGTGACTGTATATAGCCATGATTTGACTTGCATTCTTCATGTTGCTTACTATATAAAACCCTTTCTTCATTGCTGAATCTTAAAATTCCAGAAACTTTCAACTAATAACCTTTTATCCCCATTGAAATAGCAATTAAAAATTGTATAATTATATATCCAATACCAGTTAAAGGTCTGAGAGAAGAGACATGTTCAGTCAGAATTTTCGGCAAAAACAGAAAATTTTCAACCTCACAACCTGTTGTTACCATCTCTGGTTTCATTTTTGTTTTTTACAACATTGTCCCCTTGAGTTTGCGCTTGTATATTTTTGTCCTTAGGTTTAACTAATTAATAAATCCCTCCCTCAAGATATAATTATTAGTTCAAAGCTATCCTTTTTTAAGGTATAATTAGTAGTGCAAAACTGAGCCAAATGGGAATTGAGCTACTAAATGTACCTTGAGGGAGCATTTTGGCTAATACATAAACCCATGGACAAAAACGAAAAAAATGAACAAATTGAGGGGACACTTTTGCATTTTAGTCTCTCTCTTTTATTTTTATCGCTAATGTCAGCTTTTGCTTTCTAAGTTTTCTATGTATGCTTACATGTTTGGTTTCTGCTTTCAGTAAAAGTCATGCTTCAAAGAAAAATTGTTTTCAATAAACATATGTCCCCCATCCCAAGGGGTGGGAGAAATGACAGAGGCGTTTAGGAATAACTCAAGGTCACTGGTTTTGACCCCATACATGTAAAACCAATTAACTATCCAAAAGACATCTTCCAAGATTTTCGGCAAATGAAAACAAAAACGAGCTTGAAAACACTGGCCAATATTTTATTAAGACTAAAAGACACTTTATACTCTAAACTTTATATCAATATTAATTTTTATATTTTAAATTGAAAAATGTGTATAAATATACATCCTGAATTTCATATTTTCATAATAAAAAACACACATTCTTCACATAACCGGTCAAAAGTAACCGACTAAGCCTGTAATGTTTATTACAAAGGGGTAATTTGGGTTGTTTACTTTTATGCCCAATTTGATAGGGGTATATTTGTCTTTTTCATCTCTTCTTCTCCTTTCCCATCTGGAACAACTTATTAAAGCCCTAATTTCATATGCAGCTCGATTGGGATCTAAATCCACCAAATTTGCTAAAGAAAAATAGGAAAAATTAGGGCTCATGGATCACCACCACCATAACAAATCAATCATCGTCTATCATCACCTCCAAATAACACCTACTTAGTTAGATTTCTAATTCGTTTTCTGATCGACTATGCGGGTGACTTAATTCAGCAAGATCCGACGAACTTAATGCTAAATACTGATACCCATATGATTCGATTGTATGATATAATTAGCAATTGAACAAATTAAGTATGTTCCAGTTGAAATTAATAGCAAATTGGAGATGAGAAAGTGAAAATCAGATCTAGAGAGAAAAAGCAGACCTTGGGGAATGGAAAGGAGAGACTGAGAAGAGCAATCGCAGAGGTAGGGAGGGTAGACAGAAGGAGAGCGGCTGACGACGGCTAAACCCTCCATCAAATGCCAATACGAAGTGGACCCACTACGTATCTGGCTAAGCACAACGCTAATATTCCCAAAGCTACCTTCAAAACCACTGCTCGATGTTGATTCAATGCCATTTCTCTCTCTCTCTCTCTAGAATTATCTTGTTCTCTATCCAGAATTATCCCTTCCAATCAATTTACCACTATCTAGAGAAAATGAACCAAATTGGCAGAAGAGACCTATTTCTTCAGCACTTCTTTCTTTCTCTCTCTATATCTCCCTATATATACTACTCTTTAATGCACGGACGGACGGACGGGCGGGGGAGTGGGGATTTGATATTAAAGTTGAGATTTGGATTTGAAATTGAGATGGAAGCTGCAAATTTTATTTTAGTGGTGATGAAGGTTTGTTTGGATCGGAAAGGAGGAGGATGACATTGTGGTATTGATAATGTACAGGGAGTTTAATAGGTAATTGAAAGCTTTTGCTTTTAATTTGATATTTAGTCTTTTATTATAACATAATTTAGTCTTTTACTATATAATAATGATAACTATTTTTTTAAATTAAAAATAATAATCAATGTTTAAAATTTTTAGTTAGTTTTTTTAATTACTATTGTTTTGTCTATATATATATATATTATTTTGTATAGTTTAACATTTAATATAATTTCTTCAATTTAAGTCATTTACCCAAATTACTCCTCTCTAATAAACATCACAGGCTTATCGGGTAACTTTTGATCTGTTAAGTGAAGAAAGTGTGCTTTTTCTTTTTCTTATGAAAAATTGAAGTTTTGGGTGTAGTTAGAGTTTGGAGAGCAAAAGTCAACATTGGTATAAAGTTTGGGGTGTAAAGTGTCTTTTAGTCTTTTATTAAACAAAATCTAGCTAAAAACCAAAATACTGTAGAGCCTAATCAGCAACACGAGGGATCTGCACCCTTCCACAAAACAAATACTTCGAGTACTAAAGTAGTTGATAGCATGCTAACAACTTCAGCAACCTCCTTCAGTTAACAACAGAAGATATATCTCAAAACTAATATAAAATTATAAATTTAAATTCAATCACCGCCGTACAGTTGTAAAACACAATCAACTTAAAGCTGACATCTAATCTATACACTCAATGTGAAAAAGAAAAAACAAAGCAAAACAAAACAAACCTAGATTCGGATAATCATAACCAGGTCTTCAGCGTACTAGAAACCCCAAAAAAATTAGTGTCATATAATCAATTCAAACAAACTCACAAGTAAAACGAAACAACCCTAGCTTCTCAGCAAATACCCAGGCTAATAAATATAATAAGAAAATCCAGATTCAAGCAGTACAGAAACCATATTATTAACCATAGAGGCAAAGTAAACCATAGAAGCAGAAATCTGACTACAGAAAAAATAAAAAGGTTCTGTTGTTCAAATAAAGTCAATAAGCAAAAACAGTGCAATAAATCCAAGGCCCAAATCATAACTTTGAAACCTTACCACCATAAGAAAGTAAACAAGAGATCTTTGAGCAGCTAAAAGGGTGTCAATCAGCACAGCTTCCACAAAAGAGGAGACCATTGGCTTCTCCATAGCCAGCGCATCAGAGCTGAAAGAAACCACGTCCATTTCCCCCAAAAATACACTACAAGATTGTAGGGAAAGAGAAATTGCAGATTAGGAAGCAAGAGACTCAAGAGAGAGAAACACAGGGTACCTAGTGAATGAACAAAAAGGTAAAGAAATAGAAGGGGATTCAGGGGTCAGGGGTGACTTTGGTGTCCGGACTAGTGTAAAAAGGGAAAAGGCTGGGTTTTTGTTGTTGAAAGACTTCTAAGGTTAGGGTTTTGTGGGTTATGATTTAGTAATTTTGTCCAACTGAGGGGTAATTCAGGATCCAGTGTAAATGTACTGGTAACTGTGCAATAGTTGGGTCATCATTGGACTGTTATATTTTCGACGTTATTTTCACTTTCTCCTTTAGCGCGTATATTCACCTCCAAATAATCGTATGGACATTAGTTAGCTTGTGGGGCGAGATTTAGACTTTGAGGCATGTGTGAAAACCAGAGTATATATAGCAGCGCGTGAATTCTTTCTCCTTCATTAGTTTCTGTCATCAATCATCATTGATTTGGAAAAAAATGGATATTTTCACGTACACATTTAATAATGAACTTTTTTACGTTGATCGGTTTTTGGGATCCAGAATTGTAATCTGTCTTTTTTTTTTTTTAACTTCTAAAATATTTATAATATTTATTTTAATTTAAATATTTTTAAATTTTAATAATTTTAATATATTTTCGATGCATATAAATAACAAAATTTTATATATTATACAATTTTATTATTTATATGCATTTAAATTATGTAAATATTTAAATCAAAATAAATATTATAAATATTTTGAGAGTCAAAAAAATAGGAACAGTCGCCTAAGAGTTTCTGTTTAATAACTCTTCATCATTATTTCTCACATAAATATAAAATAATTTTCTTAAAATATTATTACCTCTATTTTCAAAATGATGATAAAAAATAATAATTTTTACACAAATTAAAATAATTAAAAAAATTAAGAGAGTTTAATTTTATTTTTTCCTCCTCCATCCTTGAATTTTGAATTTGGAAAAAGAATTAATATACACCACTTATTTATGATCTAAGTGATATATAATTAATAATAAATTAATTCATACAATAATTTATGTTGACTTTACTCGCATTATATTTACGTTTTCAATAAAAAGGATGCATCACGTGATTGTACCATACCTATCAAAAGTAATACATTCGCGTTGAAAAGTTAATTTAAGGCTATCAATATTATTTTTTAAAAATTATGTTTGATTAATAAAAAATTATATTACTTAAAAATATTATTATTTTTAATAGTAAAAACGTTGACTTTGATGGTTCTAACTTTTTGGGGAGTAAATTTCAATATTACAAACTATCTATTAATGCTAGTACTCCACGTTCATCCGAAGCTTGTGTATAATTTATAATTATTATAATTTAAAATTTAATGATATTTAAATAAAGAATTTTGAAGTTGGTAGAAATTAATTATTTGAAAGAATTTGAGAGATAATAGAGAGGAAAAAGTTAAAAAAATAAGAGAGAATAAAATATAATTATTGTTAAAAGACACTGTAATTATTTTATTTTTTAAAAAAACTATAGATTGTGCTCCAAAATCGCCAAAGAGCGGTTATTAAAGCCTCACAATTTATTAATAGAGATATTGGATCATACATAAATGTTATCGTAAATTTTTGGTATATTAAAATGAAACTTTAAGTAAAATGGAATGGGTCATAGCTTGGTTTTAATCAATTTTTATAAAAATAATCTAAAGTATTATTTTGGTGTCTTTGATTATTTGTCGATATATAATACTCATCGATTAGGTATATTACTAATCTATCGTTATTTATTTTAATAATTTCACATTTTATCATTTTTTATTTCTTAAAACTTTTATTTTTAATAATTTATATTTAAAATAAATGATAAAAATATTTTCTTATTACCATTTTTTTTTATACTTTTTTATTAAAAAATATTTTTTTTATTACTAAACAAAATATTTTTATAAAAAATTACTTATAAACAAAAATAATAATCAAAATCAATAATTATTACTGCTGACTTTTTAGGCTCTCACGATCAATAATAATAAGGACAAGTAAAAACTACCCAGTGTTTAGCATCCAAATTAAACACACCTAACCGAATAATTTAATTTATTTGGGGTGTTGAGATTTTTATCTTAAATGATGTGTCATTGTAATTTCGGTTGATATTATTTTTTATAAAATTATAATATAAATTATTATTTATCTTATTTAATATTATTTTATTTAAGAGCTAAAAATTCGAGGTACCTGATATTATTCATTTATGTATATAATATTATAGTTAGAAAGTGGAATTATGCTATAAATCTTTTTCTTTTACTTTAGTTGTTTATATTTTATGATTGATTATAGTAAAATAACGTTTACTTTATTCAATACAACATTATTAAGAGCATATTCGACAATGACTTATAACTTTATCAAATTAACTTATAAGTCATTTGTCATAAAAAAATAAAAAAAAAGTGTTTGGCAATAATTTTTTTTTACTTTAAGACATATTTAAAATTCAATGTTCGTTTGACAATGTTGTTGCTAGCTGGGTTTGAGGTCATAATTTTTATTTGAAATTCCCCCCGTTAAATTCCATACTTGGGGCTTCTTAATCCTGAAACTGTTGTTGGCACAACATGGCCCGTAGATTTTAGTCTTCTCTCCAGTCAAATTGTTGATTTCTATTATTGTTTCAAGAGTGCATTCATTTTATCTTTCTACTCTATTTGTCTTGTCGCCCATTCACAAACATCTTACCTTTGTTTTTATGGCATGCTGCCTTTGATTGCTGATTACGTGCAAGATATATAAAGCATGGATCACTAGTTTTCTTATAAAATTTACTTCAATTTGCGTGGAACAATTATAGTAATTAATGTAAGTCAATCAAGTAGACTTGAGATCCTTTCAACTTTGTACACTCTTTTGCATAATCAGCAATATCCTCTTCAATCCCTGTACCTTCTTCTCGGGGGCTGTATTTATTTGGGACTGAATGGAATTGAATGATTGAATCGATCAGTCATTCAATACGTTTATTTTAAAGAAAAATAATCTAAATAGTTGAATCGGTCAATACTTTGAGTTGAATGATTAAGTTTAATTTTTTGTCTGAATGAATAAGTCTCATCTGAATGAAGTAAAAAAAAAAATTTAAAATATTAACTATTATATTAAGTAATATTAAATAAATTTATAACAACTTTGAATTTTTTCAGAGGAATAAAAATATATTATTCATATATTTCAGATATGTCAATTATCAAACAACTTTATTCATTTAATATTTAAAATTTTGTTTCATTCAACTTATTCAAATTATTTAATCATTTAAAACTATCTCATTCAATTTTAAATAAACACCTCCTAAAACTACCTTATATCCGCTACGAGAATAATTTCATTTTTTCTTTCCAAGACTTCATGTTTTACCCAATGTCGTCAGAATGTTTCAACATTTTTTCCGTTTTGTACTCTTAGATTTGTCTATATATAATATGTATATATATGAAGTATATTTCATTCATTTTTGCAAACACTGTTTGACTTGATTGTTTCGAGTACTTGCCTTTAATAACTTCTTATTTTCAAATAACTATAAAATTTATTTACTATTTATTTTTTAGTATTGAAATATTCAAATTTTTTTTAACTGTAAAATAAATATTATTAATTTAAAAAAAAATAACACTCTAAATTTTATAATTACTCTTAAATAAATATTATTATTAAATTATGTGAGACGGGATTTTATTATTCTCTATTCCGTCTCAAACTCACAAAAATGTTGAAGTCAATAAAATTGTAGTGATTATTATAATATGATACTGAATATTTATATCTTTTTATTAAAGTTATTTTTAGTAACTTTTATATTAAATTTTAACTCATAAATTATTATCAATCAAATATATTTATAATTATTTTAACTCAATTTTTAATTTATCAATTAATTTAATATCAAATACTTGTATTTATAAATTAATTTATATTTTAATTTTAAATTAATTTAAAATAAATCATTGTCAAACAAACTCTAAACCCCTTCTATTATCTTCAAAAGTGGCATAATAAGTTGACCAGTTTGTGATGTGGACCCATTCAAGACTCAACAGCTCACCCCTACAGGTATTGTATTTCATCATAGCATAGGTGACTTTTTATGCTATTTAAATCCAACGCGTGAAGTCAGCTCTAATCTCCATTGGGCTTTTTTCTTACCAAAAATATGCGTTTCCTAGGGAAAAATGGTTGATCGTTGTTCATTTATGCACATTCTACTAACGTGTGCAAGTCACGGACTTATTTAAATGGCAGTATATAAAATATATTTAAATATTATTATTATTATTACAAAATTTGAAATATATTATAATATATATTATTAATTAATTAACTCGTGCACTAATCACAAAATTTATAAATAATATAAAAACTCTAACCATATATGAATGCATATAAACGTTATTAGATTTAAGATTGTGTTTGATTGCATTTAAATATATTTTAACAGATTGTCTCTTAATATATTTTAATACATTTTTAACAAGTTATCTGAATAGTTCAGATTTAATTTTATATTTTAATGATTTAGAGGCATTTAAAAAGAAAAAAATTATCCTAATTTCAAACATTGAGATACATTAAGAGGTAAGCTATTAAGATACAATCAAACACAATCTAAGTAAAATTGAAAGATATTGTGAATATTTTTTGTTAAAATTTCTAAATCATCTTTAGTTATAATGTATTTAATATTTTATAGATTAAACCTTTAAAGAGTTAAAAGTATCCTTAATTAATCTTGCATAGAAAAATGATAGTAGTCGATTTGAGCGTGTGATTTAAAGTCATATATAGGGTTATAAATAGTAATCGAAAATTTATATTCGTTCGCATTTATATTCTATAAATAGGAAATATTATTTATATTCAAAGCAAAAATGATATATTTGTATTTAATTTTAAGATATTAATTCATAAATAAACGGATACAAATATAGATATAGACTTATTTGTATTCATTTAATATTCGATTATAAATATATCTAACGGATAGGGAATATCTGATATCCAAATTCCGATATTCAAATTCATATTCAAATACCTATATTTGAATTCGTATCTGAATACTTATACATATACATATATACCCGCACACACACACATTAATAATTTAATTATCAATAAGCATATATTAATTAGATACAATTTTTTTAAATAACATTCCTTACATATATAATAATTAATTTTTATTATTATACGAAAATTAATTTTAATAAATATGTCATTTTACTTTTACAAAATAAGAAATAACACTTTTAAATATGATATTAATAAATTATAATAAATTTATTTAATTTTAATTAATATATTTTTAATATTGTAACGTATAAAATATAAAAAATATATTATTTAATAAGAAAATTATATACTACAAGAACAAAACTATAGTTATTGGTTTGTTATAAATATTTTATTTTTAAAACTTACTTGCGAGAATAATAGTGAATGATGAATTAGTATTATCTTTCATTGAAAATATTATTAATTTAATACTTTCTCTAGAATGTTTAAGCTTTTATTGAGTTTTATAATCAATTATGAATGATGGTGTGCTTCACATTTTTCTCCCATTTATGATTTTGGATGTTTAATTAATATATATTTTTTAAACATTAAATGGTGATGGATAATTATTCAATGTTTTATTTTAATTTTTGTAAATAATTTGAATGAGTTGTTTATTAGGTAACTAATAAACGAATTCAGAAACCCGAATATTAAAATAATCTATTTATTTGATTAAAATAAATAAAAATGAATATTTTTTGTATTCGAATATTTTTTCAAATATAAAATACGGATAATATTTTTAAAGTCCATCAAACATCGAATATAAATACAAATAATATATTAGTTTTTTTTAATACAAATACAGACATCACTGTATTCAAATTTATATATATATATATATATATGTGTGTGTGTGTGTGTGTGTGTGTGTGTGTTAAAGCCCTTGTCAGAAAGTCTAAAATCTTTTTTCTTTCCTAATAAATTATTTCTAGAAGTAAGACATCATTTGTGAAGGATTTAATGATTGGTAAAAGTGTTAACTAACTTATCAAAATCTGTATACTATTATGAAAAAATGAACCCATGTATCTGTAAGACCCCGAATTTATGAAATACAAAATTTAATTTTTCTTCATATATATTTTTCCTGAAACAGTAAGTGGTTAAATTGACAGTTAAGGATGTTATATGCAAATTTTATTTTGACGGACAATATTCGTTTTGTCGGGGAATATTCGGGCCGTACGACGGCGCCGAAATAACAAATTATTTGTGGACCCCACAACGGAATATTTGTCGGATATAGAAAACGACAGAAGTAACCTTTTTAAATAAAAATAGCCAACGGTGTTAACTGTTAAAATACCGGTGATAAAAGAATAGTAGCATACGGTAATTTATGGTATTTTACTGTAGCATGCGGTACTCTACAGTAGCACACGGTATTGCATAATGTCTCATATTATTGGTCTGATAATTGACACCGTAACTGTTACGCATCATTGCATCGATAATTGTCACTGCATAATATTTTATATTATCAATCCAATAATTGTTGTTACACAGTATTTTGCATTATTGATTCAATAATTGTCATTACACTGTATTTCATATCATCGAGTCAATAATTGTTGGTGCACTGTAGTTTAAAATTATTGAATCTAATAATTGTCACTGTAGCAAATACACTATAATTTATATTATTAAATTAATAAAAATATGTAACGTGTTTCTTACATTATTGTGGTAACATTATTTTATATGTTGGACTCACAGGAAGAATAAATAAATAAATAAATAAATAAATAAAATAATTAATTTTACTATTTGAAATAGTAACGTGAATAGTGACGTGAATAGTAAGAAACATGTGGGACCCATTGTGGGGCCCACATGAAATGTGAGAAATGTGAGAATTTGCTGAAGAGTTGGTGGAGGCTGCGCAGCAGCCTCTGCTGAATTTTTTTTATTTCACCTACCGTGCATAGTAACTTCTTTTCTCCTATAAATAGCTTGTTCAGCTGAATAGAAAAATCACACCTAAAACATAGAATTTTTCTATAAGAATTTTATGAGTTTTCTCTGAGAATAGTAAGGCTATTTTGAGTGTTTGAAAGCCAAAAGGAGTGCAGGAATTTTTCAAGTAAGTCTTTTATTAAAGAGTAGTAATTTTATAAATTCCTATTTTTCACGATATTCACAAATCTTCCTTTAGAAGACTCTTCTTTGAGAAGATTCATTTTTAAAAGCTTTCTTTGGAAGATTTATTTTGGAATATTATTTTTAAAACTATTTTAAAGTTGGTATTTTATACTACAAAAATTATGTTAAATATATATAATTTTGATAGTTCATAATATATGAGTTATCATACACTTTGAAGTTTACATGTTGTAATTACTAATTTTATTATAAATATATAGGTTGATCAATCTCATTTAAATCAATATCCAGTCACGTGTTAAGGTAAGAAATGTCATTTTTTTACACTCTTGAACTTGCTACGGTAAGGGATATTATTTTCTTTCATACTCCTGAATCGAAACTTATTATGGAACTATTGCTTCTATAATTCCTGAAAATATTATATGATCCATAATAGTTGAACTTCATTATTTCAACTGAACCTTCCTATTTTCTGAATCTTTCTATTGAACTGTAACCGTTATTCTGAACTGAGAATCTTGAATAACATTTTTAAATTTCACTCCACATCATGTTGACAATTTGGACATTATTTGAATCTGCACAAAGTAAACTTCCGATACTTATTGTTTATCCTGTTTCTTCTGTTCATCAATTGTATCACTATTATTTGTACTAATCATCAAGAATCAAGCTGTTGTGAATATCTGTGGCCGGGGGCACAGATGATAGGTTAAAGGCGATATATTAGGTTAAAGGCGATACATCTGTTCGGTGTCTTTTATGGCACGTGGTGAAAGTTCTCTTTGGCCCGTAGTGCATAGATGAACTGTTGTTTGGTATGATTATGACCAAAGGCTGAATCTGGTATAATCATGACCGTTGTTGTTATATTGAAAGTTCTCTTTGGCCCGTAGTGCATAGATGAACTGTTGTTTGGTATGATTATGACCAAAGGCTGAATCTGGTATAATCATGACCGTTGTTGTTATATTGAAAGTTCTCTTTGGCCCGTAGTGCATAGATGAACTGTTGTTTGGTATGATTATGACCAAAGGCTGAATCTGGTATAATCATGACCGCTGGTGTTATATTGAATGTTCTCTTTGGCCCGTAATGCATAGATGAACTGTTGATTTGCATGATTATGACCAGGAACTGTGAATTTGTATTATCTTGACTAATGGTATTTCAGATGATAAAAGTTGATGATGTTTTTACGAAAAAGAGAAGCGCGTGGACATTATAGTCTACATTATTCTTCTAATAGATTGCTCATTCCGCCGCTATTATTGATCTGAACATTGTTCAAGAATTTAACTGCAGTTTTTTGATATACACCTTGTATTCTGTTGTATTCTATCAAGAACTCACATGTTGAAGGCTAATGATAATTTATTCGTCATTATCTTAGTCATGATATTTCTTACTGGGCTATTTGAGCTCACCCTTTCTTTTGTTCCATTGTTTTTCAACAGGAGATGAAAACGTAACAGGGTATAGCCGGGGGATGGAGTGAGAGTCTGAGGAATAGCTGTCGTAGTCTTCACGTGTTGTAAAATAGTGTGGCAATAATAGTGAAGACTTAGTTGTGTATTATTATACACTGTATTGTTGTACGTTGTGCTTTGTTGTAATAATTTTGTTGTAGTCTTTTGACGATTCAAGTTTGGGCTGTGTGGGCCTAGATTTGGGGGCGTCACAGTATCAACTGAGTTATTTCAGTGAATTTTAAAATTAAATTTTTATAGATATCGTACTTTTAAATATAAAACTTGATTGTATAAGTTGTCCAGATATACAATTGAATGTATTATTTGTTATTTACAACTATAATTCCTTCTTAGAAAATATATAAATATATATTTTATAAAGTTTTAAAATACAGTTTGTATGTGTCATATTGTTAGTTACTTATGAACTTGTAGTATAATTTTTTATCTTGTTTTTAGTTTTATGAAAAATTAGTCGTACTAGAGATCCGAAAGGTAGGCAATACACTGTGTAGGAAAAATAAAAAATAAAAATAAATAAAGGAGAAAAGGTTATGAAAGAGCAAAAGAATAAAAATAGATATGAGAGAAAAAATAAAAAGATAAAAACATCGACACATTCTCAACAATGCAAGTATTTTTTCTCCATTCCCTGAATAATATATTCCTTTCATTTTGAATTATAAAATTACAATTAATTTTTTAAAAATTAATTTGAGATATTTTTAAATTTAAAATTGACATAGTTTATTTAAGTTCTTAAAATAATAAATTTTATAAGTAGTAATATTTTTTAAATAGTTTATGATATCCAGAATTATATTGACATAAATTAAATGAATTTAATTTAATTTTAAATTTTAAAATATATAAAATTATTTTTTTAAAATTAATATTAATATTATAATTTAAAAGTAATATAAAATAGATAATATAAGGAGAGAAAGAGATAGATGTGTATACTTGATTGTAGATAGGTAGCATAAACACCAGTAATATACACACAAGTAAAGAAAATTGACATTTTTTTAATTATAAAAAAGATTAAAAAAAATGAGAGCACGGCATTGACGACAAACGAGGAAAAAGAATAAGCGAATATTGATATGCAACACTGGTTCATGTTGTAATGTTGTTTATTTGGAGACTAAACTCGACCGGGTCAACTCGGACCCCTTTCTCCTGTTCTCTTTCTCTCTCCTCATCTCCTTCCGTAGAAAAACCTAGAACCTCCGATATCTAGATACACTTATTATAGCTATAAATTTACATACACAAGGGGAAAAGGGATTTTTTGTAATATTAACAATATTATTATTATTGTATAATTAGTCAAATGTCATCGGAGATCGAGGTCGTTGACGAGGTGGAAACGAGAGATGCGGCGGCGTCAACGACGGCCAGCGGAGGCGGAGTCGAGGAAGATAATTTGCGGAACGATGTTTATACTGCGGCGGCCTATGGGGATATGGAGAAGCTGCAGAGATTGGTGGAGAGCGAGGGTTGCTCAGTATCTGAGCCCGATGGTCTTGGCTACTACGCCTTGCAATGGGCTTCTCTCAACAATCGTTCTGCTGCTGCTCAGTATATCATCGAGGTCTCCATCTTATTTTTCAATTCAGTTCTCCCTCCCTCCTCTCTATATATAATTGTAACTTTTTTTTTTCTTACAAGAGCTTTTGTTTGAGCTGCAAATTTTGATTTACTTGATGAGCTTTCTGTGCTCTAGTTGACTTTTTTTAATGTAATCTAGGGGTATTGGCAATGATCATTTGGACTCAATGCTTGTAATTCTATATCTGTAGTCTGTTATTATATTCAATGGAAGTTGTTTGAACTAAGAAAAATGTGCAAGTTTAAGTTGTGAAAATTACAATTTGAGGAGATATTTAGTTCATGAAAAACATAACTAAGCTAAGGTTGTTTTTTTTTATTAATTTTTAAATTTAAAATTATCTTTGGCTATTTGATTGTGATGGATTGAACATTGAAGTGTGTATGGCAGGATCTACATTGTCTTATAGTTCTTGTGTAATTTTTTTTTGACAGCATGGGGGAGATGTGAATGCTGCAGATCATACTGGGCAAACGGCATTACACTGGAGTGCAGTGCGGGGAGCTGTTCAGGTTGCAGAGCTCTTGCTCCAAGAGGGTGCTCGCGTTAATGCTGCTGATATGTATGGATATCAGGTTGGGATTTCTTCTGCAATCACTTTCTTGATTCTTCATTCTCAAAGATTGTGTAGCATCACTTTGTGGTTCATTGTCTACTTATCAACAAAATGTTGCTCAATGTCTAATCCACATTTCTAATAGGAGACGTACAATTATATAATTTGCCTTCTTGAAAAAGATATTTATGGCAAGCACCACTACTGCTACTTCTCATTTGGTAGGTTTGCATTTGAAGCTTCAACCATATTTTCCAATTTGATGGAGTTGTTACTGCAGTATTTCACTTCTAAGTCCCGTGCATCCTGTGCTTCGATGCTGGGACTGAAAATATATATAGAGAATTTTAATTACAGATTCGATCTAAGGATCTGATGTGAGTCTATGAGCGCAGACACGCTGTATAGCCTGGGCTGATCATTTTAAGATGAATTTAATAAAACACTAACTGCAGCGCACTTATCCAAAAAAAGGTTAGGGCCAGTTACTGCAGTGTCATGGCACTACTTAAGTAATAAGCAGATGCAGTTTTCTACACCTAATGTAGTGGGTGGTCCAATTGGTGCCTCAGTGTATATTTTGCATTTCAACGCGTCATGCAAATTTTCTTATATATATATATATATATGTACATATTTTTTTATAACGTTATTTATTTTTTTCTATGCGCAAGATATGGTTGGATATGTGTTTTTCTGATATAATTTATTTTAGGAAATAATATTATATGATTTTTGTAATTTACTCTACTGCTAACATGTGTTTAGGTTCTAATGATTGAACTGAACTCAATATCATCGTGTTGTGCAGCCTGTGGGCATGTGTGACTTCATTAGCTCTTCCTGAAAATGTTTGATTGTAGGTTTAGTGTACAGAAAAGAAAGCAACCAAAGTTTTGATGAGATGCCTACAGCCGACAAATATCGATTGGTGTTTTTTTGAATGCTAGAGCATTCATATTGGACATTTGAAGTTTTCTAATATTTATTTTTTAGTTTATTTATAGATCTTGGTTGGAGCTTATTTAAAAATGAAATACTAAAAAGGATGTTAAGCATGACAATATATGTTTGTGTGATTTTTTTTTTGAAACTTATAAAAAAGAAAGTTTGCGTAAATACATTTTTTGAATATGGTCAAAAGTAGTTCGAATGTTCTGTCGTTAATGGTTTAATGTCTGGACGCAAGCT
Organism: Hedera helix; assembly: GCA_947179155.2. Taxonomy (NCBI): domain Eukaryota; kingdom Viridiplantae; phylum Streptophyta; class Magnoliopsida; order Apiales; family Araliaceae; genus Hedera; species Hedera helix. Next base: position 52,609,994 of record OX359266.1, on the reverse strand, counting down.
AGTTATAAACACACACACATATAAATTGTGTAGTAGTTTTTAATTATATATATATATATATATATATATATATATATATTTTGATGAAATTAAGCTAGTTTTTCCACGTATAGACAGTTCTATAGATAAATTTTTTTCTCAGTGTCTATGTTCTTCTTCGTTATCCATGTAGTTTTGATTAGCTGGAGTGGTAGTTCGCAATGATTTTGGCTGGTTGGTATCAGATAACAAAGTGCATCTCTCAAGCACTCTGCTTATGACCCTCCTCAACCTGAATTCACATGTAAATTCATCTTTTTAGCTTCCATCCTTGAGAGGTTTGTTATCTAAGCGTATGATGAGTAAAATATAACTACATGAGTATCTACTTAGGTTAATGTCTTGAAGATTAAGCTCAAAATTTGACAACATGAGTACAAGTTAAATTCAGGTTGAAGGATTAAGGAAGAGAAGAACTGAAGAAGAAATCATGAATTGAAAAATTATCTGTATAACAAGGAAGTGGATTGTTTGGGTTTCAGAGCCATGTGAATAGAGCCGAAGCGGAAGCAGTGTGCACAGAATAGTAGAAAAAGAAAATTGCAACAAGAGACTTTTACAGCTTGAATCACCCTTTTGAAATCTAGACCGCTGTGTGGTTGCTAATTAGAAAACAGGGTTAATGTTACGTAACCTGAATTGATGATACAATTATCTAATGCAAGTTACGCCTGAAAAGAATTAAAATTTTGCGAGGTAGCAACTCACAATGAGCACCTGAGCTTTCAAAACATTACCTTTTAAAATAGATACCAGATTTACTGTAGTGTCTTACATAATATTTAGTTTACCTTGATATTAGACTATTGTAGTATACTAAATTTTCCAATGTAGCCTTGTCTAAAGGTTGGACCTGTTTGCTTGAGTGGAATGAGCATTTGGTCTATCTTGAAAGTTTATGATTGAAAGGGGTGAATGAAAATGGAAACTTTCCTTGTATCATGGAAGGTATAGTCCTGCATCTTGTGTATCCCGTTAGGCTCTGGTATAGTTATTACTATTTTTTAACGTAACTTATTTCTTATCTTTTTTTTTTCTTGCGTGCCTTCTTCTGTCAGTTCTGTGTAGCCCTTAAGTTTTTTCTATCCGTGAGTGCAACAGTTATATTTTGGTGGTGAATTTTGAGCTGATATTTATAATCATGACTTTATTGTAGACAACGCACGTCGCGGCGCAGTATGGTCAGACAGCATTACTTTATCACGTTGTTACAAAGTGGAATGCGGATCCTGATGTTCCAGACAATGATGGACGAAGCCCTTTACATTGGTAGTATAACTGTTACATACATTAAAAAATAGACCTCTGTAGTGATGAAAGTGTTATTTTGTTCTTATATGTGATGGGGATGGATGTATCTGTTTATTACTATTCAAATTTCTTATTAATTTTGTAAATGTGCACTGAAATAGTTGTTTTCTATCAAATGTGGTGAACAATGCACAAATTTTTATGCCATGTTTCACAGAGCATTTGAACATTGTTTTTACCTTAATGTTCCGCTTCACACCAGTTAACTTGCCTGGTGATTTAGAAAGCACAAACACTTTTAGGAGTAGAAAACTACAGATGTTGGAGACTGGCACTACAAGCTCCAAATTTGTGCCAACAATTTTTCATGCCTTTGCAATTTAACTAAACATTTCTTTGGACACGAGGAGAACACTTCTGGGTATACTTTCCTACAATTGACTGACAAATTTAGGTTTGACTTTCTTTAATCATATGCGTGAGTGGTATAACTTGTAAAAGAGATCGAAAGATAGGCTTCTAATAACTAACATAGGACAATATAATGAAGTATTGGGTAAAAAGGGTGAGAGAGAGAGAGTAGTCATTATAATTATGTGTGTCATATTAATAAAATCTACACACTATCCTTACTATTTCCTGAGCTTTAAGATTTGTTTATCTTGTCTCTCTCTCTCTTACTCTATATATATATATATATATATATATATAGAGAGAGAGAGAGAGAGAGAGAGAGAGAGAGAGAGAGAGATAGAGAGAGAGACTAGTCATTATAATTTTGTCTATCGTATGAATAAAATATGCAGAGTCCTTGAGATTTCGTGGGATTGAAGATTTATTCATCTTGTTGTTATGATTCAACCAGGGGACGTATAATTTCTGTTTTCCTTGTGAAAACTTTTATGTGTGCATGACATCAATGAGTTGGGTCCTGAAATCAACCAAATTATTTTTATTTAACAGATGACTTATTCCTGCTTTTCTTGGGGAGAAAAAAAAAAGACTTTTCCCTTGTGTTGCCTAATGTAATGTTGATAGTATTGATGGATATTTTTGAAAAACTGTAGGGCTGCGTATAAAGGTTTTGCCGATTGTATACGTCTTCTTTTATTTTTGGACGCATATAGAGGACGCCAGGACAAAGAGGGTAAATTTCATACTCTGCATTTATCTTGTTTGGAAGTTTTTATAACTGAATTGTATAATTAAATAGCAAGTGAAATTTTTTAAACCTCAACTTTGCATGCATGATTGTATTGTTTAAACTTTCTTTTACACCTTTGTAATTTTAGGTTGTACCCCTCTCCATTGGGCTGCTATTAGGGGGAACTTAGAAGCATGCACGGTATTGGTGCAGGCTGGAAAGAAGGATGATTTGGTTGTGACTGATAACACTGGGCTTACACCAGCACAGCTTGCATCTGATAAGAACCACAAACAAGTTGCCTTTTTCCTTGTAGGTATTCCTTAATAATTGTAATCAAGTGAGTTTCTTTGAAAATAATTTGTTTAAATAAACGTTTGAAAGGTCTATACTACCACTCTTAAGACATGATACCAACTTAGGCAATGGTGTTTCTTTATTACTTCTGTCCTAATACATAGAATTCCATTTGAACAAGTACTGGTTTAAGTGAAAAGTAGTTCTTTAAGTTTGTTGCTTCCTTAATCATGATTACTTAGTTCAAGTATCTGTATGTATGTATTTTCGCCTTTCTATCCTAATTGTTTGTCAGAGGCCTCCTTTATTATAGGGTTTTCTACTTTTCTTGTGTACGAGTTCCTCTGGAATTGTGCATGCTCAGACAAGTTTTAGGTTTTTTAGCTTAATGGAGAAAATTCGTTGTATTGATTGTGTTCTCCTTCCCCAACCTCACTCTTTTGCACTGTCCTATTTTAGACAGACCTATATAACATGTTCATCCTCTCTAGAGTTCAGGCCTTGGGTGTGTTGCTACTGTGTAGTTTTTATCTTTTAGAATAATTTTGCGGTGAACTGAGCCTGGCCCACTCCATTTGCATTTCGCTCTAAGTATTGATAGCTCAAGCAGCATGTATAATATATTTCAATGTTTTTGTAGATAGATGTTTGATGTTTTGCAAATATTACAAGGAGAATATTGTCGGGAGTATATTGTAAATATTCTTTTTGTCTCATGCTTGATTCAGTCTCTGTATTGGCTTTTTACATTTTTTGCAGTATTTGAAGGCTCAGGCACAATGTTATATATAGTTAGTTATATTTTGTGATGTTCTAATTCCAACATCTTTCTTTCGCAGTATTTATTCGAAATTACAATTCTCTTCCATGAAAGGGAAGGGGGGGGGGGGGGGGGGGGGGGGGGTTTAACAACTTCTGTTAGCAATATTCTATAGATTTGGCCATTGGTTTTTATTAGTACTCAAAAACAACCCAATGACCAATATAAAAATTAGCACCAATACCTTGTAATTTTTTCCCCACTCTTAAAATGGATTTACTTGCATTTCTCATGAGTAAAGAAAATATGCTCTATATTTACTCTATGATGAGTATAACACCAGAGATTTGTTATATAGACTTGTTTCACAAATCATTACTGTGTTTTTTCTGCATGTGGAAAGTCAACTTTATCAATGTCCTCAACTTTTATGTGAGTTTCTTTACAAATATCAAGTTTGTTAATAATAATTGAAGTTCTGTTTCTAGTCAAAGATATACTAATTTGCTACCTCAAGACATCAAAATTTGAATAACTTTTAATGAATATGTGAGTTTGTTGTTTCTATCCTTGGGTACCTGTAATTCATAAATGGGAAAATTGTTATTCTTAGCTAGTAGTCTTGTAGCAACTCTTCTCATATGTCATATTCGCTGCATTCATCGTCTCTATTATGTATCCTACTATCGCCCTTGCTATTATATATCATTTGACGAATCTGGTTCTTCAGGGTAATGCGAGGAAGTTGCTTGACAAGCGTTGGGACGGAAACGGTCGCCTCGGACAACTTTCAAAATTAGGGCTTGCGCCAGTACTTTGGTGTATGATCTTACTGCTACTTGTGACCTATGTTCACTCAGTCATCATGGGTATGATCTCTTAAACTGGGGTATTTTTGTGTTTAAAAAGAAAAAAGAAAGGGGCAGAAGAAAGAATTGTTTTTTTCTTTCTTTCAATTGATTATATTCTATTTTGGCTGCAGCGTCAAATCTGCCAAATTTGACAGTTGGACTTGGCCTTCTTGCGTGGTTGGGTGTTTTCTTGGCAACTTCTGGATTGATTTTCTTCTATAGGTGTAGCAGGTATGCCCTATGGAATTTTGCACCAAGGGCAACTTCTGTATGATTGATGTTTGGCATACTGGCAACATGATTTTATGATTTTAAATTCGTAATAGATATCGTCTTCTCATTTTAATCCATAATCCTTCTCATCTTTATTTTCTAGAAGTTAGATAAGGTGGTAATATGGTAGCACAGTTGATTGATAACATGTTTCAAATGTATTTTCCCCTGTTTGTTCTCATTTTTCTTTGATGTTTGCTGCTTCGGAAAATGAAATAATGAACAGCATAATGAGTCAGTAGTTCTTGTATCCTTATCTGTGGCTTTTATGAGTATATTTTGCGCAGTTGGACTTTTACCTCTAAATCTTTGAAGATAAAGAGTAGCAGTGCGATGCAAGTTGTAATGCGAATCTGTGATTTTTTAAGAAATATAGATTATAGACTGTTATAATAGGAACATTGTATATCATATCTATATACTGGGAAAATTGTAATAAATGCACAAGTTGTTTGAGTTGCTTGCTGTGATGCTGGTCTTTAAAACTTTAGTATTGTATAAAGATTTCCCATGTAACTAACTTTAGTATTGTATAAAGATTTCCCATGTAACTTTTTCCAGTAACAGAATTCTTTAGATTCACAGTACCCCCATGACATGTGTCTTGGCTATTGCATTCACTTCCTTAATTTTAAAAGTGAGATATCTCACCATCATGCTGTAATCTGTTTATTTCAATTTCTGTGGTGCTTTAATTTATTTTCAGATTCTTCTCGATGTTCTTCATAGTGGTGTTCAACTCGAATTTTCTGATGCAAATTTGTGTGGACTTTTTCATGTATTAACTATGAAATGAGTCGTGCTATTTAATTAACATTCAAATACTCTTTCTTTTATCTGCCCTCAAAGTCAGTAACTTGTTGTTTTCTTTTACACTCTAGCTTCAGGGTTCTTATTAGCAACTTTGTTATTCTAGTTGATTACTCCGTTCATCTCAATTTACTTGGAACACTTTGCACAAAGACTAAGAAAACTGGATGCTTTGATATTATATTTCAACTGTACTCTTAATGGACCCCGCAACATATACTTCTAATTGTTCTCTCTTATAACAACTCAAGTGGGGCCCAAAATTAGTCGCCATCATGATATTTTATTCATTAGAAATTGTTAATTGTATAAATTCATGCGAGACAAAAGCTTAGCTTGCTTGGTTTTGGAATATCCAAAAAGGAAAGTATGATAAGTAAATAGAGAAGAGGGAGTTCCCCCCCCTCCCAAAAAAAAACCAAACAGTTTTCTACCTCACTTCATTCCGGTGCTGTCAAAATTAGTTATTCTGTGTATTATTGACCTATTGCAGTAAAGGATTTACTTAGAGGCGATTGATTACCCTTTTGTTAACACACTAGCATGCCTATCACTTGGACTAATTATGTCCAACTTGCAGAATGAGAAAACTTAGCCAGCAATCTGATGTTGATGATAGATAGATCACATTTAACTGCACATTCTTTAATTTGTTATCTTTCATAATCAATTTTGGTAGCATTTTTTGTTTTTTTGAAGTTATTCTCTGTTTTGACCTTTGGTTCTATTTTTGTTTTTTAGCAAGGATCCAGGTTACATCAGAATGAATGTGCATGATCCCCAAAATATGAAGGATGATGTAAGTAGGACTTTTATTTTAAAATAATTATCCTTATCTTTGATTGAATTCATTTCTACTAGGATCTGTAGTTTGGCCAACGGTAATGTAATTATTTGGACTGATTTAATCCTCAATATATTTTGCTACTTTCTTTGCATTTTTTCTAGCTTGGTTTTGAATATTGTGCTTTGCTTACTGAAACACGCATGTCCTGAAATCTTTCAAAATGTTTTCCACTTGATTATATTTTTCTAGGAACCTTTGTTGAAGATTGAAATTGGCAATCCTGCTTTGCTGGCCGGCAATTGGTCTTTGCTCTGCTCAACTTGCAAGGTGCTCTCTACTTCTTGTTCAACAGCTTGTTGAATCCTTAGTTAGCATTCCTTATTCCTTGATTGATTTGTAATGGGCTTTTTTTTAAATTATTTTTCATCAGATTGTCCGGCCTCTTCGTGCAAAGCACTGTTCCACCTGTGATCGATGTGTTGAACAATTTGACCATCATTGTCCGTGGGTATCTAATTGTGTAGGCAAGGTGTGTGACCTTTAGAGTGAGTTTCATTTTTGGATGTTCATTTCTCACTTTAGGTGTGGCGAAAATTTGAAATTAATGACATTTAATCTGTGTAGCAAACAAAGAATATATGACCAGATTGAACGTCCTATATTTTTCAGTTCCTTAGCAATGCACACACAAATAATACATCAAATACAAACTTGCTGCACTCTATGCATTTAGATCAATAATAGCTAATGCAGATCTGTTCAAATACTTGTTTGGGGCTTCAGTGCATTCCAACCTGTTTTTTTCCCTGTATATATTAACTGTGGGAGATTGGGTTTCAATATCTTTTATCAGTTCAGTACCCCATAATATTCTTTGATTGGAACTACTTTTAAATCTTCATTCTGATCTTCTTGTAGTACTCTTGCTTATTATGTATTTTTGAGAAATTGTTTATTTATTTATTTACAGAAAAACAAATGGGATTTCTTCTTGTTCCTTACGCTAGAAAATTTTGCTATGCTTATAACTGGTGGAATTGCTCTTACAAGTAGGTCCCTTTATTTTTCTTGTCCTTTTCCCTTTTTCTTTCTGCTCATCATGTTATATTTCAAACCTAAAGAAACCTATTTTTTCCTTTAATAGGTATTTTGGCTTTGTCTACTGATTTTTTTTTTGTATGCAGGAGTTTTGACCGATCCATTGGCTCCATCTTCTTTTGGGGAATGGTTGAACCATGCTGGAAGTCAGCACATTGGTGCTGTAGCATTTCTGATTCTTGATGCTTTCCTATTTTCTGGTGTGGCAGTCTTAACTGTTGTACAAGCGTCACAGGTATGCCTCTAGTTTATCTGGTTGCAACAATGTCGGCAAGCTTGCTGATTACTTTGCTGTTGATGCATTTCTGCACTCTCTTTTCGTGTATATACACGATGAAGTGACATCTTCTACATTACACCACAATAGGCAACATAAGTGGTGCAAGGCTAAATAATGAAGCACAAATTAGAAATTGCTGACCTATAGACTGCAGTTTATATAGGAGTATGTTTGTTGTTTCTAGTTGCTTTATATACATCTATTATTTCTCTTGTTTGGAGGTTGAATCTGTAGTTCTTCCTTGAAAATTGACCAAGGTATAGTATGAGAGACTTCTGAGCTTTACGATGTACTCTCCACATTTGACCCTGTTGTTATGTGCAGCGACCCTTAGTAACTATTATCGATGTATTAGTAAAGCTTTTAATTATTTGTGGCTCATGACTAAGAGCTCTGATGCCATAGTGCAGGTAGGCTTTGTGGTATGAAAATTACATACTTCCTTCTGTGGTGATTTGGTTTTGTTCCTTTTGTGTTGTTATCATTGTTCAGTACCTTGATGCCAACACTGTATTAAACTCTGTGGGGGCACCACCTCTTATGGAACTTGAGCAGTTCTGATATCCCCTTCAGCTTTTAAGGAATTGTCAAAGAAACTCCTTCGAGAGATTCTCCATAAGTTTTTACTATACTGAAGTCAAACAAAAGCTTTAGAAAGCATAAAGCACTTTTGCACCTATGAAGGTTTTTTTTTTGTCTCTCTTCTACGTAGGTTTTAGGCTATCTGGAATTTTAAAGGAACTTGTTACAGTCATCTTTGTTGCATACGGTTTGACCAAAAAAGTTCCAACAATCTAAAAATGTGTCAACCATCACTTTCAGTTAGTGGAGGCAATTCTCAGTATACAGTTGCTAGATTTCCACATCTTTTTCATCTCCAGTTCTTCAAACATTACTTTAGTTCTACTTGTCATCATTAACATTTTCATTTTCGAACTTCTCATACTTTTGCAACTTCTCTAAATGTTGTTATAGATTAGTAATATTTTTTGAGCTGTCCTTTTCATGTTCCGTGAATAATTAAATATATTACTGTTTCAAATTAGCGTTGCATATGATCATCCCTCTAATTTTTGTGAGATTGCATCTTGCTGATGTTAATTTATTCAGATCTCTCGTAATATTACAACAAATGAATTAGCCAACGCAATGCGCTATAACTACCTTAGAGGACCAGGTGGTCGGTTCAGAAATCCATATGATTATGGCTGCAAGAGAAACTGTTCTGATTTTTTGATAAAGGGCTATAATGAAGATGTGGAGTATAATGAAGAATCATCACGTTCCGAGGGGATTGATATGATGCAAATGACCAGAAACTCAAATCTGCAAAATGGGGCGTCTGGCCAGTCTAATCAAACTAATGGAAATAGCCATGTCGCAATCAGTGTGAACACAAACGCGAATTCTAGGCATGGCCATGTACATTCTTCACACTGTAGCCATAATGACAGCGCTAAAAATGGTTTGGTTCCGTTAGGATTGGGTGGTCTTGGTCTAGGAGGAAGTTCTACCCGTTTGTGATAGCGTCATGATTCAGTACTAGTGTGTTTGGAACTGCTCATGATTCAATACTAGTAGCTTGAAAATCCCAGTGTGTTTGGAACTGCTCAAGATTCAGTTCTAGTAGCTTGAAAATCATCCCATTGTGTTTGGAACTTGCCGATAAGCACACGTTGGGTTTAGCTTCTGTAATTCATTTGGTTTGGCTATTGCTCATAGTTCCTTCTACTAGCCTAGTGATGACCCAGGGATCAAAAGGTATACTACAGCGAGTCCCTCATGTATGGTCATTGTTGAAATTTGTTCCACATTTTTGTTTGTAATCCTCGAGGCATTTATTTTTCTCCATTTATGTACAAAAATTTATTTGGCTTGGACTCCGAGGACCGTTGTCAGAGGAAAAAAGAAAAACATTTGATTTAGAAAAAAGGGGTTATGATTTAAAATCTAAATACTCTCCAAACAGTGTATAGTAAAGCTGAGAAATGATGCAGTTGAATAAAATAAAATATCACAATACTCCTCTGGGGTTTAAAATGTTCACTTTTAAAATAAGTTTATTTACATTTACACTTTGAAACTCCACTGCGAGAATATTATTGTGTTCCACTGGTATCATTTGGTAATTGTTTTTTCTATTGTTGTTATTATATTGGCCATTTTACATAATTAATTAACCAATATAATGTTTAGTGCCTCAAGTATGGTATTCATTTGGAAACTTAGCATTAATTACGACAGCACGCAATTTAACATTTTAAAATAACATTTTAAACCAAATATTTACTGTTTTTAGACATCTAGTTTTCTATTGTTATTATATTTGTTGCCCTATTTTCTTTCAGAAACTAAAGGTATTATGGGGGAGGTGATGTGGGTAAATGCAGAAACTAACAAAAAAAGATATTTTAATGATCTTCTACGTTTTGATGAGTTTAGTGGTGAAGCTGAAGATAGCACTAGCACATGATGTGGATAAATAAACCTGCAGAAAATGTTCAGGACATAATGAGATATTACCCAAGAATGAAATGTTTTAGATAAGATAGATGCTGTAAATTCAAGTCCAAGAGTGAGTGAGTGATCGAGTAGGCGAATGCATTATCTTATCTTAGGGAATGAATGTTCACCTAGCACAATATCGAAATTATAGGCATCACCATGTCATGTGGGAGAGTTGAGTTCATGCAGACGCCGCCTCTCTGCTTCCTCCTACATATGAATGCCCTTCTTCATATTTTCCTCCGCACTATTATAAAGCTGAATAACATCTGTAGAAGGCCGTGTTTCCAGATCAAAATTGGTGCCGATTGCATAATAATGCCAAGAGAGTTTTGCCTGCTCGAACTGCTGCTACCCTAGAGCTACAACTCCTTCATAAAAATCTGGTTTAATTCTCAGTGCTTCTTCATATCTCTCTCCTGCTTTTGAATATTCCTTCTGTGCCCAATCAAATGCATTTTCAACCTGTACAATTACAGACTCTTTCGAATCATCTTCAGTAACGTACACCCTCTTCCTTGCCCTAGACATGTGGACATTCCCCCAACTGAACAAGGCCAGAGCTGCCATCTCTTGGAACTTGTCTGACGCTGTGTTGGCAATTTCTCGGGCTTCCTCACTTGTAACTGTCTCCCTCTATAGCCTCGGGGCTTGATTCCAAGATCATGAAGATCCAAATACCCATCAGAAGTAATGTATGTTGTAACATGTACTAGCCATGCCAAGTCGAGTTAAAATTAATTGTTCTGGCCAATACTCTTTTTTCCCTATACAATTATTTGTACTTGCTACTCGGTCCAACCTCCTAACAATTTGGGACAGGGCTAGTATTTTATGTCTGCCACTCCAAAGTTAGCTCATTATCCCAAATTCTGTCAACTGGTTAGATCAAAAGTGGAAGAAGGGAAGCTCCCCGAGTCCTTCCATACATTTATCATGCTATATTCTAGTTTTTGATCTACATACATCACTTTAAAAAACAATTATTAAATTATTTTAAGAATATCTTAACCATTTATTTTATATTTTCAAACTCTAGACCATCTTATTCTTGGATTTTTAGACTTGGTTCAAGTTTTATATTTTTGTTTTAATTATCATGATGACTTTGTCCTAAGTTTAAATTTGGAAACTGAAAATTGAGGGAAGGAGTTGGGAGAAAAAACTTATCTTTGCTATAAAATCACTTATTGATTGTGTTATCATGCACAATAAAAAGAGTTATTATTACTAGACTTGTATCCTTTTGTTTTAAGATATCATAAAATATTTGTGACAACTACAAAACCAATATATTTTGATAAGAATAGACCATATTACCCTATTATACACACGAGTAGTAGATTTTTTTTCGGTGTAGTCGTGTAGATATCATCATGTCAAAGGGAGATGAGAAGTAATGATCTACCGATAAACTGGCCAAAATAATAATAATAATAATAATAATAATAATAATAAATTCTCCATGAAATTTGTGCCAACTTGAGGTGGCAACATAACTTGTGATAAACAATAACAATAATAAAAATTAAGTGATAAAATTTGCATGTATCTTTGGCAAAATTCTTAAATTCGACTAAGCTTGATGACTCTCTAAAAACATATTGTTGCCTTAACTAGTTATGGCCCAAAATCACACAGCCAAATAAAAGGTTCATCCTGTTATTTCACTAGTATATTATATATAATAACTGGCATGAAGTCATTTATCCAATTAATTAGAAAAACTAATGTTATGGGCCAGTGCAAAATCTCATATAAATAGAAAAGATGATGTTAAAGATAAATACTATTGCAATAAAAGTTTATATATTTATAAAAAGGATCCGATTAGTTGATGTAAATTATTTTTCCTAGGAGAACATTGAGAAGAACTATCCCTTCTCCTTCAAACCCTGCAATGAGCCCCGTCCCTGTACACAAGTTATATGCTGCACGCACTCTAGGTTAGATGTAGCTTCTGTTCACTGTGAAGATGAAACTGACTCAATATTCTCTGCAGAATACAGCAAAGCCAAGTACTCATTTATAGCATCACCTTCTTTTGTAACTTCAATGTCATAGTCTGACAAAGCATCCCCTCTTTGCAGTTCTTCGGTAAGTTCATCTTCCATCTCCACGTCTCGCTCCTCTACTTCATTCATAATACTTGATGAACCTCCAATACTACCATCAGCAGCATTAGACATTTGACCAATGCCTGATGACCCAACCTCGGCACTCGAACCATCTGTGCCACCATTGTTGGCCACTGGCAGAGAAGTATTTGCATTCCCATCGGCTGCTGCTTCTGTTCCATTTGGATAGCTTTGTCCAGCAAGTAGATGGTTCAACGCTTCCTCTTCAGTGCCATATGCATTAACAGCAGCAACCACTACAATCAGCCAAAAAACTTTTCACTAGGTGGCAGGACAACACAGGATATGATTGCATGCTCACAAAAGTTTACAATTCCTGAAAGTAATCAACTATTGAAATATGGGCAGTACCGAAATTTCAATAAAATCTACCATATTTATTCTAATTCAGGCGGATGTGGATACTTGTTAATACCATCACTCAGACCGTGGTGTTGGCCCGAGGATTTCCACAGATTTCTGGACTGTGGCCAGAGTAGAGTTCGAGATTAACCAATGTGACCCCCGCCTTGTTTCTGTTCAGTGGCTGTAAAGGATTCTGACATAATGATCTAAGAGTAAATTTTCCCTCAATGGGCCTGCTAGACCAAGGGAGTGTTTGATAAAAACTGAATGAAATAGTTCTAAATGTTTAAGTAATCTAAATGAGCTGAATGAAACTGAATTCTGAATACAGAATGGAAAAAAATTGTTTGATAATAAACATGCCTGAAATATCTGAATCACAGATTTTTACTATTTTACCCCTCTAAAAAATTCAAAATTATTGTAAATTTAATTAATATAATAGTTAATTTTTTTTACTTCATTCAACTGGGATTTGTTCATTCAGCCAAAAAAATTAGACTTAGCCATTCAACCCACAAATTTGACCGATTCAGTCATTCAACTCAAAACCAACACACTGAATGGCAAACCAATTCAGCCATTCAAAACTATTAAGTGCTAAACAAATAGGGTCCAAGTTCCAAAACTACAGTTACTTTTAGTGCTCATGAGCCTTGCAACTAAGTTCCTCATTAGTGGGTTCCCTATAAGGTAAAGGAATGGTTCCATAGCCTTTGAGGGCCTCTGCACTAGATTTATGTTCGTTCTAACACAAACTCCTCACAATCACATGAACCACTTTCTCATGAAATCATCCGCGATACTTATCACATGTTATGATAACTACTTTGGTTAACAAGCCAACTACTAAACAATACAGAAAGATAATCACGAAGATAATAATATTGTGGCACAACATTTTGCTATGCAAGTATTGAAAAAAAAAATAAAAAAAAATCTGTATTGGATACCAGTTGCTCTTGGGAAACCCATGGATACGAGTTTTTCTATTGCAGCATCTGCTGCATGGTGTAGTCTCTTCCTTCTCCTAGATTCAATATTGAGCTGCACATCATATAAAGGAAAAATGAGTACAACTGTTAACTGAAGCCACATATACCCATAAGAGAAGATAGCTTACCTGTATGGCGGCATTAGTTTCTGGATTTGTCAAGTCATCCAATGCCTTCTGAGTGTCATTCTCATTTCTTCTTAGGGCTTCTGCAGCAAGCCCTTTCTCAAACCTGCCAGGTTTAGGAACTCCAGATTAAATTAAATTAATGACTGCAAAGGTAACCCCAATGCACACGAGGGTTGTAGCAAAAATGCATAATAAATCATCTGTATGGCCCATGCAAATATGGGGCCTAATATAAATTCACAACAGATGATAGGTACAAGGGTCAGCCAATAATTTTTGTTCACTTGCTAAATTTTATTCCAATTTTTGAAGATCCATAAACAGCAAGTGACATGAAAATAACTATGAAGTATGCACACTGAAAAAGTTCAAATAAGTAACCAACTATAGTTACAAGTGATAACTTTTAACAAAAGACACATGTTAATCCCAACTTCGATATCTGCAAGCCCAAAAATGACTACTTCTCTGAGTTCTCTCTTCAAGTTCCACTGTAGTAGCCAGTAGGTAAGGAAATATACTATATAAATATCAAATAACATCCATATTCATGGTGACAATATGCATTATAAGTACGTACCCAATGGACGTTAGTTCATTCAATCTCTGTAGATCCACAGCTTTTTTAAGGGGCGTCATTCCATAATGCTTTTGTTCCCTGCAGTTTAGAGTGCATTAAGGTACCAATGTAGAAAATATTAGAGAGACTAAAAGTTGACTTTATTGCACCGATATAACTCCTACATAATCTCAAGCTTTCGTCGGATGTCATCCTCCCTTTTCTGCACCTTTCTTGCCTTCTCCTCAACAAGAAATCCTACAGCACTCTCAACATCCTGACCATTCATGCGTAGGGCCTTTTTTGCATCATGTTGTTTATAGCCCATGCTCATTAGTAGAGATAGAGCTTCATCTGGCACCTGAAGCTGAATTAAGAAAACAAGCAATTATACTTGAGATGTGGGTGGGAGGGAATAACAAGAAAAACATCACTAATGATGACAATTGGAGAATTTTGACAATAGTAGAGTTGACTCGCATCAAATCCTAATATTTTTTGTACACAGGCAAAACACGACTGGCTTCTTTGATTATCATCCTGTGAGTTAGAGGAAGGGGGTAAAGTGTAAACCAAAGGGGGGCGGATTAAGGAAACCACTACTCGGGATAACTATTGTTATGTATAGTCCCTCTCCTCCAATGGAGGATATCACAACTCAAAAGTACATATTTTCACACAAACTAAAGTCGGTCAAAATTTTGAAACAGAAAGTAGTCAATTTTCAAAATTATTCATTTTGTAATACAGACATTTGTGCTTGTACTTAAGATGGGTCCCAATAAAAAAAATAGTCTTTTTGTACTAATTTTGCTTGAGTTCTAGGGAAAAAGTCCATTTATGAACAAAAGAAAAATGAACTTGTGACAAAGGGGTCTTAGAGAAGTCAGGGTTTATATAAAGCAAAAATAAGGGGGATCTACTAATGCAGAAAGGTGCTGTAAAAGGCTTGTGAATTGTGATGGTAAAAAGGGGGAAATCAGACTATCTTTCAATGTTAAATTGAGGGTATATATGATTTTTCTTGCAGTCCCATTCTTAATTAACTAAAATCCATTATATGAGATCATTATCCTTAATTAACACAAAAAGTGGACTTAATCAAGGTACGTGGAAAGTGGGGATTCTGTATAACTCACTAATAATGAGGAGATTGATATTTACCCCTTGTCAATGCCCCGAACAAACATGCCTCATGCCTAAAGTATTTTTTAAAAACTTAATTTGCTGATTGCTAAAATTTTATATCTTAATACTATGGTGGAGATTATAGAAATCCTTCCACTATTTCCTTGAGCAAGGAGACCATTCTGCGATAACGAAAGACTAACCTGCAAGTACTTAGCTTGTGCAGAGGTCAAGGCATCCTTAGCTTTTCGTAGCTGGCCGCTATGATATGCCACTACCCCTTCCAACAGCTCCATCCTCAAGTATCTACCATGCAATACAGATTTTGTAACATCATAACCAATATATTTTTCAGTATAGAAAAATAGGGGTGCAAGATATGGATAACTTGAAAAAAAGAACTCACAAAGCAAGCTCTGGGCAGCGACCTCCTTGAAGGATTCTGACACGACTGGATTCTTTTCCATGAGCACGTTCGATCCCTTCTCTAGCTTTAGCAAGGCGAACTCCTGCCAATGAGAGCCAGCTGATATCTCGAAGCATGAAATAGCACCACACCATATCAATTTGTAGTATTGGGACATTGTCAATCAACTGAAAGCCAAAGAAAAAAGGCAAAATAAATAAGAGGGTAATGAAAACTTTATCTTTGAGAAGAAGGAGAAGTGGAGAACTCAATTTAGGCACAACCAACAGAGCTACTTTAACAGACTCATACGACAATGCACAGTCCAAGATACTCCCCTTTTTTTCTTACTATAGATTTCCCAGATGGTGCCTACAATGTTCACATATGCTTATCACTAGAAAATGTAAGTTTTGTCACAAATCATCTCTTCATAAGTTCATTAAAGAACAAAAAGGACCATTGCGCTAATATATTATGACTTTGAGTGCAAAATATTTTGGGAAGAAGAAAGAGTGGCTCACTCACCTCAATGAGCTTGGAGTTGCAGAGAGAAAAAGCCTCCTGCATTAAAGAAATGGATTCCACTTGAGATCAGTAAATTTTATAACTTCAGAAATGAAGAAGGGAAGTTTTCATTTATGTGCATGTTTTTTATTTTTTAGGGGGGTGGGGGAGCGGATAAAAAATAAATTTAGTCACAAAACATAACAGATCATATTTTTATATCACCATCTTCTTAACAAAAAAACACACACAAACAAACTCATACATAATGTGGCGCAATCATAGAGAGAGCGGGTGAGATTGATGCGGTTCTCTACAGCAGACTGAAGTCAAGAATGAAGGAACAACAATATAATTCAACAAAAAAATATGTGGTTTTATTGTAAAATCAATAATCCAGCTATACTACATTAGACAGAGTAACCAAGCAAGTGAGATTGCCCATCACATAATTTTTTGAACAGAATGGCACCAAAACTAACCTCCCCCATGGTAAGCACTTCCAGTGCGTCTTCAAAATTTTGCCTTCTAATTAGCTGTTTTGCGTTTGCATGAAGCATAAGACCCGTCATGATTGCCCTGTCAAATTAATATCAAACTGTTTCAGAAAAGATAAATAATAATGCCATTACCCTGCCCAGTCCCGTTTATGTTAGGTATTGGGAGGAGTAGAATAAATAAGGATCCAACTCCTTGAAAAGGAATGACATTTTAACCTTCAATCACTTTAATAACAACGAATTTGAGAACTGATATATTGTCATACCTTCGATCAGTCTCGGATCCCAACTGCACTTTCTCTCCACTCTGATTCTCCAACTCCAGATTGAAGTTTTCAACTGGTAAGGAACCATCAGCATGTCTCTTGGCCAGTGATGTGGCAGCAGCCCTGTCAATTTTAGTGTCATCGAGAGAGGTAATGACAGGTAAAACATCCAGTTTACTCGAACATGGAAATCATATAAATATACAATAGTTATCTTATCAGTTTTAGGCAATATATATGACATTTGGATTGTAGGAAAAATTAGTAGTAAAAGCGAAACACACACACACACACACACACACACACACACATATATATAGAGGACAGTTCAAAAGCATGCCTCTTAAGTAGCATACCTCCTTAAGTAGCATATCTTTATCAAAACGACGACGTTTTGAAGATTCTTTGATGGCATTTTCGTAAATAAAAGAAAAACAAGTGGGGCCGAGAAATGTCATATCTTCTTTTAATATTATTTTTTAAAAAAAATATTCTTCAAAACGACGTTATTTTGATAGAGGTATGCTATTTAAGAAGTATGATTTAGATTCATCATCTCTCTCTCTCTCTCTCTCTCTCTCTCTATATATATATATATATATATATATATTAGGCAACCTTCGCATATGGGAGATGGTACAGGACGAAAGTAATGAGTTTATGTGAGATATATTAACGATTGAAACCTCCAAGAAAGAGAATTCAAATTTTTTTGATAACTTGCACTTAGAGAGTTAGGGTAGCTTTCCTTACCAATTATGTTCATCAAGTCATAATTTAACAAATTAATGTTACTTCATGATTAAAATATTACTTGAGGCATGCCATCTATATCATTTCTATATTGAATTATTTTATTTTTTCTATTTTAAAAAAAAAAACACATTTCTTTTGTTTGACAAGTTAACTATTATCACCAAAAATTTCTATATAACCCTTTATCCAACAATTTATTTTGGTTCATAAAAAAGATAAGAACTTAAAGTCAAATGCATCACTTATTTATGTGGAAGGTGTGAAACAGGTACTGAGGGCTTACACATACCAGGATATGGGACGCAGAATGTTTGGAATATATAACTTAATCAAATTATAAATAGCAAAGATATGCGCCTCACATTATAAGTAATATTAGTACATGAAAGCTGTGAAACTATGTACCAAGGGCATATCAGAAGGTTTGTAATAAATAATTTACTATTAAAGATGTATAAGCATATATAATGATTTGACTTGATTGCAAATGCTATTATTTGCAAAATTATTCTGCACACAACATACTTGTAGTTCTAAGAAATTCAGTTAGGTTATATCTAAATTCCCCAATTCATATTAAGCTCAGACAATAACAAACTCGATCCAAAGAGAATTCTTGAAGACTTCAATAACTAGCTTGCTCATGACACCAAGTCTCAATTGATCAAAGACCCTATAGATGTAACTAGCAAATATATCACCCAAGCCCAAGCAATTGATATACATATAAAGCAATTGATATACATATATGGAAGTATAGAATCAAGTAATACCCATTAACCCTTAATTTGCACTTACAGCACAATTCAACACATAATTTACCATAAACCATCACAATAACCAAACAAAAAGTTAATTAACGCACAATCTAAATAATATATTAAATTCCCCACAAAACCAATCACTCAATAACTATAAAAGAACTTTCAAACACACATACATGTATATATATATATATATATATATATATATATATATATATATATAGAGAGAGAGAGAGAGAGAGAGAGAGAGAGAGAGAGAGAGAGAGAGAGAGAGAGAGAGAGAGAGAGAGAGAGAGAGAGAGAGAGAGAGAGAGAGAGAGAGAGAGAGGAACAAACTTGAGTCTGGAGAGTCTCCTAGAGCGTTCCTCCTCAGCCATCACTTTTTCCTTTTCCGCCATTAAAGACTTGCCTTGATCAGGAGAGGCCCGAGTGGCCATAATTTTGGTGTTTTGTTTAATACCCAATTGGGTCAAATTCTGGGTACCCTCACCGTCTTTGAGCAGTTTTCCGGCGCATATTAGGTTGATGGACTCTGGTCCACAGTCCGATCGCTTGGCAACTTCTTCTCTTAACATGGGTATTGTCCATACTTCCAATTCTACCTCCAACACCCCTGACCATGTCCCCGCTATCTTCAATTTCCCCATATCCTCCTGTTTGTTATTGTATTTGTATATACAGAGACAAACTATCTATTTTAGTACTAATTGACTCGTATGAACTCTGGAAGGAAGGAAGGAAGGAAGGATGGAAGACAGAGAGTTATGTACCTTATTTTATATTTGGTAGATTGAGGTATTCTTGGGGATTAAGTTTGGCTAAGACTCGACTAAAGACTTCATCGTTTTGTGGGGCACGTTTGGAAAAAAGAATCCTTTTTCTGTTATATTTAGGGAAGTATTATTTTTATGAGTAAGATTTAATAATTTTTTAAAAAAGTTAAAATTTATTCACTTATATAAATAATAAATAAAATTTATATAAAAAATAATCTATGTTTATTTGTATTTATAAATCTTGTTTATTTTAATAATAATTTATTTTAAATATATTTTTATTTTAAAAATACAACATTTATTCATTTAAGATCAAACGTAATATATTAAAATTAATAATATATAATTTTTTTTAAAAATAAAATAAATAAATAAAAATTTTATGTTGGGTTGGTACTATAATGCAATGAAAATGACCCCATTTGATTGGCCCATGGCAACAGCCAACAGAGCGGAGACTAGAGGGATAATCCTATTTCATCAATATGGACCATTTTAACTACGCCCTTCGGTCAATGATTTAACTGATTATTACGTTTATTCAAGCATAAAAGACAATTGTATAGCTGTCACTTTAAATAAAATAAAATAAAATAATCACTGATCAATGTCATTCCAAGGAAAATAAAAATAATTTGACTTCTCTCCCCCACATTTACTCAAGCATCAAGTAGTGAAGGCTTTACCTTCTTCACTCCTCCTCACCCCTCTTCTACCTCGTCCATTGAATCAGAAGGTCAATTCAAATTAAAGATTTCATTCTCTGCTCAAGTTAAAAGGTTAATTACTCGAATTTAACTTAGATTTGTGTAAGAATAAATCAAAAAAATCACAGAGCAATGTTTTATATGCCGACTTTATTTTATATCCTTTAAACTCTAATGACATATTGGAGTTCTCATTATTTTGTTAGTGTTTATTATATGTGCATAATTCACAAATAGTCGACTCGACATAAAATTCATTTTTAATAACATAATTGCAAAATAATATTATTCTTATAGCAAAAATTCTAATTATTCAACATAAATATTTGGATTCATGCGATTTCATGATAATACTTTAGAATTGATCATCGAAAAAGAAAATAAAATTCTATTGAATTTAAAATAATTCTTTTTATTTGTTATGTTTATAAAAATATTCTTTTATATATAATATTTTCCTTATATTAAAATGAATTATTGAATCAGAAAATTTTTGTGATAAATATGTAATGAAATTGCATCCTATATTTGTTATTGTTGATTTTTTGATATTTGATCTTTTTTTCCTTTTTTATAAATTGAATATTGCTACCACAAGCTGACATGGCAATTGCTTCGTAGGTGGATGATGTTGGGCTTTAGCCGCTCTAGTTCTACTTCTACCTGCAAGCACGGTCAAGAAGAAGAACTATATCAACAATCTTTCGTTTCGGACTCCGAAAGCACTACCATGGCTACAACCACCCCCGGTGGCGCTGGCGGCGGTAAAAGCGAAGGCAAAAAGAAGAAAGGTAAAAACAAAAAGAACAATACCCAAAACACCCATTCCGACCACCCATCCAACCCTCAACAAAATGTTCAGAACACCCTCAACAGCAGCCGTAAGAACCTTGAACAAACCATCGAACAGGCGGTCTCCGCCACCACCGCTGCCTTCTCCTTCCTAGCCGAAAACGACCTCCGCCTCCACCCCTCCCAATCCCTCGCCTTAGAATCCAAAATCTCCAAGACCGCTCTCTCTCTCTCCAAACTCCACCTGTCTCTCTCTCAAAATTCAACTTCGTCCCACCCACCCTCCTCCTCCCAATCGCCGCAGGCCTGCTGGTTCCACCGCTTCCTCTCCGACGCCACCGATGACTATGACATTCGCTGGACCGAATGCTTCCGCATGTCAAAACCCTCGTTCACCCTCCTCCTCAGACTCGTCACCCCTTCTCTCTCCTCCCTCTCTCCTCTCCCACCCAATTACGCCCTCGCCGCCGCACTCTTCCGCCTCGCCCACTCTGCTACCTACAAATCCGTCGGTAACCGCTTCGGCATTGATTCCTCCACCGCCTGTCTCGCCTTCCATACAGTTTGTAAAGCAATCATCGACAATTTAGCTCATTTATTCGAGCTTAAGTCTGACATTAACCGAATTGTAGTGGGATTCGGTTGGATTTCGCTTCCCAATTGTTGTGGGGTTTTAGGGTTTGATCGGTTTAAAGTTGAAGGTAACTTGTTTGGAGAAAATGGGTATGTATTGGTACAGGCATTGGTCGATTCTGAGGGAAGATTTGTAGATGTATCTGCCGGTTGGCCAAGTAATGTAAAACCTGAATCAATTTTACGCCAGTCAGAGTTTTATTCCCGTGTGGAGGAATCAAAGGAGTTATTAAATGGACCGGTTTTCAAGCTTAAGGATGGGGATTTAATTCCTCAATACATTTTGGGTGAATCTTGTTTCCCTGTTTTACCTTGGTTGATAACTCCTTTTGCTGAAACTGGTGATATGGATTCATCACATAGAGCATTTAATTCGGTGCATAAGGGTGCAATGGAATTGGTTGATTCAGCTTTCGGGAGAGTTAGGAATCAGTGGCAGCTTTTAACCAAGGAGTGGAAAGAAGGATGTGTGGAGGCATTGCCTTTTGTTATCGTGGCGTGTTGTTTGCTTCATAACTTCCTGATCAAGTGTAGCGAGCCATTACCTGATAATAATGTGAAGTATTCCAGGGATTTTGAGCTTCCGGTTTTTGAAGGAGAGGTAGATGAGAGTGGAAGTAGGATTAGGGATGCGCTGGCTGTACATTTGAGTCGGGTAAGTCAGAGTAATTGAACTTGTAGTTGATCTTGCTTTGTATTGTTGTGTCTGTAAAAAGTTTGTTATGTATTATACTCTTGTTTTGATGCTGCGGACAAGTAGAATTTTTTTAATTATGTTTACTTTTACTCTGCTAGCCTACGCCTTCTTATGAAATTACAAGGCTGAGAATGTGATTGAACCATCCATTTGTTTATGGGAAAATATAGCATTTTTCCTTCTAGCTACTTCATGACTAATGGTGATTACACTAAGAAGAATTTTCACTTATAGCTGCTCACGTTAGATTGGCAAAAGGCTAATCGGCACATTGAGAAGGGATTCCCCCCTTCAAGCTTTTGGATAAATGTGTGAGCTCGAGCTCTTCTTTAGGATGGAGAGTTTTGTTGGAATTTGTTTAGGAATAAAAGGGTCTTGTATTAATTAGTCAACTTATTGAGTGAAGTAAGTTGAGGCAAAAAATCTAGCTTGAAAGATCTCTCCAGTAATTCTGATCACTCACAGGTTCAAGTCAATATCTTAAAATTTTGTATCGTCTTTAATTAGGAAGTGGTTGGAGGTGGCTTATACATGATAACCCAAGAAGAATGAGACAAGGAGAGTGTGGATTACTATTGTTACAGATTATATCTTTAGAGAGGGAGAGTGAGACTAGTGTTGTTAATTAGTAATTCACAATTAAAGACGTAGAATTATTGAGTGAAGCCATGAAGTATGACAATTTTCAAACCCAAACTAAGGTTGTGAACATTGTAAAAATATCTTGGCACTAGCCAATTTGACTTATTGGTTGCTGTGAGGAGGATACATAACTTAATATTAAGTTTACATATGGTAGGCCTATTTTGAAATTTTGGTATTTCTTGAAGTTATATAGGGTGCAAGAGTGGGTTCAGCTCATTAAAATCTTTAAATACAGATCCTACTGGAAATGAGAGACACAGGGCAAACTAGAAGTGGTGCTATAATAAAACCTCAATTAGATGTAAAACATAAATTAACTTTATCATAAAACTTTATATACTATGAAAACAGAACGGTGCACAGCGGCAAGATATTACTAAGCAGAAACAGGTTAGACCTGACCATTTTGAGAGGTAACTACTTATTTCCATAGGAAAGTACCATTTGGGAGACTGTCCACAGTAAAAGTGATTGCTAGAGATCATGTAAATCTCAATTTGATGAAATTAAACCATTTGCCAGTTAGGATTTAGGTTAAAAAAAGTACAAATCCCAATAATGTTGTGATATAGGACACTGCAAAACTCTTGTAGAAACTGCTCATTGATGAAATCATTCTACTCAATGATGGCATCATAGCGCTTGGTATTTGCGGAGCTGAGGTGCAATTTATTAGAATTGGTGTTCCATAAAGAAGTTGATTTCTAAGATGGCTACATTGTCAGAAGTCTGAAAGTGTGGTACTTGAGGCATGCAGTCTGATAAATTGTTGTTTGGCACATTGAAAACAGCCAAAGAGCAGAGCCAATTATGATTTGTAGGGATTTCCCCCTTCAATATATTGTTGGCAATATCCCAGCTCTGTGTTCTTTAAGTTGGAGAATGTTTTAGGGATTGTTCCAGTAAGTTCATTGCAGAGTTTTATAACTTTGATCTGGTCTAGGTTTCCCAATTCAAGTGAACTTGGGCTTTCTATGAAATGATTGAGGTCTAGATTCAAATTAACCAAGCTAGTTGGATTATTAGGTGAGGGTAATTAGACCTTCCAAATGGTTGTTTTGACAGAGACAACGTGAAGAAACTCTTGAGAGGTCATATCACCAATTGAAGAGGAAGAGTCTTCGAGATTTTACGGTTTTGTTCTAGCGAGAAAGAGGGCGTGTAGGACCTTTAACTGAGATTTATGCTCAGCAGTGTCTCCAGGGTAGAAGAAGCAGGAGCACTTTTTTTTCTTCTTCTTTTAACCAAGAATTGTAAGGTCACTCTTCCCTGCTTGCTACAAAAGACCAAATACTATAAAAGAAGAAAGAAATGCGCCTTATATTTCCAGAGGCAAAAATACGCTTGTCAAATTTTAATGAGATTTTTCCTGTTCTAAAAGTTGAGTTTAATTCTTTCTAAACGGATATACAACTTGTACTACACATGTATAATATTACTTTTTTCATGAGCTTCATTTTGACTTTTTAAAGTGAACTTGATGTGATTTATATAAGTTTTGAAAACAACAAATTTTGTAACTAGTATTATTACCTTTTGAATTGTTTAAATATATTAAATTTTGAAATTTGTATGTTGATTTTATATATATATATATATATATATATATATATATATATATATATATATATATATATATATATTTGTACTCCCCTATAAATTCTAGGATATTCAAAATTTTAAAATTTCTTGAATCTGGATTGTCCAATAGAATTCAAAGGTTTTGATGACATAAACATTACTTTTATTTTATTTTAGGATAATGCTACGGATATCAAATTTTTTGTCTCAAATAACATAATATTGAATATTGTAATAATATTTTATGACATAACTAATTACGTGAGGTTCATCTAATTAATATAAATGATGACACGTCATTTGAAATATTTTTTGAGACAAAAAAATCTAACACCCCAGCATTACCCTTTATTTTATCACAAAAATGACAGGCGGTTATTGTCACATCCAAAAATTGATGGCCCAAGTTTAGTAGTACCTCAGTCAAAATACCTTGAAATTCTTTTCTTTGTATAAGAACTAATGTTCATCAAATTACTTCTTGCACCATGTTTATTTCAAGTCCATTCCTTTTTGAGCGAGAGGAATTCAGAAATTGCAAAGTTTTGTAGATGCGAAAAATGAGTACAAAATTTTTTGCATTGCGACTTGACACAAACTAAATTCTTTTGGATTGATTTTTATTACTCTGCGGCCATTGTTTCTAGTCGACCCAACAAACATACCCGTGCAGGAAGATTATATGCTTTCTCACTGCATCACAAAATTACAATGTCATATGCCTGTACTGCACAAAGATGTTGCAGGCATTCAGGAACTATGATAGATTTAATTTTTCGGCTCACATTTAGTTGCAATTACTAGTACAGTAATAACATATGTATGAAACTGTGCCTTTGATTTGTTAAGATTACAAAACTGCCCGTCTCAAAAACATACCAGCTGCTCTGGTTAAACTCTAATATGAGCCTCCCCAATAGGATCCTAGAGTCTCGAGCTGCCTTCTAATCATCTCAATGATTTGAATTTTGTGGCAACCTGAAGGAACCGCCACCATAAAGCATTTCGTAAACAGGCTTTATTCGTATAGTCAAAACCACACTAAGTACAGTGCCCACCCCACATACGCCGGCCAGAATGAAGAATGTAAGCCTAAAACAATTTTGTCCCAAGCAAGATATGGCATGCTGCTTTGCTGCCTCCGTATCATATATATACCCAGCAAGGAGACCTGAAAAAAGGAGAGCGCCAAGAGGATTCCCTAATGACATGAAATTGTAGAATATACCGAAATTCTTCAGACCAAAAAGCTCAGAGGCAGTTGGAACCATGACAGAAAATTGTACACCATAGCAGATTCCTAGCATTGCAGTTGCAACATACAGGGTGCCATCTAGAGCAGAAGCAAATAGAAGGTATGTAATGATCATTACAACTTGGGTGAATGTCATGCAGACTGTTCTGGGGATCATTGCAGACCTGAAATAGGAGAATAAAAACAAGTTCAAGATGAATCTGCACACAATACTCTCGGTCCCATAAAAAGAGTCCCCATTTAGTCATTACTTGTAAAGGAAAATATACATATCCAAACGTAACCAAGCATCTAGATAAAGTTTTCCTCCGTTCACTTAGATACCTGTTCACATTTTGTTCAGGGGAGAGGCAGTGAGGAAACAACCCTCTTTTAGCTCAAGAAAAACAATCCAAAATCATGAAAATCAATCTTCTTTGAGAGGATTCTAATTTCTTATTCATGTAAAAAATTCATTGAATTGGGAAGTATAGAGATTTTATAACCATTCCCCAACTTAAGCAATTTTTAGTATTTCATTGTCAAAGTAAGGCATAGATACAGAGATGATCCTGACCTGAGAAAATATTCAGAAACAGCACCCCCACCAAGCCGTCCCACAAAATTGCAAAAGCTGAAGAGAGACAACAGAATAGTAGTGTCATGTACCCCTTGAGCAATCCCTATCTGCGCCAAGTTATTCAGAACAGCTACCCCAGAACCAACCCCAACAAAGAAAACCAAGAATAGAAGCCAGAAATCAGCCTTGATCAAAGCTTCACCGAACGTAAAGTCATCTCCTCTTCTAGGTCTCCTCTTTTTTTTCACTGCCCCCTCTCCCTCAGCCAGAAGAATATCTACATCCGAGACAATATAACTATCATGAAAACTTCCAAGATTTGTTGTTGATGAAGATGGTTTCAGCAGTGGTGCTGTTTTGTCCACACCGTTTTCTTCTTGACCTAGCTGATCAGAAGACCTAACTGGTTGACTAAGCTTCTCTAAGTTGCTGCAGTTTGAGGGGTAGAATGTCATTTTTACAGGGATAGCAAGTGGAGCCATGAGAAGAAGTACCATTATGACCACAAAAGTATAGGAAACAGGAGCACTTAAAGAAATAAAATTGTCCAAAATTGTAGTTGTAAGAATATATAATCCAAGTACAACACTAGCCGCTTCAACAAAAAGGAAATGGTAACGTTCAGCAGGATCATCCCCAGAAGCTGGAGTACAAGGCCTAACAAAATACATCATCACAAAACAAAGGACAGGAATTCCAAGTGTAAGGAATAGCAAGAGCTTAGAAGACGAATGACCAAGTAATACACTGTACATCTCAGTAAACACCGCAGCACTAAGACCACTATAACCCTTGAGAATTCCAGCAACAGTCCCACGGCTTTGAGGAAAGTTTTTCATGTTAGTTACAAGCACAGCTGTGCTGAACCAAGCAGTACTATTGGTGGCGATGCAAAGCGCAATCCATAACTGCCACACCATCAAGATATTAGTTGAGAGTTTGTCATTTATAGTGAAAGCGAGAGAATTCTGTACCCTAAACATTTTATTTAAACTAACTGCAGAAGTTACATTGAGCTGCTGACACCAAATCATAGAAATATGAAAATCCAAAGTAAGCACAAATATCTTTTCATCACGTTACTAATTGAGAACAACTGAAAACTTGATTAAAGCTTAGAACTGTCAATAACTATCACGTTATCACCTGGATTTTTTTACAGTACATATGGGATCAAGTTAAAAATTGCAGCAGTGCAGATCCAACATATCACTTACTTAAAAGTTTTGTATTGACTTGAGAATTAAAAAAATGTATGAAGCAAAAAACACAACAAGATTTCAAGTGAAAGGTCTATTTCAAGAGAGAAAATCTAAAAAAGTAAAGGAGTTGCAACTTTTTCAAGATACTGATGGATTTTAGAGGTTTCAGCTCATGACAATCTTATGTCAAGACATAGGGGAAACTGTTTTGGTACAAATCTAGTCAAGCAAAGAGGGCATTCGAAATCTTTGCATAAAAAATGGAAGAAAATTACTTCCTTTTAGGCTCCAGAAGATAAACCACTCTTTAACTCGTGTTTAAAGTGAACTTGTGCGGCTCTTTATATAAGTAGAAGTCAAAGTAGGGAACATGAATGTTAGCAAAAAAACTGGCTGCAGCAGAACTCTATCCCTAAACGTTAAAGATTGATCTAGTTCACCAACCGCTCTATATATTTCTTTAAGTTGCCCCAAGAAGCAGGTGTCAATTGCAATAAAAACAGGTTAAGCAAGCATTTTACTACCTATGTAATTCTGTCACAGTAAATAAATAAAACTACAAGATTATATAGAAATTTATCATGTTCAAACATTTAAGAAGGGCTTGCTTTAGATGAAGAACTAGTTTGGAAATAAAATTGAGTTTAGCAGCACATCATAACAATTCCACGGGAAAAAAATTTATCATGCCAATATGCCATCACAAGATGATCAGGCATCAATCATAATTTTGAAGTAGCCACTACATAACTTCACAGCATCTCCTCATATAACAATTAACAAAAAAAAAAAGCAAATAAAACAGGGATAAAAAAATAAAAATAAACAATCACGTTCCAATAAAGTCTGACAGCCTAAGAAATCCAAGATCCAACCTTGATTATAAATTGCACTCCATCCACACTCCAACGAAAAATCACAGAAATTCATCAAATAAAATGTTCACACTATCAAACCACCAAATGGGTGTGCAAAAAATACTAAAATTTTTAAGTGAAACAGAATTACACGGATATAGAATATGAACTCACCAGCCAAAAAGGCGGTGATTCAACAGTACGGGTGACAGCAAGCCACAGAACACCATAACCAAAGAAACAAGCTAAAGATCCGATTGAAAGAAGAACCCATGGAGGGAATTTGTTGCAGAAGATGCCCGGAAGTACACCTACGTTTTCCCCAATATCATTGGCCACCCCAAGCATGGTGAGCTGCTTCTGGTTAAAACCCAGTACAGATTTGAGAGAATGAGAGTAAAGGGGGAAATTGTAAGCATTCCCAGATGCTATTTGGACCGAAATTGCAGCACCAAGACCCACCCATGGTGGTCTCGTTCCACCTTTCAAGGTTCCCATTGATGGATGAATTATTTTTTCTTTTTTTAGTTTTCAGACCTTTATGAACCAACCAGCAATACATTCAACGAGTTTTCATTTTGGGGAGATGGAAGAGGAAAGTAAGAGAGAGGGAGAGGAAAAGTGTCTCGGTGTTCATTCTTTACACCTATGCCTACGCAACGGTAGGTTCAGTGGATTTTATATTTAAAAAAATAATTAAATTATTTAAAATGATTATAAAAAATTAAAAATTAAAAATTAAATTTGTTTAAATTTCTATTTCATACTCAGTTATCAATTTATTTAATTATTTGTTAAATTAATTTAAATTAAAAATAAATAAATAGTTACATATAAAATTAAATTATAAATAATTAAATAACTAAACACAATATACTATACTAAAACGTTTTATTCCTCAAATTTTGACAAATGCTTATAAATATTAGAAATAAGACTTTAAACTTCTTTTTACGATAATTTAAAATTAAAATATTAATAAAAAACTCAAAAAGAGATTAAACATATATAAATAATAAGCATTTATTAAGTCCAAATTTTCTAACATGATAAATAAAATATCATATTATATATTAAATTTTTTGAATATTATTGTATATAACTAAAAGTATATTTTATATATAATTATATTTATAAATATAAATATATTTATAATTTTATATATCCGATCGGTTTCAATTTTTTTATGGTGCAAACTAGAACGGATTGATTAGACTCCTTTCTTTTTATTTTTGTAATTATCAATTTATTAGTTTTTTAATTATCAATTTGGTTTGTTGTCGGTTATAATTAATTTAGACGATTAATTTTGATTGATTACTTATTCATCCCAAAATACATGTGCACTTGAGCAATATTCTATTCCGATGTTGATATATGCAAATCTAATAATTTAATACTCCCTTAGTTTCATGTACATAATTAAGAAAGTCATATAATACTATGACCTAATAATTTAAATTTATACAATTTTATCGTTATCTCTTTTTAATTTTTGTTAATAAACTCAATTCCTGCATTTGATTTTGTTTTGCTTGTGACTAGTATCAACGTATATATTAGTTACATAAATTCATTTTAAGATTGGGTTACAGAACACCATCAATACATAATCCATGCTCTTTCATCAAAGGATAGTGCAAGTATAAAACAAGTTATTCAGAAAAATAATTTAAGTACATAAGTTAAATATAAAATTTAAAATACTCTTATCATGTTATATGACGTTCTTTAATTATTAAAAATAAATAAATATAGCAATATATTTAGAACTTGATGTGCATTGATCTCCAATTTAACATTCTTAATTTACGCAAACATTATATTTAAAGTATTTTTTGGTGACGGGGATAGTATCAATAGCGAGTAATGTGAAAGGTCCTAAATATTGGAGTGAATAAATATATCATTTATAGTTAATTATATAATAATAAAATTATAAATATTTTATTAAAAATCCCGAACTTGACCTTAGCAAACGATGGCTCTACTACAATGATTTGATTGTTATTTTGTTTTTACACTTTGCATTAGGGTTAAATTATTATTTTTTATTGAATTTAACCCTAATTTACATATACAATATTAAACAGTTTTTTTTTATAATCGTATAACTGAATTAAATTTTTTTTATAAAATTTAAATTTTCTGTCCATGACTGTCAACATTTAACAAACTGATGACATGTCACGTAAAATAATTTAACATATAAAATATGGCATGGCATGAAAAATATATTGCTTAGAAAATAAATAAAAAAGTGAAAGTTAAAGATGAGAGGAAGTAGAAAAAAGAAGGAAGTTGCTATAATTCATTTATTTTGTGACAGAATTTCAAGAAATAAGTAACACCTTTATTACTTTCTCATTATAATATAGAAAATTTACGTGCACTTGTCGAATAAAACTAATTAGAATATATATATATATATTAAAGATAAAATATTTATAACAATTGATTGTTAGGAGCATATTGTCGCTAGAGCCTACAACGATAAGAACTCTCATATTCAAAATGCCCTTATATTAATTATTGCAATACTACTCTTAATAATTAATTATTGTGAATGCGAGCCTATATATACATATTGTGCGTTTAAAAAAACAAGCGTATATTCAATACATCTAACAAGATTTATCCAAACTTGAACCGCATCGAAACAGTGATTTCCGTCCATCCTTGACGCGTGTTGGTGTTGGACGGTAGCAACTTCCCTTAAACTTGTTAACTCATGATCTCTCCATATAACAATCCGATGAAAAGTTACTCTCCCCGAGAGTATTTCTTTAATTTCAATCTTCCCCAGAGTTAATTTCTTCTCTAATTATTGTCAACTCAGAAAGAAAAAAACGGAGTGTCAATTTTAAGTAATTTGTATTTCTGTTAACTTAGAAGATGTTACGAATCCCACGCGATATCTTTATCACGTTCACCCCTACATTGACAAATTTATTATGTGGATTCATACTCTTTTTTTTGTTAAAAATCAAATAAATTAATAAATTTTATAACAATTTATAAAAAAATAATAATTTAATAATACATTTATAAATTAAAATTCAATTTAATAGGAAAATAATAATTTAACCCAATTTGAATAGTCATTGTTCTTCCCTTGCTCCACCAAATTTCATTATGATGAACTGTTCAACTTGTTCATATGTTGTCCCCTAAGAAAACCGTTCAGATTTCCTTATGTTATTATTTATAAAATATAAATTTTTAAAAAATATTTTTAATGTACTTATATTATTATTTTTTTAAATGTTTATAATGTCCAGTAAATACTGTTATGATTGATTATATTTTTAATTATTTATATTATAATTTTTTCATCTTTTATAAAAAAATTATAATTTTAATATATTTTAGTTTCAAAAAAATAAAATAAAATACATTCTCCCTCCCTTCTTAAATATAAGTCCAATTTGCATTCTTAAAATCAATTTAAAATGTTTTAAATGTAAAATTTATATAAATTTACTTAATTTTAAGTAATACACTCGTGATTATTATTAATTTATTGCGAACCTATCTTTTTAAATTATGATTAGGTTTTCGGCCACCATGACATTTTAAAATTATAAATTTATAGTTCCGGACTCTATTCAAGCTAAGGGCCTCTCGGGTCAATGATAGTCAAAATGGTCCATAACGAGTTCAATTCGGATCCTGTTTGAGGCCCAAATTCCCATCAACCATCGGACAAAGAATTATTCGAATAATTTTGCTACACATAACGACCTATATAATAATTTATAAAATATTTTCTTATAAAATAATAAATTTCATAAGACAATCTATATAATAAAATAGAGTGGCTCAAATCCCAATACTTCAACATCCAACGGTCTCAAATTAATTTAGGTTTCAACAACCAACAGTCTAAAATCATTTAAGGCTTCAACATCCAACGGTCACTAATCTACCTCTCATTCCCCCTCCCCCCCCAAATTCAAACTTTTAAAAATCTATCTACTCACATTTCCCACCCAAATCAAATTTACCACTATAATATAATAATAATAATAATAATAATAATAATAATAATAATAAAATAATAATAACTAGGATAATAATAATAATAATTAATATAATAATAGTAATAATAATAATTAATATAATAATATTAATAATAATAATAATAACAACAATAATAATATAATAATAATAATAACAACAACAACGACAACAACAACAACAATAATAATAATAGTAATAATACTACTACTAATAATAATAATGATAAATATAATTATAATTATTATAATAATAATAAATAAATAAAATTGCACGTAAACAACATGGGTCACCCTTTTAGCATTGATGCCATTTTTCTATTTATCAAGTATTGCGGTTGTTATGTTTCCACATGTAAATTAATTTGAACAAAAAATAACGGGAACGATTCAGATTCATTCTAATTGATTTTTAAGTTATTTTATGTTGCAAAGACTTTTTAGGTAATAGAGTATTTTTAAAATTTTAATCTATGTCATGCATTTAGGCACGGACAATTAAGTATAATCCCTTTGGTGTTTTTGCGGGTTATATCGAAAGCAACTATTGTAGTAAGTTCTGACTCATAGTATGAAAATTCTTTGTCCAATTTTTTAAAAAAAATATAGAGAAAAAAATGTTATGGTGATGCGATTTAGTTAGTGCTACAACAATACTTTTTTATTTGGATTTAGATGACTCATTTTATACTTTTGGGTATATATGTAAAAACCTTTCTTTTGAATTTTTACATTTTTTTCCTCACTCATTGGATCTGACGAAATGGCTTGCAGTACTACCATTTTTCCACAGAAAATATTGTTCATAAATCATATTGATCGATGGTTAGATATATTAGAAGCAAATAAATGCTGTCAAATTTCTCATTATGTTTTTGTCAATAAAGGAAAGGTGTGTAGGATACTCGAAAATACTATATTACACAAATTTAAGTCCGCTATCGTCAATTAATTAATTACTTAAACCTGTCAAGAACTAATTTTAAATTGAAAATGAGTAGCACACTAATGTTTGCCTAAAAAAGAAACTATAACTGGATTGAGTATTAATCTTTTTGTATTAATGGTTGGCCACAATAGTTTTAGATTTTTCAATTTAAAAATATTGAATACAATATTCAACTGTTATATTAGTTGTACCGTGCTTTCAGATACGGGTTATCCCTAGTTAAAATATAAGACTTACTATTTTATAAAGGGAAAACTTAACATGTGCTCTAAGGGCACATGCTAAGCACACGGTTCAAGAGAATATTCTCTTGAACTGTGTGCTTATTCTCTTGAATTTGGTGCAAATGCAGAAATCAAGAGAATAAGCACACAGTTCAAGAGAATATTCTCTTGAACCGTGTGCTTAGCATGTGCCCTTAGGGCACATGTTAAGGGAACCCTTTTATAAATAATCATTACATAAATGATTGTAAAAGACAAAAACATAATATACACGTAATATAAAAATCACAAAATTTAGTTCAAAGAAGAGGAAAAAAACGCACGCACAAAAAATCTTCACCACAAGAAGACGAAATCCACGGGAAAGACGTACACGACTACGTACTGGCGCAATGTATACGATTGGGTTACCGTCCGTTAAATAACATTTCAAGGCAAACATGTCGGAACAGGCACATCAACTAAATATCGTCAACGACCGTCATCCGCACAATCAATGCCAAACGATTACTGGCTAATTAGAAGGGTTAAGTTGGAGTTAGATTTGATTCCAATTGTTAATGTAATTAGATAGAGGTTTAGAATCTGTTTAGATTGCCATTAATGGCTGCAACTCATTGTATTGTGGATCTTATATTATATATTCATATGCACACAGTCCTTCTTAGTAGGACCGTAGGGATTCGGTACCGGAAAACTAATAAAAACAGTCCGTTCCGCCCCTACGTTGTTCTGATTGTTCACCGATCTGCCGAGACGAGACGTCATCAACAAAGGAATATCAGAAGTAAGGGAAAGTTATGAACACTGACAAACGTACCACAGGTATCATGACAATCCTTCCTCTCTCGACATACTTGAAAGCCTACTAGGTCTAGGCTGAAATGAACCTCTCCGTTTTTTGTGGTGAGACGACGGACGAATCAAAGCCGCCAAAGGTCTCTTCACCAAATCGCCTCCAACTGTACCAATTCGAACCAGTGAATTCGTCATCGCCGACGGCCGCGCGTTCAACCTGTTAGACGAATACGACGCCGTCTGGTTGCATAAGTTCTTGTGCAAACTACACCGGAACGAGCCAGGATGATTCGTCGGCGAGCACATACAGCTACGCTTGTGATTCGTCAAAGGATTGTGGCTCGGCTTCTTCACCACCTGGTTGCGAGACGACGCCGACATCGATCGGCTTGGAGAGCTAGGACGGTCCATGGAGAAGCGGACGGATGGCGAGGATGACGGATGGGCGCCGTAGATATTTACGGGCTTCGGTGACGCCGATCTGTGTAGAAAACCGGATGAACGAGAGGAAAAGGTGGAAGTGGAAGCAGCAAACGCCGATGACGAAGCCGAGGCTGCCGGAGAGGAATGGAATCTTTCGGAAGGAGAGTGAGAACGAAGGACTGGTCCACTTGTTGATTGAGATGAAGCTGCCATTGTTGTTGTTATCAGAAGAATCTAGAGCGAGAGCCTACTCGGAAGCTGGATTTCTTTTTTTAAAGAGCCCTGTTTGGGTGTTTAAATTGGCAAACTTAGCTTCCCTCAAGGTACGTATTTATAGGAATGGAGAAGTGGTTGATATTTGATTATTTGCCTAACTAGAGTTAAATATGAACTATGGTTAGGCATTGGAAACCATGGGCATTGCGCAGTGGTATTAAATAATAATAATAAAAAAGAGGATAAAAAATGGGGGCGTTAAACTAAGGGATTTAAATACGTGATGGTTGTATGCTGACACACACTCTGTGGATACCACGTAGAAAGGTGGTGTTATCTGTTATTATTAGGAGTTAGGAGTACTATTATTTTTATTTATTTAATTATAATTTAACTTTATCATATACATATATATATATATATATATATATATAAACAAAATGTAAAAGAGTAAATCTATACATACAAATAGCCTACTCCCTGCATCCCGAGAAGTTTCCGTGCGACGTCGTTTTGTCCAAATTAAAAACTCATATTATTTTCTCCTACGTCGTTTTGTCCAAATTAAAAACTCATATTATTTTCTCCTTCCCCAACCTCCCCCCCCCCCCCCCCCTATTTTCTCCCTTTCTACTATTTTCAGTTTTCAGTCCTCTCTCTTCAATCCTCTCCAAATTAGTCTTACAAATGTTTCATATATTAATCCCATCAAATTTGTCTCTGCAAATCAGTTATCTTAATTTCTCATTTGCGCCGTCTGTGAGAAGTTTTGATCCAATTGATTATTGATTTTTTTATTTTTTTTTGGGTTTTATTTTTTGGTTTTTCTCAAATCTGCAAGAGAATGGGAATTGTTAGTTTTGTATTTTAAGATTTTTCACAGATAGATTATCTCTCTTGTCCCGATTGCAACAGATGATTCATCGAGTCAATCGGGACTCCGACCCGACCGCTCTTTCGGATTCTTGGCACCGACGTTTCCCAGCGGCGGCATGTACATGGTCGGAAATGGGTATGATTCGCATAAGGGGTCGAGTCCTGTGATTTGGAGGCTGCCTAGAGGCAGGTTTGTGGTGGGGAGGTTTTTCGGTGGGAGAAGAGGAGGGGAGAGAGAGCTTCCTGTTATGCATAAGCGGAAGGGGGTGGAGGAGTCGCAAGCAGTGGCCGTGGAGGTGGAGTTGGGAGGTTGAAAGCAGGGGTCTTAGTGGTGGTGGGAAGTAGACGAAAAGAGAGAGAGAAGGGAGGAAAGTAGAGAGGAGAGAGAAACAGAAACTGGGAGGGAGAAGAAAGTAGAAAAGAGAGAAACAGTGAGGAGAGAGGAAAGCAAAGGAGAGGAAATTGTATAATTTTTTGAGTGGAATTGTTTTGGGCTAAACGACGCCGTATGATTGTTCTCGGGAAGGAAGGAGTAACTTGTATGTACCTATAGATTTACTCAATGTAAAAAGGAGGGGACACCGTTTCGTCGCATGCTCAAAGGGTGGTTGATTGAAACTGCTGCTGCTAATTAAGCTTTTTTCTTGTTTTTCAAGTCGATGTATGGAACAATCAATTCTCAATGCGTCACAAAAAATATATTATATTTTAAATGTATACAAAGTAATCATTTGATACATATAAAGTTATATTCTTTTTTTACTCTAAATTTAAAATTAATTTTAATTTATTTAATCATAATTAATACCACAAAATAAATATAAAATTTATTATTTTATAACTATTAATTATTATTTTAAAATATTTTAAATTAACATTTAAAATTCAATAGTATTTTGCGTATAATATAAGGCATATAAGTTTTCATAAGGAGTGGTCAACAATCCTAATTACTTCAATATTCAACGTCAAGGACATTTAAAATTTGAATGCTTTTTAGTCAGCGATAGTAATGTGAACTAATTAATATCGAATGATATTTTTACCTATTAGTAATTGATACATTATGAGGTGTTTTAAATACAAATAAATAATATATTTTTTTCTTTTATACAACAAGAAAATTTATAAGTAATAAAGTTCTTGTAAATATCACTATTATATGAAGAAAAAAAATATATTGTTCATTTATTCAGGATCATTAACTAATTCCACCATGATGAACAATCAATTTAATGAGTATTAGCTTTAGGTGTAGGTTATAGAAGACTCTTCTCACTCCAGTCAATGAGTCTTACCTTTAGGTATACGTTACAGTAGACTTCTCACCCCGGCAGTCTGTCTGACTTGGAGGAAGGAAGGAAGGAAGGAAGGAAGGGACACTACTAAACACATGTAGAGCGCAGCGGGCATGCATGTGTGCATCTTATGGGTGGCTTGACCAAGTCCGTTGAGGCTCCTTCCTATGCTTTGACTATCAAATTATTTTGAAAATAAAGATGACAATAGTCAATGGGTCGGAATTGAAAAGTTCTTAATTTTCAATACTTCGTTCACTCTGTTCCAAAATTATTTGATTATTATTAATTTTTAAAAATTAATTTTAAAAATTTTAAAATTAAGATAACTCATAAAAAATTATGAAATAATAAAATTTACAATAAATAATATTTTTTAGTTAATTTATAATATTTATCATTGTATTAATTAAAATTAAATAAATTTATATTAATTTTGAGTTTATAAATCTCTTAAATTAATTTTAAAAAAATAATAATATAAAATGAAAAAAATATTTTATATTAATTCAAAGTTATTCAGTAAATTCAAGTTGGGCAACTGTCTGACAACTATATATATATAACTATATTAAATAGACATAGGGGTTGATAGCATAGTTTAATCGACCAATCTCACTAATACTACGCCGGTTGGAAAGCCAAACAGAGGGCTGGATTTATCTGTGGGTAGCCATGCGTCTATTAGTTAACTACGTACAAGGAAAGTCTGCTCGTCTTATTAATAGAACTGTGATTAAGTAAACAAAGTATTCACTGTCAATATTATTATTAAGTAAACTGTTACTATATGGCAACTTAAGTGCTTCATCCAATATCTATACAAGGTCGACAACCAATTTGAGTCAGCTTAATTAAGTTTATTTGAGGGTGCGATTTTCATGTGGATCCCTATTGTCGATCTTTTGGACAGTATTTAAGATATATTATTATCATTCCCAAGTAAGAAATGCTATAATCTAATATATATATATATATATATAAAATAAAATAAAATAAAATAAAATAAAAGGCATGTAAAAGGTATCTTTTTGTTCGAGTTGTAACAACTAGATTAAGAGGAACTGAGACTAATAATCTTTACAGCATCTACCTGATAAAATTCTAGAAATAAAATATTTGGACTAGTTGATTACGACCATTTAAAATTTAGTAGTAAAAGATTAGACATTTCTTTCAACTATCTAATCAATACTTA
This sequence comes from Hedera helix, assembly GCA_947179155.2. NCBI lineage: Eukaryota > Viridiplantae > Streptophyta > Magnoliopsida > Apiales > Araliaceae > Hedera > Hedera helix. The sequence continues at coordinate 52,571,702 of OX359266.1, read as the reverse complement.
TATTTAAAACCGAGTTGAGATTATTTTTTAATTAATTAAAAAATTAGCTGAGTTAATTCGGTAATAATTCATATTATTCAATCGAGTTGTCTCGATAATATTAAATGTTTAATTAGATTATTTTTTTTTTAATTATTGATGATAGGTGCAAAAATCTTAACATTAGAAATGTAGTACGTTTTTCAAGTTTCATTAATACATTTAATTTTAAATTAAATTAATAATATATCTCCAATTAATTATATAAATGAGATAATAAAACTTGAAAAACGAAGAGAAATTACCCATGTATATTCGTTTTTTGAGTTTCATGAATGTATCGGTAAAACATTCATATTTGTTCATTTTTCAAGTTTTATGAATGTATTTTAATCATAATCACATTTAATCATGGACTTTTATAAAATATACTACAAAGTAACAGTTACTATTATATTATTATATATTTGAACAATTACTATTATTTTTACCTAGATTATTTTTGAATTTTACAAATTACTATACTATTATTAATTAAATATTTGATTAAAGAATTTCAACAACTAACTATAAATAAAGATTATTGAATTATTGAAAAAATTATAAAATACTTCATCTGTTTCAAAACTAGAGATGTATTTATAAAATGATAATTTTTAAGGATAATTTTATATTCTCAAATATAATCTTAGTATTAGCTAGTAATTCGGTTGTGGTAGTGTAATGTTGAAAATGATAATGAAAAAAATAATGATAAATTGAGAATATCATATCACTTTATAATTTTAAAATAAAAATATATTTTTAATTTTAGAATAAATATAATAACAACTAAAGAAGGTGATTATTATTATTAAAACAGAGAAAAGTTTAACATTCAGGTTTTGCCAATGGTTACAACCACTAAACTGAGATAAATGTCATAAATAAAATTGTTTAAACTGATTTACAGAAAATAAAATGTAAATTAATAATCAAGATTGTGTGTATTTCTTCCTCTTCTTCTTCATTTTTTTCCCGAAGAAAAAAGGGCTCCAAGATTATTGCCACGTTGGACAGCCCATTTATTCCTTTACGGCAACTAAAGTAGTAAGAAAGGTACAATATAAATATAGTAGTATCCTGGATGGATCCTTTCGGTATAGTAGGTGAAAATGTTGAATTTTTTTTATATAGTTGAATTAATGATTGGAAATTGCGCTACCCACTTGTATTTGTGGTCCACACATTCAACAATTAAAATAGCAGGATAATTTTTTTTGTTAAATTTATCTATCGTAATAGTTTATTACGGTATGAATTTTGTTAAAAAAATTGAGCATGCAACAATAAATCGGTCAACAACCGATTATTCTGAATTAATTTATATATATATATATATACTAGGTAGCACCCGAAGGAAGGAAGTTGCAATTAATTTCTTGTTTGATCAGATTCGATTAATTACTCCAGGTTGCTTGCTTAATTCTTTTTGCACCATTCATGCATGCATGCATTTTAGTTCATGCTTGTTTTAGAACGTCGACTTCGTGTAAACAAAAGAAAATTAATATCATGATCATAAAAATTCAAATTTATAATACCATCCAATTTTTATTAAGTATATTAATTATATAGTAAATTTAATAGTATAACCAACTAAATAAAATTCTAATGGATTTGTTACTAACTAAATATCATAATTAAACTAAAATTTATTAAAATTTGAGTTTCATAGTTATATTCGGATCAAAATTTCAATTTTTTTTATCAATATAAACACTAATATAGAATTCCATTACTAACTTGATTAAAATTTAATAAAAAATTAATAGACATTAGCAACTATCCTCTCAAAAATTAAATTAAAATAATTATTTTCTCATAATCATAACTAAAGAATTTTACAATAACCAATTCAAATGTTTAACTTAATAATTGGTTGAAAGAATCAATAATATATAATTCAATAATTTATTATTTAAATAAATATTTAGTAATTTAATATCAACAACTGTCTTCTCAAAATTTTAATTAAATATTTATCTTATATTTAATTGATTATCTCAATAATTAACATTATAAATCATAATCACGTCGTCCATACTTCGCAGTGGCTGATGAGCTTGTATAAATAAATTCTATAATTAATATTAAATAAAATTTAATTAAAAAAAATCATGATAAGAATGAAAAAGCTCCCACAATAAAATTTAAAAAGAAGAAGAAGAAGATAGATAACATGATAATAATATTGTGAAGATAAATTCGAGAATATTGTGACATCAAAATAAATTGTTGGCACCCAAATATTTATTTAATTTGAATAATAATTAGGTTTCCAACAATGTGTGTATATAGCAACTGCAGGTAGAGTAGTTGCAAGTATATTTGACAGAAAGAAAAATCAAGGGAATTTTAATTACAACTAGTACAAAGGACTCACTTATTTATTTATTTATTTTAAAAAAAAACTCAGACTACTCATTCAATTAATTAATAAACGGTCCAGAGACACATAGCATCAATAGCTGGTGGGAGAGAATCCTCCGGCCAATGCAAGTCATCAACTAAAGAATAAGGACTCACTTATTCAACATGGATCGATAAGTAAATACGACGTTACTCACAGTCTGAGTACGTATAATCAGCTCAACATTAACATTCATGAAACATACAAATTTCCAAGAAATATATAATATTGTATACTGCTTTATTTTCATAGTCTCATCACCTCAAACATGCAACTTTCCACGAAGGATATGCATGCTGCTTTATTTCTATATTATAGTAGTATTATATATGTAAATGATTCCATGATTGGAACTTCAGATCCTGCACATCACAACACACAGAAGAAAGACATGTTAGAATCTTGTTTTTTTAATTGGTGTACGTTTTTTTTCAAATTTTAATCTTTCTACACAGCCAACTGCATTTATATATAAACGGACGGTACTGGGAAATTATAACCTAAAGCTCTCCTATTTGGGAAATAAAAATTTTGGCTTAATAAATACGATAAAAACTGTCAAATATATAAAGCAAGTATCGATGAGTTTAATGCTTTGTCTTGATAATTAAACCAGACAGGTTTTATAATGTGATTATATATATACGTACTGGGTGTATTCGATCCTGATTTTGCCAGCGTCTGGATTGGCAATTTGGGCAAAAGCTTCTTGGGAGAGATCAATAGTTGCGGCACATCCCGGAGGGCAGTAATCCACAATCTTAACATCAACGCTCTGTCCCCTGCACGGCTGCACGCCTTGGTTAGTTGCTCCAATACATTTCACACGGTATCTTCTCCCGCAAGCCGCCCTATTGTTCCATATCGCATCACTAGCTGCAGCGATCATCACGCCGTCGTTTTGGTATCCGTTGCATGAAGACGCTGCATGAGTGCATTATTTCGTCACCATATATTGTACTCGTAAATATAACCATACTTCATATATTGATGCGTGCATGATTTGGTAAGATTTATTTTAGTTAGTTAGTCTACTTACGACATATATATATCCTAGCTTATTCATATCTTCTTTAATCCCCGTTTCAAACATTAATTATTATTATAACATTATCTATTGACATAATTACATTATTCAAATATTCAGGTAGGGATCACATAGGGTACTTTTTATTTTCTTAAGTAAAAATCACATAAACACACGCACACAGCACACAGAATTATATTTCACGCCAAATCTCCTTGTGCATATATCCCAAAAAGTAGGGCAATACACACACATATAGATATGTATGGTTATATATATACTCACGAACATATGGGGGAGTATAGAAAGAGGCAGTCCCCTGAGCTGCATATGCAACTGAGATAAGACATGTCACCATGCCAATAATCGTCAGAAATCGAATACTGCCCATCTTTTTTTTCTGTTAGATCTTAAAATTAATAAACAACTGATCGACCAAATGACAGGAATAAGAAATGTAGTCTGCGGCGGCGAAATACACAATGGTCCTATCTATCTATCTATCCCTTTTATATATAGATGCAATTCGGGCATACCTACCTACGTACGCTTATATATATCCTTAGCAATTTATCTGCAATCCACCTAACCAATAGGGAAATAAACGTACAATTGGTGGAAATATCAGTCAGATTAATTCAAATGAAGATAAGCTAGGAACGAAACCAAATTTGACACGTCTGCATGTGCCAATCCATTGGCGGTAAGTAAATAAGTCTCACAATAAGTCTACACACAACAATTAAATATTATATTCATTTATAATGTTAAAAAGTAGAGTATGATATTGATTTCAATCTCATATTTTATTTTTTAACCGTGTAGATGAATATAATATTTTGTTGTTGTATATTTATATTTATTCCTCACAATTATTAGTATGGGAGCTTAAATTACGTCATTGATGATACAAGTTATTGCTATTTCGTGAGGTCATCTATATCTACATTGACGTTATGAAAGTGAGCGGCCCACGACTTTTAACTCTCAAAATTAACGCCTCGTAGTTATGTTGATAACGTACATATATGGGTAACTCGTAGCATGTGAGCCTCTATTAAGTTCATGAACATGAACGAGATTACTTTTTCTAATTCTAATGTTGAAATGTTTGTCTTAAAATCAATTGATATCAAGTGAAAATATATATTAATTTATTTTTTGTTTACAATGTGTGAATTTGAATCTTAATAAATCTACTATGTGGACCATGTAATATGATAACAGTATAACACATATCATATGTGTCCCTTATTACGTTCGTGTGTTGAAACATGAATGAGGCAACTCTGAAATATAATATTTCTTTTGTTCTACTAAAAAAATATTTATTTGAACCTGGCATGTCGAGTTTTGATTCTAAAATTAATATGAATTTATTACACTACTTATGCAAACAATAAATTTTAACATTAAACACTATTCATGATTTATTGACTTATCAAATTATTTCACATTAAATTTTTAGATTTTCCGATTGACCTTTTTCTAAATATAATCTATTAGTCATAATTATATATATTGACTAAAACCAAATAAGGCCTTTTTTTAAAAAAAATATTATTTGTGCGTGTGTAATGAGGTAGTACTACTTCCGCGCCATGAAAAGAATACTGCTAAGTTCAGGGCATGACCAGAAATTCGAGTGGAGGAAGCCGAAAAATTTATGAAAAAATTTCAATACCTAACAGACATATTAATGTATTATTAAAAAAATATGAGCATAAAATAAAGCTTTATATGTTTTTAATTTTAATATAAATATGAATTCATTTATCTCAAAGCGTTTTAATATTAGAGTAAAGTTAAGTGTCTCATATTTTTTCTAATACGTTTCAAATGCATATATCGTCATTATATTTGTTCAATATCATGGTAGATCCGACAAATTTTATTACATATTAGTACAATGATAACTTGTATATTTAAGATAAATTGATCAACTAAATTCGAGACACCTAAAATTAGTCATTATATTAATCTTATTTATATTTGAATTTAAAATTAAGTTAATTTTTTAATATTAACCTTATTTACTTGTCTTTGAATTATACTTAAACTTTGAAATATATTGAAATTTAAAAATAAGTTTTATATATTACAATAGGTATAATACGATATAAATTTATATATTAAAAATATGAGTTCACAATAAGAAAGAGATCAATATCAATATTAATAAACATCAAATTTATGTGCTATATTATAAATGGGTACCGTAGGGGTGCGAGGGGAGGCCATGACCCCCCCCTAGCTGCATCACCGGTTAAGTTAATTTTTTTGAAATTAATTTGTAAAATTTTAATATTATAATTCATTAAAGTTTTATGGATGATAAAATTGTGATAATTAGTATTTTTATATATTTATTAATACTTATAATTATATTAATTAAAATTAAATAAATTTATATCAACATTAAAAATCAAAAGACTTAATTTATCACCCAAGAAAATCAGTGAACTTTAGGTTTTTTTAAAAAAAAAATCTATTAACTTTGTTTTTATTTCCAATTAAACCAACGAAGTCTTAAAAAAGGTACCAATAATAATCAAAATTTGAATACGAGGAGTTTATGTTTTTTTTTAATTTTTTTCAAATTTATTGTTAACATCATAATTAGCTTATTTTAACTAAATAAAAATAACATAAACCTATAACTAATAATTTTATTTAATAAAAAAAGTGGCTTAAAAAGAAAAGTAGCCATTTTATTTAATTAAAAATATATAATTAAGTTATTTTAACTAAATAAGAACAATCTAAACCTATAGTTTGTTGTTTTTTTTGGATAAAAATCCTAAAGTTCGTTGATTTTTTGGATTATTAAGTTAAAATTAATATTTATATATATATATATATATATATATATATAATTTTTATAAAATAAAGATAGTATGAATTATGAATTTTATGTATTTTCAATTATATTAACTTGCGGGGGAAATGGTCAGGCTCAGGGACGATAATTGCCAACCTCACCCACGTGTTTTGATGGTCCCCATTTACAATCGATTATGCACTAAAGCCGCCTTAAGATGCACGTTTTGAAGAAATTAATGTCTCACCAATATAGGTGTCTTAGGTTGAAAGTTGAATTTTAGGTGAAGTCGTTTCCTGTATAATTTTAGGTGTCTAGGGTTGAATTTTCGTTTACATAAAAATTTAATTTTGTTATAGAGTACCTTCCAAAAATAAGGTTTCAAAAGATAAAAATAATAAAATTAAAAAAAAAACTCTTACATTCTTCGTTAATCCGAAGAAGAGAGGTTAAATCATTTGAAGTTTGAATGTGTCAAGCAAAGTGAAAAAGTTGGTGTGGAGAGCAACAAAAAACTCACTGCCAACAAAAGCCAACTTAGCCCATTGAAAAATTACCAGTAATAACACCTATGAGCTACGCTACCTCCATAAGGAAGATGTTCAATATGCATGTCATCAACTTGAAGAAGTATAGAGATGGGTGCTGAATTGGAACCATGAAAGTTTGAATAGAATAAGTTTTTTCATTGATTTGTTCGGGTGTGTTTGTGCAGAGAGAAAAAGTCCTGAAAGATTTGCTATGATGGTGTGAACAATTTGAAATAGGCGTAACAACATCAGGCATGGTTGCGCAAGTTCAAGAGAGGCTGCAAGAATCTACACTCAACACCTCGTCCATTAAACTTCTTGGAATGAGGACCACAACAAGGTGGGAGCCACCAACAAATTCTTGCTACAAAGTGAACTTTGATGAGGTGTTGTTTTAGATTGAAAACCGTGGTGGACTGGGTGCAATAATCTGAAATGGGCATGGGCAAGTGATAATTTTCCTATTTCAGTGGTCGACTGGGTGCAATTATCATGACACGTGAAAACTACGATAGCTATCTCTCAGACTCTCACTCCATCCCCCGGCTAGACTCAGCTACGTTCTCATCTCCTGTTGAAAAATAATGGAACAAAAAGAAAGGGTGAGCTCAAATAGCCCAGTAAAGAATATCACGACTAAGATAATGACGAATAAATTATCGTTAGCCTTCAACAGTTGAGTTCTTGATAGACTACGATAGACTACAAGGTTTATATCAAAAACTGCAGTTAAATTTTTAAACAACGTTCTGATCAATAATAGCAGCGGAATGAATAATCTATTAAAAGAATAATGCAGACTATAACGTCCATTCGCTTCTCTTTTTCAGAAAAATATCATTAACTTTTATCATCTAAAATACCATTAGTCATGATAATACAAATTCACAGTTCCTGTTCATAATCATGCAAATCAACCGTTCATCTTTGCACTACGGGCTAAAGATATTCAATATAACACCAACGATCATGATTATACCAGTATTCAGTCTTTGGTCATAATCATACCAAACAACAGTTCATCTTTGCACTACGGGCCAAAGTGAACTTTCACCACGTGTCATAAAAGACGCCGAACAGATGTATCGCCTTTAACCTATTATATCGTCTTTAACCTATCATCTGTTCAATAATTATATCGCATCTGTGCCCCCGGCCACATATATTCACAACAACTTGATTTTTGATTATTAGTACAAATAACAGTGATACAAATGATGAACAAAAGAAACATGGTAAATAATACGTATCGGAAGTTTACTTTGTGCAGATTTAAATAATGTCCAAATTGTCAACATTATATGGAGTAAAATTCAAAAATGATATTCAAGATCCACAGTTTAGAATAACGGTTATAGTTTAATAGAAATATTTAGAAAAATAAGAAATGAATACAAAGAGTAATTCACCAAACATGTGGTAATCCGCGTAGTCATTTTATTCTCAGAGATTAATAAGGAATGAATACGAAAGGTTATTCACCAACATGCGGTAATCCGTGCCGTAAGGTTATTCTCACAATTTAATAAAAATTGAATACAAAGAGTTATTCACCAAACAGGCAGTAATCCGCACGGTAAGGTTATTCTCAGAGATTAATAAGTGATAAGTCGATTTTATATCAATTTATTAGGTATTTTTATACTTAATTATTTGTGAGTTTTTAAGTATTTTTAGTATTTTAGGTGTTTTATTTATTATTATGTATTTTTATTATTTTTAGTAATTTTATATTATTTTTAATGTTTTTATTTTATTTTGTAGGAATTAATTAAAGCTTGGATGGCAAAATGGTAAATAAACTGCTCAGTGGCAGAATCGTAATAACTGAACCAGCCTAGTCCGCGCCATGCGCGCGAGCAGAAATCCGGGCGCTCAACCGGACGACGTCGTATCGTGACACGGAACAGAAAGCAAAGACCGCGCAATGCGCGGCTATGCAAAATTGGAGCGGGCGCGTGTCTGACACGCGCCAACGGTAACCAAGGAAAATGGCGGCTGGCGGCTGGCGTCTCTTCCTCTCTCTCTCTCCGTGTGGGGCCAGACGCGTGTGTGACATCAGCAACGTGGCAGATTTCTTTCTTGCTTTTCCACGCGTGGTTTCTTCAGCAAAATAGTAATAAATTAAATAAATTCCAAATTAGTTTTGGAATAGGAAAATAAATTAGGATTTTTTTTTTATTTTTATTTGTATTTTAAATCCTATTAGGGTTTGGAAATAATAAGTCCAACTAGGGTTAGGAGGATTTTGGAGCCTATAAATAGAGGGCTTGACACCCATTGTAAGATACAACTTTTCTTAGAATAAAAATTCTCTCTTTTATTCTTTAGTTTTATGAGTAGTTAATTTATTTTTCTTGGTTTAAGTGATTGAAGCCATCAAGATTTATACACTGTGAGATCTAATTTATTTTAATTGTTCAATTTATATTTTGAGTATTGAATATTTTTCTGTGTTTAATTTTATGATTAATTCGTTTAATTGCTAGGATGCATACTAGTTTATTATTCGTTGAAATCTATTGCTAAATTAAATATCAAATCCGTAATTGTTTGGTCACTTTAATTTGCGAGGCAACTAAGGTTAATAATTATTTTGCTTATCAAAATATTGTTATATCTTAGGAAAAATATTCATCTAGATTAAATGCAGACGCTTGGATTGTGTTGTTTAGTTCAACGGTCTCTCTATTTCTTTATGCTACTACTAGGTTAAATCTTTAGCGCTTGTCTGAGATTATTTAGTAGTAAGGGTTATTTAGATCGCTTGTTTCTGCTTAACTAAAATTAAGGAGAGACAGGAAAGTTATTCGAATGGGAGTAATTATTCCACGTTGAATATTTAAAATATGAATTGATTTATTCTTGCATCAGTGATCAGTTGTAAATTCTTGATGGTGGATGTTAACTTAAACCAAGGCTTTTTCTTCTTATTTATTTCTTGCATATTTATTTTAATTAGTTTTATTTAAATTATTTCTTTAATTCAAAAACCCCCTATTTTTATTTGCAAAAATATAAAATTAAATTAATCATTCTCTGTGGGATCGACTCTTACTTGCACTACTACATATTTATTTTTCCAAAGTAAGATTTTATTTTTGGGTGCTCGCGACATCACACCAATAAGGAATGAATACGAAAGGTTATTCACCAACAGGCGGTAATCCGCGCTGTAAGGTTATTCCTATAATTTAATACATGGAAATAAATGACACATCTTATGAGTAAGAGAGAAACAATATTATTTTCGAGAATCAAAGAATGATAATCCCTTACCGTAGTAAGTTTGAATAGTGGAAGATGAAAAAGATGGAATCCCTTACCTTAACACGTGACTGGATATTGATTTAAATGAGGTTGATTAACTTGAACAATACACGTACACTTATAGATCTTCACAAATACTCAATGACTTAAGCACACTTAGATAAAACTTACACAAAGAAGTATTTAGAGAGTGAAAGAAAGAATGAGTAAGAAAGTTTATGAAAAATTCTTATGTTAAAGCCTCTATTTATAGCCAAAAATCATATCATAACCAATATTTTCTAATTTAATCTAAACCGTTCATTTCAAGATAATGTTTAATCCATACCATTCATTTCATCTTTTAAGATTTCTTTAATCCAAACCATTCATTTATAGACCATCTTTAATCTACACCATCCATTTCAAATTCTATATTATCTTTAATCTATACCATTCATTTCATCTTTTAAGATTTCCTTAATCTAAACCATTCATTTAAATATCATTTTCAATCTACACCATTCATTTAAAATTCTATAATTATTACATTATCTTTAATATATACCATTCATTTTATATCACCTAACTTTATATTATTTATTATAATAAACAAATAACTTTATCAATTCAATTATTCAACAATAATTCACACTTATTCATTATTATGACTAATTGTTATAAATACAGTGTAGTTAGCTCTCTGAGTTAGATATCAAATTAATTAATAATGAAATACAACAGTTTAATTAACATCATAATAGAGATAACAATAATGCAGAAAGTATATAAAAGAAAGAATACGTTACTGTGTAATGACAATTATTGATTCAATAATGTGAATTACTGTGCATATGCTACTGTGATAATTATCAGTTTAATAATATAAATTATTGTGCATATAACAATAAAGTCAAATATTATCCGATAATCACTTTATCAGTTTAATAATATGAAACATTGTGCAATGCCGTGTGCTACTGTGCAATACCGTATGTTACTTGTAATACCGTATATTACTATTCTTTTACCACTGGTTATTTTAACAATTAAAAGTGATAGTACCATTGACTATTTAAAAATTATTTATGTCGTTTTCTATATCCGACAATTATTCGTTGTGGGGCCACCAATGTACGACGTCGTCGTACAAATATTCCCCGACCAAATGAATATTGTCCGACATAATATAATTTACACATTGTGACGCCCCCAAATCTAGGCCCACACAGCCCAAACTTGAGTCGTCAAAAGACTAGAACAAAATTATTACAACAAAGCACAACGTACAACAATACAGTGTATAATAATACACAACTAAGTCTTCACTATTATTATAACACTATTTTACAACACGTGAAGACTACGACAGCTATTCCTCGGACTCTCACTCCATCTCCCGGCTAGACCCCGTTATGTTTTCATCTCCTGTTGAAAAACAATGGAACAAAAGAAAGGGTGAGCTCAAATAGCCCAGTAAGAAATATCATGACTAAGATAATGACGAATAATTTATCATTAACCTTCAACAGTTGAGTTCTTGATAGAATACAATAGACTACAAGGTTTATATCAAAAACTGTAGTTAAATTCTTAAACAACGTTCAGATCAATAATAGCAGCGGAATGAGCAATCTATTAGAAGAATAATGCAGACTATAATGTCCACTCGCTTCTCTTTTTTGTAAAAATATCATCAACTTTTATCATCTGAAATACCATTTGTCATGATAATAAAAATTCACAGTTCCTGATCATAATAATGCAGATCAACAGTTCATATTTGCACTACGGGCCAAAGACATTTAATATAACACCAACGGTCATGATTATACCAGATTCAGCCTTTGGTCATAATCATATCAATCAACAGTTCATCTTTGCACTACGGGCCAAAGATATTCAATAAAGCACCAACGGTCATGATTATACCAGATTCAGCCTTTGGTCATAATCATACCAACCAACAGTTCATCTTTGCACTACAGGCCAAAGAGAACATTCACCACGTGCCATAAAAGACACCGAACAGATGTATCGCCTTTAACCTAGTATATCGCTTTTAACCTATCATCTGTTCAACAATTATATCACATCTGTGCCCCCGGCCACAGATATTCACAACAGCTTGATTCTTGATGATTAATACAAATAACAGTGATACAAATGATGAACAGAAGAACAGGATAAACAATAAGTATCAGAAGTTTATTTTGTGCAGATTCAAATAATGTCCAAATTGCCAACATGATGTGGAGTGAAATTTAAAAATGATATTCAAGATCCACAGTTCAGAATAACGATTACAGTTCAATAGAAATGTTCAGAAAATAGGAAGGTTCAGTTGAAATAATGAAATTCAACTATTATGGAACATATAATATTTTCAGGAATTATAGAAGCAATAGTTCCATAATAAGTTTCGATTTAGGAGTATGAAAGAAAATAATATCCCTTACCGTAGCAGGTTTAATTAACAAACGGTGAAGGAAATTAATATCCCTTACCATAGTAAGTTTGAATAATGGAAGATGAAAAAGATGGTATCCCTTATGAGTATAAAGGAAAATGATATCACTTACGAATATGGAATAAAAGTGTCATGTGATAATTCGTGTAGACAAATTATTTCCACACGAGACAAATAAAAAGGGTTATTCACCAACAGGCGATAATCCGCACCGTAAGGTTATTCCCATCAATTTGAATACGAATAGTTATTCACCAAACAGGCGATAATCCGCGCCGTAAGGTTATTCCCATCAATTTGAATACGAAGAGTTATTCACCAAACAGGCGATAATCCGCACCGTAAGGTTATTCTCAAAGATTAATAAGGAATGAATACAAAAGGTTATTCACCAACAGGCGGTAAACCGCGCCGTAAGGTTATTCCCACAATTTAATACATGGAAGTAAATGGCACAAGAAAGAAACGATATTATTTTCGAGAATCAAAGAATGATAATCCCTTCAAGTAAGAAAGAAAATAATATCCATTTATGATGGTGAAAAGAGTGATACCCCTTACCGTAGTAAGTTAGAATACGAAAGAAGATAATATTCCTTACAGTAGTAAGTTTAAGAGTATAAAAGAAAATGACATCCCTTACCGTAGTAAGTTTAAGAGTGTGAAAAGAATGATACCCCTTACCGTAGTAAGTTTCAATAATAGAATATGAAATAAGATGATGTTCCTTACAAGTAAGAAGAAAATGACATTTCTTACCGCAATAAATTTAAGAGTGTGAAGAGATTGATATTCCTTACCACAGTAAATTTAAGAGTTTGAAATGAATGGTATTCCTTACCGTAGTAAGTTTAAGAGTATGAAAGAAAATGAAATTCCTTACCTTAACACGTGACTGGATATTGATTTAAATGAGGTTGATCAACCTATATATTTTTAATAAAATTAGTAATTACCACATATAAATTTCAAGGTGTATAATAATTCATATATTATGAACTATCAAAATTATATATATTTAACATAATTTTTGTAGTATAATATAACAACTTTAAAATAGTTTTTAAAATAATATTTCAAAATAAATCTTCCAAAGAAAGCTTTTAAAAATGAATCTTCTTAAAGAAGAGTCTTCTAAAGGAAGATTTATGAATACCGTGAAAAATAGGAATTTATGAAATTACTACTCTTTAATAAAAGACTTACTTGAAAATTTTCTGCACTCTTTTTGGCTTTCAAACACTCAAAATAAGCTTACTATTCTCAGAGAAAACTCATAAAATTCTTATAGAAAAATTTTATGTTTTAGGTGTGATTTTTCTATTCAGTTGAGCAAGCTATTTATAGGAGAAAATAAATTACTATGCGTGGTAGGTGAACAACAGGCGTGATGCACGCCTGCCTTCTTCTTCTTTTCTTTTTTTTTTTCCACGCAGTCGGCTGCCAACTTTCCTTCAGCACAAAATTCACATTTTGATTTTCATGTGGGTCCCATATGTTACTATTCACGTTACTATTCACGTCACTATTCACGTTACTATTTCAAATAGTAAAATTAATTATTTTATTATTTATTTATTTATTTATTTATTTATTATTCCTGTGAGTCCAACATATAAAATAATGTTACCACAATAATGTAAGAAACACGTTACATATTTTTATTAATTTAATAATATAAATTATAGTGTATTTGCTACTGTGACAATTATTAGATTCAATAATTTTAAACTACAGTGCACCAACAATTATTGACTCGATGATATGAAATATAGTGTAATGACAATTATTAAATCAATAATGCAAAATACTGTGTAGCAACAATAATTGAATTGATAATATAAAATATTATGCAGTGACAATTATTGATGAAATGATGCGTAACAGTTACGGTGTCAATAATATGAGACACTGTGCAATACCGTGTGCTACTGTAGAATACCGTGTGCCACAATAAAATACCATAAATTACCGTATGCTACTATTCTTTTATCACCGGTATTTTAACAGTTAACACCGTTGACTATTTTTATTTAAAAATGTTACTTCTGTCGTTTTCTATATCCGACAATTATTCCGTTGTGGGCTCCACCAATAATTAGTTATTTCGGCGCCGTCGTACGACCCGAATATTCCCCGACAAAACGAATATTCCCCGACAAAAAGAATATTGTCCGACAAAATAAAATTTACACATAACATCCTTAACTTTCAATTTTGTCAATTTAACCATTTACTGTTTTAGGAAAAATATATATGAAGAAAAATTAAATTTTGTATTTCATAAATTCGGGGTCTTACACACATAACATCCTTAACTTTTAACTTTGTCAATTTAACAACTTACTGTTTCAAAAAAAATATAAATGAAGAAAAATTAAATTTTATATTTCATAAAATTTGAAGTCTTACATCATTCGCTTGTGAGACAGACAATTTTATCTCATCAACTACAAATCTGGATTAAAAAAGTACCATTAGATGTAGTCTCCATTACCCTTTTTATGATTGATTCTAATAGCCATTTTCACTAATGAAGGTGCTTAAGTGATTCTAATGAAAGGTGCTCAAGTGATTCTAAATAAAAAAAAAAAAAAATTGATTACAATTCACGATTCATCCAGGTTGCTCAATTCATTTTTCTTTATTTTTTCACCATTCATGCATGCATGATGTCAATAATAAATATTTCATTCATTTTAAAATTAAAGATATATTTTGATATTTAAATTTTATTTATAAATTCTTGAAATTCAAAATTGATGATATTTATTTGATTTTAAAACAAACAGCTATTGTTTTTTTAACCTAAAAGTGATAATAATAATTACAATATTTATTATTTAAAATTATAAATTAATTTCTATAGATGCAATACCGTACCCACGGACTATGGCTACAAATTATACCAGAAGCCCAAGCACAATTACACTATGTTTTTGAGTTTTAAAATAGATAGAAAAGAAAAGAAATTGACTGAAAATTTAATTTTTTTTGTCTAATTTTTATATTTTTGAATTTTTTAATTAACAAAAAAAAAGAAATAGATAAAAAATTTGACAATTTTTTCTGTCAAAATTTTTCATCTAAAATTGACCGAATTTAAACAAAAATAAAATAAAATAAATAATATTTTTATAATTATCATATTATTTTCAATTTTTAATATAATAAAATTTTAATTATAACTCATGTCCCTAAAAAAATTTTCTTACTCACCTTCACCCCTTAACACGTGATATGGCAGGTTCAAGTATAAAAGTTGGGATTTCAAAATATCATGTTCGCTCGTGTTAGTTGTATGAGCTAGTCTTTCCTTTGACATCTATTTTTTAATTTCTAATTTTCTGATTCCTTATTACCTATTTTCAAGGTTCTATAACTGCGCAAGTGCTAAAGTCATGGATGAAATTGTCCGACACAACAACTTTGTTAATATTTTTATATATCATGGCATAAAAAACAACGTTATATACTCGAGCATATTAAATAACATATACTCCCTCGATTCAAAATACAATATCAAATTTGATTTTGTAAAATTAAATAATTTTAAACTCAAATTTATGTAATTTATTTTAAATTGGATACTGACACTATTGCATCATTAATTAGACACAAAGAAAAAGAGAGAGAGATAAAATAGAACAAATTTATTTTCTTTTTTTTTTCATGTTAATTTTTATTAGTACAGTTGAAAAGAAATCATAAATTTTTCATGTTAAATTTATATTATTATTGTTTTGTATCCATTTGTTGTTGTGTATTTAACTTTGGAACTCAGTCAGTTTTATTGATTAAATAGATGAATAATTAAGAGAGTAAACTTTGAGATTTTACGATTCGATGACATTTTATGATATTTGATGACTTTTAGATATGGTATGACAATGACTTTGTAGAATTAGTTTTTATTTAACATTTGTTTGTATATTTGTATTTGATAATAAATTATTATTTTTATTAAATTTTATCTTGCATATTTTTTATTCATAGTTCAATGGTTATAATTATAATTAGAAGGGTAAATTTATAAAAGTAATTTTTATATTTTCTTTTCATTGGAACTCAGAAATGCGAGAAAAGAAAAAAATTAAATTATCTATTCCTTTCTATTAAAAACTCAAAAATAACACAATTTCTTTTTATAAAGTTTTTTATTCTTTTTTTTTTAATTTTAATTTTAATTTTCTATTCTTTTTTTTTTTCATTTAAAATTCAGAAACAAAGCGTTAAGATCTGAAAAAAAGAAAAAGTTAATTGGTCTTGTGCAGTTGTGCGTGCCGTGCCTAGCCTAGCATAACTGCATGCGTTCGAGCCCAACGTCATGCGTTCGAGCCCAACGTCGTACGGACGTCCCGCAGCATATATGTAGCCTTTGGGTACTTTCTTAAACTTGATATTTTTTATGTTACGTATTATTGAAAACTAATCAAAATGAGAGATTTTTTGTCGCCTTTTTGGGGTCAATTTTAATTTGAAACAGACAACAATAGTTATTGTAAACTAAAAGAAATAATAATTACTATATTTGTTATTTTTCAAACTTTAAATTAATTTCTATCAGTTATTGTGAATTACTTAAAATATGTCTGTCTCCTCCAAACTAACCACAAATCACCATAACTAATTTGGACTGCATTGGATCCAACATCAAACCCATTGTAGACCCAATAACAAGCACCTTCAACGCAATTTATAATTAGGGTCCTTAACATTAATATACAACAATTAGAAAGTATTTACAAAAATAAAATACATACAAAATAATTACAAAAAGACTACAACAAGATAAATTTATTAAATCATTCAGTTTCCTACAATTAAGGAATTCCTTAAATCAAGGATAATTTGGATTTACAAGTAGAAGAGAAATTTGGTTGATGCCAAAGGAAGACTGCCAAAGGAGCAAATGTTAGCAAAATTTGGTGTCTGCGTCGGCATTATAATTTATTGGTAACCCAGCTTTAGATGGAAGAAATTATATTCTTTGTGCAGGCCTCAAAATTGAGGCCATTGGCACGGTGGTGATTTTTACGGGTTCTCAAGGCGGGGGTGTTTTTCCGTCTTTGGCAGGAGAACCTTTCTTTTTCCTGGTAGTTGAAAATAGATGATGGGTTAGGGACTTCTTTTGATGTTAAATTGTTTCTTTTTATTTATTTATTTTTCCTTTTCCCTTTTTAATAGTTAATCGATTCTTGTGAGTTGTGAGGTAATTGGGTAATTCCCATTTAGCCTCTCTCATTTAATGTCAAAATTCTGCTGCTTCACTTGTTAGTTGTTCTTTATTCTTTTGTAGCAATGGCTTTATGTGCCGTTAGACTACTTGAATATAAAAATATTCAACATATACAGGTAACTAAATATTTTTAAAAAAATTGACCTCATCATGAGTAAAAACAAAACAACTCTTTCCCATATGATATAATAGTAATCAACACACAATATAATGGTAATCAAACAGAAACATTATAGTAACCAAAACATATTGTAACAGTAACCAAAACATATTGTAACAGTAACCAAAACATAAACAGCATGTAATCAAAACCAACATATACAGTAACAAATCTAACATATACATATACCCCAATAAAACTGAATTCGTTACCTTATATGAAAGTTTGGCTACCAACTGCACTATGAAAAAAAAATTATATAATAAATTTTTTATAATTACTTGGTAACCCAATAAAATTGAATTGGTTACCTTTGTGTGAATGTTTGATTACCAACTGCAGTATGAAAAAAAAATGTATAATAAATTTTTTTATAATTCACTGGTAACCCAATAAAACTGAATTGATTACATTTGTATAAAAGTTTGACTACTAATTGCACCAAGGAAAAAATATATTCTATAATAGATTTTTTATAATTAATTGATAACCAATAAAACTATAATGGTTACCTTTGTATGAAGGTTTGACTATCAACTGCACTATAAAAAAAAATTAATATAATAGATTTTTAATAATTGTTTGGTAACTCAATAAAACTAAAATGGTAACATTTGTATGAATGTTTGGCAAAGGTAACCAATCTTTAATGCAAAGGTAACCAAAACTAGTTACTACACATTCAGGAATTGGTTACCTTCATACTAGTGTTTGGTTACCTCCATAACAGTGTTTGGTTACCTAGATTTACCTTTGTATAAAGGTTTAGTTACCAACTGGAATATAAAAAAAATGGTTACTGTATTGATTTTTTTTTATGACTATTTGGTTACACACAAAAACTAAAATGGTTACCTTTGTATAAAGATTTAGATACCAACTGGAATATAAAAAAAATGTTTACTGTATTGAATTTTTTTTAACACTATTTGGTTACACACAAAAATTAAAATAGTTACTTTCGTATGAATGTTTGGTTACCAATTGGAATATAAAAAAAATGGTTATTGTATTAAAAAAAAATTATGCGAAAAAGGGATAAGGGAGTAGGGAGGTGGAGGGAGGAGAGAGAAACAAACAATTTTTCATTATTTTTAAAACTTCAACAAACAATTTTTCATTATTTTTGTTTATTTATTTTATTTTGTTGTCTTTTTAGTTTCACTGATAAAGGATGTTTAAAAAGGTATATATAATAAATCTTAAAACTTTTTGTTAAGTGCGTCGAGTATTACTTGTCATGCTAGTGTACCTAACGAATTAAAAATTGACATGTTTTTGTAATGAATATAGCAACACTCTTTTATTTTATACATATATATTAATAAATTTTGTGAAATAAAGCAGGTGTCCACGTTGATTGCCTTCGCGTGGATTTCGAAATCGGACTTAATATAGAGAGATGGTAGATAGATTTTAAGATCTCAACCGTCAAAAGCTTGAGTCGTTTATTTTAGGGTCCTTAAGGAGGAGAGAGAACACGGGAGACAGGAGGGCGAAGGATAGAGAAAGATCAGAGAGATGCATTGATTTAACTTTTTAAAATTTGAATTTTAAAATCATTCAACTAAATTAAAGGGATAAGAATGCACTAATTTTATAAATATATTTTTAAAAAGTACTCTTTTTGTAAATACTTTTAAGATGTATTTTTTCTGTAATTACTTTCTAAAAAGTACTATAATGTGTAATTTATCCTTATAATTATTGTTGTACACCAAGCCCGCATACGGGTAAATTGTAGCCCACTGCCCACCAACACGTAATTAATGAACGGAGTCATCTTTTAAGGAAAAAATTACTCCTATTGCATATTATGAGACTACGAACTATGAAGTTATGATCAATTCATATTGTAAACAAAAACCACCAATCTCGTGTAAAGCACGGAAGTCATAATTACTTAAAATATGCTGTCTCCTCCAGACTAACCACAAATCACCAGAACTAATTTGGACTGCATTGGATTCAACATCAAACCCATTGTAGACCCAATAACAAGCACTTTCAACCCAGTTTATAATTATCGTTGTACACCAAGCCCGCATATGGGTAAATTGCAGCCCGCTGTCCACCAACACATAATTAATGAACAGAGTCCTCTTTTAAGGAAAAAATTACTCCTGTTGCATATTATGAGACTATGAACTATGAAGTTATGAACAGTTCATGTTGTAAACAAAGATCACCAATCTCGTGGAAAGTACGGAAGTCATAAATAATATTTTTTGTATTAATATTAGAATAATCAAATAAATATAAGATAAATGTTTGATTATAATTTTAAGAAGATAGTTGTAGTTGTTAAGTTATTAAATATTTATTTAAAAAAATAAATTATTCAATTGTACATCATAGGTTCTTTCGATTAATTATTAAGTTAAATATTTGAATAGAGTGTAGATTTTTTTAATTATGATTATAAAAAAATAATTATTGTAATATAATTTAAGTTTTTAATGGAATTCATCACAATTTTATGTAATTAATTATGACAATATTGTGATTAAATTTTTTATAATAAAATTGGTAAAATCAAAAATAAAAATTCTATTAGAAATTACTTTTTCTATTGAAGATTGGTTGAATTTCTTTTAAATATGTTACAAATTTGGATAATATATATTTAATTATTATAAAGTTGTATAATACTTAAACTAATTTGTATAGTACTTATACTAATTTAATTAATGTCAATTTGGATAGTACTTATGTTACCAATGAACACTTAATTTACTGATATGACTTGTTTTTATCAATGTAGAGATTGAGAGTTTAAATTTTATTAACAACAGTTTATGAAGACAAACATGTCTAGAAGGCGACAACAGTAGCGTGTAATAAAGATTAAAGAAACCAAGTTTGTATTTTAAATTAAATAGTTGATTAATGCCAATAATGAAAAACTATAACATGATGAAAAAAGATTCAGTTTACGAAGACAGACAAATCCAAAAGGCAGCAATAGCGATATGAAGACAAACAGGTTCAGAAGGCGGCAAAAATAGCACACGATGAATATTGAAGAAACCAAATTTATATTTTTTATTATACAGTTGATTAGTGCCAATAATGAAAAACTACAACATGATGAAAAAAGATTGTATGTATATCATAAGATTAGTAGCCATATTTTTAAAAATCAATTAGAATTATTTTATATATAAAATTTATATAATTCATTTAACTTATGAAAATAATAAATTTTCGAAGTTAGTTGCACTGTTTTAAATTATTTATAATTGTATTAATATAAATTAAATAAATCATATTAATTTAAAATTTAAAATTATTTTGAATTAGCATTTAAAAAGTTAGCATTAATCGTATATTTCGATGAGAGGGAGTAGACATTACAGTCTAGGAAACTGGTCACAGAGCATGTTATAAGTTTGCATATATTGTGTAGGTAGACTAGGAATGGCTGGGTAGGAATTACACATCCTACTTTAATTCACGGTTTTATAAAAATTTCTCATACTCATCTCATTTTTCACGAAGATTAAAATTTAATAACTATATTCATCTCCACGGAAAATTTAAACCTCCCCGATGAATCCATATCACAGCGAAAATTAATATTTTGTGAATTTTTTATTTAAAAAATTTAATTTTAATTATATTTATACTAATACATGCATAAAAATTAATCATATTTTAACTCATATATGATAAAATTAAGAAAAATCAAATAATAATAATCATGTACACACAAAAGAACATATATTTTAATTATGTAATATATGATAGTATAAATATTAATTTAATTAATATATAATTATTTGGAGGAAGATATGAGGTGGGGGAAATAATACTTATCCCCTCACCAACCCTGTAAATAATATTGGGTGATTCCTTATTTTTATTCCATCTTCTATCATAATCAAAATTATCGCCTTCGTTCGAGAAGATCACAAATTATCATCCAATGCAATGTGCGTATATGGTTCAGGCTTACAGACAGTAATTATCAAGTATGGACATGGGCCAGGCTCGGTCAGTTTAAGGTAAGTCCAGTAGGAGCATTTCACACGTATTTTAGTATGAACCTTAAAATTTAGAATTAAAGTTTTGATACATTAATCGAATATACACGAGGGATTAAAATTATAATATATTATTAATAAAATATTTATATTAAATAAAAATATTTTTATTTTAATTATAATCTTAACACTGTTCGTGTATATATTGTTAGTTTTTCAAAATTTTAACTCTAAAATTTATCCTAACCAAATCATTTAATTAATTTTGACCGGAATGGAGCTGATCTCAGATTTTAATTTTTTTAATTTTAAATTTGGATTATTACATTTTAATTTAAAGAGTTTAGAGACAACCATAAATCGAAGCTAAAAATAAAGAGAAAATTAGGTAGCACCTCTGAAGAACTTTCAAGTAAGGCAAAGACCACTTCTATTTTTTATTATTTTTATTCGTAGACTCGTTAAACTTACTTTCTAGAATATGAATAGCCTATGAACTAAATATTTCTAAAAGTTGTTTTTTTCCCCTTCAAAAGGCCAAAGCTTGGTAATATGAAGAAATAGTGTTACTTATCAGGTAGGTGGGTAGATCCTATAAATAAAAATAAAAATATTTTTCGTGGACATGAATATTATTATGTGTGAGTAGCGACTAGTGTGAACACAACATCAAATCTCGGGCGCAAGCCCACAACCAAAACACAAACCACCATCCGTGTGGATATCTTATTCTAGAAAGCCTGAAATTCACGAATCTCTTACTCAAAAAAGAAAAAATAAAGAAGAAGGTGATAAATAGTTTGAGGTCGATGATCTTGTTCTCAATAGACTAAGCTCAATGCTCCGGTTATAGAAGTCGATAGCTTACTCTATTCGAGAAGAAATCTTTCTTCCAGATTGATTGTTAAAGTCTTACTAGCCTAGCAACATCTTTGATTGATCCTTTAGTCTGAAAGAAATATAGGAGAGAGTCATCTTCGATAGACGAGACTAGAAGACTCATATTAAAAATCTCTCATTGCTCTATCTTCGATAGCATGCAACCCATAATGGAGACAGATATATTGAAAGGGCGCAAGCCCACAACCAAAACACAAACCACCATCTGTGTGGATATCCAGTTTTAGACGGAGGAAATATATGAAGGACTTATTTAAACACTCTATTAATGAATTATTATTCAAACGTTAGGAACTTTGAATTTACTGTCATCCCAAAAATAAAAGAATAAGATCTTTATTTCACCAATAAAATTTATAGGTTAGGAATATATATATATATATATATATATATATATATATATATATATATATATATATAGGAAAATCGATTCAGAAATACTATTCTAACTAGCTGATTTCTCACCGTTTATTGCAGGGCCGACCCTACTGTATAAAAAAAAAAAGCCTGCGCTTTAGGCCCCATTTCAAAAAAGACCCCAAAATTTTGAACATCATAAATAATTCATATAAAAATGTCTTATAAAAATATAAGCCAAATAATTTTTTAGGGCCTATAATTCAATTCAAATATTAAATATGTAAAAAAAAATAACAGTATAAAAAAAACCTCATTTAAATAAAAATTATTAATACTCCCTCCGTCCCAAAATAAAAGTTCTCCATTGATTTTTATAGTCAAATTGACCATTTTTAAAATTAACAATTAAACATATATATATTTAGATTTTTAAAAAAGTAATCATTGAGATATGTACTAAATTTTATATAATTTATAATATTTATAGGCTTTTTACATATATATTAAATAATAATAATATATATTTATTTGAAAAATGATCAATTTGATCATAAAAGTCAATAAAAGATGTATCAAACATAGAAGGCCTCATTAAAAATATCACTTTAGCATTATAAAAAAAAAATAAAAAATATCGCTTTAGGCCTCATATTGTCTTGAGCCACCCCTGGTTTATTGCAGGATTTAATGGCATGGGGCCTCGTCACTAGCCCTAATAGCAGTCAGGGAGAATTTTTTGGTTTACCCGTTACTAGAACTAGCGGTCAGGTAGATTACGTCGTTTTGAGTTTTGACCTGGCCGCATTTAAGATTAGCGACCAAAGAAAATGATATCATTTTTCTTGGTCGCACCTTCTGCATGCGGCTAGTCTAACGCATGCTAAATTCAAAGTACTTTCATTTTTTTTTTCATGATATTCAATATATACATTACATGCGGCCAGTCTACCATAGGCCAAACCCAAAATACTTTTGCTTTTTTTTCCATGAGATTCAGTACATATATTATATACATGTAAGATGTTATTTATAATTTATATAGATACACTAAATTACTTCTAAATTACATACATGTACTAAATATCAAATTAATTATAAATTTAAAATAATTTAAATTTGATCCTATTTTAAATGAATAAATTATTTTGTTAGAATTTTAATAAGGAGTATATAAAAATAAATAATTTATAGAAGGTGGTGATTTTAAATTTTAAAATATTTATATAAATTAAAAATTATATAATATAATTTTTTTATTTTTAAATCAATAGATAACATTGGAAGTGATTAATCCCATAAATCATGGGTATCCAAATCCCAATAGATAACATATATATAATTCAAATTTAATTTTGTTAATTCATTTTAAATTTATAATTAATATGATATTTGGTACATGTATATAATTTAGAAGTAATTTAGTACATCTATATAAATTAAAAGTAACTTCGACATGTATATAATATATAGTTTAAATGTATGTACTAAATCTCATGAAAAAAAAAATAAAATATTTTGGGTTTGACCTGGTTGCATGTCGGAGGTGCGGTCAGGGAAAACGAACGTCATTTTCTCTGGTCACTACTTCTACATGAGGGTTGCGGTCAGGCCAAAACTCAAAATGACGTAATATGTTTGGCTGCTAGTCCTAGTAGCTGTCAGACCAAAAAATTATCCCTGATCGCTACTAAGACTAGCGGTCAGGTCCCCTCTTAACTATTAAATCTTGCAATGAACGATAAAAGATCAGCTAGTTAGAATAATGTCCCAAGCTGGCGTGAGCCCGGGTCACATATATATATTTCAAATTTATTTTAATTTGGTAGTGTTTGATAAATGAAATGCAATGGTAAAGAGATTTATTCTTTTTCTTATCTACAAATGATTCTTGTTGCATTATATTATATTTTTTTTGACTTAAATGGTTGAGGCGTGAACGTGAATAATTTAATTAATATATATATATATATATATAATAAATATTATTGGTACAGTGAGATTTTGACGGTTCGGTAGATTGTTGAATTTGAAATTGTTGATGTGATTTTGTTAGTGCGATTTGATTAATTTTTAGTATGATTTTGAGATTAAATTCATTTATTTAATCAGTCCTACAGTAAAAGAAGAGAGTTCTATAAGAGTATCACTTTTTATCCGTCTAAATAATATCTTAAAACATCTTATTATGTTTCATCTAGATATATTATGAATAAAGATTTTTATTAGTTATGCGAGTCAAAATAAGACTTCTTAATCAACAACTTAAAATATTTTCTTATTCATTAAGATTTTTTTTTTGGTGCGTGTGTGAAATTTGTCATTTATGTGATTTCAGTTACGAGTCATCATTTAAGTATATTAAAATTATGAATTCACTTTTTTTGGTATTTTGTATGTATAATAACTTTTAGCTATTGGATTATTTATGTAACACCCAAGTGAATTCAATCTATTCGTGAGTTTTGAATTCAAGTTTGAATTCAAAGCTCTACATGGTAATTATTTTTATAATATATTTAATTATTAATTAAAATTATTACTTTACATAAAAATCAAAAAATTTAATTATAATTACACTTTATAAATATAAAATTATAAACAACATAAAAAAATAATAACTAATTATTTTAATTTTATTTAATTGTGTATATATTATAAGAGAATATATCAAGTATCTATTTGAATATGTATCGAATCATGATTGAGAATTTGAGTAGTTTGAATCCTAAACGAGTTGAGTATAACCTTACTCATATTCTACTTGTATTTTTATTAAACTATTTTTTGTATTTAAATTTGGATCATATTATTAATGAATTCGAGTCTCGCTCGCATATTTTCGAGTCGAGCTCGATTCAATAATTATTTACATATTCATTTTGGATTTTGATCATGATTAATTATTTTTTATATTATAATTTATCGTAATATACACAAAATTGATTATAAAAAATTTATATCTAGCATACACCCCTTTGTCCAGAATACCTTAAGGTTATGTTTATTTGTAAAAAAATATATTTTGGATTGAATTATTTGTATTAATTTAATAATATTTTGGACTATTTTTTTCCATGATAGGGGATTAATAATCCTTTAAATAGTCTTACAAATTATTTTTTTAATCATTCTTAATGCTATTTATGTGAGATTATATAATCCCATAAAAAAATTGGGATTACTAGTCCCCACTCATTTTAAACTATTAAATGGTTTTATGAGATTAATAGTCTAACATTAAGGGATTAATAATCCCTCATCAAAGAATTAAATAATACAAAATAATATTAAATTAAAATAAATAGTCTAATTTTAAATATATTTTTTATAAACAAACATAAGCTAAGTGAACTTAGTAACTACGTATTAATTAGATTAAAAGGTTATAGCAAATTTATTCAAGCAAGGCTTTATACTCCTGTAAGACCCCGAATTTTATGAAATACAAAATTTAATTTTTCTTCATATAGATATTTTTTTTAAACAGTAAGTGGTTAAATTAACAAAATTGAAAGTTAAGGATGTTATGTGCAAATTTTATTTTGTCGGACAATATTCGCTTTGTCGGGGAATATTCGTTTGGTCGGGGAATATTCGTGCCGTACGACGGCGCCGAAATAATAAATTATTGGTGGACCCCACAACGGAATATTTGTCGGGTATAGAAAATGACAGAAGTAACCTTTTTAAATAAAAATAGTCAACGGAACTGTTAAAATACCAGTGATAAAAGAATAGTAGCATACGGTAGTTTATGGTATTTTCTGTAGCACACGGTACTCTACAGTAACACACGGTATTGCATAGTGTCTCATATTATTGGTCTGATAATTGACACCGTAACTGTTACGCATCATTTCATCGATAATTGTCACTGCATAATATTTTATATTATCAATTCAATAATTGTTGTTACACAGTATTTTGCATTATTGATTTAATAATTGTCATTACACTGTATTTTATATCATTGAGTCAATAATTGTTGTTGCACTGTTTTTAAAATTATTGAACCTAATAATTGTCACAGTAACATATGCACAGTAATTCACATTATTGAATCAATAATTGTCATTACACAGTAACGTATGCTTTATTTTACATTATTGTTATCTCTATTATGATGTTATTTAAACAGTTGTATTTCATTAATTTATTGACTTGATATCTAAGAGCTAACTATACTGTATTTATAACAATTAGTCATAATAATTGAATTGATAAAGTTATTTGTTTATAATATAAAGTTAGGTGATTATTAGGTGATATGAAATGAATGGTGTAGATTAAAGTGTGAATTATTGTTGAATAATTGAATTGATTTGTTTATAATATAAAGTTAGGTGATTATTAGGTGATATGAAATGAATGGTGTAGATTAAAGTGTGAATTATTGTTGAATAATTAAATTGATTTGTTTATAATATAAAGTTAGGTGATTATTAGGTGATATGAAATGAATGGTGTAGATTAAAGATAATATAATATTTGAAATGGATGGTGTAGATTAAAAGGTGATCTTTAAATGAATGGTTTAGATTAAATGAATGATAAGATTTTTGGCTATAAATAGAAGCCTTAACTTAAGGATTTTTCATAAACTTCCTTACTTGTTCTTTCTTTCTCTCTCTAAATACTTCTTGTGAAAGTTCTCTCTAAGTGTGCTTAAGTCATCTTGAGTATTTGTGAAGATCTATAAGTATACGTGTACTGTTCAAGTTAATCAACCTCATTTAAATCAATATCCAGTCACGTGTTACGGTAAGGGATACCATCTTTTTCATCTTCCATTATTCAAACGTACTATGGTAAGGGATTATCATTATTTGATTATCGATAATAATATTGTTTCTTCCTTACTCATAAGACGTGCCTTTTATTTCCATGTATTAAATTGTGGGAATAACCTTACGGAGCGGATTGCCGCCTGTTGGTGAATAACCTTTCGTATTCATTCATTATTAATCTCTGAGAATAACCTTACGGAGCGGATTGCCGCCTGTTTGGTGAATAACTCTTTGTACTCAAATTCTATTAAATTGTGGGAATAACCTTACGGAGCGGATTGCCGCCTGTTGGTGAATAACCTTTCGTATTCATTCATTATTAATCTCTGAGAATAACCTTACGGAGCGGATTGCCGCCTGTTTGGTGAATAACTCTTTGTACTCAAATTCTATTAAATTGTGGGAATAACCTTACGGAGCGGATTGCCGCCTGTTGGTGAATAACCCTTTGTATTAATTTCCTTCACCTTTTGTTAATCAAACCTGCTACGGTAAGGGATATTATTTTCTTTCATACTCCTAAATCGAAATTTATTATGGAACTATTGCTTCTATAATTCCTGAAAATATTATATGTTCCATAATAGTTGAACTTCATTATTTCAACTGAACCTTCCTATTTACGTGAACCTTTCTATTGAATTGTAACCGTTATTCTGAACTGTGGATCTTGAATTTCACTTCACATCATGTTGACAATTTGGACATTATTTGAATCTGTACAAAGTAAACTTCCGATACTTATTGTTATCCTATTTCTTCTGTTCATCATTTATATCATTCTAATCATCCAAAAATCAATCTGTTGTGAATATCTGTGGCCGGGGGCACAGATGTGATATATTTGTTGAACAGATGATAGGTTAAAGGCGATATAATAGGTTAAAGGCGATACATCTGTTCGGTGTCTTTTATGGCACGTGGTGAATGTTCTCTTTGGCCCGTAGTGCAAAGATGAACTGTTGTTTGGTATGATTATGACCAAAGGCTGAATCTGGTATAATCATGACCGTTGGTGTTATATTGAATGTCTTTGGCCCGTAGTGCAAAGATGAACTGTTGATCTGCATGATTATGATCAGGAACTGTGAATTTGTATTATCTTGACTAATGATATTTCAGATGATAAAAGTTGATGATGTTTTTCCTAAAAAGAGAACCGAGTGGACATTATAGTCTGCATTATTCTTCTAATAGATTACTCATTCCGCTGCTATTATTGATCTGAACGTTGTTTAAGAATTTAACTGCAATTTTTGATATAAACCTTGTAGTCTATTGTATTCTATCAAGAACTCAACTGTTGAAGGCTAATGATAATTTATTCGTCATTATCTTAGTCATGATATTTCTTACTGGGCTATTTGAGCTCACCCTTTCTTTTGTTCCATTGTTTTTCAACAGGAGATGAAAACATAACGGGGTCTAGCCGGGAGATGGAGTGAGAGTCCGAGGAATAGCTGTCGTAGTCTTCACGTGTTGTAAAATAGTGTTATAATAATAGTGAAGACTTAGTTGTGTATTATTATACACTGTATTGTTGTACGTTGTGCTTTGTTGTAATAATTTTGTTGTAGTCTTTTGACGACTCAAGTTTGGGCTGTGTGGGCCCAGATTTGGGGGCGTCACAGTTGGCATCAGAGCTTAGGGATATGGTCTTTAATGGAGATCTGGGGTTAGAACTAGGAGGGGAGAGACGAATAGAATCAATCACTAGTGTGTCCTACCTAAATTAGATTTATTTTTATCTAATGAATCGACTTGAATGTAGGAACATGAAGAGATGAGTCAGTTTATTTGAACTAACATTTATTTTGTGACCACAGTTAATTATGGCATCTGGAAATCAGGAGGTTAACTATGAAATTACCGAAACAAATGTAGCTGCAAAACAAGAGGCGACGAATAATCTTCTTACAAACTCAGAGTTGAATCATTTGCCTAAGGCAAAAATTATGCGTGTTCTATCCAGTAAGGATGAAGGTGAAAGCTCTGCTACAGTCGTTCCAGATCCATTCTTAGAAGCAATTAAAGGAAGTAACGAACTTGCGGAAATTATTGCCTTTAATTTACTCACTAATTGGGAGAGTGATATCACCTGGTTATGCTCTATAACAAAGGATCAGAATATATGGACTTTTCATATTAGTCTTTGGGATTTATGGTGTTCCAGCTATGATTTCCAAGATTATTTAAAAATGATGTTTCTATACTTTTGGGCGTTACAATTTAGAGGAATTCAGGTTAAGTTAGTCACTATCGTGGAAACTGCAGTCTATCGAAAATACTATTTTAATGGAAATCATTGGTACCTTACTACTGATGAAGTTGATGAACCCGAGAAACAGTTTGCTAGAAAATTATTCAGTGGTATTCCCATGGTTGAAATACGTGAAGATCCGAATGAAGTATTCGGGATTCGATTTGACGATAACAGTCAAGAAACCGAATGAGGTGATAACCGGTAAGCTATTCATAAATTCTCGTGAAGTCTATGCCATATTAGATACTGGCTCTATCCACTCTTTTATCTCACCTATATGTACTCAACGTTTAAATTTGACTATTGAAAACTTAAATCTTGTCTTATCAGTTGAAACCTCATTGGGAGAAATACCTATTACATTTACTATCTATAAATCTTGCCTAGTTCAAATCAACAACCTCACATTACCTGTTGACCTTATTTCTTTGGAAATGCGTGAATTTGATGTGATTTTAGGAATTGATTGGTTGACTACCCATCATGCTAAAATTGATTGTTTTCATAAGATTATTAGTTTTCATATTCCTAATCAACCTGTCATGCAAATTCAAGCAACTAAACCATTGAAATCTATAACTGTTATTTCTAGCCATAAAGTCATTCGTTTATTGAAAAACGGATGTCAAGCCTTTTTAGCTCATGTCACTGATTTGAACAAAAATACGTCAAACTTGAATGATATTCCCATTGTTAATGAGTTTCCTGACGTTTTTTCCTGAAGAACTTCCTAGCTTACCCCAAACCGTGAAAATGAATTTTGTATTGATCTTGAACTCGGTACCAAGCCCATTTCCAAAGCCCCATACCGAATGGCTCTCATAGAACGCCAAGAGTTAAAAGTTTAATTATTAGATATCGGTATCATTCGTTCTAGTACAAAACTTAAATCGAGCGAGGAATGCGAGAAGAGTTTTCAAGAACTCAAGAGGAGACTTGTTTCAGCTCCTGTTCTGACCATACCATCAGGATCAGGAGAATTTGTTATCTACAGCGATGCTTCTGGCAAAGGTCTAGGTTGTGTCCTTATGCAACATGGAAAGGTTATAGCCTATGCCTCTCGACAACTCAAAGATTATGAGAAAAATTATCCTACTCATGATCTAGAGTTGGCAGCAGTCGTTTTCGCGTTGAAGATCTGGAGACACTACTTGTACGGAGAAAAAGTGGATATCTATACGGATCATAAAAGTCTCAAGTATTTCTTCACCCAGAAGGAACTCAACATGCGACAACGACGTTGGCTTGAACTGTTAAAGGATTATGACCACACAATCCAGTATCACCCGGGAAAGGCGAACGTTGTAGCTGACGCTTTGAGCAGAAAATCTTATGCAAGTACAAGTGCACTGCTGACAACACAAAAGCGTATTTTGTACGACTTGCAAAAGATGGAGATAGAGCTAAAGACACCAGGGACCCACTCGAAGATTGCTCACGTGCGAGTAGAACCAACTTTAATCGATAAAATTAAAGCTGCTCAAGCTACCGATCCGGAACTGATAAACATGATAAAGAAAGTACAAGAAGGTGCCATTCCCGAAGCAAGAATCGACGAGAAAGGAATACTTCGAGTCAACTCTCGACTCTGTGTTCCTAACGATCCTGAATTAAAGCATAAAATCATGATGGAGGCACACAACACGCCGTTTGCAATCCACCCAGGAGGTACCAAGATGTATCGAGATCTTCGACATACATTTTGGTGGAACAATATGAAAAGAGAGATTGCGGAGTTTATCTCAAGGTGCCTAACTTGTCAACGTGTCAAGGCAGAACATCAAGTTCCTAAAGGTCCATTACAATCACTTGAAGTTCCCGAATGGAAGTGGGAACACATCAATATGGATTTCGTGACGGGTCTTCCAAAAGTTTCTCAAGGCTTAGATGCAATTTGGGTGATCGTAGATAGATTGACCAAATCTGCTCATTTCTTGCCTATACGAGAAAACTTTTCACTTGAACGTCTTGCCGGTATGTACATAAATGAGATCGTGAGATTGCATGGCATGCCAGTTTCCATAGTTTCTGATCGAGATCCTAGATTCACTTCACGCTTTTGGATCAGTCTACAAAAAGCTATGGGCACTGAACTACGTTTTAGTTCTGCATACCATCCTCAAACGGACGGACAATCGGAAAGGACGATCCAGACCCTCGAAGATCTTTTGAGACTTTGTGTATTAGACTTCAAAGGAAGTTGGGATAAGTACTTGCCGTTGGTGGAATTTTCTTACAATAACAGTTACCAAGCAAGCATAGGCATGGCTCCATTCGAGGCATTGTATGGAAGGAAGTGTCGCTCTCCAATATGTTGGAATGAGGTAGGAGAAGCAAAATTGTTGGGACCCGAGTTGGTACGCTTGACGACCGAAAAGATCCAAATGATCCGACAACGAATACAGACCGCACAAGAACGACAAAAGAGTTATGCTGATCTTCATCGGAGAGACGAAAGTTTCAACGTCGGAGATCATGTATTCTTACGTGTTTCTCCATGGAAAGGGGTTACGAGATTCGGAAAGAGAGGAAAGCTCAACCCTCGATTTATTGGCCCATTTGAAATCCTCGATCGAATAGGAACCGTAGCCTACAGACTAGCCCTACCACCAAGTATGTCTCGCATCCATAACGTTTTTCACATATCTATGTTACGTAAATATGTGAAGGACCCAAACCACGTCATTGAGTTAGAACCAGACGTTATAACAGAGGATTTAACATACGAGGAGGTACCTGTTAAGATCCTGGATAAGAAGGAGCAGATCCTACGCTCAAAGGTTATACCTCAAGTTAAGGTTTTATGGAGGAACCAAGATACTGAGGAAATGACCTGGGAGCTAGAATCTGAGATGAAATCTAAGTATCCTTACCTCTTCGATATGTCAGGTACGTCAATTTCGGGGACGAAATTTCATAAGGAGGGGAGGTTGTAAGACCCCGAATTTTATGAAATACAAAATTTAATTTTTCTTCATATAGATATTTTTTTTAAACAGTAAGTGGTTAAATTAACAAAATTGAAAGTTAAGGATGTTATGTGCAAATTTTATTTTGTCGGACAATATTCGCTTTGTCGGGGAATATTCGTTTGGTCGGGGAATATTCGTGCCGTACGACGGCGCCGAAATAATAAATTATTGGTGGACCCCACAA
Organism: Hedera helix; assembly: GCA_947179155.2. NCBI lineage: Eukaryota > Viridiplantae > Streptophyta > Magnoliopsida > Apiales > Araliaceae > Hedera > Hedera helix. Next base: position 52,538,323 of record OX359266.1, on the reverse strand, counting down.
CGGAATATTTGTCGGGTATAGAAAATGACAGAAGTAACCTTTTTAAATAAAAATAGTCAACGGAACTGTTAAAATACCAGTGATAAAAGAATAGTAGCATACGGTAGTTTATGGTATTTTCTGTAGCACACGGTACTCTACAGTAACACACGGTATTGCATAGTGTCTCATATTATTGGTCTGATAATTGACACCGTAACTGTTACGCATCATTTCATCGATAATTGTCACTGCATAATATTTTATATTATCAATTCAATAATTGTTGTTACACAGTATTTTGCATTATTGATTTAATAATTGTCATTACACTGTATTTTATATCATTGAGTCAATAATTGTTGTTGCACTGTTTTTAAAATTATTGAACCTAATAATTGTCACAGTAACATATGCACAGTAATTCACATTATTGAATCAATAATTGTCATTACACAGTAACGTATGCTTTATTTTACATTATTGTTATCTCTATTATGATGTTATTTAAACAGTTGTATTTCATTAATTTATTGACTTGATATCTAAGAGCTAACTATACTGTATTTATAACAATTAGTCATAATAATTGAATTGATAAAGTTATTTGTTTATAATATAAAGTTAGGTGATTATTAGGTGATATGAAATGAATGGTGTAGATTAAAGTGTGAATTATTGTTGAATAATTGAATTGATTTGTTTATAATATAAAGTTAGGTGATTATTAGGTGATATGAAATGAATGGTGTAGATTAAAGTGTGAATTATTGTTGAATAATTAAATTGATTTGTTTATAATATAAAGTTAGGTGATTATTAGGTGATATGAAATGAATGGTGTAGATTAAAGATAATATAATATTTGAAATGGATGGTGTAGATTAAAAGGTGATATTTAAATGAATGGTTTAGATTAAATGAATGATAAGATTTTTGGCTATAAATAGAAGCCTTAACTTAAGGATTTTTCATAAACTTCCTTACTTGTTCTTTCTTTCTCTCTCTAAATACTTCTTGTGAAAGTTCTCTCTAAGTGTGCTTAAGTCATCTTGAGTATTTGTGAAGATCTATAAGTATACGTGTACTGTTCAAGTTAATCAACCTCATTTAAATCAATATCCAGTCACGTGTTACGGTAAGGGATACCATCTTTTTCATCTTCCATTATTCAAACGTACTATGGTAAGGGATTATCATTATTTGATTATCGATAATAATATTGTTTCTTCCTTACTCATAAGACGTGCCTTTTATTTCCATGTATTAAATTGTGGGAATAACCTTACGGAGCGGATTGCCGCCTGTTGGTGAATAACCTTTCGTATTCATTCATTATTAATCTCTGAGAATAACCTTACGGAGCGGATTGCCGCCTGTTTGGTGAATAACTCTTTGTACTCAAATTCTATTAAATTGTGGGAATAACCTTACGGAGCGGATTGCCGCCTGTTGGTGAATAACCTTTCGTATTCATTCATTATTAATCTCTGAGAATAACCTTACGGAGCGGATTGCCGCCTGTTTGGTGAATAACTCTTTGTACTCAAATTCTATTAAATTGTGGGAATAACCTTACGGAGCGGATTGCCGCCTGTTGGTGAATAACCCTTTGTATTAATTTCCTTCACCTTTTGTTAATCAAACCTGCTACGGTAAGGGATATTATTTTCTTTCATACTCCTAAATCGAAATTTATTATGGAACTATTGCTTCTATAATTCCTGAAAATATTATATGTTCCATAATAGTTGAACTTCATTATTTCAACTGAACCTTCCTATTTACGTGAACCTTTCTATTGAATTGTAACCGTTATTCTGAACTGTGGATCTTGAATATCATTTTTAAATTTCACTCCACATCATGTTGACAATTTGGACATTATTTGAATCTGTACAAAGTAAACTTCCGATACTTATTGTTATCCTATTTCTTCTGTTCATCATTTATATCATTCTAATCATCCAAAAATCAAGCTGTTGTGAATATCTGTGGTCGGGGGCACAGATGTGATATATTTGTTGAACAGATGATAGGTTAAAGGCGATATAATAGGTTAAAGGCGATACATCTGTTCGGTGTCTTTTATGGCACGTGGTGAATGTTCTCTTTGGCCCGTAGTGCAAAGATGAACTGTTGTTTGGTATGATTATGACCAAAGGCTGAATCTGGTATAATCATGACCGTTGGTGTTATATTGAATGTCTTTGGCCCGTAGTGCAAAGATGAACTGTTGATCTGCATGATTATGATCAGGAACTGTGAATTTGTATTATCTTGACTAATGATATTTCAGATGATAAAAGTTGATGATGTTTTTCCTAAAAAGAGAACCGAGTGGACATTATAGTCTGCATTATTCTTCTAATAGATTACTCATTCCGCTGCTATTATTGATCTGAACGTTGTTTAAGAATTTAACTGCAATTTTTGATATAAACCTTGTAGTCTATTGTATTCTATCAAGAACTCAACTGTTGAAGGCTAATGATAATTTATTCGTCATTATCTTAGTCATGATATTTCTTACTGGGCTATTTGAGCTCACCCTTTCTTTTGTTCCATTGTTTTTCAACAGGAGATGAAAACATAACAGGGTCTAGCCGGGGAATGGAGTGAGGGTCCGAGGAATAGTTATCATAGTCTTCACGTTTTGTAAAATAGTGTGGCAATAATAGTGAAGACTTAGTTGTGTATTATTATACACTGTATTGTTGTACGTTGTGCTTTGTTGTAATAATTTTGTTGTAGTCTTTTGACGACTCAAGTTTGGGCTGTGTGGGCCCAGATTTGGGGGCGTCACAACTCCACTCACCTTATCGGACACCGGATGAAATATTAGGCCTCAAAGCTCATTTGGATAGGCATAGTATGATAAGTCCATCCGTCTAACCTTCTTCAATTTTCAACAAACACAAAAATTCACATACACACACAAAAGATAGAACAGAAAATTAAACGAATCAGGACAAATACACATGGAGTCATCCACCATTACCAGGCACAAGTCAAAATGTACTTTCATCAAACATAGTTTCTCAACATTGGTACAACTTGAAATGGCACTCAATTCTACAGCTGCAGGCCATGACAGGAGGACCTGTTTCATCAATGGAAGTGTTAGTCCAAGCATGTTCAGGACCTGTGTGACACCCCCTTTCTAAAAGGGAAAGAGATGTCACGCACAAAACATAATAATACTTATTTTTTTCTATTAGATAGGTCGTTTAAGACATAATCACATATATTAATTACTTTTCATTCTCTCTCTCTCAATTATTCCATTTTTAATGGTAAAGTACGAAATAATTAGATTTTTTCTCCTTGATATATGTAAAACTTATATGTTGAAAAGAAAAAAAAAACTTCTAAAACGAGTTATATAATGAAAAGGAGGGAGTACAATTCTGTAATAACCTCAAAATACTTTAAAATAAACTGAATACCAACTATCATAAATGCTAATATAAAATAAACATGATGAAAAATTATTGTTCTTGCTTATGTTCTTGAGCTTTTTACAATACTCCTATATATATATATACAAAATGCATGAATTACAATTAAGAAAAATTAATATTGAATTTTGAAACTGTTGACCTCTATATATCTCATTAGTTTCCAATTTTTTAGTGTTTTAATTTTTATAGTAATTCCAGTCAAAAGTTTGCAATGAATATTCATTAAATAAAATTATTATTTATTAAGCAGTTAACTATTCTCTGGATTTGATTAATATAATGACCATTCAAAGATTGTTAGACTTGCTTATTAGAACATTTGATTCGGCTGAGCCAAAAGTTTATTTTTCTAAAAGAGAAATTAGAAGATACCTTAGAAAATAATATACAGAATTGGAATTAGAAGATACCATACTCGAGGGAAGTGAACATATTCATAGCAAAAGAATTGGAATCACTCACAGAGTCATGATTTGGGTCATCTAATTCAATCAAAGGACATTCCGAAGCCAATAAGGTCATTGTTAAGACCCAAGTAGTGTGATTGCTAGGTCTCCAATTCTCACTTGTACTCTTTTTTATTCTTCTTTTGTATGAAATCTATTTTCTTTTAGACTTGAATGATAATTGATTTTGAGAATTATATTATTGTACCTGATCGGAAAAGGGGTTGATTAGAGTCCCATGGGAGCAGGGGCGGGTGGTCCTGCAGCTCCAGCTCCAGGTGCTGTATCTGATCCATCATCACCGTAACGAGTAACACAATAAGTCCTGAAAATAGGAAAAACGTTTGGGTTGGGGAATATGAGAAGTAGACAGTTTTGACTCATCTCCATCATCATCTTACAACAAACAGGGGAAGTTTGCTCTGCTCCTCCTCGAAAAACTCGATAAACCAAAGCAATGCATTCTCCTCCGTTTACCGAACACTCTTCTTGTGCTCCTTGTACTTGACCAGCATTATAAGATTGGGGTGGAAGACTAGTAATTGGTTGATCGTCATCAGATGTAGCTACTGATGATTCAATTCCTCTTACTGTCGCCATTAATAATAATCCAATGAGCAATAAAGGCATTGCTGCGGATAAACCTATGGTTGGTTGGAGGTATAGGCTGATTTTTTCTAGTTTAATTTGGTGGTGTTTGATAAACGAAATGCAATGGGAAAGAGATTTATCCTTGTTCTTATCTACTATGATATTGAAATCCGGTCACAGTGGTCGGTGGAACAGATCTGATGAAAATTTGCTTTTTTACTTTCTTCAATTGGAATGAAAATGATGGAGATGGTTGAATAGTGTAAGAAAGAATAAACTGAAATATTCTAGAGAGAGAGAGTGTTATGAGGAAATTATATGCTTCATTCATTCAATGGATATTCGCTTTACACTAGCAGCAGATTATATTTATGCAACTAACAGCTTACTTGCTACGCTAACCTCCCTAACTTGTTTACATGAGCAGCTTAACATAAATAACTAACTATTCGATGTATTTACAATGGTGCATCAGTTGTTGTTGACTTGTTGGTGTTGATATCATATCAAGTAGATATTGAAATCCAAATATTCAATCTATAGTTGAATTAGCGACAAAATGGAAGCTTCTGCTCAAAATGGAAGGGTTGACTAGTGTTGGGATAAGAATTGTTCGACCCGGATATGATGTGGACTGGGTTGGGCTTACGTTTGGGTTATGAGCAGGGCGACGTGGGGGGTTCGGCTGGGTTGGGCTCGGGGAAGGATGACCCAATTCTCGGTTATTAATTCCTATACGGCTTGGGATGGTTAAGGTTGAATCCTGTTAGGAATCATTTTCCTATTTTCGTGGAGATCAGATGAGTAATTAGGAAAGGTTCTTATTAGTGAGAAGGATAATCCAAAGGTGATTTGGATTGAAGTACCTTACTCTTATATGGACTATGGAGATGACATGCACTATAAATACTGGCCATAAGCTCATGGATTACGGTACACACGTTTATATCTTATACAGAACTATAATAATTCCAGCATTATTGTCCTCCATTATTATGCTTTTGGCCTGTTACTTACTCTTACACCGGAGCATTCTCGGACGGCCCAAACCGTCGCTAGTTTTGGGGGTGTCTAACGGTCCTGTGGATGCAGGTGCTCGTGCTTTGGTGATTTAACGTGCTCACAAATTCATGCGTTAACAACTAGATTTGGTGGTTTAATTTGGTGTTGTTCAAATTAATCTATGGTTTTGTAGCTTATTAGTTATACGTACGGGTTAATCAATAGATTTGTAGTTTATTAGTTATTCGGACTAATCATATGTATAGTTATTAGGATTAATCATATGTGTAGGATTAGTTTATTAGGTATTACGATTAATCATATGTATATGATAAAAAAAATATTCTAAAAAATCATAAGATGACATAATTTGTTTATTTAGACAGCAAATGAGATATTATTTGAGACAATTGATGATCTAACATGGTAAAAATTTATTTATTAAAAGGATTTTTAGAGTGAAGCGGATTAAAACATAAAACACTTACCCAATCATATTCTTTTAAAGTAGATTGATTTAAAATTCCCGTAGTTGTTAATCTATGATTTTCTTTAGGTGTGGAATGACAAGGAGATTATAATATTTTCAACAAATTTCAATTAATTAAATTTAAATTATTCAATCAAAACTTTGACAAACTTTTAGGGTCGGGTAGCTAGCTAGCTAGGCCAAACATCTAATTTAACATGGAGTACAAATTAAATGTTCCATAACAACCATGACAAGAAACATGATGTGGTATATTTGTAGAGTCAACAAAAAAAAGAAAAGAGAAGATAACTCCATAAAATTCAAAGTCACAAAACCATCTTGCATTTCATAACTCGTGAGCATAAAACGTAAGCAATTATAATTCACTTGGTAACTCCTTTCCGGTGGTGGTGCCTGCCCCATAACTCCATCGATCAGGTGGTGGTACCCTTGACAGTGGCCGGTATCGGTGGCGGTACCGCTGCCAGTGCCGGTGGTGATAAGGCTTGTAGCAGTGGGGATTTGGATATTGTTGTATTGTAATAACTCCGAAGCATGAAGGGAAGGGAAGGAAAGATCAAGCAAAGGGAAAACTTGGATCCAACAATTTTGTTCAACATCAAGCACAGACTTACAACAGGCCGGGCCCAAAATTCTTATTTGAAGGCTCAAGATGGAGCTTAACACCTCTCGGCCGCAACCCGGTACATCTTCAATAGTTTGTAGGCAATAATATACCCAATTGCGCAAGGATTTTTGGTGCCATAATTAATAACATAAATGCCACAACCACCAAACAAGTTACATATATCATGTCCCCTCTTGTACCCATATTTTTTTCAAAGAAAAAGGAAAAAATATTCTTCTTACTTATGTTCTTGAGCTTTTTACAATACTCCTTTATACACACATACACACACAAAATGTATGAATTACAATTAAGAAAAATTAATAATGACTTTTGAAACCTTTTTTTTTTTGTTCTAAATTATATTGACTTTTGAAACTGTAGACCTTTATATATCTCATTAGTTTCCAATTTTTTACCGTTTTAATTTTTATAGTAATTTCAGTTAAAAGTTTGCAATGAATATTCATTAAATAAAATTATTATTTATTAAGCAGTTAACGATTCTTTGGATTTGATTAATATAATGACCATTCAAAGATTGTTGGACTGACTTATTAGAACGTTTGATTCGGCTGAACCAAAAGTTTATTTTTCTAAAAGAGAAACTAGAAGATATGACCTCCCAATAATCCAATGAGCAATAAAGGCATTGCTACTTGTTGGGTTATGGACCCAAATCGGAGCGCTCATAGAGTGGATGACCCGATGGGTATAAACCACATTGTTCATTGTCTAGATACAATGAACATGTAATCATAACCTCTCCATTTAAGCTCTTGGGGGTTTCATGAGTTACATGAATGAGAGTTATATTGCTCTTAAACCTATTTGGGAGTTACATAAGTTACATGCTCCTAATTCATTTGGGAGTTACACTAGCTACTCTTCTTAGAGTAGTATAAAAGGAGAGCAATGCTGATTATTTTACATACCAAGAAACAAAGCAACTTGAGAGCAAAATAGAGAGAGTTTTATATAAGCCATTGTAGGTCATTTGTGAAGCTTGAAACTTTGTAGCTTCTCGAATTGTGGAAGATAGATTTAGTACTCATTTGTAGTCTAAATTATCGCTAAAAGAATTATTTGTTGAGCACGAGATTCTAGCCGTTCGTTGTTGTGGGCATACACTTCAAAGGTAATCGAAAATATGTAATTATTTTTTTGATTCATTTCCGCTGCATGTATGCTCTATATTATTATACTACTGATAAACTCATGGTTGGTTGGAAGTACAGGCTGATTTTTTCTAGTATAATTTGGTGGTGTTTTGCTTCAATAATTTGCAATGGCAAAGGGATTTATATAATTGCGTCCAATTGATTCTCGACCTAGTTAGGTTGAATTTTGGGTTCCTCAACCTTAATCTGTTGCTAACAAACTAAATATTTCTAAAAGTTTTTTTCTTTCTTTTTCCCTTCAAAAGGCCAAAGCTTGGTAATATCAAGAAATAGTGTTAATTATCAGGTAGGTAGATCCTATAAATAAAAATAAAAATATTTTTAGTTGAACATGAATATTATTAGAGTGCATGTTAGTAGTGTGAGCACAACATCAAATCTCGGGCGCAACCAAAACACAAGTGTGTCTCCCTCTCTCTCTATGTAACAGTCAAAGTCAGAGTTATAGTTAAATATAAATAAGCCAATAAGCCGCAATGGATATATAAAGGACTTATTTTAACACTCTATTAATTAATTATTATTCAAACGTGAGGAACTTTGAATTTACTGTCATCGTATTGATCAGTATTCCAAAAATAAGAGAATAAGATCTTTATTTTACCAATAAAATTTATGGGCTAAAAATATATATATTTTAAATTAAAAAAAAATTACATCGATTGTTAGGGAGCAAATTAATGCAAATTAGCTAGGGCGCAGTTGATAACTGTTTTTTTTTTCTTTTAAATTTAATTTCGCTTTTACTTTTCTGAAATCCATTGAAGAAACAATGTTGGAAATTGGGATGATCATATATACGTTAAGAAAGTTGATGTATAGAACAAGAAGGCCCTCCAATTCATGGTTTGAACTATAAATAAATAATCATATATATATATATTATATATATAATATAAAAAACTATAGTACATGAATAGAAAAATGAACGACACCCATAACTTGGAATTGGGAATCACGTGATGCCATTAAGACGAACCCCCCGACCAAGTAATTACTTAATCCAATTCAATTACACCTTACCTTACACTTGCACAAATAAGAGAGAGACAGAAAGACCTAAAGTAGTAGTACTACTATTACTTCCAAGAGCCAGTCAAAATCTCGAAGGGGCTACGAACTAAAAAATAAAATAAAAATTTAATCAAGTGGTAAAAAATCTAATTAAAAAGTAGTAGTAATTATTATTATTATGTTAACACATTGGAGATCTTTGGGGGATTCCTTTTCTTCTACTCATGCTTGTAGCCATGTCTTCTTCTGAAACCAACTGCTGCTGCTGCTGCTGCTTGTTAATTGATGATGAAGATCTCCTACACACGTACATTACTCCACTTCTCTTCTTCCTTACAAACTCAGTCATGCACAACATGCTACTGCTCATCATCATCATGTTCTCGGACCCCGATGAGCTATTCCCCGATGAGGAATAACTCATCGGTTGATAATCGGAATCAACAATCGAGGAATGAGGCGAATCATTGTGCGCCATGTCATCGTCTCCCATCATGTCTTGAGGGATGAAGAAATCGGGACCGAGTTGTAATGAGTTGCATGTCCTTAGGAATGGAGATAGGTCCCTATAGTGTTTCACCACAAATTCCACCTAATAATATTTGAAATGTTTATATACTATTAAGTTTCGATAATCAAAATCATGAACTAACCCCTTTAATTTTATGTCCATGTATATACGTAATGTTATGATTGTCATTTTTATTTTTAATCAACTTGTCACCTAGTACAATTGAACATTCAATCAAAATCATGAACTAGCCCTTTAAATGTTTTGAATTATGCTCCATCTTCGAGAGCCAGTACAATTATGCATTTTCTGTTCATTTAGAAAACATTTATTCGCCTGCCATTGCTTAAAGAAGTTATGGAATAAACTTTAATCTTGATTACTGACTCTGAAGATAATTTCATGGTTATTTATATAATTTAGCAAAGGGGAGGGAGAATTATATCTTAAAATTAAAATAGGAATTGATCGATTACCTTGCAGCCGAGGGAGCAATGGTAAAAAGGTTCTTGGAGGCTTCTATCACAAGAAGTACAAAAATTTCCGGACCCTTTAAACTGCCTATTTTGAGGCCTTTTCTTGATAAACACCACTTTTGCACTATTGATCGTATATGCCTGATCGTCGTATATAGAATTAATTATGAGCTAAACTTAATTAGGGATATGTAATCAGAATTGTATTAAGAAGGCCGTAATTAAGTAGAACCAAATATATATTACCTGAACATTAGAGCAATCTATGAGTTTCTCCAGGTCTTCCAATCTGACAACGTCATGATATACGTAGCGGCGAACTTGAAGAAGCCTATGGAATCTATGAGACTGCACGCAATGCGGGCAAATGCTGGTGCAACAATCCAAACAACAAATATTCTTCTCGTTTTTCTTGGCCATTTCATGAATTGAGCAGGCCGCGAAGAACTTCTGCGTGCAAAGAGCTTCCAACCAAGCTGGCTTCTGAATTCCCTAAACACCCAACATGCATTATAAATAAAATTCAAAAATTTTATAAACACCAAGAATAGTTAAGAAAATAGTAACAATTAAGTATCCTAACTAGAAAAAAATAAAAATAAAATCAGAGGACCTACCATGATAGTATAAACACCAAAGAAGAGAGGATATGCGTGGCTTTGTTATTGGGACTATGGTGGAAAACAAGAGAGAGAGAGAGAGCAGGGTATGGAGATGAGAGTATTTATGGAGGATCACAAGGGAAGATAGGGCATATATTAATTCCTTTGGTAGTAGATAGACAATATTTTGTCAAAGAGGAAATAAAGCTTGTTTTATATTACTCCAACCCTTATACCTAAAAAAAAAAGGTTTCATTTAAAAAATAATATTCTACAAAAATAGTACTGATGATCATTGTGTAAAATGACATAATATTTTTAAATTTAATATTATAATTTTATTTTTATGCCGTTATAAAACTAAACGCGGAATGTATTTAGGTAAACAATATAGAATTAAATATATATTTAGCATTAAGTTTAAATTTTTTATAAACGACCCTCTTTTTTGGAAGGAAAAGAGTAGAGTGAGTGTGAGAGAGAGAGGAGTAAGAAATGAGGAGGAGAACGTGGGCGCTGTTCCCGTGTCTGCCATATAAACTATATATATTCTTCTTGCTCATCTCCTTGGCCTAAGAGCTCTCTAACCCTAAACTATATAACTAATTAAGATCTTTTTGAAGAAGCTGCCGACCATAATTATATTTTCTTCCTGTTTTTCATTTTTCTTCATTCGTACCGGCTTTCTCTTATAGGTCATATTATATGCGGTGGAGCTAGAGCTACCCTATTGTCTTGGGCAGTTCTCTATAAAATGAATTAATGTAAAAGGGCGGAGTCATGATTTTATTTCAGGCCGGAGTCATGATTTTATTTCAGAGATGTTAAAATTATATATTAAAATAGAATCTGACGTTCTTTTAAATTTTAAAAGTCGTCTATGATTGATTTTATACTAAATTTCGCAGCAATTTCCCTTTCAATATATAAAATCAAAGAGTCGGTGGGAAAATCATCTTCTATCTTACATCGAAACCTAGTTTTAATAATATTCATTACTTAAAATGACCGTTCAGTAATTTCAGTAGAAATTGGAAGAGTAAACAAGAATTCAGAAATAGTTGAAAAATAAAATCTTAAGTCTAAAGTCTTTTTTACTTTTATATTTTTATAGGGAGTGCCAAAACCCAAATATATAGAACATGTATTTAAGGAAAATGATCCATAACAAGCGTTTGCTATGAACACTATTTTAGCAAATGCATTTTGCACCGTTGAAATAATGATTTTAATGGATAAGATGAATTCCCACCCGCTATCTAAGATAACGGGTAGGAAAAAAAAAATCTCAGTCAACCCGTCATCTAAGATAGCGGGTGAGAAGGGAAAAAAAATAAAAAAATTCATTATCCGTCATCTAAGATAACGGGTGGGAATGAAAATAAAATAAAATTATTTTCATTACCCGTCATCTAAGATAGTGGGTAGTGTTTAATTTTTATTTATTTATTATATTCTCTCCAAATGGATAAGGAAAAAAAATATAAAAAAAATTCTCCTCCAACCCGTTAGCTTAGTTAGCAGGTGGAGAGAAATAATTTTTTTTTAAAAAAAAGCAACTGATGGCAGTATCAAGTTGTGGTAGTGTTTGACATTTTGTGATTTTTTTTTAATGCATATTAAAGTGGCTTTTTTAAAATTAAAAAAAAAATTCACTCCACCCGCTAACTAAGATGCAGGGTTGAGGAATTTTTTTGTTTTTTTGTTAAATTTAGTTTAAAAAAAAAAAATTCACTCAACCCGCTAACTAAGATACTGGGTGGAGGAATTTTTTTGTTTTTTTGTTAAACTTAGTTTAAAAAAAAAAATATATATATATATATATATATACTCCACCCACTAACTAAGATGCCGGGTGGAGGATTTTTTTTTTTTTTTAAAAGTTAGTTTAAAAAAAAAAAATTTACTCCACTCGTTAACTAAGATGTCGTGTGGAGGATATATATATATATTTTTTTGTTGTTAAACTTAATTTAAAAAAAAAAAAAATTTTTACCCCACCCGACATCTTAGCTAGCGGGCGGAGTAATTTTTTTTTTTGTTATTAAAGTTAGTTTTTTAAAAAAAATAAAAAAAATTTCATCCGCTATCTTAGATGACGGATAGTGAAAATAATTTTTTTTTTTTTTCATTCTCACCTGCTATCTTAAATGTCGGGTAGTGAAATTTTTTTTTTTCCTTCCCACCCGCTATCTTAGATGACGGGTTGACTGAGATTTTTTTTTTCCTACCTGTTATCTTAGATAGCGGGTGAGATTTCATCTTATCTATTAAAATTATTATTTTAATGGTTTAAGATGCATTTGCTGGAATAGTGTCCATAGCAAACGTTTACTATGAATCATTCTCCATGTATATATATATATATATATATATATATATATATATATATATATATATATATATATATATCACAGAGAATCTTCATTCTTCAAAATTCAGAGGATGTCAAACCCCTAACTGATAAGGTAGTTCCGTCCCTGTGTACGTGAGGATTATTTATTTGTTTGATTACCATATATATACATATATATATGAATCTGATCGATCGATGATTGAATAATCCTAGTTATCATCCAAAATGCTTGGCAGATTCGATCGAGTAGATCTGGTCACTTGATCACTGTTAGAGCTTCAATACAACAAATTTAAGAAAAGAAGAGAGGTAAATTATTGCATAAACACGAGAGGGGAGAGAGAGAGAGAGAGGAAAAAGGAATCAGCCATTAAATTGCACATTTTTTTAGCACTAGAGAATTGATCATTATATGAGCCGAGTTTAGGAATAAAAAAAAAAAGAAGAAGTGTGAGACGGAGTATACAAAGACTCTGCAATTGGATGCATTATTCCATCTGACTAATACGTACGTTTCAATTTCAGTGATCAGTAATTTTAGTTTTGGGGGATACAGAATAACGCATAACCACCCAAGATAAGAGGTTAGTGAAAAATGCTTCTTTGCCTTTTTCTTTTTGTGTCCGGAAAATGCGTCTAATTTTCTTCTCTTTTCTTTTTTTTGGACATGGCCACATGGGAAAATGCTTCTTTCAAAAATACCCAACTCTTGAGGACAAAATTGAAGAGGGATAATCCCCAATTACGGCAGTGAAAAGTAAAAAAAAAAGCCTACTATTACTACTACTATTTCATATACAGATTACAGAGTACGTATTTCATTACTTTAAAATGTTTTATATAAACTTTAAAAACTCAATTCAGGACAGAGAGAGTTCACTTTATCGTCTCTCTATTCCCAATATACAAATATATGTGCGTGCTTCTGAGTTTTGAATTCCCCCCTTTGGCATGTTTACGATTTGATTGTACTATTATTTCTGAAGTCACTAGCTAATTGAAGTTCAAGAAGGGTTAGGGTGGATTTGGAGGGAGAAAATACACACTATTTATTATATACGCTCTTCCCTCTTTTCTCCACATAGCTAGCTAGCTAGCTTATGTAGATACGTCTATATTTACTTGCATGGTAACAAATATATCACTCTTATATTAATTGCGGGGAAAAGGAGAATAGTATTTGTACATTTTTACAACTGGGGAGACACCGATAATCTCCAAGAGCATGAGGCTTTTTCTCATATTGCAAAAAGTATCTAGATTATAGACCTTGCGAATTAAGATAATGAGTAATTAAAACCTGATAAAGGCAGAGACAAGTAGGAGAAAACTGGGATTTTAGGAAAACAAACATGGCAACATTCAACCACCACTCCACTAGTGAAAAATTGTGCCTACATTAATAATAATAGGTTTTTGTTAGAAACATTGACGGACAAACATAACCCATTAAGCACTAATTAACGAAGATACATGTTAACTAAATCTCATCGTCGCTAATTTTGAGGAAGCCCTTCTTGCTCCGCTTATAATTAATAAGCTAATCATGGAGTTTGAAGCCCCCAAAAAATATTACTCTCTCCGTCTTAGGATAAAAGTTCTTGTTGATTTTTTTGTACATATTAAGAAAAATGATAAAATGACAAAATTATTTATATTTAATTTCTCATTTAATTGTATAGTTTTACACATGACTAGTGAGATATTTCATAAATATGCATAGAGAATAGAAATATAACAATTAATACTAAGGATATTATATACAATTTATTGTAAAAAATAAATTATTTAAAGTAAGTAGACGTTTAACTTGAGATTACTTAAAATAGTAATAAGAATTTTTACCATGAGACGGGCGAAGTATTAATTTTTGACAATAACTGTGACAGAAATAGTCACCGATCAACAAGTGAAGCCAAGCGAGGTATATATACATATACAGGTGCACCGCCATGAATGAAAGAAATCAAATAGTCCGTATATGCTGCATGGGATGGTAGTATGATCATTCATGCAGTGTTAAGAATTGAAGGGTCGCGTGCAAGGGCCTGACTAGTTTCCCACATGAATCCAATTGTCCAAAACCTTTACATTTAGTAAAAAGGGTTCTTTTTCCTTGACTAGTTAAATAAATAAATATTCATATCTCACTATGTCCTCCTTCATATTCTAAATATCTCTCTATGGTCTAGCTCTGTGTGTGAGAGATAAAGTTGAGTTGAGTTGGTGTGGTCAAAGGTCAGAGGAAGAAAGAAGCGTGCACGAGGGTGGGAGGTGGAGGACAGAAAAAGCCGGAGAACAAACAGAATGAATCAGCGTGTGAGCCGCACGAGGGCGGATCTCTCTCTCTCTTATTTAAATCCTTAAATTGTTCCAATGCTGAACAACACACACTTTTGCTTTCTTTACTCGACAAAATAAAATTTTAAAAATAAAAGATGCCCCCATACTTTGTTTGTCTGCAGTCTACTATATATTAATTTTAAGCACCAAGTTTATCTACAGTCTACTCTTAAAGGTGACTAACCACCCAAACAAATCTATGCTGGCTCAGCTTCAAACTCCAAGCCACCTCAATTATCTGCTCAGCTGACTTTATTTGTTCCACCTCTTCCAAATGATGCTATCAAGCCACTCCATCAATTCCCTCTTCAAACCGCTAGGTTCAAATTATTTCCTCAAGGGCCCAATAGGATAACCATCACTACCTGACTGTATGGCGATATGACAGACCGGATGGCTGGTTGGGATGCCAGATGTGCATTACTAGGGAATGAAATAGGTCAACAGGTGGATCTCAACGACCCTAAAGAGTCTCATGCTGAAAAGAAGTTGAGATTCTGCTGGTGATGTTGGGGTTTTGATTACGTTGTGGTGGGCAACGAGACAGCTATAGAGCAAGAGGACATGAATAAGGTGACCCAGTCCGGCACTTCCCACTATGGCTAAGCTTTGGCCTATCTATGCATGGCGTAATAGAATATATACAGAGAGAGAGAGAGAGAGAGAGAGAGAGAGAGAGAGAGAGAGAGAGAGAGAGAGAGAGAGAATAGAGAATCAAATAATATGCTTATGAAAATTGTATCTGCATACATAAATATGGAGTAGAAGCTTGCAGGCTGAAATATCTTAAAAGCTGAAATTAGTGATTAGACCAGAATGGCTACATAGCTTTGCCAATCATGCTTGGCCAAAGAATTAGTTGAGCTGGTATAATGTCTCGAACTGTAAGTTAGACAACTAGCATTGACCTCTATGTTAAGCCGACTCTACATCAGTTGTTAGGTTCAGATTCTAATCTAGACCAGAATGACACTACTGCATGTGGTCTCGTCATGCCCCTCCTATCCATGAAACCTAACCAAGTCCAATTTATGTGACATGACATTTAGTTGCAATTCTACCAGACAAGTACACTTTCCACATTTAGGCTCAAGTCTACTACCAGTCAATCATTGCACTGTTACCATCCTTCTGGTAAACTAGTGATTAAACAAAATGTTAGCATGATATACATTATTGGACCCTCTATTTAACAGCTTAAGCTTTTAGTTGAATTGGTTACTTAACACAAAAACTTTAGCAAATAATTAATATCATTGATTTTTTTTACATTTTCCAGCATAGCATAGCGTTATCCTGTTCCTTTTTATAAAAAAAAAGTAATTCTAACATCAACACTGCTTTATGTATATACAACATATTAACAAGGAATATGACAGATTCAAATGGAATAAAAAATAATAAGGAATATGAGAAAACCAAATTTGAAGAAATGATATTACATGGGACCAAACCCTGTCTCAAGGCTTCTGTGAAGAAAACATAATGAAGTATTGTTGAATTTTGCTTGTGTAGTTGATCAGACCACATGATGAGCACAAATCTTCAATCTCCTCCGCTGTCGAATAGTTGTAATCGCGCAGGACCCTCTGCCAGACAAAATTACATATATTAAGACCAAGATGATACCATATGATTAAAATCTTTAGGTAACAGCCAATTGAGCATATTACTCGAGCTAGGAGACAGACTGCTTATTATTTTAAATCTTTTAATCCTACGACTGTAGCTCTATTCGGTGTCATTCATTCCACTCGGGATATTTAGGAAATCGATATTTTTGTGGAAGATGTAATAGTTGACAATGCATTACACTACTGTGTTTCTAAAATACCGTTTATTAGAACTACAAACACCATTAAATTTAAGCATCTGGATACTAATAAGTGCAAAGTTCAAAAAATCAACTATGATTTACCATATTCTTGAGTCACTTATCTATGGTTCGGAAATTCTTGATTCACCATCTGTGATTTGCCCTCAAATATCAAGTTACCTCATTTTCATCAAAGTTAACGCGGCCTTCACTAACCTAAAAGCAAGTGAACTGAGCTACAATGGTCATATTGACCCTACAAAAGTCTAAAATACCCTCCTTCATAGTATATAACAACTAACCACTTGAACTTTTGTCCATCACTCATTTTTTAATTTTTCAAATCTACAAGCTAACAAAATCTCATCTCCTCCTTTTAACTTTAAAAAAAAATCAGTTAATTTTTAATCTTATATTTTCATTTAAATTAACTATAAATGACATTTAAGCAATCACCAATAAATCAAGAAAAACAAAAAAACAGTAACTTCTTCTAGAGGTGACTTCATATTAAATCATGTTTGCTACTAATTGCATCATCTCCCAATGATTACTCAAAATGACTACATTCACCCGAATGAAAAATGGGCTACATTATTGATATATATATATATATATATATGTGCACTATTACAGCAAGCTAGGCAATAGAAGCAAAACATAGCGGATTAAAGTTCAAAAGAGTAAACTGTGTCAGCAAAGAGTCGAATAATTTAAAGTTAAGAAATAAAGGGACTAAATACACAACACCTGGAACAGACTATAAGAGAAAAGTAGCATTCCTGAAAAAGCCACCAAATGAAGATAAGAAAGAGAAAATCACCGGCTTAAATAGTGTTGGGTATTGTTTCCATGTAGTTTTGTTTACGGTAAGTACTATCTTACTAGTTAAAAATATATTTTTAATACGTGTTAAGTTAATTTAATATGATTGAATTTTTTACTTTTGTGCTGAATGTGCTATTGAAATTTTGTTCACTATTTTTTTTTTATTTACTTATTTACTTTTAATTTAAGTTTAATGAATTATATTAGTAAATTTAAAAATGCATGCTTAATAGTTTGGTAATATTGTTTATTTGTATTTGATACTTTAAAAGAAAAAAAATGAAGACAATGTTATTACGAGGCTAAATTAAAATTGAGAAAATGAGAGAAATAAAAGTTTGATAATTGGGTTAGGGTTTAACGAAATTTATTTTTAATCTAGTTCAGTTTATCTTAGAAGCACTTAACTTTGATGCAATTTAGTTTTTAGATTAGTTTTAGTGTAATTTAAATAAATTTTAGTTTAGTTTAGTTTGATAAGAAATTTCAATTATTATTTTACTACTTATTTATTGTGCATAAACTGAATTTATTTAGTGTTAATAGAATTTAATTTTAATGTTATATTACATTTATTAATGTTATTTTTTTTTTTTTTGTGGATTTGAGTTTTGGAAGAAGAAAAAAATGAAGAAAATGTGGATTTAATATATATATACAGGGGATTAAATAGTTTTTCGTCACAAAAACTAATGGTGTTTGGCAAAAAACGTTAATAGGTGTTGATGTGATAGTTGAGAGCAAACTATAAGTGGTGAATCAATAATTTTCGAACCACAAGTGAAAACTCAAAAATTTAGTTAAACTACATATAATTTTTTGAATTTTACTCTATTAATAGTTATAAGACGTGAGAAAGCAGAGACAGAAAGAAGTATCACCAGCCCAAAAGGCCTCAATATTGCAGGAGTTGATTAACTGACTCTGAGAAAAGTAGTTCCCACAAATACACCACCACTTCGCAATTTAAGATTAATTTCAGCAATCTGATATGTAGAGGGGCCAACAGTGTTACTTAATCCATTAGAAAGTTTAACTTATTTAATTAAGTGTGAAGTAAACAAACTAAAAGAGTTATGGAATTATCACAAGATCAGAAGGGAGGAATTATCACAGATCATAAGGGGAGCGGTGACAATCAATATAAACGGAGGTACATGTACAACTTTACGAGTGAAGGGAAGAAGGAAAGGATTCACCTAGCCACGAAGTACATTACCACCACTTAAGGGAATACCATTTCTTCAAGTTACAAAGATATGCAATAGCAGTGAACAACCTAATCTTCCGTATTAAATTTTCTGTTGCAGATTGCCACATATATTGCTTACCTTATTGCTAAATTGCTATCACTTCCGCAATACTCATGCAGAACTATGTGTGTCACCTAACGCAACTGATTCTACATTTATCTTGAAGCAATAGTGGTTTTCTAATTATTGAATCTTCTCACATGGTGATGCTTGCATTCTACTTATTACTACATTTGAGGCCGTAAGTTAAACTCTATTACAATCAATATCTGGAAGCCAGATTTTGTTTATTGAAGAACACAGAATTTGACTTGAGGTCTTTTGGCTCCCTATAATCAATACAAATTTCAGTTGTCCAGTTCTCTTACACCTTTTACAATAAGATTATATTCCCCCTTAATTCTTATCGCTACATTGCTATCACTTCGGCAATACTCATGCAGACTGTTAACAATCCAAGCACCATGTACTACAAGTAAGGAGTAACACAAGCAGATCTAAAGAATATTATTCAAGTACTCAGTTTCACATGATGCATGATACGCAACCATCAAAAGAACTTACTGCATTCGAAGGAGATGGCCAGCAATGTAGCACTGCACCAGCATGAACAGCATCAACTGAACCTGATGCGAAGGGAAGCCTGGAAACATCTACCCTTACAAGAGCAAGATTACCGCATATTATCATTGAAACAAAATTGAGTTAGCCATCACATACTAGTTCGTACAAGAATCAAACCCCTAAGGAAAATCAGAAGATAAATGCAACTCTAAATTTAATTGCAGAGGCTAACTATATAGCATTTAAGGGGAGAACGAAACTTACGAGTTTAAAATTGTATCATCATTTTTAATGAAATCATAACACTGGCGAAGCATGTTTTCAAAAAATCAAGTGCAATAACTCCTGAATAGGTCCTAGATTTGACAAATTTCCGGGAAAACAAACCACTCCCACAACTAACATCTACAAGAATACCACCTTCTGTCGTTTTGAAAAATTCCTGAGCCATCTTGAACTGCAAACTTTAAAATTCATAATTAATTCATGTAACAATAATCATTCACTTAGGGAAACGGATAGAGGTGTCGTGTTACTGCCCTGAAGTGAGCTGTAGAACCTGGCGGCTCTCATTAACTAGGCACAGAGTGATAGACTGTTGAAAATATAAACTTGATTTAATATTATTAATTTATGTTAGTATATGAATGAGTGAGTGTCTAGGTGCATGATACATGTATGTATATGAATGTATTTAGAAGTGTCTTGGAACATAAATGGCTAGGCTCATGTATATGTATTTTGTTATGTAATAATTATTAAAGTGGCTCAAGAATTGTCCTAAGAACCTTATAAATAGTCTTGTATGTTAGTCATTTTAAGTAAGTGAGTTGAATCAAGTATTTTAAGGTTTAAACACTCTTTCTCACTTCTTTATAATTTATTATCTTCCATATATTTTCCAACACAAACATGCTGTGTTTTAAACAAATGTACTAAAACAAGTATATTATCATCTTGCAGAATCTGAACACTTCAGTAATATATTGTCTTCACTACAAGTACTTCCAAATTGACTCCATGAATTTTATCAGCTATAAGAATGCACCATTACGAAAATATAAAAAAGTACGATTTACCTCTTCATCAGGACCAGGAAATCCACTACGGTTAACATTTAAGAATGAATCAAGTGGGCTCCTGGTAAGTATGAGAGAACCAATGTTAGACATGACAATTTCCCAATAACTGTTCCAACTTACAATTAATTACAAAATAAACTGAAAAGGAACGAACAAGATTCAATTTAGTGACCACCTATTCGACTAATACCATAATTGCATTTTTATTTAATTATCTAAATCAAGCTAACAGCAGCATTATATAATAACTCAGTTCATACAATTATGATATGTTAAGAAACTGAATAACAATGTATTCTTACCAGAATAGCTCAGTCCCAGCTGGTATGAATTTAGTGTAAGCTTTCGTTCTGGCAGTAACAGTGAGATTCAGATAGGTGTTTTTGCTTGTATAAGACTTCTCGCACTTATTACATCTGAAACCAGACCTATAGATTGCCGGCCTGCAGTTTTCTAGATTTTAAGAAATATAGTCTACTAGTTTATTTATATAATATTTGAGATTGCTGATCAAAAAAAGTATTAAATTGGACGTGAAAGACACCTGATAAAATTACCACATATTGTTTTTTTTTTTCCAGATTCCAGATATTATCTTATGGTTCCTCCTAAGAACAAAACAACCCATTTGCCTTTGGAGAGTTGACAAAGCCAGTAGTAGAATTGATAATATTTTCAACAGGATTCTGATTGTTTGTCAAATTTTGATTATTATGTGAATCACCTGGATGCGTCGGTAACGGACCTTGTGAAGAAGATGCTCGATTCCATGGATTCGTTGAATTCACCATGATTGTTCAATTAGAAATGATTTGCAAAGTAAATGAAGAAATATGTTGTGTAAATCAGAAACAGAATTAGGAACTTGAAGAAATGGAAAAACAGAGATTTGATTGAAAAAAAAACAGAAAATTGATGAAGATGAAGTGAAAAAACCCTAAGAATGAGCTATGGATGCTCTGATACCATCTTAACAATTGCAACAGCAAAAACGTTATTCTCATTAATCTCGTGCGTGAATACAATGAGATGTATTTATACAATACACGTGTGTAACTAACTATCAAGCAACTGACAACTTATTGTTGTTTACATTACAGCTGGCTATTAATACTAATTACAACTAAGGACAAAATATCTAACTAACTACTAAACTAATATATCATGTTGATATAATGCAGACTGCTTGAGACATTGCTTCATCTTTTCAGTAATACATGAACTACTTGCATTAAATCTGCTGCTGTCCTGTTGCACCAATGCTGCAATTGTTTCAGTTGTTGGTTTATCAGAAAACTTGTATTCCTTCTTATGCTCCACTGCTGCAGTTGCGTCTGAAATCTGATGTAGCTTATGACTTTGAATTTTAAATTCTTACCACCTTTGTTTATTAAAATATCAAATAGAATAGGGTAATTTCTCAAAGATTAACCCAATCCAAGAATTTGAAAGCAATGTGAAAATCAATTGTAAGATCTTGAGGGATCTTATCATATTTACTACTTATTATGTATGTAATTTACCTCCAAGAAACTTGTATTGTGAACAAACTTCTCATTTATTACGAATATTATAAAAAATTGTCTACAGTACACACACTATATACTTATTTGTAAATATCAAAACATAATGGTCAACATGTCTCTACGATTGTAATATTACTTGCCCTAATATCTTAAAAACTCTACTTGATTAAACATTATATAGAGCCTTGATTCCTTGAATATCATCCCCATGCAAACCCTTGGTTGTTCCTGAAGCAACCGAGGGATACATGATAGCATCCTCAACTGAGCTATGCCCAAGCCCTAGAAGATGTCCGATCTCATGCAACGCCACCGTCTCTATGTCATAAGCATTAGGAACTGGCCCAATGGACCACGTCTCGTCCGCATCAAAGTGAAACCTTCCATCAGTTGGCGAATACGCATGAGCTAGGGTTCCACCACGTCCATCAAATGCATTACCATCTCCATGATTACCCCTATCAAAACTAATCTTTATATCACCATTGTTATTATTTTCTACTCGTGAAAATGTAAAATGTGACACAGAAGCCCATTTATCAAAAGCCCTTGCTACTGGGCCGAAGGTATCTGGATTTGTATTAGGTGAAAATTCATAGGTTAGGTGGGCTTTTTCAGCTGGCCATTTAGGGTTACCTTGGAAGAAACTATAGTGAGAAACTGTATGGAAAGAGATAGGGTCATGGTGGTGCCTTTTCTTGCCAGAGCGCATTGAGCTAGTGCCATTAACGATATCTGGCACCCCGCAACGAGGCCTCATCATTTTGGAGGCCGTTTGAGGATCTAGTGTTCCGGTGGGCTTAAGATGATAATTGAGCTGGTAAGTTTTGATGGCTTCCTCGAGGAAATCATCAAAATCGTCGTCGTTGGACTCACTTTGATTTTTCAAGTGGTGATAGTTTAGGTAACCAAAATTATTCAGATATTGTTTGAGTTCATGTAGGCCTTCTAGCTTCTCACCTTTGTGACACCCTTGCAAATGCTTAAGAAAATCAAAAGGGGATGATTTGTGGTCATCTTTTGCTTCTTCTAATTTTGCATGTGAGAGGACTAGAGGAAGGAGTAGGAATAGATACGAGAAGAGAAAAGAAACTTTAGATGCCATTTAAAAGGAGCTACTAGCTATATATTGCAATAGATGGTTTTGTAATTTGGTATATGCTCTGATGTTCAGTTAGACCTATTTATACACTTCCGAATTGAAAAAAATAATAACGGCGTTGAAAATAAATTAAATAATGAGTTGAAGTGTTCCTTTTCGTTCTAATATCTTGGTCAAGTTTTCATGGAAATGAGACTTTTACTTGGTCACAAGACAACAATTAATCAACGTATTATAAGAATGATAATTTATTAAAGTATGTAGTTTCATTGGAAAAAAATTCTCTGGGTGGGGTCGATTGGCTTATTATACTATACGCATATATAATTGAGGGAAACATAGGAGTTAGGAAGATTCTATAGTAAATTAATCTACACAAAATAAGACCAAGTATATGATAGTCAAACATATATAGTTATAAGACAAAGTCATTTCGGTGTTTAATTCGGGGAGCTAGAAGACGTACAATTTACATTGAAGTAGCGCGTGCGTTGAAGATTGCATGCAACAATGCCAGAGTAAAGAAATTAATTAATCATAAATGACGAAAGAAAAATGGCAGTACGTCTAGCTAGCGAACTGCTAGACCTGGTAAACAAAGCCCAAGCCCGCGGGCCGGGCCAACCCGTCCGTAAAATTCCGGACTACGGGCTTTCTTTTTTTAGCCCAAGAAAGTTTGGGCCATTTTGGCCCGGCCCAATTTTAGCCCGGCCCGCGGGCGCCCGGCCCGCTCGTGACTATTTTTTTTTTAAAACAAAACAATGCGCTTCCACCGAGTGTTGAACCGAAGACCTTCAATTCATTAAAGAAGAGCTTGCCCAACTAAGTTGGAAGTACTTTCTATTCTAAATACAATCTTTAAATATATTTGTTATGATTTTATTTTATTTTCTCTCTATATTCTCTTTCCCTAAGCAACCCATCTCATTTCTTTTTCTGTTTCTCTCTCTTCAGTACGTTCTCTCTCACCTCTCTCTCTCAAACAATTCTCAAATCTTATGTTTTAAAACTTAGATCTAACTAGATCTAAGAAGTTTTTACCAAAAAAACTTCAATTAAATATTTTTTAGTCATCTTATATATAAATCTACCGTTTTGATTCACAAAAATTCGATCTAAAAAATCGAAAATTTCAAAAACTTACTCTTTTGTATTACTCTGTTTGCACTCCGGTATATATATATATATAAATTTTTGTTAAGTTGTTAAATACGAACTATTTTTCTTAGCCATATTTAATCAAATTGTTTTTGCAGTTCAATATTGACTTTTTGTTCTTAATGTTGATTGCTTCTTCTTAATGTTAATTGCTGCGGGTTTATAAATATTTCTTAGTCTTCAGTAGTTGGGATTTTCCACAAATATTTTTAGTTGTTGGAAGAACATTGATTATAAATTTATAATAATATCTTTGTTCAACTTTTTGGAAGATGCTGATGTATGCCAGGAGACGTTGTGCTTGTAAGGTGTTCATTATTTGTGCAACTTTTTGGATGATGCTTCATTGCTTCTTGTATTCAGGATTTTTATTTTTGGGGTTTTAATTTATTTTGACAAGGGGGTTTTTTATGCTTTGATTTAGGCGTGAAGTTGGGTTAGATTTTTAATGTATATGTATATTTGAAAGTATAGTCTATGAATCTTTTTTTCTGTGGCGTTTCTTGCAGACAAGAAAGAATTGTTGATGGATTATAGATAGCCCGCGGGCGGGCTGGCTGGCCCGGCCCGGGTTGGGCTACGGGCCTCCTTATTTTAGCCCAAAAAAGTTTGGGCCATTTTGGCCCGGCCCATTAGTGGCCCGCCCCGTTGATAGCCCGGCCCGTTTGGGCTGGCCCGGCCCGTTTGCCAGGTCTACGAACTGCATATATGAATCCTTAATCATATCGAAATTACCATAGTAGTATTTATTGGAGTCATTAATTAATTGATCACAACAAAACTAGGTAATTTTATTGCAACCTTCATTATGGGTTTTTTTCTTTTTGGACTGATCAATATCTGTTTTAGGACATCGCGCGCCAAAAAACTTGCAAGAAGATATTTCTTGTCTCAGAGAGAATGAATTTGGCTTCTAAATTTCTAAATTAATGATTCAAGTTATGAAATTAAGTAAATAAAATTTGTAGTGGACTTGCACCAGGACAAATCCACCTTAGGTTCTTTCTAGTTACCTTTTATTAGTGGTATTTAGTGCTATCGATAAGTTACCACTTACCATAGTTAAAGTATCAATTATGTGTGTGTGTGTGTGTGTGTTTCTTTATTTTTTTTATTTTTTTGAGTGTTTTAGACATGAAAATATGTTAAGATGTTCCAAACATATAAATATGGAGTACATTTCTAGTGTACTCAAATACTTGGATATATATATAGGGGAATGATTCATAACAAATAGTTATTAACAAATAGTTATTATGAACAATATTACAGTAAATTCATCTCTTACCGTCCAATGTGAGATCTACATTCATAATTTACATCTGTAAGGAGAATTTTTTTTACCTGTCTCTACTCGTAGTAGTGGTAAGGTAAAATGTCCTAAATACCCCCATTTTCATAAAACACACGTGCCGCTACTCTTAATAGCGACAACGATTTTCTTTTACATACATCTACTAAGAGTAGTGGTAAGGAGAAATGTTCTAAATATCTCCACTTTATTTAAATTTTAATAGCTTCAATGTATAAAATATTTGTCAACTATATTCAATGTACGTATTTTTATAAATAATTTCTTAAGTAATAAAATTTAACATTGTCAATTATTATGATAATTTTATTATTTAAAATTTAAATTCTATTTTGTAATACAATTTGATTAGTATAAATAATTTCTTAAGTAATTAAATTTAACATTGTCAACTATATTTAATGTATTTATTTTTATAAATAATTTTTTAAGTAATAAAATTTTCAATTTTCAATTATATTCAATGTATTTATTTGTATAATACATTGAAGCCATTTAAATTTAACTAAAGTGAGAGGTATTTAGGATATTTCTCCTTACCACTACTCTTAATAGAGGCACGTAATTTATTCTTCTTCTTATCTTTACTAAAATTAACGACAGGTGTGTTTTATGAAAATGGGGTTATTTAATATATTTCTCTTTGTCACTACTAAGAGTAGAGGTAGGTAAAAAAAAAAATTCCTTATCACCACTCTTAGTAGTAGCAAGTGTAAATTATGAACGTTAGATCTCACTTTAAACGGTGGAAGATGAATGTGTTAGAATAATGTTCATAGGAACCATTTGCTCTATATATCAATACTAATATATAACAACGCAAAAGGCAAACCCAAATTCAATTATTATGAGTCAATTTCGTTATAATAACATAAGAAGCGATCCCAAATTCAATTATTCTGAGTCAACTAACCGAGTTTGACTTAAACTAATTTGGATAAAGTCAAAGGGTCATTCATTCCCAAATTCTTCTTCTCGCATAAAACTCTTCTTTCGAAAAATCATTTTCAAACTCTTACTTTCCAAATAAATTAGATATTTATAAATCAATAAAATTATACTTATAATATATAATAATATACACATATATCACATATGTATAATATTTTAATATTTATACATTACATATATATATATATATATATATATATATATATATATATATATATATATATATAGAGAGAGAGAGAGAGAGAGTATTTGTAATAATTTTTTAAAAGTATTTTATTAAAATTAGAGCATTTAAGAAAATAAATATTTTAATTTATAATAAAAACACTAAATTGTACCATATAAAAATAATAACAACACATGATGATCAATATTTAAAAAAAATAAATAAATAATATTTATAAAAGAAATTAAAATATTTATAAAAAAAATCACACTAGCGCGTGTCTTATCCGGACTATCAAACTTGTATATATAAAAAGTGAAAAATATTTAATTAACATGTCTTAATATTCATACCAAACATATATATTACATAAAATTATCAATTAGAGCCTTCGATCAAACAATATCATATCCTTTTTAACTTGAGAGTGATCAAGGATTCGAGTTTCGATGGAGGCATATTGTTAGAGCATTAACCTGTATCCCATTATGATAGAAAAAAATAATTTATTAGAAAAAAAATAAAGAAAGATTTTAAATAAAAGTGACTACATATATATACTTCAAGTTGGCAGAAACTAGAAACAGCAATTTTTAAAAATAATAATGCTGATGATGGACCACTCGGGTATACGACAACATAAACTCTGCTGATTATTGAGGCCCATTTTCAAAAAAACCCAAATGGATATGAGAATTGCAAACACAAGCCCACAATGACAAGACGGAATAAACAAACTAAGAAAGTGTTTAATAAAAAGTGAATGAAATAATTTTAAATGTTTAAATAATTTAAATGAGATAAATGAAACAAAATTCTGAATATTAAATGAAAAAAGTTGTTTGATAATTGATATGTCTGAAACATCTAAATAACAGATTTTTACTATTTTACCTCTCTGAAAAAATTTAAAATTATTATAAATTTATTTAATATTACTTAATATAATAGTTAATATTTTTTAATTTTTATTTTATTTAATTGAAACTTGTTCATTCAGCCAAAAAAAATTAAACTTTAACTTTTCTATTAACACGAGTAAAATTTGCAGGACTTAATATTTTTTTTGTTACACTGTTGTAGTTGAAGGAGTTTCTCGAACGTACAATCGAATTTACAATCAACTACACAAGAGAAGACCAATATGATCCACGAGAATTTTCAGAATTTCCTGATATAGGACTCTGGTTTCTTAGACTCGATTCTACTTATCTGTGGCTTCGTCTTGTTAGACTGGCGAGCTGGAGAGCTTGCTCATTAATTATTCCACCCCACCATGTTAGTTCCTCACCAGTTAATAAATTGAGGCTCCGTCTTTGTGTTTATAGGCTAGAGTGAGTCGAGTGTATATTAAGGGTAATAACTTGTGAATCTTGTAATTGACAGATGAGTATGAGAATGGGAGTAGTTTTCAACCCTAAGGCACTAGAATTATTTGTGATGCAGAAAGTTTTTGTCGTATACTCTTGGTTAGGGCTGAGCATTCGGGTAAAACCGAAAACCGAAATATTATAACCGAAAATCGAATTTTGTACAAATTTAATATCCGAATAGTTACCCGAATTTTGGCATAACCGAATTACCGAATAACCGAATAATCAATTCGGTTATTCGGTTAATACCCGAAATTTGCAGCACAACAATACTTCTACAACCAATACTTCTCACTAATGCAAACTAGAAAAAAAAAAAATTAAAAAAACCATTACACAAATTATTGTGGGCTGTGACTTGTCTTAGGGGTGAGCTTAGAGACATAGAGTGAGAGCTGAGAGAGTGAGGGTGAAAATGATGGAAAGATGAGAGAGAGTGCAAGTGAAAAGTGTGGCTACTGTAGAGTTTTTTTTTTTTCTTCTTCTTATTCGGTTAACCGAATAACAAAAAATCAAAAACTAAACCCGAACCCGAAAATCGAATATTAAATCGGATATAACCGAAATGTAAAAAATAACCGAAAAACAGAAATATTTCGGTTTAAAAAATTCGGTTCGGTTCGATTATTCGGTTTTACCCGTTTTTTGCTCACTCCTACTCTTGGTTGAAGCAACTTGATATTCCAAAGCCAAGGTTGAAGGCTAAGGACATTGCCCGAATGCTTGGGTTTGGAATTGGAGATGAATTATTTGACTTGATTGATCAAACACCCGGAGAACTCCTGGCATGTCAGGAGCTGTAAGTTTGCGAGTTTTGTGTGCAAAAAAGAAGAAGAATGAACCGAAAACGAGAGTTTTAACATTTAACTTCTTTGCCTGCTTCAGAGTCCAAAAGGTGGACCTTGGATCTATACAAATTAGAGGCGAGAGAATGAACCTTGTTTAGCATTTATAGGAATTGCAGCCATGAAGCAGCATATCTTTTTCAGTCTTGTATCAAACCTACAAGTTAGTTGCAAATTGTAGCACATTCAACATGAAAGACAGAAATTTTAGCATTTTCCAAATTCCACTGATTGAATTAACAGTGGACTCAGTAAACGTATGTTTGATTGCCAAGAAAATAAATATTGAATGGCCACCCTAACCTAGACTATGACATTTGGACCTTCATACAAATTAATAATCAGGCACTTAAATAAAATAAAATGAAAGCTTTCATCAGGCAGTCCATGCATACATGGAAAATTATTCCTAATTTTCCGAGTGCATATCATCAGTCTCATCTGAAGCTATCTCAATTAAGGAAGCAAGGACAGGGCTTAATTAGTATTAAATTTTTTTCCCAGAACATGAACAGGCTAAGTTGATATGAATACATAAACACTTCAGAGTGCAATAACTCAGGCAGCAGAGTTTCAATAGGAGCTCGTTCCTCTTTTGCCTCGTAATGTAGCAAAACTCCAGTTTCTTAATTAGTCTTATCAGAATTGACTTTTAATTTTATAAATTTCAAATAGAAATATTATTAGGGAAGAAGTCCAACTTGTCTGCACAAAATTTACAGAACGAGACCTCATTTTTTTTTACTAATGTTTATAATTGAATTAACTGTCAAAAACAGAAGTGTATTACTTTGCTGGTTGAATTGCTATTAGGGTATTATCTTTATGGTGACATTAGAAAGGCGGTACAGCTTCACCAGGTACTCTGTTCCAAATCGGACGCATCAAACTAACCTCTTGAACTTCTTTCAAGAAGCAGATGAAATTGTTTTTCTAACTAGTAATAACCAATAATTTTATGGGTCCGTGAGAGCTCAACGGTCCTTTTCAAACTTTATTCATTAGTTAATTATTTTCATCCACCGTTGCTTTGTGGACATGTCCTGTTCCTTAATTCATTGCTTTCTTAAATCAGGTCATATACATGTGAGCCAAAAACAAGAAGAGAAACATGTTAGATATGGCAATTTTCGTAACATGTCAGATTTTTTGTACTAGTGATGCATGTTAGATCCCAAGACTAATTGGAGCTAGGTCTGAAAACAAGACTTGTAATGAAACTTCTTCCTATTTGCTTGCATGCATCATTCATACCTTAAAGTGGGGTCGTGTCTCGATATCATGGTCGGTAAACTAAGGGGCAAATTTTGCCAAGCACATCCAGGAGCCTATTGAAAAAAATCTCCGAAAAAATAGTATTAAATTTTTTAATAAAATAAGATCATATTTATGATTTTATACAAAATAATAATTATATATTTATTACGCATCTAGAGTAAGAATTATTACTTAGTGCATTGTTGAATTAATACGTTTAAAT
Organism: Hedera helix; assembly: GCA_947179155.2. Lineage (NCBI taxonomy): Eukaryota > Viridiplantae > Streptophyta > Magnoliopsida > Apiales > Araliaceae > Hedera > Hedera helix. The sequence goes on along the minus strand of OX359266.1, from coordinate 52,507,802 downwards.
TTTCGAATAATTTCTAGTATTCTCAAGATCTTCCTTTCTATAATTTTATGTTGAATCTGGAGTGCGGGAATGAGAGATTACCGGTAAGCTAGATACTTCGCAAACCATATTCAACTTTAAGGCATTTCATTGCACCGGGAATGAGAGATTACCGGTAAACTAGATACTTCGCAAACCATATTCAACTTTTAAGGCATTTCATTGCACTTAAATAATCCTCGTGAAGAGACACACTATGATACCATTGATGTCCAATAGCTTTGATAGATCTACTAGTACCTCGTCCATGCTATTTGATCTTTACTCTTTTTTTGTTGCTAATTTAGGGGGAGGGAGGACTGAACCTACACCCTTTGCTTTTGCAAAGGAGTGGTAATACCATCCGGCCAAATGACTTAATGGTTTATTTGATCTTTATTCTAATTTAGAATAAAAATTCACTAACCACGTATCTAATCAATAATATATTTATATCTTTATTAATTCATATTTCTCTTATAAAATTGATTCATATTAGGTTATGATGGAGATCTTAAGGGATTCCTATTCTTGACTCCAATACTTATTTAGATGTTATTATCTAATAATAATGTACAAAATAAATATTAATTATAATTTATTCTACTAAATAATTGTAATTGCACTTCAGTCTAGGAATTAATTAAAACAAACCCTTTATTAATAAACTGTAAATATTTTCTCAATAAATGCACATAAATATTTCAGAATTAAATATAATCCTAATATAATTAAACTAATTTCATAAGTCTATAATTTATCTTCATTTGATCATAAAGTGATTTAAAAATTAAATCAATCATTTAAATAATAAATATTAAAAGACTTGGCCAAGATTCAATGATCAATAATAAATTATCTTATGAAAAATCTTATAGATGTTTTAATAATAATAATGTTCCTAATATTAATTAAATATATTAATTAACATTCTGAGGCATTAATTAACACAATGTAATTTCATTTGTTGAAATATTAAATTAATATATATATATATATATATTAAGTCCATTATTATTTTAAAATTCACAAATATAAAATTAGTATTTATGTGAAAATATTTTATTTATAAAATATTATCGTATGATCCGTTTAATTCATATCGTTAATACACTAGTACTTTAATTAGAAGTTCAACTTCCATGATCAAGATAAATCATTTCTATTAAAACACAATAACTTACATAATAATATCTTCAAATTATCATGGGTTATAAACCATTATATCTTTATTTATATATATTACATATTATTTATATATATATATATATATATATATTTGGAGATTTATATAAACAAAATAACTGACCATTTAATCAATGACGAATGATGTATTTTTTTTATTAATAAATAAATATTTAACATAAATAAACATTAAATAAATAAATAAATAGGATTTTTTATAGAAAAAATCCAACAGAGCCAACCTGATAGCAAGACCTTGAGAATAATACTACATTATCCCTCGACTTAATCAATTGACAACTTGTTCATGGTGAATTTTTGCTGAGATGGTTCATATGGTTACCAGCAGAGCTTATCAATTGGTACATGGAATTGAAATGGATACAAGGACGGACTTATGTTGGATTATTAATGCACAAGCCATTTAGTCCGAATATCACAATTCGGAACAATAGTATAGATCCTATTCACATAATGCAAGGTAGCAAGAGTTCAATGGTTAGACACTATCACGGATCGGAGGTATTTAATGGGCACGTGACAATGTACACAAACAAAAGCATGTGGTGTGGAGGGTTTTAATTCAACAGATAGGCTAGTACGGGAAGACATTAAGAGGAGCAAGAAAACTGCAATGTCCTCATTATCCATCCCCAAACAAATACATTTTCCAGCTGACAAAATTTCCAAACTTTTGGACATTTATTTATGGCCGGTTTTTGTTTGTTTTTTGTATGAAGAAGATAGATTGCTACTGTGTTGAAACTGAGTTTCTAAGTGTCTGAGGCTTGTCGGATCCTTACACAGGGAGTGAAGTGAGTATTTTTTTTAATCATAGTATAAGATAACAATATTCGTAAGTTTTGCTTGCCAATTTTAGTATTATATCATTACAATTAAATTAATAAATTTAGAGTTAAACGTGAAACACAGTGATAAGCTTAATGTATGTAAATTTTGTAATGGAGATTATTTTTGTAGAAAAATATTGTTTTCTTCAATTTTGTGGGGGAAGCAAGAGGGGGAATATTTAGGCATGAATTGAAGACGAGCCTATCTGGCTGACCATGATTTACCTAACTTAGCATTGATTCATGAATGCAATGTTTCTGCTTCTCGATCGGCCTGCATTATATTATTTATATATATATGTCCCCTGCAACTAATTTTCAACTTGCAGTTTGTCAGCCCCGTAAAATGCATCTATTCTGTGTTTGGCCCAGAGATATTAATTCTGTCTTCCTGCCTCCACAAAACAGAACTCTTATTTAACTTGTTCAGGCCACATATTTTAGTCTTAGATTTCCGTACTAAAGAAAAATTATTACTTCTTTAATTTTATTACAGAGATCGTTTTATAAGTTTTTTTTTCTCGTAATATAAGATATTTTATATATATTAAAGAAAAAAATTTAATTAGTTTTTATTTTACACTTAAACACTTAAAAATTGAGTAATTAAGAGAAAAATGAGAATGAATAATTAATTAGTGCAAACTAACATTAATTATATAATATTAGTATTAATGAAACTTGTTAATATATATTATTATGTCTTAAACGACCTATATAATAGAAATAAGGGAGTATTATATTTAATTATAATATCAAAGTGTACATGTTCTTAGCATAGTATATGCATAAAGAATTATCTAAGACTAAAAGTGTCATTACGTACCATTATATATTTAATTACCGTAATAAAACAATTCAAAGCAGAAACTTTTTGCAAACTAAGCTCTTAGTTAATTTCTTCAACTGATCACATCCACTCTCAATCTCTCTCATCAAGTAGGAAAACATAATATGACAACTCTCAAACGTAAATGTTTGGTCTTGAGCAGACGCACTGTATACAAGTAAAGGAACTAATTAAAGGATCATAGAGACCATGCATATAGTGTGATGAATTAGCTTGGAATATTAATGGTCCATTAGTATTAACTTTATTTAATCCAAGAAACAAGAATGCTTCTTTGTCCGAATAATTCTTTTTAGGTGTTTGGAATTAAACAACTCAAGGAGAAAAAGAAAAAACAATTAAGAGAAATGTAATTATTAAAAAAATTAAGAGAAATATAATTATTAAAAAATGGAGCCAATTTTCTTAACGATCTATCACAGTGTCACACTATATATTTAATTTAATATTATTACTGATATTAGATTTTATTTTTTTATTTAATACGTTCATTAAGATAATTTCTTTTATTTGTTAGTATTTTTTCCATAATTTTCAAAATTCAAAAATACCTTCGAGGGCCTTAATTAAGCAATCTCCTACTACTCATACTTATCATATGAGTAGCCTTCGCATATTTATCAGGAATGGATTAGTCATAAAGAGAAAATGAAAATGCATGTCCAATGCAAGAAAAACGTGCCAGTTATTGCCTTTTTCGATCGAAGAGGAATTATACAAGAGTCCATCTAATTCTATTCCTTTTAAATATTTTATAATCTTCTTCTATAATTTAATTTAATGAAATACGACTCCTAATTTTTCATTTATGTAGTAATATAAGATTACATAATATTAATTCTTAAATTTATCATTACATTTTTATTATCATATAATTACTACAAAATTAAACACTTAAAAAATTTAAGAAAAAAATAAAATAAAACTATATTTTCGTAGATTTTGAAAATATGATTCTTTTGTGAAACGAAGGTTATGACACTGAATAAAATACTCCTCCAAAATTAGAAATATATTTTTGCAAACTACGACTTTTAAAATAAATTATTTTTTTGAACGTATACCTAAAGTTAGCTAAAAATATAGTAATTGTGGTATTATATTACTTAATTACTCAAAATAAAATTATTAACATATAAAAATTCATGCTATTTTGTAATTAATAAATATATATTAATTTTTTTTTTAAATGTCTTTAATTTTAAAACTGAGGAGTAATAAATGATCATATCTAGTGTAGATCATGAGATCCGGGGTATGTACGTCAGAAGAAGTTGATCATATATGGGCTAGGGGAATAAGGAACTTGGTCATGGAGGATTATCAATACTAATTCATATGACTATGCGAATGTGAAATATTTAAATAAATTTAAAAAATATGAATAAAAAAATATAGAAGAAAAAATAAAAATAATAAATAAGAGAAAAAAATAAAGTAATTATTGATATAATGTGATAAAACTTCCGGTAATAGAAGATAAACTAATATTTATGACATACACTTTGATAGAATTTTAAGATAAGATAGTTATTTTTCTCTTTTTGTATTATATAATAGAAGATAGATATAAATAAAAAATATATAAAAAGATAGATAGATATCCAAGGGTTAAGGGTCAGTTGACAAACGTAAGTCTATATTTGCATCACATACAATCAAATCTCCACAAACTCAATTGACATTTTATCTTCACGAATGTCTGGGTGTCATCTAAAGCACCAACATGCATCGTGGCCAGACGGTTTCCATACGGGATAAATATATATATACACAAATTAAATAAAATATTTAAACATAATATTATTTTTATAATTAAAAAATGTGTGTTTATATTAAGATTCATATTTTTAAATAGTAAAAATAATATTATATTTAATTTGTGTATATTTATACTTTTCTTTTTATACTGGTAAATATCTGCCGCATCATCTCGAAGTGGGGCCTTACAGATGTGGACGTCCACGTGTATCGGCAGCCACGGAGGCAACGAACGTCCTCCTGTCGCCGTCATATTAGTTTCTCTTGCTCCCCGGACACGTGTTCGATCACTACGGAACACTTCTGTCTAATTTTACAAATGTTCTATATTCAGATTAATACTGATAAAGTTAGACCTAAAACTCTTTTTTCTTAATTTGACCAAAATTATAGTAAAACTTATTAATATACTTACATATAGTGTTTACTAAAATTAACTGTTACACCATCAAATAATTTTCTTTATAATTTTATTAATTATTGATGTCATTAATTTGATAACGATTTGAGTTGTAACTAAACTAATAACTTATTTATAGTTAATTTTTTTAATATGATGATGGATTCAATTATAAAACATTATTTCAAAGATGGTGTCAAATCGATTTTCCTTAATTTCTGATACTACCCACTTCACAGGATTTACTCATGGGACTGCAAGCACCACATTCATGGACGGATATGAGTGATCATAGAAATGGAGAGGTAGAGGATTAGTGGAAGGTGACCCTTTGAAAGAAAATGGCTACCATGCAAGTATATATATTATCAATATCAAATGGCTGGAACTTGGCACTTCAATTAGACAATTCAAAGATTTTGACATACATACATTGTTATGATTACAAATAAAGGTGAGACAAACCATAAAGCATTATATGGGATGTGCTGTCATTCAAGATATTAAATTCATTGGATTTAGGGTACCCTTACCCTATTAGGGGGACACCCTAACCTAAAAGGGGAATAAACAAGGTAAGCAAATAACACTGTACACAACAAAAGAGAGAAAAATTATTAAATATTTTTTGAACACTTATCACATAATATTTTATATTATTTATGTATTATTATTTTAATAATAAAAATAAAATAACATACTTTAAATGTTAAAATAATAAAATATAAATAATATAAAATATTATATATTAAATATTTTAAAATTATTAAATAATTACTTCGAAAGAGAGGTGCACTTTCTAACACATTATTTCCAAAAATTTGTCCTGTTAAGATATTCTTTTCTGTGCTCTCAATACCAAGAAAATGGAGCCCTCCTTTTGTCAGGAGAGTCTAGCTGTGTCCCCCCTAGCTCAATGACTGAAATTTTTCAGTCATCTTTATGAAATCTTATAACTCATGTCTAATGAGCTAAAAAAACTAATTTAATAATCATGTTAAATAAAAAAATAAAATTGGTGGGCCCTTATCATAATATATAATAAACATGCCTCCCTATGTTACTGAGCATTCTCAATCTAGCTAGCTCTATTGCATATCTAAGTTCTTCAAGAGAAAACCCACAATTTTTTCTTTTGGGATTCAAAAACTTTCAAGCTTTCTGATCTAATAGTCTTCAGCAGCTAAGATGAAGATTTACTTACTAATATTTCTTCTGCTTTTGTCAACTCATCTCCTGCATGAAGCTCAAGGTATGCTCAGTTATATAATGATATATATATAGTATATATAAAAGCATATACAATGTATATATAGCTAGCTTTATGTTTGATAGAGTTTTGATTTAAGTTTTTTTTTATATATGTTTGTGAAGGTATACGGTTAGGAAAAGAATCTATATTAGCAAGGCATGATCATGAATTCCAGGTGAGATTATATATATGTTTAACTTTTTCATGATTAATTACTAATCTTATTCATACAAATCTTGAACATTTTCTTTAATTTAAGCGAATGATCTTGAAATTTCATCTAATTTGTGGTGAACTTTGTTTGATACAGAATGAGGGCACTGGTTTGATACAAACAAGTAATGCTGGTGTTGTTGGAGAGGTTGTTATCTGCAAACATGGGGATTGTTCAGGTACCAAGAATAGAAGATTTTCAAGAATAAATAAGGAATTTCACCATTAATGGTTTAAAAAATCTTGAAGATTATTATGAACTCTAAAGATTCACAACCCTAGGCATCATTAATCTCTCTCTCTCACTAGATTTCTTTTTCTTTTTTTTCTGTTTTGAGCTGTTTTGTGAAATTTGGCTAGATATGTAGAAGCCTAAAACTGGGGTTTTGAACACATGACGCCAAATCTTAAAACTCTTACCCTCTTCATTCCAAAAATTTTGATTCAATTTTTAAAACGGCGACAATTAAGAAAAGATTTATTTTTAAAATATATCACTAATATATATTTGTTATAAATGTTACAATTAATGGTGGCATGATAATATTTACTATTCTACCCGGGTAGGTAACATGTTAAAAATTTCACAGAGTTCATGTTACTTTATAGTCAAAAAATAAAAATATATCTCTACTTTAGGAATGAACTATAAAATATACATGTAAGCCAGATTTTGAAAGTAAGGGAGTAATACACTTTTAACTTGATTGATAACTTAAGTAGATTGTTACATGTAGAATGTCGTTTTTGTAGAAGCAAATCAACAACAGATCGATGTACAAACATGTTCAATAAAATTGTGTACACTTTCTAGCTATCTAGCTTTCTACTTTGATTGTCATATGTAATGTTCATATCTTGAGTTGGGTTTCTCTTTTGTTTTTTGCAGGAATGAATAGAAAGCTTATGACCAAAACAACCTCCACTTCTAGTCCCATCACCACTTGTTCAAAGGTTAATTGGTTTAATTTATTAATTAATTAATTTCCATATTAGATAACTAGTTTTTTACACAAATGGGAGCATTAGCAATTAATTATAATTTAAAACACTTGTTAATTTTATTTTTACATGAATTTATGTTTCATGTACAGAGTCAGAAATATGAAGGAAATCGAGCTGATTACCCAAAAAAGAAAGGAAAATTGAGTAATAATGAAGGGCAAAGTGGGAAAGAAGAGAATTTCTCTGTTAAGTCATCACCAGTTTCCGAGCACCGGGAGGCTGCCCCAGAGCGTTACCCGGATGTTTTAGACATAGCGGGAATGGATTATTCTCCGGCAAGGAGAAAATCTCCAATACACAATTGAGTTTTAATTATAACAAAAAGAACAGCATTATATATATATATATATATATATATATATATATATATATATATAGAGAGAGAGAGAGAGAGAGAGAGAGAGAGAGAGAGAAATGCTGCTGCTGTTTAATTAGGGTTAGGAAGATTTTGTACGTCGTATATTCTATTAAAATCTAGCTACTTGCTACTATTGTTTACTGATTCGACTAATGCACTTGGGGGAGCTAAATTAAATTGCTACCCTTTATAACCTAATATTATAAGAATAGTACATGGAAAGTATCAAAATAACATATTTTCACTTATATATATATTCACTTATATGCTAATTTATTGATTGACATAAAAGTAAGTATTTAACTTAGTCACGTACTACAATCTTGTGCGTCTGGATTTATTTCAATAAATGTTTGCCCCACAACAGCGCAGGTTTAAATACGGATATTATGGGCATTATGTTCTTGCAAAGGAAGTACGCATTTAATAACAAGGTTAAAACTTGAAAGCATACCACTGCGCTAGTTGCTTATATTATTGAGTCAATACTTTACTGGTTCTTCTATTATATATATATATATATATATATATATATATATATATATATAGTTTTGAAATGACATGCATCTATTATGTACAAAAATTCTATTCTTCAAATAATGAGAAATATTGAAAGATAAAACTGTGTAATTTTAAGGTCTTTATATATAGTCCCTCGATTTAGTGTGGAGGGAAATGAAGATGCCAAGGGATATTTATTTATTTTCTTTACCCTTTGATCAACAAGAATGGAAAAACAAGAAAGGAACTTTTAATTACAAAAATATTTTATTTTTTAGGCACATGTGCGACTTTTTTCAATAAACATTATCAAATTTCTGGCATTCCAGCTTCAACTAACATGTACATATATATATAAAAAAATATGTCCCCCCCCCCCCCCCCCCCCCTTAACATACTTTTTAAGTGATAATTTATTAACACGTTTTTATATTAACTTTATGTGGGCTCACTTTTAAAATGAATAGTTGATTAGTTTCACACTTGTAATTATATTATTTTTTGCCATTTTCCATAAACACGTGAAGATGGCAAAGGATATGACGTAATTATAAATTAATCTTTCATTTACAAAGCTCTCTTCTTGTTCTCCCAACTGAATCCAAATATTGGAGTTCCAAATTTGTCGGTGGTTTTCTTAATGATAGTAATTTTAAATATGGGGGTCATAGTAATAATATAATCTTAAAGGTGCAAATTGGAAACTTTTGAGCTAGATTTGGGCAGGACTGAATGAAAGTAGGTGTGGGTTGCCTCATGTGAACAGCCCCTTGTGCGTCCGATGTGATGACCACCCACCATGTTTCACTTATTGACTGCACTATTATTTTATGCGAGTTTGAGTGGTCACACCGACATGTGGGTTCATGTGCCCTTCGTTGGGTCAAATTGAAGTGTGGCCCAAAAAGTTGACAATTATGGGTGGGCCTCAATGTGCTGGTCTGGCGAGATGCATTTGGGTCATCGTCGTTGTCTTAATAAAAGACAACTGAATGGTGACGGATTGTGAATAATATTACCTTCCACTGTTCGACGGTTCAACCAGTATTATCAGTATATAAACAAGATACCAAAAACTAGCATAAAAGAAGGGAAAATCATGGCTACTGCCAACAACGTAAAGAGCTACATCATTAATGAAATAGTGAAATGATAAAGTCTTCTTTAATGGAATAAAAAATTTGAAATGACAAAATTATCAATTAAAGGATGCCTTTTGTCATCCCATAAAAGAATGGATTTTATGGGAAATGTATTTGTTTAGGGATCTTTTGTTCGGTCAATTTCAAATTATTTAAAATTTTGAAATGACAAAATTATCACAATATGTTTGTGGTGATTTGATGCTGTCACTACCTTCACTATCACCACCACAATTAGCATTTCATTTTCAACACCATCACTGCTATTATCGTTGATTGTTATTGTTGTCGATATGCTATTATTATGACGGTATAATTATCATCACCAGAAGAATGAATATTTTTTTATTATTATTGGAACAAAATAATATAAATATGGCATGTTGTGGAACGTGGTAAAATAATGTATTTTAAAGTTTAAAAAAAAGTATATACTTCTTTCGTTTCAAATAATATGGTTTTTATTGACTTTTGAAAATACAAAAAGGTAAACATGGACAGGCCAATATTTATGCACTTGATGGAGGATTGTTTAGAGAGACTGACTACAAGTAAGTTTAAGTTGTTTTGTTTGTAGCGAAATTTCTTGTTGTATGGAGGAAAGTTGAAGAGTCCGGACAGCTTAATTAAAAAAGCAAATGAGTGCATTGAAGAGTTTAAATGTTTTCAATCCCAACTGCTTGTTCAGAGGAGGTAGCAATCAAGCGGTAATGTTTGGCGACCACCATCATCTGAGGCGTATAAACTCAATTTTGATGCAGCAATATTTTTAGAGTTAGACAAAACTGGCTTTAGAGCTATCATTCGAAATGACAAGGGAGAGGTTATGACTGCTATGACTGTTACTAGTCCTAATGTGAGCACCAGTGAGGAAGTTGAATTACTTGCTTACCGAAGAGCTATAAAATTTGCTGTGGATGTTGGTTTCTCTAGGCTGGTTATTGAATGTGATAATTGCAATGTTACTCATGTCATTTCTTCTTCTGGGGAAAATTATTCCCTTTTTGGTAATGTAGTGGATGATATTCATCTTTTGGTTAGAGGTTTGAATTGGTATAGTAGTTGTAGTACTAGGAGGGGTGGGAATAAAGTGGCCCATGTATTGGCTCAGTATGCTATGCATTCAGTAAATGAAGAATTGTACTGGTTGAAGAACGATCTCCCACCAACTGTGGTTGCTTTGTATTATGATCTTATATCCCTTTAATTGATTGATCATTTGTCTTTCAAAAAAATATTTAATTTAAGACATTTTTAAACTCAAAATTGAGATGATTCATTAAAACTAATAACCAATAATATGTTTGGATTGAATGAATGAAATAGAGAAGAGAATGGAATGAAGAGTAAAATGATTTATTTCATTCTAAATGGAATATGTGACGCCCCCAAATCTGGGCTCATACAGCCCAAACTTGAGTCGTCAAAAGACTACAACAAAATTATTACAAGATAGAATAACGTTCAACAATACAGTGTATAATAATACACAACTAAGTCTTCACAATTATTGTCACACTATATACAACATGTGAAGACTACAATAACTATCACTCGGACCGTCACTCCATTCCCCTGCTAGGCCCGGCTACTCTCTCATTTTCTGAAAAACAATGGAACAAAAGAAAGGGTGAGCTCAAATAGCCCAGTAAAGAATATCATGACTAAGATAATGACAAGTAAATTATCGTTAGCCTTCAACTTATAGCAACAAAAAAATAGTAGTTGTTCTTCATCAAAATGTAGATTGTAGATTGCAGAGTGATAACCTACAACTTGTAGCAACAACAAAAAAATAAAAATCAACCTAAACGAATTATATATTGCTACAATATTATTAAGAGAATCTGGCCCGTGAAAACGGGCCGTAAGCCCTGAATACAACCCCTGCCCATTAAAAGCTTTTGGTATCGCGCTTGCTTGTACAACTTTTTTTCAAGTCTATATATAATCTTGTGAGCGGTGATATGCACCGAGGAATATTTAAAATAAAATTTTAAATCAGATTAAAAAAACATAAGTATTCATTGAAAATTAAATAAAGAAAATATTTTTTTATTTTAAATTTTAAAATTAATATTAAATTTTAAAAAGTCAATTTAAGATATCTTCAAACTCAAAATTGACATAAATTCAATTAATTTATGTCAATAAAATTATGAATATTATAGAGTATATAAAAAATATTATTATTTATAAAATATATTATTTTAAATAAATCATATTAATTTTGAGTTTAAAAAAATTATTAATAATATTATAATTTAAAACAAGTGAAATATATTTCATTAGGTTAATTCCCAAGATTCGCAACATTTATATGCACGTACTCATTCAACGACCACCTGCTCCCAAAATAACATTTTCAAATCCGGACAATTTAATTATCAACATAACTTTTATTAGTACTGGAATATTATTAGGTTAATTTATTGTGGATATTACCGTTAAAAAAAAGTTCATTATTATGCAGTTTCAAAAAAGAACATTAAAAAATTCGCATCATAAGGGAAGAAATTTAAAATAAGAAAATTTTGGATACGCAGTTTTAGGTTCAACTGGATTCTAAATATATCCATTCAACTCGGTATCAATCTAATTATTAAAAATCAAGATTTACTATTATTATTATTATTATTATTATTATTATTATTATTATTATTTAATGGTCCAACGTCATCTAACAAGGTTAATCTCACGTAAATTGAAATTAATTGACTTTCACTTCCCCTTTCTATTCTTTCTAAAAGAACTGAGAATTTAGGGATTCCATGTTTATCAACTTCCAACCCACCTCCTCGTGATGATCGTCCAACACAATCAGACGGCTATACATCAAAGGCAGAAACTACACCGATAAAAGCCCTTTCTTCGTCCCTGAAATGACACGCTGAATGAACACTGACACATGGAGCCTGAGCTCGAGTCCGACTAAGAAGATGATCGATATATAGACGACGATGGTGATATGTTTAGAGAGAGACACCCAACGCTCCGTCACCCTTTCTCTCTCTATAAGTTTCTTTAGCAGCTTTGACCGGCTGCTACTCTCCATCTCCGGTATACACTCAATTTCGGTCCTTTTTTTAATATTTTTTTTATCCTTTTTAGTATGTGATAGTTCATCTGTTTATTAGGTTTTTCTCCGATTTTGTTTTAGTTCTGTAGGTCTTTGATTTATAGGAATACAATTTTAGCTGATGTTTTGGCACTCATCTACTAGAGAAAACCTATTTTATTGTTTTTCATGATAAGGATAGGTTTATGTAATCAAAAGTTTATTTGTGTGTGGGATTATGTATGTGTGATTGATGGATCAATTTTTTGATGGAAAGTGTCAAGAAGTCGGAAAATTTTCTGTTTTAACGAAGTGATTGAAACTTGTGTGTGCAATGAGCGAAACTAACTGAAATATGATTGACGAATCCGATATTCAACCAAAACATTCCATTTTCAAGTCAATTGAAACAGTGTTTTGAAACAAAAACTTCATATTTTTTTTATTGTTTATATGGTTTTCGTTGAATTATACAAATATATATATATATATATATATATATATATATATATATATATATATTTTTAATATTATGCATAATCAATTGAATTTAATATTTTTTTATCTCCACCAGTTAATCTCTTACTGATCTTTAAGCTGTATGTTCTCTGATGATGCCTTTGTGGTTCATATATGCAGGTGGCTTTGGATTAATCACTGATTTGGGAAAACCTTCAATGGCAAATCTGGTAAATATATCGCCAAATAGATGAATTACTGTGAGCACCAGAAATGATAAAATTGTAGATATGCGATATGTGTGTATTGCTAACGATATAAGATCTTTCTTGCAACCAAAAGCAGAGAGAATTTGAATCTCATCTAAATCAATTTCTTGTGATTCTCTGTTTCCTAGTGCTAGTTAATTTTGTTTCATTTTATGTGGGAAATAGCATTCCAGTTGTCGCTTGTGAAAATAAGTAGTCAGTGACTTGCTTATTCCCATGAAGTTGTAGTCCTTATACTCAGCTTAATACCATAAAGGAAGACAAAGAATGTCATGTTACGGCAATAAATGATCCGAACCGCGATAGTTATTTTATGGTGAATCTTATAATACCATCACTTGTTGAGTAATATGCATCCATAAGACTTTCTAAAAGCAAGAATAATAATTATGTTTCATGACGCAAGGAGTAGGCCAAGGATTTTACTATGCAAGATCTTTGTCTACGTGTTGTCTTGTGAGTGGTAGGAACATACATCAACAATTTCGGGTGGTCATATATCTGTTAACCGGTGTCGAAAAACATGGAGCTTTTTGAAGTATCTGGAAGTCCAAAACAAGTCATACTTACATAGAGAAGTATCAAGAATTTCAGGACTAATGCAATGTCAAACATATTTTTGTTGATAGTCACGGAAAGATCTATTGTTTTTTGTTGAGTTCCTCTTTTTATCACTCATCTGTTTATTTATCGTGCAAGTGTTTATACATGCATACAGACTTGAAAGAGTTATGCAACAGATAAAGAGAACGGATTGTCTTTTTGAGAGTGGGATACAAAACGAAGAAGAGTACTAGGGAAATCAAACTACACAATATAAAGACATAACCTAATAAAATACCTGGCCACTTAATTAGAAATCTGGTTCAAAGTTTGGCGATGTGGTCCAAAATAATAAATGATGAATCTTTGAGTAGGTTTTATAATTCCAAGTAATTTTAGCTGCTCTGCAAGTCTAAAATTTGTTGATCTTGTACCCAGTTGAAGAACGAAACTATGAAAGACACGAGAAAGGAAGGAAATGATTCGGCAAACCTAAAGACATGTAGAAACATAATCAAGGAAATTATTGGAATGAAATATAAAACTATAGGGTATCTCAGCAAGAAATGTTTTCTTTATAAAAAAGTATAAAATCGGCAGGAAGACAGAGTAAAATATATAAATTGGTACCATTTTTAGTGGAATCAGAAAGTCAATAGAGATGCCTATGAAATGTCAAAGGAAGCACTGAAGAATATAAAAGGGAAGACAGGGAATTAATTTTCGTCTAGTTACCAGAAGAAAATAAAGTTATACAAGTCTTCAGCTAGGGGAGTTCTGCTTTTATCAATGGGAGGACTAGGTTTAAGAACAGTGAAGAACGTCAGGGATTTTTATACCAAACGACTATTCAATTCAAGTCAATGTGAAGAAACTCCATTGTTCATTGAAGCCCAGATGCTCTATTTTTTATTTTTATTTTTTGAGTTTTTACTCATTTTTTTGTTGATTATTCACAAAATTATTTTTCTTTGCATCATTAACCAGAGATTCATCATTCCTTACGGAGTTTATGAATCACATGAATCTCTCTCCTTTTCCTTTCTGACCACATATATATGTACACACACACACACACACACACATATATGAATGTCTAATATTTTATGCAAACATATAAGATATCCAAAGTTGTCAAAGTAATGAAATTTGGGTAATTTCATGCTTAAACCATTTTTTATTTGTTAATTGCTAATAATTGCTCCCTTTAATTCTATTCAAGTGCTTCATTGTCATATTAAACCAAAGATCATGTACGAAACATATTAATCTAAATGTATACTTATTAATATCTTTGTTGATTGAAACTTTTTTGAGTCATTTAACTTTCCGCCCTCGGTGGAAAAATCCTGCTTTGTCACTTGTCATCATGAGACATAACTGCAGGTCTGGACTTACCAAAAAAAAAGGAACCAGCTATGTCTAGATTGAGCATTGTTGGGATTTGTCTGAGTCATCTTAAAAGCATAAAAGTGAATGAAATATTTGAGGTTTGTTGGACACATATTGGTCCTTCCTACAAAGATCACATTTGTTTCCATTATCAATCCCTGTTGTTCTATATATTTATTATTTTTGTTAATGTCGCTGCTGTAAACTTTATGGATCCCAAAATTAAATTTTCTTGTATATATGCTTCCTGACTAATTTTAATTTTTTTCTGCTATTATTGACATGAAGTGACATGTTTATTTTGTTGTGGTCAAGTCATGGGGTGACACAGTTTATGGAAATAAAATCGTTCTCTCCTCTGGGATGAGCTGTAAGCAAACTGTTATTTTCCTTCTGTGTTTGCCTTGGTGTGTAGTACAGTATACTGTCTATAGATGGAGATTTACAAAACGGTTTATCACTTTAATGCCTAGCTGCACTAACCTCTTAACATTTCTCTAATTCTCCCTCTAGGCAGCTAGGCTATATTTGGTGGGAACATTCTAAATAGCATCTAGCTTTGTGATCCTTTCCTATTACTTTAGCAATATTATTGATTTCTAATTACTTGATTCTTTTTATTTGGATCCGCAGTTCTCTGATTTACGAATATTCTTGTAGCTTTATTGCGATCCTAAGAATACTGCATCACAAGTTCTTCAATGCTGACTATTAGTTTATTAGAATGTCTCCAAATTGTGAATTGATGCTTTTAAAGAGCTTCAGCTGTTAATAAATCACAAGTGCACATACTAGTTTACCTTTTCAGGCAGTTTCCCTAATCATTATTTCTACCAGCATGAGTATCTGACAATTTCTGTAAGTAAGTGTGTGTGTGTCTATATATATATATATATATATATATATATATATTCATAGCAAATGTAAATGTTTGTTGTGGATACTATTCCAACAAATCCATCTCCCACCCTCCAATGCGAGATCTAACGTTCAAAAAACATACCTGTCTCTACTTTTAGCAGTTATATGAGGAAAAAATTAAATACCTGCATCTACTCTTAGTAGTTGTATGAGTAATGTCCTAAATATCCTCACTTTAGTTTGATTTAAATAGTTTATATATATATATATATATATATAGCAAATGTTTGTTATGGACGCAATTCCAACAAATCCATCTCTCACCCTCCAATGCAAGATCCAACGCTCAGAAAACATTCTTGCCTCTACTCTTAGTAGTTGTATGAGGAAAAAATTAAATATCTGTCTCAACTTTTAGTAGTTGTATGAGTAATGTTCTACCCCTACTTTAGTTAGATTTAAATAGGTTCAATGTATTTACCCCACTATATACTTGATTTTTAGTATTAGTAAAGGTTTCTATACTTTTGGATATGTTTTTATTAGGGGGATTTTTTATGCTTTACTTTTCCATTGCCTCACTCTTTCCAAGTTCCACATAGTACTTGCCACTGATATTAAAGATCATTGATACTCTCTTCCTCTCTCTCTAACTTCTCCTTCGCATATTTGTGTGTTTGACTACTACACTACTAGTTTAGATATGTGTTCCCCCCAACGCGTCTTTACCTTTGTGTTTCATTTGTTTGACAATGTTTCTTTAAATGAATTAGATTATAGTAATGCTTTGTTTCATTTAAGTGGACTTCAAACCATTGGTGTGATTAGTCTTTAGGAAGTTTGTTGTGGTAGTAAGATCTGTGTGCAATAAGCTGTTGCTTTAAATAGTAAAAACACTGAAGAAAGAATGGTAATGTACACAGAGATTGAGTTTCTTTAGGGTCATCTTGTCTGCTCCCTCTAGGGGCCTGGGTTAGACCCACATTTCCATCTATCTATCTCTGTGTGTGCGTCTCTGTCTTACTCCTAAATTACATATTTGTGTGTGGGTGTGTGGCTACTAGAATCTACTAGACTACTATATGATTTTTAGTCCCCCACCACCAAAAAAAATAAAAAAAATCCTTTTTGCTTCTCTTATTACTTTGGCAAATGTTTCTGCATGATCTCAGTAATGCTTTGTTTCATATAACTAAGCATCAAATTATTTCTGTGATTAATTTTTTTGAAGTGTGATGTACTCATAAATCTGTGTACAAGAAGTCAATGTTCTGGATGATAAAAACATTGAAAGAAGCATGGTAATGTGCATCATATTGATTGAGTTTCTTTTGGGTCGATATCTGCTCCTCTGAGTCTCTCTGTATTTGGAAAATATACAAATGGAAAAAGCAAATTAATATATTATTCTATTATATTTTATTCTAATAAAATTCTTATTAATATAATTATTAATTTAATAGAAAATAATATAAAATAAAAAATAGAAAAAATACGGGGAATACTTTTAGGGGATGGTTAATCCGTCAGAAAAGAAAAAGGGACTCACACTAAGCTCGGAGATTCACAAACAAAAAATTTGAGAAGAGGGATAAAGAAGTTATCGAAATTATTTTTTAATAGCAAATGGTTGTTATGGATAATATTTTAACAAACGCATCTCCAGCTATTTAATACGAAATCCAACGGACCAAATTAGAAAAATAAGGACCATTCCGCTACTTAGGCCATATATTATAATAACTTTTGCCACTAAGAGTAGTGGGAGTAAAATGCAGACCAATGTTTGCGTTACTTAAGTCGACATTCTCACTTTCGCTACTAAGAGTAACGGAAAACATATATTAAAATAAGTTCCGCCACTAAGAGTAGCGGAAGTAAAAGGCGGATCAATGTTTGAGTTACTCAAGTTGACATTCGTGCGCCCATTTTTGAATACAAGTATGGTCTGCCTTTAAAGGTCGCGGCTCAGCCATTGATTTTGCCTCCAATAGGAAAGTAAAGACTAGTTAGTCATGACTTGGTTCCATGTCAGTAGGTATAAATAGTCGGCCATGACTTGGTTCCATGTAGGCATGCACACGGGCCTTTGACTTTTGGCCTGCAGGCCAGGCCAAGCCGGGCTTGGCGCTAAAAAAGGGGGTCTGTTGAGACCTGCAGGCCAGGTCAGGCCGATTCGATCTATTCAAACAATTTTTTTAGTAATTTTAAATATTATTAAAACACCAATTAAAATTTTAAACTTAATTGATGTATTAATTAAAAGTAATGTATTACAAGTTACAGCTTTCAAATTACAATAATGAAAATTATCTTTTTTATTATTATTATTATTTTGCAAATGACTTTCTAGTTGTTACGCTAAGTATTTATTAAAATAAAGATGCAATGAAAGATCTGAAAGAAGTGTAGGTTGCTAGCTAGGTAAGGAAAATCCTTATATATTATACTAGTTAATGTGTTTTCATGGATTTCTTTATTTGTATATAAACAAACATGCATGAATGAACGTATTAAAATACGTCAATTTTATTTTGTTTATTGAATGAGTTGTTACAAAGATGAAGTTTTCGTTTGCAGTGGGAGAATTGAAGTAGCGAATAAAGAAAATCTGCAGACTGGACCAAGCTTTTGGTGAACCAGGCCAGGCCTCAGCCCAGGCCGGGCTTATTGGCAAGCCAGGCCAGGCCGGATCTGAGCCAAAAAAATGTGGCATGTTCGTGGCTAGGCCGTGTCAGGCCAGACCTTGATCAGGCCTGGTTTTGACCAAACCCGGCTCAGGCCGGATCAAGACCGAGCCGCAGGCCATTTGTGCACCACTAGTTCCATGTCTTAATAGGCGTAAATACATAAATAGGATATGATATGCATGATGAGCTGACTCATCCTATTTCAAACCAATAACTAACCTCCTCCCTGTAAGGTGTGAAATACAATGAATCGAAACCATAAGTGTTTAGATAACTCATATGATGTAGCACATATCACGCTCTGCACGGAGAGTGGACCATAACGGATGTTATCCTTAGCTGGACACGTTCATTGTGATGAAAACACATAACAGTTGGTGGCGTTTTCTTTTTTACCTGAACAATCCTAATAATTAAATTCTTGCATGCCGCTAGAAAGAATAACAGCAGGATCTTATTTAATTTGAAAGTGGAGCTAATATTGTAATTACTTGAGCTACTAGTAAGTTTTTTACTATCGCTGCTCTTAATAGCGGTAGACAATAAAAATTGCTATTTTAGGCTATTAGATCTAACAATGGATGGTATAAGATGCGTTTATTAGAATAGTGTTTATAGCAAACATTTGCTATGAATCATTACCTATATATATAATACATATATATCAATGGTAAAGAGCCGTGCGCCAATCCTGGTATGAGCTTGTCTGGGTACCTCTTGGAGTAGGCAAGGTCTAATCATGTGGCATCTCCCTTATTATGGTAGAGCACATGCCATTTAGCCAACCCCTTGGGGTTGAGCATTTTACTTTTAGTTTGACGTTTAAGCCTAGGTTTCATATTCTGTTGCGGAATTTAAATCACCTTGCTTGAGTTGTGTGTAGATTAGTTATGTGGCTTAATGTTTTGGTTGTTAGGGTGCGAGTATTGCTAATCTGAGCCCAGTACTATTGTTTGGTAGCAGGAACATATATCGATAAGAAATGCCCCTTCACCGGTAATGTTTCCATCAGGGGCCGCATCCTGGACGGAACATGTCATAGTGCCAAGATGATGAGGGCCATCTTCATTACGTTAAGAAGTATCAGAGGTATCGATTTTAGTTCTTTACCCACATGCAGTTGGAGCATAACTTTTCTTATGTTCTTTCCTTGCTTTCAGATATGAGAAAAGACACTCAAACATTCCTGCACACACATCCCCATGCTTCCGTGTGAAGGAAGGAGATCATGTTAGCAGGTCAGAATTCCAACCAAAAAGGCTTTCCAAAGTATCTTTCTACCTTATTTTATTTTCTGCAGATTGTCAGTGTTTACGGCTGCATGATTATATTTCGTTGATGTTTTACCTTCAGACCTTTGTCAAAGTAAGGTTCAATGTCTTGAAAGTAATACCTGCTGGATCTTCTGGTGGTGGTGGGAAGAAGGCTTTTACAGCTATCTGAGGCTCATCTCCATATCTGATAGTGCTGATATTAGAAACACTATTGTTACGATCACATCAGAATTGTGAGCTTAGAAGTGTATAATTTTGAGCACCAAAATTGTCAGGTTGTTTTGATGAACCACATTTGATGTCTTCTTCTCTTTAGTTGATCAGTTTTTGTGACCTACTATTGAAGTATGATTGAGCATGTGGGTGGAATTAGATGCGTTTAATGAAACTATAATTAAACATTGTGTGAGTATTAAAATAGATTTATTTAACCTTTTGGTGAATAAAATACAATACCCGTAGTTATGAATTCATACTTTTCACCCTCTTAATTATAACCGTCATATTATTATTATAAAATGCACATGTGAACTTATGTTCTTTTAATAGCCAACACAGGCCTGTCGCAATCTAATTGTGTATAATTTTTTCTTCTAATGATTGCTCCTGCTATTGCAAATGTAATTTGTTTATTTATTATATTGGTGAATTAACAAAATGATCATTGATATTTGGTGGTATATTATTGGTTTATTTTTTGTAGTGTCTATGACTATATCGACCTTTAATAGGATTGTCAATTTTGAATGATTGTAGGATAAAATTGCCCTAGACCGTTCAAAATAGGACAAGTCTATAAATACAAATTTTTTATTTAAATGTTATTTATACTATTAAAAAAATAGAGTTTGATATAAATTTTCGTATAAAATTTTATTTTTTAATAATTTAAATGCAAACTTATGACACAAAATTTATGTACTTAAAGTTATTCTTCAAAATAATATGCTTCACGTCCTCCCTAGGTAGGTCCGTACGATGCCTCTGCTCCATGTGTTTTTCCGAATTAGTAGCTAAATGGATACTACTATTATGCAATATATGCACACGTCAGCCCCGTACATATTCACAACACCCAGCAATCACAGAGATTCTCATGCGGGTAGAGGATGTGTATGTATGGACTCCTCAGTAGTTCATTTTTTTTGTTCATACTCAATATTTAAGAGTCCTATTTTGATATTTTAACCTATTTTACAAAATTCCTAAAATTAAAAACTAATTTGAATTATTTTTTGAAACCCCCACTTTTAATGAATTAGTACAAACATAAATGAATTTAATAATCAACACCCTATGAGAATATAAAACCTAAGGAGAAATAGAAATTCACACGAGTGGTAAAATTGTTTTGCCTCTACTTAACCATATCTCATTAGCTAGCGAATTTACCTTATTTTTTCTAAACACAATCCTAATTATTTATATCATCAAATTTTATGTCCTGACTGACTTTTTTCTATGATTAAACTTTCCATCTTTTAACTAATAAATTAGGCAAACATATTTCAATTTTTAAAATCACAAGCCTTGATTTTAGTAGTAAGTTGTACCTATATTTATAAATATTGAAAATATGATTTATTTATTTTTAAAAAGATTGATTTAATATTAAATTGTTAATTACAGCAAATAAAATTGGAAAGAGAGACTATATTAATTACAAACAATTGTTTTTTTTTTTAAATAAAAAAAAATCTTATATGAATCACCACTCCTCCACCCGTGGCTTAATTTTAAAATTTTGCCAATGAAGTTGATTAAATCATGCATTATAGAAAGTCTTTCAATTCTGGTATGCTATCTCCATCAATCTCTCTGTCCGTCCGTCCGTCCGTCCGTTCATCATATGGGAATTAAAGTCGTGGAACAAATACTAGCAAAACGTGCGGTTGTGCAATAAATACCATCCATTGTTAGATCTAATAGCCTAAAATAACGTGTTATTTGTCCTGCGCTTGAAAATTACATTCATACCCACCAGCCAAAAGTTGGTAGCTCGTCTCCCTATATATAGACTAATATATACTGTAATTTTTATATCTAACACAATTATTTGATCACCATGATATTCAAGTTCAATCATTATATGCCATGAACTCTTCCAACCTTTTATGAATTATATTGTACTTTTTAAAAAAAATAAAACTTTAAAAAAATAATAATAATAACAAATCCTTATATATCACATATAAGAAAAGTTACTTAATTAACTAAAGGGCCGCCAAATCGGTTAAAATGTGAGATTGAGCGTTATACAGTAATTAATTATAAGCGATCAACCAGAGAAAGTAAGCAGTAAATTTAAACAGCTGCCTGCCCCGGACAATTTGCAGCTACAGAGTTGTTACAGAATTGTTGTGAGGGAGGATTTGAGTCTCATCCACCATTAATGAGACAAAAGTGGTTCACATGCAGAAGAACAAAACCACGTTATAATTTTAATTAAAAACCTCCTTTTTTGACTTCTAGGGTTTTTACGTTGAACGAAGGAGGAATGAGTGGTAGTACCTTTTTCAAGTGTGGATTTTTTTTTTAAATAGTAAAAAGTGATGCTCTTAAGGCGACTTGTCAAATTTTTAACGTTAATGTTGGATTTTACCTCTTCCAATCCCAGCAGTAAATATAAATTGATCAAATTAGCCTAAGTAACACTGACCCTCTTAATAAGCGTGTCCAATGTAAAATAACTAATTTAATGAGTATTATTTTGTTGATAATCGATCTCTTTGTGATTACCTAAAAATAGTTTATCGAGTCTCAGCAAAATGAGTATAATTTCGATATATTGAAGTCAATCATCACATTTTTAAACTTAAGTTTGACATATTCTATTATTCATTTTCAACATATTGGGTATCCCATCCAATTCACTAGCCTAAAAATAATACTTTTTATGTTTTAAATTATAAGATTAATATTGATTTAAAAAAAATAATTTTAAATATTTTCAAGTTAAAAATTGAGATGAGTTTATTTAGTTTATGTCAATACAATTATGAATATCATAAATTACTTAAAAATACTATTAATTATAAGATTTATTGACTTGAAAGCTTAAAAAAATTGTGTCAATTTTAAATTTAAAAATATATGAAATTGACTTTTAAAAAATTATTAGTGATTTTATAATTTAAAACGGAAGGAATATTATTAATAATCGTAAACTACTTAAAAAATATTATTTATTATATAATTTATTTCATTAAAAAGTAAATAAGTTCAAATTAATCTTTAATTTTAAAATTTCAGAAATTAACTTTTAAAAATTAAAATTAATAATAATTTGCATGCGCATACTCAACCTAGTGACTTCTGATCATGTTGTCGCATATAGGCACATAGTTTCTTGTTTTGTTGGGCCTAAACACAGTAAGAAAAATAAGTTTTGAACATACATATTGCAAGTAAAGAAAGATAATAGTAATAGTTGTTGATTAAAGAAAGTTCCAAAATTTCTTTTGTGGATTGTGACTCTGCAGCAATTTGTAGAAATATATATATATAGATAGATAGATACCTGACCCACCACCAATCACAAACTATCTTGGACCCTTGAAAAACATGACACAAGATTTTTTACCTCTCAACAATTTGCCAGATTATTATTATTATTATATAGTAGTAGCATTAGCAGTCTCTCTCTCTCTCTCTCTCTCAAATTGGGTAGAAAGGGAATATAATTAATGTCTTTTTCCAAACGCCTTTTGTACAGTGCTGGTCTCTTTTAGTGATTCTTTTTCTATTCAACTTCACTTTCAATGTGCGGTGGCACTGCCATTACCAATCAAAATGTACTTCAAATCTTTTACACCACATTTTCTTCCAACACTTTGAATGCCTTCTTGGCACAATTATTACCAATGGAATTTAGTGCAATCTTTTTCCAAATGTGTTGTTTTCCTTATTAAACAATTTCATAAATGTATAACTATAAATTGATATATTTTCATCCAATTATGAAGGATTTTTTAGAACTTCGCTTAGCAGAAATATCAGCACAAGTACTAAAGTGTCATGTCTAGATATATTTAGGTGGAAAGAGCCGAAGCTATACCATGAGAAATTAGGAGAATATTGGAGAGAAAATGTTCTAAATTATTTTTATCAGCCTTAAAACAGTGGCACACGACTCACGTATGTAATAACTCGGGTCAAATTTCGAATTAAAATGAAATCATAATATACTAAGATCTTATGCGTTTGTTTGAATAATATTTTCTTAGATTATCTTAGTCAACAACAGATTAATCCAAAAGATCATGACTAAAGATATTAGTGATAACAATTTAAATATTTATACACACATTCAAGTATCACATATATTACCATGTGAGATTAGAGTGTTACATATCCAATTCTAATAAAAATTATACAAACAAATTACAATAGATATTAAATTCTGAAGAGCAAAGCGGACATTTCAAAATATTGTCGAACTTGGAAGGTGAAAAGTATGGAATGAAAAGTTCCCTCCAATAAACTTGGTGATAGGCTCATAACATAACTTATACAAGCATGCATACAAAAAGGCGCACACTTTTTATAGTCGGATCGGCTGTTCATACTTCATAGTAGGATTCTCAAATCCATCTTGGCTTTACTTGTTAATGCCTTTGTTGGCCCTCCATTGTGATGCAGACTTGTTCTTAGGAATCCTATATAATAACAATAAAAAGTTAATGCATTAATATTTATATATATGTCTGTGTGTGTGTGTGTGTGTGTGTGTGTGTGACAGCATTATCTCAACTAAGAATTGGACCAAAAAGCATATCAGCTGAAAGGACAAAATATACACCCTCCATTTTGTTTTGTTTTTTTATTAAAAACAAAAGAATTTCAAAATCTAACTCTCTTAATGAGTGTAACGAACTTTATTTTCGTAACCCATATATGATAAGTATGAGGTTAGAAAATCGAGTTTTAACATGTTAAAATAAGATGTGTGAATGTATTTAAATTTTAATTAAAATTTAAAAAAAAACTTTATTTTCGTAGACTGTTAATTATAATTATTTTCCAGACAGTGGAGGGCAATCCAGTAATTCAGCATGGGAATACATTTAAGAGCCGCGCGAGTAAACCCTAAAATGTAAAAAAAAAAAAAAGGCATGAAGGGCATAACGACGGACACTTCAAAAACCCCTAAAATCTCGAAACGACACCCGATATGTCGTGTGGATGAAATTCCAACAAAACCTCTGTACCAACCCCTCTCTCACAGTAATCTCCTTTCTATCGCCCACCTCCTGCGACTCAAACTCATCTCCCCAAAATTCAAAGACCCAACAAACAATATCGCAAAATTCACAACACCACCTATCCATGAAAGTGGAATTCTTACCCCTTTTAAAACCCCCTAAGAACTTAATTACCAAATTACCCATTCCAAGGAATGACAGAGAGAAGGAAGAGAAAGATTAAGGATATGAGAATCAATTTGAGTACACCAGCCTATTTCATGCTTACAAGTAATTTTTGTTTGCTAAATTGGGTATTCGTTAATTTGATGTAAATTGGGTATTCTTTTGTGTCCTAGATGACCAAAGCCATGGAAAGGGAAGGAAAAAATAAATAAATTAGAAGAAACTCATACCGGAGGTTATTTTATTTATTTATTTTTTTAAAGTTTTGTGAAGCTCTATTAAATCCATAAAAGCTCTTGTCAAAAAAAAAAAAAAAACCATAAAAGCTGCATGACCATCGTCTCATCTTAACTGAACAATTATCTTAGCTTATGTTTATTTACGAGAATTATAATTTTATAATATGAATTATACGGATTATAATTTTAAAGTTATGATTATTTATAAAAATTATATTTAAAATAAAATTATTAATTTTAAGTGTTTTATTTATTTTTAAATTTGGACTTAAAATTATTAGTTTAGAGATTATAAAATAACTTAATAGTCTTTGGATTATAATTTTTGATTAAACATGATATTAAATAGTCATTTATATTAAGTCATTTTATAATTTTTAGATTAATAGAATAATAGTCTTAAATCTAAATTTTAAAAAAAAAATTAATAATTTTATTTTAAATATAATTTTTATAAATAAATATAACTCTTAAAATTATAATTTTTGCAAACAATTCTCGGTGTTTTGCTGAAAAATGGTATTCTTAGTGAGGGATGAGATAGGAATATAGAGAAACAAAAAAGTGAGAGGATCTATCAGAGGGAGAGAGAATGGTTTTGGTGGGACAGGTTTTATTGCTACATCAGACTACAGAATTTATTGTCGTTTCGCTGCTTTTTGCGTGGCTTTTGAAGTTGGCGTATAGAGATATTCGAGTGTTTCTATATTTATTTAGTTTTTTTTATATATAAAATAAGTAAATATAATTTTATTTTTAATTTAAATAAATGGATCACATTTATTTATCTTATATGTAGGTAAAAAAAAAAAATCTAAATTTTTCCTAAATATTCGAGCATGAAAACATCTAATTTTATAAATAAATCTAATATATAGAGTCGGAATATTTTTGGTATTAACAAATTTTTTTAGTTTTTAAAAGTATCCTTCATAATTTTTATTATGTTTTTTAAATACTTTTTTATTTTGTTCTTTAAATTTTATAAAAAAATTATTTTATTTAATATAATTGTGTGACAATCCAGTGCTAGCAATATATAAAAGAATATTTTATTTTTATAATAAAAAATAATATTTTTATAAAATTTTACTCACATAAAAATAAATTTTATTTATTATTTATATAATAAAAATTTATAGAAATATTAAATATTAAATTATAAAAATATCGATTTTTTTTCGTAAAAATATCAATTCCCAAATAAAACATATTGGCTGCTGCTTACATCCCAACCATGCTTTCATAGAAAAATCTAGAATTGATGTTTTCTCTCTCTTTCCCTTACTTTTCTAAAAGCACGCACACAAATACACACAATTTTCCCTGCATATATAACTAACTAACACACAAACTACCTAATTTCTCTTACAAATAACTTCATCGAACAAATTCAACATTTTCTTAGAATCTTCTTTGCTAATTCAACAATTATCATATTCTCCCCTTTCTCTCTCTAGCTTAGAAACTAAAACTAGTAGTTGTACCACTTTTATCATGTGTTTGCAAGACGCAGAGCAAATCAGTGACGGAATGGAGAAGCTGGGTCTTTCTGATCATGATCAAAGTCATGAAACTTGGCCTTTAAATTCCAATTTCTTGAATACCCAGATCGAGAATTGGGAAAAGTCTACAACTTGTGATCAGATTACTCATTTGGGGGATTCTTTTCCAGTATGCATCTGTTTTTTTTTTTTTTCTGATTTTCCAACTTATATTTTCTACCAACTCGAAACCCATCTGGTCAAACTAAAGAATAAGACTTTGTATTTACTATTTTCTTTTATTTTTCTTCCCTTTTGCTGAGAATGTTTATGTAAACTGGGTTTTTGCGTAGTTTATTTTATTACAATCATGATTTTGATCTGATGAACTCGTCTTTTGTGAGGGATGGATTTTTGTTCT
This sequence comes from Hedera helix, assembly GCA_947179155.2. Classification (NCBI taxonomy): domain Eukaryota; kingdom Viridiplantae; phylum Streptophyta; class Magnoliopsida; order Apiales; family Araliaceae; genus Hedera; species Hedera helix. The sequence goes on along the minus strand of OX359266.1, from coordinate 52,480,207 downwards.
TGTTCATTTTTTATTTTTATTTTTTTTGCTGCTTATTCTTGTTCAATTTTGCTTAGTTTGTTTGGAAATTTACATCTTTATATTTAGTTTTGTTTGATGGGTTTTGTCTTCCGGTCATTTGAGCACTCCTTGATTGAGAGTGAATTGATTAGAAAGAGTACTTAGTAGTACTGAGAAATTATTAATTTCTGATATCCATTAAGAACTACTAAACCTGGTTATGCTTTCATGGTAGATGATACTATTACTACTACCCATATGAACTTCTGAATTATGTTGCCTTACTGATTATTGTACTGGATAGGATTTGTTAGTGTTGGATTAATTGGTTCATTTTGTTATTAATGCGAGGCTTTGACCCAAAGAAAAATATGATGAAGTAAATGAATGCTACTTTTAATTTTCAGAGATAATTTATATAGAAGTCTGCTGACATGTTTATTTAGTTATTAGGGATTTTGGTGACAGGTTGAATCAGCTTGTTAGAAATATTTTTTCTTTGATGTTTTGCTTGATATACTCTCTCTCTCTCTCTTACTTTCTGTTTGTATCATATTTTTGGTGGCCTCTTAATCATCAAAGTTGAAATTGTCTCTCCTGTAGTAAAGGATTTTGAATGCAAAACCGATTTGTCATTTGGAAAACAGTTAATCAAACTATGCACGTCCATTTACTGTTGTTGATTAGAGACATAAAGTTCTGTATTATGCAATTGGCTACATCTTTCATTTGCGGGATGCTTTCTTGATGAAATGGAAAGGGTAAGAGAGAGGGGAGTAGCTTCATTCAGTGCAATGCATGTCAACTAAAGGAAACACTTATCATCTTATGGGTAGGAAAGAGATGATGATGATGATGATAAAGATCATGCGAGAAATAGGAGAATTCCGTACATATGAAACTCTTTCTTGAACAAAGTTAAAAATACGATATTTGTCGTCTGACATAATGAACACATTTTAATTTGACACACTCAAGATCAAATCTATTTATCAAAGTGCTTTTTCGATTGCTCAAGACATCTCTTTTCAATTGAAGAGCAAAACAAGATCATTTCGTTCCATTTTAGTAAATTAATTAAGAATTTTATATTAGAAATGAAAAAATGGGTGGATAGAATCTGTATTATGTTTTCCAGGCCGAGCAGAAGGTGCAGATATAGCTAGTGATTATAAACATAAACAGTGTCTATTTGAGTAAAGTCTTAATGTTAGAACCTTGTGGCCTATAATAGATTTGCGTGATCTATATGGCTATAGAGTCTAGATCCTTTCATTAAATATAGCAGAATATATTTATTTTCAGTTTTTTTCCTTTTACTTTTCTATCAATTGTGTTTTTCTGGTTGCAGTATTAACTTTTCTGTTTTTTGCTTATGTGGCCATGATCCCAGTTTTACTTGTAAATTGTAATTGATAGTGTCTTGTTTGATGTTACCTGTTCTAACTCTGCTTTGGTTGCCTGCATTCTTGAGCAGCAACTTGCCCCAAAGGTATTATGATCAATATTTTACTCAAAATTTGGGACTTTATCGCAACTTTGCTTTTGCATATATAAACTTTTAATAATCTGAGATTCTGAGGTTTATTAAATAAATTCGGATGCAGCATGGGCCAGCGGCCAATACATTGCACGAATATGACTCCATTTTTCTTCAGAGTTAATTTTTGCCTAATCACTCCTCTATCTTTTCAGCTGGAAAAAATTTGTGAAGATACAGTTGTTGCAGACAAAAAGCAGAACCTGTCAAGTGAATTCATCCCTGCCCTTCGTTCGGGAGACTGGTCTGATATAGGTCATCGACCTTATATGGAGGATACCCACATCTGTATCACAGACCTAGCTAAGAAATTTGGTTATAATCCGCTTGGTGAGGAAGCTATCTCCTTCTATGGTGTAAGTTCTTTAGACTATTTTTACTTATCAAAAAACAAGATTAATAGAGGGAGGGGGCCCTCTTACAGTTGCCGGTTGGTGCAGAATTGTTACTTTCTGAGCTAACTTAAGAATGCTTCAGATAGATTTCAATGGAGTAATAAGTTGTATAATCTAGATGTTACAATGATATGGTGATTGTTTGGATCCTTTATATATACATCAAACTTTAAATCAAAATTAAAAGGGCAACGGTGTATAAAAGTTTCACCTTATGTTTCTAGTCAGCTGTTTTCTATAATCCAGGGAAGAATCCAAATTTAGGCCTTAATCAAGATATTTTTTGTTATCGATGAAGTTGGAAGATGTGGTTGATGAATTGGCTAAATTGTACTAGTTATAAAAAACCTAATTAGGCTATGTATATCCATTTTCATCTAAGGTCCCTTCAACCACATTAAGCAACACTCAGATGGTAAATATAAGATAATGTTGGGAAAGTGAATATAGTCTTGCAATATCCAACAGAGTAAATATGGTGCAAAATGGGGAAATTTTTTCATCATGCTCTCTCTATTGTCTCTCTTCTTCTTTTTTATTCTTTTTTTTGGGTAATACGCTCAAAGCAAAAGATTTGAAAAATCCTCATTGTCTTTAGGAAAAGGCAGGAACCTACAAAACAATAGCAGTTATTTTATTATTGTTTTTTTTTAAAACAAAAAAGACAAGAACCATGTTAAGGAAATGAGTTAATGGATTTTGTAAATTTATTGCACTCATAATTTTCCTCGAAAAAGTACGAAAATGCCAGTGTCCATTGAGTTACTGGAATAAATGCTATTTTCTTTTTGTTTTCCTCATCATAGAACTCAAGATTGCAGTTTTTCTCATATCCATAAAATTCAGTGTTGACTTCATACTCTGGTTCATACCAGAAGTTATAGTTTTTCCACCCACAACCAATTAGTAGTATTTAATAAGAAGTGATAGGAGTGCCAAGAAAAGTATTAGAAATTTTTTTCAATGCTATTCAGTTGTAGAGATCTAAACTAGCAATTGATATTATTACAGGTGTTTGATGGCCATGGGGGAAAGGGTGCGGCACAGTTTGTCTGTGATCATTTACCAAGGGTCATTGTTGAGGATGCTGATTTCCCTATAGAGCTTGAAAAAGTTGTTACAAGGTCGTTCTTCAAGACGGATGCTGCCTATGCAAAATCATGCTCTGTTGAGTCTGCCATGTCTTGTGGAACAACTGCACTCACGGCAATGATATTCGGGAGGTGAGTCACTTCCATTATCAACATTGGTTTGCCTTTTAGTTGCTATAGCTTGGGGGATGATTAAGTGAGCCTGTGCAATTGGAACATTCTCTCACTAGGCTGTGGCATCTCAAGCACTGTTATCAGCTAGAGGTCAAAAGTTTGAGTAGGTGACTGAGATAATAAAGTCTTATCTGAGAAATTCTATAGCACCAAACTAAAAACTGTTTCGTCTCTTGATTGTAAATGCATCTCATCTCTCAATAAATCTAAATGAATTTTTTAAATGTCCAAATTTTTAGGATATATATATATATATATATATATGAAAAATGATCCATAACAAGCGTTTGCTATGGACACTATTTCAACAAATGCATTTTTAACCGTTGAAATAATAATTTTAATGGATGAGATGGAGTCCCACTCGTTATCTAAGATAACGGGTAGGAAAAAAAAATAAAAAATCTCAGTCCACCCGCTATCTTAGATGACGGGTGAGAAATGAAAAAAAAAAAAATTTATATATACTACTCGTCATCTAAGATAGCGGGTAGTGATCAATTTTTTTTTATATCTTTTATATCATTTCCAATGGATAAGAAAAAGAAAATTTAAAAATTTTTACAATATCTGTCATCTAAGATAGTGGGTAGTGTAAAATATATATATATTTTCTTATCACTTTGGAGAGAAATGAGGATACAAAAAAAAAAAAAAAAATTCACTCCACCCGCTAACTAAGTTAACGGGCTGGAGGAATTTTTATATTTTTTCGTTGTTAAAGTTAGTTTTAAAAAAAAAAAAAAAAATCACTCCACCCGCTAACTAAGTTAACGGGTTGGAGGATTTTTTTTTTTTTTTCATGTTAAAGTTAGCTTTTAAAAAAAAAAATCACTTCACCCGCTAACTAAGGTCGGAGGAATATTTTATTATTTTTTTTTCATGTTAAAGTTAGCTTATTTTTTTTAAATAAAAAAAAATCACTTCACCTGCTAACTAAGTTAACAGGCTAGAGGATTTTTATTTTTTTTTCCATGTTAAAGTTAGCTTTTTTAAAAAATAAAAAAATTTCACTCCACCCGCTAACTAAGTTAACGGGTTGGAGGAAATTTTTTATTTATTTATTTATTTTTTTGCATGTTAAAGTTGGTTTTTAAAAGAAAAAAAAATTAATTTCTCTCTATCCACTAACTAAGTTAACGGGTTGGAGGAGAATTTTTTTTTTTTTTTTTTATGCAATTTATAGTCGGGTAGTGTATGTATAGAATTTTATTTTTGGAGAGTATGTATAGAGAAATAAATAAATAAATAAAATTATCAATACCTGCTATCTTAGATGACGGGTAGTGTTAATTTTATTTTTATTTTAATTTTTTTCCTTATCCGTTTGGAGAGTATATATATATATATATATATATATATATATATATATATATATATATATATATATATTTTATCACTACCCGCTATCTTAGATGACGGGTAGTGATCAATTTTTTTATTTCCCACCCGTCGTAGCGGGTGGATTGAGAATTTTTTATTTATTTTTGTCCAACCCGTTATCTTAGATAGCGGGTGAGACTCCATCTCATTCATTAAACCATCTCATTCATTAAAATTATTATTTCAACGGTTCAAGATGCATTTGTTGAAATAGTGTCAATATCAAACGCTTGTTATGGATTATTTCCCTATATATATATATATATATATATATATATGTATGTATATCATTTGTGTATTTAGTCTGTGATTGGACTTAAATAGGAAAGATGCACTGTTTTGTCATGGAAGTTACTACTAACAAAAATGTTATACAAATTGCTAAAGTTTAATATTATTTGAGCAGATCTTTACTTGTGGCAAATGCTGGAGACTGTCGGGCAGTCTTATCTCGACATGGAGTGGCTATAGAGATGTCGAAAGATCACAGGCCTTGCTGTGATATTGAAAGGATGAGAATTGAATCCTTGGGTGGATTCATTGATGATGGCTATTTGAACGGACAGTTGGGTGTGACCCGGGCATTAGGTGATTGGCACATCAAAGGACTGAAAGAAGTTGGTGCACAGGTCGGCCCCTTGAGTGCTGAACCAGAACTCAAACTAATCACACTTACTAAAGAAGATGAATTCTTGATAATCGGTAGTGATGGAATCTGGGACATGTTTCGAAGCCAAAATGCTGTCGACTTTGTTCGAAGGAGACTCCAGCAACACAATGATGTGAAGCTGTGCTGTAAGGAAGTAGTAGAAGAAGCGATGAAGAGGGAAGCAACAGACAACTTGACAGTGGTAATTGTGTGTTTTCACTTGGAGCCACCTCCCAACAGGGTGATGCAACAGGGGAGAGTTAGAAGGAGCATTTCTGCAGAGGGGCTTCAGAATCTCAAATTTCATCTTCAAGGATAGACAACTTCAATTTCTGGTGATTCCATTGATAATAATAATAATAATAATAATAATAATAATATGATGATGATGATGATGATAGACTATTCTGTGCTAGTCAGCTGACTGTTGTAAATAATATTAATCTTTTATGGGAATAATAGAGATGGTAAATCTCCAATTGATTGTCGAGAAGATGGAAGAGAAAGGAAAAAAAATTGAGGGAGGAATACTGTTGTATTTTACAGGGAACAAAGATTTGTAAATGGGTTTTGTGATTTTGAGTTATATGGTCCTTCGTAATTTAATTGAATGTGTATAGCCGAACTATGTATCATTCTGATGGTTCAAGTGACATCTTTACTATTTAACTCAAGGGGGCGGAAAGTAGCATGTTTACAACATAAGCGGAAACAGTTGTAGGTGGTTAGTTTCCGGTGGTAGTCGTTTGTTTTAGGAAAAGTATACTGCTGGTCTGCTGTTTAGTAAAATTCCTGTGAAGCATTGCTCTTTGAGCGATTACCTTAACTGTATGTCGAATTTTTGTTCCTTCCAAATATAGAAAAATGGTGCATTCCTCATATTTTATCGGAGTTTCTTCCAGTAGTTTTAACTTTTACCCTTATTTATTTCAACAATTTGACTTGTACTTCAACACAAGTTTTAAAATGAGTGCTACAGTTGTAGAACTAATAACATTTAAATTATTTTTAAGAACTTGATCAGGTAACAGAGGTAAACCACTAAAATATTGCAATAATAAAATATAAAAAACTATTTACATTATAAAAGGAAAAAAAAACATTGATCATTAGGTCCCTGTCTCACGGATTGCAAATGGATTTCGCACTAGATTCAAAAATATTTTACTTGCATATACGACATTTTCCTTGTGGCAATACTGTACAACCTCATGGCATATAGATAAATCACAAGTCAGACCAATGAATTGTCACTAAAGTAGTTTTAGTAACGTGCTAAATTTACTGATCAAGCAATATTAGCAAAAACTCAATTTGCTCGCTTGAAAAGAAGAGCTCAGTTTGCGGGCGGGACAATGTTCTCCATCAATATTCATTCTTTTAGTACTTGCCGAACTAATTCAATGGATCGTGAAATCCATTTTGGAGTTTCCAGTTTTTCAATGAAAGAATACAGAGTACACAGAGATGGAACTTTTGAAAAGGTCCTGACCAAACTAAGTATCAAGACAAACCTGAAAAGATGTACTAGAATTACACAAAAGATAACAGTTGGTTATAAAACTGGCGAAAACGTCCCCACATAGATTTTCTGCAGATGGAGATCGGCATCCTGCTGAGCAAGCTCCACAACCATGGCTTCATCAAAGAACTTGTTGATGCTGACATCCTCGCTCATTCCCTGTCAAAGCCAATGCAAAACTCGAAATTAGCAAGCAATTCTGATGCCACCATAAGGACATGAGTTAAAACTGTGTACAAACAAAATATGTTTAATATGTGGATGCGATATGTCTGGGAGGCAACATAGAGGAAAAGAAAAATATTTCAATATACTTTCTATGTTTTTTCACAGTCAAAACATCTCTGATATTTTTGGAGGGAAGCAACATCTGGAATAGAATTGAGAGGATAGGAAGTTTATTTCATATCAGATGTTTAAACCTTTCTGCGTCTCGTCTTGACCATTAACTCCAGAACCAGGTGCTGAATAGGTGCAGGTTCAAGAGGTGTTAAGACGATGCTCTTGTCTAGGGGATCCCCCGGAACTATAGCCTAATGATTAAAACCTGAAAAGCAAAATGACTGTCCTAGAGTGTGATATCTCAGGTCCATCTAAAATCCAAACGACTCGATAACAGGTAGGAATGCATGAAATTCCAAACAAAAGAAGAAGAAAAAACACAGATGAGCTCAAAAATGAACAGAACTATAAACATAAGAGTTAATAACCAACATCTAGACCATGTCTAGGATCTAAAGGATTTCCCCCCATGTTTGAGCTCAAATGGTTGGGAGCGTAGGCCCAAAAAACACAAGTACATGGGAATAGCTATAAACAACAATGCCATTTGCACTTCAACTAATACGCAATTCGCTAGTTGTCTAATTGCACTTCCTACGTATGGGAGATGCAAAACAGTCATTAACATCCTGGAAATATGCTGGCTGTGAAAAATCAGCGGTGACATGACCTCTCCTTCTAAACAGCACTGTGTAAGTAGCAGACAAATAGTCTGTCGGTGTTTGTATCTGAAACACTAAATTAGTTCAGCTAATAAGATATAGGAGAGAAATCAATAAGTGCTACTTAAGAGTTGAGACAGTCAAATATCCACCAAGTGATATCTTCTATGTTTGAAACAATTTCAAGTAGAAAAGGTAAAGTATTTAATACAAATGGAAGAAAGTTCAACCAAACTTCAGCCAAAAACCTTTCATATGATTCTAATATGAAAAGTTTTTCAGAAAATTATGCCTAATAGAACATTAACCTTGTGTTTTTGAGTTAAAAACATCCATTGCTAATCAGCTTCACGTCCAATCATCATCATCCAACCATTTTTCCCTTCACCGAGTTAAGAGAAGAGACCTATTAAGTAGTACTCTCCTTCAACCATTTTTGAGTCCTGTCATTTCTGGGAAGCTCCGAGGTACACGAGTCCCTAAAGTTAAAACAATCAATTTTTCACAAAATTGCATATTTGCCAGCTATATTACTCATTCTTGCGCAAATTGTACATCTGAAGGATTTTACTGCTGTAAACGAGGTCACACTAAATTCAAAAGAAATTATATATCAAAAAAGTTCACTTTTATCGGAACATTGTTTAATGTGAAGTAAATATTTAAGTCTTTTCTATGTGTAACCATATTAAGTAGATATTTCAGAGTAATGATTAACTACCTCCACGTAATATACAAATTCCATGAGTCGTGGGGTTGCCATAAGAAAAGCTGAATAAGCCACACGTCGAACTGTAGGAATAATCTGACCAATTCTACGATTCAATGGTTCAGGTACAATCCTTGCATCAACTATCTTGAATTTAACATTTCTGATGGGCTCATCACAAAGGGATCCTTCTCGAGCAACCCACCGAAATCTCCACATAATAAACTAGTCTATTATTATTAGAAGGCTATAAATAAGCTCCATTGGAGGAAATGAAGGGTTTGCCTGTTTAACCTTGAACAATGGAATCTTTAACAGCATTCAACAAGCTTTTATCATCTTTACTTGAGAGAGTGTCATTTAGCAGAATGGTAGGTCCCTAAAAGTGTGATGAATGTCAGTTTAAAACACAAAAGTGATATTAGAAATGAAATATATATCGAAGTAAGTAAAAATATGGTGATGATAAATCAACTACCGGGAGTTTTGATGAATAATGCTATAATTGACTTATTGTTAAAAGTAGCAACTATTCATTTTGCAACTACAGAAGCATTTAACATACTCTATCCTTTCCGTTATATAATGGGTCATTTCAAAAGTTTTTTATCTTTTCAAAATATAAAACGTTTTATATATATTTAGGAAAAAAAATCTAATAATTTTCTACTTTACCCTTAAAGATTGAGTAATTGAGAAAGAGAAGAGGATGAGTAATTAATTAATGTACAATAATAAAATTTCAAATTAACATTAATTATTTAATATTAGTATTAATGAGATTTCTTAACGAACATGATTATCTCTTAAACAACCTATGTAATGGAAATGAGTAAGTATGTAATATTAACTTTTTGACAAGTAAAAGCATTTATTATATATATTTCCTGTTTATCAGGCCCAAACAGGCTGTGCAGCAAGCAGATCCCAGTCATATTTTGTTTGGAAAAAAATCTGATCTGCTTGCTGGGACTCATGTACCTTCTCCCAAAACACGAACAGTCTGCCCAGTATGGATTTCACCACTGTAAACCCTACCAAACGCATCAAATACGCTGCAATCAGATTTGGGGAACAATTTGGTCACATTAACCATCAGGGGCCCAGATGGATCGGAGTCTTCCATTGCTTTGTATATTGCAGAGTCCTTGGGCCCAGTATTTATTTTAATTAAAATTGGTCAAAGAGGACAATTTTGTAAAAAATTAAAACATTAACTATAATATTACAAAAATTAAAATATTAACATTTATATTATATTTGTGTGTACACATGAAACGACTGTTTTATAATTTGCTATAGTTTTGTGGAAGGATGGCAAGTACATAGTCGGTAATAGTTCATGAAAAATATTTTTAGATATAATAAAAGTGTTAGTGATCTTTCTTCTTCTTTCTCTTTACAAATTTAATGGCGGTCTACTATTTTTGTGAGTTTGATAGTGAGATTGGAGGCGACAGTAGTGTTTTCTAGATTGGATCCAGTGGTGGTGGTGTGAAAGGAAGATGAAGACATTGTCAGTAAATGTACTACTACTTCATAAAAAATGGTTATACATAATAAAAGTTCATTTGGTTGGTAATTTTAATTTTAATTTTTTTCAATACGTGGAGAATTAATGGTAAGATTACTTTTCTAATGGTGTTTTATTTTAACCGATTTGGTTTGTGAGATTGAAGGTGGCGGTAGTGTTTTTGGATTGGATCTAGTGGTGGTAAATAGTGATGATGGTGTGGAAGGGAGGGAAAACGTGGAAGGGAGGGAAAACGTTATTAATAAATATAATAATTCATAAAAAATGATTAAACATAATAAAAGTTCATTTGGTTGGTAATTTTAATTTTAATTTTTTTCAATACGTGGAGAATTAATGGTAAGATTACTTTTCTCCTTTAAAGTTAATAAGTGGGTCAAAAAATATTAATTCCGTCACTTTAATTAATATATTTTGAATCGGAGGGTATTATGTGTCGTTTTGTCAAAAATATAGAATGAAAAATATCGTGTTTTAAAGTATAAAATGTAATGTACAAAATAGAGTAAACTTAAAAGATACAAAATGTATTTAACCGTCACCAAAACCATAATACAAGGATTAATCATTTATTTTTGGTAAATTTACAATAATGATTAATTTATTAATTAAAACAATAATATGGGTAAGCTGACCTCCCATCATTCGGCTGTGAAAGCCTCCATTATCATCATCATTCCTCAGCCTCTCCTATGTCCTTCTCTTTCTCTCTCTACATGTATATATGATCGATAGTTCTTTCTCTCTCCTCTTTCTTCCTTGTGACCGATGGGTTCGAGCAGCAGTCATCTGGGCTCGTGCCCTCCTCGGTCACCACGAGCCAAACGCAGCCTTCTCTCTGTACTGGTATGCGGTGGCTCCACTTCTCATGCCCAAATTGAGGTACCGATCTTGTCATTTTTTCTTGTGATTAAAGATTTGGCACTCCAATATATAACACAATACCCGATTTCACGAAGCTCTTGCTATTTATTTCCTCGTTTGACCTATTATTTATGTTTGTTTTATAATCTCGATTCGATTATTGATTACATACGCTTTGTTTGATGATAAAATTTTTAGTCAACTGAAATATAGGATCATTAAGGTGATGTGTTTTCTTGTTGTGTATCATAATTTTATTGGTATTGGGTTTCATTATTGGTTTTGTTTCATTATTATTTTTATTTGGTGGGTAGGTTTAGAGAAGAAATGAAAATTGGTTAGCTGGATTATTGGATTAATAGATGGATTTTTATAGGGCTCCGGGTCAGGACTCGGGACTTTTTAGATGTTTGGTTGGATATGATGAATCCAAGTTCTTAAAATGAGCTGAATATAGCATGATATGAAAGGAAAAACCACCTGTGATTGACATCAGTTAAAAATCCAAGTTTTTTTGACATGGATCGAGAATAATATCCAAATTAAAGTCCCGAACTATGGGAAAATCTTAGTGTAGTTAGAATGGGTTCTTAATATTGAATGGCTCCATTTTGCTTTATTGGATTTGGATACTATGACGTCTGGTCTAAAACTTGTCACTTTTGTAGAGCCTTTGGAAGAAAAAAGGGTTACTTCATCAAAATATGTTATGCATTTTCAGTTAGGGTTACTTCATTATACTACATTATGAACTGTCTTTTTCAGTTAGGAAAACGCTTAAATTACTACTTTACTAGAATATCACCTATGAGATTGCTTTTTCCTCAGAACTCAGATGGTTCAATTTATTTATATGAATTTCTTTATTGAATCCTGTTAACATGCAAACGTTGGAGAAAATAGGGGTGGGTTTGAGTGACTTTAAGTGCACTTCTTATGTCATGAAAATACTGATAATTGAAGTTGATTTTTTTCTTTAAACTGCAGTTTTATCCCAAATGGGACCCTTTAGGTGACAGGTTCCCATCCTGTCATTTCAAGGCAACATGAAATAAGAAGCAAATGAATTGCCAGTTGAACCATGTAATAACAAAGCTTCCATTAAAAGTATTAAGTTTTTTTCCTTGTGAGAGGATCATCTAGACCCATGGACTTCTATAAATATTTATTTCTCTTGAAGTATTGTATTCACCTCCATAATTACCCCCCAAATTTCCATACATCGTACTACTACATGAACTATGCGAGCAAGGCATTAAAGTGCTTTATAAATGTGATTAAGCAGTTATGTGTCATCAGGACTGAGGTGTATTTAGGGATATTATTAAGAGTCTAGGCCAAATGACAAGGTTTTACATGTTGACATATATAACATTGAATCAGTTATACAAGTAGGGAGTTGGGGTGACATTGAAAATGCTATAAGAATCTTTGATCAACATAAATTTATAGGTAGTATTTGTACAGTAGAAAGCTCTGGAATACCTGGCGTTGCCAGTAGAAGCTACGGTTATGATTCAGTTTGACATGTGAGTGAGAATAATGCTAATAATGGGCTGGTAATTAGTTAGTACAATTATTGAATATGGTTTTGAATGAGGAGAATTTCCTCTGATGACTTTTTGATAAACTATGGTGTTTATTCTCACTGCTGAACCTTTAAGCTGGACTAAATTTTGAAACCTGAATTAATATTCTGACTTTTGTATGTTGTAGATGGAAGATGATCCTGCTGAATTACTGGTGAATTCTGCACAATATCGTAATCCAGTTCTAAATAAGTTCCAAAGACCTAAAGAGGAATCTGGTTTGGCCTGTGGTACAAAATCTAGTTTCAGCAGCCCCAAAATTGAACATGCAGCTTCATCTGAAAGTGACATTGAACCCACTGCGGATTCTTCTTTCGAAGATAGTTCAGGCAGTGTTGAGACAAGTAACCGTGGCAAAGGCTCATCTCGAAGTAATGAAATAATTCCTCCTCATCGACTTAGTGTTGGCTGTAGAAATAGAGATGTAGCTAGTACTTCATATGAGGATCGGTCACCTTCAGGACCGATTTCTACAAATGGACGGGCCAACTTGGATGTGGCCAGTGGCATCGATAATATAATGGACAAAGATGTGTCTCAGATTTGTTCAAGGGTTACACAAAGCTGCATTCCATCTCCGCATGAGCTTGATGGTTCTTTTTCAGATGGCGTGTCAATTGAAAACCATGCAAGCGAAGTGACTTCCGTGCATGATTCTGGTTCTGCCTCTATTGTTTCTGATTCACCAGTAAATTTTGACTTGCTAAGAAATGATAATCTTCAAGACGAAACTCCTTCTCGTCTAGGATTCATTGTGTCAGATAGGGAACAAGGCCAAAGAGATGAAAGCGTTCTTCATCATGATTTAATGAGTACCTCTTCAAACATTTTATCTAGTAGCAATGCCGACGTTGGCAATCATGAAGCAAGACACAATAGTCGAAGACTGTTTTGGGATGCTTTTTCAAGACGCAATTCTAGAAGGCATAGTGATTCTCGGACCTTTGTTTTTGCAAATGATGAGTCTGATGATTTAGGATCTCATGACAGATGGCTCCTTGATTTTAATGGTGATGCCTTTGATGATGGGTTTAGAGGTGATACTGGATTTCTAGGAAGTAGCACTCACAGCATAAATGAGCGTCAATGGCACTCGAGATCCGAGGTGGTCTTTTAGATACTTTTATGTGATTAATGCATATTTGTCTAACACTTGCTATTATTTTATTGTCAGAATAAAGCCACCTCTTTTGCCGCATTTGATATCCCGATTGTTGTCTTACATACTGGGGGCTTCAAGATATGGGTCTTATGTGCTGTAGTAAATGCTTTATTTACCTTACAATATTGAAACATTCTCTGCTTGTTCTGATTTGGCAATAAAAGTTCTGCAAGATATTTCTCAATTCCCTTTCATTTGGAGTATTTTGATCGTATTTTGATCAAGTGTTGCGGGCATAATTATTTTCAGATATGGGAAAGACTTCGTGGTGGTCGGGATGGGAGTGTTCGTCGAACAAACATTTGTCCATCAGGTCTGCACCCTAATGGTACATGCACATGTGACTCAATCTTGATGGCAGAGGAGTCTAGTGCTCGTGCAAGTATTTCACGTATAGTAATGCTCGCTGAAGCATTGTTTGAGGTATTTCGCCCAACATTACTCTTGTTTTATTTTTGCTTTTGTTTTCAGTTTAATTTTATGGTCATTAACACTGGTTTTGTTCTAATTATTAGCATCAAATTCAGTTTCTGATATATTTCATTGTCTACTGTTCAACTTGGTGGACTTATTGTTTGGTGGTTGTCCTAGTGGATTTTAAATTTAATGTAATTGAATACATTTGTGGGATATTGTTTTGTGGCATCTTTATCAAGTTCAGATTCAAACTTTGAAATGGTTTCTCTTACGTTTCAGAGTCTTAATTTCGGTTAGCGAAATTTTTTGGGTATTGAAAATATGGGTTCATAGATTTCTTAAGGTTCCAAGTCTTGAATCAGTTAGAGATTAAAATCTATATTTACTCAAGTGAGGGCGTGTTTTTTCCCTGATGTTTGATTCTGCCCACAAGATTATATGCACAGTAAAGCTGTTTGTTGCTTTTCAAAAAGTTTCCCGTTTTCACACCAAGGAGCAGTTGTTTTGGAGACAATGTGGAAACCATTCTTCTCACATTAAAAAAAAAATCAGTATTGATCATATAACAGTAATCTCTTCAACACTCACCCCCCCCCCGCCCCCCCCCCCCCCCCCCCCCCCCCACACACACACACAAAAAAAAAGAATTGGCTAACCTTGGGCAGTAATCTTGAGGAGATTTTCTCTTCTATTTCTTTTGGGTCCTTGCTATGTCTGTTGTCTATGCAATAAAAGTGACTAGAATATCTGATTCATAGGTTAAAGATTTTTATTATAACCTTAGATTATTACTCGTTATGTTCACTTGGTACAATTCATTGAAATTTTCTGTTTTCGCATAGCTTTATTAAAAAAATTCCATATCTGTTATGTCCATCAGTCCATCCTGTATGCGAACCAAGATTCTTAGCTTAGCGCTTCTGACCTTGGGAAATAAGACTATTGGGTTTAGGTGACATAGTTATCCTATGTTCTGTGGCACTTTGTTGGGGGAGATGCACAAATTTTAAGCAGACAATAGCTTTTAGAATATAGAAGCCTGATTAATGTTCTTGTCAATGGCTGACAGCCTGGTAATTGTGCCTGTATCTACATGTGATCGTACTTCTGAAGCCTTGTTCGCCCTCCTTGATGTGGGATGTATTATATCTAGTTAGAGCCAATTATAACTATATTATGTTCTCCTTTTCATTCAATTCTATATTTCCAAGTAAGCTATAAGGATTTTCTCCATATTTGTGAAAGAAAAGAAATATTTTATCTCAAGGCATGACATCAGCAAGATTGGGTTTCAAGTGAGGTTTTGGTTACTGCTTTAGCCAATCTTTTATGGGGTCTAATGAAAGCACAGCGTTATTTTCACTGCATTGAGAGCCCAACAGCTACTCTAGAATATTGAACTTAATCTTGTATTGGTGATACAAAAGTTAACTATGATTTCCTAATCCATTGACTCAGTGTTACACTAGATTGTTTCTTTATAGAAGAAATATTGTTAACCAACTTGTAGTCAAACCTCAGGATGAAGAATGACTTTTTTCAAGCTTTCCAAATGATCAGATGGGGGGACATATAATGTGTTTAATTATATATCTCATTTCTTCTTTTCTGTATGCCGCTATTGCAATTAACTCTTTAATCTGAGAATTGAAGACACTTACAATCTAACACCCCTTGTGTTAGTGGCCCATGTCTTCAATATATCAACCTTTAATGAGTTTTTCTTAGAAGTTATAATGATTGTTGATTATGTTATTGAATTATGTACAGTGATTAGCAGTTAACTTGTTAATGTTGTGATGCATGATTGCAGGTATTGGATGAAATTCATCGACAACCTGTGTCACTTTCACTATCTATGGTCTCACTCCCGGCTCCAGAGTCGGTCGTTGACTCTTTACCTGTGAAGAATCACAGAAAGACACCTAAGACTGGGGACGACGATGATCAGTAAGTTTCCTGTCAATTCTACTTGTGCTCCTATTTATTACAGATGGAGTGAACTTGCATAATTTATTAGACAGGCAAAGGGAGAAAAAATCCTCAGTAAATTTCAACTTTTAAAGAATAGTGCATACAACAAGGGAGACAAGAAGTCTATCGGAGAAAATCAAAATATGTAAATAATAGGAACCTTTAAATTGGATAGCCCTCCAGTCTCAATCCACATTATAAATAGCTAACCCTCTAAAGCCTTCCATGGCCTCCAAAGGGAAGCAAAAGTAGGACACCTTATGTCGTAAAGGTGCAAAGTGAACTGTCTCTTTAGTTCCCCAAAGAATGGCAAACCATGCACACCTCCACAATTTACTTCCCTCAAAATATAATCAAAACAATACTCTCTGAATTCTGATGGCACACTCATTCTAAACTTTGATGCAGAGGAACCTAGAGTGGTTCTCTTCTTTTACATTTTTAAGGCTATTGAATTAACTGTGGTAGTAGGATTAAATTATGAGGCAGTAAGAGAAAATAGATTGACCCCACCCCCCTTGTTAATTCTTGCTTCTATTTTCCCCATCAAACTAATGAAGTAGTATAAATTTCCCTTCCCATGGGAATGTCTTTTCAATACATCTTACCTTTCATCTCCCTTTTTGTTTCTCCTACAAAATGAGGCCTTATAAATTTAACACCGTGCCCATATTAGATCAGATGAACAGTATACATTACCTGATTTGTTATATGGCATGTGAATTTGGCTACGTCAATGATTTCTTTATAGTGTTACCGACAACTAACATTATCATCTGTAGGTGTTACATTTGCTTGGCTGAGTATGAGGAAGGAGATAAAATACGAGTTCTTCCCTGCCACCACGAGTACCACTTGTCATGTGTTGATAAATGGCTGAAAGAGATGCATGGGTAAATCCTTGCTGCCACCATATCACCAGTTCCAAACTTTATTTCCAGTTTATTCTTTCTACTCATGCCGCTGTCCTTTTGTTTCTCTGCTGATGCTTACAGGGTGTGCCCACTCTGCCGCGGAGATGTTCGCGAGGGTTTCTCGGCACCAAACCCAGAATTACATTCTCTTTAATAGAATTGATATACACATGTAAATAAGATGTCTCCTCTGATGAGATGCTACTTTTGACATCTTCATCAGTATGTACCTTTCTGTGTTCTATTAAGTGGGGCCACTTTGTGCGATAGTGATGGCTGTATCGCCTACGTTGCCAACTTCGTAGTATTTGGCAACATTTTTCCTCTTTAGGATCAGCCCTGTAACATTTGTGGAAGTTTCATAAATGATATTCTTTTGGCCTATCCTACATGGGCTATACCGCTGATATTTAACATAAACATAAGAACAATATAAATCAGAAGATCAGCAGGGAAGGCAAGCTCTAATCGTCCTAGTTAAAGTATTCGATTTTACTGATTTAATCATTAAAATATTTTGTTTTCAAGAACAATTATGCTCATTTGCACTCCTATGTAACAGTAATGGATGCAAAAATTGCATCAACCCAAATCATGGATATTCCAGAAATTGCGAACCCTTTATTGGCCCTCTTCTTTAGTTGTCAATGAACTGTTTACTCTCTTTCTATAGAGATACAACGTGATCAAACCCTAAAGCTATCTTTGGTGTGTATGGATAAAAATCACTATGACGTTGAATTGATGATCGATCATTCATATGAAATGGCTAATATACATGAGAGGTGACATAATTGCGGGACATCAATTATATAGGGGTGATTTTGTTCAACATAAATATTCATTCCGTTCCAAAATTAGAGATACATTTATAAAATAATGATTTTTAAAAATAATTTTATATTCTCAAATATAGTTTTAGAAGTTATGAATTCAGATGTGGTGGTTTGATATTGAAAATGATAGTTAAAAAGTATTGACAAATTAGAAACATCATGTAATTTTATAATTTTAAAATAAAAATGTATCTCTAATTTTAATACGGATTAAAAAAAAATGTATCTCTAATTTTAAAATAGATGGAATACTTTATTAATGATGTGTCATGCATTTTTAATTTTTACCTATCTTACGTATATATATAAATTATTATTTGTAATCGATATAAATTTATCGTCATATATAATATCACTCAATTTGCCCAACACCACAGAAGGTTGATATGAGCATTCTATTCCTTGACAGTTGACACTGCCATTAATTCCTATATTTCTACTCCGCCAATATTTGGAAATGATCATATTTCAAGTTTAGTGGAGCGTTTTTAGCGGTATTATCTTGTGCTTGAGTAAAATTTTGACAGAAATTGATAAACACGGATATTTTATGATATTTATATTGAATATTTGAAACTTGGATGCCATTATTTCACGGCCACACCCCAGTTAGAATGGAAAAGATTAGGCACCTTCCACAGCCACAAATTTTCATTGGATTTTATTCGTTGAGAGAGAGTATATAATGACTCATTCCAGCTATAATACAATAAATTATTTTACTCTCCATTTAATTCATTTATCTATTATATTTTTCCATCCATTCTATTTTTTTAATCTAAACATAGTATTAATATTAGTGAGAGATAATGACAATTTATTTATACAACTACTCTTTAGTGATCGATATAGTTACAATTATTTTCGATTGTGATGTTAGTACAATCGCAATCGAAAATAATTGTAACTCTATCGATCAGCTACTCTTTAGTGGGATATTATTAGGATAAATAAATTATGAGAGCTGTATATCATTGTGCTATGAAAAATGAACAATGTCATCTCATAACGAAATAAAGCAAGCTATATATATAGGGACCACTGGAGACAAGATTGTGATATTTTGGAAGAACCGTTTCATGGTGGGTGGACGTCAAAATTGTTAGATATTGATATTTGGTGCAACTGAAACCACTTGCTTTATGCAGAATCACTTCAAGAAAATTATTGAACGAATGTATACGATTCCTGAACGTCTTCATGACATCAATAATCCATTTTTCCGGCCACCCAGCATCGTTTTATGGTAAGTACAGAAGGTGAAAAAAGATGGTCTCATGCAAGGAAATAATAGAAAATAAAATGATCCATTTCTCAATGGTTTCATTGCTTCCAAATTTAGTTTTTAAAGCACTTCTAGCCTACAAAATTTTGATACAGATTAGAGATATTTGGTGTGTAGTGTAATAAAATCTTAAAATTAAAAATAATATACATATTTTTTTAAAGTTTAGTTAATACAATTGTAATTAAAGAAAGTTATCTAAAAGATATTATTACTAATTACAAAATTTATTGTTTCAAGACATACGTCTCGTTGCGACAAATTTGTGTCCAATTACAATTGCGAATACATGAGATTGAATAGAATTATAAGAGAGTCCCACTAATTAAAAGGGTTACCACTAATATTTATATGACAATCAAAAAATAGAAAAATAGATCTAAACATTTACATTATATTTCATTTTTCCAAAACAAAATTTAGTTTTCCAAATTGAGGTGAGCAATTGCCCAGCATGAACAAAGAGTGCGTTACTGTGTGCACAAATTAAATTCGGACTCCATAAAGTTGGCACATTTTGACTGATAGTCAAGTTCATATAGCAAATTCTATTTGTATAGTATAGAATTATATTTTTCTCCTCCCAAAAATGCAAAGCCATGCCGAATTAAAGAGAGATGGGTTGCGTTTGGATTAGAAATGAGGAAGTAATTGGGGTACTATTATATAATTCATGGTCGATTCCTTGAGAACATCATCTTTCTCTGTCATGCAACTTACCATTTAATAAACAAATTGGACATCCTTACTGTTTCAGTAATGAAACGAGCCAAAAGAAACTTGAAGTAGTATTGTTGGATGATGTATGCACGTTTAGTAGCTGGAATCTGTTCTGCTAGTTTAGACAAACGAATCTTGAGAATCTTCAAGTTAAAAATACATATATATGTATAGATTAATCTTGTAACAAAAACATAATTTTTGTTGCGAGTAGAAATATCAATTAATTTTCCATGTATATATAAATATTTACATACATATCAATTTACTCGCAACAAGAACCAAAACCTATTTCTCGCAATACATAAGAAGACTATATCATGTGACAGTAGTAGTAGTAGTACTGTATGTATCCTTTTGAGGCTTTAACTAGCATTGCAAAAATTAAACTTTCATGATAACTCAAGTACTTCAATATTAAGAACCTGATAGGTTTCAAAGCCCAGAAAAAGAAAAAGGATTCAGAACAGAACAATTCTACCAATTATGTAGTGGAATACCTAATAGTCAATTAAATATGGGTTCTGCAACAAGGGCAATGCGCATTATTCTCTAGCCATGGCACCAGGCACCTGGAATGGAAGCGATGAGCGCAGGGTAGGTGTGCTAGATTGTCACTATCCCTAAACTGCTCCAAGCATACGGCGCATTCGTCTTGCTCTGACGATTTCCAGCTGCTCAATTTAGCCCAACTCATCATCCTCTTTGGCGAACTCCTTTTCAATCCTCCTGCTGCTGCTGCAGGTGTAGAGTTCACCTGATCCTGATCCACAACCCTCACCCTTTCTTGGTTATTTCTCCTATTTTACATTAATGAAAAATCGAACACACATTAGTAAAATCATACATTTAAAATTTTTAATATTCGCAAATTTTGTAAACGGGGAGTAGACGATAGAACCGATATTTAATTAGATTAGGCCGCATGTTAGCAGGTACCATATTCTTATAGCTAATATTAGCCGGCAGCCGGAAGCATAAAATTAATTGTAGTACGATTAGTATGTAGCTGTACGGCTGTACCTTTTGGGTTCTGATTTCCTGTATTGTGCTCTTAGCCTCTCGTCCAGTCTCTCTTTGGCTTCTCTAGCTGCTACTCCTAGTTTTTCATCCTGGTTATTCACCATGCTTCTTTGCTGTGAGATTTAAGTTTTCACAGTCAAACAAAATTGAATTAAGTTAGTACTCCATCATATATATTGGTAGGTATGAATTTTTCAACTAATTAATTAGTACTCCGTACCCGATGGTGGGAATTAGAGGATGAGCTGAGAAGGGAATTATGGTTGCTTGTGTACAAGCAAAGAGAAGAACGCCTGGTACAATTTGATGAGCTGCCATAATTATGACCAGAAGATGAAGAAGGAGGTTCCGACCACCACCCAGAACTACTTCCCCAACACCGTCTCCGGCGAGCACTTTCCACACCAGGAAGCATTCCAGCCATATTATATTTGATTATCAATGAAGCCAACAATAAAAAAACGATCTCTCATTCATTAGTTTGTTCTAATTGCCATGTTCTTAAATAATGAGAAAGAAATTATGAATCATAAGACGAATAGCGGAGAGAGAAGACATCGAATTGATCGAAAATTCTGGTATGAATAATCTGTTGAAGAAAATAAAGGGGAGAAAGAGGAGTACCAAATTAAAGGTAGACTATAAGCAGACAACAGGTGGACCCTGCAATTGATGATTAGCTAATCTACCTTTCTATAATTTTCACCTATTCTGTCAATGATGATAGAGAGAGAAATAGAAATA
Source organism: Hedera helix (assembly GCA_947179155.2). NCBI lineage: Eukaryota > Viridiplantae > Streptophyta > Magnoliopsida > Apiales > Araliaceae > Hedera > Hedera helix. The sequence continues at coordinate 52,458,738 of OX359266.1, read as the reverse complement.
GAAGTGGCATATATTGTATAGGCAGTAGGAGGAAGGAGAGAAAAAAGTTCATGGCAGCTTGCGAGGACGGAGAGAAGAAACTTCATGGCAAAGCTAACTGAACACGACGTCCATACGGTATTAAAAAAAAAAACCAGTAGAGCAGATTAGTCGTGTTGCATTTGTAACGGACATTGTTATGAATTTTAAATTTATAAATTTAGATACATATATTAATTTTTACATTAGCATATAAAATGAGAATTAATATTTTTATAAAAAAAAAATTAATTTTGCTATGAATAATGATCCATGCAATGATGGGTGCAATGATCCCATGTAAAAATAGTGAGACCCACAATGTAAAATAATGGGTCATACCATTTTTACATTGGATCATTATACCATCATTGCATAGGTCATTACATAGCGCAAAATTCAAAAAAATCACATGAGTATGAGCTTATTTATTATTAATTTAAAAAAAACTTATAAAATTATTATTTTTACTTGTAAAAATATTAATTTTTATAACATTTGCTCATGATTTATCTTGTGTCTACACTCATCAATCATCATAAACACATTAACTAAATATCTTGATATATACTATTGATACTTTTTTTTAATAAAATTAATACATTAAAGAAATAAGATCACGTTTGTTTGTTAGTAAAAATAAGATTCATTTTAAATCTTAAAATACTACAATGTCACGACTTGGTTTTTTCATTCATAAAGTCACTTATGAGAGTATAATTTTAAGGGAGTGTGATTACCGTGATAAAAGTATCTAATGACATTAAAATATTTCTCAAAAAGAAAATGACATTGAAATAAATATATAGTCATAAAATTTTAAGCTTATGACCCATGGTAAGATAAATTAATGTTGAAAAGTATTAAAGTAATCTAAATAATTCAATCTCGTTCATTATTATTATAAACGAACATAAAATATATGTACTATATATTATAATTCATTTTACATGTTTTGGTGTAAAATTATGGTGTTGCATTAATACTAACTTACATTTCATTTCAAGTATAAAATCAATTTTTTAAAATATAATTGATTTTATATTTTGAAAATTGGTATTACTTTGTGTTGTATAATCATATACGAGCTTAATAATTTATACAAAGTACAGGTAACCTTAAAAATAACTTATCGGATAAGTTCTAAATGTGACATATTTGAGCAATAATATTTATTATATTAATAATTTGTTTAATTTCAAATGACGTCATTAAAGTATGTCATTTTAATTAGAATAAGAATAAGAAAAAAGGGATATAATGTATTTGATTTTATGAATTTGAAAAGTTACATATTATAAGTTTATGAATTTGAGAAATCATTATAATGAATATATGAGACACACGGAAATAAGAAAATTAAAAATACTTTTGGGTGTTGAATAATAATTCTTTTTCTTAGACTAATGAATTAACTCGTGACCAACGAAAATAACTCGTTATTTGTATTGTTATATTTTAGAATTGATTGATGTGTCAATTAGTTTAACTCATTTAATAAACAAATTATGTAATAATTAGCACGATACCTATAACTACTTTGTGTTAGTACATGCATTATATGGTCTTTTTATTTAATTTGATGAAGATTACGTTTAATGTATATTTGTAAAAACAAGTATATTTTATAAAGTTCTCATGAAATATTTTATGTACCAAAACTTAGCAAGGGATCAAATTGTAAGGTTAATCCAAATCGTAAAGTATAAGAATGAAATACTTGCAATAACTCAGTTATCCAATGTCAGAAGGTTCTTCATAGAGTTATTTGAAGTCATTCCACGATCACAAAGTGAATATCAGTTTGTAGAATCAGAATTGACACTACTACAAAACAGTAAAAAGATAACACCTAAAAAACGTTGTAATTTTCTCCCAGAAACGTCGAGGTTAAGGGTGTCATCTATTTGACACATTTTATACAACATTTTTAAAACGTTGTAGTTGGCTCATAATACAACGTTTTTTACTAAAAAACGTTGTACATTGTCTTTAAATAAATACTAAGATGCTTGAAAACGTTGTAGATGGTATCATTCCATAATATTTTCTGGTATAAAACGTTGTAGTTTGATACATCACACAACCTTTAGACTAATTTATACAACGTTTATAAGATGTCATCTATTGTAGTACGTTTAGACAACGTTGTACCTGCAATGTTGTACTTGTAGAACTGCTAATATTAATGGAATGACATATAGGTAAAAATACTCTAAATTCTCATTTAAAGCTAAAATGTATCAATCATTCTCAGTTTCAAAATACATCTAATAATATCATACGTTTACAGTTTCAAATTACTACATCCACAAAATATACAACTATCCACAAAAATTATATAAAGCAGTAGCAGGGCAAAGGATAAAACATCCTATAAACTAATTATATCATTATGTAGCTACTACACATCATGTAGCTAGATTTCAAGTACTAGCGAAATTCTCAAGGCCGCTAAAGTCTCCAAGTCTGCTACATTTTCTTCGAATGGTTTCCTCCTACAAGACATGGTCTGCCATCAGTTTTCTTATTATGTTTGAAACAAAATGTAGTCTATATATACATGAAATCAATAAATAAAAGTAATATTAGTTATAAAGGTAAACTAACATATACAAAACATGAAACCTCCAGAACCCCTGTTTTATGTTGAGGCTGACAACTATTACTCCAAATGATTGTAGCACCACTTCTCATGCAGTTATGCCACAACGTACTATTGTTTCTTAGCAACCTGAAAACTATGTGAATTCTTAGTATACTGAAATCTAGAGATGACAAGAAGATCACCCGGGCAGAAATCAATAGAAATATTAATGAAATCAAATAACTAGAAGTTCCTAGGAAATCAAGATAATGTCTTTACTATTGCACAACAAGACATTAATGAATGCTTTAAAAAATCATAATGGTACAGAGGAGTTTGCATCCATATATTCTGGAAAACTGATGACCTTGTGGTCCTATTTTTCTCCCCCATATGGATAATATACGTGGACTACATCAGCATCTATAGCACAGAAAATGTTATGTACCAGAGTACTTGACCATCCAAACATGCCCTCAAACCCAATTTTAGCATTGTAATGATCCCCTAAAAATTTTAAAAACCAAAATTACTGTGAATTAACCAACCCACAAAAGCAGTGGTCAAGTAGTAAATGTTGATGCATATTAGTCCCATTCCTAGTATCCAAGACAAGACTATAATCTGCATGCAAGAAAATAGTTTTACATAATATTATCAAATTTTTACTTTTATCTTTATGCATTAATAGTTTTACATAATATGAGTATTACTGTGTGTGCTACATATACAAAATAATCGCCATGTAAAATTATTCTATAATATATATATATATATATATATAACTCACATAAATTGAGTTTTTGTGAGGCCCCATCTTGGTTTCGCTGCTACTGAATTTAAGGAGAGGAATAAGAGCAAATGGAAGCTCAAATGACAAGATCATCTGCAAAATTTCAAAAAGTAGTTAAGTACTTAAAACACACACAAATTAATTAAAGGCTTATTGATTAATTAAGAAGTCGGTAAATGCTAACCGATGCGATAATAATAAGGCGACCAGCTCCTGATGATCCCCCAATAATCGAGACAATTAGACTGGGTGTAATTGTAATCGACCTAGTTACCAAATTCCTAATCCATTTCTACCATAACCGCCACCTCCTTCCTCCGTAGCCGCCGCCACCTCCACCCTCACGGCGTCCATCGCCTCCGCGAGACTGCGCCTCATTGACGATGACCAGATCTGCACATCAAACAATAAATTTCTATCAGATCTGACCAGATCTACACCAAACAAACAGTATACACAAACAAATATACATATAAAGATCGAAATTTCTGAAATCGATCAATCTTCGCCTCGTGAAAAAAGAGGAAGATGTTCGTACCGTTTTATAACAGTAAAAGTAACATTAGTAACAGTTGTAACAAACAGTGACAGAAGTTCAATGAATCAAAACCTTAGTAATAGTAGTAGTAAAGAACAGAATCGGGAGGAGGTCAGATCTGGCGTCCATCGCCGTATTGAGAGAAAGCCTCCTCTAGTGATTGATCAGTGGTAGTCATAGAGACGTATAGAGAGAGAAGCAAACGTCGGAGGAGGATGATAGTTACCATAGATGACTTTTGAGCGAGGATATCTAGATTGAGCGAGAAAGGGAGAGAGCTAAGTCAAGGATGAGTGAGGTAGATGACTTCGATGGAAAATGAGAGAGAGCTTTTAATTTCAAGTTTTCACTTCCGCGCTATTTTTTTAAGCTCCGTGTTTTTTAAATAGATAACGTTTTTTTTTTAAAAACGTTATAACTTTAAAACTAAATATTACTCCTTATAAATACATAACGTTTTTGCATATGTATCTATAACGTTTTTTAAAAAAACGTTATGGAAAAAAACACTACAACGTTTTTTATAAAAACTTTGTTGTTTAAGTGTTATCTTTTTACTATTTTGTAGTAGTGTGAAGAGACACTGCATTCGTAAAGCAAACGAATAGTAGAGTTGAAACTACTCTATTATCTAAAAATCAACTCCATGAAGTCGCTTAGTAAAATCCAAAATCGTGTAATGTAGCATTTTGACAAGTCAGTGGTAAATTATGATAAAGATCATAAACCTTAAACACACACCCCTCAATATTGATTTTCTCGTGGGTTTGCAATAAAGATAAGACAACAACAACTCTATCTAACAGTTATTTGTAAGGACAAATGACACATGTTTGTTACTGCACCTAATATAGCACTGAAGAATGCAACCTGAGTTGATCCAAGCAGACAACAATTTGAAATCAAAGACTTAAATTTTGACAAGTGTCTTAGATAGAATAGAGCAACGATAACAATTTAACAGGAAAATTCCAAGAATATATTATAAAATGATTGTTACATCAAACGTTGAAGTAACGATTAACAAAAGAAAAAAAAGAGTTGAAAGTCTAAGATTTCAAAACTCCACTGTACGATTCTAAAAAACACAAATTGTTAATAACTATTTCTTAGTAATTGTATAGGTATTAGCGACCTATTAAACCCAAGTCTTAGTGACTTGTATTCTAAGTAAATCTCTATTGTACCAGTTCTAAGTGAATATTGGTTTGTGAAACTAAAATCATCCTTACTCATGAAGTAGAATAAAGAATTATGAGATTTTTGTGATATAAACCTCTTTAAAATATTCGTGGTCTTTATTTTCTGCATATTATTTTTATGTTATTTTATGTTTTCACTAGTAACTTATATCTGCACATTGACAAAATTTAGAAATGTGATTTTCATTCAATTTTTAAAAGAATTTTTCAAACTTAAATTTCAGTATGCAAATCAAGTAATTTAATCTGCTTAATTATTTAGTAATAACTCTTTAATTTTATTTTTTAAATAATCTATTCAATCCCTTTTTATATTTTTTGTGTGCCTTCGGAAATAACACTCTCTAGCAACACGATTTGTTATGATTTTACTTATTTGATACGTTTTATGCACAAATTATGAAGATGACATATTTAAATTTAAATACTTTCGGAATATCTACATAATTTTTTTAATATAACAGGATACATGTTAAAGAAATAATAAAATGTATAACTTGTTTGAAATGTAATTCATAGTATCACGTTGTAGAAATGATTAAATAGTGTTAATATGTTTAAGATAACAACTCAACTCCTTCATAATTTCTTATGTTGTTGCAAGTGCGGAACCAGAAAATCACGTGCGGAGGGACCAAAGTAATTATAAAAAATTATAATATTACTATAATAATTAATTATGTTTGTAAAATTATAATAATATAATATATATAAAGAGAGAGAACGAATCTAAAACATACTTTTTAAATAGTATGTTTCTATTAAAACTATGTTGAAGAGAATATAAAAAGAAAGAGAGGAAATAAGCGGAAAGAGAGAAAATGTAAAAAGAAGGAGAAATAAATAATATTAAAATAGAATAATGATTATGATATTTATTTTTATATATTTTCTCTCCTCAAAACAATATAATTTTAATAAAAGTATATTATTTAAGAGAGATATGTTATTTAAGATATATATTTTAGATCAGTCCTATATATATATATATATATTACACTTTAATTGAATGTACTAAAAGTCTAAATTATTTTCGTTTGTATAAAAAATCAACAAGTTTATCCGAATTAGTTAGTAATAAATATTAATTACGAAAGAAATAAATTAAAAAATTATAATAATAAAATAACTCCATATTTATAAATGAAAAACAACTAAAAAAGTAGATAAGTATTTAAAATATTAGTAAAGTATTATATTTTGGAATTAATTCATTACTATATTATGTTTATATAAATTATAATTTATCTGGTTATATAAATTGTAGAATAATTTTGTAAGAGCTTCGAGTTGAGTTTTTAGAAAAGACAAGGGGAGTGGTGAATTTATTGACAAACCGGGTGGGGCCATGGCCTCCCGCAGTCATAGTGTAGTTCCGCCACGGTTGACTTTATTTATATTGAATTCGAGTTCTCTTATTCAGTTTTAACTGTTGAGCTACAGGAAGAGGATGTTATGCAACTTGCTTAAGTTTATTTATTTATCTTTGGCATTTTTATTGTATATATGGAAATTACAAGTGATGGAACTCATAGAAAATCATTTTCCTTTTATTATTACGATGGAAAACTGTGCATTAATTTGTTGGTCGGTCGTTGACAAAATTAGCAAACTCTCATACCTTATCCTTCTCTCACACGTTATCCTTTTTAATGGTTAACTAGAATGCCTAATGTCTGTTTACTTCTTTCGACTTTCAAGCGCCAATTCAGAATAAACTATGATAATTGTGCTTCCTCTGTGATGGTTTATTAAACAACCATGCCCATTTAAATTTAATAATACATTAAGGTTATATTTATTTATAAAAAATATATTTAGGATTGAATTATTTGTATTAATTTAATATTATTTCGGACTATTTTATCTTATAATGAGGGATTAAATAGTCCTATGGACTATTTTTTATTTTTTTTTTTTATCATTCTTAAGACTATTTATGTAGGATTATATAATCCCATGAAATATTTGGGATTAATAATTCCTGTCATTTTAAGCTATTAAATGGCTTTATGGGACTATTAGTCCAATATTAAAAGATTAATAATTCATCATCAAAAGATTAAATAGTATAAAGTAATATTAAATTAACGTAAATAGTCAAATCCCAAGTATGTATTTTACAAACAAACATAGCCTAATAGTTAAGAAAAGATTTGTGGCAACTTGGAGACATTATGAATTTATTTTCCATAACTTATTTTATTATAATTCAATTTTAGGGTAACATTTCATCTTGTTGGGATTGATTCATATTTTTACGGTCCAATTAATGGCTATTACGACATGGTAATCGGGAGATTTTGGGTTTTATTAATGTATTAGACATGAATCTATGTTATAACAATAAGGATTTTCTAGTCATTGTAAAATATTATTTTATGTGTGGATCATTATAGAGTATATGAGATATCTAATAAATATATTAGACAAATAAACTAACCAAATTGGTTAATTTAAATATATCATGTGTTTTTATTTTTTCGTTCTTCATTTATTTTTTAAGTGATTGTCAATTATTCATTCTTAAATTCTAACACATCTTAAGGTCTAAGGGGAGTATGGGAAAAAGAGCAAAATTGTCTAAACTTTTGTGTTTTTTTTATTTTCGTTAGGTTTGAGTCTAGCAAGATTAATATTCTACGACTAATAATTTATTTATTTTTAAAACCAACTCAATTGTTATCTATACTGTGATTAATTAATCTTTTATATCAGAATGGGTGAAGATCAAATATTTTGGCAAGGTCAGGTCAAGAAACATAGGAAAAACTTAGATTCGATCTTTTATAGTGCCGTGGAATACACTCGAATATATGGCATTATGCAATGAGATTTTTTTTTTTTCATTATGCTATCACTTTTGATTTAAAAACATATATTCTATTATACTATCATTGAAAGAGGCGGGACACTTTTTTTCTCAACAAAAAATTGACAAATGAAAATTATTTCTTTTTATAGGCAGCAAATAATAATTTCTTTTTACAAAAGGAACTATTTATGTGGAATTGAGGGGGAGAATAATTTAATTGAGTTTGGTTCATCTATATAGCGAGTTGGGCTAATTTGAATCAAGTGGGCTGAAGAGATGGCTAACTATCTTGTGTCAAGAATTTTATGGGCTGCGTGGGAGGGCTACTTATCGGCCCTGTTTACCTAGGAGGGTTTATCGATAAAAAAATCGTAGTGAATTGGTTTAAATCGTATCAAATCAATTATTGAATGTCTAAAAAAATAAATATTAATACTAGTACCAAAATATCAGTATCCCATAAAAACGGTACTGATAATGAATTTTACAAATTTTAAAGAAATAATACGAAGATTATATGTCTAAATATTGTAACGGTATATAAATCTCAAAAATACTAAAAAGTATAAGTTAAAACGTATCAAAATGGAAATTTAATTTTTAATTTTAAAAAAAGAGTCGGCCTGATGTTACAGGCTTAGCTTGCAAAGGCTCAAGTCAGGCCTGATTGGCTATTTTTCATTTGCTTATGTTGTTATTATATTGTTTTGTGCTTTAAACTTTAAAAAAATACATAGAAGTATACTCTAAATCATTTAGAAACGTAAATAAAGAAATTCAAACATTAGCGTCCAAGGCTACAAAAAATAAATTAATTTTATTTGAAATAAAAAAAGATTAATTCAAATTACATTAATGAAAAATAAATTAGTAGTAATAAATTGTCTTTATTTAATTTAAGTTGCCTTCATTAATTAATTCAAAAGTCTTCTATTAATTATCAAGCCATTATTTTTCAAACTTAGTTATATGAAACCGGTTTCATAAAGCCTCAGACAGATCTTTGGCGCATACTTGCCCCATTGGAGGTACCATTCCTTGAAAATTAAGCGCATCCATTTACGTTGTGAGCCGTGTGGAAAATATGCATTTATACACCCCACATACACTATTATTATTCATTCTTCTTACTCCTAGAAAGAAATCAATATAAGTTAATTAGTTACGACGTGGTTATAAATGAAAACCATTTTTAGAATAAGTCAATATATACAATATTTAATTATAAAATTAATCACTGTAATCATTTTAATGATTAAAAAACGAGATATGACATAAATTTTAATATAAAGTCTTATTTTTTAATGGGCTAGATTAATTTTATAACTAATTTTGTGTACTTATACTTTTTTACTTTGACATAATCATACTTTTAAGGAAAATTAAATTGAATAATCAATATTATTTATGATATATATTTATTGTATAGATGTATCCGTAAATTTATTTAATTAAAGAATAGTACAGACGAATATTTTGTTCTTTCTAACGTATATGTAAATTTAAAAGTTGGAGAAATTTTTATTTTGAATAACCGTATGTTTTCCTTTCCTTTTTCTTTAATAATTAATGACAGAAGATGTCACAAATATTAAAAAAAAAAAAAAATGATTATAATAATAATAATAATAATAATAATCATCTACTCTCTTTTTCTTTGAATTTCCATCGGCTAATAGACATTGCAAAATATCTTAAAAGGAAAAAGGAGCAACATTACTACTTTTTTCTTTTTGTTAATAATGTAAGAGTCTAAAATGAAATTTAAGCGATAAATTATGCGACAAAAAAATTAAAACTTTGTTTCGAATAGATACATTCATAATTTTCATATATATGCACTTATTTATATTGTGTAATATAATCACAATGTTTTATCTTAAGATATAACAGAATTCATTAAAATTTCAAATTTTATATTAAAATTCACATGTTATATTCATTTCATTGCTTAAAATTAAAATTATGATAAAATTATTATTAATATACTAATAACACATATAAACCAAATTTATTACTTACCAATTACCATAACAATACTCTCTTTTTTTCTCCTCATAATTTACATTTCACAAATAAAAATCCATTCACACGAGGTACTTTTTCACCCAAACCACGTGTAGCCCTTCAACAAATCACTCCATCACTATTCGTGTCCTCAAGACCTGACAAATGCATCGAATCAGTTTAAATGAGCCAGGTTATATGCAAATTGGATTAAAATGATATATTTATTTTTAAATTGAAATTAAGAGGCCCGTGATCCAGTCGGGCCAATCCATAGTTTTTATTTATTTATTATTTATACAATTGCAATTAGCCATTTAAAATTACTGTTAGAATAATCAAATAATCATTATACCAACAAACAACCAATTAATCTTTCAAACTAAAACATCCTGCAATATTAGTCCATAAAACCAGCCCATAAAATTATCAAATTAAACCATTATGAAACCTGCTAGTCTGCAACATTAATATTGTGTTTGGATTGAATGAATAGAATAAAAGAAAAAATTAAATAATTTTAAGATATTCCAAGTATATGTTTGATTGTTAGTGGGAGTGAATGGTATAATATGATGGTAAAATAATTATAGATATCTATTTCATTTGAAGGAATTTTATTCCACCACTTCTCACATGGAATAAAAATCAAAGGAATGAAATGAATTTTCATTCCACTATAATGATTTATCTTCCAAAATAATCATCTAATATATTATTTTTTATTTAATTTATTTTTTCATTCTATTCAAATGTAACATAAATTTACACAGCGTTAGCCCAAACTCCAACCTGAATAGTAGCAAAACCAACCACAACACTGCACAAGACGAGAATAATATTATATATAAACTCTGAAAAATAAGAACCGAGGGATATACTAGTAAGGAGTAAACATGAAATATATCAAAAATACAAGATAAAGTAACTAAAGATGCCCTAATGTATTAAAACCCATTTCACATATAGAGATATAAGTAATTTATACATCAACCCAGTCAACCTAACTTGCTATAAACTAATAAATCAAAGCTGCACTTCACATAAGAAATATATCTATATATCACCCAAACTAATTGATCGTATGTACATTACTGCACCGTAATTCGCACATCACAGGCTAAGATTGTAAGCTTTTAAGCTAAAAGTCAATGGAATTTATGATTTTAAAATAGTTTTACCATATGGGTCTCCGCTGAATTTGACATTAATCTTTGATATCAAAAAATAAAAGTAACTATTTACTAATAAAATGAGGGAAATGATAATGCCCAAACCTATTTTTGCTATCTTTGAAAATCAGGGTTTTTGAAATCAGATTTTTATAGATCAAAATGGTAAATAAGATGATTAACAAATATTTAATCGCAGTATTTTTTATAAAAACTTCTTAGATTAGCTAAATCTAAACTTAAAAGTATAGAATTTGAGAGTTTTTTTAGAGAGAGGTGAGAGAGAATAGGGAAGACTAAATAAGTGGAGAGAGAGAGAAAATAGGAGAAATGAGGTGGGATTACTTCTTGTAATGATCAGCGAAGGCAAAGGAAGTTAGAGAGAGAGAAAAACAAAATCATAAGAAATATGATTAAAGATGGGATTTAGAATAACAAGCTCTTATAGCTTGGTTGGCTTGAGCTTTTGTGTCTTGAGTTCAACTCTCAGTAACAAAGTATTGTTTTGTTAAAAAAAAATAGCCCTCGGTCTGGCCACCCAAGGGTGGACTACAACGGATCGAGCTAAATTTGGGATGAGTCAAAACGACTTAACTTTTCATAAGCTAAAAAAACTAAGTCCAAATTTTACAACCCCGCTCGCGAGCATAGGCCTAATTGCCAACTCCTTATCAGTAGATTCAGCACTCTATTTTTTCAATTTCACTCATGGAAAGGGAACTCATTAATTCCTATTCCCCCTCCCCAATAAACAAAGTCAAACAAAATCATAGGTTCTAACCCTTTATTTTTTCTTCAAAAATTAATTGTCCAAGAAGAGAGGTTCAAGCCTATGTCAATCTCATATTGATATCCCATATTATCGATGTGGGATCTGTCCTCCATATGACAAATTCAAATAGACATTCATAACATTCCACTATACTTCCTTACATATATCCACGACGACTTTCACTTTAGCGAGACTGACTCAGTGCCTTTTTACATTTATCAGTATTCACGACAGCTTCACTCTAGTGACACTAACACAACGCCTTTGCATCTATCTGTATTTTAATTCTGCATCTAGACAGTCCTTTTTGCGAAATTCAGCTTCTAGGTAACCTTTTCCACTTAGCCAATAATTTTACGGATCGTCTGTTCTGATACCAAATATTACGATATAGGCTCTAACCCACTCATAAAAATAGAACTCATTATTTCCCATTCCCCCTTCCCCAATAAACAAAGTCAAAAAAACTTTTGCCTATTACGTTGTTTCCGTTCCAACTGCTGCGAAACTCTAGAACCACTAGGTCGTGGTTAAAGACTAAGGTTCACGACGAGTTCCGGGAGAAAAAAGAAAAGTGCCGCAACGTATTCAGCTGAATGAGCAATCACAACCAGAGACACTCATCCACCGATTTTCACTACAACACTTTAAGCTATTCCCTCAATTTCTAAGACATCCACGACGATCACCATCTCGACGAGGTTCCCCTGAAAAACTTCTTGTCGAGGCTGTCGGCGTCTACGCCGCCCATAAAGATGGTGGCGGAACCATCACAACAGCTTTTGATTTTGAGAGAGACTAATATATTATTATTGAATAAAGAAATGAGTTATTTATAAATAAAAAATTAATAAAGGTAATTATAAATATTAATAAAAATTAATAGGGACAATACTAGCAAATAATAGTTTTAAGTTTTATGCCAAGAAATTGTGGTAAAAAGTTTTATAATAATAATACTATTTCAACAAATAATAGTTTTAAGTTTTATGCAAAGATATCACTGTCATAAATTTTCTATATTTCACATACAGAGTTACTCAATTTTTAATAATAATATAAAATAATTTATAATTATTAATGATAAACATAAATAAGAATATTTTTTTAGTATTTTAAGTTTTATAAAGGATATATTTTTAATTTAATTTTATAAATTAAACTCTTTTTTAATAAAATTAAGAAAGCTCTAGTCCGTGAGCATTACTTGTCTATTGATTCGATTCACTATTTAATTTATGTATCAAATTTAGACTTTGTGGAATAGGAATCTTACTCTAATCTTGTCTATTGATTAGATTCACTACTTAATTTATTTATCAAATTTAGACTTTGTGGAATAGGAATCTTACTCTAATCAAAATAATACCTAATTTATAAGTAAATAATATTAAGAATTTTAATTATTTTTTTTGTCTCAAAAATATTTTCTAATGATTTTAAAAATAAAAACAAGTTTGCATAAAAGGATGTAAAAATTATAAACCCGAATTGCCGCAATGCTCCCAAATACCAGCATTGAAATTTGACTCAACACATTTTTAGGTATTAATTTTCCATGGTTCCATCATTCTGTGTTTTTTGCTATTATTAATAGCCGTAGTACCAACATGGGAAGATTTCCACCTCTTATAATTCAACTCTTTAGTGAACAATTAATTTTTCATGACAAACTATTAATATAATCTCTCTATGTGGAAGTTAGGGTTTCATTAGTTAATATTAGAAATATCTATTAATAAAATTGGAACAAATTTGGGACGATTATTTTTAATATTACACTAACACCAAAAATTAATTCTTAAATTCTAGTTTTCCCCTTTAAAATTATATAAATTTATCAAAAAAAATTATTAATATTTTTACACACATCAATATTTAATTTAATAATAATTAGATATAACAGTTAATTATATACGTAGCGTACATAAAACAACTAATTATTGCAAAAAAATTAAAATAATACTTTTAAAAAGTTACTATCACTTAGCGCATCATTTATTTTATTTATTATGTGACTAATAAGATTTGGACCCGGAACCCGGACCCATGTATGGCCCATTAATAAAGGAAAAGGTAAACGTTTTCTGTTTCCCAAATCTATCAGTCGGCCTCACCAGCACGTAACTGCACGTTGATGCATGTGCGTATCTGTATTTGTATGTATCTTCGCATCTCCATGTAATTCAATTCATCTCATTTTTCTCATAGAGAAGGTTACCACTATAGAAATCTAGGGTTTTACGACTACTCACTGTTTGCTATACCCGTTCAATTGATTTCTACAGATTCAGACAAACCTCAATCCTGATCTTCACGTATCACGGCTCTGATAAAGTAAGTTCTGTTCCTCTACGTGAATAATTTGATCTGGTTCAAATGTTGTTCTCTCATTGATCGTGATTTTCTGTACTAAGCTGGTTTTATCTGAATCTGATTGTTTATATGGTATGTACTGGGGCTGTCTGCATATAAGATCACTTTGACATTAATGGTGGTTTCATTTGTAGGCTTTATGTTCCTTGGGTTTCTAGGTATACTTTAATTTGCAGACGTTTGTGAAAAATCTAACAGTGGAGGTGAACTAGAGAAAAAAAGAAAGAAAAGGACAATTACCGTTTGAACTTTTAAGAATTTTAGGATATCTATGCTAATGCTAATATGCCTGCATAGAGATAAATTTGAGACACAAATGGTTGCCAGAATATTTTAATGGTCAGAACTCAAAATGAGGTTTACATGGAGTCCTTTTTGTGGACAATTTATGAGTCTCACTTTTTCTAGGAGTTTACCGCCTGTTTCTTAGGCAAAGCCACTCAGATATACTTCCTCCTATCCAAAGTATAAGATCACTTGCCTTGGTAAAATGCAAAGGCAATTGATCTTATAAATACTAAATGATCTTATAGTATTTGATAGAATTTTATGATTTAAAGAAGGTATAATTGTTAGTGTTTAATGTTTAACATAGAAATTTGCATCCGTATATACTTGGATTTCATACTTCATTGAGCACTTGATATTAATAAATTCATCGATGAAGAAAAGTTTGTCAGAATTCTAATCATGCAAGTGAAGTACAATAGTTTGGGAATTTAGGCATTATATTTTTAAGAAATTTAAATGTCTAAGATAATACTTCCTGCAGAAAATTATGGGAACCGGAGTAGTGTCCATCCTTTTTAGGTTTGAACATATATAGATCATCATACATTCTTCTGTTGAAGATTCAAAGGCTACATATTTTGTACAAGTTCACTACCGTGTACTAGGTAATTCAGACCTATCTGATTGAGAGTTATGACTTAACATAGATATCATTGTTATACTTTTAATGTATACAGTTATCTATATTTTGATATACTACCGAAATTTTGGCACTAAATTAAGTTTAGGCTAAATATCAGCTTTTTACATTTTCTTCTCAGGGGTTAGATCTTCAGCAAGATGGCGGGCCAAAGCCAACGCTTGAATGTTGTTCCTACTGTGACAGTGCTTGGAGTTATTAAAGTTCGCCTTGTTGGTGCCACAAGAGGTCATGCTCTTCTCAAGAAGAAGAGTGATGCTTTAACCGTGCAGTTCCGTCAGATTCTTAAAAAGATTGTCGAGACTAAAGAATCAATGGGAACAATTATGAAATCTTCCTCTTTTGCTTTAACGGAAGCCAAATATGTTGCTGGCGAGAACATCAAGCATATTGTCCTGGAAAATGTTCAAAGTGCATCAATTAAAGTTCGATCCCGTCAGGAGAATGTTGCGGGCGTGAAGCTCCCCAAGTTTGAACATTTCACTGAAGGAGAGACAAAGAATGACTTGACCGGATTGGCAAGAGGTGGCCAACAGGTGCAAGCTTGTCGTGGTGCTTATGTGAAAGCCATTGAAGTTCTTGTTGAGCTTGCTTCTCTTCAAACGTCATTCTTGACACTGGATGATGCAATTAAGACCACAAATCGTAGGGTCAATGCCTTGGAGAGTGTTGTGAAGCCTAAGCTAGAGAATACAATAACTTACATCAAGGGAGAACTGGATGAGTTGGAAAGAGAAGATTTCTTTAGGCTGAAGAAGATACAGGCTTTCAAGAAGAGGGAGATTGAGAAGCAACTCGTGGCTTCCAGGCAGTTCGCCAAGGAGCAGGTTGCTGAGAAAGTTTCATTGCGGAAAGGAATTTCAATTAATGCAGCGCATAACTTATTATCTGCAGCTGCGCAGAAAGATGAGGATATAATTTTCTGATGTGGAGGTTAGCTTAATTATTTCTCTAGTGTTATGTGGCTTTTGGTTATGCTTTTTTGTCTTGCAGTGGATGATCTTATATTATTGATTGATTACATGGACAATGTTTCTGTTCAGAATAAAACATTTTTGTATTTGCCTATCTACTGAATTAGTTATGACCAGAAATTTTAATTTCTGGCTATGAGTGTTGTGGCTGTAATTTTTAATTTATTTTTCTGCGTTTGCTGTTTATTGGAATTGTCTTCAGACTCTCCAATATGGATTTACTTTTATTAGGCTTCTAGTTTCCACATATCAAATCTTCATAGACCAGTAAGATCCTAATACAAAGATCCCTTGTTTCTCTAAAATGTCACTTCAGTGGAAAAATGCTCCATTTAATATTTATTACTACTTGATAACATAGATATTTTACTACGAGTTTTATTTTTTCCTTTCCTGAGGGGTAAAGTAATTTATGCACGAATGATCTCTACAAGGAGAACACCAGCCGTGTATGCATCATTAGTCCTGTAAACATTGATCGTTGAAATTTTATGTTTAACCCGCTTTTCAAAACTTTTAGAAGACTCTGTTTTCGGTTTATCTATATGACCACTTTTCTATTGAAAACATATTGTATTACTGGATATCTTATCAGTGCCACTGCCCCAACTTCGCACAGTTATTTCCCCCCATCATTTCTCTTTACGGCTTTGGTACTCATGTTTATGGGTGGTCGTACAATAACTGTGTTTCTGAGAAAGAAAATGATTTTATTTCTTTTTTAAATTTCTTTCCCCCTCTTTTCATTCTTTTCTTATTCTATGGAGGCCCAAGGCCAAGAGGGCTAAAAAAAGTAAAAATCTAAGAGCAGCCACGCCTATGATGGCCTTCTCAAAATCTCTCCAAAATGCTGCCAAAAGTTTATGGATTAATGTCAGTTAATATTTTTATTTAGTCTTGCATGCAGAATTATTTGCTTTTTCATATAATATGGCTCAGGGGGTAGATTAGATGAGTTGTAACAAGGATAGTAATTTGGTATCTGCAATTGAGTCAGATCAGTTAAAACATGACCAAGCTGCTGGTGCACACAAATGTTTCGCCTTGGTTTGGCAATAGCAACAGTGCAATACATTGTACAATGCACATTAGTTACAACATGAATTAGCCCAAGGACTTAGAAAGACTACAAATCTGGAGCACATGGATTGGGATTAATATAGAAGGACGGGATTAATATAGAAGGACTGATGTAGGACAAGCCCGTCGCGAGACTTGGTTAGAATAATATAATAGACTTTGAAAGCCCATGAATTAGAAGTATTTTAATTAGTTTTTTTAATTTGTAGTTATCTTATTAGAGTCCAATTTAGGTTAGAAAAGTTGTCTAGAAGTATTATAAATAGCGATGTATTTTATTATTTTAATACATTAAATAATAAGAATTAATTGATTTTGTGTGAGATTTTTCCTTCCCAAATACCCCGACCACAGGCTGTTATATGACTGTGGCATATTGTAATGGGATTGGTTTAGTTACAACTTTTGTTTAATTAATTTTTAACTACAGTTAGTTTATGTATAAATACTAGTGGTAAGATAGTTATCAAGTTAATTTATTAGTTTCTTTTGTACGCTAGTTAATGAGAGATCTTCTTCACCTCCATGAATTCAATCTTATATTCTGACATGATCACAAATTCAGCAGAATATTAATACCATGTAAACAATTGTTATTCTATTGAATTTCATGTCAGAATACAAGTTTGAATTCATGGAGGTGAAGAAGATCTCTCATTAACTGGCATATAAAAAAAGCTAATACAATTACTAAAATTAACTTGATAACTGTCTTACTACTAGTATTTATACATAAACTAACTGTAGTTAAAAACTAACTAAACTAAAGTTGTAACTAACCAATCCTATTACAATATGTCACATGTCATATAACAGCTTGTGGTCCTTCTATATTAACCCCAATCCATGTGCTTTAGATTTGCAGTCTTTGGGTTAATTTATGCTATAACTGATTTGCATTGTACAATGTATTGCACAGTTGATGTTGCTGAACCAAAGTGAAGCATTTGTGTGCACCAGCAGCTTGGTCATGTCGTAACTGATATGACTCAATTGCAGCCACCATATTACTATGCTGTAATCGGTCATGTTCATATGATATCTTTTGATTGTCTTTGCTTTGTATCACAACATGACAGTGATAAATTTAAGGCTAGAGCCATGCCTGGAATTTTCATTGGTTATCCTTTTGGTCAAAAAGGATATAAAGTTTTCAATCCCTTGACACACAAAATTATTGTCAGTAGACATGTTTTTTCATGAGATGATATTTCCTTACCTTGATTCATCTACTAGTTCATCACCTTGTTCTGATTCTAGTCTTTGGGATACTTCATGTGATACTCATTTAACAGTTGATCTCACCAGGTATAACTTACCATCTCCAACTGATTTCAATCATACTACATCTAGTTCAGTTCATGATTCTTTCAACACTGATGATTCTTTTACAACAATTTCACATTCACCCGTTTCACATAATACATCTCCTAAACAACAAGCTTCACATTTCCCAGTTGATTCTTCTACTACACCAGTTCTCAGACATTCTACCAGGATTAAACAAAAACTTGTTTGGTGGAAATACTATGCAGTCAAAACAAAGCCTACTATTCTCTTGTCCAATGCAGATAGCTCAACTATTAAGGTAATTTTCCCTAAATATCCTATCTCCAGTTATGTCTCCTATGATGCATTTTTACCCTGTCACAAGGCTTTCATTTCCTGAGCCTTCATCATATTCCCAAGGTGCAAATGATTTAAAGTGGGTTGAGGTAATGAACAAGGAGATAGCTGCCCTTGAATCTAATCATACTTGTTCCGTCATGGAATTACCTGTTGGGAAGAGACCCAAAGGTTGTAAATGGGTTTACAAAGTAAAATATAATTCAGATGGCACTGTTGAGAGGTACAAGGCAAGATTGATTGTAAAGGGTTTACACAAGCTGAAGGTATTGACTATCATGATACATTTGCACCTGTGGCTAAGATGATCATTATAAGAACACTGTTAGCCTTGGCATCAGTTCATAATTGACACGTTCACCAACTTGATGTAAATAATGTTTTTTACATGGAGATTTGTATGAAGAAGTCTATATGACATTGCCTCCTCGATATCCTCCAAATCACGTTAGCAAATTAAATAAGTCTATCAATGGTTTAAAACAAGCAAGTAGAAAATGATTTGCAAAAATGACTACTTCTCTCAATGATGTTGGCTTTCTTCAATCTCATGCTGATTAATCCTTGTTTACTCAATCCAAAGGCTCTATAGTTACAGCTGTACTTATCTATGTGGAAGATATTTTAGTGGGCGGAAATCATGAGTTCACTATACATCAGTTGAAGCATTTTATAGATGATACTTTTAGTATAAAAAATCTGGGGAACATTAAATACTATCTTGGATTGGAAGTCTGTAGATCATCTGTTGGTATCTCATTATGCTAACGAAAATATATCTTAGATCTTCTCAAGGTTAATAATTTGATTTGACTGTAAACCTCTTACTATTCCTCTTGATCAGCATAACAAACTTAATGACAAGGATGGTTTGCTAATTTCTGATCCTTCTTCTTATAGGTGTATTGTTGGTAAGTTGTTATATTTGACCATTTCAAGGCCTGACATTTGTTATGCTGTTCAACTTTTAAGCCATTTTATGCAACATCCTAGAGAACGTCATCTTAAATCTACAACAAGGGTCCTTAGATATCTTAAGGGTACATCTGGTCAAGACTTATTTTTTCCTAGTTCCAATTCTTTGGTTTTGAAAGTTTACTGTGACAGTGACTAGGGTCCTTGTCCGGTTACTAAAAGATCTGTGACTTGGTTACTCTGTTCACTTGGGTTCTTCATTAATAGCTTGACATTCTAAAAAGCAGTCTGTGGTGTCCAGGAGTATCACAGAGGCCGAGTACAGGACTTTAGTTACTGTTATATGTGAATTGTTATGGCTAGTTGCTCTCCTCAAAGATCTTCAGTTTTCAGCTCCTTCACCAGTTTCTGTTTATTGTGATAATGAAACTGCCATTGATATAGCCTCTAATCTTGTTCTTCATTCCAAAACCAACCACATTGAGCTAGATTGTTATATTATCAGAAAAAAAGGTTCAAATTCAAGTTTATTC
This sequence comes from Hedera helix, assembly GCA_947179155.2. Lineage (NCBI taxonomy): Eukaryota > Viridiplantae > Streptophyta > Magnoliopsida > Apiales > Araliaceae > Hedera > Hedera helix. The sequence continues at coordinate 52,438,399 of OX359266.1, read as the reverse complement.
TTCCTACATATGTTCCTTCCAAGTTGCAGTTGGTAGATGTTTTCACCAAACCATTAGCTAAAGTACCTCATTGGTTTCTTGTAGCCAATTTGGATGTGCACAATCTTTGTGCCCCTCCAACTTGTGGGGAGAGTGATAAGGATAGTAATATGGTGGCTGCATATCAGTTACAACATGACCAAGCTGTTGGTGCACACAAATGCTTCACAGCAACAGTGCAATACATTGTACAATGCACATCAGTTATAGTATAAATTAACCTAAGGATTTACTGCAAATCTGAAGTACATGAATTGGGATTAATATACAATTAGGACCACATGCTGTTATATGACTGTGACATTATAATAGGATTGGTTAGTTACAAGTTGCCACTTGCAGCTTGCAAGTAGCAACTGATTTTTCCAAGCTTTCCGTAATATACTCCCGTCTATTAGTATAGTCAAAGAAGAGTGTGTTGTTTTAGGCCACAACTTACAATCTTAAAAGTGGTACATGATATTTAGTAAGCAGATTTCATAATCTGATATTACATTTTCAGTCCAATTATTTTATTATAGTCCTTTGTTTGGAGTTTACGGTGAAGTATTAGCTGGATTTTCACATGTAAACAGCTAAATAATAAAATTAAAATAAAAGGTGAATGCTTTCGTTATCCTTACATTGGGTTGGAAAACTTGGGACACACTACTGATATTTGTCTAAACTAATAATTGAGGATGTTTGGGATGGTTTATAAGTAGTTAAATTTATATATAATTAATTTTAAGAAGCAAAAAATATTTGATAATTTAATTTTAAAATGATTTATAATCACTTTTTTAAATAATCAGAAACTCTATATTATAGTTTATGATTATTTATTAAATTTAATAATCAAGTTTGACCACGTATATTATTAGTCTATTCTTATTTATTTTAGTAATTTTATCTATTTTTCATATTTATTTCTTTAAACATATTTTTTAAATAATTTACACTTGAAATAAATGATTAATTTTTTTTTATGCCAAAACACTTTTCACTTTACTATTTTAAGTATTTTTTATTTAACAAATCAAACTATTTTTTAAAAATTGATTATAATCAAAAGTAATAATCATAATCAGTAATTATATTTTTTAAACAACCCCAAACGTATTAGTATTAATCCAACTCAATTAATTAGAACTTCAGATTTTTAAATGAATATAAAAAAAATAGAAAAATAGATGAATTTAAACCCATAAGTTTAATTGAATGTTGTTTAGATGAACTTACAGAATTTTGAACAACCGGAATATTTATATATTTTACGGTATCTGGCGATGAACAAGACGCACCTTTTTGCCACTAAACAGAAAAAGTGAAACTGAAGCATATCTTATCCATAATAAAGGTATATGCCACATTGGCCACTACATACAGTATACTAATTATGGTACATTGAAGTTTCGACTTTCTATAGCCTTTTTGAGGCCGTATAATAATTAAATATTATATTTATTTTAATTATTAAAAAATATATAATATAATATTAAAATTTATGTCATATTTTATTTTTTAATAATTAAAATAAATATAACGTTTAATTTTATATTTAAATATTATATATATAAATTTGTTCTTTTTTTGTCCCAACATTTTTCTTGAGTACCTCTTCTCCTACGTTCCTTTCATTCATTCGCATACGCTAATCCATTTTTCAGGAAAATAAGTCTGAAAATCCCATAAAATCCTACCTAAAAGTTTATAACAAAGAATTACTCATAAAATAACTACATAATTAGTACATACAGCATAAATATATTCGGAGGTGCGTCATCTTGTATAGCCGCAATGTTGGTGACATTAAATTATCCTTTTTATAAAATAATACTCATATAAACTCACGCACACACATACACATACACGTAGCCTTTAATAGTCATGTTCTTTAGCTTGTGTGCATGACTCAACATCTATAATAGAACAGTACACGCTACTGTGTACCAAATTAAGTGGACTGTTTCAACAGATAATTATCTTCTATCTATCTATCTACGTAAGTGGGATGCCCAACAAAAGAATCACGTGCACTAGAGCCTCTTAATTATAATCAATCAATGTGGTAGATTGAAATTTATTAACTATATATAAAAAGATATGTATTACCAAAAAAACATAATCAATATTATGCTTTCTCTGTCCCGCACTTGATTTTTATCCTAATTAATTCATGACATTATAAAATTCGAGTTATTTGATTTTAACTAATATTACAAACTATGCAAAAAATATTATTAAGTGCAACCTTATTATTTCAAAACTTTAATTAAACTCACGTTACAATTTGAATGTTAGATGTGAAAATAATTAGAATTAAATGCAAATGAAAATCTTTTGTGAAACAGAGGGGTACAAGATATGTAAGAATGTATTTTCTCTTCCGTGCAAAATTTGTAAATTGATTAAGGATGTATTTTCTTTTCATATTTAGTAAGAGTATTACTGTGATGATAAAATAATTTACTAAAAAAATAAGTTACAAAATGATCTGATAAAGTATAATTAGTTAATAATTCATAATACATGAGCAGACATAATGATAACAAACAACCATAACCAATCACATTATTTTATAATTATTTTTTTATCATCAAAATATTATTAATTTAGTAATTGTGATACGTTAATGAAATTATCGTGATAATAAATTAGAAGGTATTATGTTAATATCTACTATTAACAACAAGAGAACTCTTTTTACAAAAATATTAAAATAATAAATGGGACAAATGGGGAAATGGTGTACTGTCAAACCGGGCGAGTTAATTTAAAATGAGAGGGTTATTTATCAAAATCTCATAGTATTAAATATAAATCATTCCAATATTTGAATTGAATAAATGGGAGGAATCTATATTGTTTAAAAAAGTAATTGTAAATATCAAAATTAGGTTATTGTTTGTTGTGGTCTACCATTTGCTTTAGGAAACCTAATAAGATACTATTAATAAAAATATCTCTCCTACCAAACATAGACTGCCACCAAAGCAAGTTTCTTTCATTCTTTTCTTTCTTTCATAAAATATTATAATAAACTAGAGGTAGTTGTGTGACATATGATATGGGACAAAATAAATCCTTCTACCACCATCTTTCCTTTGTATTCTTTTCCCATACTCAATTGTCATGACTCATTTGCATGTCCTCCACGTGCCCCTCCACCTTTCTCTCTCATAAAATTCTCAGCACATCACCGAAATCCAGCTCCTCAAGATAAGACCTAAGCAAGAAAGGAAGTAAATTCAGGGCTCGTTCAAACAAAGTACAAAAGTCAATCAAATAGAAAGTGATAGTTTCCTTTCTCTCTCCTCCTTTCCAATCTCCTCTGCGCATACATTTTTTCTTAATACTAAACGATGAACACAAGATCTCTACAGTAGTAACCCATGATGACCCAAGAGTAAGAACAAAACCGGGAAGAAGAGAGAATGACAGCAGACCAAATAATCGGGACGCCTGTTGAATTTCTGAGACCCCCACCGACTCGATCACTACCATCTCTCTCGTCTCCTTCACTCTCTCCTCCCGCTTCAAACTAAAATTTGGTACTTCTTTATCTGCCCTTTTTCTCTCTATTCATTTATTTCTTTGTATTATTACTCTTATTTTTCTTTATACTCCAACTTATTCAATCGCATTAGGGTTTATTAGGGGTTCTGAGTAATTGTACTCTATATAGCTTAATGGATAGCTGAATGCTCAAAAGCTTCTGAAATTGACCAAGCCCTAGCCTTTTATTTTATTTTAGTTTTTGCTCTTTTGTTCAATTAGCTGTTTTATTCAGTAAACTAGTTAGGAATCAATAGGATAAATGGCTTTAGATCAGAACTCAATGCCTATGGATCTACGCCCCTTAAATATTGCTAGAACTGTGGTCGAAGAGTCTTGCATTGCCCCTGTTACCACCTACGGGAGGAACGTTGAGGGGTTTTATGCAGACCCGTCTCGAGATTCGGTCAGCCCTGGGTCAATTCCGGCTTATTACCAGGCAACGGCTTCTGATGCTGGGTTTGTAGGTTTAGGGCATGGGAATGCGGCGGTGCAGGGGCAACAGGTGCCGGGTGTTGCTGGTTGGGTGCAACGTAATCCGCTGCCGGCAGTTGTTGGGGTTCCTGGTGTTACTTCCCCTCCTGGGTATTGCTATAACCCCAGTATTGGGAACAGGGTTGGTGGTAATGGTTCTGATCATGCTAGTGATGAGGGTGGAGATGATTCGACTTCAGGGAAGAAGATTAAGTTGATGTGTAGCTTTGGCGGGAAGATTCTGCTGAGACCAAGTGATGGGGCATTGAGATATGTTGGTGGGCAGACTAGGATTATTAGTGTTAGGAGAGATGTGACCTTTAATGAGTTAGTTCAGAAGATGGCAGATTTGTATGGGCAGAATGTGGTTATCAAGTACCAGCTGCCAGAGGAGGATCTTGATGCACTTGTATCTGTATCAAGTTCAGATGATGTGGAAAATATGATGGATGAATATGAGAAGTTGATTGAGAGGTCTTTGGATGGATCATCTAAGTTGAGGGCATTTTTGTTTTCAGCGTCTGAGCTAGGTTCTTCTAGTGTTGTTCAAATGGGAGATTTTCAAGATAACGGGCAGAGATATGTTGAGGCAGTGAATGGGATTGTGGATGGAGCTGGCGGTGGTATCGTGAGGAGGGAGAGTATAGCTAGTGCTACTTCCACACAGAATTCAGATTTGAGTGGGACTGAGGCTATTGAATCCACTGGCCATGGGCAAGTTGATGTTATTGGGCCACCATCTACTGGGGGGTTATCGCCTAAAAATAATTATGCTTCCTCTCAAGAAACTGCTCCTAGGTTGGTAAGTGTGGACCCCAACCCTACAATTTACATTGAACCTTCTGGTGCTCCAGTGGGTATTCAAATGGTTCAGTCTCATCCTCCAACTTTATCCACGCAGCCTGTTGCCGTAGTCCCACCGCAGCAACAGCAGCAAATGGGTTTTGATTTGCGGCAACAACAACACATATTTCCACCGCGAGCACCTTACTTGCGATCTTATGCAGACCCACAGCAAGAAGCCTATGTACAGTATCCTTACCAAGTGGGTTTCCCCACTCAGCTATTGGGGACTGTTGGGCCTATGTTTGCCCAACAGCAATATCGTGACAATGCTGTTAATGTTTCCCCTCATCAGTTTATTCCTGCAGTGCACATGACAATGGCGCCTTCCTCCCATGCCAGCATCAAGCCAAATGTGGTTCAGCCAATTGTTCAACCCCAACAAATTCGGTTGGAGAATTATCCAGAGGAAAGCACATATGGGCAGAGGGTTGTCCAGCTTCCTGCCGACCAGAGCTACAATATATATCATGCTCAAGTCTCCCCTGCAGGGCTAGGTGGTTATGGTTGGCATCCAACTCCACAGTCAGAGCAAGTTGCCTTCTCTGAGGGTTTGGTACCTCACCAACAGGTGGTGCTCCCTGAGAAATTGCCTAGATTTGAGGAGTGCTATATGTGTCAGAAAGCTTTACCTCACACACATTCAGATACAATAGCACAGGGCCAGAAAGATAGTCCTACAACGACCATACCTGATTTCAACCCAGTTTATCATAGTCTCCAACTGGAGGAAAATATAAGAGGCCGACCAATAAACAGGGCTGCTGTAACTGGGCCTGTGGGGGAAGGCATTGCTGAAAATCAAGTTACTGGGGCACAACCGAGAGTCTTAGATCATATGGACCATGAAGCTATAAAAACTCAATATGGGGGAGTTGTAGTCTCTCAAACTGTCGAGCGACGTTACGAAAATGATACAACTGTTCTGGAAAGAGAAGGCAATCATGACCTTCCTCAGGCATCAGTTCCCCAGGGTGGGTTGGCAGTTGGCTTACAATCTCCTTATAATGTAGTCATGGGAACTGTTCCTCAGTTGTACCAAGAAAATGTTGTCCAGAGGCCTTTGGTACCAACCCAGTACCAGGTTAAACAGGATGCCTTGATGAATAAAGCAGTTAATGTAGATAATGCTTCTGTCGGGGACATGTCTTTGCAAACTTTAGACCACCTGGTTCATGAATCTCCAAATGTGTATTCTGGTATTCCTGTATTTGTTCCTAAAGAAGGTACCCTAGAATCCTCTCTTGCATATGATCAACTCAGGCAAATTGATGGGAGAATGGAAAATCTTGGTGTACGACCCTCAGAAGTTTTTCTAAATAATGAACAGGGAATGTTGCCAATTGATAATTCCAAAAAGGAAGATATAATGGATAATAGAACACAACAGCTTGCTGGGAGGGATCCATATGTAGATGATGCCATTAGCAAACCCAAAATGGCGACTGATGCAAGTTGCTACAAACAAAAGGAGATGCTCCGTTGTTTATCAAATGAAGTTCCTTACGAACTTAATTTTTCACCAGCGGACTCGTATGAAGTGACCAAACAGTCTCTGCTAGCTAATTCTTGTTATCCAAATCGAAGGCTTGAACTCAATCACTTGGCTCCGGATCATATTTTGTATGGAAACCCAACTGCATTTTCAGGGATTGATTCAGCCCAGGTAACTGAAAGAATCCCATCGATAGGTGAATGGAAGGATAATTCTTCACAATTCCAGACAAACATGGCCTGTAGTGGTTTGGAAGCACTCCATATTGATGGAAATATTCCATCGTCTCTATCTCCAGTTAACAGGGTTGGAGATATGCAGGATAACTCGAACTCTCTTTTCAGCAGCCAGGATCCTTGGAATTTGCGGCATGATACTCATTTCCTGCCACCTAGACCAAACAAAATCCTAACAAGAAAAGAAGCCTATGGTACCAGAGATCTTTTCAGTGACAATCGATTTGGCAATAGCGGTGAATCACCTACTGGAAATGTTGGCGGTTTGATGACACAGTTGCGACCAGATGATGGGGTTTACCAGCCATCTGGTAACTCGGATACTGATTACACCGTTCAGTCCAGCAAAGGTCAGGAACTCCTTTCATTCATCTGATTTAATTGAGTATCGTTTCTTTTTAAATTTGCAACTTTTATATGGTTTTTATTTATTGCTTGCACTTCACTTTAAAGGCTTAGCAGAGGAACATATCAAGCAGGAACTTCAGGCTGTTGCAGAGGGTGTTGCTGCTTCTGTTCTTCAGACATCCATACCCTCTAATCCCGACTCATCCATACATGGGAGTAGCGGCTCTGCTTCTGAAGCCAATCAAGATAGTGAAGTTCAGAATAGTGATGTAGAAGTGCAGCATACAGATAAATCAGAGGTTCTTCAAAAATTTATTCTCTCTAGATTTTCTGTTGTCATATGTAGTCTTTAATGTCTGTGTACATATTTATCTAGCTTTATTCTTATTTAGGACATCAAGTCAAAACTTCCAGAAAGGGCAAATCTAGGATTTCCTGTATCAGATGGAATTGGTCGCTTACAGGTTGAAGGTTTGATTTTGTATGATTACCATGTCTGTACATCTTATGATCTTTTATTGGTCTACTAAACCACTGTTTCCATATATATCTCTGTGTGGGGTCAGATTATATCCAATAGTGACCTTGAAGAGCTTCGAGAATTGGGGTCTGGCACTTATGGTACAGTTTACCATGGAAAATGGAGGGGGTCTGATGTTGCAATCAAACGTATAAATGATAGGTGTTTTGCTGGAAAACCTTCAGAACAAGAGCGCATGGTTCGATTTCCTTTCGTCGCAATTGATAAGCTCTACATTTGTTCATTTTTTGCAATTATTGTTTGCTAAACTTTGTTGAACTGTGCTTATATTCAAATAGAGAGATGACTTCTGGAATGAGGCAATCAAGCTTGCAGACTTGCATCATCCAAATGTTGTGGCATTTTATGGTGTTGTGCTGGATGGTCCTGGCGGTTCTGTGGCAACTGTGACAGAATACATGGTCAATGGTTCGCTAAGAACTGCTCTTCAGAAGAATGAGAAGTAATGTGTCTTCTTCCTAATCCATTGTCTTATTTTTTCAAATTTTGCATCTACATTAAAATCAAGTGTGCCACTCTCTTCATGTGAAGAAATTGACATTTAACCGCTTAATATCAGAAATCTTGATAAGCGTAAGCGTCTCTTGATTGCCGTGGATGTGGCATTTGGAATGGAGTACTTGCATGGAAAAAATATAGTACACTTTGACTTGAAAAGTGACAACTTACTTGTCAACCTTCGTGATCCTCACCGCCCAATATGCAAGGTTAGTGATTTGGTTCCTTCCAATATGATATTGCTAAATTGTTTCCTGGTGGAAATGTTTTTATTGTTCCACCCTATTCTTACTATAATCATATATAAGAGAGCAATGAGCTTATGAAAATTCTATTGATCCAATGTGAAGAACTTTGATAGTGGATTAACATGGCATTCTATGTTCGTGCTAGAGAAAACTTTAATTTCTCAGTTACCACGTCATGTATAGATGAGGCGATGAGCACAATTAAAGCTCATGCAAGGTCAACTAATGCCACGTGGGCAGTTGCAATAGTTGCAATTGAGCACCTGCATCAATGATAAGTTTGATACACTAACCATTAATAATCAGTTTTGATTAAAAAAAAAATCCGTGTGTATTGTGGTGGTGGTGGTGGTGGGGATGCGGAGGCTTGGAGGGTTATTGATTTCATTCTGTCTATTTTAGTATATGGGTTTCTCTTTGTAGAAAGTGCTAGTTTACAAGTGTTACCGTAACTTAAAGTTGGATGTAACGGTTCAAACAGGAACTCTCATAGATTACTTTTGTTTCTGTACTTACTATGTTCTTTTTACCATCTTGCTTAACTTCTTCCTAAAATAAAACCCTAGTGGCATTAAGGTTCAGATTATAGGATATATATACTTGATAGGGTGTTGAATGCACAAAATGTGGAGAAGGATGTGAAATTTTAAATTAAATTTGTAGTCAAATAACTCAATTGGTTGGATATTAATGCAACTGTTAACTTGAATGTGATCCTAAGGATTCAATTTCAAAAGATTCAAGGTTTGATCCATCTCAATCATACATCATATTTGTTATTTAAACAAATGTTGATGTAGGTTGATTCAATAAGATTCAATAAGTTGACATTTGAATGTGATTATTGATATCATATGAAGTTTCCAAAATGTAGTTTTACTTGTTGAAATTATAGGGTATATTTAATTAATTTAATGAGGAAGTACGTATACACACACATATATTGATCTATTATATTTGAAATATTCAGTTTGATTGTCCAATTAGTAGAAGTTGGATATTAACTTGGATATGGTTATTTATTTCCTTTAGACTTGGACTGGAAACTGATCAAGGTATAAATGATCAGACTTGATTTGAAGCTTGCCAGTTCCGTAGTAAACTGTTCTTTGCCAACGAATTATGTTTTTTTGCTGAGTGAGAAGTCAGTCAACCTCTTAAATAATGTAACTTAGGTGTAAGGCTGGAAATGAACCCGAGTGGTTTAGAACCCGGTTCGAGATCGACTCGATTTTTTTTTAGCAAGATTCGGAATTGATAGTTAAACGAGTCGAATTCGAATCCATTTTGATACTTGGACACTTGTGCGAGTCGAATATTAGTCGCTTTCTGTTCGCTCATTTAGAGTATCGATTTTTTCTTACTTAACTGATCCATATTCGATACAAGTTATTTGATCCTTACTCAGCATTGAGTATACTTGATTTGCTTAATATATACTCCCTTTGAGAGCGAAGTACAAATTTCACACATATTAAGAAAAATAAAAGTAGAGAAAAAAGAGTAAATAAAGTTTTACATTTATCATTAGTGGTTCCACAATATTCATAAAGTGACGAGTAATTTATTTTATACTAATGGATCCCACTAAATGACATAATTACCTTTTACTTTATATACTTTATCTCATCCTTTTGAAGACAAAAATAATTGTACCTTTAGTCATCCTTTTGAGGATGGAGGGAGTATTATTTAACAATTAAATTCTCCACAAATTTTTAGAAGTGGAAGTAGTTTTTATGGTTTTTGTACATGTGTATTAATTGATTAATATCATCTCATTAATTTTTTTTACAAGGCTTGAGATCTAATTTGAAGTGTTCAAATTTAAATTATTCCAATTAGTTGATGAGTTAATTTTTCCATAGTATCATAATATAAATGACCCAGTTCTAATTCGTGTTTGTCTCAAATGTTCGCGAGTAGTTCGACTAAAAAACGAGTCAAACTCGAGTACAATAAAACGAGTCTAATTCAAGTATGAGCAAATATTGTAAAATTGTATTCGAATCCGAGTACCTTAAAAAAGTTTTGAGTAGAATCTAAGGTATTGTTGGACTGAGAATCATGTAGGCACTTTAGTAGAACCTATGTTCCAAAATTTAATTCTTTAAAGTCAATATGTGATATTTTCAAATTCAAAATTGATTGTGATTTATTTAACTTTTAAAAACAATAAATTTTGTTACTAATAATATTAGTTATATAGTTTACAATTTCCATAAATTGTATTGTCTAGAATTAAATCAAATTCCTATCAATTTTACATTTAAAAATATATGCAATTGACATTTTTCAAGAAGTCAACATCAGTCCTATATTGCAGATGGGTGTTGAATCCATGATGCATCATGAAACAAGTCATTTATCAAGACTAGTTTCTTTATGATTTTGAAAGACCACTTCTGTGTGTCTGTTAGCGTAGTGAATCATTATTATGTTATTTTAATTCTCCTTCCATCAGGTTGGTGATTTAGGGCTATCCAAGGTCAAATGCCAGACACTAATCTCTGGTGGTGTACGAGGAACACTTCCTTGGATGGCACCAGAGCTACTGAATGGCAGCAGTAGCCGTGTCTCTGAGAAGGTGTGTCTCTCTCTCTCTATACACATATATCGCGAAATAAAGGTCATCAGAAAATAAGTTTGTATTTGATTTCTGTTGTTTCTGTAGGTTGATGTTTTCTCGTTCGGCATTGTGTTATGGGAACTTCTAACTGGAGATGAACCATATGCAGACTTGCATTATGGAACTATTATTGGTAAAAATATTTTTTTGCATATAACTACTCTGCCAATATTTTTTATATCACTCACTTGACAAAGAGCTTGCGAGAAGCTTAATATAAGTCCTCCATGTACAATAACAGGTGGTATTGTGAGCAACACTCTGCGGCCCCCTGTACCGGAATATTGTGACCCAGAATGGAGGTCATTAATGGAGACATGCTGGTCGGCAGATCCTTTGGAAAGGCCAAACTTCACCAAGATAGCAAACCAGTTGCGTACTATGGCAACCAAGGTTCCTTCAAAAGTACAAGCACAACAGCAACCTCCCTCAACACAACCCCATGCTAAAAATTAAGTTCACTCTCACTCTCGTGTGTTACATATTTATCTGTGGAACTAGAACTAGTTTATCGTGACCCACCCACCCCCTCTCCTTGATACATATCCAAGGGAAAAAATGGATTATTTGGTTGTTGGAATTCCTGTTATTAAATCTTCTCCCCATTTGTTTGATGGACTTGCGTTACTTGACACGCTCATCTCTTCTTCCTGTTCCTGCTGATGCTGAGGCTGAACAAGCTTGAGGTACCTATTTCTTTTTTCCCTATTACGGGTGTAACTGGACTCCGCTGCCCTCCCAGTTTAAAGTCTATGTTCATATATATATATAAGTTGTAAACCGATCTCTAGAAATTTGATTAAACTAAGTTAGTGTATTGGTCTTCTTTTGAATTATCAAATGCTTTTATTGTAACAACACCTGCTTCGTTCTACGAAATCAATTCCAATTGTAAAATTTAGGAAAACGAAGGATATATTTATTTGCCTTTTTCTTTCTTCAGTTTCTTGGTTATGAAAACATTTTCAAGAAAACCTCCCGTCTTTTCTGGCAAACTTGAGTCCAATGCGAGCGTGACTAAAAATAATAAATCTTATGCGTACTCTACCCCTTTTTAAATTTTAAATCAAAATTAATTTTTAAAATTCATACGATTCATTCTTTTAAAAATAATAAAACTTATAAGCAGAGGTACTTTTAAGGTAGATTAAAATTTATATAATTTTTTGCTAAAATACCCAACGTAAACAAACCCATTTCTTTTGTTGTTTCTTAATGATCGTCCTTAATTGTACTACATCATCTGCTGATCACTTTCAATCATAAACAAATAATCACTCTCCCTCTCTCTCTCCCCTCTACACACACGTACATGTATAGATGATACATGGATAGACATATACCACACAACAATATTTAAGGACATAAAAATATACGAAGCTAGCCTTGATAATGATGAGTAATATATACTGTACTACAGTACAATCAACGGCAAGAAAGGAATACCTATTAACGGTTTCTGGTTCGGGTTCATGTAGTTGTTTTGCTAGGAACTTCTCCCCATTTTGATTTTGATGAGAAAATATACCAAGAAATTGATTTTGATGGTGGTGATACTTCATTATTTGGGGGTTTCTCCTCTAGGTATGCTCCTCCTCTTGTTTCTCTACCCATCAAATACTACCACTTTGTCACCGTCATGATAAATTTAAGCTGGCGTCTTTAGTTCGTGGCATCTTAATTTATTTATTGCTTCGTTTTGATATATTTTTATCTTTTTTTGTTTGTAAATAAGAATCATGTTTAATTGCAACCGTGTTTGAGGATCATACCTTTTTTTTTTGTGGTAAATAGATAAGAGGATCGATCTTACTTCAAGGGGAAAACTTCTGATTTCAAACGAATTTGATAATGGTCAAAATTTAAAAGGGAAAATATTTCTATACATCTATCTTCAGACTTGAAACACAAAGAAATGAATTATCAAAAACTAAATTTTGTTTAAAAATATTCTAGGCAATCTTGATTTGAGTTAAAAAGTGGCTTAGATTCTCAATATAATACTGTAGAATTTCAGTTGGTTTTTAAAAGAACTATAGAAGGAACAATCTTTAGGTTAAAAAATATATTAATAAAGAGTTGACTTAAAATAAATATAGTTATATTGTTTGTAATTGCTTACTTTTTCATTTTGCATATTGTAAAGTGCCGACTTCTCAAAGCCTAAGCCCGGTCAACAAATTTTTAGAAGCATACTCTGTCATCCGAGTAATTTGGAGGGATCGGGCAATAATTATGATGTCGACTAAATTCTATATTACGTGTGAATATTACATGAAATATCCCCCACCAAATAAAAAGGAGGAAGATAAGCAGCTTTCCGCGTTATCGCTTGGGCTCCTTCCATGTACGCGTGGTGGCTGATCATCCAAAGACGAGAAAGTACTCGAGTAATTAATTCCCTTATGTTTCATTCAATTTTGTGAATATACTGAGGAAATCGGAACTAACTTTTGCAGAATTTCATTTTTCCCTTCACATAGGAAAATTGGGGAAATAAACAACAGGCAGGTTTTATGTCATTTTCTTTCCTTTTCATGCTTTCAGATTATAAATATAAATATCCGCATTCAATGAGAAGAGTATGCGAGGAAATAAACATTTCCGTCCGTCTCTGTCTCCTCTCTTGTGAGTTTGTGACTATGAGACTACAATAATCACAAACAATACTAGTATTACATATATATATATATATATATATATATATATATATATATCCAAACCTATAGCCGGCCATTCTTGTTCACAGATATAGAAACTGAGCAAAAATTACAATCGTGGTAAAATTGAAAGAAGAAAACTATTCTGAATGTACTATTGAACATGATCTTAAAGTGATTTATATAGATTGTGCAAGTATCGGCATACCTTCATGCACATAAAAATTCAATATTCCTCAATCTGTGTCTGAAGTCAAATCACTTGCAGGCTGGAATGGTAGCCTCCTTTACTACTACCACTTAATAGATGATGACAGTCTTCTATACTCGCATACTATAATGATAGCCCAACAGTATTTTGTATCTACCATTTCAGCCAAATTCTCTCCTGCTATTCAACGAGGGATGAGATGCTTAAACTCTACACCAGTTTTGGAGTTTGGACACAAAAAGAAAATGATGTTTGATTCTGCGTCTTTACTTGAAGCGTTCATTGTTTGTTTCACCTGCATTACTTTTTTCCAGAAGTCAAAGTTAGTAAACTGCTCCCAAGGGAATATTGTGCAATAAAGGCTCATGAGTTAACCAGCCTACCTCTTGCGTTTGCTCTTGGGAACAGTAGAAGATGACGGGTTACTGTGCCAATTCCTTTTCCTTTGGTTGATGAACCAATTATTAATCTGCTTTAGTTGCAAGCCTGTTTCTTGCACCAGCCTTACTTTGTCGTCCTCCTGAAAGAACATTACTCAAACAAACGAGCTTAAAAACGAAAAACATTAGTCACATTGATAGCAATAGGAAGATTACACAACACTTACAGTTGGATAAGGCCATTTGGAATGTGATTGCCACCAAGCTTTTAAGAGGGAAGTGGTGTCACCAGGAAGTTTTCCTGCTCTTCTTTTACGGAGAATTTCCTCTCTTATGTCCACTATCTTCTCCTTATAGCCCTAGAAAGCAGAAAACCAATAAGCTACAGACAAACACATTAAGCCAGTTCAAAATACAATTAAAGTTCAAGTGTATGCATACTTGTTTCAGCTCGTGCTTCAACTCCTGCCTCACGCGTTCCATCAAAGACCTCTCACTTTCAGTCGGAACAAGAGGACCAAATCCCATGCTGTCAGGTCCATCTAGACTTCCATCAAACAAATTGGTGTCACTATCAGCCTGATCATCATCATCATCTGACATTGTTGCGCCTGTGCCTTCACCAGGTGAGACACCTGCCCATGTGCCATACTAAGTTAAAAAGTTGGCACATAACATAGATCGAAATTATAATAATATCGATAGAATTCGGAAAGAAAGCCAAAATAAGATCAATTGCTAACAAAGGGATCAAAAACATGAAAAAAGGTTTACTTTAAAAGCATCATCTTCTTCTCCCACTCATTACCATATTAAAATTGGGGATTAATTCAGTTCTGATAGTATGTTGAGGAAATTGGCCGCAGGGAGCTAACAAGGCATTCGTTTCAAGAAATAATTTGGAGCAAGAAGTAAAATAAATTATAGGCAATTTAAGTAATTTTCCTTGTCAATCAGGATTCAGGAGCCAAAGAACAAGTTTCAGATCAGGATGCATAAGAAAGCACCATCCATTTATATGCAGACAGAGTAGCAGGTAGTCACAGTGAAACTGGCAAAGGCAAAAAAGTAATGTGTGCATAATGCTTCTTAAAAGAGAACCATGTAATTAATAATATGAAGGAAAGATGAAGAAGAACATTAGCTTCCTGAAAGATGCAAGAAGAGTTCATCCGGCAACCAATACTCTGAACCATCAATTGGAGAAACCCATAAATGACAATATATGATGACAGAAATTAAGGCAAAATCGAACACAGTATAAACAAAATGGTAGAAACAATATTTAAGAAACGTCTAATACCTCCAAGAGTGTCTATCGCATGCTGATTTTCCCATGATCTTGGTCATTCTTTCATGGTGTTATATTTCTCTCCACTATGGTATTATGGTTCGATGTTTTCTCTTAAAACCGTATGCCATTAAATTATATGGAATTGGTGATTGACATTAATGCAGTTAGTAAATTGGTAAGTGCCTATTGATGCACTAGTAACTATATTCTCCATCTGTCTAGTTATTCACATAGTCATATTTAATAGTGTAGAAGCCCCAAATCAAACTATTAGATATGACTGAATAACTAGACAGATGGAGCATAAACAATTAGCCGTGAAGGAAGCTTCATAAATGACAAGGTAATTTCACAGATTGAGGAAAGACAAACTCTTTACAAGATTCGTAAGTAATTAAGATTAATATTCCTTAAGACGCATTAAAAAAAAAGTCAAAGTTGAATAAAAAACCTCAAATCAAAGTGAGCGTTCTAAGATGTCAAGTTTAAAAGAAAATTGTATTAAGGTGGATGAATCAATTTCACTTGCTCAAGTAAACGCCACAGAACATTGAGAATCAACAATGATTTGATCTTCATTTAAAGCTTGCACTTAGGTTTATAGATAAAATATCTAGGACAGATTGAATGTAACTGTCAAAAGTTCCTAAATGTGGCTTTAGATCTCATGTCTTGTAAAATATGCAGCATTAGTGGATTTATGGTGTATGAGAAAGCTGTCAATGTCGGTATACAAGGAGCTCCACCAATTTTGGGTGTATCAGAGGGCATTACAGATATAATATGTGATTTGCAAATAATATTTTTCATTAGTAAGAGAAATTGAACTTTTTCTCGACTTGTTTTCGCCTATGTGATCCCGCAAATAAAATTGATATATGCAGGAAGTATCACTTACTATAGGCCCTTCACTCTGCTTTTCCCAACTTGAGTCGTAAACTATCTATAGCATAAGTGAAACAAAATCCTAACTTATCATTCCGTGTAGGACAGTGAGGCACTCAGTACTCCAGGTTTATGTTACCTTATGAGCCTAGTTTACTGCAAGAAACCCACACATACTACATGCTAATGTAAGCCAAGATGCAATGTATCAACAGTTCCAAGAAGAAATTGTAAACTTTTCTCTTTAAAGAAGAAAAAACAATAATACCTCAATGAGAGATTACCTGTCAAGCTTTGTAGAGATTGCTCGAGCTCCCAACAAGCCATGACTGCTTCCATTGCGTGGACGCGAACATGTTGTTGCAATTGTTCTTTGAAGGAAGAGAGCAATAGAACATAATGTGTCTACATCAGAAGGACAGAGACAAACAAACAAAGAGCAAAAGGGAAGATTCAGATAAGAAAGAACAAGTTAATTGAATCATATATTAACAAGTATTTCTAAAGCCCATGAAATTTAAAGTACATAAATTGACATATTAACGATCCTTTTCTCCGAGACGTATGATATTATCCACTGCTAAGTTTAAGGCTGTTAAAGGAAAATATGTCACAATATGTTTTAAAAGTGTATATGATTACATTTGTTTATAGTAAAAAACACGGTAAACATATGCAAAACAATGTACGTAGCATGAATCATATGCACATCAGATTACATGCTAATGCTGGATGTACAGCGGCAGCGTTTCTAGAATGTAACCCTCAAATAAGCTTCTAACATTAGAATTTTATCTAAAATGAAGTTGTCATAAATTTATGAGAGGAGACCAAAGCATCTTCAATAAGTATTTTCATAACGCTTAATATACATATTTGGAAATTATGGCAAGTTTTATTCATCCCAGGAAAATATTCGTACTTAAGGAATTATATTCATATAATACTGTAAATTTTAATTATGCAATATACAGTTAGATAAAAAATAGTTCTTACTTCTTAAGCAACAATTAAGCTCCAGTCTTTCATCTATATGTAAAATGGGCCAACCTTGAAAATGGATAAAAGTTCTTGTTTTAATAAAGTAAAATTAAAAAAAAATAATTTGGCGCATTTTCAAAACCAGAACAACTTCCAGAATGCAATGAAAGCAAAATCTTCTAACAAGTGGAGAAATATCACTACCACAACAATTAAGGAGATTCTCCAAACCACTCCCAAAGTATCAATTATTGGTACTAGACTGAACAACATGATTCCTCTTGTTATGTGGTGTAACTGATATTCCAATTCACGTCACCAACCAAATTATAATACTCCACTAAGAACATTAGCTCATTCAGAAAACCTAGAAAATGACAACAGAGGATTGGCACCAAACTTACACTGAAAATGTCCATTTCTCTCCCCCTCTCCCCAAGTATTATTGACCAGGAGAAAGAACTATGTCCAACAAAATTGGACCATACAAATAAAATACTCCCCTAGAAAAACAATTTGAATTATAACAAGCGCCAAGTGATTACAACCATGCTTTAATTTCAATCAATCAATCAATCTTATCAATGATCTCGCTCAAGAGCAAGAATCATAACCTTCCAATTTGAATTGCAACAACTCCAATCGATTAATTAATCTTTTCAAATCAATCTTATCAATGATAATCACATGCAACTACTGTATCAGATTTGAATAGCAAAACCTAATTTATTAGTATATACTCAGTATTGTAATATGCATATATCTGCGTGTCTAAACCGTGACTGAATTAATTAAAGCTTTTTTTTCTATTACCATGAACTGATCGAGGTCCTTATCATCCAACGGCTGATTATTATTCTGTCCAAGGACCGAGTACTTGGTCACCACATGCTGCGACTGCGCAAGCTGAGCGTCGATCCTTGGCAGCTGATCCACCGGTGTCGCTATTCGGAGACACGAAACATGAGACGAAAGCAGCTGGTCATATAACGGATGAGACAATATGTCCGCCTTACACTTTGCATTCTGCCAATCTCTCTCCTCGCTATCAGTATTATCGTTCTCCCCCTGATGCAATTTCTTCTCCTGATTATTCATCGCAATAATTGACTCGCTCGACACAGGAACGTCATCGTTGTAGGCGTGAATCGGCCGGGAGAGCCACTGATTGGACGTGGAGGAGTCGGAATTGGTGGTTTGTAAGTGAAGGAAGTTACCGTCGCCGTAGTGGTGGTGGTTTTGTTGCCTGAGAATTGCGTTATTGAGCCACGTCGGTGCTGCTCCCGACTTACCGGCGACCTCCGCCGATGACTGTCCGAGATGCTCCGGTAACATTCCCCGTAGGGCGGCGACGTTTTCGGTCAACTGCTGGTCTGTGTAGTGATGAAGTGCCATTGCTTGAGAGATGTGGTCGTGAAACGCCATGGAGAAATTAAATTGGTTATGCTCTTTTCCAGAGCTAGCTCTCTGCTAATTGAGTCTAGTCTCAAGTCTCCTCCTAGTTCTACTGAGAGAAATATTAGAGAGAGAAGAGTCTGAGCCTAGATTACTTCAATATTGTTTTACACGTAGACAGAGACAACAATACTACAAAATTGTATATATCTGCTGTATATATTGTCAAATATATGTGTAGTTTTTAGAGTGATTTTGAATTTAAATATTTATTTATAGTAATTGATTGTTAAAGTTATTATTTTAATAATTACATACAGAGGCCAATATTTAAAAATAAAAATTGATCATATTGCTAAAAGCGGTAGTAATTTTCTCAATTAAATTAATTTCACATATAATTATTAAAATAATACTTTTAATAATTTATTACTAAAATAATATTCTCCATAATCAGTTATACTATGGATAGATATCCTTTAAATTTTGATACGGTAATATCTGAGCAGACATATCTCTACCTGAGCATAAAAAGATCAACGGTCCATATTTAAATTTTTTTATTTGTTTTATAATTAATATCAGATAGCAATATATTATGGAGGGTTAAAATCAGAATTATTTATTCTTTAATAGACAAATCAAAATATATGTTTGTCCGATTAAAATCATTGTAAATATTTATAACGGATCACATTACATATTTTTTTTATTAGAAAACGGTTGTCTTGATATACTAACGTCTACGATGAATTTGTGTTATATTATTATCTTTTTATCTTTATAATTTTAATAATATTATTATTTTTTTATATTAATTTATTTAATTTTATAAAAAAAAAATTTATTCCACACAATTTACACTACCGAATAGTATATATTATGTATGTATGTATTATACTAGTACATATATTACCGGAAAATGCTTGAGGAGGGGGGAGGTAGGGGGTGTGGAAGAAGAAAAGATGGAAGGTGTGGAAAAGCACTTTTTGAAGATGACTTTCTATGGTTGACGCGAGGGACGAGAGTGAGGGATGATCGGAGGGTTGTAGGTGAGACACGTGGCGACTATGTAGGTTTTCTTGTTGGGGAAATGTTAATGAGACAAAAACTGATTATCGATAGTGGTGGTGGCGGTGGGGAGAAACTACTTGACCAATAACCATGAACATAATGTATGTAATAATAAATGATGTATTAATGGTGGATGCTTATTTTGACGTGTTTACGGGCTTAACGCTTGGTGTTAGTTTGTGAAACCGGTTGTTGCCGGTGGGTAAAATGACCCGTGGATATAGTAAATAAAATTTATTTTTATATAGGTAGAGTCTTATAAAATATCAAAAAAAAATTAAAAATATTAAATTTTTTAACAAAAATATTAATTCCCTTGCAAAAATATCAATCACCATAAATTATAACAAATACTAATCTTTGTGATGCACATTATGTCTGCGTAATTAATAAATTAAATATTTAAATAAAAATTATATAAATATAGAAGAAAAGTTAAAGTTAAAGTTAAATAATGAAAGATATTTAATATATTAGTTAATTTAATGGACTACCTTTGTCCCCTAAATATAAAATAAAACATTTTTACAATATCTTTAAAACAAAAGTCAAGACTCTTTTCTAATTACGAGCCTCAGAAGTCAATGAAACAAATACTCCATTCCATCCGTCTCAAGATAAAAGTCTTTTATTAATTTTTACGGTCAAATTAATTATTTTTAAAATTAATAATTAAATATATATATTTAAATTTTCAAAAAAATAAATACTGAGATTAATACTAAATTGTATATAATTTATAATGTTTATAAGCTTTTTATATATATATAAAAGAATAAAAAAATATATTGATTTAAAAAATGGTCAATTTAATCATAAAAGTCAATAAAAAATTTTTATCCTGAGACAGAGAGAGTAGTATTTAACGTACAATATTTTTTTTTCTTTTACTACTCAATCTAGGCGTGGAAAAGTATTCCTAAATTTTCTAGAATGTGATGTTGCTTTCATTACCTATTAAGGATATAAAAAATACTTTTTATGTTTTAAATTATATAATTATTATTAATTTTAAAAAATTAATATAAGATATTTTTAAATTTAAAATTTATATTACTCATTAAAAGTTATAAAAAAAATAAACTTATAATAAATAATATTTTTTAGATAATTTATAATATTTATTATTATGCTGATTAAAATTTAAAAAAATTAAGTCAATTTTGAATTTAAAAATATATTAAGTTGACTTTAAAATGTCAATAACAATTAAATAATATAAAACATATAGAGTACAAAATATACTTCTTACATTAATAAAAAAAACTTTTCTTTGTCAATTTTTTGTTGATTCAATATAAAGAGTTATTTTTTATTTATACTAGTATAAAATAACATTATTTTCTCAATCTTATCATCATAATTTTATTATTATTTTTTAGAGATGTGCACAAAATAAAAATAATTTTTTTATATTTTGTAAATAAAGCTTTTTTTTATAAGACAGAAAGTGTAACAAATAAATATACTTATCAAATGTCTTTAGAAATCCATGAAAAAGGGCATAAAGGGATTTTAATAATTAAAATAAATATAATATTTAATATTATGTTTAATTATTGTGTATCTAATATTATCATTTAATTTATGTAAATACCTTCTATCTTTCTTCATGATTGTCATACGTATTTTCAATACTTTAAAGTGGCAATGTATAAAAATATTATACACAAGCGGAACAAAAACGACATGGATTTATTATATTCAATACTCAATTAAAGGATTTTCCTACCACCTTCCAAAAAAAAAAAAGGAAAATTGAATAATTTCCCTTACTTTTGTTTTTGCTCCGTTTTTGCTTGGCACTCTTTGCTCGTTGAGCGACGTATCAAAAAAAGAAAAGTTTTTTCGGAAGAAAATAGTACTCTAGAACTATTAAATAATTTATTTTTAATAAAAAAGGTGATTTTTTTTATTTTTTATTTTGTAGAGAAACATAGTAACGATGAGAGAGATCGCGCGGAACAGCGGATCATTAGACCTTCTGCTTTGCACCAGTCGGGACAATGACTTCCGAATCCGTACAAAAAACACGTGTCGATCCATTCTTCCTTGGACCACAAATAGGGACCCCCCACACGTAGCACGCGCCGATAAATACCAAATCATTTCACACCACGTAGGATGCTGTGGACCCCATATTTGTTGACTCTTTATCTCCATATTTTCAGAGTGATGCCAAAAATCTCAAAATTTTTATTTTAAAAATGTTTTAAATAATATGTATCATAATATTTATTAAAAATCTTTTATATAATTAAATATATCATAAAATATTGAATTTATCATTTAAAATTAAAATTTAAAACCCTAGTATTACTTATATTTTTTTAAGTACGACGTCCATGTATATAATAATATCGTGTTGTCTGGTCTGAACACTTCCACTACTTTATGGCTGTGTGTTTGTATTGAGGCGCCGGCGGCTAAGGTTACAGCGAAGTTGACGTACCCCTGTGGTCCTGACCTGCCAAACTCTGTAGGGTGACTTGGGTCCCACTGAAGCGCATTTTTCCTAATACGTGTCGTGACGTTAATTGGTGGTCCCCCACCTACTCTTTAATGCCCTTGGGCACTCGGACGGCAAGGACTGAGCAATCAAACTGGTGAAATATATTAAGTCAAGCAAAAATTGCTTATTATATGCTTTTGATAAACTTTTTTATACCTGACAATTAGTATTAATTTTCTATTTTTTGTCTTGTATCTGTTAAAATAAACCAAGGGATGTAACTAAATCCAACCTCTAATTCTTATGAATCGAGTCGTTATCCACTTGAGCTAATAGGGCTAAGGTCATTTCTTTTATATTTAAATATTATATATATAAATTGAGTCATTTCCAATTAAGTACACGCCAAACAAGCTCTTAATTATTTACGAAGGGGATAATTCTATTGTCTTCGCTTTACAGTACCATGCCAAACAGGTCCACCATTGTTTCATTTTCTGCGTACCATGCCCACCAGGTCCATCATTGTTTCATTTTCCGTTTGTTTGTCGTAGTACGAAACTATGAATATATGTTTTTAGAACATTGGAAGTGGGTGTTATAATCGTGATTGTGAGTTAAATACGGGGATGCGCAAAAAACGGGTATAATTAAATATAATTGAATTTTTTAAATTAAAATATTTTGATTTTTAAATTATTTTTTATATTTCGGTTATATCCGAATTAATTTTTAGTTTTTGGTTTCAGATTTAGATAATAATTTTTATTATTTCAGATAACCGAATAACCGATTCAGATTTAAAAAAAAAAAAAAAAACTTAAGCCCTTAGTCCTTAAACCAATTTTACAGTACACTATATCATATATGCATTATATCCTCTCTATTTTTTTCTAACATATATCTGGTGTGTGGTTAATGACGGAAACTCTTGTCTAATTGAAGCAAAACAGATTGTGAATATGGTTGCTTAAACAAGTTAGTTGGTCAGGATACTTGAACTCCTTTGTTCAACAACAGAGGAGCACATACATTGATGCCCGAATTTCCTCTGCTCAGGATACTTCATACTCATTTGCTCAGGATACTTGATACCCGAATTTTCCATTGCATTTTCAAATTTTCTAGGTTATGTTAACTTTAATTGTCTGTTGTATTGTTAATTATGAAACTTTAATTCGGATATTAACCGAATAACCGAATAGTAAATTCAGTTATTCGGAAATTCGGATAATTATTCGGATAGTAAAAAATAACAAAATTCGGTATTCGGTTTTTACTATTCTATATTTGGTTTTATCCAAATGCTCACCTCTGGTTAAATAAATTATATTTAAATAATATTTTTTTGATTTGAGAATTTTCAATTGTGTTTAGTCAATCTCCAAATATTCCAATTTCCACAAATACGACACATGAACTTGAAATCTGAAGTCCTTTAAATGGGAACTTCTTTCTAATTAATAAGTAATTACTTTCTTGCAAAAATAATAATTTCACATTTTAATGATACTCCGTAACCTCAGGGCCGGCCCTATGTTATACCAAAAAAAGCATGGGCTTTAGGCCCCATTTGAAAAAAGGCCTCAAATTTTTAAATGCCATAAATAATTTATATAAAAAATATTTTATAGAAATATAAGCTCAATCAATTCTTTAGGACCTATAGTCCAATTCAAATATTAAATACGTAAAAAAAATTAACTGTATAAAAAAAATCTCATTTAAATAAAAAATATCAATACTCCATCCGTCTCAAAAATAAAAGTTCTCAATTGATTTTTGTAGTCAAATTTGACAAATTTTAAAATTAAAAATTAAACATATATAATTAGATTTAAAAAAAAATAAATATTAAGATTAGTACTAAATTTTATGTAATTTATAATGTTTATAGGCTTTATATATATATATATATATATATATATATATATATATATATATATATATATATATATATATATATATATATTAAATAATAATAAGATATAGTAATTTGAAAAATGGTCAATTTGACCATAAAAATCAATAAAAGATGTACCAAAAATAGAAGGACTCATTTAAAAATATCGCTTTAGGCCTCAAAATGTCTTGAGCCACCCCTGCGTAACCTGGCTGGTCAAAGGGTTCCGCGCAGACTAAAAGCAATAATTCTCATATAGTTAGCCTCAAAATTAACATGATTGTTAATTATACATATATGTGTGTGTGTGTGTGGCGTCGGGGGCGGGGAGAAGGAGTATATGTAGTGAAGTACCACTCCATACAGCATACTGGATAGGAGAGGATTGTGACACAAGCAAAACATGCCTTGGCATTAGAATCATCATTTTCTTCTTCAACTTTATTTGTAGTAGGAGTACATCTTAGGAATTTAGGAACAAAAGATACCATTTGAAGTAGATAGGGACAGCTATCAAATTATACAGCCTCATAGTTTCCTCTACTTTTTTTTGAAAGGGAAAAAAAAAAACCAAACTATACGGTAGTTATTAGGTCGTAGACGATAGAGTCACATGTTTATAATATTTATAACTCTATATATATAAACATTAAACATAATTTTTTATATAAATTTTATTTTAATTATTAAAAAATAAGATCTAACATAAATTTTTATTTCAAATTTTATTTTTTAATAATAAAATAAAATATATATTTAATATTTATGTTTGATTATTATATATAAGTAGACTTATTCTTATGGCGTTTTAAGAAAAAGTAGTACTATATGCTTAATTAGCTAGGGAGGCCCAGAGTCGGCATTTATTATATATTTATATTTGATGGTGCTACGTACTCATTTTATATTTTATAAGTTGCAAGGAAAATGCGTAGGAGTTGGGCACTGTAGTCTTTTATTGTTAGTTTTTGTCTTTTTGAATACGAGTTTTAAAGAAGGAAAAAAAAATATTACGATATCAAAATAAATAAACTCAATTAAATTTATTATTATTTTAGATAATTTTAAATTAAATATCTACTTATTTTAAATAATTTATTTTTAATATTCTTAGTATTAATTGCTATATTTTTATTCTTTATGTATATTTATGAAAAAAATTATTAGATGTTCCTGGAGTATATGTCACGTGATGCCTTATATCATTTATGTACTGTCATTTCATCACTTAAATTGAGTCATTTCACTTTAAGTGTTGAAATAACAACACATGAATGTTGTGGGGTACCACGTGACAGTTGCCTTAAGATCACTGAATAATTACTCCTTAAAATTGATCATTTCACTCTAAGTGCTGAAATGACAGAGCACATAAATGGTGTAGGACACCACGTGATAGGTGTCTCAGAACTACTGAATAATTATTTTATTTATGGATCATCACTAGTCATGTGCAGAGAACTATGCAATTAAATAAAAATTTAAATATGGATAATTTATCATTTTATCATTTTTCTTAATATGTTCAAAAAGTCAACCAATTTTTTTTATCTTAGAATGAAGGGTGTATCTTTTAATAAATTAATTGTTTTACAACTTCATGTGCTCACTAATGATGCACAAATGGCCTGCGGCCCCATCTTGGTCCTGCCTAATCAAAGTCCGATCTGGTCAAGGCTTGATTTGGCTCGGCTCAGCCTGGAGGCCATGAACATGTCACATTTTTTTGGCTTATATCCAGTCTGGTCTGACTTGGTTCGAGGCTCTATCTGGTTCACCCAAAGTTCGGCCCGCCCTGCCAATTTTTTTTATTACTTTAATTCTCTCACTTCATAAGAAAACTTCCTATTTGTGATAACTCATTCAATAAACCAAATAAAATTGATTTTTTCAATACATTCATTCACGTATGTTTGTTTATATACGAATAAAGAAATATATGAAAATACATTGGGTAGTGTAATATATAAGAATTTTTCTTATCTAGCTATCAACCTACACTTTTTTGCAGACTTTTCATTGTATCTTCATTTTGATAAATACTTAGCGTAAAAATTAGAAAGTTATTTGTAAAATAATAATAATAATAATAAAAAAGATAGTTTTCATAAAAAAATAATTTTTTTTATTAATAATAGTATAAAATAATACAATATCTTTAAAATTGTATAATATTTAATTCATTATAGTAATTTATAAGTTGTAATACATTATTTTTAATTAATACATTAATTAAGTTTAAAATTTTAATTGATATTTTTATATTATTTAAAATTACTATAAAAAAATTGAATGAACAGACTTGGCCTAGTCTGATCTACAAGTCTCCTTTTTAAGTGTCAAGTTTGACTTGAATTGGTTTGGAGGCTAAAAATTAAATGCCCGGACAAATCAAACTAAGCGGATCTGTTATTTATGACTATGTCTCGCCAACAATTTTTTGGAAAATAAAATGAAGTCCATTATTATGAAATGATCTTCCCTATCCTTTTGCACAGAAGATCCGATTGAACTTGATTAGACTGGGAAAGTTGTAATCCTACTATCGGGTATGACAAGATTGAGAACAGGAAGAATCTTCATCTTCATTTCATATGTGATGAAGATAAGTTAGAGATTAAAACCCCTCCCATCTTGTAAGGACTTGTTTGGTACATTTGTCAGTGGTCCCTTTTTATATTTATGTGGCAAACCTTTGCCCATCACATTACTATTAGTATAATTACTATTTGATCCACGTGTATAGTAATTATAACTCAATGTGTCCACCTTGGTGTTACTTTGCTATCCCAAAGCAAAGCCACTCACCTTTAATGGCTTTTCCATAAGGACATGTTTGGCAACATGTCAGGGGTCCCTTTTTGGATTCTCTTTATCTTTGAAATGAGTTGTCGAAGGAACTTGGCGTGGCTTCTGATTATCATCACAAATGGGCATTTATAGTTCACCGTTTTTTCTTGGTGGTCCTGCCTCAACAAAACCTCACCTTTCCAGCTTCTTTTACAAAGACCTGTTTGGCAAATTGTCGGTGGTCCCTTATATTTTACCTCTGTGAATCTTATCCCTGTATCACCAACCACTGGTCAATATGGGCTCAGTGGGCCCCACTCGATTTCTTCAAACAACATATTGAAGTGAAATAAAAGAGGGGTCTAAAATAGCAATAGAGGGTGAAAAATGGGATCAAATTTTGGGTATTTGGTTGGGTCATTTTTGAGTAGTTAAGAACTAGTACTTGGGAATAATTGAAACCCCAGATCCCATAAGCTTCTTTACATCATTACGTGCCTTTATACCCATAATTTATGCTTGCTTTGATTTTGACACTTGATACTTCAATATCAAAACCTGGCTAAATCCATCTTGTTCTAGAAACACTTTCTAATCTCCTAATTTCTCCATATTTTTTCTTACACGTTTGGCGTGAAGCAATAAAAATTGTTTCGATATATATTTTTATCATTTTTCAGCATCAACATACTAACTCTAATATTACGACGGGTATTGCCAAAATACAATTGACTTTTACTTAAATAACTAACAATATTTAACGCATTTAATTTATTGTTAGTTACATTATTGGCCACCAACCCTATTATTTTTCCATAACGATAAAAGAAATTAAAAAATTTCAATATTGTAATGGTACCTTCAAATTTTACGCGGCCAACCATGTCATAGAGATGAGTACTAGAAGAGTACCGACTACTAATTCATAGTGGACATTACACATGTGGAAAGGCACCAATCCAAATACAGAAAAATGGTTAACACTTTTATAGTACTCAATGTTAAGTAATTAATATTGGTTTAAAATTTCATTATTATTCATGCACTAATTAATTATTTTTCCTTCTTTCTCTCTCTTAATTGCTCCATTTTTAAAGGTAAAGTAAGAGATGATTAGATTTTTTCTCATAAATATATGTAAAATGTCTTATATTTTGAAAAGAATTTTTTTTTTAAAACGATCTATATAATGAAAATAAGGGAGGAACATGTAATGTTGCACCAAACTAGTAAATCTTGTGCTGTGTGATTATTTAGAGAATCTTACAATCGTGTAACATGATAACGAGCACTATTTGGAGAGAGAATATGAAGGGCGGTATAAACACAGAGATACATTTGGCCATGTCAATGCTGTGTAAGAATATTGTAACTTAGCAATGTCGTTTTGGGAAGTTTGGGAATTTGTACTAAAGGTGAAATGATTGATGGATGAAAGCTTGGATCATGCAATTGAAATTTCGTTGGCAGCATGTTTTGGTAATTTGTTTTTGGGTACTTTTACATTTACTCTCAAAATGTACCAATCTTACTATCATAAAAGACAAAGGAGTATGACCCTATCTCATTTATAAAATATAAATAAAGTGGAAGTATACTCTTTCGTTTTTTTTGCAGGTAAAACTAACGGGTATTTTTTTTGAATAAGTCTAGAATTTTCCTTTATTTTTATCTCTATATTGTGAGCTTCTTTTAAAGTTAAGACAAAGGCAATATCAACAATCTAGTCAATACAAAATTTGAAGATTAGTAGTAGCAGGATTAAGGATGATTTGGTGTTAATTAATCAAATTTTGCGAGTTCATTGTTCCTTAAAAAGTCATGTCAACGTAACGAATCATTACATTATATCCATTACAGTCATATTTTGTCTGTGACCATACACTTCTTTGGATGCTTCGGACTATGAGTGTGGAACACTTCTGGGCCTCAACTTCTGATAGTATTAGACTTTGGTCCATCATAGTCTTGTCTAAGAACCTCCAATGGGCATGTAAAAAGATTTCAGTGTAGTGCGTTGATTGTAAAAAAAATTTAATTCAGTGAGACATATGTAAATTGGTGTTCAGTTCAATGAGAAAAAAATAATTTAACCCCACTACGTGCATGTTTAGCGTTTCCTCTTTTCCAAAACAAGAAAATTCGAAGCGAGTGCATAGGTGAGAAGAGACATTTTCCACTAGGCTATAATCATATTTCGCGAGACGCATAATTTAGTCCGTTGGCCAATTCATTCCAATCTCACAAATGCATAATACAGTAATTTTTTTATATGGTTTCTAATAACGAGTAGCCACTAATTAGTGAATTCTTCTACCGAGCGAATGAATGGCCTTTCCCTCGAGTACAATTTCACCATACATCAACCAAGCTCAATCTGATCTACATCTTAGGCTTGAAAATTTTCAAGGCTTAAAGCAAATTTAATCAAAGTCTGCAGGCTTGGGCTTGAAATGTGTATAAGCAGCCCTTTACCAGACCCATCACAAAACCAACCTCCAGAATAGTTGAAACCTGACATTGATCAAGCTTCTCAAGATAGGCATTACTTGTTTAAAAGAAAATTACTAATTTAAAATTTGCAAAGGAAACACGGGTGTAACACCTCAGTCCCACGTCAGTTAATGTGGGTTATTTGGATGTGTTTATAAGGACCCAAGTTGCTATCATTAATACCTTCAGTCATGACCTTTTGGGTGAGGTGGGCTAAGCTGACCCAAGAAGATATTATTGAGACAGTTCATTGGGCCTTTTTCTGCTGTGATTTGATTCGGAATTGAGATCTGACCCGGATCGGTACAACTGGCCCCAGAAAAAATAAAATTAGACATAATAATTTTTATATCAATAGCAAATTGGGATTATTAAGCTTTTTTTTTTTTTTTTTCTATATAAAAAAAACATCATGAAATAATTTTTGTCTATGTATGTCCTATGCAAACCTAATATTTGTAAGAAAAAACAAACATAAAGATTATCAGTATATTGGACTAATTAAATTGATTTTGAACTATACAACTTGTTTTCCTTCTGAAGTTGTGATTATAATTTGTAACATAACCTGTCTTTAAGAATAATGGAGTAACGTATAAATGTGAATGTACAGATATGACAAAAAGCTTAAATAAATGGATAATGTTACTAAGGTAGAGTAGGAGAAAGCATAGGCTTTGCCACTCTGACCTCTCCACAATCACTGGTATAAACAGTCTCGAGGGGCCTGTTCCAGATTGCACGGGCATTTTTGGCTCTCTCGTCTCCAAAAAAACTCTGCCAACTCATTGTATTGCCGTATTCTTTCTCCAGGCTTAGCTTATATGTGGGGATTGAAGCTATGGATGTAACTACATCCAATCCTGTCAAGATTCAACAGATATCAGGTATGTAGTGAATCACAATGTTGCAAGTCCCCTTCTTATGATACAATTACTGCTCAAAACAAGGAGGTTATAAGGACAATAATACACCAACTAAAATATGCAGCAAGCTAAGAGGCTACACCGTCAAAGGAGTCATTAACTTCAGCTTTAACAAAATCTGAACATACTTCTATTTGTGGGTAAGCTTTTCTTAATCAGTCAACTCGATTCTAATCACAAAGGTAATAACCTGAATTATACTATTAGGAGACTTCCTGACGTTCTTATAAATTCCAATAGTCCTTTCAAACCAAATTAAGTCATTGTTTGTTTAGTATTTAATAATTTTGAATGGCTGAATCGATCAATCATTCAGTACTTTTGTTTTGAATAAAAATCTCCTTAATAGCTGAATCGGTCAGATTTTTGGGATAAATGACTAAATTTAATTTTTTTGACTTAATGAATAAGCTTCAGCTGAATGACCTTAAAAAAAATATTAACTATTATATTAAGTAATATTAAATAAATTTACACCAACTTTGAATTTTTTCAAAGAGGTAAAATAGTAAAAAATTATTATTTAGATGTTTCAGACATATCAATTATCAAACAATTTTTTTCATTTAGTATTCAGAATTTTACTTCATTCAACTCATTCAGATTACTTAAATATTTAGAATTATTTCATTCACTTTTTATCAAACATCCCTTAAGATGATAAACATACTGTGCAAATACAACTTTTTCACCATCAATTGAGGACTAAATTTGAATGAAAATCAACCTCCACACGCCAATAGCACCCACAATTAATAGGCAGAAAGCTAGGATCTAACAAAACAGCTGAAGAACTTCACAAAATGATGTCATAGTCTTGAGAGAAGATTTAATTAAGCAGATCCAAAACGGATTAACGCTCCTCGTGTTAGATCAAAAAACTTGGCCATTAATCTTTCTAGTAAATTTAATCCAAATCATTTAGAGAAAACTTTTTATAGAAAGTTTGACTATGTGTTGGCTTCCCTTAATTTTGTTTTAAAAGGTGCATCACAACTACAAGCAGCTAGGACTTGGCAAATTGATGCACTATTCTAAAAAAAAGGATTAAATACTAGTGATGCGGAAAGGAAAAAAAATTCTTTATTATTAACTTTGTATTGTTAACTAAGAATAAATATAGGATAATTAATGCAATTATTTAATAAGCTATTTTATGAGAGTTTTATTTTAATTATGATTGTTTTACTATAGTAGTAGATTTTAAATAAGAGTTTTTATTTAATTAAAAGTTGTGTTTAAGTTAGTTTTTATAATTCGTAATTATCTTAATTAATTTGTATTTATCGTTTAGAGTCCAAATTGTATCTATTATCTATTATATATACTAAAATGCAGTACATAACACCGTTACTTGACAAGTGACTTTCTCACAATGAAACACATGTCTTACGTATTTAATACTCTCAATCCTTACTACGATTTTGGGAATTTACCCCACTTTTTATAATTTTTTAATATTATACATTTTATATAATTATACCATACATATAACTTACTTCCCAAATTACTAACCATAATTACCCATTAAATTCGACTTTTGAAAATTTAAAATATTATATACCATTTATAATATTATATTTTACATTATATCATACATAATATTATTAAATAAATAATAACAATTGAGCTGAACCATTACTCCTGCTTTTCATATTTTATAATATTATACTACACATTATACCTTAAACAAGTAAAAAAATACAATTTAGTAACCATTATATACCATTTATAATATTATACCACACACAAATAATAACAAAATTATTTTTATAATGTATGGTATAATCTACACGATCACTACAAATCTAAATTTAATTATGTTCAAACACAATTATTATATCCTAAAAATAAAATCAGTACATATCTAAACTGTTTTGATAATCTCAAGTGCTCTGTTAATCTCAACTGCAAAAATGTTATCATTATTAATTTAATTATATTATAACGTAATATTATACCATTTATTTACACTTATATAACAACATTAATTATATTACAACATATTATTATACCATTTATCTCAATTCCACGTTAAATCTAAACTTATACCACGTGTCGCTCTATGATGAAACATTACTGAAAATGTCACTCGCAGCTTGCACTTTCAGTGAAACCTTAATACACCCATTTTTTTAATTATTTCACATACACAGAATAATTCAACATATCTTAATTCGATATACATATCACATCTCACAATTGGATATTTCTGTATTTTTTCGGCTTTCAAAAATCAGACCATACTCACCATAAAAATAATTATTTTTACATTCAGACTATTCTCACAGATAATAAAATTATTTTAACTCATACAATTCACGCCTATGTATTAAACTTTTAAAAATTAATTTTATCTCACAAAAAAAATAATATTAATTCCATAATTACACAATAAAATTGTAATATAACCAATAAATATGTTGCGATTACAAAATTGCATCAAATCCATGTTATGACTGTCATGCAACAATTTCTAATTTTTTTTACATATAATATTAATTATCTGATAATCCATAATCACACAATAAAATTGTAATATAACCAATAAATATGTTGCGATTACAAAATTGCATCAAATCCATATTATGACTGTCATGCAACAATTTCTAATTTTTTTTACATATAATATTACTTATCTGATAATATTATTAGATCCCCAACTTCTGGCAGCTCTCTCAACCAAAAATAAAACTTCTCCGTAAATATTGCATTAGGATTCGAAACTAAATCCATAATTACTTTATCCAATACATTCGGATTTGTACATATAATATTACTGTTTTTTACCTCCCAAAGTTGTTGCAAATAATTCTACCACAAAAAATATTGCATAATTTAAGCAATCTCAATTTGATCTTATCAAATTAATTCAGTTTAGAATATTATCCAATTAAAATCCCATTAATTTTAGCAATCTCAAATCCTCAAATCCCATTAATTTAATCTTAACAAATGAGACCACTATCATAAAAAATAGAATGTAACCCATAATTATGACTGTCATTCAATAATTCTAAATTGTTGCAAATAAATCTATCACCTAAAAATATTGCATAATTTAAGCAATCTCAATTTGATCTTATCAAATTAATTCAGTTTTGAATATTATCCAATTAAAATCCCATTAATTTAAGCAATCTCAAATTGAATATAACACAATCGAATATTATCCAATAAATTGAAAATGCAATATTATCCCATTAAAATATATAAGTATAACACAAAAAATAATATTAATTTTTTTTGTCACAAATCATATAAAATTGCAAAATTAAAGAAATACCAAATAGATAATAATCCAATTTTATGTATGGTTGGTCTACACAATTTTTATAATAACCCTATAAATATATACCACCTATTTCATTCTAAATCACACCACATAACAGTTTTTTTCTTCATATATTTTGCTTCTATATGGCAAGCTTATTTTTCTTTTGTTATTGCTCTTTTTCTATTTCTATTACATTCTGTTTCTTTGCCTCATCATGAATCTGACTTCAAATTTTCTTTCTACTTCTATTTCATTCTGAACCTTTGTCTCACCACGAATCTGACTTCAACTTTTTCGTTGTTTAATTATTTAGCTAGCGCAACTACTAAATACAATTGTGTTGCTAACATCAGTCCCGTAAAAAGAAACGTGAAAAATTAAGGGACAAATAACTAAACTCTAAAATATGCCTTGCTTCTATAAAGGTGACTACATAAACAGTATTAAGATGATATTGTTGAATAAGAAGATTTATATAAATACATAAACTTTACCTTTACTATAACAACTTGACATCAACAAATTGTTTACCTTTATTATAACAACTTAACATTTACAAGTTATTCCTTCGTAGGATGGCAGAATACAAGCCAATATTAAAAGAATACTTTAAAATAAATTTCAACCATTGGTCAAGGAAAACAAAGTTTTTATTATCACCAATTTTGTTGTTAGTCAGAACAGTAGTTCTTTTAAAGCTACCAAACATCCATATAAGATTAATTTCGTATATTCCACCTCATTGCAAGAGTCAGATAATGCTTCAATTCATACATATGTACTCCAATTCAGTTCATTTGATCAAATACTAGCTAGCGCGATTGATGATTCCTACTTAGTTGGTATGTTTCACAATGATTTTGAAGCCATCTTTTTTATACAAAATTTATTATTTAACTGTATAATTGTAATGTTGTGTGTTTAGGTGTTATTGCTCAAGATTTACAACTCAGCACAAACAATGGGAAACAAAGTAAGAGAGTTAATATTGAATTAACCGATAACATATAAACTATACATATTGCTCAAAACTACAACTATACAATAGATTCGTATGAATTTTTTGTTCTAATGTTGTATTCATATACCAGTCAAACTATATTGACTTGCCGCAATTTCAAATTGATATTATCCAATAATTTGATTTTTGAATTGTTTTATTATCTCATTTTTTGCTAATAACTCTGACACATAAATATATGATATTATCCAATAATTTTAATTTTTAATTTTTTTAAAAATAATTCTTAAGCAAAAAAATATGTAATATTATCCCATCATTAGGCTTTAGAACTTTATTTACTGCATAATTTTTTTAATTTTTAAATTCCTTAATCAGACAATTTTTTTTTAATATTATCTCATAAATACAAATCTAAACTGATATTATATCCCAAAATTGCATCAATTCTAAATTGATATTATATCCCATAATTTTATTTTTATATTATCTCAAATTGATTGGTGATTAATCTAAACAATTTTTAATTTTTAATTTTTTTTAACAAAACGAATAATCCCGCCGCAACGCGCGGGGTTGTATCTAGTTATAAGACTATTTAGGAGTATTATAAATGAGATTGTAAACTCATTATTGTGAACATATTATTGAATGAATTGATTTGAGATTAAAGTTGTGTGCTTTTGTGTGTGTTCATTTGTCGATTATGTGCGGGGATAGGTACTTTTATTCATTCTTTCCACTTTGTCCTATATCATTTGGTAATAAAAACCAAAATTTCTGATATCTTTTAATTTCACCCAATTCCTTTTCTGGTCTCTATTAAATTGTCGAAGTTTGCCAAAAAATTGACAACAAATTTCTAAGATGAAAACACGATCTGCAGCAGGAATTGTTGTTGTCAAAGTTTTCATCTCCAAAATCACTGTCGTTGAAGTCTCTATCTATCTCCAAAAAAAAAAAAAAAAAGGTATCCCAAAAAGAATAATAATAATAAAATGCAATAGTACTCTATTTCAGATAAATTACAGTTTGGTACTCCAACGTTTCTACAATTTTCTAGCTTAGTTCTCAAAGTTTAAAAAAAAATTAAAATACCCCCTAAACTTTTAATTTTTTATATATTAGCTTTTAAACTTAATTTTTTTATAATTTAGTCTCTGGAGTTTCATTAATTTCATATGAGCCCTTATATTTTCATTTTCTTCAATGCCAATCTCTAAAGTTTTAATAGTTATTAGTTTAGTCCCTGTTATATATATATGTATTATGGTAGTTATGATGGATTATGATTGGAGGGACTGTCTTAGAAAAATTGAAGAAAACATTGCAATATTTGTAACCCGTAATTCCAACACATGGTCAAATAATCAACACAAATGTTAAAACGATATTGTTGGATCAAATACAAGGTGTTAGTGCATCTTTTCAAGCACAGGAATTTCAACATGTTAAGACTTATGAGGATTTTAAAGTGTCTGACGTAGAAAACGTTGTATTAGTTGAAGATTCAAAGGTGATGTGCATTAAAGGAAGTACAGTGCAAGAGGTGAGCCACGCTGACCAAGAAGTTGAACATAAAAAGAAAGACAAAGGTGCGGTAAAGCATGTTTTTTTTTTTTTTTTTACTGAATTATGTATTTGAGTCCAATGGTGCATCTAGTTTTTTGCTTGTCTCAATGTTATTCCCGAAAATTGTGCTTACAAGATGTCGGATGTGCATGTTTTATTGAACTGTATCTCCCGGGCTATTATTTATTATTTTTCGATATTTCAAAACTCGAGAAATAGTTTTTTTCAAATTAAAGGAGTGACGCGGAAAGGAAAAAAAAATTCTTTATTATTAAATTTGTATTGTTAGCTAGGAATAAATATTTGATATTTAATGTAATTATTCAGTAGGATATTTTATGAGAATTTTATTTTAATTATGACAGTTTTATTATAGCAATAGATTTTAATTAGGAGTTATATTTCAATTAGAAGTTGTGTTTAAGTTAATTTTTATAATTTATAATTATCTCAATTAATTTGTATTTATCTTTTAGAGTCCAAATTGGTTTAAAAAAATGTTTAGGAGCATTATAAATGAGGTTGTAAACTCATTATTATTATTGTGGACAAATTATTGAATGAATTGATTTGAGATTAAAGCTGTATGCTTTTGTGTGTGTTTATTTACTGATTCTCTTTGAGGACAGATTCTCTTATTCATTCTTTCCACTTTGTCCTATATCAAATATAGCTTTGCTATCATCTGCTGGTCATCCAGTCATTTTTGACATCATCTACTTGTTTTTTTAACCATTTTGGTAAACTGAAATCATTTCAAATAGTTCAAATCATAGTATCACAAAACGAGGCACATAACTTTAGCAACAACAGCACGAGTATATGCAGTATACATTTGCAGCATTCTGAAAGAAAAATATTAAGTCACAATTCACATAAAACTCACCAGAATGTACATAATTAAAGTAGGAATAGCCCGGTACACTCATTTTTGTGAATGATTTTAAAACTACTCTAGCTTTAAATTTTCTAATTTTTTTCAATTAAGTCATCTAGAATTCCCATCATCTAGTTATGAAAGCCTCATTTGCATCATCTGTATTTGTAATTATTAATTCACCGAAAATAGAAGGTCTGGAAGCTGCTATGGACAAGCAACAACTATTCCATGACTGTTTTTTGGAGAATGAAATATTTATTTACTGAAAACAGGTGTTGGGGAATGCAGCTTTGGACTTGTGCAGAGCACAGGTGCCGCTGCGATGGTATTGCCGTTATTCGATCTCGATGTCAGTAATGCATTGATAAGCTTCCATCAAAGCCTTCAAAGGTGCACCTAAGGTGATCCTTTTATGCTACTATGGCCAATCTCTTCTCTCCGTTCCTCTCTTTTTTTATCTCTATGTTTTGTGGGTGTCTGAACTTGAGAGAAATAGACTTTTAATTTTTTTTTGCATGCTTTATATATTTTAATTACAGCATGAGATCATAATTTGAAGGGTTATTACTATGGCGTGTTGGAGTAATCAAGAGAAGTATATTGTCGAAGGTTCTTGGTTATGTACTTACCTTCGCTCTGAGCTCAAGACTTGCGTTATTCCCTAAGGAAGTAACTTCTCCTGACAGTGGGGCCTAGAAAGTTGGTACAACATGCAGAGAGAGACAGAGAAAAGGAGTGCAGTTAATTTTACCTCTTTGGTCGTCGGGGCTTGGGTTTTGCAAGTATCATAGTTGTCCTTAGTATGCTCCGAGGAATAGCATCCTCACTATTTATAGTTATGCATGGGTGAGTGATTATTTCTATGCAAGAAAGTAGGTTTAATTGTGGTATTTCCTAGTAATCAATAAAGAATTTAGTCAATTTACAAATGACATATGTGGACATATAATACGATTTTGTAACTCCTGATGACGTTGACAGAATTTTTAATTTCTTGCATGCTTTATACAATACTTCTCCTTTAACAGGTAAGTAGTGGAAAACGTTTTTTTTATATAATATAATATCCCAAATGCCCCATTTCGGCAAGGTGGGATGTTAGTTGAAGTAAGAACCAAAGATTTATACTTTAAATGTGAGTGAGAATATTTTAATGTCATGGGGAGCTAGATATTCTAACTACTTGTAAGCTTACTAGGTTTGGACGATATATTTTTGGCAGATCGTATAGTTCTTTTAGTGCTCATAACAGTTAACGAAATTCCTTTTTACTTCTATCGCAAAGTTTGAGGAAATTAATCTTTGGACTGTTTGTAATTATCAAGCACAAGACAACCTTTTCATTTGCTTCTAAGTTGTTGACGGGTGATACTAAAACTATTGTTTTTTTCTTGTCCAGACAAAGCAGTTCAGAATTTTCAGTTTTGTTCGGTTGACAAACTTTTAGGTAAACTCGAACTATCTTCATATCATGCTTTTCTCACATTATTTTTACAGAGCAGTTCATATCTCATTTAGCGAATTGTTTAGAAAATTGTGTCGGATGACTTTTTTTGACTTTTAAATGCTTCTATCATCATAGTTAAATTAGTTGTACTTTTTACTTGTCCATTTATTTTAGTCAATAATTATTATTTTTTAATTTTCTAAAGACCCTTTACTTAATATAATATTGAAATCTGCTGTTAGTTACCTTTTTAGTTGAGATTTGATGTTGTAGGACTGCATGTATATCTCTTTGTCCTGAAGTCGTTAAAATTTTCTCTTGTTTCTATAAGGTTGATAATCCAAAATTAATTTCATCATCAACTAGATATAAAATGAAGCTAGTAAACAGTAATAATCTTTTCCATTTCACAGAAAGAGTCCCATTTTGTCATTTTGAAATCAATTTACAAAATCTTAAAACTTGTGGATATGATTTTTTTGTAAATTTAATTTTGACTAATATAAGTGTCATTAACGTCAACTATTTAAAAAGTACTACTACTATTACTTATAAAACTAGTTTTATAACTTACATGAATCACATCGATTTTGAAATTTAGGATTTCGTGAGAATTGACTTTAAAAAATAAAAATGAGACTCTTTTTGTGTGACAGAGGAATTATAATTTAATGCTTAACATTTTAAACATGATTTGGTTGTTTCCCTCAACATTCTCATGCTTGGTTTCTCCTCAATTGTCGCGCATTCATCTTCACTCCACTGACTACTAATATAGCATCCACATTCAAACTGAGCCACAATGTACTTCAAGGACAGGGTCCGCGAATTGGTTTGTCAATCCACCACTAGGTAGGGGATGAAGAAGGATGAGACTTAATGCAGTTACTCTTATCAAAATGGACCTGTTTATTACTTAAGTTAAAATGAATCTCAATGTCCTTTACGCATTGCAGCAACAGTCTTGTGGAAAAAAAATGAGTTAATGAAAGCGATAGATG
Organism: Hedera helix; assembly: GCA_947179155.2. NCBI lineage: Eukaryota > Viridiplantae > Streptophyta > Magnoliopsida > Apiales > Araliaceae > Hedera > Hedera helix. Next base: position 52,398,929 of record OX359266.1, on the reverse strand, counting down.
AATATTTTGGATTTAGTGGGCAAGTATCTTAACGTCATTACTTTTATATTATTAGGCAATATAAAAAGGAATATTTTAAATCCATTTTCCTATTATTCCTATCATTGTTACTCATAAATTCTGGCAACCGTGTCATTAAATTTTAATTTCAGCACTATAAAAAGGGATTCATTGTTGACGGTTGATTTTCTGCTGTTTACTGGTGTGACTCTTCTTACTAAGTGCTTCGTGCAGATAAATAATTAGTAGTTCTGGTACTTTAAAGCAAGCAGTGTTGTTGACTTGTTGTATTCTTGGTTTACGAAGTATAGAATCCTCGTTGAATGAGAGCTCCGGAAGTGGAGGAGAATCTTGTTCCAAGATATCTATCGTAAATAGACTATTTTCCGTACAATCCTCGGGCAAGGTTGACTTTTCCATATCAACATATAGCTCACGTTCTGTCTCATTATAAATCTTTACAAATATTATAATTCACATCATGCATTACCATTCCGAGACGAATGCTAGTTGATTACTTACGTTTGTTGGACATTGCCCTAGAATCAAAGAAAGATCAAATCAGCAGGGAGACGTATCGCCAAAGTATTTTTGTTTCAGGTTTGAGGTATATCCTTTTATTTCAGAGACATGGACAATTTTTAGTTTTCCACAGATTTAAGTGAGATTTTTTCTAAACATTTATTCTTTTAATTTTAGAAAAGCTTACTGTTTCTAAAAAATGGGTTACTTTCAGAAATAGGAGTACAATCATCGATGGTTTCAATGCAGAAGAAAATAAAATAATGAGTCTAGGACTTTATACTTGTGTCATAAGAATTGTAACAAAACACGTGCACATCTTTAGATGCATATATGTGTGTGTGTGTGTGTGTGTGTTTGTGTGTGTGTGTGTGCATATATATATATATATATTACAAATTGAGGAATCCATACTAATACTATGTGTCTTGAGTTTTGCTATCGTTGCTTCTTTTTTTTTTAAACCTTTGGAATAAGAAGAAAAAATGTTCCCACGCATGTTTTGTATGGCGGGGTGGGGAATAGAATGACTAGTTGTGCTTCTATATATCTCAGTGATGTGAATGTCCTACTTGTAATGTAATTCATCATCATAACTATTTTTTTTCCCGAAGGAACCCTAGTCCACTTCTTTGTTTTCGTGTGCACTGGGAACCCCTTACCCCAAAGGGCCTCTATAGATTTTTGAACACATGACCATCGGTCATCATAACAAAACCTCATTTTTTAAATGAAAATGGAGTCTTGCATGGACTTATGTGCATGTTATACAAGCATCTGTGTATACATGCATGTTCTAATTAAGACGGAGTATTATGTTCATGTAGCATTATTATCATCTATGGGGTTTCCCTGTTGAACAAAAGTTAACAAATCCTCGTTTCATGAGGGATAAACTTTGTCATTGTCATAGGCTTTGCAGTTTTGGGAGAATGACATCATTGTTAACAAGATGAACCATAAAACTTAGGATCATGTGAACATATGAGAACAGAAACCAACATAAGTTGGGATCTAGGGGTATGCATTTCTAGAATTGTAGAAGGCAGAAAACAGAGATTCTAAATTTTACATAAAACTCACCAGAATTTACAGACATGGAGGTGGAAAAAACCAGTGCACTCATATCTCAAGACAACATCTTTGTCTGGAAAAAGCGCAGGACGACTTGAAAACTGGGAATCCAATATATGGAACTTAGGTTCTCAGTTTCTGTCATTTTCCTTCAAATTAACATGGCTTGAGCTTCTGTCTACTTGACAACATTGCATTTGTATCTTTGTTATTCCTGAAAGCTGAGTTGCTGAAAGGAGAAGAGAAATTTATTGTAGCTATTGACAAAGAACAATCATGCCATGACTGTTTCTTTCCGAAGGATATACACCTGTGTTGAGCACATGCGTTGGGACAAGGCACCTTTTAACGCATGCAACGCACAGCTACAGTTGTGATGATATGGCTTCCTCTCAATCTCCATATCATCCATTGATATGCTTCCCACCAATATGCACCGAAGTAACATATTTGCTGCTCCGGTAGCCAATATTTTTTCTTTCTTTTGAACTTTTTTTTTGTCTTATGGAATGTGGGATGGGGTACGAGAGTCGGATACAAGTGTTCAGGTATTCTGTGAGTGCAAGTGAAACTTTTGCATTTTCAGGGGTTTAAATAGGGCAGAGATCAGTGTTTGCTGATTGCAGGACTACATATGTGTTGGTATAATCAAGGGAATAGAGGTTGGTCTGAATGTCTGCTCGTAAAATTCGAGACAAATTTTAGGGATCTTGGAAACGTAACTAATTTCCTCACTTTGATTCAAGACGTACGTTGTCTCCAAGAGAAGGCTTAGCTCTTACATGTGGACTAGATATTCCACGAGAGAGACTCTTTGGACCTAAGAGAATTTCATGTTTTTTTGTTGTTTTATTTGCCTTGTGATAGTATCCATTGTTTGTTCCGACAAAACCTCTTTTTAACTAATTATTGCAGTGAATTTTGGTGTTACGTGTGAGTTGGGTGGCTATATCTATATAACAGAAAACTTGGATTCTTTTGTTATGTCAGATACTATCACAAGGCAAATACTTATTGACTAATGTAGATGAAAATTATAGTCCTAAAAACATAGTACCATTTTTTTTTGTAAAATACAAAGGAAGTAATAGTCCTTATTTAGGACATTAGTTTATTTATTGTAGTGATGATTATGGTAAAATTACCTTTTTCCATATCTGATCGATTCCAGATGTCAAATTCTTCTCCATTAAAACCAGCTTATTAGAAGAATTAAATCTTCCCTTCCCGTAGGTTATTTAGTGGCAGCACATTCCAAATGATCCCAAATCATTCTTTTAGTTAGGTACTCGTTTTTCATTACTTTGTCAAGCTGTTTGAGGAGTCTAAATCATTTATTCTTCGCGAGTCATTTTTGCTGTTTATTCCCAACACTGATGTAATCATCATGTTTTCTACTAGACTGCGATTGCAAGAGTACAATATGCAAATTGTTGTTTATAAATAAACATGTTCTGTTTTTGAACATAAATGGAGAATACAATATGCATTTGGGGCCAATCATTGCTGCTTTTGTAATTAAATTTGTTTGCTTAAAGGTTGAAACTGTTGCGCACCTTCTTTTCATGTTGTTTTGTGCTGTCAAACATATTAGATGAATAGCGAATTACCTGATGATACATGGACTAGGTATTTTTGTTAAGTGGAAATGACTATTATTTTGCTGATAAATTCTCGGACAACACATGGTGTTAGAGAGATGTGGTCCTTTTGTTGCATTATTTTCATCAACATATTTTAACCCACAAGATAACTGTAATACAGAAGGTTCTTAATTAAAAAGAAATGTGTCAGTGTTGGATACCTTAATGAATGCAATGTGGTATGGACACAATTAGAAGCATAAAGCAAATCCACTAATGTGTCCAGAAGTTCAAAAATTAGATACAAACAAATCAAGGAAACCGGTACTGTAAAACAAAATTATAGATATTCTATTACCTCGAATTGTACTTTGTTTTCCTCAACCTCTTTTGAAACGGTGTGTTAATCATTATTTAATAAAAGAGTCCTCAGTGTCTAATTTGCTTAAGAACTATATTTTTCTTAACATCAGAAGTAAGCAATGTTGTGCCAGAGGCATGTTTGCCTTGTTCTGTGCCAAATTGTTCAAACATTGTTAACTCTAAGTTCCATTTAGAAACAAAGATTATTAAAAAATAAATTTAAAAAAAAAAAAACAAAAAAAGCGAGGCAGTAGAATCCTGGTTATATTTTTGAAAGCCTGGAAGAGGGTGTGGTGGCGGGAGAGGAGACTTACCTGATTCATATTAGCTATAACTCCATTATTCTTCCCAATTCATTAACCATTCACGGATTAGATCAGAAAAGGGAGGAATTTTCCTAAAATCAACTTTATTACATGTTTATCACTAACTTAATACCACATTTCTACATGATCCAAAATATTCTGTGTCCTATTGCTATTCTGAAGTTGGAGTCACCATGTTGAACAGAGGGCGCATGTCTGTGTTATGCCATTGTGTCATTAAGTTACTTCTAATTCAGGAAATTGAGACATAAGGATCGAGGAGCTAAGAGTAACTGATAATGAAGTATGTCTTGGGAGCACTTTTAAACACAATGTGACTAGGACTCTATACATTAAATGTACTAGAATGTACAGAGATGAAAATGGAAGAAACTACTGTACTCATTCCTCGTGACAGTTTCATAAAGCAGCACGAGTACTATATGTGTCGAGAAACAACTAAAAGCTAAATTAAACTTCAAATTTCCGGCATCTACGTGACAAATTTGCTTCTTCAATATTCCTAACTGGCAAGTCACAGACGAATGAAGATTGTGAAGAGATTCTGGAAGCAGTTATGGATACAGAGCAATCACTCCATGACTGTTTCTTAGGCAATGCGATATACCCATGTTGAAAACAAGATGTGGGATGTGCAACTTTTGACTTGTGCAGCGCACAGCTGCAGTTGCGATGGTATGGCCTTCTCTCAATCTCCATATCAGACATTGATAAGCTAGCATCAAGTACACATTGAAGCATCATCTGACCTGCTGCGGCAGCCATTGTCTTCTTAATATCTTCTTTTCAGAATCTTAATGTGTTTTGTGGGTTTCTGGGATTTTTGCGTGTTATAGTAAAACTGAATATGTTGAAACTTTTGCATGCTTTTGAAGGGTTTATATAGAATACGTAGTATTTGGTGGGGCTGAAAAGTGTGAAGTAATCTAGGGAGGAAATGATGTGTTGAGTTCTCTACGTTTGGTCCAAAGTACTCTCTGCTATTGTAATTATTTTACCAAGGGGTTAGGACAATCGTGTTTCTCTAGGAACTTGTTTGTTCTAGACTGAAGCATAAAATATGCTCAGAGAGAGAGAGAGCCTAAGGAATAAAGAAAATTAATTGGGGCTGGGCTTGGCTCGGCTCGCTCGGCTAAGTTTGTCTCTTATGTCATTGTAGGAAGTGGGCTCTTAGATCTTATGCTTGTAATAACGATCTCTTCAACCTTATTTTGTCATGCATGAAGTGGCGAGTATTCCTATGACTTTATGAACAGAGAATCCAATAGTTAATTGTTAATAGAAGACAACACAACTCACATACGGACATAAACTGTTGTTCTATCATTTAACCTTAATTTGTATTTTTATGTTGAGAATCGTGGAAATTCCTGTCTCTTTCACTTCCCATTATATTTCTAATGTCTAACTGATTTCTTGTTTCAGTCCAAGCAAAGCGACAAGATATATATATTGTCTCGACTAAACAATTTTATGTGCTCTCCCATGGCAGTATGATTTCGAATCAGAGTGATTTTTGTCTCAAAAAACTCGATATCTGCCATGTATAAGTTTTTTTTTGGAATTACATTTACATTATATTTGTTTCCCACATATTGAGAGAGAGAGTGGCAGATGGTTATTGGTTCATTAATTCAATGGCAAGTAGTAAGAAAATACTTAAAGCAAGCAATAATTTTTCTTAAATAGCTTAGTAGTGATATTATTATTTTTTTCCAAAATAACTTTTCTTTTCCCCAACTTATGAACGACTACTTTGTACCCAAGTACTCCTTTTCCTTTTTCGCTTAAGAAAAGAAAAATGAAAAAAGCACTTTCATTTATTCTCACTCAATAAGGTAATGATACTATGCGTGTTTTGGAAAAATGCGAGCCTCATTCGTGATCTTCTAAGTATTTATGTTTTATTTGCACGTGATATGATTGTTTGTAACTGAACTTATTTTGTTTTGTTCTAGTGATGACGTTGGGAATTGTGTAGTGCGCTTGATTAATTTATAATGTCGAGGGACCAGTTTTGGGCAAGGTGACATATATAGTGTCGTGACTTACCATTGTAGAATCTAGACAAAATGTAATCAGTTAACATTCATAATTTATAATGTATATGAGACCTAAATTTGTTGCGAAATTAGTTGAAATGGTCTAGTTAATACGGTGATCAAGCTTCTGTGCAAACATTGTTTAATGGTTATTTTTTTCCTTGGAATATAGTGATTTATTAAATGTGTGTCTGTTCTTAGAAAATAAGCCTACTTAGTTTTTTGAAATTGAGAGGAAATTATAACTGGGTTATCTTCATATGATAATCAAGCCTGAGTAGTCTCCAGTTTTGCTCCCTGCTTCTCACAGGATGCTTGGAATATTACTTTTCATTTAATTAAACTATATATTTGATTTATTGGTATTTGACAATATTTCTGTTTTCATTTTGTAGTAAACTAGACTAGCCTTTTTTTTTGGACGCGGGGGGGGGGGGGGGGTGTTTTTTGATAGGGGCTTATCTGAGTTGGTGATTGAGTATGCATATGTTGTCCCCAGCTTTCTGGCAGATGTATGAGATAGGATAAATTTCTTTCCTGCTATTCTGATCAAGGCGAGGTTGTTCTTCTCATTTGACCAAGTACAGATCCTATCTCTTCCTTTCCTAATTCTATGAACAGTTCAATTTCATATCACCACATGTGATCATTGTTCAGAGGAAATGATTGTTATTGCTGCTGATAATTTTCAGACAACACCAAGGTGCTAATGACCCTGGCCCTTTGGTTGCATTGTTTTCATCACTGACATATTTTAACATATAAGGAGGCTAAGCTAAACTATAATTCCTTATGTTGAGAATGATGAAACTAAGAACAAGGTTCCCAATTACCAAGAAATATGGCAATGTAACCATAATATATGCAGTGTTACTTTGATACGATTAGAAGCACAAAGTGAATCCACTAATGTGTCAAGAAGATCAAAAATTAGATAAAAACAAAGCCAGAAATTACAAACCAGTAGAGGAAAACATAATAACAAATATTTTAATACCTTACTTCACTTTGTTTCCCTCAACTTCTGATGGAAAACTATATTCTGTCAAACTTCCACTTATTTGGAACAGAGTGTTAATATTTATTAATAACAGAATTCCCATTGTCTGCTTTGCTTTTAGAACTATTATCATCTTCAAATCAGAAGTAAGCAAACTTGTATCGGATGAATGTTTGCCTTGTTCTGTGCCAAGTTGGTCAAGCATAGTTAACTCCTTGTTCCATATAGAAACAAAGTTAATTAAAATATTAAAAATAAAATGTTAAAAACGAGGTAGTAGAGAATTGTTGATATTTTGGTGGCCTGTGGCTAAGGGGACAGAAAGAGTGAGAGAGAGGACTACCCTATTTTCTAATAGCCTTAACTACATTTTTCTACTGCTTTTTTTTTTCCATGTTGACAAATTAGCTACTCCTTTTCTTTTGCATTTTATTCAGTGCTGACAATTAGCTACATTTTTCTTCACATGTTCTGCACTAATATATAACCACATTTACTCTAGACTCAAATGTATTTGACATCCCATGCTGTTCTACTTGACTTTCCTTACCGGAATCCGTAGAGTTATCCCATTGGATAGAACATCAATAAATTGATCTCAATTCTTTCCATATGCGGAAACTATGCAAAGATGGAGTATTTAATTATGCTTGCCTCTGTGCAGATAATGCAATACGTGTGTGTGCTTGTTTGTACACTATTCATGATATAGTCTAGCTCTAAACTAGTTGTCATGATGAACAGAAGGCTCTTATCTGTGTTGTACAATGACATGAAATTACTTTCTATTTGCTTTACGGAATTTAGTATCACTCTAAACAAATGAACTATAAACTCAGAACATGAGGCATATGCATCAAGGAGATAACACCAATTGATGATGAAGTGCGCCATTGGAACACTTGTTTTAACATAATGTGACAAGAACTCTATACATTTAAGTGCACCAGAATGTACACAGATGAAAATGGAAGAAATGAGTGTGCTCATTCCTCATGATAGTATCATAGAGCAGCACCAGTACCATAAACAACTTTTTAGTTCATAATGAAATTAAACTTCAGAATTTCTGTCATCTACCAAACAAAGGTTCATTTGCTGCTTCTTTACTCCTACCTGACAAGTCACAGGTAAATGGAGATTGTGAAGGGATTCTGGAAGGAGTTATGGATACAGAACAATCACTCCATGACTTTTTCATAGGCAATGTAACATTCCCATGTTGAAAACAAGCGGTGGGGTGCGGAACTTTTGACTTGTGCAGCGCACAGCTGCAGTTGCGATGGTATGGCCTTCGGTCAATATCCATATCGTACATTGATAAGCTACCATCAAAGACACATTGAAGCATCAACTGACCTGATGCGGCAGCCATTGTCTTGATGATCTTCTTTTATGAATCTTAATGTGTTTCTGTGATTTGATTGAGTATTTTAGTGAAGCTCATGCTGGAACTTTTGCATGCTTTTGAAGGGTTTATATAGAGTACGTAATATTTAGAGGGATGAACTAGGTCAGTGAAGTAATCTAGGAGGAAAATGTGGTGCGAGTTAAAGATGGCGTTTTTCTCTAGAGACTTCTCTCTTTTTGACTGTTAGGCCTAAAATATGCTCTCTCATAAAGTGGGAAAGTCCAAGGAATTAAAGAAAGTGCCTTGGCTCGGCTTGGCTCGGTTAAGTTTGGCTCTGGTGCATTGTAGGAAGTGTAGTCTTTTGATCTTATATTTCAAAGAAGGACCTTTTCTACCTTTATTTCCATGCTTGGATTGGTGAATATTCCTATGAAATAAAGAACTTAGTTCTGCACTAGCCAGACGCATGGACAAAAAATATTGTTATGTACTTCAAAATTTCTTTGTTTTGTTGTTGTTGATAATAGAGAATTTTCTTGTCTCTTTTACACTCTATTATGCTTTCAATGTGTAGCACATTTTTTCTTAAAATACAAACAGAGTGGCAAAATATAGGGCCTCGAGTTAACAATGTTCTGTGTGCCTCATGGCAATATGATTTAGAGTCGGTGAAAATTTTCTCTTATCAAGCTGGTCAGAGGTCTTATTTGACCGCCTAAACCTTGTTTTTTTCTTTCTAAAATCCACCACTACCGGGGAATGAAAGATTTATTTTTGATCAACTATTGCTATATTCTTCATAATGATGATAAGACTCTCAATTTTGGACGAAATGGGTACGTTCTGTTGAATGACATATATTGAGATGTAGCCGAGTAGTTTGCAAACATTGAATTGGAACCAATTTCAAGGCCGTTGAACCTATTTATTGCTTTGAAAACTTTTAGAGTCCTTAAAGCATTGCAGGAATTATTATTATTATTATTATTATTATTATATTAAACCTTGGGCTAATGGAATTGATAGATGAAAATCTTTAGATATAATAGTTGAAATATTTGAGCTAAATCTTTTCTGAAAATTTTGAGTCTATACACACAAATCTGGATGCAGTTATATGCACGACCTACTATTCTGCTCGATCCCTATATTGTTACTTTTGAATCCATCAAGCATGACAATATAACGTTGTAGTGTGCTGGGTGATCTACTATATTGAAATTTCAAGCTACCATAGCTTTAATGTTTACGGTTATATAAAAGATGCACCTAGCCTCCTTGGCATCATAACTGGTGCATGTCTTTGACTGTGGGGTTGAAATATGGGCATGTGTGGGATGGGAATAAAAATGTATTGAAACTTTCACGTGCATTTTCAAGGGTTTAGATAGAGAGCAGGAGTCAATGTTGAGTGGGCCCATAGCCATGTGTGTCTAGTCTAGAGAATATCAGTTGGTGTATATGTACACTTCATGATGTACTAGGTTCCCTCACTAGGAGTTGAATATGAGTTAATATTTGCATTTTCTCCAACAAGATTTTGGTTTTTGAAATGGGGCCTATATGCCATGCCATGAGTGTATATATATATATATATATATATATATATATATATATGTACATGACCATATAGGTAGATAGAGAGTGAGAGTAGAATAAAAGTGGGTGAAGAAATTATGACTTTAGGGTAGTGTTGGTCATGCTTTGTGGAGGTTTTGCAGTTCCTTATTGGAGTATGGTTTTATGCATTATTTTATATACTGAATGTTCTTAAGTATTTATTGTTTTGGGTTTATATGCAAAAAGGTGGGTGTATATATATATATATATATATAACAACGAACCTGAAATTTCTTTGTAATTTCAGATACTAGCATAAAGCTCCCACTTACATATTTAATGTGAAAATCAAATACGCTTTGTAACTTTTGTTGTAGTCTGTTAACATATTGTCATAGTCATGAAATACTCCTTTACTGATTTAATTAGTTTGAAATGTCAAAGAATTCTTTCCTTCATAATCTGCAACGTGATGCAATTCCTTGTTGGAGTACGGTTTTAAGCATTGTTTTCTCCAAAGCGACATCTTTTGACTACTTAGTGTTTTGGATTTACAGTTGGTGGGATGGGAGGGTATTTCTATACATCAAAGAATCTGAACTTTGTAATTTCAAATACTAGCATAAAGCTCCTATTATTTAGTGTGAAACATCGATAAAGGTATTCTTTATAACTATTGTTTTATTCTGTCCTCGTATTGTCATAGTCAGGAAATACTCCTTTACTGATCTAATTGGTCTGACATGTCAAAAAACGCCTCCCTTCATAATCTTCTACGTTTTGCACTTCCTTGTTGGTGTACGGTTTTCAGCATTGTTTTCTCCTAAGCAACCTCTTTTTGACTACTTACTGTTTTGGATTTATAGTTATTTGTGAGCTGGGTGGGTATTTCGATACCAATGAATCTGAACTTTCTTTGTAATTTCAAATACTGGGCTAATGCTCCCACTTTACTTATTTAATGTGAATTTCAATAACGGTATGCTTTGTAACTTTTGTTTATTTGTCCTCATATTGTCATAGTCATGAAATATTACTTTACTAATATAATTGGTTTGAAATGTCAAAGAATGCTTCCTTTATAATCTGCAACTTTTGTATTCTTAATCCCTTGCAAAATGCTGTAAGCATGACCCCCTCTGTAAGGTATTAATACAATGTGTGGTGGAAAAACAGGAGATTCAGTTATTATTTCTAAGCGTTAATGTTTTTTTCTTGCCTGTGATATGAATGATGTGGTTTAATCCTCTGACAAAAATGAACTAGTTTTGTTTTGTTCTAGTGATGGTGGTAGGATTTGTCTAGGACGTTTGATTAGTTTATAATTTTGACATACCAGTGCTGGGCGAGGTCAGGTGACTTGCATAGTGTTGTGACTTGAAATTGTAGAATCTGGACAAAAATGTAATCAGACATATTTTATATTCCTAAGTATTTGTAACCATTCATTATTCTCTTGCTCATATGGAATATAAATCTACAGTGACAATTAACAATCCGTTTATTAAGGTGATTACACTTCTGTGCTGTAATTGATTAATATTTTTTTATTAAAAAATAGGAATTTATTCATGAGTGTTCTACAAATTGGAGGAAAAAGTAGGTTACATAGTTGTGTGAAATTAAGAGGAAATAAATAACTGGATCATCTTCAAATGAAGTGCTTTCTAATTTGGCTCCCTTCTTTTTATTTGTCCAGTTAGGTGATGGCAAATATTTATTGTTGTCTAGTCTGAATTCTGCATAGAGTATATAAATAAACTTCAAGTTGTAATTGAACAAACATATGATGATAAAATCCTTTTTTCTTTTTTTTCTTTTTTTTTTGGTTAAGAAAAAAAGAAGTAAATGTTGCTTTTATGTTAGAATTGTGGACTTTTTTCCCCCTGATTCTCATGCGTAGTTGTTATTGTAACTCTTCTTTCGCTTAAACGGTTTGACAATTGTTATTTTTTCATTTCAAATTGATTATGATCATACCATGCAATCTATAAGTGGAAAAATTAATTTATTGAATGAAAGTTACCATGCAGATTATTTCCATGAATGACTTCTGAATATGTCGAAGGAATTAACAAACTGGTATCTGTTTCTGCCTTTGAGATCTGAAGCTTGAAAAATGACAACTATGGCAGGTTTAAGGTATTCTGAATTGTTGAATCTTGCAATTTTTGTTTCATGTATTTCTTTCACTTGTTTTACTCTTTTAACTTGGAATTTATCTTTTCTTTCATATGTTTTCACTTAGTTAGCAGTTACTATATGCCAGGGAGGGTTGTTTCGCATTAATCATGTTTGTAGATTTGTCGCTCTGGGATGCTATAGTGTTGAAATACAATTTATGGGTTATCTGAAGCTTTGCGTTTTTTTTTAATACTATTATTACATGCAGTTTCTATTACTATACTTGAGGCTTCATATATCTTCCGAGGTTTAAGGAACTATTTAAGTATTGCAGTTATGATAGACCTAGTATTTCTTGACATGGCTGATGTTCTGTATCATAGTGAGTTATATAATAGAAAATGTTGGAGAAAACATTACATTACTGCTTCTTTTGTTTGTTCTTGAATTTTTTATTCAAGGGGAAATAGTTATATTTATTCCTTTGAGAAATAGTACCGTTGCTTTTAGTATTGTGTCAAGTACTCAAGCTGTTTCACGTCAAAATGAAAGTACTGAAAGCTATAGATTAGTTTCTTCACGTCAATGGTCGAGGGACCATATTATTATTAAAGTTGCAATTTGTCCAAACGGTCGAAAACAGTAAGCAAATGGAATAGCGATAGTTGCACTATCCATTTCTTTGTTTGAATACTGCAATTTGACTGAATCGGCTGGCAATCATATAAGTATATGAGGTTACAATCACTATATGTTGGTAATTTAGTCCGTTGAGATCTATGCCAGCTTTAATAGTTAATTTATGTTTCTGTTTGCCACTTCAAATATTTTATTTGTAAAATTAATTATGGCTTATTTTATCAAGTTCTTCACGTAGGTAATGGTTTTAAGTCCATTGAAAATGCATCTGCCGAAGAAATAAATCAACCAGTCATTATTGGATGCAATCTAGTGGTATAAGAGTATTAGAATTAGCTGACCATAGCAAAAGGTACATCTTGTTCACAATTTCCCACCAGATAGTATAACAAAGGATAAAATGATTCTCTCCATTCTAGTATTTATTCAAGGGTCTGCTTTTCATATCAACCTAGGTGGAAATGTCCTTTTTCATTTGGGAATCTAATATTTGCAAGTTGCTAATCAAATCATATTGTTTTAAGAAGAATTTCCGTCATCACTTTCAATTTCTTTTGTTGTCTGCTAAAAATTTTCAGCAGTGACTTAGATGGCAAAACAGATTAAAATGTATGACATTGCCTTTCATCTTTGATGGAAAGACTAGATAAATAGGTAACAACAGGTATAATAAAACATGTAGCTAGAGCTGCAAACAGATGTTAGAAAATTTTGATCTTAGTGAAGTATATTATTATTTTTTTTCCGATTTTAGTAATGTTGGGGATGGTGTCCCATGTTGAAGCAGGGGATGACTAGTGCTATGGATCTTTGTTTCCTAAATGGAGAGAGACTCCTTTCATACGGAATGAGAATGGGGAATGGACTAGTCTCACCAGATATGCGTTGGGCATGGTTCCACCAAGTGCAGAATATGAGAGTATTATTATCTTTTCTAAAGTAAACAAATACGAAAATTTAGGGATGAGTGTGACTTGCTGCAAGATATAAGTTTGAATAATGAAGTGGGTAAAATGTAATTTTTCTTCTCTCTAATAGGAGCATGAATATTTGATGGTTCCATTGAAGGGAGAAGGAAATGTAGTTTCTATGTTGAAGTAACATATATTTGTTAAATTGAAGTGTACATGCTTTGTTGTTTCTATATATTTAGAATATCTGGATAATAAATTGAGTCACATTTCTACTTACAGGCAATAACAGCCATATGGCGCTCACGTTGGGCAGAGAGTTGAATAGAAGTAGATGCAAGAAGCGATAATGGTAGTTTGTCTCTGTGTGTGTCATAGAGAGAGAGAGAGAGAGAGTTATCTTTGTTAGTGCTGTTGCCTTGAGTTATTGGTTATGTTTACTTCTTGATGTAATCACTACTCCTAGTTTTAGCTATAAAAAATGCATATTCTAGTTTCTACTATTACTCTATTTAATTTGCTGGTATTCTATTAATCCACAAACTATAGTATACACCTTTATTTAAGTATAAATTTCAGGTGTGATTTGTATACAAGTGAATATCTAATAAATTTACCCCTTTTATGCATAATGTTGAAAAGGAAAATATGACCTTAATTACCTCCTAATATAGACAAAACTCTGTGTGTGTCCTTGAGCACTCGCACATAGTTTACTATCAGATTGCCTGGTGCGCGTGGTTGGTGGGTATTTCATGCACCCGGTGGTTTGTCAGGTGTCCATCTTGAGGGTAACAACAGCAGGTCAATAGCAATATATATATATATATATATATATATATATATATATATATATATATATATATATGTTATGCATGCATTATTGTGTGTTATGTTCGAAATCAGCATCCGTTTTTGTGTTCATCAAGTCCCTATTTATGACAATGCAAGAAAAGAAAATGATCTATGCTAATTTGCATGTTTGTAAAATGAAACGTTGTGAATGGATGAATTATCTAGGAAGAAACCTTAATGGTCTATGTATCATCTATTTCCGGTCAAAGTCAGAGAAGTTGGAAAACTGATCTTTCTAGAAAACTCACTAGGAAGTTAGAGCACTGATTTTCTACCCAAATCTTACCGGAATGTAAAGAAATGAAGACACAAAATTTTAAGGACTGATTTCTTTACTTATTTTGACCATCTTAAATATCACTGCAAAATTTTTATTGAGAAACCTTCATGTTAAATTTATAGTAGTTCTTAGGCTCATTTTCTTCTCCTTCTAACCTGGTTGACTATCTTAAATATCACTGCAAAATTTTTATTGAGAAACCTTTATGTTAAATTTCTAGTAGTTCTTAAGCTCCTCTCCTTCTAATTTGGATAGAGAATTATCATAATTTGACAAAACATCATTTGTATCTTCCCTAATCATCAAATATGTAAGTCGCTAAGAAATGAAGATTAAGAAGAAGTGATTTTGAAAGTTGATTTGGAGAATGCAAAATGGCAATATATTATTGTTTCTTCAGGAAAGAAATAACCATGTGTTGAGGACACAGCAGAGTATGACTTTTTGTATGTGGAGTGCACAGCTGCTGCTACTCAGGTATGGCCTCTTGTCAAATTCCTTACCATAATATTGTAATCCTTCTATCAGTGACTACCTAAAGCATCATCTTTTCTGCTCTGGTGGCCATTTCCTCGTCTCTCTCTTATGTATTTGCTTACAGTAGAATGTTTAGCTATGATTGTGTGATGTTTGTGACTATCTGAAAATTTGAACGTTGTGAAACTTCTTCATGTGTTATGAAGGGATTTTATAGGCCAGGGATCAGTTATGATGGGTGGGGCACAAGTGTAGTGATAATCAAGGAAGCAGAAACTTGGTGAATGCTCCCCCGTAGAATTCAAGAGATATTTTGCCTTGGTGGGATGCTTCCAATTTTAGTTAGTTACCATACAGCATAAGCGGTTTCCCCTAGGGATCAGTTCTACACTAGGGGACCTAGAATATGCCATCAGAGAGAGCCAGTTTTTGGAATTGGATAAAATTAATGAGTTAGATTGTTTTTTTTGTGGCTTGCATGGCTTGGCTTGGCTTGGAAGGATATGAGATTCCCTAACCTGAATTGGGGTTTTACCATTATTTTCTACAAAGAAACCTGTTTTTGAGTTTTGACTAACTCAATAAATGGTTCTTAACCATCTTTCTTAATTTGGTTGTATGAGGTTGGTGGCTTTATGCGTATGTCTATGCAATACAGGATCTGGATTCTTGTATCTTCTATTCATAGCTAATATTTTTTGTCTAGTATCATTAATTGCAATTCTGTTATGGAACGTATCATGCATGTTCAACTGTTAGGTTTGATGCCAATTCAAATCCCTCCATTTGCAGTAGTAAATGTAATAAATTTACCAGATGTGATTTGGGAAGACTGACAAGTGTGGGATTTTCATGTACGAGTTGAGCAACTCTTCTAGAATAATACATGCTCTATAACTCATGTTTACATATCCAATTTAAGCCTCAAAAACTCCTGTTAAAAAGAATTTAAATTAAAAATTAGTATTTTCATTCAAGTAACTAACAGTAGAATCTGTAAAAAAGATTTAACCCTCCTTTTTCTTGTTTAAACACTAAGGTGGCTTGTGCATAAACACTGGATAAACAATTTTACACGTTTAAGAAACCCTCTTGGGAAATTGATTGTTAACCAGGTTTGAGCTTGATTTTGGAAGGATTTGGACCTCCTATTGGGAGTTGGGGTTGTAGCATTATTGGTTCCTAGTAAAGTCTTTTTTGACCAACCCATAACAAGAGATGTTTTCCATTTTATAGCTGTGTGGTAAAGGTGAATGTTAAGTATTTGAACTATTTAGTGACTTTCTTATTTGTTTGTTATATTATGTATGTGTTGATGCTTGTAATGATATTTCTTGCGAAGTTAATTGATTCTGAAGCTCTGCGAAAGCTCCTTCTTTTAAATCTGATCAATTGCGTTCAAGGGATTGACTGGTAAGCTTTAGAATGACCACCCTCCTCTCACATAGCTACTACAATTTTTCCTTGATCATTTGCTTGGAAATTCTAGAAATCAACATATTACATAATCTCATACGCTTACATGGCCAAGTTTACAAAATAACATTGTTCTTGTACTGCCTTTGGAGCATCACATTTCTAGGGAAATGTACTGCAATTCTTACCTGTGTTTTTCTCAGTCTTTTTCTTGACCCAGACTGTCAGTTTCCAACCTTTGTCGTCCTTCCCTTGAAATGTTAATCGACTTTTATTCTGGCGGTATAGATAATGATGGCATTGTATATAGAGCCAACTGTTTCAGACATTGTTTAAAGGTAGACAGAGGTTTTCAGAACACTACTATTGTTTGCATAAATTAGCACTGGAGAAATAAGATAGAGGAAAGCAGTGTACTCATTTCTCAGGACAATTCAGCGTCTTTAAAAGCAGCGGAGGACTAAATTTCAGTTCACCATGTAAAAATATATTGCTCTTTAGCCTCTTACCTATTTCTTCCAACTCTGTTTGGTCACTGATTCAAGTCCTGGAAACAGATCCTCGCTTGATCTGCTATTTGCGGAGCCTTGTGCAATGGGTATGACCTACAAACAAGGCCTTGTTAGTATTTTCATCATATATACCACAGATGAGTAACCAATAAAAGACTATTGAGGAGAAAATAGAAGCAGCTATTGAGAAGGAACAACCATTTTCTTGTTCTTGGTGTGGCCTTCATTTGATTCCATGTCATACAATGGAACTCTTCCATGAGAGACGCATTGAAACATCATTGCAGCTGCTTCAGTGGCCATTCTCTCATCTCTACCACAAACTCAAAGTTCTAGAAATCTAATAGAGTTAACCGCTTGGTTTGTTTTATATAGAATGGTTGGGCTTAGTCGCAGGTAAATGGGTTTATAACATTGTTTTCTCTGAAGAAACCTCTCTTTGACTTATTGTTTACCATATTTTTTTGTTGTTCAG
Source organism: Hedera helix (assembly GCA_947179155.2). Lineage (NCBI taxonomy): Eukaryota > Viridiplantae > Streptophyta > Magnoliopsida > Apiales > Araliaceae > Hedera > Hedera helix. The sequence continues at coordinate 52,381,419 of OX359266.1, read as the reverse complement.
CATGAGGTGGGTGACTATACCTTGGGCATCAAAGAATCTGGATTTTCATGCACCACATGGCAGGTACTTTATATTTTCTTGTTGATGATGGTAATGAAAACCATGGTACCTTTTTTGCTGATTCCTTGACTTTAAAGTTGATTACAGCTTCTCAAATTTAATCAAATTATGTCAATTATGCGTATTGAATGATGACTGACTTAGTACCTACGGGAGCTTGGTATTTTTCAGTTGGTGATACTTCTGTTAAGAGCCATGATCTATGATTCTTCATATTGCAAAGACTGTCAAATTCTTGGTTTATGAGATTCAGCCTTGATTTTTAAACATAGATCTAAGACCAAAATTTGGTGGAGTTTGTTAGTCACTGAAAATCTTATCCTCTTCGCTTCACCAAAATTGTAAAATTTTGATTTTTCAAGTTGATATGAAAAATCTTAATTGAATTGATATGAATTTGATTTTAATTAGTATCAGTGTAAACTGTCTAAATAAGTAATACTCCATTCCGAACTTATTAGATAGTTTATAATATTTATCATCGTATCGATTAAAATCAAAAGAATTTATGCCAATTTTGATATTAAAAATGTCTCAAGTTAATTTCAAAAAATTAATAATGATCATATATTTTTGGAATGGGAAAGTATTAATTATAATTTCAAATTTTAGGTTTACAATTTGACTTTAAAAAACAAAATTATATTTTTTTTGCAGGACGATGGTAGTGATTTTTTGGCGCCATGAAAGGCCTGTGGGGCTCGGGAGATAGCTGTGTGAACCAGAAGTTCAGTCAGGCTGTAGTCTTCGAAATATCATCCTGTTATAACTTTTTGATTGTAGCATAGTTTGTGTACTTGTATCGATAATAGTGATACATTTTAATAAGGTGAATGAGCATGTCGTTATAATTTGATATTCTTATTAGTAGATAACCGATGTTTAGGAAAAATTATTCAATAGTTTTATGATTGTTATGTAGTGTTTTATATTATTTATATATTATTATTTTAAAATTTAAAATAAATTATTTTATTTATATTAAAATAATAATATATAAATAGTATAAAATATTACGCGATAAATGTCTTAAAAATATTTAATAATTTATTGACTTTTAGCCTCGATAATCCCCTGCTACGCATAGAAATAAAGTAATAAAAGAAGTAGAATCAAAATCTAAAAGCATCAATAGCGTTTGAAATATATATATATATATATACTCTTTGTGCATATTTTATGATCGTCATAGATACATTATTATTAATAATGCAAAAGTGGTCCTCTTAACACTTTCCAACGAGATATATTCCATTAGTCAAATAATTTTATTTTCAAATTAATGTTATATAGTCTTTTTACATATTTGAGAGAATCGTATACATTCATAATCGACCACGGAGAAGAGCAGCTTGGAGGTTTCAATTAAGGAAAAAATTCATAGACGTTTTTGTGGAATTAAAACTTCTAATTAGTGCTGGAGATTGAGTGGATGATTCGATTTCCATTTTGGGAAGCTGCTACACACCCCAATATGATATGTATGTATGTGTATATAATTAACGATAACATATCTTGGACCTTACCATTTTTTCAGAAGATAAAAAGAGAAGATAATTCGCTTTTGTGAATGGTAGATTTTTTATTATTTTTTTTCTCTCAGATCGGAGTGAATATTAAGTTTAGCTTCCTACACTTTAAGATGAAGAAGTATTTGTCTTTTAAAAAGAAATTGATATTTTTATAAGTTAATTTGATATTTTTATAAGTGTATTTTATTTGATCTGACGAAAATATCAAATTAACTTGTGAAAATATTAATTTTATATAAAAAATGATATTTTTACAAATAGATTTTATTTGATCTTGTGAAAATATCAAATTAGCTTATAATTTTTTTTATAAAAATATTAAATTAACTTGTAAAAATATACTCCGCTCAATAAAAAGAGCTATTTTGTCAACAACAAAAAAATCGCAAAAAAGTATGTAGTTCTGATGAAAATATCATATTTTAAATAAGGATATATTTTATTAGCACAGATAACCAAAAAGGAACAACTGAAGGTTGCCGCCGGGGGGGGGGGGGGGAATAGTAAGGATTGCAAGAAGATAATAAAAAAAATACTCCAGTTTATTATTTTTTGGTATTCATTAACATTTAATTAATCGGCGGGTTTTTAATTTGCTTCAATACCCCTAGATTGACCGGCGGGTCTTTAATTTGCTCCATTTATCTAAGATCCCCCAATCATTCATTCAACAAGTTACAAAGTTATTTTAAAAAAAAAAACACAAATCAAAAGTTGAAAAAATAAATTTGTTATTAAGAAAAAAATTACACAGAAACAAATCCTAATTATTGATCATCCTCTTCATTAAACAAGGCCAAATTCGAATTCGTTCTTCCGATCTCCCCAATTGCTGCGGCAGGTGGTGGAGTACACGGCGAGGACTGGCCGGAAGCCATCAAGGCCAGACAACTTTCGCTCCAAGCTCGCCTTATCTTGTACGAAACTTTTGTTTTTGGGGACACATGGGAGCATTGCCCGCGCGTCTTATGTAGAGCGCAGCTGCAGTTACGGTGATACGGGCGCCGTTCGATTCCCATGTCGTTATCGGGGATGCATCCGTCGTATACGCCCCGGAAAAGCCCTTCACCTACTGCTCCGATGGCCATTTCCGGTTAAATCCTCCCTAGAACTAGAAGGTACGAACTCTTCTAATGCATGTGAGAATATGGTGGAAATGGCATATACAGGACTTGGTATATTGTTGTTTATATATACTACTTTCATATTACTCAAGACACGGATATTTTTCTTTTATAATTATTTATTTTTCCTTTTTAAGGGAGAGAATTGTTTATACTTATAATACACGGAACCACGGTCTTTTTAGGCCGGTGAGTTTAGCGTTGTACTAGCCGTGTCTTGTGCGAGGTCCAAGAGGACGTAGACCTAGTACAATGGTGTAGGCCCTGCAAATAAATAAAATAGTACTCTTTCCGCGTCAAAATAAAATTTTTTTATTGACTTTTGTGATTAAATTGACTATTTTAAAAATTAATAATTAAACTTATATATTTAGATTTATAAAAAAATAAATATTAAGATTAATACTAAATTGTATGTAGTTTATACTGTTTATAAGTTTTATATATATATAAAAGAATAATAAAATATATTGATTAGAAAAATAATCAATTTAATCATAAAAATCAATAAAATACTTTTATTATGGACGGAGTGAGTACTACTCATAGTATGTATTTATTTAAATTGATGAACGTGTACACATATTCAGCGAGGGAGGAAGGGGGGAGCAACCAGTTTAGGAGAGAAAAAGAGAATGAAGGGTGTTGTAAAACAAGGGGAAAAATAACAATTATTTTATTATAGTTTACACGTCTTGTATATTAATTTTTTAAATTTTTAATTTTTATAATTATTTAATCTAATTAATTAAAAATATTATGTTATTATGTTATTATGTTAAATTAATTTAACGCTTATTATTTACTTAAATGACTGTGTGAAAAAAATAAGAAAATTAAAATAGAAATTATGTGACCAATAAGAGTGATTAAAGCTGCCACCTTATTTTCTTTTATAAATTTCTTTTTTCAATTCTTTATCTTCTTCCTTCCATTTAATTTATTTAAACTTTATTTAACTTTTACTAGATTTTTATGTATTTTCATATTTTTGTTTTATGAAACTTTGAACAGAAATGGTTATGGTTGTTGGATGGGCCAGATCAATTTTTACAATGGTTAGAACTCTTTACAATCCACAAATCAAGTGCAAAATGTTGTTAAATTGGTATAATGATCTCATTTGTCTTTATTAGTTTGGAGATTTTGAGATCTTATTTTGTGGGGGAATGGAGATTAAATGGAGGAAATTAAATGGTGAAGAAGAAAGAAACACTGGCCAATTGAAGGAAGATGAAAGATGATTAAAATCTACAGAGAGAAGGAAAGAAATAATAATAATAATAAACTATTTAAAAGTCATGCCAGTCTTTAAAATTCCCACACAACCATATAGGCAAATCATAACGTTAGGTTGTTTAATTTGACAGAAAAACTCAATTTTATATTTTTAATTAATTTAATTAGGCAATTATAAAAATTAAAAATTTAATAAATTAATGCACAAAACGTGTCAACTGTGACGCCCCCAAATCTGGGCCCACACAGCCCAAACTTGAGTCGTCAAAATACTACAACAAAATTATTACAACAAAGCACAACGTACAACAATACAGTGTATAATAATACACAACTAAGTCTTCACTATTATTGCCACACTATTTTACAAAACGTGAAGACTATGATAACTATTCCTCGGACCCTCACTCCATTCTCCGGCTAGACCCTGTTATGTTTTCATCTCCTGTTGAAAAACAATGGAACAAAAGAAAGGGTGAGCTCAAATAGCCCAGTAAAGAATATCATGACTAAGATAATGATGAATAAATTATCATTAGTCTTCAACAGTTGAGTTCTTGATAGAATACAATAGACTACAAGGTTTATATCAAAAACTGCAGTTAAATTCTTAAACAACGTTCAGATCAATAATAGCAGCGGAATGAGTAATCTATTAGAAGAATAATGCAGACTATAATGTCCACTCGGTTCTCTTTTTAGGAAAAACATCATCAACTTTTATCATCTGAAATATCATTAGTCAAGATAATACAAATTCACAGTTCCTGATCATAATCATGCACATCAACAGTTCATCTTTGTACTACGGGCCAAAGATATTCAATATAGCACCAACGGTCATGATTATACCAGATTCAGCCTTTGGTCATAATCATACCAAACAACAGTTCATCTTTGCACTACGGGCCAAAGAGAACATTCACCACGTGCCATAAAAGACACCGAACAGATGTATCGCCTTTAACCTATTATATCGCCTTTAACCTATCATCTGTTCAACAAATATATCACATCTGTGCCCCCGGCCACAGATATTCACAACAGCTTGATTTTTGGATGATTAGAATGATATAAATGATGAACAGAAGAAATAGGATAACAATAAGTATCGGAAGTTTACTTTGTACAGATTCAAATAATGTCCAAATTGTCAACATGATGTGGAGTGAAATTTAAAAATGATATTCAAGATCCACAGTTCAGAATAACGGTTACAATTCAATAGAAAGGTTCACGTAAATAGGAAGGTTCAGTTGAAATAATGAAGTTCAACTATTATGAAACATATAATATTTTCAGGAATTATAGAAGCAATAGTTCCATAATAAATTTCGATTTAGGAGTATGAAAGAAAATAATATCCCTTACCGTAGCAGGTTTGATTAACAAAAGGTGAAGGAAATTAATACAAAGGGTTATTCACCAACAGGCGGCAATCCGCTCCGTAAGGTTATTCCCACAATTTAATAGAATTTGAGTACAAAGAGTTATTCACCAAACAGGCGGCAATCCGCTCCGTAAGGTTATTCTCAGAGATTAATAATGAATGAATACGAAAGGTTATTCACCAACAGGCGGCAATCCGCTCCGTAAGGTTATTCCCACAATTTAATAGAATTTGAGTACAAAGAGTTATTCACCAAACAGGCGGCAATCCGCTCCGTAAGGTTATTCTCAGAGATTAATAATCAATGAATACGAAAGGTTATTCACCAACAGGCGGCAATCCGCTCCGTAAGGTTATTCCCACAATTTAATACATGGAAATAAAAGGCACGTCTTATGAGTAAGGAAGAAACAATATTATTACCGAGAATCAAATAATGATAATCCCTTACCATAGTATGTTTGAATAATGGAAGATGAAAAAGATGGTATCCCTTACCGTAACACGTGACTGGATATTGATTTAAATGAGGTTGATTAACTTGAACAGTACACGTATACTTATAGATCTTCACAAATACTCAAGATGACTTAAGCACACTTAGAGAGAACTTTCACAAGAAGTATTTAGAGAGAGAAAGAAAGAACAAGTAAGGAAGTTTATGAAAAATCCTTAAGTTAAGGCTTCTATTTATAGCCAAAAATCTCATCATTCATTTAATCTAAACCATTCATTTAAAGATCATCTTTTAATCTACACCATCCATTTCAAATATTATATTATCTTTAATCTACACCATTCATTTCATATCACCTAATAATCACCTAACTTTATATTATAAACAAATCAATTTAATTATTCAACAATAATTCACACTTTAATCTACACCATTCATTTCATATTACCTAATAATCACCTAACTTTATATTATAAACAAATCAATTCAATTATTCAACAATAATTCACACTTTAATCTACACCATTCATTTCATATCACCTAATAATCACCTAACTTTATATTATAAACAAATAACTTTATCAATTCAATTATTATGACTAATTGTTATAAATACAGTATAGTTAGCTCTTAGATATCAAGTCAATAAATTAATGAAATACAACTGTTTAAATAACATCATAATAGAGATAACAATAATGTAAAATAAAGCATACGTTACTGTGTAATGACAATTATTGATTCAATAATGTGAATTACTGTGCATATGTTACTGTGACAATTATTAGGTTCAATAATTTTAAAAACAGTGCAACAACAATTATTGACTCAATGATATAAAATACAGTGTAATGACAATTATTAAATCAATAATGCAAAATACTGTGTAACAACAATTATTGAATTGATAATATAAAATATTATGCAGTGACAATTATCGATGAAATGATGCGTAACAGTTACGGTGTCAATTATCAGACCAATAATATGAGACACTATGCAATACCGTGTGTTACTGTAGAGTACCGTGTGCTACAGAAAATACCATAAACTACCGTATGCTACTATTCTTTTATCACCGGTATTTTAACAGTTCCGTTGACTATTTTTATTTAAAAAGGTTACTTCTGTCGTTTTCTATATCCGACAAATATTCCGTTGTGGGGTCCACCAATAATTTGTTATTTCGGCGCCGTCGGACCAAACGAATAATCGTCGGACCAAACGAATATTGTCCGACAAAGCGAATATTGTCCGACAAAATAAAATTTGCACATAACATCCTTAACTTTTAACTTTATCGATTTAACCACTTACTGTTTAAAAAAAATATCTATATGAAGAAAAATTAAATTTTGTATTTCATAAAATTCGGGGTCTTACAACCTCCCCTCCTTATGAAATTTCGTCCCCGAAATTGACGTACCTGACATATCGAAGAGGTAAGGATACTTAGATTTCATCTCAGATTCTAGCTCCCAGGTCATTTCCTCAGTATCTTGGTTCCTCCATAAAACCTTAACTTGAGGTATAACCTTTGAGCGTAGGATCTGCTCCTTCTTATCCAGGATCTTAACAGGTACCTCCTCGTATGTTAAATCCTCTGTTATAACGTCTGGTTCTAACTCAATAACGTGGTTTGGGTCCTTCACATATTTACGTAACATAGATATGTGAAAAACGTTATGGATGCGAGACATACTTGGTGGTAGGGCTAGTCTGTAGGCTACGGTTCCTATTCGATCGAGGATTTCAAATGGGCCAATAAATCGAGGGTTGAGCTTTCCTCTCTTTCCGAATCTCGTAACCCCTTTCCATGGAGAAACACGTAAGAATACATGATCTCCGACGTTGAAACTTTCGTCTCTCCGATGAAGATCAGCATAACTCTTTTGTCGTTCTTGTGCGGTCTGTATTCGTTGTCGGATCATTTGGATCTTTTCGGTCGTCAAGCGTACCAACTCGGGTCCCAACAATTTTGCTTCTCCTACCTCATTCCAACATATTGGAGAGCGACACTTCCTTCCATACAAAGCCTCGAATGGAGTCATGCCTATGCTTGCTTGGTAACTGTTGTTGTAAGAAAATTCCACCAATGGCAAGTACTTATCCCAACTTCCTTTGAAGTCTAATACACAAAGTCTCAAAAGATCTTCGAGGGTCTGGATCGTCCTTTCCGATTGTCCGTCCGTTTGAGGATGGTATGCAGAACTAAAACGTAGTTCAGTGCCCATAGCTTTTTGTAGACTGATCCAAAAGCGTGAAGTGAATCTAGGATCTCGATCAGAAACTATGGAAACTGGCATGCCATGCAATCTCACGATCTCATTTATGTACATACCGGCAAGACGTTCAAGTGAAAAGTTTTCTCGTATAGGCAAGAAATGAGCAGATTTGGTCAATCTATCTACGATCACCCAAATTGCATCTAAGCCTTGAGAAACTTTTGGAAGACCCGTCACGAAGTCCATATTGATGTGTTCCCACTTCCATTCGGGAACTTCAAGTGATTGTAATGGACCTTTAGGAACTTGATGCTCTGCCTTGACACGTTGACAAGTTAGGCACCTTGAGATAAACTCCGCAATCTCTCTTTTCATATTGTTCCACCAAAATGTATGTCGAAGATCTCGATACATCTTGGTACCTCCTGGGTGGATTGCAAACGGCGTGTTGTGTGCCTCCATCATGATTTTATGCTTTAATTCAGGATCGTTAGGAACACAGAGTTGAGAGTTGACTCGAAGTATTCCTTTCTCGTCGATTCTTGCTTCGGAAATGGCACCTTCTTGTACTTTCTTTATCATGTTTATCAGTTCCGGATCGGTAGCTTGAGCAGCTTTAATTTTATCGATTAAAGTTGGTTCTACTCGCACGTGAGCAATCTTCGAGTGGGTCCCTGGTGTCTTTAGCTCTATCTCCATCTTTTGCAAGTCGTACAAAATACACTTTTGTGTTGTCAGCAGTGCACTTGTACTTGCATAAGATTTTCTGCTCAAAGCGTCAGCTACAACGTTCGCCTTTCCCGGGTGATACTGGATTGTGTGGTCATAATCCTTTAACAGCTCAAGCCAACGTCGTTGTCGCATGTTGAGTTCCTTCTGGGTGAAGAAATACTTGAGACTTTTATGATCCGTATAGATATCCACTTTTTCTCCGTACAAGTAGTGTCTCCAGATCTTCAACGCGAAAACGACTGCTGCCAACTCTAGATCATGAGTAGGATAATTTTTCTCATAATCTTTGAGTTGTCGAGAGGCGTAGGCTATAACCTTTCCATGTTGCATAAGGACACAGCCTAGACCTTTGCCAGAAGCATCGCTGTAGATAACAAATTCTCCTGATCCTGATGGTATGGTCAGAACAGGAGCTGAAACCAGTCTCTTCTTGAGTTCTTGGAAACTTTTCTCGCATTCCTCGCTCCATATGAATTTTGTGCTTTTCCGAGTAAGCTGCGTTAATGGAGTGGCGATTCGAGAAAATCCTTCTACGAATCTCCGATAATAACCAGCTAGACCCAGAAAACTTCGGACTTCGGTTACTGTTTTGGGTTGCTCCCAATTTAGTACCGTTTCAATCTTCGCAGGATCGACTGATATTCCTTGACTAGAAATCACATGCCCAAGAAACGCGACCTCCTCAAGCCAGAACTCACATTTCTTCAACTTGGCATATAATTTATTTTCACGGAGCTTTTGTAGTATCAATCTCAGGTGTTGTTCATGATCCTCGCGACTCTTGGAGTATATGAGGATGTCATCAATAAAGACAACCACAAAATGATCCAAATGTTCCTTGAATATCCGGTTCATCATGTCCATGAAAGCTGCAGGAGCATTAGTTAGTCCAAAAGGCATGACTAAGAACTCATAATGCCCATAACGAGTTCTGAAAGCAGTCTTTGGAATGTCCTCAGCTTTAACCTTTAACTGATGATATCCAGAACGGAGATCAATCTTTGAGAAATGTTGAGCGCCTTGCAATTGATCAAACATGTCATCAATCCGAGGTAACGGGTACCTGTTCTTGATGGTGACATGGTTCAATTCTCGGTAGTCAATGCACAATCTCATACTCCCGTCTTTCTTCTTCACGAATAGAACAGGAGCACCCCAAGGTGATGCACTCGGACGAATGAAACCGGTATCCAACAATTCCTGTAGTTGGACTTTTAACTCTTGAAGTTCAATGGGAGCCATTCGGTAGGGAGCTTTGGAAATGGGCTTGGTACCGGGTTCAAGATCAATATAAAAATCAATTTCACGGTTTGGGGGTAAGCCAGGAAGTTCTTCAGGAAAAACGTCAGGAAACTCATTAACAATGGGAATATCATTCAAGTTTGACGTATTTTTGTTCAAATCAGTGACATGAGCTAAAAAGGCTTGACATCCGTTTTTCAATAAACGAATGACTTTATGGCTAGAAATAACAGTTATAGATTTCAATGGTTTAGTTGCTTGAATTTGCATGACAGGTTGATTAGGAATATGAAAACTAATAATCTTATGAAAACAATCAATTTTAGCATGATGGGTAGTCAACCAATCAATTCCTAAAATCACATCAAATTCACGCATCTCCAAAGAAATAAGGTCAACAGATAATGTGAGGTTGTTGATTTGAACTAGGCAAGATTTATAGACAGTAGATGTAATGGTCATTTCTCCTAATGGGGTTTCAACTGATAAGTCAAAGTCCAAGTTTTCAGGAGTTAAGTTTAAACGTTGAGCACATGCAGGTGAGATAAAAGAATGGGTAGAGCCAGTATCTAACAAAGCGTAGACTTCACGAGAATTTATGAATAGCTTACCGGTTATCACCTCGTTCGAGTTTCGTGCCATTTGGGATGTCACAACAAAAGCTCTCCCTTGAACTACAGATTTTCCTTTATCCGCGCTAGCTTTTGGTATCATCATTGCAGCTGGACTTGATTTTGTGGCAGGACAAAACCGCGCAAGATGACCCTCTTTCCCACAACTGTAGCACTTTTTGGACTGTAGTGTACAGTTTGGGCTGATGTGACCTTCCTGACCACACCTATAGCATCTCACTGGTGGTCGATCTTCTCCCCTTGAAACTGGGGTCGGTGCTGGTGCTGGTACTGGTGCTGGTGCTGGTGCCCTTCCATAATTATTATGGAATCTCTTTCTTTTGAAATTGTTCCCACTGGATTCTCCTCTTCTGTTATTTGATGTGGAATTACCACCGAAGTGTTGGTTACCTACTCGATGGTTCTCGTTCCTGTGGTTGTTGTCATTCCTTTCTCTATGTTGCTCATTAACTCTTGGCTGCAACGTTTCATCTGTTTGCTCCACCCTTTGAGCCCTATCCACAACATCTGAATACAAACTAAATTTATGAGAGCTAAGTTGTTGACGAATTTTGAATCTCAAACCTCTTAGGAACATCCGACTCATTCGTGCTTCGTCATCCACAAGATGGGTGGCAAAGCGAGATAACTCGGCAAACTTGGCTTCATATTGGGAGACTGTCATGTTTCCCTGCTCCAGCTTAATGAATTCCACCTCTTTCATATGGCGGATGCTTTCTGGGAAATACTTCTCGTTAAACAGTTCTTCGAATTCTGTCCAAGACATTTCGAGTGCTGAAGGTTGGATACGTTTTACCGCTTCCCACCAATGGTCCGCCTCACCTCGTAACATAAAAGTGGCAAATGGCACCTTCTGATCATCAGCGCATTGTAAGACATCAAGTATTTTTGTCGTCTGCTTCAGCCATGCCTCCGCTTTGAGTGGGTCAGGCTTCCCGTGGAATTCAGGTGGTCCTAATTCTTTAAATTGCTTAACAGTGACCATCCTCAAATTGCCAGCGTTTCTACCGTTATTATTGACTGGATTTCCTCTTCCTTGATTCTGTATGAACTGCATGAAATTCCTAAAGAATCCATCGTTCATCATGTTATCAGGAACATTATTTCCTGAGTTGGCAGGAGGATTGTTTGGGGCCTCTTGATTTTCGGCTACATTCGCTTCAGGCATTCCATAGTTAACCTCTTGATTTCCAGATGCCATACTAAACTGTTGTCACAAAATAAATGTTAGTTCAAATAAACTGACTCATCACTTCATGTTCCTACATTCAAATCGACTCATTAGATAATAAAATCTATTTTAGGTAGGACACACTAGTGACTGATTCTATTCGTCTCTCCCCTCCTAGTTCTACCCCAGATCTCCATTAAAGACCATATCCGTAAGCTCTGATGCCAACTGTGACGCCCCCAAATCTGGGCCCACACAGCCCAAACTTGAGTCGTCAAAATACTACAACAAAATTATTACAACAAAGCACAACGTACAACAATACAGTGTATAATAATACACAACTAAGTCTTCACTATTATTGCCACACTATTTTACAAAACGTGAAGACTATGATAACTATTCCTCGGACCCTCACTCCATTCCCCGGCTAGACCCTGTTATGTTTTCATCTCCTGTTGAAAAACAATGGAACAAAAGAAAGGGTGAGCTCAAATAGCCCAGTAAAGAATATCATGACTAAGATAATGATGAATAAATTATCATTAGTCTTCAACAGTTGAGTTCTTGATAGAATACAATAGACTACAAGGTTTATATCAAAAACTGCAGTTAAATTCTTAAACAACGTTCAGATCAATAATAACAGCGGAATGAGTAATCTATTAGAAGAATAATGCAGACTATAATGTCCACTCGGTTCTCTTTTTAGGAAAAACATCATCAACTTTTATCATCTGAAATATCATTAGTCAAGATAATACAAATTCACAGTTCCTGATCATAATCATGCACATCAACAGTTCATCTTTGTACTACGGGCCAAAGATATTCAATATAGCACCAACGGTCATGATTATACCAGATTCAGCCTTTGGTCATAATCATACCAAACAACAGTTCATCTTTGCACTACGGGCCAAAGAGAACATTCACCACGTGCCATAAAAGACACCGAACAGATGTATCGCCTTTAACCTATTATATCGCCTTTAACCTATCATCTGTTCAACAAATATATCACATCTGTGCCCCCGGCCACAGATATTCACAACAGCTTGATTTTTGGATGATTAGAATGATATAAATGATGAACAGAAGAAATAGGATAACAATAAGTATCGGAAGTTTACTTTGTACAGATTCAAATAATGTCCAAATTGTCAACATGATGTGGAGTGAAATTTAAAAATGATATTCAAGATCCACAGTTCAGAATAACGGTTACAATTCAATAGAAAGGTTCACGTAAATAGGAAGGTTCAGTTGAAATAATGAAGTTCAACTATTATGAAACATATAATATTTTCAGGAATTATAGAAGCAATAGTTCCATAATAAATTTCGATTTAGGAGTATGAAAGAAAATAATATCCCTTACCGTAGCAGGTTTGATTAACAAAAGGTGAAGGAAATTAATACAAAGGGTTATTCACCAACAGGCGGCAATCCGCTCCGTAAGGTTATTCCCACAATTTAATAGAATTTGAGTACAAAGAGTTATTCACCAAACAGGCGGCAATCCGCTCCGTAAGGTTATTCTCAGAGATTAATAATGAATGAATACGAAAGGTTATTCACCAACAGGCGGCAATCCGCTCCGTAAGGTTATTCCCACAATTTAATAGAATTTGAGTACAAAGAGTTATTCACCAAACAGGCGGCAATCCGCTCCGTAAGGTTATTCTCAGAGATTAATAATCAATGAATACGAAAGGTTATTCACCAACAGGCGGCAATCCGCTCCGTAAGGTTATTCCCACAATTTAATACATGGAAATAAAAGGCACGTCTTATGAGTAAGGAAGAAACAATATTATTACCGAGAATCAAATAATGATAATCCCTTACCATAGTATGTTTGAATAATGGAAGATGAAAAAGATGGTATCCCTTACCGTAACACGTGACTGGATATTGATTTAAATGAGGTTGATTAACTTGAACAGTACACGTATACTTATAGATCTTCACAAATACTCAAGATGACTTAAGCACACTTAGAGAGAACTTTCACAAGAAGTATTTAGAGAGAGAAAGAAAGAACAAGTAAGGAAGTTTATGAAAAATCCTTAAGTTAAGGCTTCTATTTATAGCCAAAAATCTCATCATTCATTTAATCTAAACCATTCATTTAAAGATCATCTTTTAATCTACACCATCCATTTCAAATATTATATTATCTTTAATCTACACCATTCATTTCATATCACCTAATAATCACCTAACTTTATATTATAAACAAATCAATTTAATTATTCAACAATAATTCACACTTTAATCTACACCATTCATTTCATATTACCTAATAATCACCTAACTTTATATTATAAACAAATCAATTCAATTATTCAACAATAATTCACACTTTAATCTACACCATTCATTTCATATCACCTAATAATCACCTAACTTTATATTATAAACAAATAACTTTATCAATTCAATTATTATGACTAATTGTTATAAATACAGTATAGTTAGCTCTTAGATATCAAGTCAATAAATTAATGAAATACAACTGTTTAAATAACATCATAATAGAGATAACAATAATGTAAAATAAAGCATACGTTACTGTGTAATGACAATTATTGATTCAATAATGTGAATTACTGTGCATATGTTACTGTGACAATTATTAGGTTCAATAATTTTAAAAACAGTGCAACAACAATTATTGACTCAATGATATAAAATACAGTGTAATGACAATTATTAAATCAATAATGCAAAATACTGTGTAACAACAATTATTGAATTGATAATATAAAATATTATGCAGTGACAATTATCGATGAAATGATGCGTAACAGTTACGGTGTCAATTATCAGACCAATAATATGAGACACTATGCAATACCGTGTGTTACTGTAGAGTACCGTGTGCTACAGAAAATACCATAAACTACCGTATGCTACTATTCTTTTATCACCGGTATTTTAACAGTTCCGTTGACTATTTTTATTTAAAAATGTTACTTCTGTCGTTTTCTATATCCGACAAATATTCCGTTGTGGGGTCCACCAATAATTTGTTATTTCGGCGCCGTCGGACCAAACGAATAATCGTCGGACCAAACGAATATTGTCCGACAAAGCGAATATTGTCCGACAAAATAAAATTTGCACATAACATCCTTAACTTTTAACTTTATCGATTTAACCACTTACTGTTTAAAAAAAATATCTATATGAAGAAAAATTAAATTTTGTATTTCATAAAATTCGGGGTCTTACATCAACTACAATAACATAAAACTTATTTTTACGTGAAAACAAGATACTCATAGTTAGGCTCAAGACTCGCAAGTGGAAAATACTTTTTTTAGCTATAATTTATGGGAATACTTTGAATACCAACGAAAATGTTTATGAAATTTCTTGTAAATTACAGTTCGGAATTGGGAAAAAAGGATATGATTAGTTTAGGATAGAATTTTGTTTTAGTTCATGCAAACGTGGATTGTCTCTTAATTTACTTTAAGCATTTGTTAATGAATTCTTGCCCTAGCGATTAAGACGGAGGCCGTATGACTTTTAGATCTCACGTTTAATTTTTATTTGTGCAAACTTATTTTTTCTTTTATTTTGAAGCGTTATTTTTTTTTATGTGAAGTACATTTCATTTTTTACGTGATGTTTGATTTGATTACTGACATTATAATAATAGTTTGTATTTGATAATGAGATTTGTTGTACTCTCCAAAATGAGGTGTAATTTTTTTTTTTCAAAAAAGAAAAAATGAAAAAACTTAAAGAATCTGTGACTATAGTTTTTCTTTTTTTTTTACCGACGAAAATCTAATTCAATGATACAACATTACGTGATAGAGATTTGCAATACACACCTTGAATAGACTTGGGCGTATTTATGACTAGTCTTAAGTTGTCTTGACTAGCTAGATAAAGGAAATAGTAATGTGCAAGGAGATATTTTGGAAATTTTAGCCAATGAATTTATGGCGCTACTTTTGGTTAAAGAGATGGATTAAATTAATGTAGTACCTAAAATTGGAGAAGAGGCAGTGGAAACTTGTGGTGAAGGAGGAGGAGGATAATGTTAGCCTAGGGAATTCAAAAATCTAAAGCTTCCTTAATTTAGTTGATACTGTACTATATATTTCCCAACTACTATACCTAAATTTGGCAGTTTTGATGATTGAAATAATCAATAGAGGAGGCTATTTATGTGCGTGCAGCTTGAAGTTTACTAGAGTATTTATGAAGAGATTATACAATAGTTTTAGGATAAATTCACCGTAATGTCTCATATCAATGAATTTTTTTTTATTTTAGTGGGCATATAATTATAAGTAGCGGAACATTATTATTATTTTTTTTTAATTAACCTGGAGTACCACTGTACCATGTTAATTTATACCAAAATCATTAAATAATTTTTTATGAAGCTAACCGTTTTTATTTGTTAAGTACTCTCTCCTTTCTATTATATAAGTCGTTTAAGACATGATTAAACATATTAAGAAATATCATTAATACTAATGTTAGGCAATTAATGTTGGTTTGAAATTCCATTACTACTCATACACTCATTAATTACTCTTCATTCTCTCTTTCTTAATTATTTTATCTTTAAGGATAGAATAAGAAATGATTAAATTTGTTTTTCTAGATATATGTAAAACGACTTATATTTTAGAAGAAAAAAAAACTTCTAAAATCTATTATATAAAACAGAGCAGAGAGAGAAAATGTCTCTCAAAACCAACGTCTCAGATCATTTTATGGCTTCAACAAAGAACGGTCGTTATTAACTCACTTTGGGCCCCCCCCCCCCCCTATTTGTATCTGATTTGTTTTGTCCATTGTCGATTTCAAATTTTGAAATTAACCTCTCTCTCCTCTTTACACCAGAGTTAATCGATTGGTTCCCCCGAGTCTCTTCAGTCGGCATGTTCTAATTAGACTATTGGAGCTTCGGATTCAATCGGCATGTTCAGTCGGTACGAACTCACAAATTCATCCCCACCCCCTCCATAAATACATACATACTCACAAATTCATAGTGGGTTGTAGTTCTTCTCTCTCTATTTCTCTTTCTTCAAGTATTTCAGAGGTGGGTTTTTAAATTTTAGTCTCTGTGCAAAAGGGTTTTATTTATAAGAAGGAAAAAGAAGGGATGGCTATGGCGGCTGACGTCAGCTACCTGGTTCGGGATTTACTGGGTGTTGTTCCACCATTGCAAGTTCCTTTTGGATATGAAAAGCGACTCGAAAAGAAAATATCAGAGAATTTTGGGTTTTTATTATAAATGAAGAGAATTCATTTTTGATTAATCAATACCTTGAATGAATTCTTTGGGTTTTTAGAGTATCTCATTATCTTTTTCAGATGATGTAGATTATATGACATTTGCTTTTCACCTTCCTTTTTGTTTGATGATTGTACTCCACGTGCATTATCCTTATCCACTGCTTATATGGTAATAGGTAATATGTTTATACACTGCTTATATAATGTGTTTTGTTGGATCTGAGCCCTGTTTAATGATTTAAGCTTTTGAGACACTAAATTTGATAGCTACAAAAAGAGAAAAATTAGGTTTCTTTTGAGACACTAAATTTGATAGCTGAACTTGGCTTTAAAATATGGATCATGTCGTTGGCGGTAAGTTTAAGCTTGGGAGGAAAATTGGGAGTGAATCATTTGGAGAACTTTATTTGGGTATGTTTAATTTATTTTTTTACTTCTTTCTTTTTCACTGACAGTCCTTTTATATTTATAATTTAGTCAATGTACAAACAAGAGAAGAAGTTGCTTGTAAGCTGGTAAGTATTGATTCAATTGTTGTTAGATGGTGTATGTTCTTTAGATAAATTTAATTATTTGCTTGTGAAGATGATAGTCTTGGTAATTCTAAAAATAAAATAAAATTGTATTATTCCTATTTCTGAAATTTTTGAAAGTTGTTTACCATTTTATTACAGATTTCTATGTTTGCTGTACCTTTGTTTGTCAATTTTTGTTTTCATTCTTCATTTTTTGATTTTTGTGAGGGTTGCAAAAGAAAGGGAGAATGACATATTAAACAACTAGCTTTCTTAGATTCTTAAAATGAAAGGTAACCTTTCTATAACTGCAGCTACACTTAGGTGAAGATGGGTGGGATCCAGGAAGGCAGAGCAGTATGTAAATTAGATAGTGAAAGGAGTAATACATTATCTAATACATTATCTGCTTCCGCCTCCGCCGGTAATAGTCTGTTTGTGCTATTTAGGATTAATACATTATCTAACTAAGCAATTAGGTTTTTGTTCAACATTTTCTATAGCAACCGGATGTACATGTATTAAGAACATTGAAACTAATCCTTTTGACTAATGGTTTTGGTTAGCTGTGAAGGATTCTCTACTGATGGCCTTGCAGTTATTGCTTCCAATTGCAGGTATTTTTGTTTATTTTTATATACCTGTTCTTGAAACAATGAGTTTGTTGAAACAATGAGTTCTGAAGTTATCTGTTCTTGATTTCTTTTGTTGGTGTTTTGCTTAACTCTTTCCTGAGTATTGGTGTGTATAAATTTTCTTTTGCTGTCATAAATAATCTGTTACTGTGCCCATTAAGTTGGCTCATTTGGAATTTAAAATACATATGTAGATTCAATATATAGAGTTTAATGTCTAGGGTTTGCAAGTTATGGTCACACACTCTTAATTATTACCAGTAATATATAACCTGCTTTTGATAGTTCCCTGCCCCCACATAATTTACTAACGAGTGCCACTGCTGCTTTATTATGGGATAAAGAGTGTGTTGGAAAGTTATTTATACATTCAGTTTTCTTAGGGAGCTGGACTTGCAAGAAATTGAAGACACTAATCCAATTAAGAAATTAGCAGTTGTGTTTAGTGATTAAATAAAGGTCGTGGCAAAGTTTATTATTATTATTATTATTATTATTATTATTATTATTATTATCCCATGTTGTGTTTAGTGATTGAGTTTTGGAAATTAGTGATTAAGTTTTGGAAATGAGTTAATTGTAACAAACTTACCTAAATGCACATGTTGTGTTTGATTTAATTCCTCTTAGAGTTGTTTATAAATGCACATGTTATATAACTGAAACTTCAAATATTGGCATATAGTTTTTACTAAGTCATTTTATATGGCACTCTTTCAGGGTCAAAGCAACCTTCAACCTTTTTGTGCACCAAAAGCTGCTGACACTGCTACAATATATTATACAAGCGGTACAACTGGGACTCCAAAGGTAGTAGTTCAATTCTATCAACTTCTTTGCAATCCTACTCATTGTTGTATGTTTAAGACCCCGAATTTTATGAAATACAAAATTTAATTTTTCTTCATATATACTTTTTTTTGAAACAGTAAGTGGTTAAATTAACAAAATTGAAAGTTAAGGATGTTATGTGCAAATTTTATTTTGTCGGACAATATTCGCGTTGTCGGGGAATATTCGTTTGGTCGGGGAATATTCGTGCCGTACGACGGCGCCGAAATAATAAATTATTGGTGGACCCCACAACGGAATATTTGTCGGATATAGAAAACGACAGAAATAACCTTTTTAAATAAAAATAGTCAACGGAACTGTTAAAATACCGGTGATAAAAGAATAGTAGCATACGGTAGTTATTGGTATTTTCTGTAGCACTCGGTACTCTACAGTAACACACGGTATTGCATAGTGTCTCATATTATTGGTCTGATAATTGACACCGTAACTGTTACGCATCATTTCATCGATAATTGTCACTGCATAATATTTTATATTATCAATTCAATAATTGTTGTTACACAGTATTTTGCATTATTGATTTAATAATTGTCATTACACTGTATTTTATATCATTGAGTCAATAATTGTTGTTGCACTGTTTTTAAAATTATTGAACCTAATAATTGTCACAGTAACATATGCACAGTAATTCACATTATTGAATCAATAATTGTCATTACACAGTAACGTATGCTTTATTTTACATTATTGTTATCTCTATTATGATGGTATTTAAACAGTTGTATTTCATTAATTTATTGACTTGATATCTAAGAGCTAACTATACTGTATTTATAACAATTAGTCATAATAATTGAATTGATAAAGTTATTTGTTTATAATATAAAGTTAGGTGATTATTAGGTGATATGAAATGAATGGTGTAGATTAAAGTGTGAATTATTGTTGAATAATTGAATTGATTTGTTTATAATATAAAGTTAGGTGATTATTTGGTGATATGAAATGAATGGTGTAGATTAAAGTGTGAATTATTGTTGAATAATTAAATTGATTTGTTTATAATATAAAGTTAGGTGATTATTAGGTGATATGAAATGAATGGTGTAGATTAAAGATAATATAATATTTGAAATGGATGGTGTAGATTAAAAGATGATCTTTAAATGAATGGTTTAGATTAAATGAATGATAAAATTTTTGGCTATAAATAGAAGCTTTAACTTAAGAATTTTTCATAAACTTCCTTACTTGTTCTTTCTTTCTCTCTCTAAATACTTCTTGTGAAAATTCTCTCTAAGTGTGTTTAAGTCATCTTGAGTATTTGTGAAGATCTATAAGTATACGTGTACTGTTCAAATTAATCAACCTCATTTAAATCAATATCCAGACACGTGTTGAGGTAAGGGATACCTTCTTTTTCATCTTCCATTATTCAAACATACTATGGTAAGGGATTATCATTATTTGATTCTCGATAATAATATTGTTTCTTCCTTACTCATAAGACGTGCCTTTTATTTCCATGTATTAAATTGTGGGAATAACCTTACGGAGCGGATTGCCGCCTGTTGGTGAATAACCTTTCGTATTCATTCATTATTAATCTCTGAGAATAACCTTACGGAGCGGATTGCCGCCTGTTTGGTGAATAACTCTTTGTACTCAAATTCTATTAAATTGTGGGAATAACCTTACGGAGCGGATTGCCGCCTGTTTGGTGAATAACTCTTTGTACTCAAATTCTATTAAATTGTGGGAATAACCTTACGGAGCGGATTGCCGCCTGTTGGTGAATAACCATTTGTATTAATTTCCTTCACCTTTTGTTAATCAAACCTGCTACGGTAAGGGATATTATTTTCTTTCATACTCCTAAATCGAAATTTATTATGGAACTATTGCTTCTATAATTCCTGAAAATATTATATGTTCCATAATAGTTGAACTTCATTATTTCAACTGAACCTTCCTATTTACGTGAACCTTTCTATTGAATTGTAACCGTTATTCTGAACTGTGGATCTTGAATATCATTTTTAAATTTCACTCCACATCATGTTGACAATTTAGACATTATTTGAATCTGTACAAAGTAAACTTCCGATACTTATTGTTATCCTATTTCTTCTGTTCATCATTTATATCATTCTAATCATCCAAAAATCAAGCTGTTGTGAATATCTGTGGCCGGGGGCACAGATGTGATATATTTGTTGAACAGATGATAGGTTAAAGGCGATATAATAGGTTAAAGGCGATACATCTGTTCGGTGTCTTTTATGGCACGTGGTGAATGTTCTCTTTGGCCCGTAGTGCAAAGATGAACTGTTGTTTGGTATGATTATGACCAAAGGCTGAATCTGGTATAATCATGACCGTTGGTGTTATATTGAATGTCTTTGGCCCGTAGTGCAAAGATGAACTGTTGATCTGCATGATTATGATCAGGAACTGTGAATTTGTATTATCTTGACTAATGATATTTCAGATGATAAAAGTTGATGATGTTTTTCCTAAAAAGAGAACCGAGTGGACATTATAGTCTGCATTATTCTTCTAATAGATTACTCATTCCGCTGCTATTATTGATCTGAACGTTGTTTAAGAATTTAACTGCAGTTTTTGATATAAACCTTGTATTCTATTGTATTCTATCAAGAACTCAACTGTTGAAGGCTAATGATAATTTATTCGTCATTATCTTAGTCATGATATTTCTTACTGGGCTATTTGAGCTCACCCTTTCTTTTGTTCCATTGTTTTTCAACAGGAGATGAAAACATAACAGGGTCTAGCCGGGGAATGGAGTGAGGGTCTGAGGAATAGTTATTATAGTCTTCACGTTTTGTAAAATAGTGTGGCAATAATAGTGAAGACTTAGTTGTGTATTATTATACACTGTATTGTAGTACGTTGTGCTTTGTTGTAATAATTTTGTTGTAGTCTTTTGACGACTCAAGTTTGGGCTGTGTGGGCCCAGATTTGGGGGCGTCACAGTTGGCATCAGAGCTTAGGGATATGGTCTTTAATGGAGATCTGGGGTTAGAACTAGGAGGGGAGAGACGAATAGAATCAGTCACTAGTGTGTCCTACCTAAAATAGATTTTATTATCTAATGAGTCGATTTGAATGTAGGAACATGAAGTGATGAGTCAGTTTATTTGAACTAACATTTATTTTGTGACCACAGTTAGGTATGGCATCTGAAAATCAAGAGGTTAACTATGAAATTACCGAAACAAATGTAGCTGCAAAACAAGAGGCGACGAATAATCTTCTTACAAACTCAGAGTTGAATCATTTGCCTAAGGCAAAAATTATGCGTGTTCTATCCAGTAAGGATGAAGGTGAAAGCTCTGCTACAGTCGTTCCAGATCCATTCTTAGAAGCAATTAAAGGAAGTAACGAACTTGCGGAAATTATTGCCTTTAATTTACTCACTAATTGGGAGAGTGATATCACCTGGTTATGCTCTATAACAAAGGATCAGAATATATGGACTTTTCATATTAGTCTTTGGGATTTATGGTGTTCCAGCTATAATTTTCAAGATTATTTAAAAATGATGTTTCTATACTTTTGGGCGTTACAATTTAGAGGAATTCAGGTTAAGTTAGTCACTATCGTGGAAACTGCAGTCTATCGAAAATACTATTTTAATGGAAATCATTGGTACCTTACTACTGATGAAGTTGATGAACCCGAGAAACAGTTTGCTAGAAAATTATTCAGTGGTATTCCCATAATTGAAATACGTGAAGATCCGAATGAAGTATTCGGGATTCGATTTGACGATAACAGTCAAGAAACCGAATGAGGTGATAACCGGTAAGCTATTCATAAATTCTCGTGAAGTCTATGCCATATTAGATACTGGCTCTATCCACTCTTTTATCTCACCTATATGTACTCAACGTTTAAATTTGTCTATTGAAAACTTAAATCTTGTCTTATCAGTTGAAACCTCATTGGGAGAAATACCTATTACATTTACTATCTATAAATCTTGCCTAGTTCAAATCAACAACCTCACATTACCTGTTGACCTTATTTCTTTGGAGATGCGTGAATTTGATGTGATTTTAGGAATTGATTGGTTGACTACCCATCATGCTAAAATTGATTGTTTTCATAAGATTATTAGTTTTCATATTCCTAATCAACCTGTCATGCAAATTCAAGCAACTAAACCATTGAAATCTATAACTGTTATTTCTAGCCATAAAGCCATTCGTTTATTGAAAAACGGATGTCAAGCCTTTTTAGCTCATGTCACTGATTTGAACAAAAATACATCAAACTTGAATGATATTCCCATTGTTAATGAGTTTCCTGACGTTTTTCCTGAAGAACTTCCTGGCTTACCCCCAAACCGTGAAATTGAATTTTATATTGATCTTGAACCCGGTACCAAGCCCATTTCCAAAGCTCCATACCGAATGGCTCCCATTGAACTTCAAGAGTTAAAAAAAAACCAACTACAGGAATTGTTGGATACCGGTTTCATTCGTCCGAGTGCATCACCTTGGGGTGCTCCTGTTCTATTTGTGAAGAAGAAAGACGGGAGTATGAGATTGTGCATTGACTACCGAGAATTGAACCATGTCACCATCAAGAACAGGTACCCGTTACCTCGGATTGATGACATGTTTGATCAATTGCAAGGCGCTCAACATTTCTCAAAGATTGATCTCCATTCTGGATATCATCAGTTAAAGGTTAAAGCTGAGGACATTCCAAAGACTGCTTTCAGAACTCGTTATGGGCATTATGAGTTCTTAGTCATGCCTTTTGGACTAACTAATGCTCCTGCAGCTTTCATGGACATGATGAACCGGATATTCAAGGAACATTTGGATCATTTTGTGGTTGTCTTTATTGATGACATCCTCATATACTCCAAGAGTCGCGAGGATCATGAACAACACCTGAGATTGATACTACAAAAGCTCCGTGAAAACAAATTATATGCCAAGTTGAAGAAATGTGAGTTCTGGCTTGAGGAGGTCGCGTTTCTTGGGCATGTGATTTCTAGTCAAGGAATATCAGTCGATCTTGCGAAGATTGAAACGGTACTAAATTGGGAACAACCCAAAACAGTAACCGAAGTCCGAAGTTTTCTGGGTCTAGCTGGTTATTATCGGAGATTCGTAGAAGGATTTTCTCGAATCGCCACTCCATTAACGCAGCTTACTCGGAAAAGCACAAAATTCATATGGAGCGAGGAATGCGAGAAAAGTTTCCAAGAACTCAAGAAGAGACTGGTTTCAGCTCCTGTTCTGACCATACCATCAGGATCAGGAGAATTTGTTATCTACAGCGATGCTTCTGGCAAAGGTCTAGGCTGTGTCCTTATGCAACATGGAAAGGTTATAGCCTACGCCTCTCGACAACTCAAA
The DNA here is from genome assembly GCA_947179155.2 of Hedera helix. Lineage (NCBI taxonomy): Eukaryota > Viridiplantae > Streptophyta > Magnoliopsida > Apiales > Araliaceae > Hedera > Hedera helix. The sequence goes on along the minus strand of OX359266.1, from coordinate 52,356,985 downwards.
GATTATGAGAAAAATTATCCTACTCATGATCTAGAGTTGGCAGCAGTCGTTTTCGCGTTGAAGATCTGGAGACACTACTTGTACGGAGAAAAAGTGGATATCTATACGGATCATAAAAGTCTCAAGTATTTCTTCACCCAGAAGGAACTCAACATGCGACAACGACGTTGGCTTGAGCTGTTAAAGGATTATGACCATACAATCCAGTATCACCCGGGAAAGGCGAACGTTGTAGCTGACGCTTTGAGCAGAAGATCTTATGCGAGTACAAGTGCACTGCTGACAACACAAAAGTGTATTTTGTACGACTTGCAAAAGATGGAGATAGAGCTAAAGACACCAGGGACCCACTCGAAGATTGCTCACGTGCGAGTAGAACCAACTTTAATCGATAAAATTAAAGCTGCTCAAGCTACCGATCCGGAACTGATAAACATGATAAAGAAAGTACAAGAAGGTGCCATTCTCGAAGCAAGAATCGACGAGAAAGGAATACTTCGAGTCAACTCTCGACTCTGTGTTCCTAACGATCCTGAATTAAAGCATAAAATCATGATGGAGGCACACAACACGCCGTTTGCAATCCACCCAGGAGGTACCAAGATGTATCGAGATCTTCGACATACATTTTGGTGGAACAATATGAAAAGAGAGATTGCGGAGTTTATCTCAAGGTGCCTAACTTGTCAACGTGTCAAGGCAGAGCATCAAGTTCCTAAAGGTCCATTACAATCACTTGAAGTTCCCGAATGGAAGTGGGAACACATCAATATGGACTTCGTGACGGGTCTTCCAAAAGTTTCTCAAGGCTTAGATGCAATTTGGGTGATCGTAGATAGATTGACCAAATCTGCTCATTTCTTGCCTATACGAGAAAACTTTTCACTTGAACGTCTTGCCGGTATGTACATAAATGAGATCGTGAGATTACATGGCATGCCAGTTTCCATAGTTTCTGATCGAGATCCTAGATTCACTTCACGCTTTTGGATCAGTCTACAAAAAGCTATGGGCACTGAACTACGTTTTAGTTCTGCATACCATCCTCAAACGGACGGACAATCGGAAAGGACGATCCAGACCCTCGAAGATCTTTTGAGACTTTGTGTATTAGACTTCAAAGGAAGTTGGGATAAGTACTTGCCGTTGGTGGAATTTTCTTACAACAACAGTTACCAAGCAAGCATAGGCATGGCTCCATTCGAGGCATTGTATGGAAGGAAGTGTCGCTCTCCAATATGTTGGAATGAGGTAGGAGAAGCAAAATTGTTGGGACCCGAGTTGGTACGCTTGACGACCGAAAAGATCCAAATGATCCGACAACGAATACAGACCGCACAAGAACGACAAAAGAGTTATGCTGATCTTCATCGGAGAGACGAAAGTTTCAACGTCGGAGATCATGTATTCTTACGTGTTTCTCCATGGAAAGGGGTTACGAGATTCGGAAAGAGAGGAAAGCTCAACCCTCGATTTATTGGCCCATTTGAAATCCTCGATCGAATAGGAACCGTAGCCTACAAACTAGCCCTACCACCAAGTATGTCTCGCATCCATAACGTTTTTCACATATCTATGTTACGTAAATATGTGAAGGACCCAAACCACGTCATTGAGTTTGAACCAGACGTTATAGCAGAGGATTTAACATACGAAGAGGTACCTGTTAAGATCCTGGATAAGAAGGAGCAGATCCTACGCTCAAAGGTTATACCTCAAGTTAAGGTTTTATGGAGGAACCAAGATACTGAAGAAATGACCTGGGAGCTAGAATCTGAGATGAAATCTAAGTATCCTTACCTCTTCGATATGTCAGGTACGTCAATTTCGGGGACGAAATTTCATAAGGAGGGGAGGTTGTAAGACCCCGAATTTTATGAAATACAAAATTTAATTTTTCTTCATATATATTTTTTTTGAAACAGTAAGTGGTTAAATTAACAAAATTGAAAGTTAAGGATGTTATGTGCAAATTTTATTTTGTCGGACAATATTCGCGTTGTCGGGGAATATTCGTTTGGTCGGGGAATATTCGTGCCGTACGACGGCGCCGAAATAATAAATTATTGGTGGACCCCACAACGGAATATTTGTCGGATATAGAAAACGACAGAAATAACCTTTTTAAATAAAAATAGTCAACGGAACTGTTAAAATACCGGTGATAAAAGAATAGTAGCATACGGTAGTTATTGGTATTTTCTGTAGCACTCGGTACTCTACAGTAACACACGGTATTGCATAGTGTCTCATATTATTGGTCTGATAATTGACACCGTAACTGTTACGCATCATTTCATCGATAATTGTCACTGCATAATATTTTATATTATCAATTCAATAATTGTTGTTACACAGTATTTTGCATTATTGATTTAATAATTGTCATTACACTGTATTTTATATCATTGAGTCAATAATTGTTGTTGCACTGTTTTTAAAATTATTGAACCTAATAATTGTCACAGTAACATATGCACAGTAATTCACATTATTGAATCAATATTGTCATTACACAGTAACATATGCTTTATTTTACATTATTGTTATCTCTATTATGATGGTATTTAAACAGTTGTATTTCATTAATTTATTGACTTGATATCTAAGAGCTAACTATACTGTATTTATAACAATTAGTCATAATAATTGAATTGATAAAGTTATTTGTTTATAATATAAAGTTAGGTGATTATTAGGTGATATGAAATGAATGGTGTAGATTAAAGTGTGAATTATTGTTGAATAATTGAATTGATTTGTTTATAATATAAAGTTAGGTGATTATTAGGTGATATGAAATGAATGGTGTAGATTAAAGTGTGAATTATTGTTGAATAATTAAATTGATTTGTTTATAATATAAAGTTAGGTGATTATTAGGTGATATGAAATGAATGGTGTAGATTAAAGATAATATAATATTTGAAATGGATGGTGTAGATTAAAAGATGATCTTTAAATGAATGGTTTATATTAAATGAATGATAAAATTTTTGGCTATAAATAGAAGCCTTAACTTAAGGATTTTTCATAAACTTCCTTACTTGTTCTTTCTTTCTCTCTCTAAATACTTCTTGTGAAAGTTCTCTCTAAGTGTGCTTAAGTCATCTTGAGTATTTGTGAAGATCTATAAGTATACGTGTACTGTTCAAGTTAATCAACCTCATTTAAATCAATATCCAGACACGTGTTGAGGTAAGGGATACCTTCTTTTTCATCTTCCATTATTCAAACATACTATGGTAAGGGATTATCATTATTTGATTCTCGATAATAATATTGTTTCTTCCTTACTCATAAGACGTGCCTTTTATTTCCATGTATTAAATTGTGGGAATAACCTTACGGAGCGGATTGCCGCCTGTTGGTGAATAACCTTTCGTATTCATTCATTATTAATCTCTGAGAATAACCTTACGGAGCGGATTGCCGCCTGTTTGGTGAATAACTCTTTGTACTCAAATTCTATTAAATTGTGGGAATAACCTTACGGAGCGGATTGCCGTCTGTTGGTGAATAACCCTTTGTATTAATTTCCTTCACCTTTTGTTAATCAAACCTGCTACGGTAAGGGATATTATTTTCTTTCATACTCCAAAATCGAAATTTATTATGGAACTATTGCTTCTATAATTCCTGAAAATATTATATGTTCCATAATAGTTGAACTTCATTATTTCAACTGAACCTTCCTATTTACGTGAACCTTTCTATTGAATTGTAACCGTTATTCTGAACTGTGGATCTTGAATATCATTTTTAAATTTCACTCCACATCATGTTGACAATTTAGACATTATTTGAATCTGTACAAAGTAAACTTCCGATACTTATTGTTATCCTATTTCTTCTGTTCATCATTTATATCATTCTAATCATCCAAAAATCAAGCTGTTGTGAATATCTGTGGCCGGGGGCACAGATGTGATATATTTGTTGAACAGATGATAGGTTAAAGGCGATATAATAGGTTAAAGGCGATACATCTGTTCGGTGTCTTTTATGGCACGTGGTGAATGTTCTCTTTGGCCCGTAGTGCAAAGATGAACTGTTGTTTGGTATGATTATGACCAAAGGCTGAATCTGGTATAATCATGACCGTTGGTGTTATATTGAATGTCTTTGGCCCGTAGTGCAAAGATGAACTGTTGATCTGCATGATTATGATCAGGAACTGTGAATTTGTATTATCTTGACTAATGATATTTCAGATGATAAAAGTTAATGATGTTTTTCCTAAAAAGAGAACTGAGTGGACATTATAGTCTGCATTATTCTTCTAATAGATTACTCATTCCGCTGCTATTATTGATCTGAACGTTGTTTAAGAATTTAACTGCAGTTTTTGATATAAACCTTGTATTCTATTGTATTCTATCAAGAACTCAACTGTTGAAGGCTAATGATAATTTATTCGTCATTATCTTAGTCATGATATTTCTTACTGGGCTATTTGAGCTCACCCTTTCTTTTGTTCCATTGTTTTTCAACAGGAGATGAAAACATAACAGGGTCTAGCCGGGGAATGGAGTGAGGGTCTGAGGAATAGTTATTATAGTCTTCACGTTTTGTAAAATAGTGTGGCAATAATAGTGAAGACTTAGTTGTGTATTATTATACACTGTATTGTAGTACGTTGTGCTTTGTTGTAATAATTTTGTTGTAGTCTTTTGACGACTCAAGTTTGGGCTGTGTGGGCCCAGATTTGGGGGCGTCACAGTATGACTGATTACAAATGAATTCTGATCCAAATCTAATTTTAACAAGGGAATTGTGCTATCCCATGGAAACTTGATCTCAAATGTTGCTGGTGCAACTTTTAGTATGACATTCTACCCTTCAGATATGTGAGTATCATTGCTTTAATGTACCAGAAATTCACTCGCCCCAAGGAAAACGAAAATTAGAGGACAATGGATCTGAATTGGTTTATACGAAAATTATTTTTTTGACAGTTACATATCCTATCTGCCTTTGGCCCACATTTATGAACGATTTAACCAGGTCATGGTAGCATATTTTGGAACTGCAGTTGGATTCTACCAGGGGGTATGAGACTCACCTTTGTCTTGTTTCCTGTTTGACTATTTCCATTTTTGGGGGAATACAACTCAAGTAATATCATACGTACACTTTATGATATGTTCATTTTAAGAGGAAGTATACAGCTAGAAAGTTTAGAAGCTTAATTCTTAGTATGGTCTATATAGCTTAATAGTAAGATGTATTATAAAGGAATTAATTATCTATGTTCCTTAAATGTTGTCCAAAAATTTAAGGCATAATCGTAGATTTATTATAAAAACCCACATATGCATGGAATATAGTGATGCAGTATTGATTAACATTTTCTTTTCTTGAATTATATGCTTTCTGACCGAAGTATAAGATGAAATGGATCTGAGGTTGCATATTAAAATTGAAAATAGCTTCCGTAGGATGTTGTCCTAAAGTAATGGCCCCCATATACACTATTCAATTGTTATATTAGTTATACCGTGCCTTCAGGCACGGGTTATCCCTAGTAACCTATATAATAGAAAGGAGGAAATATTAATTTCGCCTCTTCCTGTATATTTTTGGTCTGTGCCTAAAATTAGCTAGCTATATGTACATATATAACAAAGAAAAGGCTGGTTAGCTGTGACATGTTACGGCCTTTGATTTGGTAAACAACCAATGATCACATGGGGATCAGTATTCCTAAAAACTTTAATCGCGGAAGGCTGGCAGGCTATAACCATTAATTGTTGCATTATTAATTAGTTGTGTAATTTGTAGAACAAATGGCAAGTGCAATTAATTTTCTGTGGTCCAAAAATCACAGAAGAAGAACAAACCGCCTTTGGACTAGCTAGGTGAACTACAAATTCAATGATCAAAAGTAGATGGCTTGTGGTTGCTGCTTCTTGTTTCTTTCTTTTTATTTTTATTTTGTTGTTAATAATACGATTTAGTATTCAATAAAAGAGTGTATTACAATGAAATTAGAGAGTTGTCTTGGACTCGATCTACCGTCATTCTTTTAAGCATGAACTAATTTCAAGCTGCTTACTGAACACACATTTTGTTTTACTATTTTAGACTATTTATAGTAATATTTGTATAAATAAATTTTATTATTGTTCATTGATAATAAATTAGTTTTATAATTTAAATATTAGAAATTTTATCAAGCATGTGTATGATGCATATGTGTCCGTTTGGAAGAGCAATGTGGTGGATTAAAATTATTTTTGGTGTTTATTTTTGTGAGTTTGAATGGAAGTGAAGGGAGGGAAAGTTTAATCATCATTAGAGAATTAAAGACGTTCAAAAAATTTCAGCGTTTGTTATTTTGAGAGTAGAACGAGAATAATGAAAATTTTTAATTGACTAAAATAACTTTTCACCCTATAATTCACTCAAATATTTATATTTTAGGACGGAAATGATTGAAATTTAAAATTTTAATCACACCCTCAACTTAAAAAAAATCACAAATTATGATATTGAAAGGAACTATAACCTTACCAAAAATTCTATTCACTTAGGTTATGTTTGTTTGCAAAAAAAATAATATTTGAGATTTGACTATTTATCTTAATTAAATATTATTTTATAATATTTAATCATTTGATAAGAGATTATTAATCTTTTAATATTGAACTATTAGTCCCATAAAGTCATTTAGGTGCTGTTTGATAAAATTCTGTATTAAGATCTGAATAATTTAGACATCTGAATAATATAGAGCATCTGAATAGAATTGTATCTGAATGAAAAAATGTTGTTTGATAATCAATTTTTTCAGATGTCTGAATAACAGTATTTTACCATTTTAACCCTATGAACAGTTGAACATTATAATAATAATAATAATAATAATAATAATAATAATAATAATTATACTAATAATAATTATAATTAATAATAATAATTATAATAATAATAATAATAATAATAATTATTATAATAATAATAATTATAATATTAATGATAGTGCTAATAATAATACTAATAATAATAATTACTCTAATAAAAATTATGATAATAATAATTATAATAATAATAATAATCATAATTATAATTATTATAATAATAATAATTATTATTATAATATTAATATTAATAAAAATAATAATAATTATAATAATAATAATTATACTAATAATAATTATAATTAATAATAATAATTATAGTAATAATAATATTAATTATAATAATTATAATTATTATTAATAATAATTATTATTACTATAATTATTATTATTATTATTAATTATAATATTAATATTAATAAAAATAATTATTATTATAATAATAATTATACTAATAATACTTATAATTAATAATAATAATTATAGTAATAATAATATTAATTATAATAATAATTATTATTATAAAAATAATAATAATTATATTAAAAATAGTACTACTACTACTACTACTACTACTACTACTAATAATAATAATAATAATAATAATAATAATAATAATAATAATAATGATAATGCTAATAATAATACTAATAATAATAATAATTATTATTATAATATTAATAATAATAAAAATAATAATTATTACAATAATAATTACACTAATAATAATTATAATTAATAATAATAATTATAGTAATAATAATATTAATTATAATAATAATTATATTAAAAATAGTACTAATAATAATAATAATAATAATAATTATTATTATTATTATTATTATAATAAAAATTATGATAATAATAATTATAATAATAATAATCATAATAATAATAATAATAATAATTATTATTATTATTATTATTATTATTATAAAAATAATAATAATAATAATAATATTTATTATTATAATAATAATAATAATATTGAGTGTTGGATATAAAAGGAATTTGTTAATATTGAAGAGGATATTTTTGTCCAAGTTCATTAAGATGCTCCTCTTAATGGTTTAGATTTGATTTTGTATCTCAACCATTTAGAGGCATTCAGATGTAACAAAAAAAAAAAACAAACAACTTTGTTCCTCTTAGCGATTAAGAGGTTGTCCATTAAGAGCCATTAAGACACAAACAAACAGCATCTTAATAGCTTAAAATGAAAGGGACTATTAATCCCAATTTTTTATGGGATTATATAATTTAACATAAATAGCTTTAAGAATGATAAAAAAAAATAGTCCATAAAACTATTTAAAGGACTATTAATCCCCTATTATAAGATAAAATAATTTTAAATAATTTTAAATTAATATATATAATTTAATCTCAAATATATTTTTTATAAATAAACTTAACCCTAGTAAATATATAAGCGTTTTCTCTAATTTATTAAGAAAACTTGAAAGCTCATACCATAACCATACCATACCATACCACACCACACCAATATATTGTCAATTAGTACTACTAAAAGTTTCTTTATTCCACCACCATATTGCGGCTTTGCTAAATGGGCTGTATATTTGTCCAATAAGTTCTTAGATATCAAATGCAACCCTCCGTTCCGGGTTGGGAAGTAACTCTTTTAGACGTGTAGCATTCTCGGCCCAGTAAAGTTGATTTAGCCCAATAAATTTTTAGAATTTGTAAAGGCGTAGGCCCCAAGTAATATGTTTGCTCATCCATCAGCCATTTACCCCATAATTTAGATGAATCGAATATTTATTTCTTCTGGACTAGAAAGGAATATCCATCTGACGATCAAACAAGGGGTTCACGGAAACAGCTATAGCCGCATCGCAGAGAATTATATCCATTTTGCCGATCGGCTCCCATTTTCGTCAGTTCTCATCGGAATTATCTCTGTAAATATCGCTATTTAGTGTAGTACCTGGTAGCATAGAAGTTGATCGAGCATGGTGGGAGGTGGGAAGAAAAGGTTCAACAAATCGAAGGCTGGAAAATCTTCAGCTTTATTCGTTCAAGGCGGCATCTTATCGGACTGGTCGGCCGTCGGTTCTTCTCCTTCCCGAGGTCTTTGACTCTGATTTGTATTGTGTATGTTATGTATTTTGGATTAGGATTTTTTATTTACCTATCTATAGATTTGATGGATTTGCAGATAGGAATTCTAATAGCGGGAAAGGGAATTCTTCGGAGTCAGCGTCAAGATCTGAAAATTCAGGAAATGGAAAAAAAGGAGCCTCTTCTTCTGCTTCGAGACCGGAATCTCAGAAGCCAAGAGGAGGAAGTGCGTTTGGTTACGTTTATCCTACCGCAGATTGTCAGGTATTTGGTTATACTTTCGATTCAGAGGTATCTTTTTTGTTTGTTTGTTTGTTTATGTATATTTAAAAAGTTATGTTGGAATATATATGCATATATTGAAACGCATGCATGTGAGTGCTTTAATAGTTAGTGACACCGGTTATTTTGGGATCCGATAAATCTAAAAGTTTTCAATTTTAACGAAGTTGTAGAATGGAAATAATTTTCATATGCTTCAATATGGAATTTGTGAGATTATAACTGAATTCAAGCATTGTGTTTTGGTGGTTGGGTCCAGGGGCTGAGACTAGGCTTTGAGGCTTTAGGCCGGCCCCAAAATTTTTTTTTCCTACATATTAATTATGTGTATATAAGTTGGAATAGTCTTGGCCAGCCTAGCTCAATTGTTTCCAGCCCAGCCTACTTGAAATTCCTGGCTCCACCCTGGTTGGGTCTAATTGAATTGATAAATCTCTGTCTGTTCCTTTTTCTTTTTGAGTTATAAAAACACATTCAACCTCATAAAAAGGGGATTGTTTATTGATTTGAGTTGCTAAAAAAGGGGGACAATTATGATCTTCGGTTAATCTGGGTGCTTTTCAAAATTTATTGAGGAAGTTTATGCCAGCCTATGATTCTCCACCCCCCCCCCCCCCCCCCCCCTCCAACTTGGTTAGTTGGTTACTTTTTTCCTCCACTATGATTTATGTAATCTATTCACAAACCAATAATTATCACATGGTTGTTTTGTTTTAATTGCTTTGGATTAACCGGAATTTTATGAGCTATTACTTAAAAAATAGAGTGATAAATCGAGGATTATAATGGTTGGATTATGATATCTAGAAGAGTAAAGCACAGATACAGAAATAAACAAAGCTTATATTAATATTGTACTGTAAAACTAATGCTTACTGTAGAGAGTAACGTTAGACACTGCCTAATTGGCTTAATTTCACTTTTGCCTATACTAGTATTATCAGTTTAATTTAATTGCTTTGGATAAAATCAGGATTTGTTAGCTTTTAACTTGAACAGAACGATATCAACTTCAAATCTAAGCTTATTTCTACAAGAATAGAAGGAATTTTATTCATTGGCATTGCTTTTACCGAACTGGATTTGTTGGTTTAGTTCAATTGCTTTTGCTCAATCCAGGATTACTTATTAGTTTTTACTTAAAATATAATGAGATCCAATTTGACTAAGGTTATTTTATAGTGCTTCAAGAATAGTAGGAGTAGCATTCATTGTAATATGGAATACCCGCAGAGTGCAGAATATCCTTACTGAGCGGGATAATTTCGTAGGTTCAGGTTTGGTAGGGACTTTAAGAATCAGATACATTTGATTCAAGTTCATATTTTCTTCTTTTCCTCCTTAGTGAAGATCTTGTTTTTGTCGTGTAGTTGCTAGAATGGAAAGTAGGACTCCGTTTAATTACAAGTCAGCAATTCAAATTGAAACTTTTAACTGATTTACATTAATTTGATAATTGCAGAAAGGTTCACTTGTGAGTGGAGGCAAAGATGGTGATAACAACTTGGATGAGGCCCATCCCATTGTGTTGGTTGATTCAAGAAATACCCAAATTGTAGCTTATTTTGACCAAACACCACCCATGGAACCCCAAAGCGTGAAATACACTTATGAATACAGTGCAGATTTGGGATTGGATGATACCTCTCATAGAGGGTTGGGATTTTCTGATGAAGCCGAAGCGACTCCAAGTGTCACTAACATGCATCTGAAAATGGAAGTGAAAGTGGGTTCTTGTTTGGATTCACCATCCTCTAGGGAGAAATCTGAGGAGGAAATGGAAACTGATGTTACCTTTGACCAGGAGTTTGGTGTGTGTGATGATTTGCTTGAGACACCATCTTTGGAGAAAAATTCGGGTTATTTGTCTATCGGAGGCTTGAAATTATACTCCCAAGATATCTCAGATGGGGAAGGTGACGAGGATGATAAGGAAGATGATGTATCAGATGGTGAGAGTTTGGAGTCTTCTGGATCAGAAGAGTCCTCTGGATCATCTGATAGTGATGGCTCATCTGATAGTGATTCAACTATTGCTGATGAGGTTGCAGAGGATTACTTTGAGGGAATTGGTGGAAGTGAAAAAGTTGTGAATGCTGATCAGTTGGTAGGAAAACTTCGTCATGTCATGGATGATGATGCTATTTCTGATGATAGTTTTAATGAGACTCTGCGGAAATTGGGTGGGATTGAACTTCAAGAGGCATCAAGGGAGTATGGCATGAGGACGCCCCAATCAGGGAGGAAATTTCGTGCAAAGTCTAGTAAATCTGGAACCAGTTCATATGATTGGTCATCTGCTTTGGATGATTTTATGCTTGTAAAGGATTATAGAACTGTTTCTTGGAAAAAGAAACATGCTTCTAGGTTTCCTCAGTCTTGGCCTTCAGAGGCCCAAAAAAGTAAACACTTCAGGAAATTCCCAGGTAAAAATGTGCACTTATATATATAGCTTTATAGGATTTATATGGTTATACACCTTGTGCTCCTAAGGTTTTGAGGTTGAAATCTGGGATGGGCATACTATGTCATTTGCAGGGGCGAAGCCAATAATTTCCCCTCTGGGTGTTGAGGGGGGGGGGGGGGGGCTGAACTTGTTAACAACAGTTTATAAAGTCATCTGTCCCTTCTCATCTGACATTTTTTTTATTACTACGTTTTTATAGAAGTTTTCATACTCTAATTTTAGGATGTTGATAACTTATATTGGGAAAGAATGAACCTTTTAAATCCGGTTGTTGTGAAAATCTTAAGTTTTCTTAATGATTCTTATTTTTTTCCCCGACGGTCTCAAAGTTGGGTGATTGAGGATTAAATCATCGAGTCAACTAGATTCTATCTGTAAGCAAATTGATGTAACTACTGGGGTTACTATACACTGCTGAGGGAGCTATGCCAATTCTCTTTGCTTTGTGTACTTAGTTGCAGAGTCAGGTTCCCTTTTCTGATGTGGGGTGGGCTGAGTTGGGGTGGCGTGGCAGGAGATTGGCAAGGCACCAATGTTTAGTGTTACTGCCTTCCTACTTTCTTTAGGTGAAAATAACAATTTTCAATCTTTTTGCACAAAGTTAGGATTTAGGAAACATTTTTTTTTTTGGGTACGGTAGCTGCCCCCTTCTTTGTTTTTCTGATCCATTTTCTTTTCTATTATAATAATCTGTGTTTATTTCCACTGTTCTCCTTCTCAAACATGATATGGAATGGGGGTTTTCGTTTCACCTAACAAGTGGAATTACCTGTGTTTGTGGTTTAAATACATTTCAATAAGCATGTATATGCTGAGATAACATATTTTTTTGACATTCGACTGATATTAGAAATAATGACTTGAACATAAATTGCAAGCGTTAATCTTCATTTATCTTATTTTCTCTCTTTGCTGGAGAATCCTCTGGTATTTATTACTTTACAATGGCCAATCTCTCTTTCTAGTTTCTACTACCTTCCTGGCTTCTTTCAGTTCTACTGTTTATTTTAGCGTGTCATTTCAGGTGAAAAAAAGAAACATCGTAAAGAAATGATTGCTCTGAAGCGTAGGGAGAGAATGATCCGCCGTGGAGTTGATCTTGAGCAGATAAATTTGGTAAGCTCAAAATTTGGTACTTTATTTTGTTAAATGACCTGATTGTTCTATCAGTTCAAATTTTCAAATAAAATTGTTGTACTTTGTATCAAGTTTGTTTCTTTTGCCACCTAAGTTTATTGGTTGTTTGAGTCGGTGGTATATTGTATATATGTATTTCCAGGGAGGGCTTACCAGTTCTCCCCTAACCATGTAAATCAATTCACTTCACTTTACGCACCCTTTCGGAATAACTAAAAAATGAATACATGATCTAATAACAACGTGTTATATGTGCGTATTAATTATTAAGAAATGAACGCATGATGAAGAATGTCTATATTTTGAAAGTCCAGAGAAGTTGAGAATTGAGATAATGATTGGCATATGTCCCTTAATTTGCTGATAAAAGTTGATACAGTCTCAAAATAGACGAGTCATATGATCCTTTTTCAAAATGTTTATTTGAATGAACCAACCTTGACTCCTAGTTAACTAAACGAGTTTTCAGATACACATCTTGAATAGCTTAGATATCAATGCTCAAATTTTCCAAACAACAAATTATCATTAGAACTTAGTTTCTTACAAAAACATCTAAAAAGTATAGGGATAAAGCATTTAATGTTACTTTGCTTTGTGAAATTCAACATGATAATTATAAATTTTTTTGGGTTTGAACTGTAGAAATTACAGCAGTTGGTTTCGGATGGAGTGGATACTTTATCATTCCAGTCTATGCATTCCCGGGATTGTTCCCAGGTATGGAATCAGCTTATCTAACTATTGAGCTTGTCATATAGCCTTGCTCTTTTAGAGGTTAATATATGCATTGTTTCTTTTTAGACTCATAACAGAAATGATGAGCTGATCATCAATTCATTGCTGTTTCAATATATATATACAGGTTATTGGGTTTCGCATAATAACTTGAAGAAATTTGGTTATTAACAAAAATTCCATGTGCCACTGCCTTAGTCCTATCAATTAAATAGCCATGTCCTTTATGGAACAAATGTCAGTGGAAGTGTTACATGGAGAATTTTCTCCTTAGTGGCTTAATGGCTCTGTAGTGGGATCAACTTATACTCAGTTTAATAACTTAAAATTGCTATTTTATCTTGTCAATGCTATTTACTTTTCTAGTTTTGTGTTTCATATCTTCACCATTATGATATAATCTTTTCCATTTTGAATAGAAGTATTTTTGCATTTGATTCAACCTGAGTTTTGAGTGCACTTTTTTTCTCGTATTTGCACCTGTACCTGCCCCCTGTTTTAACTTTGATTTGACCTGAAAAGCATCTCCATTTACACTTGGCAAAAGCTTGTTCCTTTATTTATATACGCGTAAAGAAGTCCAACTATGCGTTTAGACTTGTATCATATATTTTAGATTCTTTCTTATCCCAACACAAGTTATCTATTCTAGATTCATTTTTTGACTATCTGGTTTACAATAAATTTAGGTGAGGAGATTGGCAGCAATTTATGGCTTGCAGAGTGGATGTCAAGGTTCTGGCAAGAAAAGGTAAATCATACCGTGTGTTTCCGAGTGTTAAGAGCTCACCTCTAGAAATACATATAAAGGATAAAGAAATAAGTGAATAAATATGTCGAATAGGTCACAATGTGGCATCCATGAGTTTTCACCAAGAGAGCTGAAGGGTTCTGTTGGGTAATCCTGCCATTGTTTTTTTCTGGTAATTAGTCAAGTGTCATAATAGCTGAAAGGAGATGTACAATAGAGTTTGTGTTATGTCTACCAGGTGGTAAAAATCCATCAACGAATGGACACAAGCTGAAGATATATCTTTTACAATATGAGAGCCAAGGTAAAACTATGAAATAATCAAATAACTTTCAAAGATAGACAAATCCTCACATTCCAAGGGCAATAGATATCACCATTTCACTAGAACAGCTAGCAAATAATAACCTACAGACTGGGGAATAATGCCGAAGCTACAGGTCAAAAAAGATTGACAAATCCTCACATTCCAAGGGCAATAGGTATCACCATTTCACTAGAATGGCTAGCAAATAATAACCTACATACTGGGGACTAATGTGTTTGGTGGATTCAACTGCATGCTGATTGCAGCATAGATCTTAGTCATATTAGCAGTTGCTTTCAAAGACTCAAAGTCTAATCATAATCTTACTCTTGGTGCTGAGGCATATATGCATTGCTCTAAGCAAGTAGAAACCACCACCTTTGTTTTCCTCTGACCCTCCGACTGAAGAATCTCTCAGAGGCCTTGCTGTCATGTTTCACTGAAGTTTTTATTAATTTTATTAGACGTTTATTGCTATGGGAATTTTTTGACCAGAACTTGCCCTTGTTGCATGTCAAATAAATGGTTGTATTTTTACCTTCAGCCTATCCTTTTTTTGTATTAGGCAGTCGATGCGTCTATTTCACAAAATTGGTTTATCTTTTAAACGTGTTCCGCCTATTATCTTTCTGTAGTTAGCAAGTGAAGATTAGAGAAGATAAAATACGTATACCAAGGAATGTGCTCTTAAACCAAAATAGTAGTATATTAATGCGAATATTTGTTGCCCTAAGTTAATCTCAAATGGTACTTAAGTCAAGTGGTAACATGGCCTTGTCGATGAGGAAGACAATTTACATAGTATTGCTGTGTTTGTTTTCAGATTTGTGACAGTGATACGAACCCAACGCACGTGCATGCCATCTTCAAATGATAGAGTTCGCATTGAGAAGGTAACTACGTCTAGTTTCATTTTGGGTTTACTTATTTTTTTTAATATCTGTGTATATACGCTCATTGTATGTCATCACACTAAACTATGTTGGTGGGTTGTTTCCAATGTTCAGCTGATAGGAACTGGTGACGAAGATACTGGTTTTACAGTTAATGATATAGAATCAGTGAAGGGAGGTAGAAAAACAGCTAACAAGGCTTTGAAAGGAAGTGGTCCAAAATCTGCCCTGAACAAGTTGTTCAAGAACTCAGCTTATCATCACAGTGTGAAAGAAGCAAACAGAAAGAAAAAGAGTGGGGATAGGATTGCGTATGCTGCACAGCCCATGTCCTTTGTCTCAAGTGGTATTATGCATCCTGAAACAGATATCAGGAACCTCAACATGATGGAGACAGATAACAGTAGCCATGACAAGAGAGGTGTAGCCAGCTCCTCAAACTATGGTGCCTTTGAGTTGCACACTACGGGGTTTGGGTCAAAAATGATGGCTAAGATGGGATATGTAGAGGGGGGAGGTCTGGGAAAGGATGGTCAAGGCAGGGCAGATCCCATCGAAGTGATCCAGCGGCCTAAATCACTTGGACTAGGAGCAAATGTTCCTGAAACTAATATTATAGAGCCCATCAAAGTGAGCCATCGTCCCAAGAAATCTCCCGGCGTAGGCACAAAGGGTGCTGAAACAAGGAATAAATTGGCCAAAAATGAATCCCAACAATTTGCAGCTTTTGAGAAGCATACCAAAGGATTTGGGTCCAAAATAATGGCTAAAATGGGTTTCGTTGAAGGCACAGGTCTGGGAAGAGATTCTCAAGGCATAGTCAATCCTTTAGTTGCAGCCAGGCTGCCAAAATCTCGAGGATTGGGTGTCAAAGGTTAGATATTATGTCATGAATCACTTATTTATAGCAGCAATGCTTTTTCCTCTCCGCAGTTTCTTATGCCTTTAGTTTAGTTATTTATATTGACATCTTTATTAGTCAGGCTTCCTTAAGATAATCCTCTGAAGAATTAATTGTCATGTTTTGTTTTTCTTTTGATTTCCAATCATCGTCTTAGAAAGGGAACCCAATAAGGACTCTACCTATTCTAAAAAATTTACATGGACTGTGATTAAATTTATTACCTTTATTTTTTGGTTTTTCTTTTTTAAATGAAAGCTATTTCATCTTGGGAAAGAAATATGGGCTCTTAATTTTGAACCCATTTTGTTTTTTTTAACTAATTTTGAATCCAGTTTGTTTGTTTTAGCAAATTTTGAACTACCAATTCGTGTTTTCTTTTTATTCTTCCGGTTTTTTTTTTTGTGGTTGCTGAACATGGCCTGCAAATGAATGGGTGAAAGGGAGTTCAACTTGCAAGAAGGCGTAGACCTAGGAAAAATGTTTATTAGAACTCCACATGCCGTCCATGTTAAGACTATTTTTTTTCTTTCCTTTTTTCAGACATTTTCCGAACTTCTAATAAAACATAGTAGTGGTGCCATTAGTATTCACTCAACCTGAACAAAGTCGTAGGAATTTCAAGTTATTTTATAAAATAAAAATAAAATGCAAAAATATACTTTTGGGTTATGCTTGTTTGTAAAAAAAAATATATTTGGGATTTGATTATTTGTCTTAATTTAATATTATTTTTGTATTATTTAATCTTTTGATAAGGGATTATTAGTCTCTTAATGTTAGACTATTAGTCTTATAAATTTTTTTAATGGTTTGAAATGAGGAGAAATATTAACTTTACATTTATCATGGAATTATATAATTCTTAATAAATAGTCTTAAGAATGATAAAAAAATAATTCATAAGATTATTTAAAGAACTATTAATTCTCTATCATGAGATAAAATAATTTGAATTCATGTTAAATTAATACAAATAGTTTAATTATAAGCATGTTTTTTTATAAATAAACATAGTCTTAGTGTTTTCATTTGACGAATACTGCATAATGCATATTTAATAATGAAAAGTTGAGGTAGAAAAAAATTATGAAATAATCTCATGATTGAAAATTTTCAATATGCATAAAAAGAATTAAAATCTCATTTCAGGACAATGTAATGCTTCGCTCCATCCATTTTGAAATATAGGATTAGTTTGACTTTTAAAAGTTAATTTTAAATATTTTTTATTATTTTTAAAAATTAAATGAATAACATTAATTTTGTATTTTAGACATGTTCAACTTGATTTTCTTAATTTTTTTCTAAATATTGTTTTTTTACTTCGCAACTGAGGGTGGATTATATTAATTAGATCTAAGCAGCTATAGACCCCGTAGCAAGGTTGACTGACTGACTCCTCGCTTGTGTATATATTAGGTGAACAACATTATAAGCAAAGGAAAAATTATTTCATATTTTTGGAGAATGATAAATAGTATATTATTCTCTTTATATATATGTGAGATTTTTTGTAATGGAGTTCATAAAAAACTCATATGCATGTAAGAGGAGAAATAAATTATTCACCATCTTTCAAAAATATAAAATAATTTCTCTAAAAAAAAGGACACCACAGGCAAAGGGTGAACGTTCAATATAAATATAAAGAAGTTTGCATGTTGTTAAAAAGATAAGATATTTCATTTATATATATCTGTCGTTTGAGGTTATTTTCTCGTGGTAGCTTTTCTAAGCTTTATTTTCAGCAAGAAAGAATAAATATTTTTATTGATCAAGTAAAAGAAAAACTCTAAGAAAACAAATATTTTGGCTAACAAAGGAACAAGTGTGTGTATATATATATATATGTACTTACATTATTAGTTGTTTTACTAAAGAGCGAAATGTAAACAATGATACCTACCTACCTAATATGCGATCCAAGTGGGCTATATATGCTATCACAAGACAGTAAGATATTATTTCTAGAGTTTATTCGACTTGCTAACTTTTCTTTTTATTTGTTTGTTTACTTATTTTTAATATAGAGATTTATTTAGAACGTACTTAAATATTATTTATATTAATTTAACATTAAATTAGAAAATATATCAAGAAAGATGCATTTAATGTTCTTAAAAAATACTAAGGCCTTTTACTTTTAAATGAACGGGTATAGTCTTGCTTATTCATAAATGGTAAATATCTCACGGATTTTATAGGGCATATTGAAAAGAAGTAAAGAAGTGTTATTATATATCATAATAAATTTGTGTCTATATTAAATAACGACATGTGTGATTAAATAAAAAAAGAATTTATATATTATTATTTTATCTTATCCCTATAAATTTATATTAATCGCAATTTAAATTCGTCGTAAATTAATTGATATACAAATCATTTCTCTATTAAAAATTTAGTCTTTAATTTTGAAAAAAAAAAGTCATTCATTTTAAAGAACCGTTTTTTCTTTCCAAGGAAAAGATTAGAATTTTTTTTAAATAAAAAATAAAAAGAAGAAGAAAGATTAGAAATTATGTAAAATAATGTTTTACTTTGAAATTAAAGAAATAGAATTATCCATCCACGCACGAAAAACAGAAATAAGCATCGCGCGATAGTGAATTACGAATCATGAATGGATTGCGAGGGGTTTGGCCCTTGGGGGACGTAGGGTCATGATGACTTTTAAGATGGTCACCGTTCGCTCCCCAAATATATCATTCTCTTCCCCGCAACTATTATTGCTGCTGCAGGAATCCCATCAAGGAGTGACTGCTCAATTCTATGCGACACTGAAGGACTGAAAGGTCGGTTAGATATGTACTCTGTTTCTTTTATTTATTACTTCAAATCCTTGCAATTCATCTTCATTTTCCCTCTATATTGTTTACATATTGCTTAGCATGTACAATCTGATCTAAATTCATAAACTCTATAAAAGTTTTCTTAGTTCCTCTGAAAGATCTCTAAAAAGCCGTATTTAAACGGTACTGATATATTTTCCCCATGTCGGGTGTTTCAGATTCGACTACAATTCACCAAAAACTACTTAAAAATGGACTTCTTTGATAAATGTAAGATCTGGGTATTGTTTATCTACTAAAAAAGAGGGTTTTTACTTGAGGTGGACAGGATATCCGATTGGGGTCAAGGTTCAAGATAAGTACTATGTTTTTAATCATTTGAAATTTACTGTTCTTGTACACAAGCATTCTTAACAATAGCAACAGCAAAAATGCGATTCTCATTAATCTCGTGCGTGAATACAATGAGATGTATTTATACAATACACGTGTGTAACTAACTATCAAGCAACTGACAACTTATAGTTGTTTACATTACAGCTGGCTATTAATACTAATTACAACTTAGGACCAAATATCTAACTAACTACTAAACTAATATATCATGCTGATATAATGCAGAATGCTTGAGACATTGCTTCATCTTTTCAGTAATACATGAACTACTTGCATTAAATCTGCTGCTGTCCTGTTGCACCAATGCTGCAATTGTTTCAGTTGTTGGTTTATCAGAAAACTTGTATTCCTCCTTATGTTCCACTGCTGCAGTTGCGTCTGAAATCTGATGTAGCTTATGAAGCATGAGGAGACCAATGTGGTTAATGTGATGGGTACTGGGGATGCTGCTGAGATGATCCCTACAGTTGGGAACTCAGGGCCAGGGATTCTGGGATACATGGTTGTTGGGTTTGAGGTGACCCCTTGCAGTTTCCAGCACAATGCTGTGTCAATGAAGAACTTGAAGTCGTATGATAAATACCCGTCTGGAATCAAATGTGATCCTATCACTGTGGCAATTGCTATTAATGAAATTGAGCCTCTGGCTTTTAGTTATGAGGTCTCCTTTGCAGAGAGTGATATTAAATGGCCGTCAAGATGTGATGCTTATTTGAAGAAGGAAGGAGCAAAAGTCCACTGGTTTTCTATTCTCAACTCTCTTATGGTGATAACCTTTTTGGCTGGAATTGTCCTTGTGATCTTCTTAAGGACTGTTAGGAGGGACCTGACTCGTTATGAATAGCTTGACAAGGAGGCTCAAGCCCAGATGAATGAGGAATTGTCAGGCTGGAAACTTGTTGTGGGTGATGTGTTCCGTGCTCCAAGCAATCCATCACTGTTATGTGTTATGGTTGGAGATGGAGTTCAGATTCTCGGAATGGCAGTCGTAACAATTTTGTTTGCAGCCTTAGGATTTATGTCCCGGCATCCCGTGGAACACTGGTCACAGGTATGCTATTTTTCTACATGTTTCTTGGGATTGCAGCTGGTTATGTTGCTGTCCGCATGTGGAGGACAATCTTCTGTGGAAACCACAAAGGATGGGTTCCTGTCTCTTGGAGCGTTGCTTGTTTCTTCCCTGGTATAGCCTTTTTAATTTTAACCACTCTGAATTTCCTACTGTGGGGTAGTCAGAGCACAGGAGCCATTCCCTTTTCGCTGTTTGTAGTTCTCATTTTACTCTGGTTCTGCATTTCTGAACCCCTTACCCTTGTTGGTGGTTACCTTGGGGCGAAGGCACCTCATATTGAATACCCAGTTCGAACCAACCTGATACCCCGAGAAATCCCCGCTCAAAAATATCCATCATGGCTTTTAGTTCTTGGGGCAGGCACCCTCCCATTTGGTACTCTTTTTATTGAGCTTTTCTTCATCAGGTCCAGTATCTGGATGGGTAGAGTATATTATGTTTTTGGATTCCTTTTTGTAATCCTGCTTGTGGTGGTATGTGCTGAAGTATCTCTGGTTCTGACCTACATGCATCTTTGTGTGGAGGACTGGAAATGGTGGTGGAAGTCATTCTTTGCTTCTGGTTCTGTTGCTATCTATATCTTCTTGTACTCCATCAACTATCTTGTATTCGACCTTAAGAGTCTGAGTGGACCTGTCTCAACAACTCTTTACTCGGGGTATTCTCTCTTCATGGTTATAGCAATCATGCTTGCAACCGGCACAGTTGGGTTCCTTTCGTCATTCTGGTTTGTGCATTATTTGTTTTCCTCGGTGAAGCTTGACTGAAGAACTTACTTATACTAAACGGTTAAGGCAGCAGTGGTCAAGCAGAGAAGTAAACACGACCTTGAAAGTTTATGTTATATGTTAGTGTGTTACTTGTCTTAAGAGTTTTTGTGGACCTTGAAAATTATTTGCAAAATAACACACAAATTTCTTAAGATATATTTGTGTCATTTTATCCTTAATATTTTTAAAAAATTTGTTGAATGTTATAAAAGTTCCAAGTTTTCTTGATTTTGGTAAGCAGAATTCTATTACATAAAACACGAAAGGTAATTTATTTTATAACCACTGAATAAAGACTCTTGTTCTACAACAAGAGTTTATTTATAAATTTTTAATAATTTATGATATATTTGTACTCCATATATACTCGTAAATTTGTAGAGTACTCACTTGGGCAGTATAAGTAATAATATTGTGTCATTATATATTACCATAAAAAATAGGGCATTTTTTTTTAAAGCTAAAAAATTAGCAAATACTGATACACTTTAATTGGAGTGGAAGAATATCATGCATGCTTCGAAATTCTTTTTAATTAAAAATCTCATTTAAGTGAGAAATATATAAAAGTAAAACATTCAATATTGGAGAGCGCTAGACCAACACATGTTTGAGCATTAGGTGTGTCTAACCAATAAGTGGAGAAAGAAAACTATTTTTAGGCCATTTATTTTTATTCTTAAGACCATTACACTGGTAGTTTAAAAATGTACTTGAAACAGTACATTCTATTAGGCCGGCGGTGCGAGAGGAGGAGGTGGATCTGATATTCCGTGAGAGTGTCCGGATGGAGGTACAGGAAAATCTTTAGGTAACTGATGAAATGATCTTGGTGGGTCCGGGGTTAATCCTCTAGAGGGTCCGTCCGGAGGTACAGGTACACCTTTAGGCAACATTTGAAATGATCTCCCTGAAAACTTGGAAAATGGAGGCCGGGGTGGATCGTGATTGGGGCCAGACGGGGGTACAGGACCTCTAGGCAAAATATGAAATGATCGACGTGGAGGTGGAGGAGGCGGGAGCTGATCTTTATTGGGGCCCGATGGAGGTACAGGACCCTTGGGCAAAATATGAAATGATCCAAGTGGAGGTGGAGGCGGATCTTTATTCGGGCCAGACGGAGGTACAGGACCTCTAGGCAAAATATGAAATGATCCAGGTGGTACGGTGGTTAGCGGCTCAATTCTTCTGGATTCTACACCACCACCATTACCGGCGATTGCCGCCAGCAGAACAAGTATGAGGCCGAAAATAGTCATTAAAAATCCTCTCATTTGACTTTCTGACAATTTGATTGATTTTTCTTACTGTTGGTTCATTGGCTTGATCATTAGGAGTAATATATATAGGACCATCTTCTGATATACTAGTAGAAGGCCGGTAGTACTAATTATTGTGAGAATCATTCATTTATTCAATGCAGTTTCTGAAGCGATACATTTTAAGTAGTATATTGATTCTTGAAAATCATTTGTTTGACCAATGAACAAAATTAGTTTGACTTATCTCTATTTAGTCAGATAATAGTATATAGATAAAATGCTGACCTCTCTTAATTTGTCTAATATGCCACTTTCATTGGCCTCTTCTTCTACAACATTTATGAACTTATCATTTTTTGTCTGGAAACAAATAAATGCACACTTTGACCACCTTATATTAGTCAAAATTAATTTAGGAATTTGTTTTAAAACTTTTTAAAGTTTATCCATATTTTCTGTAGAAAATAATTAAATTTATGAGGTTGCGATGTTTGAAAAAAGAGTAATTAATGCTGTGATGACAAAAGAATAAATACAATATAATGGTTAGTATTAAATTGTAATCATGTTAGACCCAATAGTTATAACTAATAAGTATATATATATTATTTTATATTTAATTTTTGTTACTAAACTTTATCCACGTTTAAAGAAAAATCTTGACCACATCCTCAAAGATTAAATTCCACGTTCCATCATAATTTTTTTTCCCCATCCTATTTGTTTTGTCTTTGCAGAAAATGAAGGGTCTCGATCTCTCCGGGGTCTCCGCACAGAACACGCATAGCTAGAGGCCCCACTCTTTTGGTCATTTGGTGTTTGTGAATTTGTTACCAACAACCCACCCAACTCTTCTTTTGATCTCTATTGCACAGCTCCTCATTGAGCGCATTAGATTTAATGGGCTGTGGAGATAACACCCAATATAATAATGGGTCCTTTATATAAAGTATACAATTTTTAGAAAATAATTACAAAAATAGTGCACTAACAAAAATGTGCACTAACAAAAATAATTACAAAAAAAATGCAAATGAGAGAGAAAGAAAAAACAGAGGAGAGGGAAAAGAGGACACCTGTCCCTCCCTCCCTCCCGCCTCCTCCCTCCCCCCCCGCTCCCGCCTCCGCCTGCCTCCTCCCCTCCTCCGTCCCCCATCCCCCTCCTTCCCCCCTCCCCGCCTGCCTCCGTCCCCCCTCCAGCCTGCCTCCTCCTTCCCCCTCCCTGCCTCCCTCCCTCCTCCGTCCCGCCTGCCTCTTCCTCCCTCCCCCTTCCCCGCCTACCTCTTCCCTCCTCCGTCCCCCCTCCCCACCGCCCTCCTCCGTCCCCGCCTCCCTCCCCCCGTCTCCTCCCTCCTCCATACCCCTTCACCGCCTGCCTCACCCCTCCCTTCCTCCCTCCCCCCGCCTGGTCCATACAAAGGTAACCAACCCTGTAATACAAAGGTAATCAAACCTTAATAAAGAAGGTAACAAACCTTTAATACAAAGGTAACCAAACTTTAATACAAGGTAACCAATCCTTAGTACATAGGTAACCAATCTTTAATACACAGGTAACCAAACCCCTAATACAAAAGGTATTCAACCTTAAAACAAAGGAAACCAACCTTTAATACAAAGGTAACCAAACCTTAATACAATTGTAACCAATAACCAAACTTTAATATAAAGGTAATCAACCCTTAATACAAAAAGGTAACCAAACCTTAATACATATGTAACCAACCTTTAATACAACGATAACCAAAAAGTAGGCGAAGGAGGCGGGGGTGACCACCACGATCAGATCTGGAGCCACCACGAGGAGAGGAGGAGGGGCAGAGTCAGGAGGATGAGGGGCGGGGATGGGGGGAGGAGGTGCGGGGGTGGGGAGAGGAAGGGGAGGAGGGACGGGGACGGGGACGGGGGACGGGGACCGGGGGGGTGACGGAGGAGCTGGGGTGGGGGTGGTGGTCGGGGGGAGGAGGGGTGAGGGCGGGAGGAGGCGGGGGAGAAGGGAGGAGGAGGTGCGAGCGTGGGGACGGGGGGAGGCGGGCGGATGGGGTGGGGGTTGGGCGGAGGAGTGGCGGGCGCGGGGAGGAGGAGTGGCGTCACTAACTATGGAGAAGAAAGAAGATGGAGGAGATAAAATGAAGGAGAGAGAAATGAATAAAAATTATCTAATTTGAATTTTAAAATTTGAAACCAACTAACTACCCATTAAATCACTTACCTAAATTAAAGGAATAAAAATGCACTAATTTATAAATTAAATATTGAAGATGTACTAATTTTGTAAATATTTTATGTATGTATTTTTATTGTAATATTTTAAAAAAATGTATTGGTAAATATAAATCTCCCTATAATTTAACACTTACATTTAGCATCGATCATAATTCACCCCTAACTAAGGGCCCTAGCGTTCAGCCTAAAACTGGGGCAAGTTAATAAAGTTGGGCCGCTACTACCGAGATTAAGCCAGCCTTGGCAACTTTGAGCAGACAAAACTTACAGATCCAAACGCAGAATTAACAAACCCACAAATGATTAATGCGAATGTCCTGAATACCATAATTTCTCTCATTGGGCATAACAATACCCACCAAACATGGGGCCCTAAACAGACTGAAGATTTAAAAAAAAAAAAACTTTATTTGTTATTATATAGTACTAGCTAACATGATAACTATGAGGACCATTTATTATTAGACAATGCTAAAAATCCTAAAATTATTTTTAAAAATTAGTAACATAGAAAAAAGAAGAAAAATAAATAATGGCCAATTTATCAGACACGACAAAGTTAATAATCACACAAATCTATTAAGATTTTTCTTGCCAAAACCATATATCATCCGTCCCATTTTAACCGTCCAAATCCACTTTGGCACATAGTGATTAAATAGGAGAAACTTGAAAATTAGAAAATACTCTATGGTGTTTTGTAATTTATAGTGCAAACAAAGAAATTAATAAATATTCCCCAATCCAATCACACCACGTATCCTCTTTTACTTTATTTAGATATTTTAAGTTTAATCATATTCTAACAGAAAATTGATATTTTCATAAGTTAATTTAATATTTTTATATAATTAAATGGGATCCACTTTAAAATTATATTATTATCTCATACATTTATTCTTAAAATTTATTTATTGAGAGTTTAGTTTAAGACTGATGACTTGCAGTTACTTGAGTTGTGACTGCAGTCCTACTACATATTTAAATTATAAATACTTTTACATAAAAGTCTTAAAATAGCAAAAATATAACACCAACACATAATTAGTCTACCACCGAGCCTGTAAACTACATCTGACCTGACCACATTATTATCTAACGGAATTAAAACATAATTAAGTAATACGGTATTTATATATATAGTTTCCCAAACAACTTTCCGAGGAATATATAATGGTGCTAACTAATTGTCGAACAATTTATTGAGATGGGAAGGACAAAGTGCAAGGCAAGTGTTCTGGCAAATTGTTGGAGAAATTAATTTTAGAATTGAGCAGCAAAATTTTAGTCAAAATACTCGAGTAAATTTTGCCTAAAGAACAGCCGGAGGTGTTTTCTATCAAATGATCGAAATTAATAATGTCCATTGTCTCAGTCCATACCAAGTGACCAAACACTTTGAGATTAAGCTATTCGTGCTTGAAAAACGACCCGGTCGCTCGACATTTTTGCAAACATCCACCCTTCTATTCAAAGAATTGAAGCACATTGTATGATTAAAAACTGCTGCTGCATTTCACAAACGTTGATACGTAGAAATTTAACCTCCACACTATTTAATTCATGCAACAATTTCTCCTTCTTTCTTAATTTCCGAGACATTCGAGCAAACCTTAGGGGTGGAAGATGCCACTGTAAGTGTCAACAATTGTGCATTTTTCACCTTGGATACACTGGCCAGCAGGGCTAATGGCGTCACGTCTCCGAAGACTGTTAACTTCTTTGCTTTGAAGTCTATGTCGAATGATGTCACCCCTAAAAATCAAATGAGAAAAATTAATTGTACCAGTAATCAATAACAAAAAATAAAATTAATTCCTTAATTTTTAGTAGTAAAAACTAAAAATATAAACTTTCTCCCAGCTTTTCCATTTTTGTATTTCTGACAATTTTGTATAAACTTTTCACAATATTTGTAAGATAAAGATGAGATTATAAGAGTCAAATGCGTGTATGCCTTCCATCTTGGAGAGATGTTTCTTCATTTTTCTCTCACATCCTTTGCAATGAAGGGACACACTTAAAACAATGACCTGCAAGCAAATTAAACCCCATTAATATCCATACTCACTGGAAAACTAGAAAAATTAAACGTAATTACCTTGACAACTATATATTAATTTCTCATTAAATTAAACGTACCATTCCGGAAAACTAGTAAAATAAAAGTTCTGACCCCCATTCAGGGAGTTGACATAATTACCTTGCTAGTACCGCGATAATTAAAATACAAATCTAACAATATCAAGCTAAATTTTTATGCTTCATTGTTAATTCAGTTTGGTCTGAAAAATTATATCATATACTTGTCGCTAGGAGGAAGATTGCCTAGCTAGATATACATACTCGTTGGTACTGCCACAAAAAAGTAAGGAAAACTTGTAGCCAACAGTTTGGCGAACGAATGTTAATTTTCGTTGCAATCTTCGTGCGCGCGCGCGTATATATATAGATAGAGAGAGAGAGAGAGAGAGAGAGAGAGAGAGAGAGAGAGAGAGAGAGAGAGAGAGAGAGAGAGAGAGAGAGAGAGAGAGAGAGAGAGAGAGAGAGAGAGAGAGAGAGAGAGAGAAATCTAATACAAAAAGATATATAGTGATAAGTAGTAAAACCTGGTCAGGTGGAGAGCTAGAGGAAGAATTATCTGTTGGTATTGAAGCAGAGGAAAAAGAACTAGGTTGATGATGATCGTCTTTGTCAGTAATATTGGCAGCTTGAGATATTTTTGAGTGAGGTTCCAGTAGATCAAATTCTGATGAGAAAGATTTGTGATCCTGAGTAGTACTCAACAAGTACCTAGAAGAACCGGGAGGGCTAACAAAATCAGCAGCAGCAGCTGCAGGCTTAGTACAACTCCATGAGCTCTTCCTTATAATACTATTGATACGATGATCAGTTGGAGTGCTTTTTCGCTTCACATCATCGATATCATTAGATATAATCTTCTTGCTTTGATGATGATTAGGAGTATATTTTTCTTTCAAAGAATTATTCTTTCTAGAATTCTTGTGGTACTGGTGAGGTTTAGGAATATTATTGATGGGTGGTTGATCATCAGAAGAAAAGCAAGGAGGTGGAGTACTAGTTAACAGACCTTTCCCAAGTCTAGTGGCGTCTCGGATTATGGGATTGTGTCGGTCGATTGCGCGGCCGCTGCTGCCGCCGCAGCCGAGATGTATGGTGGAGGAGGAGGAGGCTTCGTGATCCATACTGAGACCACGTATGGATGTTGCAACTTGAGATGCACACAATATATCTATTCCTAGTTTCATCTTTATTTCAAGATATGATTATGTTTGGCAAAACATATGACACATTTTATTTAATATATTATTAAACTTTTAATTTTATAAATTATCATATTAAATTAATTAAAAAAAATTAATTGAATTATTCCGTCAAATTAAATAGACGGAAGTTATCTACTATCTTATATGACATTTTTTTATTTATTCAAAAATTATTTGAAAAAGACAAGTGACATATGCTGTATTTTTATTATTTTGAAAATGATATGCCTTTTTCTATTATTATGTTATTAATTTAAAATAAAATATATAAAATTAAAATTATTTAAAAGAATTTTAAACAAAATTATAATAAACAATAAATATTTTTAAAATTTATTATTTTATTTTAAATATTTTTATTGTAAATTTTTACGAATGTTGTGTTGGAAGAAAATTAAGCTAAAATTAAAATTAATTTTTAAAAATACAAATAAAATTAAAACAAACTTGAAAAATTACAATATAAAATTCAAAACAAAATAACAAATTTTTAAAACAAATAAAATTAAAATAAACTTGAAAATTACAACAAAAAATTAAAAATAATAATAATAAATTTTTCAAAATGTAAATTATTAAATTAAAATGAACTTGAAAATTACAAAAAAAAAATTAAAAATAAAAAAAATTACTTCTGTCCATAAAATACTTTCGTCCATAAAATTTTAAAATTTTGTATTTTGAAAATTTTATTATTTTGTTGTAAAAATATAGCACATGCCACGTGGCTTTTTAAAATAATTTCTGAATAAATAAAAAAAATATCATGTAGGATAATAGATAACTTTCGTCCATCTAATTCGACGGAATGACCAATTGATTTTTTTTAATTAATTTAATGTGATAATTTGTAAAATTCAAAGTTTAATGGTGTATTAAATAAAATATGCTAACTTCAATGAAGAAATATTATATTTTGCCGATTATGTTCAGAGTAGAAGTTGTTATTCACCTGCGGAATCTTGCATTTGAGCTTTGGGAGAAAGAGATAAGTATAGAGGGAACTCACAACAATGTTCCTTTGCCTGCTTTTTATCTTGAGCTATGGGACAGAAAGAGACAGCTTAAGCTATGGAGAGAGAGATACATGCATGGAGGGATTTTAATTCCATAGATGGATGGATGTCTCGATCGCTAACTTATTTATATGTCAACTTTACGGAAATAGGTTGGATTTTGTACAACAATAAAGTTGCGTTCGTTGAGCTTTATTAAATTTATTTGTACAATTTCAGCCCTCTAAGAATACATATGTGTTGGATGGAATGAAGGTATGACTTTTTTAACTTTTCCTAAAGCTTAAGCTTTACCAGAGCAAATATTTTATAAAATGACTAATTATTCCCGAAAACTTTTTAAAGTCAAAAGAAAGATGAAATGGGACCTTATTTTTGGACTGAGGGAGTACCACAGAAATTGCACCGATATAGTTTGATTGTGAATAATAATATAATTACCATGTCGCACTTTCAAGAATGGAATGATAAGGCCACTTGTTTAGATATGGTGCCGAAAATAATATTGTATTTTCACTTTCAAGCAAATGCCGACGGTAATAGATATAGATTTAAAGGGTTGCATTGAAAGAATCAGTGCTTTACTATGTTTTACCCCAATCAAGAGTTACATATATAAGCAATTTATTGGTTTTCTGACTATGTTGCCAATCTTGTTCTTTGGGAGTACCCCCTCTGCTACTAGCATGCCATTCACCGACACAGTGTATTCAAACACTTTTACCCCATGGAGTTACAATACAAGTCCTTCAGACAAACCCTCAACAGTCCCTCCCTATCTGACTGGTAAAAATAAATAAATAACAAAATCAGTGTGACCATCCCACGAGAGTTTGGGAGTGTTTCCACTCCAGTACAAACAGCTAAAGAAAAAAAAAACCTTAAGAGATTAGAAGCTACTTAGAGGCACACGAGGGCTTGGCTCATGCCCTTTTGCAGTTGAACATTTCTAGCATTCGCTTCTCTTGCAGTGCCTGCAAATTTAGGTCTTACTATTCAAACAGGCAAAAAATTAAAATATTTCATTCCCTGCACAAGTCTCTAACTACAACTTATCAGAAGAAGAAAAGGAAGAAGACGAGCGGGAACAGAAAATGGTAATCCTTCTAATTCACAAAAAGAATCACATTTTACAAAATTTGCGAATATTTTTAAGGATATATTTTTGTTCCATTTATATCTCTAAAAACAATATGATGATGAAATTGTTATGTCAAACTTTATATTATGTTATTTTATACTATTATCACGAAAAAGTAAACTCCTTTTATGCGAGGAACAAAATTATTATAAATTTACAGCCGATAATCATTTTGTGGAACGGAGATGGACAAATCACAAGTGCGCGCACTATTGTTTTGTGGGCTTAGTGGTCCAGTAATAATTGCAATGGAAGAAAGCTATGCGCAGAAAGTTTTGTAATTTTGTAGTCTTAATCTAGACTGGGAATGATTAAGGAATTGTATTCAGATTCGTTCGTAGGGTACATAAGCTATCCACGACCTGATGGAATCAGATGCCTGTATAGTTGGTAATGCTATGGAAGAAGCATATGTACCACTTTCTTTTCTTCCTTTTCTTTTTTTAATACACATCCCCTGCATGTCATATCTATCTACATGCCTTTTAAGCGTTTCAGCTGCTCAAAAGGATTCCTTTAAGAACTGAACCTAATTCCCCCAAACTGGTTCTTTACAATGCATTTTCTGATTTTTTTTAGTGTTCTTTTTCTTTCCAAATTATTATGCCAACTACAAAAATGGTTCTGTCCCGTCTTTGCAAGAAAATGAAACCAACTTCTCGGGTTTTGCATGCAGAACCATCCTGCAGTAGGATATAAACATGGCTTTAAATACATGGAGAGATCTAAGGATTCAGGGTCGTCAGGGAGTAGAAGCCGTATTGTTTTTCTGTAATGACTTATCAGATGTGAATACTATAATCTTGGAATAATCTATAAAGCAAAAAAAATATTTAGTTTTTATCAACTTATATTATTAAAAGCAAATCCAACAGAAAGGTACCAGGAGCCACCAATGACATGAAGACTTAAAATTAATTCCATAAACATAACCCACCATTAGTCACTATGTTAAAGAAAAAAGTTGTTCATTAAACCAAAAAAATATCAGTATGCAAAAGTGGTGGTCAAACAAGCGCCTTGGAAAAACCTCTATATTAATTTTTTTTACTAATAATAAAGATATTTTCCTATAGAGGTGGGCACATTGCTAAATTTCTCAATTAATGCAAAAATGGTAAGAGCCAACGATATTAACCCCATATATATCGCGCGGGGGGAATAAACAACATACAAAACATGCTATTCCCTCTATACATACAGGTTTCAGTCATTTTCATTTCTGCCCTTTCCCTTCATCTTCATTCAAGATGCGATTCTGAAAATCAGACACCATCCGTGGCAGACCCTCACGTAGAGACACTTTTGGCTCCCAGTTTAGCAGATCTTTTGCTTTGCTAATATCTGGTTTCCTCATGTGAGGATCATCAGCCGTGTTCTCTCTATATTCTATTGTCGCACTGGGATCAATTGTTTCTTTGACAACCTGTACTCAAGAAAGAACCAACTTCCATTATGTCGAACAGAAATAGGAATTTTGAATAAAATATGAACTAGGAAACAAACACTAGTGTAGAATCCAAGTCATCAATATTTAACGAAAAATCTAAGTCAAGTCAAACCTGAGCAAGCTCTAACATGGTGAATTCCCCTGGATTGCCCAAGTTAAAAGGTCCAATATGCTCACCTTCCATCAGTGCCACCAACCCATTAACCTGACATAAGAGAAGTTTGCAAGTCCTCTTTAACATCATGTCATGATTCAACCAGAAAATGCATACTCTAGAATTTCTCCAGCCTACTCCTTAATTCTACTTTTATTTTTTTCAAGTTGACTAGTTGAACTGTTTTCAAGTTGATTTGTTGAGAATCAATTTCCATATAATACTTTGTGAAATGACGGAAAAGGTGGGGAGCATGGTTAGGAGCTTGCCTGTCAAATCTTTCGCTAAGTAAACATCAGATGCTACACATGCAGGCAAGTGTAGTACAGTACTACTGCTGCTTTTTTAAACTTGAATAGTGCCAGAGACAATTATATTTATTCAACTTAAAAATTAAAACCAGCTTCTTACATTATCATGGAGATCGATAAATTTCATGATTGGAAAGAGTGAGACGAAGAGTGATCGTGGGGATATCGGCAAGAGGCTAGTGATTTATTCAGAGTAAATAATTTACATGCAGTTTGATGATAAAAATTATGTAAATATTATTGCACTACATTATCAACTTACACAACAAAATCCGAAGCTCTTTACCGTTATCTTTTCTTTCTGTTAAACAAAAAGCAAATTAACAGGCAACATGTTTACCTTTACATGAATAAGTGAAAAACAAAACACAACCTACTTTAACTCTTAACGATATAGAATTTCTATATGTCCTAGCTTTGATCCTAAATATATCTTTACGTACAATGGATGACTATAATTTATTTTCATTTACTTTTTTTCCCCTAAGGCACCCGCATGACAATACAGTTGAATATTGTATGTAAGGTCTTAGTTTGTACCTAAACATACATTTGATATTGATATAGGGGAAAGGTAATGTAAGGCAGCCTTAGCCAAGCTTGGCTAAGGCTACTTAATAAAACGACGCAGTTTTGTGTAAAATTTAAAATTATAGAATTTTTTCTAATAAAACCCAAAAAAGAAAAACTTAACCCTAAGGGGTAAAACTGCGTCGTTTTGTTTAGTGGTCTTAGCCAAGCTTTGGTAAGGCAATGCCTTAGATTATTTTTTCCATATATATATGTGTGTGTGTGTGTGTGTGTGAAAGGAAATTTTTGGATAATAATAGTACATGTAACTTGATACTTTTTTTCTTTGGATAAAAGAAAATTTTATTAGATGAAAAGACAATAAAAGCATAGGAGGCAATGGTATTCAGGAAACTCTAGCCTTCACAATTTTGCTTAGAAAACTAAAAGTGCAAGGAGTTTGAACTTTTAAGTGTTTCCAACTCATTTTTTGCAAATCTTGGAAGCAGGGAGCCACAAGCACTGTCAGGATGTGAGGTTGACGGACACACTCAGGTTAGACGGATGGGGGCAGGATGCTTAAATTTAAAATGTTTAAAGCTTAGATTTATGAAATAAACGATTTCAGATTAAATCATAGATTAGGGCTTGTAGACAATTAAGATTTTAAGAGAAATTAATTGACATGCCTTAATATGTGAAAGAAACAGGGGTTCCTTAAAGAGAAACTTGGAATGAAAATTCATGAACTAAATTGGGTTTCTTTAAGTTTGAGTGCTTCCAAATTTTTTTGGCATAGTATATTTTGTCTTTGTGAATATTGTGAATAAAGAATGGTTAAATTAATCTCTTTTTTAAATAAAATTTAGACTATTTTAACAGATATATCATCTAGAAAAGTCCGGGAACAAGCGCAAACAGGTCTACAAACAATTACATAATATATACATACCAAGTCTGATACATATTGAAAGCTCCTCGTTTGCTTTCCATCACCATACACTGTCAATGGTTGCTTGCGGATGGCCTGCAAAACATGGCTATGATACTGAGAAATCCTAATATATAAATAACTTCCAAAAGACGATCATAAAGTCAAAAACATCGAGAATTTCTGTGCGTCAAATAAACATGAAAGCAGAGTTACCTGCGCAACAAAATTGCTGACAACACGTCCATCGTCTAGACACATACGAGGCCCGTATGTATTGAATATACGTGCAATGCGCACCTGCAAAGCACACGCACCATCTTAATAAAGCCCATACATGGTTTACACAAAATGAATATATAAATGTAGTTACAGTGGCATGAGTGAGTATTCATCGCTAGGGAATTGACAGAAACGCCAACCAGAATCTGTTTTGTCTCGCATTGAGTCTCATATAGGATTAGAAATCAAAATTCCCAATATGCCTGCATAGAATCAATAACCATAAACCATCATACTGGAAAATTCGTAACTTACTCTCATAAATTTGAAACTTTCATCAAACAAGCAAAATCTAAATCTGGGCTTTCCTATCTTACCAACTCCCTTACTATCAAAATTAATTCCAGAACAACCATATTAGTTAAAGATAATATCCATTTGCTTCACAGAAGCTTCTTCCTACTCTTGATTTCCCATTTTGCTTTCTCCTAAATTTCACATATTTTCCTGACATGCTATCAAATTAAAATTTCTACGCAATCACAAAATCTTGATGCTCTCAGAAGATTACATAACTTGGCAACTTGGGACATAGTTATTCATTTTTAAAAAATAAAACTTTCGAGGATGGGGTATGTGACATCCTTGGCTCCTCCTGACCACACAACATCTCTCCCTCTCAAGTTAGACCAAAAGCAATAATCAATTTCAACAGGCAAAGTATTTATGATAATGGCCAAATAACATCGTCTTCACAAAATTTCCATTCCTCAAAAGAGAACGCCTGGAGTGATAAACTAAATTAATGCAACAAACTGTGAATTTAACTATAGCGGGTTGAATATAAAATATAATATTGAATATATATATATATATATAGGAAAAAAGTAATCTAAGGATTTATCCCTTAGGGTTAAGTTTTTCATTTTTTGATTTTATATAAAAAAAATCTTTAATTATAATTTTTATATAAAACTACGTCGTTTTGTTAAGTAGCTTAGCCAAGCTTGGCTAAGGCATGTCTTAGATTACCTTTCCCCATGTGTGTATATATATATATATATATGTCTATACACACACACACACACACACACATATATCTCAAAGACAGAGAATTGATGAAAAAAGTATCTTTTCTCCTTCAGATAAGCAGAAAAAAGAAAAGTATCATCTTACAAGTTATCAACTTGTATATATATGTAGCTCTTTTTTAAGAAGTAATGATAATTTCTAGGCATTTGTTCCTAGTTGAAGCTGTAGTTGCATAGACATTGAAGACCTTCACATAATTCATAATAATCCTCTTACTCGTGTTGATAGGATATATTCCCAAGTTCAAAAACTATAAGTGTTAACATCCAACAAATGGAAATTGCTAGCTGCTACTTCGTGTATAAAGAAAAAAATGGGCAGCTGCTAATATCAGTCAAAACTGTATCAAAAAAGTGAAGAGCAAACACTTAACAGCACTTTCTCATGGGAAAAAGTAATTTTGAATTAATTCTTTTGAATTAGAAGCACGTATTAATTTCAAGTCAATTATTATAATTTTTCCAATGGCAAGGTGCTTCACTTATATAACATGCAGATCCTGGGTTCAACTCCTGTTGCCGCCTTTCTCCTTTTCCTCGCCAACTACAAGGGTTACTACCCACACAAGCTTATGTTTGGATAATTATCCTCACAAGCTTATCCTGGGTTCACAGGTTATTCTTTTTCAATTATAATTTTTGACATTGCAATGGAATTTCTAGTACTAAACTATCCTCACATCAAACTACGCATTTTAGAAGACATCACATACAGCTAAAGAAACAAATACTAGAGTTCATTACCTCAACATCTGCACCTCGATGATAATCCATAGTCAAAGTCTCAGCCGTTCGTTTCCCTTCATCGTAGCAGCTCCTCACACCTAAGATTTGAATATTATGAGCATCATCGAAACAAACAGAAGTAAGCAGTCTGCAGTAACAAAAAATGTTTGTGGTGCAAGTTCACCTATTGGATTCACATTTCCCCAGTATGCCTCTTTTTGTGGATGCTCAAGTGGGTCACCATAAACCTCACTTGTACTCGTGAGCAAAAACCTCGCGCCAATCCGTTTCGCAAGACCCAACATGTTTAAGGTACCCATCACATTTGTCTTGTAATCACAGTCAAGGTTCTCAAGCAATTCCAAAATTCAATAAGCTATAAAATTATGCTATAGAAATCTATGTATACATATATTAACCAACAATTCACAACTAATTTAATTTTCAAGAAAGGATATAATAGTCTTGACAGGATTATACTTGTAATGAACAGGCGAAGCGGGACAAGCTAAGTGATAGATCTGATCCACCTCCAACAAAATGGGTTCAACAACATCATGCCTCATAAGCTCAAACCTTGGATTCCCAAAATGATGCATCACATTATCTTTCCTTCCAGTGAAGAAATTATCAATCACAATCACATTATCACCCCTAGCAATTAACTTATCAACCAAATGGCTACCCACAAATCCAGCACCACCAGTAACCACAATTCTCAATCGTTTTCGCCCAATTCCCACCGGAATCCTTCCGGTTGCAGCTTCTATCTTCCTAATCACCCCATAATTCTTACGAAATGGGTTCGGTACAGATTCATGATCGGCAATAGAAATTAATCTGGGTATGGAGGAACCGGGATCAGAGGGGACCAAACGGAAAAGGCTGGGCTGGATAATGAAGAAAGTGGAACCAATGAGAATACCCACAAAGATAAAGAGGATTCTCTGTTCTCTGAAGATGTAGTTGACGGATCTAGGGAGTGATCTCTGATGTTTAATGGATTTTGGAGAATATGGGTATGAGTTCGTTGGCGGCATTTCTATGTCTCGCTTGTGGGAATATGGTGAATGTTTGTGCAATTGTTTCAAGTTTTGCATTTATGAATTGGAATTTTTGTTAATGGTGGATTCGTGTGAAAAATCAGATGAAGAAAACGCATGTGTGGATGATAACGGAATAGCCAGAAGAAAATTGGAGGGGTTCGTTTGGTAGGAATTATATATATATATATATATATATATATATATATATATATATATATATATATACATTGGCTCCGAAATGCAGTGAATTAGAAGCTATTTCATACAATCATAACTGATCGAAGTTGGCAGTATTTCAACTCAAGAAAACAATTAATGAACAGTCGGTATGTTTTTTAACGAAAAAGAAAATAAAGGGAAAATTTAAGTTAGGATTTAGGACAGCAAAAAAGAATACATAATGTATGCGTTTTCTTTCATATTTATATTGTTACTAACTTAAAAAAGAAATATATATATATATATATATATATATATATATATATATATATATATATAGGGAAATGATCCATAGCAAGCGTTTGCTATGGACACTATTCCAACAAATGCATCTTTAACCGTTCAAATAATGATTTTAATGGATAAGATGGAGTCCCACCCGCTATCTAAGATAACGGGTAGGGGGAAAAAAAAAAATCTCAGTCCACCCGTCATCTTAGTTGAAGGGTGGGAATAAAAAATAAAAAAAAAATTATTTTCACAACCCGTCATCTAAGATGACGAGTGGAGTTTTTTTTTTTTTTTTTAAAACTAAGTTTAACAAAAAAAAAATCAAAATCAAAAAAATTCTCACCCGTCATCTTAGTTGACGGGTGGAGTTTTGTTAAGTTTTTTTTTTTTTATATAAATATAAGTTTAACAAAAAAAAAAATCTCACCCGTCACCTTAGTTGACGGGTGGAGTTTTGTTAATTTTTTTTTTTTTTTTATTATAAATATAAGCTTAACAAAAAAAAAAAAAAAAAAAAAAAATCAAATCCCACCCGTCACCTTAGTTGACGGGTGAAGTTTTGACAAAAATTTTTTTTTTTTTTTTTTTTATAAATGTAAGTTTCACAAAAAAAAAAAAAAAATTTCCACCCGTCACCTTAGTTGACGGGTGGAGTTTGGTTAATTTTTTTATTTTTTTTTTATAAATATAAGTTTAACACAAAAAAAAAAATCCCACCCGTGCCTTAGTTGACGGGTGGAATTTAATTTTTTATTTTTTTATAAATATAAGCTTAACAAAAAAAAACAAAAACAAAAAAAAAAATCAAATCCCACCCGTCACCTTAGTTGACGGGTGGAGTTTTGAATTTTTTTATTATTTTTTTTATTTTATAAATGTAAGTTTAACAAAAAAAGAAAAAAATCTCACCCGTCACCTTAGTTAACGGGTGGAGTTTGGTTAATTTTTTTTTTTTATTTTTATAAATATAAGTTTAACAAAAAAATAAAAATCCCACCCGTCACCTTAATTGACGGGTGGAGTTTTGTTAATTTTTTTTTTTTTTTATAAATATTAGTTTAACAAAAAAAAATAAAAAAATCCAATCTGTCACCTTAGTTGACGGGTGGAGTTTTGTTAAATTTTTTTTTTTAAATATAAATTTAACAAAAAAAAAAAAAAATCACACTGACGGGTGGGAATTGAATTTGAAATAATTGATTTTTTTTTTTTTTTGTTAAAGTTATATTTTACAAAAAAAAAATTTAACAAAACTCCACCCGTGAACTAAGGTGACGGGTGGGATTTTTTTTTTTTTTTTTGTTAAACTTATATTTATAAAAAAAAAAAAAAATTAACAAAACTCCACCCGTCAACTAAGGTGACGGGTGGGATTTTTTTTTTTTTTTGTTAAATTTATATTTATAAAAAAAAAAAAAAAAATTAACCCAACTCCACCCGTCAACAAAGGTGACGAGTGGGATTTTTTTAATTTTTATTTATTTATTTTTTTTGTTAAACTTACATTTATAAAAAAAAATAAAAAAATTGTCAAAAGGCCACCCGTCAACTAAGGTGACGGGTGGGATTTGATTTTTTTTTTTTTTTTTTTTTTTTTGATTAAGCTTATATTTATAAAAAAATAATAATAATAACAAAAACTCCACCCGTCAACTAAGGTGACGGGTGGGATTTTTTTTTTTTTTTTTGTTAAACTTATATTTATATAAAAAAAAAAAAAAACTTAACAAAACTCCACCCGTCAACTAAGATGACGGGTGAGAATTTTTTTGATTTTGAATTTTTTTTTTTGTTAAACTTAGTTTTAAAAAAAAAACTCCACCCGTCATCTTAGATGACGGGTTGTGAAAATAATTTTTTTTTTTTTTTATTCTCACCCGTCAACTAAGATGACGGGTGGACTGAGATTTTTTTTTTTTTTCCCTACCCGTTATCTTAGATAGCGGGTGGGACTCCATCTTATCCATTAAAATTATTATTTGAACGGTTGAAAATGCATTTGCTGGAATAGTGTCCATAGCAAACGCTGGCTATGGA
The DNA here is from genome assembly GCA_947179155.2 of Hedera helix. NCBI lineage: Eukaryota > Viridiplantae > Streptophyta > Magnoliopsida > Apiales > Araliaceae > Hedera > Hedera helix. Next base: position 52,317,668 of record OX359266.1, on the reverse strand, counting down.
TATATATTTATTTATGTATGTGTGTGTGTGTGTGTATCATTTTAAAAAATTGAATTATTTTTGTTATGCGTTTATATAGAGGGTTTAAAGGATTATAAAATATTAATTAGTTTTCCTCCAAATTGTCTATTTCTCAATAGAAAATTCTCGCCAAAAATAAATAAAATAGTCAACTTTTTTGTTCTTAAATTTCGCTATGTTTGTATAATTGTATGTCTCAAAAGTGTTTAATAAAGTACACCCTTCCATCGTGATTAGCTGAATATAAATAAGTAAATAAATAAATAAATGTCTAATGTGAACCTTAAAATTCAAAAAGGAAAAAACGTAAAAGGAAGAAAAAGAAGAGAAATTCACTAGAAGGATTTGTTAAATTAATTTTTTTGATAACGTATAAATATTAAAAAAGATAATAAATGATATATATATCTACAATTATATAATAAAATTGAATTGTAACCAACATAAAAATCTATACGATAAATTGACTTATTGCATCAGTTGCACGTATATACATACGTCGTAATTATAATCTAATTGAAAATTTTCTCAATATATAACAAAATTCTAAAAAAAATTACTCCATCCGTCCAACTTAGTTTGAAAGTATACTCTTGTTAAGAAAAAAAAAATTATCTTTAAATTATTTATCTTAATTATTTTATTATCATTTTTTATTTTATTTAATCTTTTAACTATTTCTTGAAATAATAAAATAAAGAGGAGTGAGAGATAAAAAAGAGTGTGGTTACGATTTCAATGTCAAACTTATTAGTGCTATTTTTTTCTAATTTATGTCATGTTGTTTCTAATAAAAAAAATTAAAGTTAAATGAGGATATTATTAAAAAAAATAAAGGTTTAAAATTATATTAAAAATAAAATAAAATAAATAGGTTTAAAGAAAATCAAAACAAATAAATTTAAACGGAGGAGGTATATTACAAGGCAAATGTCACTACGTATGTTTGTTAAAACTTTAATTTTCCTAAATTTACCCAAATACCCAATTGAGGGTTAGCGAGCCCGTCCACATGAGTTGGGGTTTAACAAATCGGGCCACCAAACTGTATGGATATTGATAGAAATGATTTTACAAGTCCCTCATTTAGTCACCTGGGTTGGGGTTGGGCTGCTTTTTTGCTTCTTACAATGTGCCGGGAGCATTTAAGTAGAGATATGCTTGTATTATTAAAGATTGACAATTAATTTTAATTAAATGGGGGTATACCATCTTAGAGGTTGGTGGCTTCAGTTCAGCTGGATAGTAACACTGTATTTGTGACTTTTAAAAAGTGTAGAAAATAAAGGAAATGGGAGTATTTAAATAAAAAATTAATATTTTTACAAGTAAAATTTGATATATTTTCATAAGAAACTATCATATTTTTTTTTTATAAAAAAATTGTTAAAATAGAGGGTCAAAAACAATTAAAGCAACCACAGTGGGAGTCGAACCCACGAACTTCTGATCCAATTCCACTGCCCTACGCGGTCATATGAGGGAGCTGCTGCCTACATCCGTATAGAATAAGATTCTCCTATATTGACATTCGGAAAACATACTTTTTGTTTTTATTTTCCTTCTTCTTCAAGCAATCCTTGAACTAGTATTAAATATTAATACTCCTTCAAATTCAACTTAAATATATTTAATTGACAAGATATTTTATGGGATAATTAAAAAAGTTAAACTTCTGTCTTCACTTTGTTTCAAAATGTAAAATTAATATTAATTCTTAAGAGTTAATATAATATATTTTAAATCTTATAATTAATAGTACATTTTAGATATATAATTTATAATTTTCATAATTTTTTTAACTAAATGAATTTATATCGATTTTAAATTTAAAAATATGCTTACTTGACTTCAAAAATTAAAACAAAATTTGAACCCTCACCTTCTTGGTACGCAAGAAATGGAGATAACCATCAAGCCAAGACCATTTGGTTTGAAGGATATATTTTTCTTCATGCTTATTCCTAAATTTTGATTATTAATTAATTGTTTAAAAATATCATTGTGCAATTTTTGTAAACATTAACACAAATTTTCTTTTTTGAATCTTTTATTAGATAAAAGAATTGATAACTGAAACTATTTTAATGGAAAAAGCTAAGAGGGAGTACGTATGCATGAATGAGTAATAATTTCGTGACTTAAGTTGCTTTCTCCGGTGTGCCAACAGAGTTACTAATTGTTCTATTATAGTAATAATATAAGTGAACAATTTCAATCAGTCTATTTTTGTAGGGTGAATTAAGAGTACTTGTATAAGTCATTATAGTTATTATAACTTGTACTGCAATTATAATAGTGCACAAATTTCAACCACCCAGCCTTTTTTTCACAAAATTGGAAATTAACAAGTACTGGCAAAATGTCAATTGTTTTCTACCTCCGCAATCCACTTGGAGAAAAAACGCGCAATATTTCAATCGTGTCTCTCAAGCTGAAATATGAATAGTATTCAACTAAATTTAGTCTAAATAATCTCTGCTTTCAACAATTAATATGTGGACATTGAGAGATCTCGTTCTTATTTATGACACAGTTTTAGGAGAACAGTTAATTTCTCTCATCTCCCGTTAACGCCAAATTTTAGACCTGACAAAGTCACCAAAAGAACAAGCCAAAAAATGCGCCAATAAATATTGGAAATATAAATTATAATGTAAAGAAAGAACTCAAAAAGTAAGAACACAAGTTTTAACGTGGAAACCCAAATCGGGAGAAAACCACGGGTGATACTCCAGGAATCCACTAGAATGATTTTGAAAGTGTTACAATATCCTCACAAGGAAAACACTAATGAACAGGGGGCCGACATATACCGATATATGTCGATATATAATGATTTTGTAACGAGACACAACAATGGTTATTCATACACGTGGTGTACATTTTTACCCTTCGATATACACCGGACGCATAACACTACCCTTCGATGGCCAACGACGTGTATAAATGGTGCTTGTGTATCTACGTCGTATATCACCATAACTCAGTGTATATCGGTGTATGTCGGCGCGTGACTGAGATGGAGTATTTAGGTAGAACTGTATTGTTTGGGTTTAGTATATGTGATGTATATTTTCTCTCTCCTCCGTCTGCTATGATATTTACTCTGCCTCTTTGTGTGTCTGTAAGTAATTGTTGTCGATAGATCATCCCTATCTGCCCAGTATATATATATTGCATAAAGTAACCGCCTTCCCACACATTAAATGAATTTTGTCCTTATCTCTCGACTAGCCTGACTATCAGGATATTTAGTGATGAGTCATTACCCCAGATATTTACATCCCAACATCTCCTTTTATAATAATAAGAGGGTTTTTCTTTGATTTAGTGTTTTTGTATATAGAAACCGATGAGAAATAGTGAATCAATAATTAGCCAGATCATTAATAATTCAACAGGCATACGATAGTGTACATAAAAGAATAATTATTCAATAATTTTAAAATATTTATCACATAATATTTTATATTATTTATGTGGTGTCTTATATGTATTTGTAGCCCAACAACATTTAATAAATTTTGGTATATAGAGAGAGTTAAAGTTGGCTAAGCATCCATAGCATATAGTCCAACAAAATGACACTCTATTTCCTCATGAAGTGTCATGGGACATTAATTATTTCTTAACATGCGGTGCATATCCCTCCAATTTGCAAGGAGAAATAAATATGGACAACGACGGTATGAACCTAATGACAGCTTACAACAAACACCTCACGCATGATCGCAGAAAAATTTGGGGTTTAAAAATGAATAGGCCCTAGTAGTATAATAATTCAAGTTTTGCTTTGAAATAAGAAAGTTGACAGGAACGTTGATCAGATATGTAAATATTCTTATTATTAGAAAATATGATAAAAATGATGTAACTTCATATGTCACAGGCCCACAAGTTGAAGAATAGGTGGGAGGTGTCCTTATCATTCATGCATGCAACGGGTACAACTTTATGCAACAATGTGATGTGAGCGTGGAAGGAATATAATATTATATTATATTTTTTAATAATTAAAATAAATAAAATATTTAATTTTATATTTAAATATTATATACGAAAACTTGTCCATCTGCCAATGGTCGATCTACAATTACTGCTACTACAAAGACCACAATAAATCTCTTCCATTATCTTTTTACTTTACCCGTTTACCTTTTAAAAAGAATAAAGTAAAAAAAATTATAATTTAGAATATTTATATTTTAATGTATGCATATTTTTTTACTATAATTTTGATTGAATTTTGACCGGAGCAATGTTATGTTCCGTTTATATATAAAAATATCAAAAAATTTAGTGAAAATATCACTTCCCTATCTTTATAATGTGAGCGCATATAATATTTTGTAATTAATAAAAAAAATAGAAATTTATAAATAATTAACTGATGTGTTTACTCAAAAAAATAAATAAATTATTTTTAATATTATAAATACTCATGCTTTCACATTTTGGGTGTTGCACACCAAAAAAGAATGTGGAAAGAGGTTAAAAATGATTTTCCAAGAAAGTAGTTCAGCAAGACCTTTTTCCAGCTTTTGTTTTAGTTTAGTGCTTCACGTAACTCACGGCCTGAAATTAACGCGTTGGCAGTCAACTAACCAAATTCATAAAGTTCAAAAAAAGCTTATTCAACTTTCAACCCTTGCACACCTGCCTGCGTCATCTCTCTCTCTCTCTCTCTCTCTCTCTATATATATATATCCTACTCCATCACTCCAAAAATAACACACACCACCAACAAAACACACGTACACAACAAAAACCCAAAAGCCAAAAGGGCAGCAAAAATTACCTCCGTTTTGAACTCATCTCATCTTCGAATTGAATTCATCAGCCATGCCGAGAAAAGGGATGCGAAGTTTGCTCTTCTCCTCGAAGAAATCTTCTTCACCTTCACTTTCCCCCTTCCCTGAATCACCATCTCGGCCTAGCTTTTCCGACTCCGTTCTGGAACGGACGCTCGAAATAGCTGAACCAATTATCATGAAATGGGATCCGGACACTTCAACTTTCGCTAGTGTCACTTCTCTCTTCTACGAGAATCGCAGAGAAGCAAAAGATTTCATCAAATGGGTAAACAATGTGCACAAATCCATGCATATGTATGTCGCCGAAAACTCCAGCTACAAGGATAATAAGCTCGTTCGTGCTCAAAACCTAATGCAAATCGCAATGAAGAGACTCCAGAAGGAATTTTTCCAGATTTTGTCCACGAATCGAGCTTATCTGGATCCTGAATCTATCTCTGCTCGATCCTCACTCACCTCACGTGCTTCGACTATGTCTAGTATGTCAGATTTTGACGACGATGACGGTGAAGATGAAATTCGAATCGCCGGCAACTCGATTTCTGAAGTGGAGCTTGTCTCGAGAATTGCTATGACTGATTTGAAATTGATAGCGGATTGTATGATTTCATCCGGTTATGGAAAAGAATGTATCACAATATACAAGCCTATGCGTAAATCGATCATCGATGAAGCTATATATCGGCTTGGAGTTGACAAAATGATTTCCAGTAAGATTCATAAGATGGATTGGGAAGTTTTAGAGATCAGAATACAGAACTGGTTGAATGCTATGAAGGTCGCCATGGAGACGCTGTTCAACGGAGAGAGAATACTCTGCGATCAGGTCTTTGCCGCCTCGGAACCGATCAGAGAGTCATGTTTTACCGATATCTCAAAAGAAGGCGCTTTGGTTCTTTTCGGATTCCCGGAACTTGTCAACAGAAGCCGTAAAAAATCGCCGGAAAAGGTATTCCGTCTACTCGACATGTACACTGCCATAGCCAGTAACTGGCTGGGGATTGAGTCAATCTTCTCGTTCGAAACACTCTCTGCTGTCCGATCTCAAGCCCTGAACACGCTGATTAAACTCGCCGACTCTGTTAGAATAGAGATAACCGAGTTCGAATCGTCGATTCAGAAGGACAAATCAAAATCGCCAATCACCGTAGCCGGCATTCATCATATGACCGTTGACGTGATGAATTACCTCTCTCTCCTAGCCGATTACAGCAACGTCCTCGCCGACATTCTTGCGGATTATTCTTCTCCGCCCAAGTCTTCCTTACCGGAATCATATTTCGACGTATCAGACTCCGACGAGTCTCCGGCAACGTCAACATCGCTCCGGTTTGCGTGGCTCATCCTCGTTCTCCTCTGCAAACTGGACGTCAAGGCACGGCACTATAAAGACATTTCTTTCTCTTACCTATTCTTGGCCAATAATCTCCAATACGTCGTCCAAAGGGTCATTACGTCAAACCTCAAATATCTTCTCGGCGACGATTGGATTTCGAAGCACGAAGCCAAAGTCAACCAATTCGCGGCTAATTACGAAAGGATTGGATGGGATCACGTCATAAAATCTCTGCCGGACGACCCAACGGCGGTGACTTCGCCGGAGGAAGTGAAGGACTGTTTCAAGAAATTCAGTACCTTGTTTGAGCAGGCTTACCGTAAGCAGTCCGTGTGCGTCGTACCAGATAGTAAGCTCCGAGACGAAATTAAACGGTCAATTGCGGGAAAGATAATGCCCGTCTATCGAGAGTTCTACAATACGTATAGCCATACGTTGGAAAGAGAGAGAAATTTTGCGAATGTGGTCAAATTTGCCCCTGATGTCGCAGGGCATCAATTGTCGGATCTGTTTTTCGGGACGGTTGGGGCGGGGAGTTCTTTGTCTACTTCTCCATCACCGTCAAACTCCCGGCGGCCGCGTTGATGAACAAATGTTTGTTTATTCTTTAAAGAATGTAATTGTATATCCATTTGAGAGGATAATTAAGATATTTGAACTAAGTCTATTTCAAATTATCATCTTTGAACGAAAACTTAGTTTTATTTTTCTTTGTTCACAAATTACAAACTTTTATCCCCTTTTCAAAATATCTACTAGAGAAATGCCTAAACCATGGTTAAAATTAATTTAGTTACTTTATAAACTAAAACAAGAATGTGAAACAAGTATACACATTAATTCCACAAAAAAAATATTATTCGACTTTAATCATAGTTAATTTATTAAATTTAAATCGTGATATAAATTTATTTTTATTTTTAAAATGATATTTTTTTTCTTACTATTATAATATTTTTAAGTAATTTTTAATATTAATTATTGCAATCAAATAAAGTTAATTTATTTTAAAATGTTATAAATTAACTAAAAAAACCCAAATAAGGCTATTCTAATAAAACAAAGCTAATACTATTAACTGTTACTCTAATAAAACGAAGCCAATACTATTAATACAGTAACCCGGTTGAAACTCTTAAATGTTACTCTAATGGATTCACTATACAGGTTCATACATGATTGTTTGGTTTTTCCAACTGAGTAGCGTGCACTTGGTGTAATCAGAGTTACATTGGCATGCAACATATATATTACTAATTAGAAAATTTGATATATTTAAAAAATTTATCTCGCATAAATGTGAGACTTATTTATTAATTATGTGGAAAAAAAATTATATAATTATTATTTTTACTTATAAAAATATTAATTTTTATTATAATACGTTAGATCTCTCAATCTCTCGTGTATTTAGTATTTACTACTATATTTCAAATTAGATGTTTCAAATTAGATGGGGGAGGGGAATAAACTCCAACATATTATTCTTTCATGTACAATTTGGAAGGTGATTTTGAGTTGACGTGATCTTGTGAGATTTCATACCTCCCAACATTATAAGTGGATGTTAAATTATGAAAATTGATAAATTCACAATAGATTTTAATATTTTTATAATAAAAATATTATTATAAATATATAACGATAGTTAAACCGTCTCTATATATTTTACATGTCTTATGTGTGAAAATATTAAAATCTGTCGTGAAAATATTAATTTTTTAAATTATACTCTCTTATTTTAATATGATAGAGAGATTTTTATTTTTTATTTGTACTAAAATTAAAAAGACATTTTATTTTAGACAATTAATAATACCTAATTTTATAACAAATGATGGAATTTAAGTTTTGAGGATTAAACAATGTTTTAATTTATTTATTTTAATATATGTGTCTATTTTTAAAAGACAAAAAATAAAGAACCAAAGGAGTACAACAAGATCAGAATCCAAAAACATGAGGTCAAAAACACATGCATCGATAATTAGAAATAAATAAACGTGGATTAATAAGGATCGCGGAACATTGTTGACTATTAAACAATATGATTATTAACTAGTTATTCATTTCACAATCTCAAGAGAAATGTAAAACAAAGTCCATTTTCGTTTTGGAGTTTGGACAATGGGAACACAAAGTCCAACAGATCTTTAGGTGGTGCATGCATTATATGACCAATGATCAACTTCATTACCCGTCCAAGTTGCTGCATTTGCAGTTCTGGAAGGAACTAGTCCCTCTCCAGCTCTCCTGGCCGTGTGTGTAGCTGCCACATTGGGAGACTTTTACCACTCGTATGACGTATCTGTCTGTCTGATTGTTTCCAATGGCTACTTGCAAGGTGTCAACATATCACAACACGGCTTCAGTACTTTACATAGTCAACATTACTATGGATGGTGTCCATCATTATTAGACTGAGCTAGCTTTTCAGCTTGTGTGGTACAAAATTATATAATATTCTTAATTTATCATCATAATTTCAAACCGTACCGTGCTATCACTATTTCAGTTTATTATTTTTTAAAATAAATATAAAATAAAAAAATATCCTTAATCTTATAAAGTATGTATATAGGACTTTCTTGGTGAGTTCAAGATAGTATTTTATTTTTTTATAACAGAAGATATTATTTTATTGATGTGCATTACTATGTTTTTAATAGGGGAACAAAAAAATCGGGACATAATCCAGAAAGATGCTTCAAAATTGGCTAGCTTGACTTTCAGCTATCACTTTTCGATATCCATGACCCAACAAGATATCATATATCGGACTTCAAAAAATATCGGAAGAGAGGTAAGACGATGGTGTCGGTGTAGGGTGTTCATAAAAATGGGTATAATTAGTATTTAATATATATTAAATTGGATAATTCGGCATAAAAAATGATCGATTTGATATCGATTCAGTAATAATTTAAAATATCGATCCAATTAATTCAAAAATTTAAGGATCCGGTATATTTCGAATCGTACCAAATTTTTTATTTTTAATAATAATAATAATTTTTTGTATTATTGGGTAAAAATTAATATCAAATCGATTTATCGATTCGATATATCAGTTCAACTGGTATCAGTACCGAGTTTTAGATAATTTTAATAGCGGTTCAGTATGTTCCGATTAATATCGAATGAACACTCCTAGTCTAGTGGGTGTCTATCTAATGAAATAATATTTATGAGATAATATTAATTGTATTTATATAAAATTAAATTAATTAATTTGTCTAATTAAGTGTAATATATTAATTCTAAGTAAGTTTAATATAAATTGGCTAGTGTGAATTATTTAAATAAACTTTTAGAACGATGATAAGTAAACTCATTAGATCCTACAAGTTTAAGGATTTTATAATTAAGGGTGTAAGTTGAGCCAAACAACTCGGTACTTGACTCAAGATTGACTCAAGATATAATCCAAACCTCAAATTCGAAGTTGAGCTTAGTCAAATCATTCGTACTCATTGACTATTTTTACACAAGTCGAATTTGAGCATAATAGTGTTCGCTCATATTAGGGTTTGTGTATTTTATTTTTTTATGAACCATACTTGATACATATTCGATAGATTATATTTGAATACTGGTGTGATTCATACTAGTAAGCTAAATATGTGATAGATGTACCAATTTTTGTAATTTATAAAGTGTAGTATTTAATTGTGTAAACTTGTACTTAAATAAATCAGTGAATTAATTGACTGTCAATTTGTATTACATTATTTATAATTTCTTTACATAAATAAAAGTAAAAAACTTATATATATATATATATATATATATATATATATAAACATTAATTCAATAATAAGTTAGATATATGGTGGTTCAGTTTCAAGTGAGATAGTTCATATTCGAAACTCATTTTGAAGGTTCATAAGTAATTCCTTTTATAAAGTACTTGCCAACTGAGTAGGTCTGAGTAATGTTTTGAATCGAATCTAACGTAAAATTATAAATTCTTTATCGAATTTGAGTCAAATTCGAACTCAATTTTTTCGAGTTGAGTTGAATATAAGTAAGAGAACGTTTGCTCAAATTTGACTCGTTTACGCCTTTATTTATAATAACAATAAGGTTATTGAGGATTTTTCATCAAATCAACATCTAGAGCATCAAGGAGTGGTATCTTGTTCATCTAGAAATCAATTCCGTTGTATTTGTTGGGAAAACTCTTCTAACTAGAATTATTTTTGATAAATTAAATAACAAATCACGCCAAACAAATAATACAATTCCACCAAATAAATAACAACTGTAGAAAATAATAGTACGAAAATAAACTAAACACAAAATATCAAATTTTATGTGAAAAATTCTCTAAAACTAAGAGATAAAAATCACTAATTGAGCTCCGAAAAATTCTATTATAAATCAACGGTAAGCACAAATAGTCCTTCCAAGTTTTAACAATAAAAAACTTGAAATATTACAAAATTGAGATAATGCAAGAATATCTTAATTTGAGTGAAAATTCAAATTATCTCACTACCCAAAATCTTCCAAATTAATTAAAGTATTTCAACAATTAATTGAGCCGAATGAATGACAACACTTGTGAATAAACATTAGTCTATATAATATTTTATTAGATAATATTAATTGTATTTATATAAAATTATTTATCTAATTAAAAATAATATATTGACTCTAATTAAATCTGAACTGATTAATGTGGATTATTTGAATAAATTTTTAGACTTATGATGAGCAAACACACTAAGTTACTAATTAGAGATAATATAAATAAATTATTAAGTAATCTCTATTGATTATATTAGCTTAAAGATTTTATAAATAAGATTATTGAGGATCTCACGTTAAGTCACATCAAGAGTATTAAGATAATGATATTTTATTTATTAAAAAATCAATTCTATTATATTTATAATAAATTTTGAATAAGGTACATATAATATTACTATTTTTTATATATTTTAAATATTCTTCTCTTTTTTATACATGCGAATAGAATTAATTAATACAAATTAATTCTTACATCTAAGTATCTAACTAATCGCGGTACGTCAGTTTCCCTCCCCTTGTGTGGGTGGTGACAGCCTGACAGGTGCCATATGAATTAAATAGTATATATAGTAATGAAAGTCTAATCTGACTTTGGGCTGTCATTTATCAATAACCAGCTGACTTTTAAGCCAAATCATTTATAATTTATAATACATACATGTACACTGGAATTTTCTTTTTAAAGTAAAATAAATTAAAGGAACCTCCCCCAGTTTCCTCCGTTCCAGGCTGTTTAATACTAGATAAGACCCAGCGGCCTGGTATGTCCTGTCCATTTTGTTATTATCCTAGAATGATTTGGCTGTTCAGCAAATTAATAATTTTAGGATACTCTTAGCATGTCCTAAAAACACATACTAAATATAAAAAATAAAAAATAAAAAATAAAAAATAAAATTCATTAAATATTATTTATTTATATATTTATATTGAATTCAATATACAAAATCTACTAATATATTATTTTTTTATACATTAAATTTAGTATAAATATATAAACAAATAATATTTAGTAAATTTCATCTCTTATTTTTTGCGCTTAGCATATGCCCTCAAGACACGTTAAGAAAACCCATAATTTTATACCAGTATTCATGCATGTATAATAATTTTATGCCAACACCAGTACACCAATATCTTCCCCAGACGTAGTTCGGACAGTGCGCTATTATATTAAATTCACCTTATTTAATGTGTGAACACGAAATTCAAAGACATTTACATGGGGTTACGCAAACATATATTCCATACAAACGAGTGTCTCTGCAACAGGAAATTAAAAAGCTCTAAATTTAACACAGTCAACAGCCAATTCATAACTCATAAACTATAATAAGATTTGGAATGCTCTCAATTTGGACAAAAGAGACAGCATCGTATTTATTATCGATTATATATTGTATTTATTACGGTTGCTAAGCAGCTGTTGTCTCATAAGCTGGTCGTGGGACAGATTGCCATCCAGTGCAGTGCTGGAGAACATGTTTAAGAGCATCGGTTGGAGCTTCCACTGTCCACGTAGGGTAGAATTCACTAGGGTGAAATGTCGTACTCTCAGTTGCCGTGGTCAATAGGCCTGCTTGAGTTCCCGTAATAAATAAGTCTCCTTCGGAATTAATGCAGCCAGTAGTTGCCTCTTCTTTATCACCGGCCTACAAAACAAGCAACAAGCAAATGTGATAGAGACAGGGTCCATCCCAAACATATACAGAACCAGTAAAAAGTTGATAACTTAGTCAAAGAAGTAGAGGTGAAACCATAAAAGACCTTAAAGTGATATTTAAACAATGCACGAAACTGACAACCTAGAAGATTTTCAAATAGGTTATATGAAAAATAACTAGCAGGTTCAATGGGCCACTTTATTGGCTGGATGAGTGTCATCCCTAAGAGTAACGGATAGAACTGTGACAAACACTGGAATTAGACTATATCACCAAAATAAGAGGATTGAATCTATGACCAACTATTATAATATGTTAATGCGAAAAAATTAAGGAGAATAATAGGTGAATTTTCACATAAAAAATCACTATTTTCCCAAGGAGATGCTGACCAAGCAAAATAAGATTCAGGCAGTATTCATCTCATAAAATTCCCTTCTGGGGAAATATTACGAAAACCTTGTAAGAGCTTCCTCTCAAGCAAACAAAACCACCTTGATTTCTTTTATTTATTTATTTATTTATTTTTGTTTGGTGGTTGGGGGTTTGGAGTTCTCCAAGTTTTTCCCTACAAGAAGTTGACCAAGAAACGTTGCCAACTCAAGCTCATCCCTTGCATATGGAAAAAGGAAGCCTGTGCTTCAATTCCCCTCACTTTGCTTCTAAAGAGCAGGGCCTTCCACACCAGCCCTTTCGAGAATGTCACAGGCTGCCACTGTGACCTACTTTACTAACACTTCATGAACAAATCCAGGAAGACATCCACACTATCCCTGCACCAGAATTAAACTACAATCTCAACTCTCTAGTAACATGAATCTGACATGCTTCTTGAACACCCAAGGGACTATAATTTTCTTTCTAAACTTTTAACCCTATAATAATTTGCCACCTGATGGAGAGTTAGTGTATGTATAACCATACTTATCAACACTTCCTTCAAGAACTATACTTTCTAGCAAACCTCCTCAGCCACTTGGTTTATTGTCAGATCCTTCATCCCTTAACCACTAAAAGGAGTTTTTTTTTGCAACTACATATAAAATCCTAGAATATGTGATTGCACAAATTCCTTGACCCGCACCATGTGTGCAGCATCGTTTGATATTTTTTGTTCATTCTGAACTAGCTTACTCTTTAACAAAATGGAAGCCTCATTTTTTTGAAATTTTCATACTAAAACTTTTTGAAACTTTTCATTAATTATCAGAAAATATCCAACTATGTGATAGTATTTCCCAAGTGAAATAACTCTTCTTGTTTTCAGTCTGAAGATTAACACTTTGATGCCCACAAAACCACGAGATTGCAGTTATCAACATAAACTGCTGACAATAATGGAATGCAAGTACATTACTCAAGCAGATTGGATAATAAACAGCCTAAAGAAATTTCTGCCTTTTGTCAATGCATTAGTATTATACAACAAAAGCTAGTAGAAGTAAACTACTGATGTAATCACATAGTTCAGAACTGAATGTGATGGAATGTGTAGGTACATAGAGTACCTTCTCTGTAAGATATTTAAATGCCACCTTCTTCTGTCCTGCTTCATATATATTGCATTGCGAGTATATCTGAAGCAGAAATTATTTATAAGTGAAACTTACTGTATGAAAGACCAAATTATTTGGAAAAAGGAACCCAAAAAAAGAAGAAGAAAATACACAAACAGTAGAGATGCTGAAAGCAGTGCAACCTGTGATTCTACACTAGCACAAACAGCATAGATGCCCCAGTTTCTTGTGTAATTATTGTACAGATGTACTTTCCCAAACCTAACACGAGGATGCCGCTGTCGTGTCCCATCAAAAAAACAGTGGTGAATGGTAATGCGAATACACCTGTCACCAGTGTGAGAAGCGTCTGATCCAATGAGCATCGTCTTGTCATGCTGAGAGAAGTGACATCTGAATGCAAAATATAGAAGACTAATTAAACATATACAATGACTTAAGTAAACATTAACTTCCTAATGAAGTAGATCAGCTCACCGTGAAATGGTAATGTCTGTGCTCGCTCGTGTGATATCAATCAGTCCATCATCATAATCACGAAGGCTACAACGGTCGATCCATATATGCTTTGAATTAGGTTTAATTTGAATGCCATCCACATCATGTCCTCTACCCCCTTCAAACTCAAGGTTGCATATAATTACATGCTCACATTCCTTTAGCCTCAATCCCTTCCCTGTGAGTTTAATCCTTTGGCCTCGCCCATCGATAGTCTTATATGATGACACGTTCAAGTAAGAGGAGAGCTCAATGATGCCCGAAACTTCAAAGACAATCCATAGAGGATCTTTTTTGCGGCATCCATCACGAAGTGATCCAGGCCCATCATCTGAAAGAATACATATTAGGTTCGGGCTTATCACATGTTTAGTTATTCATTTTAACAACATCAGTAAGATCTCAAGCGGCCTACCTATTTTTGATTGTTACACACATTATTAGTGAGTTTCTGAATACAGTGGAGAGTAGAACATCAATAATAGTCCAATATTAAGATATTAATACCGAAAGATTTGACAAATTTATTGAATGTGACATATAACTAAATTTTCATCAGCTGAAATCCATCAACCCCCTGAAATTGAAAACCGACAGATTATGTATCCCTACTACATATCCCTATTGTTGTCCACGAATCCAAGAATGTCCACTGAATTACTGAAGTTGTAACTAGTGGGGACATGGCATACAACAATATGGTTATTGAACTCATTCTATGCATCAATCTTACTTTCAAAAACCCACAATTTTACTCCAGCAACATCTCAGTCCCAATCAAATTTTAAGTAATGATTTATATTCAAACTCTATCAGCCTTCCCAATATTTCAAGAAACTAGTTGAATCCTTCCTTTAAAAAAACACTATTCTTGATCAAATCAAAATAACCATTTTATACAACATCTAGAACAACAGCAGCACATAATTCACAGTTACAAGTACCAAAAAGTGGAATTTAATTGAACACTACAACTCAATTATTCCACATCCATTAAATTAACCAATTTAAACAACAATTATAAATTGTCCATTAACCTATACACATCAAAATATACCTAAACATATCAAAATATGTATGTTTATGAGAGACAGAGAGAAAAAGAGTTACCTGCTAGAGTGGTGACGTGATAGAGGGGACCGTGAAGACCACCGATGGCGCAGCGGCCAAAGCCCTCGGCTTGGCCGGCGAGAGCTCGCAAAGTAGAATCAACATGAGCATAGGGCAGAGCCAAGGTCATATTGGGCTTTAGGATTTGTGCACCCTGATCAGACGGTCCGTAATTATAGAGTGGGGGTGCTGGAGCTGTGTCCGTTTGGCCGGTAAATGAGCTGCTGGGGACGATATAATGGTTCTTGCGGTGTCTTGCTGAGGAACGGCCGTGGTGATTCCCCATTTATAGTTATTACTGAACAAGTATAACGCAACCAGTATTAATTTCAACAAGTTGAAACTGATAAACCAATCTTTATTGAACCAATGAAATCTCCCTTTAATAGATTTTAGATTTCTAAGAACAAATTGAAACCGACCCCATTCTACTCCATGAAGAACAGAAACCTGCCGACACTTAGAGCCGGAAAATAAACCAAACCCGTTCAATTAAAAATTTGATTCATGATTCGAAATATAAATAAAATTTTAAATTTAATAAATTATTTTTTAAATTATAATTTTTTATTGATATTTGGATTATATTCGTTCTAAAAGTTTAAATTATTCGGGTTTGATTCGAAATTGTGTCCGAAATTATAGTTAAATAAATCTCAATCAAACCTTATTTCATATTAGATAAATTTTATGAACTAAATCTGAACAACTCAATATTCGAATCGATTCGATTCATTTATATTCTTACCAGAGATATCTTAAGACAAAAAATTTACTCCACTATTTTTAATTGAGAGGACACGTATTCACAAATTACTCATTTATTATTATTTATTTACATATTACATTTACTTACAACAAAATAATAACAATTTATCATAAGACATAGCAAATTTTCTTACAAAATTCGTAACAAAAAATAATAAAAACAAGTTGTCTGTGCATTCGATTTTTTACGGTGAGAAATAGTTATTTGATCTATAACCATATAAAAAGAGACAAAGTAAGAACAATCATTAGTTGATTTGGTCTGGCAATCTATTTAGGGCCATAATAATTTTTTTCGACAAAAATTATTAGAGCCGCAATAAACTTTCTTTAACAAAAAATAATATATGGAGTTATGGTTAGTATATACATGTTAGTTATTACTTTCCGTATCAGGGGTATTCAAAATTTTCCGTTCAATTGATTCAGTATACCGAGCCAATAAGTTTCGATAGCTACTGATTTTCTTATTCATTTATTTATTTAATAATAAAAATAATAATAATAATAATAATAATTATTATTATTATTATTATTTCCGATATATATTTAAAAAAATCGATACCAATATTGATACTAAATTTTGCATAACATCGATATCGGTCCGGTTCAATACATTTTATACCGAATGCATCCCCTTGTATCAAGTTATAATGCATCCCCTTGTATCAAGTTAAAGTGTTTATCAAGATATTTTCATGTGCTAAAAAAACTATTGATATTAAAACTTTCATGACCCTATCAAATTATTGGTCTTAACTTAATGATAAAACTGGATTATTATTAAAATAGAACAGTTAGTACACAGTTAGTATGTAAACCTTGAGCATTAAACATGCATACATGATGAAATAAAAATAGATATAATTATCGCACTTAAATAATAAACAGTTACATATTTAATATAATATGAAATTGAAAACTAAATTAATATTACATGGTTTTGTCGGTTAGGGTTAGTATAAACCATGAGCATTAAACTTGCACATAATGAAATAACATAATTATCACACTTATAATTAACATTAGTGTTATAGAACACATGCTGACTAGCAGACTGATGAGTCCCGCGAGCTCGAAATGAAAAGAGGAAGGCAGCGTACAGAATACATTGATATGCTTGGTGAATTTTAATTTTTATATATATATATTTGTTTTATATCTCTAATATGAAAAGGAACTTCTAAAAGAATCTTAATTTTTTATTCTACTAATTTCATTACAAGATTTTTTTAATCACAATTTTATATAAAATAATATATTTTAACAAATTTTATGTACGATAATTCTATTATTATAATTTTATTAGGATATTAAAATATCGAAAAAAATCTCCTAATAAATATCAGTAGTGAATTTTATTATTAAATTAATATCTTAAGTAAATTAAATTTATTAAAACTTAAAATTTACTGAGCCACGGTATTAATAATATATTTGATTTTTTCTTAAAATATAATAACTATAAAATTAGTTGAAAAATTATACTGGATTTATTAGTAAGTAATTATCATAACTAAACTAAAACTTGAGTTTTATCCCTCTATTCGAATTATAATTTCAAGCAAATGTTGTTAATATAAACACTAATACAAAATTTCATTACAAACTTAAATAAAACTAAAATAATTATTTTTTCATAATTATAACTAAATAAATATGCATTACATTCAAATATTTAGCTTAATAATTGATCAAAAAAATTTATATATAATTCAACAATTTATTATTTAAATAAGAACTTAATAATTACAACTATCTTATTAAAAGTCTAATTAAGTATTTATCAATATAATAATATAATAAACCATTACATATATCCGGCAAAGCTCTTGAGGAAGCTCACTGAAGAAGAAATAGCTTTCATCTCACAGTCAGCCACAAACTATGCCAATTTAGCAAAGTTTCATGCAGCTGAAAATGCAAAGAGTTTTGATGAGATTGAGTTTGAAAAGGTGCTCCGAAAGAAGTTTGCACACAAGGATGAGGAGTATGACTCTATGTTGGGTGTTGTTCTCGAAACACCCCCAGAGCATATCTTGCCTGATAATGTCCTACCAGAAAAGGAAGCACCAAAGGCTTCTTGAAGTGTGAGAGTCTCTGTGTTAGGTACCTTATGCGATTTGATAGCAATGGATGTTTGTTTACTACAATGTTGAAAAAATCGGACCGGACTGGCGGTCGGACCGCGGTTCGACCGGAACTGGTCGACTTTTCGGTCCGGTCAAAAAGCCGAAAATCAACGACCCGGTCAAAAACCGGTTGACCACCGGTGAAACCGGTAGTTGAACCGGTTTTCAAGTTTTTTTTTTTTACAAAAATATTTTTAATAATATTATAACATTATTTTACTATATTTTAGCTTATAAAAAATTAGATATTTTAAAATTTTATTAATTATTAATAATATATTTTTTTTATATATTTATGGCGTCACTGGTTCAATAACGGTTCGACCACTGGTTGGACCAGTGACCCATCCACCCGGTAACTTTTCCGGTTCGATGACCATCCACTGCATTTAATTTCCAATAATTTTTGTGGCAAGGCTCAAGTGTCAGAGATCTAATCCTGTTAGGTGTTTCTTTTGCATGGCTCTGCTCATCATTTTCAAAGTATGAGAGACGTAATTACATGTTGAGAAAATGAATGCTACAATGAAACATGCATTTGGATGTTTCATAGATGTACTTTGGGCCGAACTAGTCTTTGCTCATGTTTGACAAGAAATAAGAACAAGGGAAATACCAAGCGACACCCCTATTGTGGTCATTTTGGCTACATGAGCAACGGTTTCAAAGTAGTCCAGACCTGTAGTTTGAGTGAAACCTTTGGCAAAAAGCCTAGCTTTGTATCCATCAACAAGTCCTTCATTATTATATTTCACTTTGTAAATCTATTTGCAGCCAACAATTTGCCTCAATAGCATTAATCTTAGTTAGCATAGCATTATACCAATTCTCATATTGACAAGCTTGGTAATAAGTTTTAAGTTCAGGAATCAAGGCAGTAACAACAGAAGTATATTGTTGACAAGTAAGATGATCATAAGAAAGAAAATTGGTGATGGAATGAGGTACAGATTCTGTAGAAACACATGATGAAGAAACATATGATGTAGAAAATAGATTACTAGAGAATGATAAACCCACATAATTAGTAAATTTAACTGGAATGGATTTGATTCTAGAAGGTTTAGAAGGTGATATATGATCAGATATTAATTGAGAACCAGAAGTAGAACAAGATGGAACAGAAGAAGATTCAGTAAGAATAATAGGACAAACATAGGAAGAGGAATCAATATCAAATGAGAGAGTTGCATCATAGGTTGCACGAATAATAGAAGCAAATGGAAATATATTCTCATGAAAGATAACATCTCTACTAACATAGCACTTTCTGGTTGTGAGATCATATACTCTGTAACCTTTTTGCCCTGAAGGATAACCTAAAAAAATATATTTTCTTGCTTTTGATTGAAACTTATCTCTGCCATTAGATAAAATAGAAACAAAGCACAAACAACCAAACACCCTAAGATGAGAATATTTAGTAACTAAATCAAACAACACTTTAAAAGGTGTTTTGCCATGTAAAATAGAATTAGGAAGTTTATTGATTAAGTATGTGGCTGTTAGAACATAATCTCCCCAAAATTGAATAGGAACATTAATTGAACTGAAATATTAAAGCTTTTGCTATTTCTAGCAGATGTTTGTGTTTTCTTTTAACAATACCATTTTGTTGAGGAGTATCCACACAGCTAGTTTGTTGAATAATACCAAGTTCTTTAAAATAATCAGTCAAAAAGAGTTTGGGAAATTTTGATCCATTATCTGATCTAATTGGTTTAACAGTGTAATGAAATTGAGTTTGAACATAGATAAGGAAATTCTTGAGCAATTATGGAACCTAATATTTGGATTGAAATGAAAACACCTAAGTACATCTAGAATAATTATCCATAACAGTGAGGAAATAAGAACAAGCACCATGAGTTTTAGCCTTATGCGAACCCCATATATCACAATGAATGAGATCAAATACATGAGAAGTAATTTTAGTACTTAAAGGAAAAGGTTTTCTTGTTTGTTTAGTAAGATAACATACTTCACAAGAATTAGATTTATTACAAACAATAGAAAAATGTAAAGCTTTAAGAGCATTTTTTTGGTGCATGTCCTATTCTAGCATGTCACAACTCAAATGATTGATAATGAACACTATTTGCTAAAATATGCATATTTGAAGAAAATTTTGCTGTATAAGATGAAATGTTCAGCTTATACAACCCTCCTTGAAGATTACCAATCTCTGTTATTTTTTTCAAGGAAGGGTCCTGCATGAAGTATTTGTGAGATGAAAAGAGTACTACTGAGTTAGTGTCTTTTGTTAGTTTATTAACAGACAACATATTGAAATGAAAAGGAAGAACACACAAGACATTATAGAGAATAATGTCTGAAGATAGTTTAATTGTACCAATGTGAGTGATAAAGGAAATGACTCCATTAGGTAAAAAAATGGATGATGAAACTGCTATAAGATTATGAAGAAGGTGTAAAGATGGTGTAATATGAATAGTAGCACCAGTGTCAATTATCCAATCATAGTCATTAAGATGAATGGTAGATAAGCATATAGTAAGTGTTAGTTTATTACCTGCAAGGTGAGTAGTAGGTGACATGTTAGTCATGGTAGCTATATGAGAGGTTTGAGGCCTGGTGAGTAGAATATCCATGAGATTGAGTGTTGTGTAATGATCCAGGATTAGTGTTCAGGATATCCATGATATGATGATATTACGCTGGTAAGATATAAGGAATAAAACTAGTAGGCAATCTTCCAGTAAAAACACTTTCAGATGATACATATGAAATGCCAGATAATGACCCTTCACCAGTAAACTGAGAATCAATATTCATTGTTGAGCAATAGAAAGGCTGAGCATGAGAAACTTGTACAGCCTGGGAAACAAATTTCCATTTATAATGTCCAGAAGAGTTATGTTGATCATTAGATAACCTCTGACTAGGAATTTTATTAGAATCAGTAGTAGCAGATGTATGAATTCTAGGACCTTTGTATCAGGAAGGATACCCATTCAATGCAAAACACTTCTCTATGGTAAGTCCTGTGTCTTTGTAATAGTCACAAACTAGCTTTGATCTTAACTTAGAATTGCCAAATTTCGTAGCTAGTAACACAGTAAAATCAACAATATTATTCTTAGTGTTTAATAGAGCACATTTTTTTTGTTCTTCTTCTTGCAACAATAAAGAATAAGCCTCATTTAAAGAAGGCAAAGTAGGCATCAGTAAGATTTGTCCTCTTACAGAAGCAAAATGAGGATTCAAGCCCATAAGAAACTGTGACACCTTTGTAATATTGTCATTCTTGGCTTGTAACACAACATTACCACATGTATAATTGCATGTACATTTTGGAATCAATGAGAGATTCTCGAATTCATTTCGCAATGCTCTAAACTTTGTATAGTACACAGACAAGGTTTGATTCAGTTGAGTCAATGACACCAAATCTTTTCTAACTTGATAAGCCCTAAGAACATGACTCTGAGTAAATCTTGTTGCAAGATCATCCTAATTTTGTTTTGCAGTGGATAGGAATACAATGCTGCTATTAATTTCTAATGAGACATCATTTAACAGCCAATAAATTACACCATACTATTACATATTTCCTAATTAATGTGGCAACAAAGATGACTTTGGATCTGGTTTACAATAAGTACCATCAATCAATCCAATCTTAAACTTTGATGTAAGGGCAATAGTCATAGCACGATTCCATTGATTGTAATTTTTCTCAGTTAATTGTTGATTAACCAGCAAAAGACCAAGGTGATCAGAAGGACGCAAGTAATAAGGATCAACTACAACAGCAAAAGATCGTGTGTGAATCATTTTCAATTACAAAAGTTACAAAAGGAGAAAAAAAACGAAGATCTAGGGTTTTCTGATCTTATTACCAAGCTCTAATTCCTGAAGTTCTAAGTCAAAAAACTATCAAACCTACTTTAGAAAGTGAAACCAGCTCTGATACTATGTAAGAAGACTTCAAATGGAGAAAATGCAGATAACAGAATCAGAGAACTCTAATGTCTTTAGTAACTGTTCTAATCTCTCATACCGGAAAGGATTATTTCATATATATTGTCTGATAATCAACTAATTATGAAAATACACTTACATCCTTAACTAACAAAGTTCAATTACATTACTATCCTAGAGCTCTAAAAACAGATAAGCTAATACAAAAATGCTTCAGTTGTTGCTTCAGTAGTTCAATATGCTTCAGTTGTTTCCTCCGAAAACAACGTCCTTTTGGGGGGGCTACCGCACCCAATAGTGTGAGGGTCACCTCATCTCCCTCGTTCAATTTATATTTTGAGAGCCAAGTTCAGATAAAGAATCTTGAGTTTCTCAGAAGTACATTTTTCCAGGATGGAGAATGGTCTTCCAATGGACCGTTAAAACATTAAATATATAAAAAAGAATAAAAAGGGCGCAACCTGGGTGGGGGGAGAGAAAAATGGCAGGTCCGGCGGGATCAACTCATTACATTTATAAAAAGCTCAGCATAACAACAACCACCGTCATTTTTTTCTCCGCCGGAAACTTTCCCCATTTTCCACAATCCTCGTCCCCAAAAACCCTATTGTAAATTTATGTACATATACATATTTATTCTCATACATACATACGTACACATATGCATGTTTTCCCATGCAATGAATTATATTCTATTCATTCTATAATAATCCGATCATGACGGCAGGTACTCCTTTTTCATAGTTACATATGTATAAATCCATATATATATATATATAATGTATAAGGTTTTCAAGAATAAAATTTGGAATTAGAATGAGAATTTGAGAATTTCTTTTTCTAATTATCTTTGTTCGTGTAAATTTATTCTGAAGAAACTAACAGGGATATAGAAATGGGGCTGACAAACCCTAAAAATAATCTTTACGAGGCTCCTTCGCCTTCTCCAAGGGCGCCGGCACTTGTCATGTCCAATTCCGGCAAGACACTCGGCGCGTCGAATTCTGTAAAGTCATTGCTAGGCTCGAATTCCGGCAAGGCATTGGTGGGCTCAAATTCGGGGAAGGCATTGGTGGTATTGAATTCGGGCAAGGCATTGGCGGTTTCCAATTCCAGCAAGGCATTATTAGGTATTTCGAATTCCGGCAAGGGATTAGGTATGTCGAATTCCGGAAAGAGAATGGACCAGGCCAGGAAGAAGAAGTATGTGAAGCAGGTGACCGGACGGCACAACGACACGGAGCTGCATTTGGCTGCGCAACGCGGGGACGTGATGGTGGTGAAGGAGATTCTGGGTGAGATTGATGCGCAAATGCTGCGGACAATGAATGGGGCGGATTTCGATGAGGAGGTGTCGGGGATTAGGTCTGCGGTGGTGAATGAAGTGAATGAGTTGGGAGAGACGGCATTGTTTACTGCTGCCGAGCGAGGGCATATAAATGTGGTGAAGGAGCTGCTGCCTTACACCACCAAGGAAGGCCTTTCTTTGAAGAACCGCTCTGGTTTTGATCCATTGCATATTGCTGCTAGTCAAGGTCACCAAGGTAAATACATATTTTGATGAAAATAAACTTCGTTTTAAGTTAATTCTCACATGTTTAGTTCTAAGTGAATTTCTGTCTTTTATGAATGCAAATTTGGTAGATTATTAAGATGTGATTTAAAGACTTGAATGGAAAATGAGAATTCAATGCTGAATTTTTCTGCTAGCATTTGGTCTATAAGCTGTGGTTGCTAACTGATGATTTTTCACTATTTTGGTAGCTGTTGCGAAACTTTCATGGTTGGAAATATAAAATTTTATTTGTACTTGAAAAAGTGAATTTGTGGGAGAAACCTTTCAGCTTCCTTTTTTACTGGTCAAAAAAACTTTTTGCTTTAGCTCGTGAGCATGTGTCCTGCAAGGTGTAATATTTCAGGATGTCAATTTACTGTTGTCTTGTGTGCTTATGAGATTGTGAGAGAGATGTTTTAAAGCATTAATAAAAATGAAAGTAGCTGGTTTCAAAGTTGCATTCTATCCAGAGGCAATACATTTGCCTTGGAGGTGGTTGAGGAATTATAGCATTTTGGTGTCCTAGTATGAAGGTTAAACGAAAACATGCAAGCAATTTACATTGATGTGCAATATTCCTGTTATTACATGATTAAAGTAAAACTAACTTACCTTGAATGAGATGTAAATAGTGGTGACATATGCACTTATTAGAAATCCAAACAATCTTAGAGTGGAGGACATAAACTATTTGTGAAATTTTGAAGATGGGAAAAGATAATTTCGTATAGATGCTACTCGAGCACTATCACCCTAATTGAGAGGCAGCCGTAGTGGTCAAATATACAGGACATCCTATAATTAAATGTGACATTTGTGTCAACTTTCAAAGAGAAAGTCTTGATTATTACAAATCCCCCTAAATCATTCAGGAAAGTAGATAGGAAAAGCAAGTCAGCACAATCACTTAAAAAATAATTGACTTCTTACTGGACTATTTAATTACTTACGGTTACTTGCGTCTCTATTGGTTCTATTGCTGTGTTGCAATTTATTGCAGTTATGTTCTTCAAAAGTTTTTATATTTAGGAAACTGGTCCAGCAAAGTTGATGTGTGTCAAAATGCAGCCATTGTCCAGATATTGTTAGACCATGACCCAGAACTAAGCAAAACAGTTGCCCAATCGAATGCAACCGCTCTTGTGTCTGCAGCTTCAAGAGGTCATTCAGCTGTTGTTAAGGAATTGCTATCAAAGGATTCTAGTATAATAGATATTCCCAGGTCCAATGGGAAGAATGCTTTACATTTAGCTGCACGTCAGGGGCATGTAGACATTGTTGAAGCATTGCTTCAGAAAGATCCCCAACTTTCAAGAAGAACTGATAAAAAAGGTCAGACTGCATTGCATATGGCTGTAAAAGGTGTTAGCTGTGAAGCAGTGAAGTTGCTTCTTCAGGCCGATCCAGCTATTGTGATGTTACCAGACAAATTTGGTAACACGGCTTTACACGTCGCTACCAGGAAAAAGCGGGCAGAGGTATTTTTTAAAACATTTCTCTAACAACATATCGAGTAAATAATATTAATGGGCACATCTATTGATTGACAAGACTTTCAAAATTAGAGATACATTTATATTTTTTGATTATAAAAGGACATAAATTTCAAAAAATGCTATTACTTTTCTTCTTAGTTGATTGAGTACTATTCTACTGTCACTGTTACATTTTTAGCTAAAGTTAGGGAAGTTTGGAAAAATAAAATTTTCTTTAAAAGTCATCGTTTTACAATTGTATTTGAAACAAAGGGAGTATTTAGTTTTGTATTATGATCTTTGTTTTCATCTGGAAGCGTGTTTTTGTTTAATTAGTACAAATACTGACATATGTAATAAGTCTCCTTGTGTTAAAATTACTGTATGGATTTAATCTTACTTCTGGCTTCCTTTGGGTCCTCTTCGTGTACATTGTTTATTTGTTGATCACTTACTTCTCATGTCTTGGTCTTATGTTAATGAGGCACGTAAAAAATAGGACTTTATAGCATATTGGCAATTTCAAGGGAACAAAACTGTTTGCAGTTTAGAATTTTTTTTTGATCTATTGCAGATAGTGAATGAGCTATTACTCCTCCGAGACACCAATATCAATGCGCTTACAAGAGATCAGAAAACAGCCCTTGACATTGTAGTAGGGCTCCCCCTCTCTGAAGAAACCTCAGAAATAAAAGAATGTTTGACACGTTATGGCGCTGTCAGAGCCAATGAACTGAACCAACCACGAGACGAGCTTAGGAAAACTGTAACAGAAATCAGGAAAAATGTGCACACGCAGCTTGAACAAGCGCGGAAAACCAACAGGAATATGAACGGGATCGCCAAGGAGCTCCGAAAGCTCCACAGGGCAGGGATCAATAATGCTGCAAACTCGGTCACTGTTGTGGCAGTTCTCTTTGCAACAGTTGCATTTGCAGCTATTTTCACGGTTCCTGGAGGTGATGACGAATCTGGGATGGCCGTGATGGTCAGCACATCAAGCTTCAAGATCTTTTTCATCTCTAACGCATTTGCACTGTTCACATCGCTAGCCGTTGTGGTGGTGCAGATAACAGTAATACGAGGAGAGATAAAATCCGAGAGACGGTTTGTTGAGGTAATCAATAAGCTGATGTGGTTGGCCTCTGTTTGCACCACCCTTTCATTTATTGCTTCTTCCTACATAGTTGTTGGGCGGCGTAATAGGTGGGCTGCAGTCCTTGTAACTGTTGTGGGGAGCGTAACCATGGCAGGGGTCCTTGGTGGCATGACTTACTATGTGGTGAAATCTATTAGGACTCGGAAAGTGAGGAAGAGAGAGAAATATTCTAGGAGCGGTGGAACCAACTCTTGGCGACAATCGGACTTATCAGATTCTGAAGTAAACCCAATTTATGCTATTTGATGGCTCACTATTCCTGTATGTAGAAACAAACCAAGAAGAGAAGGAATTCAACTTTGTGTTGTATAGTGCATAATCTTGTAAGGCCTCAACTCGGAGTTGGTCCGTCTCATTTTGATGAGGTGAGGTGAAGTAAATACAAGGTAATTTTACCAGCAGTTTGATTTTCCTATTTCAGTAGTTAAACTGGCGATGAGGCGCGTGTGAAAA
This sequence comes from Hedera helix, assembly GCA_947179155.2. Classification (NCBI taxonomy): domain Eukaryota; kingdom Viridiplantae; phylum Streptophyta; class Magnoliopsida; order Apiales; family Araliaceae; genus Hedera; species Hedera helix. Next base: position 52,290,682 of record OX359266.1, on the reverse strand, counting down.
TTTAGAGAATTGATATTTTCAAATTAACTTATAAAAGTATCAATTTTTATACGGAAAAAATTGATATTTTTACAAAATCAAATAAAATATCAAATTAATTTACAAAAATATTAATTCCCAAAATTTAACAATTATTACTCTCAATTACCTCAAAACTAGATGTGTTTTTATTGCTTATTTTAAATAAAAAAAAGAGAAAGACAGAAAAATAATAAATTATACTATGCACATAATATTTAAGTACAACATAAAATATTATATTAAATTTTATTATTAAAAAAGTAAAATTTAACACAAAAATTTATATCAAAATTTATTTTTTAATTATAAAAATTAATTTAATATTTATATTTAAATATTATATACTTATCTTTATCCAGAAACAAATGATGCTTGTCGTGTGCCGGGACCCTGGCATGTTTCCCCGACACTAAAAACCAAAGAATGTGGCAACATATTTCCACAAAAAGCAGTGGATGCAGGGGGTGAGGGGCCCTGGAGGCTGCTTGACTCTCACCTATTCAGTAGCTTCAGTCAACGAACCCCTTTCACATCTCTAAACCGTTCTCTTTCTTTTATTTAATGGTAAAAAGATTCTTTTTAGCATCTGTTTCGGGCCGCTAACATAAACCTAAACAACAAAATCGCTGTTTGAATTGCTGCAGGTCTTGCATGCAACTTTTCTCACATCATCCATACAGAAGCTTCTAAACTCCCTCATTTCCGGGGGGAAAAAGGCACTGTCTTTGTAGTTCCAATTGAAAATTGAAAATATTTTCTTTTTTCTTTTATAAAAAAATTGATATTTTTATTTGATTATTCTCATATAAATAATAAATAAATCTTATATCTATAGGAGAGAGTCAGTTTTCTTTTCATACACAAGAAAAAAAGTTGTAGAGCAGACAAAGTGTGATTAGGATTGATAAATACTAAAATGATACTCCATATTCTATCAAGAAAAGAAAAGAAAAAACTTAACAACATAGGTGGGTTGTTTCCGTCTTGTAAAAGATGAGGGAAAAAAATATTAAAAAAAAAAACTTCTATTTTTGGATTATGACATTTTTATCCTCCATATTTTTAGATAATAACCTCAAGCATGAAAATATCGCTTAAACAGGTTTTGACACATCAGAAAATGGTGCACGTCAATCCTTGAACTCGTCGTGTTCAGTTTTCAATTATTTAAGTCTTTACAATTATTTTATTTTATTAGTGATAAAGAAATAAAAACCCCAGAGAGAGAGAGAGGCTTTTCCTATGGTTGTCCTAGTCAATTCAAAACTAGTCAGTCAGTCAGTCAGTGGCCTTAGGACCAAACACATACCACTTAATCTTCATATAGTAATTGCAAACACATACAATTATTAGTATTATATTTTTATGAGTGCTCTGTATCTTAAAAATATATATTAAATACAGAAAATAAAAAATAAATTTTATTAAATATTATTTATTTATATATTTGTATCGAATTTAATACATTAAGTCTACTAATATATTTATTTTTTATATATTAAATTTAATATAAATATATAAATAAATAATATTTAATAAATCCTATTTTTTACACGTGTCCTTGCGACCCCATGTTAAGAACACCTAGTTTTATATAGCTTTTGCTGAAAGAGTATATTTCTTGCGAGCTTGCTGTAACCTCACAGTAACCAAGTACCCATTTATTTGCTTTCTTGCCACTCTTCTTCTCCGCAGCTAAATTCTCCAAAACCGCAAACCATTTTCATTAAGTTCCTCTGTTTTTAAATTGTTGTTCTTGGCATCAACTTCTCTCCAATATGAAGTGCAGCTAATGAATTAGATATTATTTTGTCTTCACTTGTTCTATTTGTTCTTAAGCTACTCAATAGCTCCTTAAATCTATATTTATCTGTTGTTCCTTTACTTTCTTGGATGTAATGGAAGATTGAGAAGCTCTGTTCTTCAAATCCCAGGTAATTAATAATTATATAAATAACTATGTTGCATCATTTGATAGCTCGAGGATACAACATATTTGCCCATTTTCATCTTCTTGTACGTAAAAATTTCCACTTTTTCGAGCCGTTGACTTTCTTGTGCTTACCGTTGATATTTTTAGCAGTTGGTGGGATTTGGTGGATAGAGAGCAGTAGAGAAACGAGTGGGTACTATCGAAATCCCCAAAAAACTTAGAAACTCCCTAAGAGCATTAATGTGAAAATAATATAAATATTTGGGGTATATAATCATTTAGTACAAAGAAATTAAAAATCCCATCTTTCTCATGTTATTAATCTATAGTTATCCAAATTGATTATACTCCATTAATTTAATTTTCTTGGGTGTGATGAGTGGTTTTTGATCTGGGGTTTTCATGTATATTTTGATGTGTGAAAGTAAGCTTTTGATGTAGTTTTGTTTGATGGGAGCTTCAGAGAAAGGCCACTAAGCTTAGGCAGAAATAAGACGATGAAGCAGTTGGCTGAAAAACGAGACGACACGCCGTTGCATTTGGCTGTCAGAGCAGAGAATTTGGGATTGGCTTTGGAAATTATCACTAAGAGTGAAGATAAAGAATTAAAGGAATTGCTGTCCAAGCAAAACCAATCTGGTGAAACTGCCCTTTATGTTGCTGCTGAATACGGTTATGTTGACTTAGTGCGGGAGATGATCAGGTATTATGATATTGGGGATGCCGGTATCAAAGCTAGGAATGGCTCTGATCCTTTCCATATATCTGCCAAACAAGGAAATCTGGGTAACTCTTGAAATTTGGTTTTCTGTCATTATTTGGCACATTTTCATGTATTATATAAACCTTGTTTCATCGCCCCTATGGACCTATGGCACCGGATTAAAATTAAGACATAATTTTAGCCTTAATTCAAAGCAAACTTAATCACAGAAATATCAGATGGTGAGATAAGTGAATTCTTGTTATGGCTATTTAAGTGTTGCCATTTATAAAAACTACAGTTGTAGGTTTCCAGTCCTTAATTTGGCAAGTTGTTTTAGTCTTCAAATTTTTTGATTTCTCACTACCAGAAGATGGGAAATTTTCTAAATATATGATCATTATTGTGTAGAGGTGGTGAAGATTCTGATGGACGCCCTTCCTGAACTTTCAATGACATTTGACCAATCAAACACTACTGCTTTGCACTGTGCTGCGGCGCAAGGCCATACTGAAGTGGTTAAGTTTCTTTTGGAGAAAAATAGTAGCCTAGCCACCATAGCAAGAAGTAACAAAAAAACAGCATTGCATTCTTCTGCCAGAAATGAGCATTTAGAGGTAGTGAAGGCCCTTTTGAGCAAGAAACCTGAAATTGCATCGAGGACTGACAAGAAGGGGCAGACAGCTCTTCATATGGCAGTTAAGGGACAGAGTGTTGAGGTGGTTAATGAGCTTATTTCTTCAGAAGCTGCTCTGATTAATATGGTTGATGGCAAGGGAAATACTGCACTGCATATAGCAACACGAAAGGGTCGCACAAAGGTAAACAAACTCAATGTCAAACTTTTCAAATATGCTTATGAACTATTACCTGGTATAATCGTATTCATTAGCAAATGGAAGATTACTCATAGTCTTCCTAGGATTCTTTCAGAAAGCAGCTAAAAAAATATGGTAGGATTAGTTATGTTTCAACCAATGATCTAAGGGGAATGGAAAGAGTTTAAAATTTTCTTGATTTGTTAAATAAGCCCCATTATGTAACATAGAGCTTGACACCTTTCAAAATGTTCTTTACTCACGGATTGAGGACCTTGAGGTGGTTAAACTATTGTTCTAGAGTAGTATTAGCAGTAAGCTCATACTTATAATTATCTCTAATAAGTAGTTTCCCATGCTCTTCCAAATTCATGATTACTTGGATTATATCTACCCAAGTGAAAGTAATGGTGATTATATTACATGAATATTAAATATACTTCTCTAATTTACCTAGGTTCTTATGCTAATTTACTCAATCTATCATTTATTGGCATGGCCTTTTGGCCTGTTAGTTTATGTTTGCAGCCATGCTGCTGATAGGTTTTGACGATATTACCAATCCACCCTTATTAGTTAGATAAGTTCAGGAACACCGAATCTCAGTTTATCTTCTGGTATTTGGATGAAACTTCTTCTAATAAACATTACACATGAGAAAATGGACTTTAAAGAGGTTCTTTTCTCTTTATAGCAAAATTCTTAGATGCGGAAGTGAACTTTGACTCTCATCACCAAGTGTTCATTTTCTGCATTCAAGTGTTCAGTTTCTTTTATGAAATTCAAAACTTCTTATAACATTCATGTCATTATGCAGATTGTTCAGGCATTGCTGAGCCACAAAGGAACCCTCGATACAAAAGCCATAAGCAAATCTGGAGAAACTGCCCTCGACACTGCTGAGAAAACTGGGCACTCGGAAATTGCCAGTATCCTACAAGAGTATGGAGTCCAGAGTGCAAAATCCATGAAGCTACCAGCAAGAACAAATACTGCCAAGGAACTAAAACAAACGGTAAGTGATATCAAACACGAGGTTCACAACCAGATTGAGCACACGCGGCAAACAAGAAAACAGATGAAAGGAATAGGCAAACAGCTCAACACAATGCATTTAGAAGGGCTCAACAACGCAATCAACTCCACCACAGTTGTTGCTGTTTTGATTGCCACTGTTGCCTTTGCTGCCATTTTTACTGTCCCTGGCCAGTATGCAGATGACCCTAAAAATTTAATTCCTGGGCTTTCTTTAGGAGAAGCAAATATTGCTCCAAAGCCCCAGTTCATAGTTTTCCTCATAACGGACTCACTTGCACTCTTCATATCTTTGGTTGTCGTGGTGGTTCAGACTTCTATTGTAGTTGTAGAAACTAAGGGGAAGAAGCAAATGATGGCAGTTATAAACAAGCTCATGTGGCTGGCTTGCGTGTTTATTTCAGTGGCTTTTCTTGCACTTTCCTATATTGTTGTAGGCGATGAGGGGTTTTGGCTAGCAGTTGGAGTAACAGTGATAGGGACTTTGATCATGGCAACAACATTAGGGACAATGTGTTACTGGGTTATTATACACCGAATTGAGGCAAAAAACTTGAGGAGCATTCGCAGGTCTGCAAGGAGCAGCAAGTCACAATCATTTTCAGTGTATGCAATGTCAGATTCAGGGAACGATGAGTACAAGAATCTCTATGCAATTTGATCATGCCACAGTCCACAGGTTTCTTTTTACTGAGTTGGCATTCCCTATATGTTTACTCTTTTCCTTTTCCCTTTTTTTTTTAAAACCTTTTATATGTATATACTGGTGTAATATAATTGCAACCTATTCCTCAAAATAGTATAAGGGGTAATGTAGCCATGAAGATCAGAAAAAGAAATCTCCGAGGAGCAGAGAATTGTGATATCTCTATCCTGCATTTTTAGTTATTTTGAAACTATCAGCAGTCCAAATTTTGACCATCGATTCTCACTAGTTCGAAAGTTTATATAATGTTTTTCAGTTCATATTATAATTCTAGCCATTTGATTCAAAGGCTTTTTCAGCTTTTAAGTTGAACGAAGATAGAATATTTAGACATTCATCGTCAGTTGCCAATTATGATGTTAAATCCAAACATTAGGCCAGGATTTTTTTTTTACTACATACGAAAAAGACTTAACATCAAGATCAATGAACTCATAATATCACTTTGAAAATGCTATTTATGACCTTACAGAAAGGAAAGTTATTTACCTGCTTTCCATTTTTCCCAAGTCACAATTATTATTACCATATATGTTCCACAAACTGATGATACCAGGACTGACAAAATACATCCTTTTTTAGATTATTGGAAGGACATGCATTATTAGATATGAGGGTTTGGTGAGTAGTCTAGCATATCCATAATGCAAATGAACTTTGAAATTTCAATGTGAAACCTTGCTATCTTTTTGTCTTGTTGCTTACTTATTTTAGCATATGTTTGATACTTAAGTTGGAATAGAATTTTTAGTATCTTTGTAAAAAAAAAAATTGTTGACATTTTTTCATTTAGGAAGTTAACTATAAATAAATAGATAAGAATTATGTGACAACAATACAATACAAGATACACATATATATAGCAAAACAAAGCAGGGTGGGGATAAAATATGGGACAAAAGATGAGACAGCAGAATTGGACTCAACAGTTTATAAAGATGGCATCCGAGAGTGAAACTAACATCAAGTCCCTCGAACAACTTGATTAATTTTTTGCTTTCCTCAGTTCCCTGTTGGTGATTTGCTCTTTTTTCTTCTTGCTTCTTTATTTCAGCAAACAGACGTAGGATAATTCTACCCCAATAGAATTAGATTGGCCCATTTTAGTCTTTTCAAGAAAGTATTTTTCCTTCATTTGTAAAAAGCTATGATGCTACTTGTTAATGGTGGAAGATTTTGCTTTTACTCCGAGGAAAGACAGAAAACGAGGTCCCTCACTTTCATGCACTAGTTTAACATTTCTCGGTCTCCTCTTGAATTTTGATGGTGAATAAAGCCTGAAAAAAAGGGGATATGGAATCTAGTCAGTGGAAAAGGCTGGTGTTCTACATAACACTAGTTTTCACTGTACTGTTAGAACTAGAAAGTTTAAGGTAACTTTACTAAAGGTGAAGAAGATAGCCTCGGTGTGTTGTGTGCGAGACTCGTACTCTTTTTCTTATCTGGCTTATTTTCTTCCCTTAAAAGGCTTTTTTTCTTTTCAGCTTTTTTCTCGAAAAATTATTCAGTACTCCTGGGGCATTACTGTGTGGTGTCCCAGACCAATCATATATTGTCATTTTAACATGTGTTGTGGACCTAAATATAAAAGGTTCACTCTACATACTGAAATGACAACATATGATTGACATATGATTGATCTGAACAACACGTGACAATACCTTAAAAATACCTAATAACTTCTCCTTCTTCTCAGGTAGCAATAGTGATACTGACCAAGAAAGTATGAGTTGAAGATTGGTATCAGTTCCAAAAGAAAAGATTTTAGCTGGTTTGCACTTTGCAGAGTTGCTATTACTCATTACTCATGAAAATACAGTAAAGCTAGTGTAATTATGACCTAATGCATGAACCCCACGTGTTGAAAAGAGACCGTCTTTTAACTGTATAGCACAGCTTTTACTGAAATTCACAAGTGGTGGCTGACTCATGGGTTACTCAGGAGAAGGTGCATTACATACTGTCCCGAAAACTATTGTACAGTTCAACATTTTGATTTTTTTTGCGTATATTAAGGTTTTCTTAATAATAATAATAAAAATTATGTTGAAGGGTGCCATATGTCCAACCAGCCAAGATATCAATCGTAACTCATTTTTGGACTGGTGGGAGTACAAGAAAAAAGCACCAACTTGGAACATAAATCTTTATTGAAAATGTTTATTGAACGTAAACCAACATTAGTATGTAGGTTCACACAACAAAACCCAATATTAATATTTTGGTATAACTTCGTTTAGCAAATGCCTTGAACATATTACATGGAATTGGAAATTTAGCAGCAAGTGGGTATACATTGGATACTCTCTTCTCTCTCTTTCCATTTAAAAAAACAGAATCATCGAGTGCTACAAACAAACACCTGGCCTCTTTTGATCCTTATTGGAAGCTGCAATTCTTGAAACAGAAAATGAGCAAACCCCAGTTTCATTTACTGCTGAGACTTCTTACAGTGAGCAATTGCTGCCTCAATTGAACCATCAATCTCTGAACTGGCACTGCCGCTCCTTTTGAGAAGCTGCAACTCATAAAACCTATTTGAATTAAATGAAAAAGATGATGAAGAAGATGAAGCACAGGATGAATTAGATGAAGAAGATGAGCACTGCATTGTGGGACGCAGCTTAATCGCCCCAGAAAAAGACTTCCTATGGCTAACACCAACACTGTCCTGATCAAATCCCTCTTTATCAATTCTACTCATGACAGTAGCTAATGTAATTCCTTTTGCAATTTGGCCAGATGGGCCTTTTTTTGCCGCCTTAATATCCTTGTTACCTTTTGAACCAAGTCCAGCTTCTTTTACATTGCAGCCTGCTTTGGCACAAGATTCATCAGAGCACCCAGATTTTGTAAACAGAGATTTCAAATACGCCCGTGAGGCCTTAAGCTTCTGCCCAAAAGATGATTGCTTTATTAGCTTTAACTTCTTCTTAGACCAAGATTTCTTGGGCTGATCACCATGAATGAACCCACTCAATTCAGTGGACCATTCAAAGAAATAGTCCTCTGGATTTAGCTCACAGCTAACTGGGCGAGACTCGGAAGGCGAAAAATTGCAAGATTGATCAAATGGGGTGCTATTATTTGTGGGGACAATGCTGCTGCAGTTTTCATTTTCTTGTAAGGTTTTGATGGTGGGGTTTTGGAGGAGTTTTTGGACCATTTGTAAACGGGGAGGAAGGTGAAGAGGAAGGAGTTTACCTTTGTAGAAGAGTTCATCAGCTGGAGAAGTAGTGATGTCTTTCTCAAGAGAAATGGAATTGCACATTTGGAATTCAAATTCTCTGACTTGTGGGGATGAACAGAACAGATTGGAAGAAGAGCTCATCTCCATGTCTATGTAGTCTTCTGCTGCATGATTGCATAATTGCGGCCATTTCATCTCTCTCTATCTTTCTTTGCTTCTCTGAAGATGCTCATGGGAAGCTGAGCTTAATGGAGGGATGGAGGAGGACAGAGCATCCTTTAAAGCAGAGATGGTGCCAAGTTAGAAAAGTATAAATAATTTGAAGGGAACTGTCAGATTTTTAGGTCTTTTTTCTCTCAAATATCTTGAATGCTTCCCAATAATACTCCATACGAGTTCCACTCAAATTAATTTGCAAAATCTTTTGAAATAAATAATTAGGATCATTCTTTATGTAGTTTACAATAATAATTATCGCATTATCCATAATTAAATAAATTCAGATTAATTTTAAGAAAAAGTCGAATTAGAGGCCAGAGAGCGAGTGAAATGCAGTTAAAACAATGAGACCTTTGCATTTTTTGATGATTTTTGTATCTGATTTTCTTGGTGTTCTCTTCACCACTGGTTATACCCCATTCAGCTCTCAAGTAACTTTATGCAGCTCATAATGCATCTGAACAATTTGAAGACGACATTTGAATGCATGTGAGTCAAAAAAAAAAATGTATGTATGTATATATGTATAAATATAAATTCAATTCTGCTATGTATTTCATTGCCTAACTTTTTAGATTCTCTGGCTAAACTATATACACAGACTTTTCATAGAAAATATTGAAGGTGACACTAGAATGTACCGACCACAGTGCCCTGGATGATGGAATACGTTAGATGCTGGAGTATCTGAAAAGTTACCATAAAATGCAAGTGGAATTTATACTCCTCACTTTTTCCAAGGCACCATAATTTTTTGTCAATTAACAAATTTACACCATTGAATTTTACATCTTTCTAAATAAAGAATGATACTCTTTTACTATTGTTTCCCTTAATGACAATTATACATGGTTTCTTTCAACTATAAATTTTAATGTCTATAAAAATTACCCAAAATATGTAGTACGTACTTCTTATCGGCAGACATTAAAAATTACCAAAAATATGTCGTGCTTCTTATTAGCAGACATGATTCAATTGTGATAAAACGTCACCATGGATGCTTTCACATGCCGTCTTAGCTTCAGCGGTAGAGGGGAGTCCATGCGCCTGCCTATACCTCGGAATTTTACCATGAATAATATAAAAGAGAATCTATTAATCGAATTTAAGTGCAGTCCAATATATATATATATACACAATTTCTTCTATAAAAAGAATTCTATTTAAATTTAATATAATTACTTCACGAAATTATACGATTTAATATTTTAACATACAAATTTATTTTAATTTTTTAAAATAATAATTTTGTAGCTAGTAATTTTTTTTGAGTATTGTATAATATTAACTATTGTATTAATCACAATAAAATAAAATAAAATTTTATATGGGCTTGATAATTGGACAAAATTACAACACTCGTAATAAGTCTTGAAAGAGCTTTATATGGATTATGCCTTTCAAAAAATCGAGAATACATAAATTCACAAGCATGCAAATTAAGATAGAGAAAAGAACCTCATAATTAAGCCCTTTTCAACTCCTACACCTTCCTTCCTTTTTTGGGTATCTAGGTAAGGTGGTGACCCACTAATAAACAATGAAAAAACAAAATCAAATAAAGTCGGTTAATTTGTGACCAGGTTTAAAATCATACAATTCTATATACATGTATAGAATAATATGAGTTGCTCAAGGTTTTTCCCTTGATGCAAAATAAGTCTCCTGTATGCAGAAGCCTCTTGAGTTGATACATAAAAGGCAAAAAAATAAATAAATTATGTTAACAAATTAAAGCTGCCTTCGGCCTTCTTATTGAATCTATCTAACTAGCCCCCGAGATGAATGCTACTTACAGAAGAGGAGCTAAAATCACCCTGGTAATCCCTGCCTATTTTGTTGAGGATTCTGCGGGTTTCTGTGGCTCTTCAGATTCATCAAATTCCCAGTCTCCAATATCATCCATTGAGCCGTCTCTGCTATCCTCCTCGAGTGCCAAGCTAAACTTTGACAATACATCTTGTGGGTTTGATAATATTGCTACCTTTGGTAAATTTAACCCAGGAAGTGCTGATTGTTTACGTACTAGTCTCGCAGTATTCTGTTTCAGAGTTGGAGATGGACTGGGTTCAGCACTATCTTTTGATGGAACCTTTTTCGGAGATTTAATTTGTGAAGTTGGTCCCTCACCGAGTACAAACTTGTCTTGTGGGGCTTGTTTGAGAGAGAGAGATTTACTTCTTCGGGTTACTGGCGTCTTTGCTCTCAAGGTCAGAGTCTCGATTTCTAAAATTGGTCTTTCCAAGGACTTGAACTCGTCTTTCATCTTTCCAAGAGAATCACACAACTCTTTGATCCTTTCATCACCCTTCCTGATCATGGGGGTATGTTTCCCAATATGAGGGGTAAGTTTATGCAACAAAATACTACTAAGCTATGAAAAAATCTATTATTTACTTCTTATAATTGCACAACCAACGTTTATTATATTATGAGTCAACTTGATTGGTCCTAAGTTGACTCTTACCGTGGATCATATTTGTGTTTGTTCACTAAATTCTTAACGGTTTGCATTATCCAAACAGTAATATGGGACTGTAATTGGTTGTATGTTTTTTGTATATATATATTTTTTACTACGTAACCTCTTTACTAAAAGATAGATATCAATGTAAATATGAATTTTGAGTGATCCTATCCAATGTAAAGATTAAGTCTGATGGATCCTATCCGATATTTCTATCTGTTTTTTCTTTGTAGTTTTTTTCCCTCCAGAAGTCTAGACTTTTATATTATCTGTAAGTCCTTACCTTCATACATATCTCTAGAGTCGTGATGAAATATGATCATAAATTTCAATCTGCTTCCCACTTAAAAATGTACATTCTTCAAAAATTGTGAGACTAATAGAGTCCGTAGCCGTAGGAGAAAATATAAGGAAAAATCAGGGAATGAAAGTCCTTAAGATTGAACTATGGAATACTGCTGAGCGTAGAAAAAAATATCATCAAAGCAAAAATGGCATTCTAGGTAATTTGATTCATGTTTATGTATTCCTATTTTTGTAAGCTAAAAATTGCAGTCATTGTACAAGATCATTGCTAATGGTTGAGTCATTGCACTAGATCATTCAAGATCAGAATTTATGGCCTTCATATCTTCATATAGTTTTAAATTGCAATTTTTGTATTAGGGACATTATTGAGCTTGGTAGTTCAAGTCGTACCTTTTTCTTAAAGTGGATAAACAAACAAATGTACAGGAAAAATAATAATTACTTGAACAGTTTCTCTCTCTTCATCTCATTTTAATTGCATATTTTTTTGTTTTTTCTTAATTAGTTAGGACTCTCGTGAGGACTAAGAAGATTATTAATTAAGACTTAAGGGTATGGTATCTTCCAAGATTATTTGGTTTGAGCACTACTCCATCTACTCTACAAAGAAGAATACCATTTGTCAAATTTTGAAAATGTTAAAAATATGTGGTTGTAAGAAAAAAAATAAAAATTAACTCACATGTTCGCTCTCATAAAACGGAGCTACAATTATCAAACCCATGCTTGGCACGGGACACCCAGCTAGTAGAATTAAAATTAAAATAAGAAGTGGAAGGTAACATCAAACTGAATCAACTCACCTAGAATTCTCCATGTTTTGAATGACGAACTGTTTTCTAACGCTTTCCACTACATTGAACATGGTAAGAAGCTGCATAATGTGACAAAAAATGCATTGTTAATGTTAAAGCAGATATATGGCAACTTTGACATTCTCACGCAAAAGATAAAACGCGAGAAAAATTAAAAACGACAATAATAACAATTTCATATTTATGGGACAGGAAAATGAAAGACCGATATGAAGGGCCACCAACTGACAAGTACAACCTTGATTAAAACTTCAATGTCAAAAAGATATCATCATATATTTAGAGGATATCTTGTTGACTTTAGCCAAATTATTGTTAGGAATTCTCAAGATTATAAATATAATAGGAATGGTATTACCTTAGCTTCTGACTCCAGATATTCTTCTTCGAGATGTTTCCTTGCTTTATTTGCTTGTGGGTTTCCATCGTCCATAATAGTTGCTATCTCTAATCTGGCACAAACCCAAAAATTAGAAGTTCGTCCAACTTTAAGATGAAAATTCAAAGAAACCACGAACAATACCCTCTTAGGTTTTCCACAAGTTTCCTAATACTGTTGAGAGTTGGCCCCAATTCATCCTAATAAGAGAGATATTTAACTGACATAAGAAAATGTAAAAATGACATAATGAAAGCTGGACAAAGTGAAATTCATCAATTCCTATGGCCAAGTACCTTGTAAGCAGATAAAAGAAAAACAGCCAGATTCACAAAATATTCTTCATGTCGCTTCAATTCATCACTTAACAGGTTGGGAAAAAGGTACAAAAAACTCATGAGATGCTAATTGATTAATGCAGAAACATAGAGACGGGTAAAACATGAGGAGAAAAGGCATGATATCTCTATATATCTTGTTCCATGTCTAAAGAAAACTAATTAGTTCGATAGACCAGCATGAGAATTACTAGTTCAGAAGAGTACAAACATGCCCATACCTGACCTGCTTTTCCTTTTGCTCTGTGTATGAGGAATGGAACGCCCATGCAGCTTCCAGAAAAACAATAAATGCATTACAAGCATCTGCTTCCGCTCTATATGAAGCAACAGATCTGGAGAGTTCATCTTCCTACAAATTAGCAACTTAACGAGTGATAATTTTAGGTGATAGAAAGGTGTTGTTGCCTTTCAAAATACATTATTCTAAGATATAATCCTTCTGCTAGCAGCAGATACCATATTACCTTTGTGTTAAAGTGTTGAAGGATCTGATTACTAGCTACATCAAAGTGCTCTCTTTCTTCTCTAGCATTACGAAGACGAGCATTTGCAGCAGTCAACGAAGTAGTGACCTAAAAAACAAATCTCATTAGATATGATATGGTTGGTCACAACCAAGATGTATTATATAACCATAATTAACATATCATAATGGAAAAAGGAAATAAGATAAAATCTGAACACTTCAATTTTTGAAGCTTAAGGGATTGCCAAAAGCTTTATCTTTTTTCGTACACCTGTAAAACACTTTTTGAACCAACTGACTAGCTGCACCAGTCAATCGTTACTTGAGGTGCGGAAAAAATGTGATCTGAAAATGGAAGTTCTGTAACAAATGGCAACAATTTAGATGAAACAAATTTAGGAAACAATTTTTCTTAACAAAACAGAAATTTGAGTCACTGTAATTCCTTCCTGATGCAATTCCGCACCATCAAGATAGAAAAGAAATAATTGTTTGCTTCATCTGGTTGATAAAAAGAAATTTAACAGTGGGAAAAATCAGTAAATAAAGAGAATTTTCACAATTTCACCCACCCTCCACACCAAGTCCCAGTTTTCACATCCCAATTTCATGACCATAATGATAATGTCACCTCACTCTCCTGACCTCCCTACCTCCGAATTAAAGTTCATTTTTGCACTTAATAATGCAAATGTTGCTCAAAGAGGCAAATCAAAGAACTGGTATAATTAAGGGTTTTGGCGTTGGGTGGGGTTGAAGGAATCAGATTCATTTAATAATTAGATTTAAGGCTTGTTCATGCCACTAAACTATTACTATAACTATAATTTTAAACTTGTGAATATAAAATTCAAAGGAGGTTATTGTTCATGAACACTTAGAGAAAACAGGGCCATTGCGTTTTCTTCCTTTGCTAGACAGTCCAAATGATCAGTCACATCCATAATCCATACCCCATATTCAAGTCTTGTCGTGGGGACTTCACATAAACTGGTGTTAGTGAACATATGGTAAAACAAAAAATGGATACTAACCCATGTCAATGGAGTCCAGTAGATTACTAAAGTTGATGCAAGTGAAAGCATGGACAGAGTTAAAAACATGATTGAACAACAGCAATTCATAAGACTATATCTCCTAAAGAGCTTGAACTGCAACATGACGAAGCTATGTTCATTCAGAATAGGGAAACCAAAGACCTTTACCTTTTTCAACTCAGCTTCAATTTCATCTCTTCTATTTTCTAGTGATCTAACCTCAGCTTCCAGATCCTGGAGAAGAGCATGATAATTATGTCCTTTAAAGTTCCAAGCTGGTCGTATGACTCATAAGGCAAGCAAGTTTTATATGCCACTCAGAAATCAAAAGTACGAATCAACTATATAATTAAAAGCATAAACTTAGTTTGGTTTCACCAAAGTTTTGGTTCAGATTTCCTAATTCATATTAGCATAAGTACAATCCAAATTTATATCAATTAAATACTATCCAAATTTAAAAATATTCCTATCTTGAGAGGAATAGAAACAAAGAAAATCTTTTTTTTTCCTATTCAAATTAGTATAAGTACCATATAAATTTATAATAATTAAATATATACTATCTAAATTTATAAAGTATTCAAAAAAAAACCCAATCAATCTCTAATAGATTAAGTAACTTCCAAAAGAATTTATATTTTTGGTTTTACAAAATTTATTAACACAATTTTAAGTAGTTAATTAAGACAATATAACACATTATACGATAACACATTATACTATGTCATATATTCTAATTTTATGTTAGTTTTAGTCCAATCGAAATATAATATATTCTGAGTATTGTAAATACTATTCAAATTTGTATTAACTAAATACTATCCAAATTTAAAAATATTTCTATCTCCAGTAGGAAAATAAAATAGGAAGATCTTTTTCTTTCCTATTCATATTAGTATAAGTACAATACAAATTTATATCAATTAAATTTAAAACATTCCTATCTCTAGTAAAAATAGAAAAAAGGAAGATCCTTGTTCTTTTCTATTTTTATTACTAATAAATTCACTCACAACAATTCACTTTTATTACATCTCGATGGATTCCACTAAAAAAGAATAGATAAATTTTATGCAACAGAAACGTTATCAATATATGGTTGAGAAAGAAACGTCTAAAGAACAATATCTTTTGAAAAAATAACAAAAACATCCAAACACCGATCATTCAATAGAATTTGAAATTGGCAACTTAAAAGGTATATATTTGAAGCTTATAGGGCCTAATATTTATAACGTGTTTGTCATTTTCTTGAGTTTAGCACACTAATTTTTTTAATTAGACTGTTTAAAAATTGTTTTATTGTCATGTGTATGACTTGATTTTATTTATAATTAATATTGTATTTACTTTGTTCTTTCATTTTTCATTAAGGATGCATTGGTACCATAAACATAAATTAAAAAAATCTCTGATCAAAAACATTATCAAATGGTAGTTCATAAAGAAATATTCGAGGAATGTGAATCCAAGAATGCGAGAAGAATATCGCCTAAAAAATAACAAAAAAAAGGTTTGCAACAAAACCAACGAGTTACCTATGTTTGCCATCAATAATTACTACATGCGTTCTTTTTAATAATTTTATTTAGTTTATATATCTTAACAAAGTTATATAGGATGATTTTATTGCTACAATTTTTTTAAAATATTAAAATGTCGAAAAATTCTTTTAACATATCATGCGATTTAATTATATTAATATTTGTCGTGAACTTCATTATTAAATTAATATCATAACTAATTTAATTCATTAAAACTTGAAATTTTACCAAATCACATGGTCAATTATATTAATAATATATGTGAATTTGAAACATAATAGTTGAAACATTAGTTGAAAATTTAAAGTAGATTCATTCCAAACAAATTGTCATAACTAAATTAAAAATTATTAAAACTTAAGTTTCATAATTCTATTTGGATTAGATTTTAGGCAAATTTTGTGAATACAAACGCTAATATAAAATTCCATTATCAACTTAAATAAAATTAAAATAATTATTTTCTCATAATCATAACTAAATAAATCTACAATAATCCATTCAAATATTTAGCTTAATAATTAATTGAAAAAACCTACAATATGCAATTCAATCAATAGGTATTTGAATAAATATTTAACTATTTAATAGCTGTAACTATGTTCTTGAAATCATAATTAATTTTTTTAATTATTAATATAATAAATTATTATGCATGCCACCCATGCTTCACATAGGGTTGGTGAGCTTGTATATTAAAAACACCAATACAGTGACAACAAATAATTCTAACTAAAGAACACTCGTAGGTTAAGAAAGTCTTTTCAGTCATATCAGTCACACTTATCACTTATAGGTTAAGAAGATAGTTTTTTCAGTCGTACTTAATTAGTAAACAGAACTTAAATCCTAAGAACCATATGACTAATACATCGAAACTACTATACATATGACTAAAAAAATTCTTCTTTTTAAGATACCGTAAGTTTACTAATAGGAAAAAAAACATCTTTGGAGGGCAAGAATTCCACTAAAAAAAGAGAGTAAAAAACACCCATATCTGTGAATACATGCTATAACTACACCCCTAAAAGCCCCCCCATTCCTGAAAGTCCAATAGGGGGCAAGAAAGTATATTTTTGTAATTGTAGGTAGTCATTTCTTTTTGAATTGAGCAGTTATTTTGTCGAATTCAATTTTGAGATAATGTTTCAAGAAGACATATTACAACACAACTACCAGGCACACTATGACACTAATGACAGAGTAGATAGACAAGTTCTCTAATTCCAGTTATGATCACAAATTGAGCCCACTCAACGTGAAATTAATATACGAAATCGATGCATGATTCGCGCATCAAGAAGGGAAGAAAAACATTTTATAATTTCCAAAACTATTGCAATCACAAAATCCTTAGAAAAGGAAGCCCAACACAAAGGCCATTTAGCAAGTAAACCATGAAAAAGTCATGGAGAAATGAGAATTAGAGGGAACAATCAATGTGAGAGGATCAGCAAATGCATTATATGCAAAACATCAGATGTTTCAGATAAACAGAAAAATTGGGTGGCAGTATAACCATGATACTAAAATCAAGTAGTTTGGATACACAACTGACAAATGAACCTCCAAAATAATAAAATTATAATATTTGAAAGTCATCCATTCGGATCATTCTTAGACAACAAAATCTACATCAACTTATTCCATGTCATTAATTGATCAATTACACATTAGAAACAGTATTTCTCATATTAAAGTTACCTTCTCGAGTTGACTAACTTCACTGGTTTTGGTAACACGAAAACTCAGTGCCTCTTCTTTCTGAATTCTACAAAAACAAAGGGGGAATAAACATAAGAAACATCACCTGTAAGTTATAATGTAAAGATAGAAAAGAAAAGTAATGCTATAGAGGGGAACAATTTCAGTAAAAGAAAGGAGATAATATTTTGCTGCGAAAAATCTAATGTTTGCAATATAAAATTTTAACCACTGGACCAACCTGGAGCTCAACCTCAACTAGCCACAACTTAAGTTCACAGCATAAGAAACCAAATCCATTAGGAAACTAGTATAAAATAACAACCAAACCCGGACCAAAGAAAAAGGTGACAAAACAACTTAAAAACGAGTTCAATTGGTTGAACAAGCTAACTAGTTTTACAAGGTACTGCTGAATTAACCATTTTCTGAAATTATATACTAACTTTGACATACAATTGTGAAGCATGAAAACATGCACCCCTGACAAAGCCATATAAATGGAAAACACAAAGAAAAGAACATGAATAAGCAATAAACCTGTGGTCTGAAATGCGCTTTTCAGCTTTTGTGGCAGAGCTATTAAGAGATTCTGACAGAATTTTCAATTTATCAACCTGCGTGTATATCAATAAATTTAAAAACTAAGGAAAGAGTAAGAAAAGACGAACCAAAACTAAAACTGTGTAGCTTAAAATTTTGAGTTTCGCCCATTTTCATGCTTCAAAATTACCCTTTATTGTACCCAACCCTAAAGTTAACTTTTTTCAATTAAGGATTTAATGGAAATGCTTATAAAAGTTAAAACTAAGGTGATAGTTCTGGGACATCCAACAAAGGAAAGGGAGAGTTTTAAATTTTTAATTATACATGAAACTGCCTTAATAGAAAAACACATCAGAAGTATAAAGTATACATCCAATGAGACAAGGTTCATTTCATGTGAACTGACATAACTGAAAAGCACATGTTAATTTAAAACGTCAAAAATAAAATCATGATAATCAATGTCATAATGAGAAACCATACTTTTTTAGCATGGTCCTTTGGGGAATCCCCATTGTTTAAGAGCTTCTTCTTTAGTAAAAGTGCCTCCAGTCTGGAACAAAGTTGAATTTGTGCAAGTGATTCTTTTAAATCCTGCAACAGGAAAAACAATATTAGATTCAGGGAATCTACTCATGAAGTGAGAGACCAGTGGTTATAGTATATTATGCACCACTAATGCTATATGTTCTGATTGAAAATTTAGTCATGAGATACGCCCAAATCTAGACCCATTTTATGAAATAGATGCAGAAGGAGCAGGATAAATCACTTGGCTTTTACGCCATAAAATTCTGTCAAATACTAATAAATATACTTCACGAGCTCTGGATCCTGAAGAAATTTAAAGTTCTCTTGTGCAACTTGATGTTAAATAGAAAGTTTACTTGGTGCTTAGAGTACTTTTCGTGACAAAATATACCCAATTACCCATGACTGACAGATGTATTTGAACAAAGAGATTTTAGAAATGAATTCTCCTTATTGATTTTCAGATTCTGAATTACAGATTATATACACTGAAGTTAGCCAAATTCTAGGAGTAATAAAAGGAAATATTGAGGAAATTACTCCTAACCTACCAAAACTATCAATCAGGGATTCCCTAATTAGATTAGTTTACAAATTTACAACTAATTACATTTACACCTAACACATTAATTGCTAATTAACAGCCCAAGATACTCTCCAACACTCCCCCTCAAACTGATGAATAGATATCAATCATTCCCAGCTTGCCAACTAAAAATTCAAATCCTGATTTGGATAATGCCTTGGTAAGAATATCTGTTTCCTGATGCTTTGTTGGAACGTAGGAGATATGTATTGCCCCCCGAATCAATTTCATCTTTAATAAAACTCCTATCAATTCTCACATGTTTCATCCAGTCATGTTGGACAGGGTTGTGAACTATGATTATTGCTGATCTGTTGTCACTGTACAACTTCATAGGACCTTCTCTAGGGAATTTTAGGTCTATTAAAAGCTTCTCGATCCAAATTAGTTCACACACTCCTTATGCAATTGCTCAGTATTCTGCTTCAGCACTACTCCTTGCCACCACTGATTGTTTTTTGCTTCTCCATGTAACAAGGTTTTCCTACACTTTTGTGCAATAGCCTGTTGTGGACTTACTGTCTTCCGATCTAGCCCAGTCAGCATCTGCAAATCCCTCAACATCTTTTATGTTGCATTTCTTAAACAGAATTCCCTTGCCTGGAATTCCTTGAGGTACTTTAGTATTCTGTTGGCTGCCTCCATATGCCCTTTAATAGGACAATGCATAAACTGACTTATTACACTTACACTATGGGTAATGTCAGGCCTTGTGAGTGTGAAATAGATTTAGTTTTTCCACCAATCTCTGGTATCTTCCCCGGTATACTAGAGGGTCATCATTGGTGGCTTTTTGCTTCCAATTTCTTTCCAAAGGAGTAACAGCAGGCTTACATCCAGTTTTTTCAGTTTTCCGTAGCAGGTCAAGATCATATTTTCTTTGAGTAACAAATATTCCCTGTTTGCTTCGGGTTACCTCCATTCCAAGAAAGTACCTTAGAGTTCCAAGGTCTTCAACTTGGAATTGATTCTTTAAATGAGTCTTTAACCTTTTGATCTCCTTCTAGTTATCACTAATAATTACCATATCATCCACATACACAATGAGAATGGCCCTTTTTCCATTTCTTCCTTGCTTGATAAATAGGGAGTGGTCAGCTTGTCCTTGTGTGTACCCAAAGGACTTCGTTACTGAACTAAATTTGGTGAACCAAGCCCTTGGTGACTGTTTTAACCCATAGAGGGACTTTTTGAGTCTGCATACCTTGGTATTTCCACCATTAAATCCTGGAGGCATCTTCATAAACACTTCTTCTTCCAATTTTCCATATAGGAAAGCATTTTTTATGTCCATTTGATAGAGTTCCCAATCAATGTTTGCAGCAAGAGAAAGTAATACCTTGATCGAGTTCATTTTTTCTACGGGGGCAAATGTCTCCTCATAATCAATGGCATGTGTTTGAGTGTATCATTGAGCCACCAATCTTGCCTTGTATCTTTCTACCTCTCCATTTGGTTTGAACTTTACTGTTAATATCCATCTACACCCCACTACCTTCTTTCCTTATGGAAGATCAACTATTTTCCAAGTATCATTTTAAAGTAAGGCATTCATTTCTTCTTCAACTGTTGCCTTCCATTTAGGATCTTGAAGAGCACTTTGAATATCTTTTGGAATATTAACGTTGTCAACTTGTGTAGCACATGCCCTGTACTTATGAGACAATTTTGCATAAGTTAAATGGTTTGACAAAGGATGTTGAATGCACTACCAAACTCCTTTTCTAAGGGCAATTGGGACATTCACATCATTATCTAGCACCATACCTTCATTTGTGGAATCTGGACTCAACTTCGGTTCTAATGATTGAGGAGCTTTTGGCCTTCTTGAATAAACCATGATTGGTTTATTTGTGATTGGTTCTCCTCCTTGATGCAATATGTGATCATGTCCCATTAAGGTAGAATTTGAAATAGGACTGTTTGAGGGTGGAATAGAGTGGCTGTTTGAAGGTGTGGGTTCAATGTTGTTTGAATATGAAGGTATAGAAGGTGTGGTTTTGGAATGGTTAGAGGATGGGAGTGATATTTCAATGTTGTTTGAATATGAAGGTATAGAAGGTGTGGTTTTGGAATGGTTAGAGGATGGGAGTGATATAGGTAGAGATATAGTTAGATCCCAATGATTTTCTTCATTTAAATTCTCCCCCTGAAGAGAACCATTAGGATAAAAAGATTGACATTTAAGGAAAGTGACATCATATGAAACAAAGAACTTTTTTGAGACTGGATGATAACATGTGTACCCTTTTTGTATAGAGGAATATCCTACAAATATGCATTTAAATGCCTTAGGATCAAGTTTCTCTCGTTGAGGATTATGATTATACAGAAAGTTGTGCAACCAAACACTTTTGGGGAAAGAGAATGAAGGAGATGAACTTGGGGAAAGGTATGTAGCAAGCAACTGATAGGGGTACGAAGGCCAAGTGGTTTGGATGGTAATCTATTGATGAGGTAGGTCGCTGTGAGGACAGCTTCTCCCCAATATTTATTTAGAACATTGTTAGCAAACATCAAGAATCAGGCTACCTCTAGGAGGTGTCTGTTCTTGCGTTCAACAATCCCATTTTGTTGGGGTGTGTAAATGCAAGAGTGTTGGTGGAGGACTCCATGATCTGCAAGGTAGTTGGCGAAATATTCCCTCCCATTGTCAGTACGAAAAATTTGGATTTGGGATTGGAAGACATTGGAAATATATTTATGAAATTGTTTAACAAAGATGCTTGCTCCAGATTTTTCTTTCATGAGATAAATCCAACAGACCCGAGTATGGTCATCTATAAAGGTGATGAACCATCTTGCACCAGTAAGTGAAGAAGCTCGAGCTGGACCCCAAATGTCACTATGTATAAGCTGAAATGGTATTGTTGGCTGATAAGAATGAGAGGAGTATGTGTTTCTTGTTTGTTTAGCTAAGATGCAATGTTCACAATGAAAACTAGAAACATCTTTATTTATAAATAATTGAGGGCACAATGATTTTAAGTAAGAAAAACTAGGGTGCCCAAGGCGTTTATGTCATAACAAGACTTCAGAATTGGAAACGGTAGTAAATAATGAGATCTTTTCGTGAGATTGTGTGTCGGAGGAAGAACCAGAATCATTGAGGAAGTAGAGGCCATCATGCTCCTTAGCACTGCCAATCATCTTCCCCGAAGATAGGTCCTGAAACACACAAAAAGAAGGAAAGAATGTCACTGCATAATTCTGGTCTTCAGTGAGTTTACTAATTGAAACCAGATTGCATTTTAAATTAGGAACATGAAGGACTGATTTTAGGTTTAGGTCTGAGAGTTCTATAGTGGCACGACCTTCTGCCTTTGTTGTTTTACCATTAGCAACAATAATTTATATATCATCCTTGCATGTTTCATAAGTAGAAAACATGTCACGGTCAGTAGTCACGTGGTCTGATGCACCAGTGTCAATGATCCAGTCCTTATGCTTTCCAATCTATGAGAAAAAATAGGAGAGTGAGTTACCTTTATGAGCAATGGTTGCACTCATTGGAGAAGAGGAACTTTGGAGGCCAAGTATTGTCTGCAGTGCCTTGACTTGGTCCGGTGTTAAGCCGAGTTGTCCTGCTTGAGTGTTTGTTAACAGAGGCCTTGGCTGCAAGGGCATTATTGGGCTCTCTTTGACTTCGTGGCTTCCAACCTGCTGGTTTGCCATTAAGTTTCCAACAGGTTTCACGGGTGTGATTGGTCTTGCAACAATGGTCACACCACAGTTGCTCTCTACCTTCCTTCCCAGTCCTCTAACTTTTCTAACTTGAAGTATTTGGCCTATTCTGATGGGTGGCCAATGCTGACCCAGGTGAGGTTGAATCTGGTCCAGTGGAGAGGATGCAGTGAGCATAACCCATTTTCTGCTCTCTTCTCTTCTAACTTCAGCAAATACTTCTCTTATTGTTGGAAAAGGTTTCCTTCCTAGCAACCTTCCTCTTACTTCATCCAGTTTCTTGTTCAGTCCTTGCAAAAAATCAAACACACGCTCCTTTTCTACCATCCGGGAAAACTCAACTCCATCTTCAGGACACTACCATTTAACCTCATAGAACAGATCTATCTCCTGCCCTAGTTCAGTAAGGGAGTTATAGTACTCAATGATAAATTTGCGGCCTTGTTTCATCTCTCGATTTTTTGACCAAACCTTAAAACATTGTGAGGTATTTTCCATATCCGAGTAGATTTCTTTGACTGCCTCCAATATATCTTTGGCAGTTTTGTAGAACAGATAAGTTCGCCCAATTTTGGGCTCCATGGAATTGATTAGCCATGCCATGACAATCGAATTTTCAGTATCCCATGTGCTGAATTTAGGATCAGTTCTAGATGGCACGGGGATAGCACCTGTAACATACCCAGCTTTCCCTTTACCTTTGAGGACGAGGAAGACAGATTGGAACCATTCTCTAAAGTTGGTTCCATTGAGTTTGTGTTGGGTGATTTGGAGAGAATGGTTTTCAAAGGTAGATGGGTTGAAGGGTTGGCAAGTGAAGTGGTTTCAACAGTTTCTTGAAGGGAATCAAATTTGGTCATGGCTGAACCTGGCTTTGATACCATGAACAAAGAGATTTTAGAAATGAATTTTCCTTGTTGATTTTCAGATTCTGAATTACAGAATATATACACTGAAGTTAGCCTAATTCTATGAGTAATAAAAGGAAAGATTGAGGAAATTACTCCTAACCTACCAAAGCTATCAATCAGGGATTCCCTAATTAGATTAGTTTACACATTTACAGCTAATTACATTTACACCTAATCACATTAAATGCTAATTAACAACCCAAGATACTCTCCAACAGCATTCCCTCAACCTGATTAGTACATACTGAGAAGAAGACTATCAATGCTGAAGGTGAACTACAGCACTAAATTCTCTAAGATCCTAAATACAAGGCTTAAAGCGAGTATATATGGTGCGCCCCTGCGATGGAGGTGAAGCGGAAGGTTTAGAGCTATCTAAGTTTATATTTCTACTCAAATCTTTAAATGATTCCCAAAGTTAAATATTTGTTATGCTCAAGGAGAATATAGTGGATTTCAAAATTAGAAGGTTCTATTCTCTCCAGTATGTACAAATACAATGTTTGCTTGTTTTACTATCTGACTAAATTGTTTTTATTTAAATTAAAAATATATATGAATACCAGTCCTCACGCCTTTTGCTATTGCAGCAGTAGTCTAATTACTAAAGTCTGGGCCAGAGTAGGAGCTTAAATTTAGAAATTGTCAAGAATTTTGAAGCCTAAATGGATGGATTCCAGTTACTTTTGTGAACAGATGTATTTGAAATCCATAACAATAAGGACTCTACTTGCAAAGGATCCTACAAATTATGTATCTCTCATATCTTTCTCTTTTCTCTTTTTATTTTTATCTGTAAGATAAAAAAACATAATTTTTATAATTGATAGAGCATACAAAAGAAAAGGAGGATGAGAAATCCTCCAAAACAGAAAAAGTCAAAATACGCCAAGTCCTTAAAGCAGGGCAGCCCACCAATTCAAAATTAAACATTGCAGAAGCCCACAATGATGTGTGGAAAGTGATTATGTCCCAAGGAAGATGAAAGGACAAAGCAAATTGGAACCACTGAGTATCCACTATTAGTCGAATCCCTCCATTTCAAACTCAGGGATTTGTCCAGATGGAGCCTAAAGCACTTCATCCCTCTAAAATGAGGTACTGCAAAGTGTAGTAGCTTCCAAAAAATTGTTTTATTTCCTTTAGAAACTAGAGAAACATTCACTAACAGTTTTTAAGTAATGATAATAGGAGATAAAGTGTTACAAATTGAGAGTATTTATAAAAAAATGAACATAGACAGCTAAATCTCACCTTCGCTGTGGGAGCAGTTATTGCTTGAGATGACTTCTCATCACCTTCTATTGAAGGCTGATGGTGTTTCATTCCATCCAAGTTCTGATGTATATCTGAGGCTTCAGAATCTATTCTGAGATCATTTCGGAAAACAATCAAAGAGAAAGAATTAAGCCTGCAGTGTTTTCCAATCTATTAATCAAGTCAAAGTAAAGCATGTGCACATTCTAGAGTTTGTGAATAGACATCCGAGAAGAACAACGTGGTTTTTCAAGTAGAACTGAAAAAAGAATGAGATTAGTTGCTAGCATTTTAATCCCACTTTTGATACTCTATAGCCCAGATGCAAGAAAAATCCTTACTACTGATAATCAGCAGCCATACCACTAACATTATGAGAGCGCAAGTTCAACCCCCCCACATTATTTAATGAATTTCTCAAACACGGGTAGGGTTACAACATCAAATGCAGAAATGATAAGCTCTTTATTTCAAAATTCTCTTCAAATCACAATTCATTTCAGTCTCACGTTTTGAAGTTCAGTGACAACCCGGATTCTTCAAATCAGACAAGAGAGAGAGCTGATGAACTTCACTAATTCATCAATGGCGCAATAGGTAGTGAAACCTTGAAGCTCTTCAATGTGTGATGTCCAGAAATCCTTGCGGGCTTGGACTCCACCCTCCCCCAGTTTTCAAGTCAACTCCATGAAATGGAAACACACCAGTCAATCACATTATCTCTACACAAAAAATCCATTCTTTAATCTTAAGTTTTATTAATATTTATGTCATCACTCCTATTTCCCTGAAGGGGAGGGAGTTCTTAGCATACGAATAGAGACGGAATTAAGTTACTCATTGCAAAATGTACTACCCCATAAAAATAGACATCATGAACACACAAAGAATAATCTAACCATAGATTAGCAAAAGAAATTAGTGAGCTGATGCTCACACTTCAAGCCTAACACATGCAATATAAGTACATAAATTCCTTAACAACCTTTTTATGTCAGCATTTACTTTCAGCCCATAAATTGCACCCTGAGCATACTGTAGCAGTTCTTCCCTCTTTACCTGAAATATATAAATGGTCTTAGGGACATTAGCAAGAAGTCAATGTCGTGAAAATTTCAATATCATTTACAGATGCTCTAAGTAAAGGCATGGCCACAAAAAAATTACCAGTACTTCATCTTCATAACTTGAGAAATCTTTTGACAAATTTTGTATGCTTCTTACTGTTGCCTCATGAACTTCTTTTCCTCCTATGAGACAGAGCCTACACTTGATCCAAACCAGGAATTTTTTTGATGAATTGGACTAATAATCTAATTTTTCCCAACAGCCTCTCTCATAATAACTAAATAACTAATCATGTAATATCAAGCATTTAACTTAGCATTTGTATAGGAAGCCGTAGTAAGGGACTTATAAAATGAAAAAGTGAGAATAATCACCCGAATATCTCCAGAAGTAAAGAAACCTCTTCCTCATTTGGTGCTTCAAGAATCTGAGTCATACAAAGATTTTACCTGCGGTTAACCTCCATGGAACAGAATGTACGAAGCACAACTATAGTCTTGCTAGAAAACAGACAAATAAAAAGGAAAAGTTCAAATGGTCTTCATATAAAAATTAAAACAGTAAAAAAGAAGTTTAAATAAAGCACACTACAAAATCTTATTTCCTTGTTAAGAAGCATAAAACAAACTGCATAACATTTTGTATGGTTATGTGTACCTATAACTGCTAGTTGACAGTTGTGCTGATCACCCATGGTATAAAAACTACCATGTACCCACAGGACCTTTAGTAGAGAATTAAATCACAATGTTGTAAGACCAATACTCCGAGAAGCATATGAAAAAAGTACAACGTTGAGTCATGATTTTCGATGACACTTTTTTTATTGTTTTAAATATGAAACATACATGATGTCAGGTGCTTAATCACACTGGTGTGGACCATTGGAGCATGAATACATAGTTTTACAGTTAGAATCCTACTCAACTCAACAAGACATAGAATGGCAACAACACAGATTCAGCTATATGGATCTGTCTTCAGAAGACGCATACAAGTTATTGGGGGCATGGATAGGTATACCTAACAACTACAAAAGAATTGAACTCGCAGGATCAACTATGTTCACGAATCGTTCTACTATTCGACTCTTGTATGATCAATTGATCGTTTCCATAAAAAGGTGATTGTGTCCCCCTTTTATTCCCTTACCTCTGTATGTCGTTATGGAACTTTCAACCTGGATCAGATTAGTACCACAGTAGTTGGACTACATTGCTTATGAAATATTCCCAGAAAGCTTTTTCTCATTTGATTATATATCATTCACACTTCTAAAATTTTAAAATACACATTTCTTTCCTACTTTATTTTTCCTTCTGATGCCAGTTATAGATCTCAACATCATCATTTTGAATACACCTACTGTTACTATTATATTTCTCAAATAACCAATGGTTTGTACATAAATCATAGTGGACCTTATACGTTTCTTTTAAAACTTTACTTTCTAGCAGTATGAACTATTAGTGCACTTGAGTTGAATAGGATTTGTAATATAAGCATGTACTAATAGTTGATTTTTTATACATTTAGTCAACTTAATATTAGTTAAGATGTCACATGAGAAAAGAACAATTTCTACACCACCTTTAATTGAGTTGTATGCATTTCAGGTTGATCACGATGACGTTGACTACAATTAATGAAAGTTTTCCACTGACTATGTCCTGGGTAGAAATATTCCAAACCAAACATGACAAGTAAAAATACAGAAGGAAGGATTCACAGAAAAATGTTCATTTGAGGTGCTTCTAGGGTTTTTAATCAGGCCAGTCAAAATTGGAAAACATCCAAGCAAGGTGGCATCTATCTCAATATGCCTTTACCCTCTATTGATATCGTTATACAATTTCTTCTTGATGGTTTCCAAGAAAATAACCCCCGACAAACCCAAATACCTGCTACTCAAGTTCCCTATTTAAATTTCTTTAGTTCTAACCATGAATTGTTTGCATTGCATATTGTTAACGATTTTCAGGTCAGCCTATGGCTTGCTTTTACATTATTAACTTAACCCCTTAATATATAACCTCCAACTCTCTGTTGCACTTTCATCCAAACATAGAATCAACATAATGAGGTAAATCAAGCTTTTTCACATGTTTGAAGTTAGTTCATAATCCTTACGAAGGTGATTCCTAGATTAAGATAATGTTTTAAGAAAAAACAAGCATTATTTTCCTTCCAAATCATTTCTTACCCAAATATGACATTACTAAATTGTGTCTTCACCTAAAAAGACCAAGAGAAAAGAAATATTAGCATTGATGTCATCCAAGTTATAGCAGTCAGTTACTGGGTCAAGCTACAGAAAACATTAATGTAACTAAAAAATTTCAACTTACCATGGATAATGTCATGCCTTCAAGAGCTTGACTGTGAAGGAAAACATCATAAAAATTCATCGGTTCTCCACCAATATCAGGGTCAAAATACAGTTCCTGTCCATGGAATTATAAGAAAATAAACAAGCTCAAATAAAGGAATATGAGAAACTTTACTAGATTCAAATTTGATTTGGAGATAAGCTAATTAAACAACAACATAGAATATCTACCGCCAAGGTCACTGCTCCTTACTAGGGAATAGGCACATCAATGCCCCCTACTACGGTATACTCAAACATTGTAGATACCCTACTTGGTTGTCCATGCGAATCAAGGATTATGCTCAGACAATTGTAATAAAGCACATATACACTTATAGATAGAAGATAAGGTTAAAAAGATGACCAACTGATACACCTCATGGATTGAAAAGGGGTTGATAGAAGAGATACAAGTTGAAAATACCGAAACAGCAGGGAATTGACTGCATTGGCCATAAGAGTTTTATAGGAGAAAAGCTGATGCTGTTTGTGCTAAAACAAGAGCAGTTTTCAGCATCATGGTTGCTGAAATGCCTGCAACAAAGGTACGGACGGACTGGTCCAGTGGTGATGACTGTGGAATGGTACATAATCGATTAATCGTGTAGGAGACATAAAGGTGCTGTTTGATTACATGGTCAGTTGGAGTAGCTGACACTGAGAGGATTTTACACTCAATTTCTGTGGAAATCTTCTCTCTTTTTTTCAATTCAAGATTTGCTCACTTGACCCTTTTTCAGAGAATACATGCCAGGTGGCTCTTCATTTTCATTCTCTTTCTTTTCATGTTGAATATATAAAACCATTTGCACATCTAGGATCTAAGTTAATGGAAAACAAAGTGAATTTCTCCTTTTGATTGCATTTCCAAAGGAAGCATCAGAATTACCAGCACTAAAGTTTGCACTCCTTGGGCACACATGGCTAATATTCCTAAACTACACAGAAGATAACAATCATAAAATTAATGCAGCAACAAAGATGTCGCAACCAGTTAGGCAGAGCAATCCAGCAGTAAAGCCCACATCTTTGAAAGACTGGAATCTATGAGGACGCTAGATCCAAGAAAAGTATTAAATTGGCAATCCTTCATTAGTTTCTCTAATTCCTAGAATAGTAGTTGTTACAAATACATTATAATTTTCATGTCAATTATTTGAAATTAAATAGACAATCCTTCATTAGTTCCTCTAATTCGTAGAATAGTATGAGTTACAAATGCATATTAATTCTCATGTCAATTATTTAAAATTGTAGTTCACCAACTTACTGATTTCAGTATTTCAACACAGAGTACAGCATGTACTTGACTCTTTCAAGGATTGACAGAAAACGTGTACGGATGCTTGAAATTAAAACATGCAGATATGTGAAGCTGGCCAATTATTCAGAAAGTAGTAACATCGTGAAAGGATAATGCTCACTCACTTACTCACCACAGTAGACTTTCCAGGAGAATCCTTCACTTCGTCAGATATATGAGGCTTAGCAAAGCCTTTCCCGCTATCCTCGATTGAACCTTCAAATAGTCTTATAGTTTCTTTTAGTGCAACCAGCCATCTTCTAAGTAACTGAACTCTTTCTATCCCTGTAGAAGAAACAGAAACTTCTTCCAATCTTTTCACAGCTTGCTTAAAGCTTCTGTAGTTTCGAGATCCCTATAAATTTTAAAAAGTGAATAAATTATATGAACACCAATAACTGCAAGTATCCATTACATTATCCAAAACATTGTAGTTCTTTTACGAACAATAATTTATACCTCAGTTCATATAAAATAAAAGAAAATTAAAGTTCACAGAAATAGCAGAACTTAAGCTATGATCCTCACTGTTTCATTTATAGACCCTGTTGGATAATGCCCGGAATAGTAATAATTGCTTGGCAGAGAAAAATATATATTTCTCTAGATTGGCAAAAATATTATTAACTGATTATATTATGCATTCCAACTATTGTAGGAGATTATAATATCTTATTATCCTGCTCTGAGTCCGGTTTTATATAGCATTGGAGTGGAATGAGCCTTATCAGGTGCATTCAATAATCTTGACACAAACAACTTAGTCTCGTACAATGTGGCTTTCCACTTTACGCATGCTAAACAGGGCCTTATTTGGTATGAGATCCTATGTAATGATATAAACTATAAGCGATGGTGAAGTACATACGTTAATGTTTTGCCTTAAGCAGGGAAAAGGCCTATACTATCCAAAGTTCTAAATAAGGGTGGGGTGGACCAAGAAGACTGAAATTTAACCAATTATGTAGCATAGGGCTATAAGTGAAGCTAATGCAGGTCCGATTCCGATTCCGATTGCGCTCCAAATACAATATTTTCAATCTAATAAGAAGCCTTAAAATTTAAAAATAAAATTATATTTAAGTACCCCGCCCCCTAATTTCATATTTTCTTAACAAAATTATCTTTTTACTTTTTTTCCTTTAATCAAAACTTTTTTCCTAATTCTTTGACAATCCTAAATATATTATACATACATTAATTTTCTTTGTTAGGCCTTATTAGAATTTATTAATACAATATACTTATACTTTTTCCACCACTTGTAAGCAACATGCCGCTTAAATTCTAAACGCCAACATGCCTATGTAGGAATCTCTATTTTGAGTGAATTCATTTCTAGATTCATAGATAACCTAATTAATGGCTTGTCGAACAATTTTATTTTCTTGGAGTATGTATTAATAAAACGTATATAAACAAAATTAATTACGCAAGTCTTGATTAAAGCAAGCAGACATGAATTTGATAGAGAGGGAGATATATATATACAATGCGATCTTGGAGTAACTTGGCTCCCTCGACAACGGCATTGCCGGCGTGTTGGACAACGGTGTCGGCGACATTACGAACGGTGCGAGTGAGGTTGTTATTGCCGCCTACTTCCACGGCTTTGTATACCGCCGATCTGAACCACGACATCGATCGGACCAAATAAGAAATCTGACGTTGATTCTATTGTTATAAGTCTATGGCATTCTTTTTAATCAAATTCATGAAAGCATCTACAACTGTAGAGAGAGAAAAGGAGAGAAAACGAGGGAGGGAAAAAGAAGAAGCGGTCAGCGTTTCCGAATCTCCGTTTTGTTTGTTAACTCGAGTCGTGCCTTGCTGTAATACTCTCGATGAGTAGTGTCCCCCGTGTCTTTTTTAATGATTCCAAACCTAAACCAAGTTAACATTAAAATAAGAGTCCTTCAAACATCTTGCATAAGATAAATTAATATAATAATAATAATAATATATTTATCGTAATATAATCTTTGACGTAAAATATAGTCAACTAAAATTATTTGAAATTTTTAAATATTTTTTTGTAACAGTTCCTACAATTATATGAAAGTTCAATAAAACTATGAGTAAATAAAATAAAAGGTGATAAGTACTTTTTTTTTATGCCATCTAAATTCAAAAAAGATTATATATGACGAGAAATGACTCATTAAAAATTAATAATTTTTCAAAATAAATATAATATATTTTTACAAGATCCTCTGTATGAATAAGATTACCTATACTGGAATTTAATTATTTATTATGCTTATGAAATTCATTTATATTAATATTAATATCATTCCAAAAGTGTGTGTGTGTGTGTGAGAGAGAGAGAGAGAGAGGGAGGTAAAGGAAAAAAAATTACTCCTATCCAAAAAGAAAAAGTAAAAATAATGAAAAATTATCTTTAAAATCATTTCTCATGGAAACGAAACATGGACTAAACTTGCATCAAGTAACAGAGTTTTAACAGATTATAGGCCCTCAAATGTTAAAAATAAAAATCATATATATCTAAAGAGAGCAGTAGCATTAAACATCAGAATTTTAACAAATAAGCAGAGTCCTACTAAAGGAGTAGGCTTATCAAATGTCAAAGAATCAAATGTCTAAAAATAAAAGATAAACCTAATAGGAATGCGTGGGCCTTAAATTTCAAAAGTTTTATTCAGTGAGAACTTCTGATCCAGTGTTAAGAGTACAGGATGAATTGTTTTACAACTGAAGATGTTGATAATTAGAAGAATGCTGGGCGTCCTGGATATAATCTGTTCCATACTCCAGCCTCTAGCATCTCGTTCCAGCAAGACGGCATATCTACAAGTTATCTACGTCTGGTAATGGCATCCTCCAATAATTCCATGAATTGTAATCTTCCTGCAACTATATTAAACATTTGGAATTCGTCAT
The DNA here is from genome assembly GCA_947179155.2 of Hedera helix. Taxonomy (NCBI): domain Eukaryota; kingdom Viridiplantae; phylum Streptophyta; class Magnoliopsida; order Apiales; family Araliaceae; genus Hedera; species Hedera helix. The sequence continues at coordinate 52,257,825 of OX359266.1, read as the reverse complement.
ATGATTTTTAGACATAGAACAAGATCAGCAATGCTCTATCTATATAGGCTAAGTTGGCCCAACAAGCCGACTACACACAATGTAACTACAATCAACTTCGGGGGAATTAATTTCATGCATCTAGTAAGGCCTATTAGAGAATCCTCATATACTGTACTCTGTTTCCCTTACTAATTTTCCCCTAATACTTTCTATATGTTTTCATTTCTTACTATGGGATGAGGATTACACGCATACCTGCTCAACCATTGAAGTCGGTGGGAACATGTCATTCACTAGAGTGTGTAAAGAAGTGTACGACTTCACATCGATTCTATGACTATTGGCTACCTCACCCTGGCAATTAATATGAACTTGTTATTGTTGGAGAAAGAAAACTCAAAAAACAAAAGAGAGGGGAACGAAAACTTAGGCCCCAATATTTTGAGTGAAATATGAGTACCTTAGGGTTGATGATAAATATTTTGCCTTTTGGAATCCCAATTTTCCTATAACTAAGCTCATCGGTGTCTCTGTTACCAAAACCCGCATAGAATGGATTGTAATCAGCAGGAAAAAGTGCTTTAATATCCTGTGAGACATATATCCAAGGTTAAGAATGGGCAATATATAGCCTGATAGAATACATATGCATATATCATAAAAAATTCTTGTAGTGGTTAGGTACCATTACCTCTAAACATGCTATCTTGAATTCATGAGGCGCTCTTCTTATAACTGTCATCGGTAAACATAAATTTCATTAGATCAATTAGATTCAGTTTTCTTGAGATAAGGCCTTTCAAAGTATGTGTTCTAGTGAAAGCCAAGAATGAAAATATAGCTATAAAAAATTTAATAATAATAATAAATAAATAAAAACAAAAAATTCAACCAAAATATAAACAGCCGCTGATGCAAATCATGCAACAACTGATGAACAAGGCAGCAAGCTAGTGCCGTTAGACGGCAACAACACCAATCAAGGCTTAAGAAACCATATCGAAATTCACACAGAACAATACTTGCTTAAATAACATTAAATTTCATAATCGATGATACATGAATGGAAGTGAACAGTTATTTCCAGAGTAAAACCCCAGCAGCAGTTTGCATCCATCAGGTCAGGAAACAGCTCCAAGCAGCTCAAAGGTACTATTACTACTTTTAGTTTATTGAAAGCATAAGATATCCACAACTGCTCAAAGGTACTATTACTACTTTTAGTTTAATGAAAGCATAAGATCTCCACAATGGTCATAAAAAACCAGAAAGAAATCATGGTTTTACTCCAAGAGGCTTAAAAATATTTAATGATCTAATGGTTCAAAGAAGATCAAGGAAAAATGCTTCTTCAAAGGAAACAAGATCTTACCTTCTCGATACAATGAGGGAAATAGACCATCAGGCGAAATTACAACAGGCCCATGTGGTAAAGCTTTTCCATCCTGCAAGCATTTAAAAACTTACTTACAGCTTATGCAATTTGAGGCATGGGAAGAAGTGTGCAATAGCCTCAAGACTGGCAAGAAAGCGAAAGGCAAGGCAAGAGTAGAGACCAATTGCCGGTGAGCCATAAAGAATTTGATCCATATTTCCAGGAAAACAGATGTCAAAGACTGGCTATACAAGTAGCAAAAGGACTTATGGAAAATGAGAGCCAAAAACTAACTAGTGTTGATATTGTTGAAGCAACCAACTCAAAACCAATTGGCTATGAGTGGAGTAGCCTCCCCGGATTATATAGTGAGTCTTAAGCATTAGATTGCCCAATGTGGGATTTTATATCTCAACAAAACCCATCACGTGTGGCGTAATTTTGAGTCAAATATGTGGACAAATAATAATGGGTGACATGGAGCATGTAGGCAGTTGGGACTTGCACATGAATTAAATTGCCTGATACCATGTTGAACCATTAGTCAATTTATTTATTTTTGTGTTGGATGCTTCAACAGATGCAAGTATGCAACCATTAAAAACTTCAGGTACAACCACAGTTTTCAATTTTTTAAAGCCAAAAACTTTCAACTGATTGGTTCCTACGCATTAAAATACGGAAATTTTCAAATTATTAAACCACACATTTAAAAAGGCATTTTAGCACCTGCTTGAGATTGACGAGAAAACTTCTTGTTAGATATGCTTGAACAATAGCCCGGGCACTCAGAAACAGTAACTGATACCCATTCTCCTGTAAATGAAGTCAAAACCAATACCAGTTTATTTTGAAATTGTGAAGTTCATAAACTCAATTAGTGCAACTAAATCACAAGCAACCATTAAACATCTAAAAATCACTTTGCCATATTTTTTATGATTTACACAAAAAAATCCATCTGAAAGGGCAAAGCTTAAGACCTTTCCTGGCAGGCTAGCAGTCAACTTCTCTACAGCCCAAAACATAAAATTACCAAAAATACCCTTGGCCTAAAACATAATAAAAGTGAACTGCAAAACAAACTAGTAGCATATAAACCTAAGAATAGTATTGCAATCTTAAATTCACAGCACAGCAAAAACCACATAATTTCCCCTTTTGAACATGCTTTGTTAAGCACTTATGGACTGCATCACATAGGTTTGAGCAAGCAAAAAAACACGTTTAACTGCTTTCCCTAAAGGAACCATTTCCAGAATCTAAGTTTGCTAAATACTAAACAAGGAACAAAAGAAATAACAACCAAGAATGTGAGTTAAGTAACAATCTTTGCAGAGCTAGAGGATAAGGCAAATGAAAAATATACCTCAATTGCTGAGAAAAGCCGAGCTACCCCAGATTGTGTCCAATCCTTTCCCACTAAGGGCATGAATTGACCAAGAACATCAGACCTACAAACAAGAATAAGTCATAAGGGGGAAAAAAAGGAAAGAATAAGTCATAAGGGCAAGTCAAAATTATAAATTACTCCATGTTCTCAAAAGGATGTCCAAAGTACATTTTACACACAAATTAAGAAAAGAAATCTATACCTATATATAAAAATCCGACCAACAATCACACCTCATGACCATCTGAATTAACTCATCAATTAGAACGAGTTAACTTGGGTGGTCATGAGTTAACTCAGACAGTCAATATTACATTTAATATGTTAACTAATAATTGTAATTAATTTTCCTAAATCATAGAGGAAGAATGTGAAAAAAAAATTCTTGAAATACTAAAGGTTTTATGTAATTTTAATCAAATAAATATAATTAAGTTCTCTCAAAGTGTGGATGTAGAAATATGAAAAATTCCTTCTTGACAATTAATTTGTAATTTTTAATCAATAAGTTATAAATGTAATTAAATTCCCTTTAATTGTGGTAGAACACGCTAATCCAACTTATCTTTAACATTATATATGTATTATGCAAATGAAAAATGATAAATATATGTCAATAAAAAATTATCAAATATTTATGAAAAAAGTAATATAAACTAGCTCGTGCATCGCACGGGCTAAACTTGTGTAGAGGAAAAAGTGTAAAATAAAGTTTCAAATTTATCCTTAGTAGCCCCACAAAATTATATTAAGTGATGAGTCTTTCTATTTTTATATACTAGTGCACCCCACTAAATTACATATTTACCCTTTACTTTATGTATTTATTGTCATGACATAAAAATTGCACCTTAGGCCATCCTTTAGAGGACGGAGGGAGTAATAATTTGTCTTGGTCATTAGCTAATAGCTAAAACAAAGGGACACAAGTTTGAATTAAGAGCAACCATAGGGAATTTGTCTATTTTTTAAATATATTATTCCAAGAGGGTTTAAATGATGAAGCCTGACATTGACATGTTCAACCTTGAGTATACTACGATACAATCATCATCTTAGCAGCATATTTTGATAAGTTTGGCAGATGGACCTTCATAGCTTCACAAAGTACTTTGATACAAGAATAAACATCAATGGTTCATCAACTTCAGCTTACTACATGTGATAGACTAGACTTTAGTTCTTGCTGAAGAGAACGCTCAGAAAACTATATAAGCTTCACTGATTGTAGCTTTCAAACAAAAATTAGAATGGTGTGAAATGATATTCGACCTCAAGGTATTATAAGATATTGATTTATAAACTTTCTATCAGTTTAAATTAGTGTTATATCATAATCTGAAAAATCTCATTACCGTACCAGAATAGCTGAAATTAGTCAACTCCCATTGTATTAAGTTCCCTTACTTGGGTAAAATCATGTATTCTGGAACTCAATTGTAAATCCACAAGAAAAATATAGAGATTTTATTTAAATTAAGAGGAAGCATCTTAAGTGTAATATAACATGTCACAATAACCATCATATTGAGCAGTTTTTCTAACTAGGAACTCGTAGGCCTTACTTGGTAATTGTCCCATCGACATCAGAAATTACAATTCTTGTATTCCACTTCCACAAGTAAATATGAGCCTGAACCTGTTTCAGGACAATGTGGCTTAATTGGAGTAAAAGAATTCAATTTAAATGATAATCATGTTAAAATTAGAACAATCACAGACCTCATTTGGCTTTCCAAGTACCCCTGCAGAGAAAATGAAATTCACCGTATTTTGCCCTTCTTTCAGGTTTAAAGAAGCTATGTCTTCAGTGGTGGGGACATTTGTCCTAAGTAGCTGCTTGTGAGGAGACTCATTTCCACCACGTGATACTGGAGTTGGTTCTACAGGTTGGTTATGTGAACCAGATTCCGAATCAACAAACACCTCCTCACTAGAGTCACTGGCAGTATGCTCAAGTGTTTTAACCCTTCTGAACGGGATTGACCAGAGCCTCCACCTACGTCCAGAAGGAGTTGAACTGAGTCCAGACTCATCTTCTCTGGGTTTTGGTGCCTCAACCTGTTTCACGGGAATTGCATCACTAAGCTCAACAGGTAAAACTAAACCATAGGCTGCCATTCCAAGAACAATTGGTGCAGCTTTGTCCCATGGCAAGTACATCTCTTGGAATCTGACAACTAGGTTCTCATTCTTAACTAGTGATGCTGCAGAAAGTTTAAATTCTTCCTCGGAGATGCGGTGTGTATCGAAAGCTTCAGCAGCAGTACTCAAACCCATGCCACCAGAGAGTAAATTCCCACAAAGAGAGATTTCAAACCCTGGAACAAAACAAAGATGAAATGAGTAAACATTTCATCAGAAAAAAGAAACAATATGATTCCAAGTTAGAACTAAAGCCATCTGAACGCTTACTTAAATCAGTTTTCGTTTCTTCATTAGAAGAACTTGTCTGGGTTCCCACCGTCTGGGTTTTACAGCATTCCCCTTCAGAAGCAGGTCCTTGTGGGTTAGTTTGTATCTGTTCGCTGCCACTATGTTCCTCCAGTTCTTGATCATTGCTAAAAGAATGAACAGGAATGCTGTCAGAAAGATTTTGACCTGTAGCCGAAGTATTCCTGCCAACAGGTTCGGCTTCAACTTGTATACTGGGAGAAGCCAAGCTGCTTGGAGCATCAGACTCCAGAGGAGATGTTCTGCCACTACTTATCAACATGCCAGCACCTCCATCTTCAGCTTCGCCAACTGCTAAAAGGCTTTGAGGAGACTTGTCCTGTCGATCTTCATCATCTCCCTGAATCTCCAATGAAGAACCCTTGTCTTGTTGATTAGCATTTCCAACCTGCAAGGCCAATTCATGCAGCTCCAAACAGCTTTTAAAAATATCATCCCTCTTAACACTAATAGATCCATTGTCTGAACTGTAAGGCACACATTGCTCTCTTTTCTCGTTTGCTATGTTCTGAGTTTCTTGAACTTGGCCGACATCCTCCTCATTTCCTTCATGAACTTCCAACTTGCGGTCAACTGCATGTGCATTAGTATCATTGTTAACTTCACAATCGTTTTCAGAAACTTTGTGGCCAGACTTGTCCAGATCACCTAAATAATCAGCAGCCCAAGTATCACTTGTACTGAACTCTGCATTGCCTTCACAAAACTCAGTCCCTTCACCTGGGCCCAGATGAAACTGAGGTATGCTTAATTGCATATTCTCAGTATTCCTTTCTGATGATGGGATGGGTGCTGTCAGTATGTGACCATCTACACTAACCAAAACCACTTCCGATTTTGAATTTTGTGATTCGACTAGACTATCCACACTATCTAGATTCTCATATCGACTAGATCCATACTCCGATAACTCAAGTGAATCTTCAAGAGAGGATTGTTCATCTTGAAATTCATAGAAAGCCCTTTCACTATCAGATTCCGTCCTCTCAATTCGTTCAACACCCAAAGAAATATGTTCATCCTGCAAAACCTCAACGGTACCAGAAACACTACCCTCATGTGTACAACGATTAACATTTTCTTTTCTACCATCATCAATATCATTATAATCAATACTACTGCAATCATCTCGCATACTACCCAGACTATCCGAATCCTTCAAACCATCATTCCCCTCACTCTCTTTACTTGAAACTATCTCCCTAATAAAATAAGCTTCCCCTGAATTATCAAGATGCATATGGAAATTGGCTTCAACGCCATTAACCTCTATCCGGACAATCTTTTCTGCCCCTTTAAGAACGCCCTGAAATTTACCAAATCGGACATACCAAGGTGTGCTACGGAAAGAACCATCCTGCTGCTGAACAGCAATAATATCAACCGCCCCACCAAAGGGATGAATTGGGGTGGCTACAGAGTAAACACCTTGTGCTATCAAGCTCCCAAATTTACCCACCACGTTCATCTGGTCTATCTACCACCCAATTACCTCAAAAGTTCAAAACTTTGACAAAACCCCAAAGAATAAAATGTCATCAAATCAAATAATCTGTAAATCAATTCTTATATTCAAGAAATTTGCATGCAATATAAGTGTTGAAATGAGTAAATGATCATATGCTTAAAATCAATCTTAAAAACTATTCTAGCATAAATAAAACCCTAAAACATGAAATTAAATCGAGAAATACAAAACCCAGATGAGATTTGACTTTTATATCAAGAATTGCGAATTGAAAACAAGAGAGAGAAAGAGACCCAGATGATGAAAGAAGAAATGCAAAGTAGTTAAAGACTTACAAATTCAAAATTGGCAAAACTGAAAGGAAGACTTGTAATGATCGAAGGATCAGTAAAGAAGAACCGGAAAGATCAAGAAAAACCAATAAAACCCTTTCCAATTCTCTCTCTACAGAAGCAGATTATATATAGTATGAAGATTCTCCGAGGTAGATTCCTCACTATCTTACAAGTTAGGTGAAATTGCTGATGTTGGTAATGTACTTTTTTGTTGCGTCTTCTTATGTTGTTTTGGAGTCAATACACATGTCACTATGAAAAATCGGTTGTTTTGCTTTGGGCTTTGGAGTTTGGACTTCTGAAAATTATAATGAATTTTTGGGTAACAAAGAAAACCAGTGCCATAAATTCCCAATTTCTCAAGCAATAAATAGGTACTCCTTTTTTGGAAAGAAGACTCTGCTTCTGTGTTTGCCCCTATTACTGTGTTAAATTTACAGAAATACTCTATGGGTTTAGTGAGAAACTATTGATTGCATAGAGACATTCTTGGTAATTAAAAGTGGTCGGTGTTTTATGTTTGAACAACCGAACCACCACCGCCTTGTACAGTAGTAGTCTACTAGAAGCATCTTGTATTGTCTTGAGAAATGATGGGAACTTAATTTTAGAAACCCATATTTCCACGAATAAGTATAAATGCACAACATAAAGCACAATATGGAACACAACATAATGATCTAGACCATTGAAAGATGGGGCCTGACACGGAAATCAGTGTCAGGTCCCACTTTTTAATGGTTAAGATATATGTAGTGTTTGAAGTAGTGTTTGGATGTTGTGTATGTAAAGTTGTCCTATTTCCACACCCAAAAAATTCAATAGTTCACCGTCCGTCCAGTGGCTTCAACAATTTTGCAATGATATAATTAATTTAACAGTTTTGCTGCACATGACAATAAAATTTATATTAATTATAATTATATGAAATAATATAAAATTGATCTCATTTATCTTATCTTATCACTTACACTTATACTTAAATAACAATTTAATTTTATCGCATATTTATCGATGTATAAATAATTTTTTTTAATTTAATCAAATGTTAAGTTTCTACTATGAATTAAGAGACTATTGTTTCTTGTTCCCACCAAAAAAAAAAAAAAAGAAAAAAAAAAAAACTCTTGCTTATTTATTTATTTTTATAATCGAATAACTAAAATAACTAGTTAAAATTAAGCACTCCCCTCTAGTTATATTTTTTTCAGATACTAGTCTAGTAGGTTTACACTTTAGATTGTTAATTGATATAATTTAAATTTGGAGAGAAAATGAGTTTGTGAAAGAAAAAACATAAAAACGAATATTGGATAGAATTTTTTGGATTGTCGAACATTGCTAAATCTAATTCTATGATCTTACTGAGTTCCGGTGCAACAATGAGAAAAGCAATTTCATATTGATTTACCAAGACATGAATTAAAAAGTGGTCGGCAGTTACAAACTATCCAAATATTTATTTTATCAAATTTTAAATTAGAGATAAATGATTAAGAAATTTAATAATTTTTAATTTTTAATAGTATTATCTGAAAATATAACAGTGTTGCCATAATTCATAATATATTTTTATTTTGAAACGAACTAAAAATAAATACATACATACATACATATATATATATATATGTAAATTAATTTTATACCCTATATCGTAATATTTATTTTGTAATTTTAAAAATAAAAAAAAATATTTTTTTTGTGATTAATTTTTATAAATTTATTCTTTTCCTTAGTACTATAGTATGTATGTATCTTAGGTGGTGTTTGATAAAATTCTCTATTAAGATCTGAATAATATAGAGCATCTGAATAAAATTATATCTGAATGAAAAAATATTGTTTGATAATCAATTTTTTCAGATGTCTGAATAACAGCCCTATGAACAATTGAACATTATAATAATAATAATAATTATAATTAATAATAATTATTATTATAATAATAATTATTATTATTATAATAATTATTATTACAATAATTATAAAAATAATTATAATTATAATTATAATATTAATAAAAATAATAATTATTATAATAATAATTATAATTAATAATAATAATTATAGTAATAATAATAATAATAATAACAATAATAATAATAATAATAATAATAATAAGGGTTTGAGTGTTGGATATAAAAGGAATTTGTTAATATTGAAGTGGATATTTTTGTCCAAGTTCATTAAGATGTCTCTCTTAATAGTTTAGATTTGATTTTGTATCTCAACCATTTAGAGGCATTCAGATATAACAAAAATAAAAACAAACAACTTTGTTCCTCTTAACGATTAAGAGGTTGTCCATTAAGAACTATTAAAACACAAACAAACAGTACCTTACTGTGGCCAAGGTCCAGTTGTGTAATAACTGGCTAATAAGGTGGTCAATTCCATCATAAAGTGGTTAACTGACTGACACCCATACCCTTTAGAAAAATTTATTCACATATTTTTAAGCAAACTTATTCAAAAAGGTCGTAACTATGGAAAAAATTACCAGCTATTTACTTTTTAATTAATTAATGATCATTCAAACCTTTATATACAGTGTGATATTTAAACCGTCTAGTAAAATTTCCCATCCTTCTCGATGAAAAAGATGAAGAAGAAATTTTTTTTTTAAAAAGAAGGGAAAAACAGAAAAGAAAAAAAGCTGATTTTCCAATTGTTCTAGATCGATCTAACGAACAACTTAAAGGGCAATATCGGTATTAAACAGATCATACGTGTCGTAAACATCACCCTCCTATTGCCTTCATCGCCCACCTGGAAGTTGACTAAACACCATATCAGCAAATACCCCCACCCCACTCCTTCTCCCACCCAAAACTTGTCTCGTTGTAACTCTCCAAAAATGGCGAAAACACCTATCACCGGCGTTGCCGTCCTCCTCCTTCTCTCCGTCCTCTTCCCCTCCCCCACCACCGCCGAGATCAAGAACCTAAAAATCATCACCGATGCCCGCCCCATGATCCTATTCGAGAAATTCGGATTCACACACACCGGCTTCGTCTCGGTCTCCGTCTCCGCCGTCTCCGTTACCTCCTCCCTCTCCCGACCCGACCCATCTCGCCTCGGCTTCTTCCTCCTGTCGGAGGAATCATTAATCCAAGTCCTCCTGGAGCTCCAGCAAAACCCTAGCTTCTGCGTCGTGGATTCCAAATACATAACCCTCCTCTTCACATTCCGCGATCTCTCTCCACCGCCTCACTCCTCCTTCAACAAGTCTTACCCCGTCAGCTCCCCCAATGAGTACAGCCTCTTCTTCGCCAATTGCGCCCCTGAAAGCCAAGTTACCATGGACGTCCGTACAGATGTTTACAATCTCGATAATGGTGGCACCACCAAAGATTATCTATCTGCAGGTCTAACTCAGCTCCCCTCCCTCTACTTCTTCTTCTCCATCATTTACATCGCTTTTCTTGGGTTTTGGATACTCAACTGTCTTAAAAACAAGCGATCCGTTCACCGGATCCATCTCTTAATGGGCGGATTACTTGTTATGAAAGCTTTCAACTTGATCTGTGCTGCGGAGGATAAGCACTATGTGAAAGTCACCGGTACTCCCCACGGATGGGATGTTTTGTTCTATATTTTTCAGTTCATTAGGGTTGTCTTGTTGTTTACTGTGATTGTGCTGATCGGGACTGGATGGTCATTTTTGAAACCCTTTTTGCAAGAGAAGGAGAAGAAGGTGTTGATGATTGTGATCCCGCTTCAGGTTTTGGCCAATGTGGCTTCCATTGTGATTGGGGAAACTGGACCCTTTATTAAGGATTGGGTGACTTGGAATCAGGTGTTTTTGTTGGTGGATATTATTTGTTGCTGCGCGATTATCTTCCCCATTGTGTGGTCGATTAGGTCGTTGAGGGAGACGTCAAAGACTGATGGGAAGGCCGCGAGGAATTTGGCAAAATTGACACTGTTCAGGCAGTTTTACATTGTGGTGATTGGGTACTTGTACTTTACAAGAATTGTTGTCTTTGCGCTTAGGACTATTTCGGCGTATAAGTACCAGTGGGTGTCCAATGCAGCTGAGGAAGTTGCCAGTCTTGCGTTCTATTTGGTGATGTTTTATATGTTTAGGCCAGTTGAGAAGAATGAGTACTTTGTTCTTGACAATGAGGAGGAAGAAGCAGCAGAGTTGGCTCTTCGGGATGAAGAATTCGAGCTGTGAACTTCTTGTGGAGGAGGCGCAGTGTTTGGTTGGTCCTCTTTTTACTCTTATACTCCTCTTGGTGACACCATGAGTTGTTTATCAAAATTATAATTAGTTTTGTTGAACAATCTAGTTATCTGTTCTTTTGTTTTTAATGTTATAATAACTTCATTTTTAATGAAATAGTTGCTGCGTCCACTTGAAATTGTCCTTTGTTGTCCCTGCTCTTTGTTCATTACCCTGTTTCCTTTTTTCGTGGCCTTATGAATTCTTCTTTGAGGATCCTCATTTGTCTGCATGATCTCTTATTTATTGTTGCAAATTTATGTCAAATGGCTCCATAAGGGCGCCCAACTTTTTTGTCGATGTTTGTGGTTGACATGAGACTTGACAGAATAGAAATTCTTGTATCTCGCCGCCAACAAGAGGTAACTTTATAAGGCGCCTGAAGTTTTTACGTGCTTTTAGTCCAGCGTCTGTTTTATCTTACTCTTAACTAATGCCGTCGACCAGTTGACCACTAGTATATGTTTGTGTATGTTTATTCGGATGTCCAGTTGTAAACAAAACATACACAAAATGTTGTAAATCACCCTTAAAAGTTGTAGCGCAAAGCGTTGGTCCACTTGAAATTGTCGTTTGTTGTCCCTGCTCTTTGCTGTACCTTGTTTCCTTTTGTCGTTGGCCTTATGAGTTCTTTGTGGATCCTCATTTGTCTGCATGATCTCTTAGTTATAATTTATTGCTCGATAAGTCTATTGTTGCAAAATTTATATCCAACGGCACCATAAAGGGGCCTATCTTTTTTTGTCAATGTTTGTGGTTGACATGACAATTGACCGAAGATGCTTGTACAAATTCTTGTATCTCATTGCCGACAAGAGTTAACTTTATAAGGCGTTGGAGATGTACACATTTTTTTAGTTATGTTTTATCACTCTTAATTAATGCGAATGACCAGTTGACAAATAGTATATGTTTTGTGTATGTTTATTCGGTTGTCCAATTGTAATCTTTTGAAATTTCTTTACTTTTTAAAAAGGTCAAAGCATGCATAAAAATGATTATGACTCCCTCCGTCCAGGATAAAAGTTATGGTTGACTTTTTGTGCATATTAAGAAAGAGGATAAAATAACAAAATTGTCCATATTTAAATTCTCATTTAATTGCATAGTTTTATGCATATGACTAGTGATGTTCCATAAATATACATAGAGAATAGAAATATTACAATTAATACTAAGAATATTATAATTAAATTATTGTAAAAAATAGATTATTTAAAGTAAGTAGACATTTAATTAAGGGCTACCTAAAATAGTAATAAGGGCTTTTATCTTGGGACGGAGGAGTAGTAATTACTAAATCTGATCTAAATTCTAAAAGTAGTTTGCAAAGAGATTCACCCTTCACACTATGCTAAGTTTGGGGATCAAATAAGTAATCTAACAATAAGCGATGTTTTTCATTCAATTTTAGTAGTATTGTATGTAAAAGAATAAACATGGTAGCAGAATATATAGAATTTACTATTTCTTGCATAGCCATGGGGAAGTCATAAGTGTGTGCAGGTATATGTTTACTCATGCATATTTTTAATTTTCCTTCATAGATATAAATGACGTAGTTATTTTAGATGTTGTTACCTATGAATTATGATTACGATTAAGTTGGTTTTTGGTTTTTCCCATTAGTTTAGCCTATAGCAGCGTTCCGGGGACTGGGTATGTTCTCTTATTTTCAAGATGGTTACTTAAAACTTTGGTTTATGCCTTAAACTTTAGCTTAAAACTAAAGAAATACTCATGTTGTCTTTGAGATTTACTATGTCCAACTCCACTGCATCAATTAGCATATGCAGGTCCAAGGAAAGCATAACACAGATGAATATTACTGGTTCATATATACACACAGACACACACACATGCACACACACACACTCATAATATATATATACATATAACCCTTCCTCTGCTCCCTCATTCTTGTGGCTTCTTTAGTCGCAATATTTGAGTACAAGTCTGTTCATCTGATCTCCTTCTCCTCTTTGGTAGTGTAATGCTTTCATGCCAATCTTATCAATTTCTTCCTTCAGTATTAGGAGAGAGGAGGCAAGTTCTTTTTTTATTTGGTTGCTAAATTGGAAACAAGTGCTTCCATGTAGAAAAAAAAATGTCGGGAGCAGATTTAGTTTTGTGGCAATCTGTTGAGCAGCAGAAAGGTACTTCCAACTGTGAAATGAGAAAGAGATTCTGTGCGAACGTCAATACCCCAACAAGATTCATATAATGATGTTTAACTCAATATATTTTGTGATGTAAGAACTGTCGGTGTTCTGTAGGTTGATGTATCTGTACCATGTTATTGTTTGAGTGAAACATGTGTGCAAGCTTGAGTCATTTAATAATTGAAATATATGGTACTTCTGGGTATTTAGGGATAGCAGTTGAAACAAATGTTGTGAACTGAAGAAACAATATATTTAGGTGCTCTGCTCTGGTTCTTGAATCATTGCGGCAGTACCTCATGGAATGTTTTATTTTTTTGGCACACTTTCATTCTGCACATAAAAGTTCTGTGGGCTAGATATGCAAAATTTTGTTGATTACATACACAAGTGCAGATAGTTAATATGTGTTTGATTCACACAGATTCATCTCTATTTAAAAAATTGATGTTGTGTTTGGTTATATATATAAATATCATTTCTTTTCTTTTCTTCTATGAGTTTCTCATGCTACCTAAATATAATTTTGTTGCATTAACACTAGTTGTTTGTCAGATGAGCTAGTTTGTTTTGTGGCATCCTGCAGTTGTATCTGTACTACTTTATAAATGAAAAGGTACTCAGCATTTAAAAACTGTGCATGTATGATAAGCTAAATATATAGGTGCTCTTGGAGGTAGAGTGCATTAATTATTGTTTGATAATTTTATCTAGAAAATAATAAAGTGTTGGGAGAAAAGTGGGCAGTTGTAGCTAACTCAAAGATAGGACGACTCTGTGTCATTGAGGCAGCAAATATTTGTGCTCCGCTGCTGCTGCTTTAGTGTAATATTTGTCCATGGGGTCACCGCCACTTTCAACTTATATACGTGTACATTAGATAACTATATTTAAAGTTAATACACTTGTATGTTTTTGCCAAAAGAAGTGTTAGCTTGATTTGGGACTTGTAATTAGGGTTATGTTACTTTGTTAGGAATGCACAAGCAAAACTTGTAGTTTGCGTTTCTGAAGTACTTTATTTAGAAGACGATGGTGCTTTTTAGCATCCAAACTAGCTCTTGCCTCTCTGAAAGTTCAGGGTTAGTCCACCTTTAAAGCTCCTTGACTCCTTCCACCCTATGGTGGGTCGTGGGTGGGGATTTCCTTTATTGGATAGAGAGATGGAGGATGTTCAAACATGCATATAAGTGGAGAAAAGAAGGAAAGTTCTATTTTCTGTTCTTGGACCATGTTTGAAAACTTAGGTTGATAATATATGTTAATGGAAGGTTCTTATATTTATTGTTTGATTATAATACTCCCTCAGTTTTATAAAATAGTCTCATTTGATAACTTTACAACTTTACCCTAAATTATTAAGTGTTAAGTTTAATAATGATTACATGATAATGAAACTGTTGCGGTAAAATTGATGACATTTTATCATTTTATACTGGTATAAAAACAAATGAATATTTTACACCTTTTGAAATATTGAACTCATGCCTTAACAAGAATATTTGTTACTAAGTTCTCTTGCTAACTCCTTGGAGTAATTATTAGTCTTAATTTTCTTGATTATTTTTTTATTGATAAATTGTTTTAATTAGGAAAATATTTATTCAAAATGAAAGATCATTAATTAAGGTCTAAATATCTTGTGCTCTACATTTACTGTCAGTTTCCGTTTCCCAAATTTAGGAATTATTGCTGTCATAGTCGCATCATGCAACTATGCAAGCTTACATTTGTTGGACAAATTTAGAAATTGCCAACACCATATCAAGGATCTATATGCTGGGGTGTGTGTGTGTGTGTGTATATGAAAAAGTTATCTAAGACAATACTTTATAATACTTTAGTCAAGTTTAACTAAAGCTACTCAATAAAATAATATAGTTTTAAATTTTTTTATTTTTAGATTTTATAGAAAAAAAATTAATTTTAAATTTTAAAATTATGTCGTTTTATTAAGTAGTTTTAATCAAGTTTGATTTATATCCGTGTGTGTGTGAAAGATTTCTTCTAACAAGATCAATCAGTTGAACAACTCATGGGATTTGTTAACCTGAAAAACGTTTTTTTTTTTTTATCAGAGTAAACATTGTTGGAATCTCCAATTCCCTCTCCCATATTATGAAATTCCTGGTGTACTTTTACATTGATTGCGGTAACTCCTACCACTACTCTCTCTCCTTCACTTTTCTCTACCACTTTGTCCATGGCTGCATAAATAATTTAGATCTATGGGCGATATACAACTAACCAAAACCGAAAAAGAGAAAAAGTAGAATATTTGCTATTGAAAAAGGTAAATTGATGTTAATTTCAATAGCAAAATGTATAATTTTTAATACACAGTAAGATTATATATAGCATCATTTGTGCAAAAATTATAAGCTCTGTTAAAGATAAATTACAATTAATACTTATCATTACAGCATGCAAAAAGTGAATGTTGTTGGCCCTAGCGTGTGGTGTTAACTAAGTGCAAGGGGAGTGTGGTTGATAAAAGAAGAGGTTTTATATTTTTACAAGAAAAATTAATAATTTTGTAAAATTTTACTCTCTGCTTATTATTCATATGAGTGAGATTTTATAGAATTATTAATTTTTTTAATAGAAATATCAATTAATTTCTGTGAACACCAATAAAATTTAATAAATACCCGAAACAAATCATGATATGCAAATTTTTACAAAACCCCATTAGGCCACATGTTCAAAAGACTCGAAATCAACAAGAAAATGTAAAGAAAAACAGACGCGCACACAAACAAAAAAAATGAAGATTGCTAAAAAAAAAAAAATTGATGAAAACATAACTGAGTTTTAGTCTACATCTACAGTAGCAGTGCAAGAGAGCAGTCTATGAAAAATGGCACATAGGGCGGCGCATGGGAACTCCTTCACTCTCCTCACCGTCGCACACCTCCTCCTCCTACTACCACCACCTCTTGACGATTTCTTGGATCGCCGCCCGCCAGACGCCACCTTGTCTTTGACCCGACCCAAGCACTTTTTAGTCCTCTGGGGCATTGTTTCTTTTCTTGAAAATGTGTAGCTCCTAAGATACATCTGCCTGCATGACATACTGTCAACCACCCTAGTAGGCCTGATCCTAGGGTGAGGGTGTTGCTGCCCTTCCTCAACAGTACTAGACCACGATCCCACCGTCTTCACGAACTCGGCGTCGGATTCCGGCCACTTGTAGAGGTTGACGTAGGTGGCTCGCACCGGAACTCTGGTGTCACTTACACACTTTGATATGCAAACTGAGCTCATTGATCAGATTTCTGTAATGTGTGAACTTAATTAGGGTATAAAGTGAAGTTAGGCTTAGATTGCAGGAAAATATATAGATATAAATATATAGAAAGATAAAGGGAGTTTTTTTTTGGTTTTTTAAAAAAAATAAATTCTCAAGAGAACATGATGGCTATCATGTGGTGTGAGGCATAATTTAGCATCATGAACAATGACTATGTTCTACGTTTGTTTTTTGTGCTGTTACACAGTAGTGCCTAGAATTATTATATAGAAAATTAAAAATGAAAAGAAAGTGACGAAATCGCCCTTTTATTTCTGGAAATGAAAATTGCGAGTTCTCCACGCATTGACTATTAGGAATGAATATGGTACAGTTTAAAACTCACATTGCATATAAAAAAACTATTTAGGTAAGATTTGATAAATACAAAATTGCACATGAAACCGTATGCGATTGGTACGGTGTTATTTTGAACTGTGCAGTGCGATTTTATTTGGTAAGATTTCGGTTCCAAAACTAATTAAAATAATTAAATTTTATACAATTTATATTAAAAATTTAGTATCACGTAATATTAAATATCACTTTAATAACACACACAACCTTACGCTATAAAAAAAGTCCTTTCTATTTATATCACATATATGAAAATTCATATTTCTCGAGTCAATGATAAATCTTCAAATTCAGATGCTTCGTAAATCAGGGAAGAGTAACATTATACAAGGAAACCAAAAAATAAAGTGCAAGATAGTATTCACGACAAATATAATTATTTTCATAACAAGAGGGGTCATTTCATCATTATATGTCATCTTCTAAACATTAGAGTCTGGCATAAGCATTTCAACACATTTATTTATTCAACCAAACAAAGCATAGTGCGATGTTGTTTATTGCATGCAGTTTTGTCTAGAAATTAAACTCAAACCGCATTTGTCGTTTTTCAACTCATCTAAAATCGTCATATACACCGAAATCGTTGGTGCGATTTGAATTAATTTAATTTTTGGTACGATTTCAAAGGCAATTCGGTGTCTTGCTCACTCCCATTGACCATGTAGGACTTAAATCCTCCCATTATTTCTTCTTTTCAATTTTATTCAATACATAATAGTTTTATAGTTGTAGATAATATAATTAAAATTAACATTGATTAACTAATTTATTATATTAAATAGCATAATTATTTTTAAATAAAAATATTTCGAACCATTTGATCAACATATGAATTTTTTTATTAAATTTTTAACGGTAAAAATATTTTTTATGATTTTAATTTTTTATAAGATTGAACTTAATATTATTAACTATTATTAACATCTTTTGATCCTTACTAACAAACTTATTAAGATCAAATAATTGATATATTAAAAGAAATTAAAAGGAAAATGTAACAGAGAGGAGGCAACGGACTAAAATTTTAGACCAGTGACACCGGCAAATATATGATTCTTTTACGCGATCAAAGTATAAGAGAATAATGAGTTAAATAAAATTTACGCATGCACCTACACGTACTGAATTATTGTAAATAGTTTTTAATTTGGTTATTACAATCAAAGGCATTGCTCAAATTAGATCATGTATATTTATAGGGAATTGATATTTTTATAAGAAAAATTGATATTTTTATAAATCTCTTTTCATATGAATAGTAAGTGGAGTCCACCTTATATGAGTGAGATCTTGTAAAAATATCAATTCTCTATCTATATGGTTGAATAACAAGTGTTTAAGAGGTGTTTGATTAGAATTTAATGTATTTAAATAGCTGAATGGTTGAATCGGTCAGTCATTCAGTACGTTTGTTTATGATTGAATGGCTAAATCGATCAGATTTTTAAGCTAAATGACTAAGTCTAATTTTTTTTTGCTGAATGATTAAGTCCCGACTGAATGAAATAAAAAAATAAATATTAAATATTATATTAAGTTATATTAAATAAATTTACAACAACTTTGAATTTTTTCAGAGGGATAAAATAGTAAAAATATGTTATTCATATATTTTAGACATGTCACTTATTAAACAATTTTTTTCATTAAGTATTCAGAAATTTATTTCATTCAGCTCATTCAGATTACTTAAGCATTCAGAATTATTTCATTCAATTTTTTATCAAATACCCCATTACTCTATTTTAAAAGTATATATATATATATATATATATATATATATATATGTTTAATTTATAAAACAAAAAAAAAAGATGATAAAATTTTACTTGAAAACTATAAAATGACATAATTTTTTAAAGTTGTCATTACTATCATACCAAAATGCCACTACTAAATCCAAAACTAATATCAAGAATATATTTGACAACATTAATTAATTATTTTTAAAGTCATTGTGAAAATTACTCCTGATATTAGTACTCCGCTTATATTTGGATCGACTGTCAATTTTACTTAGCAGCCTATTAATATTAGTAGGCGGATTTGATTGATTTGTATCTTAAAAGGCTTTGGGCTATAGCTGACCCGTCAGATGGGCCTCTTGAAACTATCAAGTGTTGTACATATATTGTCTTACAAAGCTGAAAACATATGTCGATGAGGTCTTAATTAGTAATTAAAATTGAGATATTGTGATCTGTAAGTTTCTTTATTTTATGTAAAATTTATTTGGTTTGTGAATTTATTAATTTTTGTTGATGATATTGTAATAGTGATGATGTTCATGATTATGAATTATATTACTTTCAATAAAATAAAAAAATAAAATAAAAGAAGCTAAAAACATATAGCCTGTATTTTTAATTTCTGTAAGAAATACTTTGAACTTTAAAAATCTGGTTCCTCAAAATTTCGTAATGTGACCAAATAAGAGAGTAAGTTTGCCCTTTTACACGAAAAAGCTATGATCAATTTTTAGAAAGCTAATTCTGATATCGTCAAACAATATCATCAACTGCCAAGCCTTTCCTTCAATTTTGGGTCTAGGTTTTGTTCATCCCTAACTTCATTGTTTTGGGACACAATTTGTTCCTAACTTGGATTTTAACACGAGTTTTATTTAACTTTATATTGATCGTACAATGTCAAATGAACATAAATCGTAGGTATAAATTTTGCATATTTTGATATAAAATCATGGTTCTAAAATTGCTGAATTTGATTCTTAAAAAGTTAAACTATTCCAATTTTTATGGGACATAAAAAAGTATTTTCAACTATAAGATTAAAAACTCTCTAACTTGATGAAAATGTTGGGAAGAATGACTGAAAAAGTGGTTAGGAGTAGGGGGTATACTCAAATGGGATATATATATATATATATATATATATATATTGGATTAGTGACTAAAATTAGGCAGCCATTAGTATTTAGTAGTCCACATCATGAAATTTTTGACCTTTAGGTTGGTAGAATGTGACAAACACTTGAATCATAAATTACTTTACTTACTTGAAGTGGCCTCAAAGCAACCATAAAGAAAATCTTCCCGGTCGGTCAAGAATTTACAAAGAAAATACTTCTGCTGATAAGACATTCTGAGTATGACAAAATAGAAGCTCCTTCGTTTGTTTTTTAATAAACTCAAAAGTTCGAAAATTAATTTTAAATTATAAAAACAATTACTAGTTACTAGAAAAACCGATCCAAACAAGCATGAGAGAGAGAGGGAGGGAACCGAACATGCCAAGGATTTATGACATCTAGCAAACCACAAAAAGAGCACGTCTGCAATTGAAACTGCCCACCATTTAATCCCACTCAACCCACTACCTTCGTCTTTCTACCAAAAAGTCTCCATCCATGAAACTTCCTCCTCTACATTTATTCATGATTCGTCATTATCATCATCTTAAGTTTCTTGGAAAGGGAGCAAAAAAGCAGCAGCAGCTAAGAGATTAGAGCGGCAGATATCACTATCTATAGACTATAAATATGTGACGAGGACAACTTAAATCCACAAAGCTCACCTAGTCATACCCCCCTCAAAGGTCAAAACCTTATGCAGTTGAAATGTAATCTTCCCCATCTTTCTTTTCAAAATTTGGTCCGACTCTATTATATTACTAGGAAATGCACTAAAAAAAGCTTGTAGTAGAATGTATAAGTACTAAAAACCCACTTTCTCGGTCACACTGGTTTTCAGTTCTTCTCTGTTTTTTTTTTTTGAAACTTGACTTTCCTTCAACTTCTTGAATTTCTTCAATTTTCTCTCATTCATTTTGCGTCTTTTTTCAGTTTTCAGTATGGGAAAAGCTGGGCAAGAAAATGTTAGGAGAGAGCTTCTCAGTCCAAGGGCTTCAAAAAATCATGAACTTTTTCCAGCATGGGCTAAAGAAGTTCAAGAATGTGAAGACCATTATGGGGTCAACAAGTTGCGTGGGTTGAATTCAAGGGACATCACAAAAAAAAGGGAAATTTATGGTTTCAATGAATTGGACAAACACGAGGGTCAATCTTTTTGGACCTTAATTCTTGGACAATTTGATGATACCCTTGTTAGAATTCTTCTAGCAGCTGCCATCATATCTTTTATCCTTGCCTGGTGTGGTACTAATGCTGGCAATGAAGCTGATGAATGTACTGCGTTTGTCGAGCCTTTAGTCATTTTCTTGATCTTGATGGCAATGCCGTTGTTGGAGTTTGGCAAGAAACCAATGCTCAAAAAGCACTAGAGGCATTGAAGGAGTTTCAGTCCGATCACGCCACTGTTATTCGGCACGGTAAAAAAATTCCCAACATGCCCGCAAAAGAGCTTGTCCCTGGTGACATTGTTGAGCTCAAAGTTGGTGACAAAGTGCCTGCTGATATGCGGGTTTTGGCTTTGATAAGCTCGACATTATGGGTCGAACAGGGCTCGTTGACAGGCGAAAGTGAGGCCGTTAACAAGACAATTAAGGCTGTTTGTGAAGATAGTGATATTCAAGGCAAGAAATGTATGGTTTTGCAGGGACAGTTGTGGTGACCGGTTCTTGCATTTGCTTAGTGACTCAAATCGGAATGGACGCAGAAATTGAGAAAGTTCATGAACAAATTCATGTCGCCTCTCAGAGTGAGGAGGATACACCATTGAAGAAGAAATTGAATGAGTTTGGAGAGGTTTTGACAATGATAATTGGGATCATATGTGCTTTGGTTTGGAGTATCAATGTGAAGTACTTTTTCACTTGGGAATATGTGAATGGGGTGCCTAAGAATTTCAAGTTTTCGTTCGGGAAGTGTACCTACTATTTTGAGATTGCAGTGGCATTGGCTGTGGCTGCAATTCCAGAAGGATTGCCCGCGGTGATAACAACTTGTTGGCACTTGGGACGCGAAAAATGGCACAAAAAAATGCTCGTCAGGAAATTGCCTAGTGTTGAGACATTGGGATGTACTAGTGTTATTTGTTCAGATAGGACAGGTACTTTAACTACCAATCAAATGGCAGTGTCAAGGCTTGTGGCAATGGGAGCTAATGGGGATTTGCTTAGGAGTTTTAAGGTGGATGGGACTACTTATAATTATTCCGACGGGAAAATTCATGCTTGGCCAGTTGGCGTCATGGACGATAATCTTCACTTGATTGCGAAGATTGCTGCTGTGTGTAATGATGCCAGTGTTTCACAGTCCGAGAATAAGTTTGTAGCCAGTGGAATGCCTACTGAGGCAGCTCTAAAGGTAAGTCATATTTTTGTGTTTTTGATCTATATAGTATATTAAATTTGCTACAAGTTCACTAGTAGTAAGTATATGCTTTCATATCCTCTGCCCTTTATAATTTTATTTGTTCATTTTAACTTTGTTTAAATTGCTATCACTGTCTTTTTAAGCATGTGTCTAATACTATGTCATTTTCTGAAATGTTGGGACAGTCTGCTTATGAAGTAACATAATGCAACTGTCTCCATCCCATAGGTATTCCCGTAAGTCCCGGGTGAAAGGTTCAACTGCATTATACATTGCTCATTGCTGTCATTATCTCTGTGAATTATTGCTACCATGTTTGAAGAACATATCAGTAACATTTCCCATCTTCCTGGGAAGACTAATTCTTGACACTTGAAATATTTTGGTAGTCCGTAGTTAAACTATCTCAATGGGATTTTTCTGTCTTCACACCATTATTGCACAATACATCCTCATTGTTTCATATCGACTAAATTTATTTCAAATTTGTTATTTTCTTCAGGTTTTAGTAGAAAAAATGGGTTTACCTTCTGAACCTGATGAACATAAACTTTCAAGCCATGGTGATATTTTAAGTATGTTGAAGTCATAAACTTGTTTTCTTAGATTTTTTCTTTTATCCAAATTTTCCTTCGAACTTCAGCAATTGAAGACTCACATTTGCTTCTAATTTGTGCTGGTTTAGAGTGTTGTGGACACTGGGAAAAAACTGTATCTCGAATTGCAACTCTAGAGTTTGATCGGGAAAGGAAGTCTATGAGTGTAATTGTCATCTCTCAGTCAGGAAAGAGATCTTTGCTAGTGAAGGTACCCCGCTCTATAGTGACATTCTGTTTTTCTTTTTCAACTGCTTATCTAATATGTTCAGTGGCTGCAGGGTGCAGTAGAAAATGTATTGGAGAGAAGTACCTCAATTCAGTTGCCAGATGGTTCAGTTGTAAAATTGGATAGTAAGTCAAAGGACCTTATTCTGCACTCCCTCCATGATATGTCAACAAATGCCTTGCGCTGTTTGGGTTTCGGTTACAAAGATGAACTCCCTGAGTTTGCAACTTATGATGGATATGAAGATCATCCAGATCATGACATTTTACTTGAACCAAATAATTATTCATCCATTGAAAGTGAACTCATTTTTGTTGGCATGGTTGGACTAAGGGTAAGTACTTACAGTTAGCATTACGAAACGAAACCTAAATGAACAGTGATAATATATTAAAATTCATTTTTAGGATCCCCCTCGAGAAGAAGTTCACCAAGCAATTAGGGACTGTAAAGCAGCAGGAATTCGTATTATGCTTATCACAGGAGATAACAAGACTACTGCGGAGGCTATATGTCGTGAAATAGGTGTATTTGGACCTGAAGAAGACATTAGAATGAAAAGCTTAACAGGAAAGGAGTTTATGGAATTTCATTGTCAAAAAGATCATTTGAGACAATGTGGTGGGCTTCTGTTTTCTAGAGCTGAGCCTAAGCATAAACCAGAGATAGTGAGGCTGCTTAAAGAAGATGGTGAGGTGGTTGCGATGACTGGTGATGGGGTGAATGATGGGCCTGCCTTGAAACTAGCTGACATAGGAATAGCTATGGGCATTACTGGTACTGAGGTATGTTTCATTTTCACCCAATCTCTACCTTGAAATAAATTATTGTCTAAATTTACATTGGTGAAGGGAGATCTATTTACAACAATATGAAGGCTTTTATCAGGTTCTCTCCCTCTTCTTTTCTATATATCAAAATGTTTGCAAATGTGTTGAAGAATAAATTTACATACTTGTTGATAATCCTAGCTATATACCATCTAGTCTAAACTGATAAAAGTTGCACCTTAAAAGCTTAAGCTCAAGTTTGGAGTGCCAACTTTGGGCAGATACATGTATAATTGGCTAATTAGTTTATACTCCCCTCTGTTCCAAATTATAAGATCATTGTTGACTTTTGAAAAATCAATTTGAAACATTTTTACACTTAGAAATGACCCTATTCATTTAAGTTTTTAATATAACAAATCTTATAAGTAATAGAACTTTTTAGGTAGTTCATAATATTTATAATTGTATTGACATAAACTAATTGAATTCATGTCAATTTTGAGTTCGAAAATGTCTCAAATTAACTTTTCAAAAGTTAATATTGATCTTATAATTTGGAATAGATAGTATTTCAGATAGATGTAAAAATATAAACTGGGGTCTGACCTTATGGCAGGTATATGATCTCCTCAAACATTGGTGAAGTTGCATCTATATTTCTCACAGCAGCTTTAGGGATTCCAGAAGGCCTCATCCCTGTTCAGCTCTTGTGGGTTAACCTCTTCACTGATGGCCCTCCCGCAACAGCTTTAGGATTCAATCCACCTGATAAAATGCTAATGAAGAAACCTCCTCGTCGTAGTGATGACTCTCTGATTAACACTTGGACTATGCTTCGTTATCTGGTGCGCTAATATTCCCTTTCATTGCACTATATTTTAACACTGCTTATTTCACCTTTGCATAGATATTATATAGTCAGCTTATTTAAGCACTTGCATTCGGTTACTAATAATATATACTAATAGTAAGGATTTTTATGATACCCGATCAGTGTATTGCAATTGAACAATTCTGTTACCTAATGACTGAATAGGTGATTGGGCTATATGTTGTAATAGCAACTCTTGGTGTATTCATAATTTGGTACACACATAATTCTTTCCTGGGAATTGACCTCAGCGGAGACGGTCACAGTACAGTCACTTACTCCCAGCTAGCCAACTGGGGGCAATGCTCATCCTTGGAAAACTTTATTACGGTTTCACCCTTCACAGCCGGGGCACAAGTCTTCTCATTTGACAATGATCCTTGCGATTACTTCAAGGGTGGGAAAGTGAAAGCCACAACGCTTTCGCTCTCGGTTTTGGTTTCCATTGAAATGTTTAACTCTCTCAATGCCCTTTCTGAAGACACTAGCCTTTTGTCGATGCCCCCTTGGGTTAATCCGTGGCTCCTTTTGGCCATGTCAGTCTCGTTCGGATTGCATTTCTTGATTCTGTATGTGCCATTTCTTGTTCATGTGTTTGGTATAGTTCCCCTCAGCTTCAATGAATGGATGTTGGTACTGGCCATTGCATTCCCAGTGATATTGATTGATGAAGTTATGAAGTTTCTGGGAAGGAGCACAAGGGGAATATTAAGTTCCTACACAAGAATGTCTATAAAGAAGTTAGAGTAAGACACTTATTAGCTAGTAAGAGTTGGAAAAGTATGCCGCCTTTTAAATTTTAATTCGTGGAAACTTTTAGAATTTTGTAACAGTTATAAATCACAGTAGAAAGTTATAAGAATTGGATGGATATTAAACTTGTTTGCATCTTTCTTATTCCCTTCTTCCCCACAGATAAGTAGTTCATTCTATTTCATGCAGTATTCATTATTGTTTCATGTGATTATTTATGAGATACGTGCATAAATTGTGTTGCACTTAAAGAAAAATTCCTGCTGCTACCATCCATTTGAAAGATTTCAGTTTTATCTCCACGACTCCACCACAGGTCCTCTCTCTTTTTATTTATTTATTTATTTATTATTATTATTATTATTATTATTATTATTATTATTATTATTATTATTATTATTATTATTATTATAATAATAATATTTATTTTGGTGATTATAACCGGCTTTGCTAATCAAAAGGTCCATAAAATTACCGCGCCTAAATTTGCCATATTTTTCTGGCCTCTTTTCTTACAAAACTCCATTAATGGGCCCAATAACATTCTAAAGTACAAAATATATATCCTATTTGTCAATTCAACTTTAAGTCTTGTAAGTAATATGTGGAATATGGTTAAATTATAATACTTTCAAACAAACGTGATATGAAAATTAATATGCTAACACAGACGGAATAAAAACTTTTGAATTCACAAAAAAAATAATAAATGAAAATAAAAATAATAATATCAATTAATGAATAAATGTTACTGTAAATAAACCCTAAGAAGCATATTTGTAGTCCTAAGCTACTTTAAAACATCATTTAGGAAAATAAAAAATTAAAAATTAAAAATTAAAAAAATTATCCAGTTTGATCAAAAAATTGACGAACGATAAGACTACTTTAAATAATTTTTTTGACCTTAAAATGGTATACATCATGGCCGAAGGTGATAAGACTTGAAGGGTTTGTCGTTAATTTCGATTTGATATATTATGGATCCTATGACTTAACTTTTTTTGGATTAAAAGTTATGTTATTTTAAAAATGTGAAAGCTCGTGAATGCCTAATCCAAAATATTTAAGAATTCAACTTTAATCTTTAAATTGGAATTGTGTTAAAGTTAATTTGAGATTTCATAATTAAAATTAAAATTCAGGTTTTTTGGTACTCAATTTCCAATTCTAAAAGAAAGAATTAAACTGCCGAAATAAAGTCATAAGCAATTAACGAAGGACAAATTTTGGGCAACGTTTTATATGTTGGTTCGTGTGAGTCACAAAATCATCTACCAATATTCACACGTGACAAAACTTTGTACTTCCTAATTTATATACATGCATGGAGCTCATATTCGACCTCTCCAAAAAATAAGACATGCAACGAATGAGAACCAATTTTCTGAAAGAGTGAAAAGTACGTAAGATTGCACAATTATAGTAATAAAAATAAAAAACTAAGCATATGAGCAAAGTCATATATATGATGGAGATAAGTCTACATATACAATATTTAAATATATATAAAATTAAATACTATATCAATCTTAATTATTAAAAAATAGAGTATGACAAGAATTTCAATGTCATGTTCAACTTTTTAATAATTAAGATAAATATTGTGTACTTATACTTATTCACGTGATGGAGGTCTAAGCTACTACATTTTCCCATCTTTTCATTTGACTACCAAATATTCTAAAAAGGAAGAAGAAGAATAAGAAGAAGAGAAGGTATTGGATATTTAGGCAGTTATAGGAATGTTAGATTTTTGGTTGAGCTAAAGCTAACCAATTCCTCATACAGAAACGAAAAATGTGGCTTTACCTTTGGTAAAACAAAAAATTCCCAGGATCAGAAATATTGTTGGATTTATGTCTAAGCAGTTGAGCTATTGACATTATTTGGTAAGACATTGGATTGGACAAAAATTGCGCCATTACATTACATTGAATTAAGAAAAACAACGTACGCATAATTAATCATGGGGCTGATTCTGGTCATGGTGATCATGAAAATTAACGGCTATAGTGGTACCAAGGTACAGGATTGTAGCGCTTGTTGCGTACAAGGTTTTAGTGCTAAATTTTCATCAACACCATATATATATATATATATATATATATATATATATATATACACACACACACACACACACACACACACACACTTTGAACTCAAAACAGCATTACACAAGGAAATGTGTGTGCTATCACTTTTGTTACTTTTCAATTAAACTTAAAAGAATTCTTTATCGATTTTAATTTTTTGAATTTCACAAACTGACTTAAGAAAATAAAAAATATATCTCTTATTTTGGGACCGGCATATATACCTCTACTATACATGTCACTCAATTGATCATACAGGTACACATTTAGTGATGGAAAAAATTTAATTCAGAGATAATAAATTAATTGTTGTTAAATGTTAATAGTGTTGTTGCTAAAAACATTATTTATGTCGCTAAAAAGGTGTATAATTGGAAAAATCACTTAAAAAATAATAATAAATAGTGGAATCCTAATGGTAGAGAGTTTATTTTCCCTCTTTCCTCCCCCAAGCTAGCTCTAGCTTATCAAAACTAACATCTTTAATTCTCTTATCTCTATACCCACTTCTCCCTCCATCATAAGGAAACCCATCATTAATCCCGCTCTCGATTAATATTGTCTACTAGATAGTCCTACCAAAGTACCACGGCGGCCCTTCATCGTTTTGGATTTGGGTGTTTGAGCCGTCTAGTAATGTTGGACTGAGTTCTTGTGGCCCTACTGATGTAGCATGTTGTTCTCTTATGAGGGTGGAATTAGGGTGTGGAAATCTGGAATAATAAAATCACACGTGCAGTTAATATATTGCAAACTATGCACACTGAATTAGTTTATAGTAAACTATATTTAAGTAACTTTAAATTGAAGATCGCACCTTTATGAAATATTAAACTCATGCTCTATTTATGTTTAATTATCTCTGGGTACAATTAAACTGGCTTAATTAATCTCATGAGAATGATAAAAATAATCTGCAACATAAAATATAAGGAACTATTTTTTTCACAGGATTTTTTGTTATTTTTGTAGGTGGCTCTCATTTTTTACTTATAGCGATATATCTATGACTATACTTTATATATTAAAACTGTCGCTATAAACCTATTGCGACACTTTACGTGTGAAAAGTATTGACATAAGTTTATAGCGACGGTTTTAAAACCATTGCTATGGATAAACCCTGCAAAAATAACGAAAAAGCTTGTGAAAAAATTAGTTTCCTAAAATATATTATTGTATAAATTAAAGGGTTAGGTGTTGCTATTCCAATGATCGTAGAATCAACTACTTCCGGATGAGTTTTAATATGATCCGAATTATAAGTAAGTATCTTTATTTCATTGCACATGAAAGATAAAACGGTTTTTAATGTCAAAAAAAGAAAAAACTAGCTTGAAAAGATTTATTTATACAGTTCAAAAAATGAGAAGAAAAATAAGAGAATTTACCGTTTAAAAACAAGTTAGACCGTCATGTTTACTCGCCCTTATTTAAACTTTGATCCATTTGACCAAGGCTATTGTTTATTAATGACAGAAATTAGAAAATATTGAATTCGACAATTGGACAGACAAAGTGATTAATTGATGGCTAAATTAATCATTTACACTTGCTAAAACGCACGCTAAACACATAAAAGAGGGTCTGCAGGTGGTCAAATTAAAGACCCCAAAATCTCAATTAAATACTCCTACTAGGCTACTACTCATAAATAAGCAAATGAAGGTCCAAATTAAAAGAACATGGACTACGTACGCATTCAAATGTCCTACCTACATATTCAAATTCTTTTATCTAATTGAGTGATAGTAGTGAGATACACTTAAAAATCAGTTTGGAGACAAACCAGAAGCTCGCTTTTGTTATATCCAAAAAAAAGAAGAAGTTATTTGTAAATTTTATTTATTTATTTTAATATTTGATTGAATACATGTTAGAACTACAACAAAGCAAAGTATATATGAATAAGTATATTTTAAATTTAAAAACACGCACTTAGAATAAATTGTCTAAATGTGCCATTTATATAAATAATTTTGGCAATTCAATATTGAAATGAATATTGGATTTTGGAGGGGGTATTGATTAATGATTATATATATTGACAAAGGGTATGAATAAACTATTCGTTTACACATTTTTTTTAATGTTAACTTAACAATTCAGCTAGCTACTACTAGAATTAGTCACAGTATTATTAGTCCACAGTAGATGAACACCCCCGTACCAACTGTAAGCCTAGACAGACCAAGTAATTAATTAAGATATATACCTGCATGTCTGACCAACAATTATATATGCTCATGCCATCAACTGATTGGCGATGGAAATTAAGTCATGCTGTTCGATCGATCGGTATTGAAGAATATATAGGTTTCGTGAATAAATGAATTTGTGTGGATCAGAGATGGAAGCATTTGCTACCTTTTGAAAAGGAGATTAGCACGTAGTTTAGAATATATATATATATATATATATGAAAAAATATACATAGATAGCTGTGGAATACACAATTGCCTATGATGACTGTTTTTTATTTATTGCGTTCAACCGTCGTTATAGATATTTTTAGCCTATGACGACGGTTGAACCGTCAACTGTCGTCATAGATAACTGTGCATTACACAACTGTGTATATACATATAACTCATATATATATATGCCATCAAACACACGCCTCGTTTTATTAATTATATTTTTTTCAAAGTTAATTTGACATTCTTTTTCCTTAAAGAATTAGCAGTATGACTAATGAAATATGTAATTAACATAAAAAATGTGAGTATAATATTAGTATATAAGCGTAAAAAATACAAGCATGCATTAAAATAAGTTGTTTTTTTCCTTTTGTTTTCTTGAAGTGTGCATGTATGAATTATATATATATATATATATATATATATCACAATTAACAAACATGCATAAAGGGAATTTATAACAAGGTGCCCGCCAAGTCGATAAATATTTAGTGATAATTGTAGCAAGAAACCTCGTATATATGATTGAGGTGGTAGTCGATGAGCGGCCGATGACTCTTGGACTTGGTACTAACAAAGGTGTAATGTATATACCCCATCTAATCCAATTCAATCCATATTTCATACTACTAGAACGCTAGCTGCTGGCTATACAATTTCTCACCTACTCACCAATATATATTAACTCATCCGTCAAACCCATATTATTTTATCACCACACGAAACTAATTTTTGACTTACTGCACTACTTAGTACGTATTATTAGATTAAAAAAACAGAGAGAGATATCCGTACATATCTAGAGAGAGAGAGAGCAAAATTAAGGCTTAAATGAAGAAAGAAAAATTAATGTTTTTGAGAAATTAATTACTACTGATCTCGTTTTAGTACATATATAAGATAAATTTTAATATTTTAAAGTAATTTTAATATATTTTCAAAATTAAAATTTGAGCAATTCATTCAATTTTTTAAAACCTTAATTATATAAACCTTGTGATTAGTAGTAATTTTAGATAGTTAATTTATAATACTCATAATTGTATTAACTAAACTTATATAAATTAATTTTATTTTTAAATTTAATAATATCACAAATTACTTTCACAATGTCAAAATAAATTATATATTAGGAATGAGAGGGAGCATAAAAATTGGTAGCTCTCAAGTCTCAAGTATACGTACTTGTGTCAACCTTAGCTCATCTTCAAATTGATATTTAACTAACTATGAGATAGGTAGTAATATTTTCATCTACAAATGGAATTAATTCCTATTATTATGTTTTATTTTTGTTAACTTTCCCCCTTGGATGTTAAGGTTTTTATTAAGACACTTAGATATATTTTTCTAAAATAATAAAATTTTGTTTAAAGAGACCGATATCAAACCTAGCTCGAACCTCCATCATACATTGTAATAACATTAATTCTAGCGTTGATATTTTTGTTATAAATTTTAACACCCCCTCCATTCCAAAATTGGATATGAAATATTTTTTTAGTACATTTCAAAATTAGAGTTATTTTAAATTTTATAACATAAAGTGTGATGAAGCGCTTAATATATATGCCATTAATAAATTACTTCCTCTGTTCTTAAAAAAATGTCCAAATGACAATTTAATTTCACGCATACTAAAAAATGAGAATAAAATAAATTTCAATTTTAGTCACAGTAAACCCAACATACGTATGATAATAAAAAAATTCTTTATTAAACTAGTGTACCCTACTTTTAAGAGTGAATTAACTAGTCCTTTTAACGGATTTAATATAAATTTATATATTTTTAGACATTTTTTGGTGAACAAAATTTGATGTACTTGAGGAGGAAGAGAGTACATTTTTATAAGATTGAATATTTTATACCGCCATACTATTACAATTATAATAAAATATTAAAAATATATTTAAAAAATATTTATTTATCTTTTTAAAAAAGTCATTATTTTAAGAATGTATAATTAATTTTGGAACACAAGTGCAGAAAGTCCTTCATTCTTGGCTGATGCAGCTATTATATAGATAGGATTTGTGAGTGTCCCCGTACAACATAATAACATTCCTCATGTCTGGTAGTGGAGGCCATAACAATAACAATAGAATGTCTGCTGAAAGTACTCACATGCCTTTTTTAGGCGCAAGACGAACCATGGAGCTCCAACAATCCTCCCTGAAGCCCAAACACCACCTCTCCCCCACCCTCCGCGACCTCTTACAGCAACAATCTCCGCCCCACCAAGTTCTCCACCTCAACGACGCCGATTCCAATATTCCCAATTCATCACCCCCTTTTGTCCTCTCCTTCAACAACCTCACTTACACCGTCAAAGTTCCCCAAAAATTCACACTCCCCTCATTTTCATTTTTCCGGCCAAATACATTATTATTATCACCGGAAGATACAGCCGGAAACAAAATACCAAACACCAAAGTACTGCTAAATAACATCTCCGGCGCAGCCAGAGAAGGCGAAATCATGGCCGTTCTCGGAGCCAGTGGCTCCGGCAAGTCCACGTTGATCGACGCTCTTGCCGACCGTATTGCAAAAGGAAGCTTGAAAGGGACGGTGACATTAAACGGCGAGGTTTTGGAGTCCAAGCTTCTCAAAATCATCTCGGCTTACGTCATGCAAGATGACTTATTGTTCCCAATGTTAACCGTCGAAGAAACGCTAATGTTCTCAGCGGAATTCCGTCTTCCACGTAGCCTCTCCAAGTCCAAAAAGAAAGCTAGGGTTCAGGCTTTAATTGATCAATTAGGGCTGAGGAATGCCGCCAATACGGTGATCGGAGATGAAGGCCATAGAGGAGTTTCCGGCGGGGAACGGCGGCGCGTGTCCATCGGAATCGACATAATTCACGATCCGATCGTCCTTTTTCTCGACGAGCCGACATCCGGGCTGGACTCCACTAGCGCTTTTATGGTGGTCAAGGTTTTGCAAAGGATAGCTCAAAGTGGAAGTATAGTGATCATGTCCGTACACCAGCCTAGTTCCCGAATTATGAACTTGCTGAGCCGGTTAATCTTCCTTTCACGTGGCCAGACAGTTTTTAGCGGCCCACCTTCCGCTCTGCCACGGTATTTTGCCCAATTCGGGCACCCGATACCGGAAAACGAGGACCGGACCGAGTTCAGTCTTGATTTGATCCGAGAACTGGAAGGTTCACCCGGTGGAACAAAAATGCTGGCTGATTTCAACAAGGCATGGGGGAAAAGGCAGACTCCCCTAAACGCACTCAATAGCGACACAAAAGTAAAATCGTCGCTAAAAGATGCCATAAGTGCTAGCATTTCTAGAGGAAAATTAGTATCCGGCGCTACAAATAACGTTGTTACAAATCTCTCCTCTTCAGTTCCAAGATTTGCTAATCCATTTTGGATTGAAATGATTGTTATAGCCAAAAGATCTTTGAAGAACGCTTGGCGAACGCCTGAATTGTATGGAATCCGTTTAGGCGCAATCCTTGTGACCGGTATTATTCTTGCCACAATGTTTTGGAAGCTAGATAATTCACCTAGAGGTGTACAAGAAAGAATAGGGTTTTTTGCATTTGCAATGTCCACCACATTCTACACATGTGCCGAAGCCATGCCAGTTTTTCTACAAGAACGATATATTTTCATGAGAGAGACCGCATACAATGCCTACAGGCGTTCCTCATACGTTTTATCGCATTCGGTCATCACAATCCCTTCATTATTCTTCCTCTCATTTGTATTTGCGGTCACAACCTTTTGGGCAGTCGGTTTAGCCGGTGGACTATCCGGCTTCCTTCTCTTTTATTTCTTCATATTTGCTGCCTTTTGGGCCGGAAGCTCTTTTGTCACGTTTCTCTCCGGCGTCGTGGCCCATGTGATGTTGGGCTACACGGTGGTTGTGGCAGTTTTGGCCTATTTCCTCCTTTTTAGTGGATTTTTCATTACTCGTGATCGGATCCCTTCTTATTGGATTTGGTTCCATTATCTTTCCCTAGTGAAATATCCCTACGAAGGGGTGTTAAAAAATGAGTTTAATGATTCGACAAAATGTTTTGTTAGGGGTGTTCAGATATTCGATAATTCGCCATTAGTGTCGGTTCCGGATTCCTTGAAGCTCAAGTTGCTGACAGACATGACCAACACATTGGGCATGAACATTACTAGCTCAACATGCTTCACCACGGGTTTGGATATATTGAAGCAGCAAGGAGTTACTGATATGAGTAGGTGGAGTTGCTTCTGGATTACTATTGCTTGGGGGTTTTTCTTTAGGTTTCTGTTTTATTTTTCTTTGTTGTTAGGAAGCAAAAACAAGAGGAGTTAGAGAGGCAGTACTAAGTAACTGGGGTGCGTGGGTGGGTTTTATTTTATATATATATAAACACTAAAATGCAGTTAGTTAGCTAGCTGCTAGCTGTGGCACAAAATTTGGGTAGGGAGTATTTATCAGTTTCTTGTAATTCAACCTACTGGGTGAGCTTAAATAATGTTGTAATATTAGTATTAATGTATGCATGGTTAATTAGTAACAAAGCACAAAGGTTAATTAGATGTGATATTTACATATTGATGCAATAAACAACTATAATATGTAATAGTATAAGCTGTTGAAGAAAAAAAAAACACTGCAATTTAGCATGTCATATAGGATTTCTCAACCTAGCCACATACTACGACTTATGATGCTGGAAATGAATTATGTGTTTTTTCAGATTTTCATGGCAAGAAAATTTGTTATAGTACTTCGTTTTAAATATAAGATCAATTTAGAATTTTAAAAGTTAATTTAAAATTAATGAGATTTTAAAAAAAAAAAAATTAAAACAATAAATTTTTTAATTAGTATGACATGTTAGATTGTTTGTAATAATTCATAATTATATTTATATTGACTTAAGTTAAATAAATTTTATATCAATTTTAAATTTAATAATTTTAAAATAACTTCTACACCCATATCAAGCAACCAGTTTACTAATAGAGTATTTTGCGACCAAAACATGTTAACTCTTATTGCGAGTAAATAAAATAATATAATCGATAAATTAATACAACTATATAAATAATTAATTGATGTCTCTAACAATAAAATTTAATATATTTTTGTCCAAACATAAATCTTTTAGTGATCTAATCTCAAGAGACTCTGACTTTCTACCTCAAAAAGTTTCTTTTTCTTTTTTCTTTTCCTTTTATTTAAAGATTGAGAAATTAGGCTCCGGGCCTCTTGTCGGCCTACAATTGTGCAATATAGAGCCCAACCCCCAATCCGGCCCAATTGGAACCCTTAGAAGCCAAGATGCGCATCCACACTGGCGTATTATAAAAGTGAAACAGAAAAATCCACAAAATCCCTCTTCAAAATTGTTACGGTAAAATCATAACTTAGGGCTTCTCTCGTCTGGAACGCACGCACGCACGCACGCACGCTTATTGTTGTTGTTCAGATTCTCCAATTAGATTTCGTTTGCCAATTTTGTATGTATTTGTCTAGCTGAATTTCTTACTCTCTTTGATTTGTTCTTCTCGATTGATTACTGTTTTATTTGTCAATGATGAATATATTGGAGAAATTGAATGCAAGATTTGTTGTGTTACATGGAAATACCCTCAGTGTCCTACCTATCATTTTCGGCAATTCCAAAATTAGGGTTTACCTGTAGATCATTGTGGCAAATCTTACTATATTTACAATTCCATTCAAACTTTCCTTAGGATAGACGGAGGTGGGTACTGGATTATGGATTATGGATTATGCTTGTAGATGTGAGGTAGCTCAATTGTTGAGATACAAAGTGGATTGTTTGTAACATAATTTACTAGGTTGCCCATCATTTGTTGTGGGATATGTTATTTTATCGGTTTTGGGATTTTTATTGTATGATATATACTGGAGCGAGTATGATATATACTGGAGCGAGAAGGAATGCAGATGGAATACATTGACTGGGCAAGCACAAACATGGTTGTGTTGTATAAAAATGCCCGTGGGTCCATATGTTGGATTCATAATATTGGACAGAGAGCTTTTTAGGTCTGTGTTCATGACATGGTCTTTCGGTGAAAAATCACGACACAGAAAAAGAAGCAACATTCAGCTGTGATTGTTCTTGTATAAACACCCATACTGTCTAGGCATTGAATATGAAGTATATTATATGTATTTCAAACTACTCCCCGTTTATTAAGAACTCTTTGGGAGTTCAAGAGCTGCTTGGTTTAATTTATACCTTTACAGAAAACATATATGAAAAATAAGTTGTTAAGGTTAATGAATTTGGTGGACCATGATGTCCGTTTTTATTAAAACAAATGCACCTGGTGAATGTTAATGTTCAGTTTGACTAAAAGTCCTCGGTGTCTGATTTTAAAAGTGGCAGGCTTGATTACATTTTGTTCCTTCTTCATAGGCAGTTATGTTCTTATTGACCTTTAGTAGAATTTCACCAAATAGTATTATCTTGTAAATCATGCTAAATTAAATATTATAATTTCTTTCAAATGCCCTAAATTGATTTTGTTCACTGCAGCGACAAAATGCCTCGATATGATGATCGATATGGTACCACCCGTCTATATGTTGGTCACTTGTCTTCGCGGACACGTTCACGTGATCTGGAGCACATATTTAGCAGATATGGGAGGTAATTATATGTTAGCTTTCAATTTCCCCTTGAGGTGTCATTTGGAGTGAACATTTTTTTCCCTTTTGTCACAAGTGCACAAGAAAAATATTGTTTAAAGAGGAAAGGATACTACAAAAATTGAGTTCCAGAAAATAAGGGGGTCCAAAGAATTTTTTCGGAAACAAATCAAAACTGTGAAATCCTTGCTTCAGTTGTGTCTAATTTTCCATGGCCATTCTACTAAATCCCTAGTCATTTGCTTACCTTGTGAATTGTCCTTTTCTCTTCCTAATTAAAGCTATAATCAGTTCCTAAAGATAACAGTGTGAAATTTCTGTACAAGGCTCTTTAGGAACTGAATTTTTACCCCCTGATTAAACTTGGCCATGACTGCTGGCTATGGAGAGATCACAGATTTGTCTGTCTTGAAGATGAAGGATTAGATTGAAATGTTAATTATATACTGTTATTTATGCCTCTCAAGACAAGATTTGAGGAGTGTCTCTATTTTGAGATCAGTAGTCAATGCGGGTTGTGGGTATGTCCTCTAGTTAAATGTAGGAAAACAAGTATCCATTTGCGAAGCTTGTTCTCTGCTCAGATCTGTGCTATTAATCATTTTATCTATGAAGGACTATTGTTCCCCTAGGTTGGTCTGTTTTAACTTTATGATATTGTTAAAGGTTTCTGGGATTTTGCCTGACCTGGAGGTCACTGGTGGGTGGGTGATCATGGTGGAATTGGTGGAGTCTGGAGAGTCTTGGCGAGTGTTAGGAGACTTTGGTGATTCTTTCTGTAGTGTTATTGCGTGTTTTTTTTGCAAGCAACAATCTCAAACTGGTGTTTAGTTCATCTTGTGGGGCGTTGGATGATGCACTTCCAGTACTTAAAAAGTAATGATGGTCTTACTGTTTCTGGCAATCGTTTCCGCAGAGTACGAGATGTGGATATGAAGCACGACTTTGCTTTTGTTGTATGTATCAATTTCCTATTTGTCTCTTGTTTCCTGTTTATGATTGCTATTCATGTTATCATTTTAGATATCTGACTTGTGATCATATTACACAATTACACTTTTCTTTTTGTTGGTTTGTGCTTGTAAACTTCAATTGGCAGGAATTTAGTGATCCCCGGGATGCAGATGATGCCAGATACAGCCTTAATGGCCGAGAAATTGATGGAAATCGACTTATAGTGGAATTTGCCAAGGGAGTACGTACTTATATCTGCATCATATTTTCTGTTTTAGATAGTGGCGTATAGTATGAAAGGAAGGCTTCATTTCATGCTTTAGGTATTTGTGTCAACAAATTTTGTGTTACCTTGCCCAATAAGTAGTCAAGTAGACTGAGTATAAAGGTTTCACATAATTATTCTTATAGAGCTTTTCAAGTTTGATTTAGTTTCAATCTAGTTTAATCAAGTAATAGCTCAATGAAAATAAATTGTATTCTAAATTAAATGAGGTATTGGCTTTCAAGTTTGATTAGTGGTGGGTTTTCTTGTGTGTATAAAATGTTGTTAGTCTTTATGTCCTTCGTTTTAATTTTTTTATTTGTTTGGGGGAGTGGGGATCTGGGAGGGTGCTAGGACTGTTCACTTGGTTAGAGTGGGGTGGGATGATGTGTGTTTTTATTTGGGGATCTAATTGGGTTAAGGACTTTGGGCGTCTTTGGTGGAACTTCATGTCATATTGCACTTGTGCAGCTTTTCGTTTCTATGGGACATATGCCATTGTAATAGTCCTTTTTAATGGCTTCTATACTATCTTTGGGGTTCATTTGACTTTTATGGGTTTGCTGTTGATTTGATTTTTTTTTTATATTTTTATATTTTTTATGTTTCTTGTTTATTAACTGCTTTGGGAGTTGAACTTGTGAATCAGAGACCCCTATAGTTTGATCTCCCCTTTTTTCATGATAAAATCTTATCCACCATGTGTAGTCGATCTGTCAGACTAATATAACAACTTGGTATAGGTGCCACGTGGACCAGGTGGTTCTCGAGAATATTTGGGCAGAGGTCCTCCTCCTGGATCTGGACGCTGCTTCAATTGTGGCCTTGATGGTCACTGGGCTCGAGATTGCAAAGCAGGGGATTGGAAGAACAAATGTTATCGCTGTGGGGAGAGAGGTCACATAGAGAAGAACTGCCATAACAGTGCCAAGAAGCTCAGGTAAATTTAGGTTTTAAGGTTGCTCAGAAGATTTTTTTATTCCCCAAATTCGAATACACGGATGATTTTGTCTGTCTTTTTCATGCATATTCAAAAGCACTGTAAGTTGTAGTACTTTGCCATTTCTAGTTCTTTACACATTCTGTATTTGTACAGCCAACGCGGTAGAAGTTATTCACGGTCACCAATGAGATCACGCTCTCCTCGACATGGCAGAAGTCGGAGTCAAAGTTTTAGCCTAAGTCGCAGTTATAGGTTAGTTCTCAAATATTGATTGATTGGCCAATACTTTAACTTTGATTCACCCTTTAAGCTGCATACCACTGTGGGATGTCTGGTTTAGCTGCCTAAGAATAATGTATAATAACTAAATATTCCATTGTATGACAATAGTTTGGTAATTATGATAACCTTTTTTCTAATTTACAAAAAGGAAGGGGACAGTAATGTCTCGTGAAGGAACTTTTAAGGTGGGCATAATAACAAGACAAAAGTCTGTCTTTTACATGTGTAATTATAATATTTAGTTCTTAGTTCATTAGTAACTTAATTTTCTTAACTTTGACAGTCTGTCGAGGTCTCCTCCAAAGAGGGAACGAATTATTGAGCGCGAGAAGTCAGGGAGTCCTCACTACAGTAGAAGGCCCGAGCCAAAGATTTCTCCACCTCCTTCCAAGTCAAGGAAGCACAGTCCAACTCCTGAAGAGGGCAGTCCAGTTGAAGCTAGCTCTTCTCCCAAGAGAGCTAAATTGGCTGCCAAACGAGATGGGTCCGACTTCAGTGAGAGCCGTAGAGCAAGGAACAAAAGTCCTGTGAGTTCTGAAAGGGATAGTCCTGTTGCTACGAGGTACGAGAGCCCTTCGGAAGCTAATGGGTGCAGTCGCAGCCCCAGTCCTAGAGATGACAGAAGTCCAATCAATGATGAAGATAATAAGAATTTATCCCCAAGAGACAGCCACTCACCTTAGATTTGATCGAGTGTGGAAGTATAGTCTTTGCACTGATATGGCGTATGCAATTATGGCATCGATCTTTTCCATTTTTAGGAATTTAACGATTATCATTCTTGTTTAAGGCTTTGATAAAATATTCGACTTTAGCTGATGATGGTGCATAAACATTGAATATTATAATTGTGAAAATGCAATGCTATTTTAGTTGTAGTTGATCAGATTTTGTTTCTAGCCAAACCTATTGGAAAAATTAGAAGAGACGTCCAACAGGAGGCTTGATTTTCTGTGCTTAAATGCATATGCCTAACTTTCTTAATTGTTTTTGCAATGCCTTGTTGATAAAAAAAAAAAAAAACTTGAAAATGCTTCTTTTGGATTCTTTTTTTTTTTTTTAAATTTAATTTAATGCTGTCGTTATATGATTCTTTTACTTTACTCATTAATCATCTGATTAATTTTGTGGGCACATTGTCCCTTCCCATCGTTAACTGTACGTACCACCACTCTCATAGTAAACTCTGTTTACAAATTCAAGCACAAGAGTGGGTATTTTTGGGGGCCTTGAGGTTTGGTTGTTTGTTGAATTACAGGAAAATTCTACTTATTAGCCTACGTGAAGGTCTTAAATTTTTTGCTATGCAGTTATTTTATACTAGTATATATAGTACTATCAATAAAAAACCTGTGGAACAATTTTCATTTTTTTTTTTTTTGGGGACTTTTGACCAAGAGTTGAGATTCAGCATTCCAATTAAGACATTGAGACCTATACCTCGAGACCCAGGCCCAATTATCATGTGGCTGGCTTCATTTCATATCGGGTGCTTTAATTAAGCCCTCTAACTTGCACTAATTCCCAATATAATAATCAACCGGCCCTTATCTTCCACCTTCCATCCCAAACAAAGCTATGTCACTG
Source organism: Hedera helix (assembly GCA_947179155.2). Classification (NCBI taxonomy): domain Eukaryota; kingdom Viridiplantae; phylum Streptophyta; class Magnoliopsida; order Apiales; family Araliaceae; genus Hedera; species Hedera helix. The sequence goes on along the minus strand of OX359266.1, from coordinate 52,217,147 downwards.
TCACACTTCCTGGCGTTGGCTCTGCCTTGCACCGCTACTATCCGATCGGCGGCAAACAGGCCGCAGCAGAGACCCAACTCAAATTCCAAGACCCAAAAGAGAAACCAGAGCAAGAAGACAAGCGGCCGCACCAAAACTACAACCACCAACCTTGGATTCACTGGCGAGAGGAAGGATCCTGTGTGGCAATGCGTTAAGAGCTGTGGCGCATGTTGCAAGCTTGATAAGGGTCCCTCCTTCCCTTCCCCGGAGGAAATCTTTGATGACCCTTCTGACGTTCAGGTTTCTTTCCCCATTCCTCCTTTGTCGGTTTTCATTTTTCTGTGGATTTATGTATTTGTATAGTATGATTCGAGTGAAATGGGAATAGTAATTAATTTAAAGTTATGACCTTCAGCTATATAGAAGCTTGATAGGTCCAGAAGGATGGTGTATACATTTTGAGAAAAGTACAAGAACCTGCTCAATTTACTCTGGTGAGCATTTCCTCTGTCATTTAAATCTCTATTAGAACTCTGTTTTTGTACTTCCAACTCTATCTAGATTCGTTTTGTTGTCCGTTTTAGATCGTCCTTATTTTTGTCGAGTGGAACCAGATATTTTTGAACAATTGTATGGCATTGAGAAGAAAAAGTTCAACAAGGAGGCTTGCAGGTCCATACATTAATTCTATCTGTGTTTTTTTAAATTGAGTTTTAGATCATGTTTTAGACAGCATTATTACAAATGATTGATTTGGTTGATTGTATTTATTAATCTCATAGATTGCTAAAAGGTCATACCAATCCTCTAACACATGTTCTTTAAGCTTTGTAAATTCAACTCCTTTTCAATCATGTGCATATATTTATGTGCGTTATGGAATACTGAGATGTACTTAATGTATTAAGTTTGGGCGACCCTTGCTCATGCTTGCAGGTGCTGTATAGATACAATCAAAGCTGTTTATGGTTCTCAATCAAAAGAGTTGGACAATTTTAATCATGCTATAAGGAGCAAAACTGCTGAGTCATGATTAACTTGGCTTGGTCAACTCCAGTGTGATTTCTGAAGGTCAATTAGGTTATTCTTTTTTCTCTAACGACGGTGTCTTGATTGTATTACGTGCATGAGAATGAGAGCTGATATATTTGTCTCGCAGGCTTTCAGCAGGTCTGGATTGCATCAGATCTGAGTGCACTGATTTTAATATTATTGCAAATGTTGATGTAGCCAGGTAACTTTACTCCTCACTATTTGCATTCTATTTTGTGTTTTGTTTTCAAGAAATTATATTTGATTGTGAGTATGACTTTTCAATACCTGTCTTTTATCTGGTTGAAACTTGAAAGCCTCTTGCGTCAAGCTTTATAGCATTCTTAGCTACAAACAAGTGCTATTTTGGTTACATAAATATATAAAAAGTAAAAATTATAGTTAAATGATCCCTCTACGTAATCTCCTGGAGGCTAGAACTCACTAGTCATCTTCTTTTGTCATGTTGTAGCAATTGCTGTAAATGTTTGGGAGGTGAAGGTATGCCTTTTAAAAAGCTTATATTGTTAGTTACACGCATGTGTTATCATTTTGGAGATGTGAAGGCAATTGTATTATGCGTGGAACATTACTTCATCGCATTTTACATTTGGATAAAGTTTTTCCATTTGTAGGGTCAATACTTAGAATTTCATGAGCTTTTTCATTTTTAATTGCCTCTGGGACTCTCTTATGTAACCATAAAGGATGATATTTGTCCATGCAGCCTTAAAATGTGTATTTTAAGTGATTGGACTCCTAGTGATGTCGGCATACATACAGAAATATCTTCCCGCATATGTACCAGTTTTTAGTATTGTGAATATCATATATCTCTACTCAATAAGCATTGCATAGATACATATTCCTACTCTATAGATATTTGTGTAAGTCTGTGTATTCCTATTTTCCAGCTAAATATTCCTGCAGTGTGGAGTAATCTTCTTCCAGTACAAAGGATTGCAGGGGTTGCATTGCAGCATTCTGTAACTAAAATTTTGGGCAACGAAAGTGATTATTGGACAGCTGAATTTGTACTGATATTTCTTCACAAGTTACTTTGAACTATGATTCAAAAATATGACGGCAGAGAAGTTTAGTGGATGGAGTCCTTGTTAGGTTAAGTTTCTGTTAGGGACAGGAATAGTATGTTCGAGTTTGGTACAAGGAAAATGTAGTGTATTCATACAGTGTTGAAGCAACTAGCTTAAATATATATTTTGAGTTAAATTTGTTATGGTATGTACATGTTTCTTGAGTTTTAATAATACGTCTTATGAATAATCTTTTTCTTTTACTTTGGGGAATCTCCATTTATGCCAATTCGCAGGAAAATAGTTTGTTTTCTTTCACTGGTAACTAGTGCTTCAGTCATAAGGGTGGCTTTTATATGATTAGAATGAGTTCTTCCTTTGATTTGTACCTAAGTTGGTTGGTTTTCTGGATATGCTTTAAAATTACAACTTGGCTCACCTTTCGAATTGCTTCGTCTCGATTTCAAGCACGCATGGGATTTCATCTTTACCTTTAGAAATTCCATCTCATTCCATTGGTAAAATGCTTGGCTAAAGGGTTGTCGTGCATAAAACGGTGTGTGTCCATTTGAGGCATCAATATCTCAATAAATTTGAAGCCCTTTAGATATCTGAAATTTTTGAAAACGGAATAGCAATTTTGAATTTTGAAATAGCCAGGACAAGTGAATACTGAATAGCAATTTTCAAACCATAAAGTTATATGTCCATGAATTTGCTTGAGCACGTGTTTGTTTCATTCATTCCACAAGTTTTTGAGAATTCGATGTAAATATGTAATGGTTTTATATATTGGCAGCCATTATTATATTGGCTGTCTGTTGCTAATATTGCTTCGACAATGGCTTTATAGGCAAATAACCACAGAATCACACAAGTTGCAACAAGAGATGCACTTATGGGAATGGCATCAGATGCTCCGCAAACTTTCACCCACTTTCTCATGCCAAGATATCTAATCTCGTTTCTTGCTTTATTCTACTCTTTTTCTTATTCTTGGTTTCTTTTCTGCATTTTTCATCTTGAATGAGATTCTGTTTCAGAAGAATCAAGGTAGTTGAAATTATATAATAACTTATATTTCTGAGAGATGTTTACTGCAGACTACTATCAAAAAATAAATGAATAGCTGAAAGTGATATCCTATAATGATCCAAATATGGTAGTGCAGAATGTTATATTCTAATTACTTTTTCTTCACTCTGCGTAAGCGATGAGACAACTTTTCACAACATGAGCTTCAATTTCTTGGAAGAAAATATGCATTGCAAAAGATTTATTTTAACCAAGTCTAGATGACGAGTTGGAGCTGGAAGTTTCACCCTCTGATGCCTCCTTACTCTATCTCCGAGTTTAGAATGCCAAGTTTTTTTGGAAGTGAATCTCACTGCTTCACTTGGTATCCTGATGATTACGAGAGTGATGGCCTTTACGGACAGCCAATTCCATCTTGTCATGAAGATTTATTTTATGAGTCCGATTCTGCAGCTTACTGGGATTGGAAGGCAAATGAATATGAATCCACTGATCAGACTTGCCAGGATTTTATGCGTAGTAGCGGTCGTAGTGGCGATTGGTTGGGCGAATACATATCCCGTTTTGGTTGTTGGGAAGGCGAAACGTTTTCCAAAGGTTATGGTGCTTCCAACGACGGATATAGTGGTTTGGAGATGGAGGACCCTTACAGAGAGGAAGAACGGTTTGACAGCTATTACAATTCTGACAAGGAAATGGATGTGCAGTGTGGTAGTGAACATAATCCTTGGTTTGCTGGTGGTTTTGGCTTTCAAAATGGGTTCGGCGAAGATTATGGTACGGACTGGGAAGAGATGGAACTTCATGATAAAATCTTTGGTCACTGGCCTTGTTTGTTAAGAACAGACCTCGAAAACAGTTATGAAACAGAACCGATTTGAATGAACTGCAGCCTGCAAGTTTCTTTGTAATCAATCTACCAAAATGAACTTTTGTGGCTTTCAACAAATCTACACTACCACGTACACTGCTATATTGCGATAGTTAACCATTGGTTATTAAATGTTTATAACATATTGGAACTCCACCTTTCAGATATCCAAACAGTAGCTTGGTTTTGTATAAACTGTTTCAAGGAATCAACAATTTCTAAAATAGGGATAGACAACGTTTATCCAGAATACAGCGCATCTTTTGTTCGTACATTTATCTTTTGAGCCTGCAATATTCATTCATAAGCTCGTCCTTTTGAAGCATGAGGATATCAGGAGTAATCACATTGAATCACACACATATGCCTGCTAGATCATTTACTTTGTGCATCAATGACTTCAAACATAAACAACAGAAGCTTCACCCTATAATCTTTTTTCTTTTTCTTTTGCAAAAATCTACAAATAACATACTGTACATGTAGTTTTGGTTTATGATGTAAAAGACACTAGAGAAATCAAACTGAGCCGCCAAGAGGCCCAATACCTAATTCTTCCTCAATGTCGTCGCCATCTTCAAACAGTTTAAGAAACTGGGCCTGATCTTTCTCTCTCTTCTTTTTCTGCCAATATTTGTGTGCAATCACCAGTCCAAAGATAAAGACTGTTGAAACTAAAACACTTATCAATATTACGACAGCCCAGTGCATTCCTTGTCCTCCATTCTGCGAGTGTGTGGCATTCTCATTTTTTGAATCTAGAACATGGTCAAAACAAAGAGTATGTAGTTATTAACCAAATAAAGCAATTGCCTAAATTCGCATTCTCATGATTTGAATCTAGAACATGGTCAAAACAAAGAGTATGTAGTTAACCAAATAAAGCAATTGTCTAAATTCAAAAATGATCGCATATACCAATGCATGCATATGCACACATCTCGCATTAAACGCCCAAGTAATTGTCATGCAATAAGTACCAACACTGTACCAGCTTTATAATCTCAAATTGAATTTCAGTTTTAACAAGGTCTATAAGACGATTAGTTTCAACAATTTTATTATGAAGATATTCTTTATTAAAATTATTAGCAGAGTTTATGTAATTAGAATAATAATATGTTACACTATTATTATGATAATCTAAAACATCAAATAAATTAACTAAGTAATTTACAGACATAATATATAAAGCTTACTACAAACAGGATCACACATATACATATTAAATCACAAACACAGTCACAATAAAACATAAATAAATAATTAAAACTTAAGTATTTAAAAAGAAAACTTACATGGAGAATCCATGGAAGTTAGAACAGTGCACACCAAGAATATACAGAAACTTCAGACTTTTTATTAATAAGAAAACTTTACAACTGGGAGAGAAACAAAGAGAGGCGTAGGAAAAACATAAGAAGAAGCATGTTTACCAATGAGACTGACCACGCTTAAATACAACGAAAAAGAAAACTTAATACGTAAGCAATGACATCAAATCCTAAATCATTGCCCCGACAAACTCCTATTACAAAATAGTAAGAGCTTAATAATTACAACTTTTACAACCTTTATTAAAGCATACAGTAATATTCTGCATCTGACAACTTTATTAAAGCTTTTGGCCGGCAACTGCTTTAATTAAAGCAGATTCTTTTACGCGTGAATTGCTTTACGCGTCATCCATCTTGTCTTTGTCTTTGTCTGGATTATCAATCTCCTTTATCTTTTCTTTCAACTTTTTTATCTCTTGATCCCCATATTTTTTAAACTTCTGATTATGTTCCTTTAAGAGCTTTACTTGACGTTCCATTATGTCAAGTCTGTGATTATAATCAGGCTGTGTATCAAGCTCTGGAAATTCATCTTGGTTCATAACCTGGTTCATAATATCTTGAACAGCTTGGGAAAATTCTTCAGGAGATTCTTCCTGGTTTTCTGACCTACTTTCTGAGTCAGAAACAATTGTTCAGGTAGCCATGGAAATATCATTTGTGTCTTCATCATCACTGTCGGAAAGTGATGTCAATTCTAGTAATTTTTGCTGGATTTCAGCCTTTGTCGCATTGGGAAATTTCCTCTTTAGAGATTCCTTTATAGATTTTATTGTATTTGATATTTCCTCCTTTTCTTTGGCTTTTAAAGCCTTTTTCTCCATATTCTGGTAATGTTGAATATGATCAATTGCCAAATGCATGATATTATCATAATCAAGTTTGTTCCACCATTTATATTTAAACTGGCAGATCAAGTTGGGAAGGCCATAATTGAATTTTTCTTGGAATTTAACTCCATATTGTCATCCCCAAATCCATGGGATTTGATAAGTTGTAAAAAATTTAAATAAATGATATGATAGACTTATAAAGTCTTTTCCCTGAAATTGAGGATAATGGTTTTTAAAACCAATAAAAACATTATATAAATCTTTTGGCAAAATTTCAGGTTCTGGACCCAATCTTTGCCACCATGTATAGAACCAATTGGGAAGATCAGTATTACTGAATTCAGGACTGAATCGAAGAAACCAAGTATGTTTCTTCTGAGGGTTATCGTAGTAAAAACAATTAAACCAAGCATCTTTATAATCCCAATATGTAAAATTTTGATGTGGGTATCCCACCATATTCCTGACTCTATTAGGATCCAAACCCCAGTCAGAAGGAGATAACATTTTTTTTCAAATAAGCTTTAGAAAAGCTATAAGGAGCATGTTTATTATTTGTCTCCCCTCCTCAATAAAAATGTTCAAAATCTACTGATTGAGTTTCACTCAAAATTGTTTCATAAAACAGACGATGATTTTGAGATCCTTTTAAAGGATAATTTACATTTGGCTCAAAATATCTGGAAGCCACATAGTTTGAGTCTTTAAACCATTTTAAATCTGAATTTTCCACTATGAGTATAACTTCACAAAATTTTGAAATATGGATATTATCCATTTCATCCTTTTGTAATACCTCTTTTATTGAAGGATTTTTTGAGGTATGACCTTTGCCATATGTAGACGAAGATGCACCTCCTCTTCCTCCTCTTTTAGAGGAGATTGTTTGCCTTGTAAAAATTCACGGGTCAAATAATCTGGAAGAGAATTTAATTCTCCTTTGATATATTCAATTTGGAAATCAAATATAGCTAATAAAGATTGTCATCTAGCAAATTGCTGTTTAGCAACCAAATTTTTTACATCCTTTTCAAGAACTTCCTTGATTGCAGAACAATCAATTCTAAGAATAAATTATTGATTTAATAAATCATCTTGAAATTTAAATAAGCATTTAATCACAGATAACATTTCTTTTTTAATTGTAGAATATCTACTTTGGGTAAGATTCCAGTGATCAGAATAATATCTTACTAATTCTTCCTTATGTTTATAAGGATTTAATTGTTTCAGAATTCCTCCAAATCCTATATTGGAAGCATCAGTTTCTACAAAAAAAATTCATTCTACATGAGATAAACATAAATATGGAATAGATTTAACTTTAAGTTTAATTCTTTTAATAGCATCAGTATGACTTTTATTCCAAGCAGGAGGATTTTTTGTTAATCTTTCATATAGAATCTTAGTATCTTTTGCAAGATCTTTATAAAATTCTGCAATATAATTCAAATTTCCAAGAAACCTTTGTAACATTTGCTTATCTTTTATTTCATCGGGAAAGTTTTTAGCAAAAGTAATAGATCTGTCAATAGGAATAATAGTTCCTTGAGAAATATTATGACCTAAAAATCTTATTTTAATTTGAAATAGACTCATTTTTGATGCAGACACAACCAAACCATTATTCTTAGCAATATTTAAGAAAATATTTAAATGTTTAAAATGTTGATCAATATTATCAGAAAATATTAAGATATCATCAATATAAACGATGCAAAAACTTGAATAAGGATAAAATATTTCATTCATAATCTTTTGAAATTCAGAAGGAGCATTTTTTAGTCCGAAGGGCATTACATTCCATTCATATTGACCAAAGGGCACCGTAAAAACAGTTTTGTATCTATCTTTAGGATCAATCTGTATTTGCCAAAATCCAGATTTTAAATCAAATTTAGAAAAAATATTAGCATTTGCTAATTTGTTTAACAAATCTTTTTTATTAGGAATAGGATACCTAATCCATTTTAGAACTTTATTAAGAGGTTTATAATTAATTACTAACCTAGGAGTTCCTCTTTCTATTTCTGAATGCTTCATTACATAAAAAGCAGAACAACTCCATAGAGAGGCACTATGACGTATCAATCCTTTTTTTAACAAAGTATCAATTTCTGTTTTACAATATTCTAGGGTTTCTTTATCCATCTGAGATGGTTTAGCCTTAGTAGCTATTAAATCTTCAGAGAAATCTTCCTTATAAGGTAATTTTATCATATGTTTTTTTCTATCTAAAAAAGCATTAGGTAAATCAGAACAGACTTCATTAGTTATTTTTGTTATAATAGCTTTAATTTTTTCTTGAATAAGTGGATCATGAAGTTTATTATCAATAGTTAATAAATTAATTTCTTTTTTGAGAAAATTAATTTGATTTTGTCTAAAAATCAAACTTGTTTTCAATTGATTCAAATCTTTAGTAATAGGGGAAGTAATAAACTTATAAGTAATATGAACTCCATCTAAGCTAGTATTAATGCCTGCAGAATCTATAGTAATAGGTTGGATCATGTTTAAAAATGGTGTTCCTAATATCATAAATTGGGTAAGGTTTTGAACCATAATAAAGGGAGTTTTCAAACATATACCTTCATTGCAAATATAAGCATTAGTTAATTTAAAATTAATATTCATTTTAGTACCATCAGCAGTACTTAAACTTTGTTTAGTTTTTTCAAAATAATTTGTAGGAATTAATCCTTCTTTTATGCAATTCATGTCTGCACCGCTATCAACTAAAGCAATAGTATTAACAATAAAATTTTCATCAACAACCAAAGTTACTTCAATATACCATTTTTGAAAAGTAATTTTTCAATTTGACACAAAAATTGTTCAGATGTATCTTCTTCTTTGTCTTCATTATTTTCATCATTTTTGTTATCTGGTATATTTTTAAATTGTCTTAAAGCTAAACTTTCAACAAATTCTAATCTGTCTTTTAAATTACCAATTTCTTTCTTCTAAGAATTCAACTCTTCTTTTAAATCATTAAGAGTAATAGGTTTTTCTTGAGGAGTATTTTGTATTCTGTTAATTACCTCTTGTAAAGTATAAGGGGTATGAATTTTAGGTTTTTTATTTTCTATATGTTGTTCCTTAGTCTGATTAATATATTTTTCAATTATTTTTCTCTTTTCTATAAGATCTTTAATCTGATCTATAACATCAAGAATAAATTGTTCTTGTTTAGACAAAACATTTATACAAAGACCATTCATTTTTAAAGTAGCATTATAATGATTTTCATCTGTTTTACAGGCACATAAATCATCAGAAGAACTATCAGTATCAGAGGATTCAAACACATCAGAATCACGAATGTTAAACACTTCATTAGTATTGTCATATTCAGAAGTATTATCAGAATTTTCAGAATCACTTTCTAAAAGAATATTATAAATCTTTTGTTTAACAGATTCATCTAGTTCTAAAGAATTAATTTTCTTTTTAAGGGTACATTTATTAGCATAATGACCTTTTTTACCACATTTATGGCATATAACGTCTTTTAAAGGCTTTTTCTTAAAATTCTTTTTCTTATAGAATTTTTTAGGTTTTTCTATTTTTTCTTCATATCTATTTTTCCTTTTTCTTCTCCTATAAGGCTTTTCTTGTCTAGTTGTTTTTCTACGTTTTGTCTTAGAAGCAGGAACCAAAGGGTAACTAAATTGTTCACAGAATTCACCAATTTCTTTTCTATGAGTTTTTCCTTGTTTCTTTAATTGAGCTTTTAGATTTAAATCATTACACAAAACTAATCATTCAGCAATCATTTCATTTATTAATTCACCATAAGTATAACTCTCATAAGGGATACTTAGATTTCTATTAAAACCACCTTGAAGACTTTTTAGTTTATTTCTAACTTTTTCAGCAAATAATTTAGGTAAACCAGAGATAAATTTCTCTTTCCAGAAATCTGAATTAGCATCTGCTCTATGCATTATTTTAGACATAAAAACATCTTTATACCATCTAAAATGAGTAAGTGTAGGACACTTTAGATTGATTAACAATTCTCTACTACAGTTCATAGAATGGAATCCTAATCCAATAAAGTGTTTTAGAATTGTTTGTACTAAAGTATATATACTATCATCTACAGTTTCAGTTTTAACTTGTATTTCTGTTTGAATATCTTAAATTGTGGTACTTGGACCTATTTGTGTTATAGGACCGGCAGCAACAGGAACTTGAAAAGGAATTTGTATAATTTTTTTAGCAGTTAAAACTTCTGTTCTTTGAATATCATTTAAAAAATTATTTCACCAACCTTTTAATTGACCAGTAAAACCAGCAATTATAAAATTAACAACTTGAGTTTCATTATTATTATTAGTAGGAGTGAGCAAAAAACGGTTATTACCGAATAACCGAACATAACCGAATTTTTTTAACCGAATTATTTCGATTATTTGGTTATTTTTTCTAATTCGGTAATAACTGTTTTAATATTTCGGTATTCGGTTATTTATACGGTTATTGAAAATTTGGTATTCGGTTAACCGAATAACCAAATAGATTAAAAAAAATAAATTAAGTCTAGTATTAAATTATTATAATTGTTAATTGTTGTTAATTATTAATTGAAAACTCTAGTATTTGCTAATTTGAAATTAATTTTTTTGTTTGATAAATTGGAAAATCATTTCGGTTATTAACCGAAATAACCGAATTGTATATTCGGTAATTCGGTTATTTATAAATTCGGTTACTTGTTCAAATAGTGAAATTTAGAGTATTTTGGTATTCGGTTATATCCGAATAGGCAGATATAACCGAATTGTTCACCCCTAATTATTAGCTTTACAAATTGTAGCATACATAAGCATTTTATGCATAACATGAAATATTTGTTGTTCACCACAACTATCAATGTTCCATTCATAAATTTGATCAACAGAAAAGCTAGATCTATCAGAATTTATAAAATTTTCTTCAAATAAAACATTCATAGGAGTAGGTCTAGGATAATAATATATTCCATAAGGAACTCTATTCATAGGAGATTTCTTATTATCAAAACTTATTTTATGTATTGCATTATTATTTTCCTGACTTAGAGTTTTAAACTGAGAAGCAAGATTATCAATATCTTCTTCACTATAATTTTCTTCATTTAAGACTGAAATAGAATGACCTTCCGTACTTTTTCCTTTATCCTGAACCTTCTGTAATTCATCTATTAGTTTTTTCATAAAATCATTATCCTTTTTTGAAGTTAAATTAAAATCAGAATAAATAGGTCTAGGTATTAAAACTGGTTTTATAGTTTTATCAGAAGTAATAGTTGTTGTTTGACTAACATGACTGGCTGGTTGTATTACAGGTTGTTCAACTTTTTTCAAAATATTATCTGTTTTCTCCTCTACACGAGAAAGTTGAGTACCAATAGTATGTAAATGAACATTTGTAAAGTTATTTTGAGCAAAAAGTTTTTCATTTATAACTTTAGGATCAAGTTCATCAACAAAAGTGTCAGCAATAGCATAAGCTTTGTCAGGATTATTATTTTGTGTTGATAAAATTAATTGATCATCCATAGGGGGATGAATAGCCCTAATAATAGGACCTTTAGATGTTTGCCAATTTTTCCAAAAATCTGAAATAACATTTATTTCTGGAAAATTAGTTTGAGTTCGGAAAAATCAATCAACAAAAGGAATAATATTTTTATGTTTTTCTATATATTTATAAAACATTTCTTTAAATTCCAAAGTTTGTTCTTTAGAATAATATTTGAAAACCCATTTCTTGAAAATACTATATTTTGATAATTGAAATTCAGCATTAATTTTAATTCTGTCTATTACAAAATCAGACTCATCAGACCATTCAATAGTATTTACAGAAAAATTCAAGTCACTAGGCGTAGGTGAACCTATGTGCATAGATTTGTTTCTATAAATAGCATGAGGGATTTTATTTTCTGATTCTTTAATGCCAATAATATTTTCAGTTTCAAATCTAGGATTATCAAAAGGTTTAACATTTGAAGTTGAAGCCACAGAAGATGTAAACGCTCTACCAGTTTTACTTAATTGATCAAAATTAGTTATATTAAACTTTGCAATCCTTCCTTTCTGACCAAAACAAATTTTAACATTTCCATCTGGAGTTTCTATTATTTGTTCAATATCCCTATTTTCAATTTCTTCAGGAGCAGATATGACTAAGCCAGGTAAAATCCATTGATCAGGTAGTTTTATGTCAGACCAAGCAATAGTTTTAGGAATATTTACAAAACTTTTAGACATGTTGGCCTCAAATAAGATAGTTTTTACTTTCACATCAAATTTCTTAGCTTTAGGTGCTAAAGTATTTAAGACCTTAAAGCTGACTCTATATATTAAAGCAATATTTTCAACACCCATTTTCATGTCATATCCACTGGTTTGAATATATAAAGTTAAAACATCAAGTAATCTTTTATCTGTAAGTGATACTTCAAAATTAGGAAAGCACTTAAAATAAACTGGACCATTACATAAACTTGTTTCAACAAGACTAAGTAAAGAATCTGGGAATTTATTATGTCTAGAATCACATAGAGCAATACACATAGAAGTATTTAAACATTCTCTTGTTCATGGTTTAAAACCAATTTGTACACAGCCAAGATGAATAAAATTATATTCAGCCTTGTATTTTCTAATATCATTAGACAATAGCTGTATTGTTTCATAGGTTTCAGAAATGGGAATTGTTTTTTCAACAGTTTTAATAATCGTTTTTGATTTTAAATCAAAAGTACCAATTTTATAAATCTGTGTAGGTTTAACCTTAGGTAAAGACCAATCTTTAAGATGTTGTTCTAATTGTTCATATTCCACCTCATCAGAATTTTTCATATAATCATCTTTAGTACTAGAACCTAACCCAATTGATTAAACATTCGACTCTCAACTTTTAATTAATTAATTGTTCAAGACTCGGCTGTCAACGATTTACACGGACTCAAGACCCTAAAACGCCTAACCATGGCTAAATGGATAAATTCCACAACGTGACTTAGGACCGAACGATCAAGAACAAATAACAAATTAAAAGAAGAAAATCAAATACAGTTACAAATACTCTTTTGAGAGCACATTTTGATGTCCAAGTGAGTATGATGTAATAGAGTGATACTTGTTAATCTAAGCTAAAAGTCATTAGAATTGATAAACTGACCGCAGTAATATCAACCAACCAAGAGAAAACGGATAAAACTTTAAAAAATGTCATTTCCATAGAACCTAAAGATTATTATATGCTGTAATGTATGAAGCCTCTGGCTTTTTTAATGGGCCCAATCCAGATGACAAATTTTAACCACAGATGCTGTAGAAAATGCAACAGCAGATTTATTTATTATGCTCAGGGCACCTCAAATGGTTTAGAACTGTCATGGACTTAATCATGCCCCGCGAACCATTCTTAGATTAGCCTAATTCTGCACTTAGTTACCAACATGGTAGGAAGGCTAAAAACCTACTCATGTTAATCATAAATGTTGTGCCTGACAGGTCCTCTTTCTATTCTTTCTTCTCTCTTTTTTCCCTCGAGAACACCCAAGTGTGTCCTTGCCATCTAACAAGTGCTCAACAACCACCTCAATTTAGCCATATAATTTGCTATTCATTTGTCCACTAAATTCATGAAGCACAATGCTCTAGTATCTATGTCCCCCCATGAGGAGAAACATTTTGTGAATGAAACCACCATCCCATAGTTGAAGATTTATGCATTTATATATGTATATACATACATTTATATGCATTGATTCACTATTATCTAAAAATTCTGACTGTGATATATACTTTTACTTCTTAAATGAAACCATAGAGAGTGAAGTCTAAAGCAATTTCATGATGTGTAGGAGAAAACTAAGGTTTTTGAAGTATAAAAGCTCACCATCCCCATGAAGCACACACTCCTGGCACGAAAATGTAGCATTTACTTCCTTGTCAATGGAATGGATATACTTGCCATCAGGGGCTGTAAAGTCAGAAGGACAAAATTCCCACTCACCAAACACATCATCTGATTTTATGCTATCCTTCTCATAGAACCCACATCGCTTGCATTTTCTATTTGGAAATTCTGAAGGAGGCTGAAAACATTAAGAGTAATTCAATTCAACGACATTTTGCAAAGCATATTTAGACATAACTTTTAAGTAAGACGAATTCAAGTTTTATTTGAACCAATCGTTGCAATTATACGTAAGGATGCCGCTTGCAAGAGACAATTCAAAAGTATCAATATACAAAAGAAAAAGAAAAGAACCAAAGGGTATATTTTTTGTCAGTATCATCAAGAGAGAGGCTTAGCCCTTGTAGCTGAAGAGTGAAATCAGATATCTTACAAGCAGTGATCTACATGTTGTACAGAAAAAATTGTAGAAAAAAAAGTTTCTAAGTTTCTACAACAAAGCAAGGTAAAATAAATAAATTAGGAACACATGTTGTCGTGGACATGAACAGAGACAAAATCCATCTACAACAAATGGGAGAAAGAGGAAGAACAAGGAAAATGAATAAAGGAATCATCTATGCTTTACCTATATTGAATGATCAAATAATGAAGATAAAAGAATGCATAGATGATAAATCTAATCCAAGCAATAACTAATGTTTTTCAAGAATATTTTCTAGTCAAAGAAGAACTGAAAAGCAATATCAACAAAAAAAATTGAAAACAAATTATCATATAACAAACCTGCCAAGATTCTTCATCCTTAAAAGTATATAAGACATGTGCATTCTTCACATCTGGCAAAAATGTCTTGTTCTCCCCTTTACAGTTAAAGTAAACTGTCGGTACTGATGTTAGCAACTCATGGGTTTTAAAAATTTCAATAGATCTTAGTGTAACGGTTGCTGTTGATGTGACTTCTGCCAATTGAAAAAAGAAAGAGATTAAACTCGACTTGGTAAACCCATGGTTGACAAACAGAACCGGAGGAAACATGACTTTATAGTAAAATCACAACACATTTTTCTTTAATATTCTGTATACGGGTTGATGTAAACTTCTGGATCTTTCTGGAACATCTGATCCCAATTGTGCGAGTCTTTTCCAATTGTTCCAATAAGTTTGAGAATCACCCTCAATGATCATCTTCATAGCTATTTCCCTATCTTTAGTGGCAAGCGCAGCGTAATACTGCTGATTCACACAGCACGCTTACTCTCTGGTAATTGGTGTTTTTTGAAATTTTGTTACAGGAAAGAAAGGTGGTGAGTAACTGTAGCGATAAATGAGCTACTGTTGTGGCAGTTGAACACTGTAGCAAAACAGCGCCACTACAAGCTTAGTACACAGAGCCATGATTTATTCAATGATTGATAATTTATGAGTAATTAGTCATGATTATGTGTACTTAGCTTGCAGTTTAAGTTGTTCTCGTATTATTTTTAGAAGGCCTTGATAGTGCATGTCAAATATATGGAACAACATGTGCAATTTTTCTTTATCCTTCTTTTTTTTAATTTCTTTGTACACATTTTTCTTTTTTTTAATTCCTTTGTATGCATTTTTTCCTTTTGGGTACACTTTTTCTGTATGCATCTCCTTTACTCATTCTCGCTATTAAGGGAGAGAAAAAAAGCAAATAAATATTACGAGTGAAAGTACCATATAACTCATGATACTTGTATCATGCAACTCAATTGCTATTGATGAAAACTAAGTCCACAATGTCTCAGTTAAGGCATTTTCATCTTCAGGCAAAAGCTATTAGGTTGGATAGTCGGTGTAGTTAACTTCTAAGAATTCTACCAGTAACATACAATGCATTTCGTAACTCTGGATACCTTTTCTCCATGTTTTTAATATCTGTGCTCTCATTCACAATATTTACAAAAATACAAAATAAAAATCAAGACATGAATATCAAAATTAGCCTAGTGGAAATTGTTATTTGAAAATTCCCTTCACTAGTCAAGATAATAAATTCAGACGATCCAAATGTCAAAAGTTCAACAAATCCATAAAATGAAATCATACTCTGCCTGATATCCAAAAAGTAATATACTGTTAGATTAATAAAAATTTGTATCTTGATACAAATCTAGATCAAACTCCTAGATGATTTTCCCAATTGAATTTAAACATATGAGTTCAACTACAAAGAATTTACCTGGAAAGCCGCTGAGGAATACGTAACTCGAGAATAACAGAACTGAAACCCTAGAATTGAAACGACGCCTCATCGATGCAGAGAATCTTTATTGCTGCGAAGAACGATTTTTGTTAATCAATTGATCGAAAGAGAGGAAGTGATGGAGGAGAGAGATTCAGAAGATTCGCAGAGGTCTTGCGTCGTATGAGACGACGACGTTTAATTGCAATGGCAGTTAGGTCTTGGAATTAGGTAGGTAGGTGACGGGTTAAGTTCGCGCGCTCTCAACCGTCCTTGGAGTTGTAGGAATATTTAAATGTAATTAATTTTGAAAATTGATATTTTGATAAATTAATTTGATATTTTTATAAGTAGATTTGTTTTGATTTTATAAAAATATTAAATTAACTTATAAAAATATTAATTTTATATGAGAATTGATATATTCACAAGTAGGTTCTTTATAATTTTATAAAAATATCAAATCAACTTGTAAAAATATTAATAGTATATAATTGTATTTAATAAATCAAGATGTTTTAACTAGTTATATAAAATAGTTGAACTCAAACTCTTATGTACTCTTTCCACTCTGAATTATAATAAAAAAATTAATTTAAAATATCTTTAAATTTAAAAATAATATAATTCATTTAATTTTAAAAAAAATCTTATAATTATTAATATCTTTTAAATAATTTATAATATTTATAAATGTATTGACATAAATTAAATAAATTCATATTAATTTAAAATTTAAAATTAATTTTTAAAAAATAATTATTAATTTTATAATTTAGAACGAAAAAAATATTATATAACTAATTCATTTAAAATATAACTAATTAAATATTTAATTATATACGGTCTAATTTAACTCAGGTTGAGTTGACTCGAAATCTCTTAAATTTGCATGAAGTCGTTGACAGTTAATCTAACTCAAGTATGGTAATCCAAATTTCGAGTTGACATGACTAGTTACAACTTACAACTCTTGTTTCAGCAAATAAACGATGACCGAATTATACCATTACTATTAATTTTTGAAAAATATATTTTTAAATTTAATATAATTCATTTAAGTTTTTAAAAATAATAAATTTTAGATAATTTATGATATTAATAATTGTATTAAGATAAACTAAATAAATTTGTCAATTTTTAAGTTTTAAAATATTTAAAATTGACTTTGAAAAAGTATAATTTAAAAGTATTTGTATATTAAGATATAAAATCTATTATAATATTGCCATTGAAAAAATATAAGCGAGTGTAAATTAGGAAAAGTAGATTGCATTTATCCCTAGTGTACAGACTCTTCACCGGAAGTACTTGACCACAGAATTCTGCCGCATTGACAGCCTGCAACCAAGGCAATCCACCCAACAAATTATGACCATATTTCAACCTCTGATCTTACTTTATTTCAGGCATCGACCCAGTTATCATGATTAAACTACATAAATACCCTTTCATAATAATAGAATTCAGATTTTCTTCATTATAACAATATCCTTTAATACACTTCAAGTACTATTTTTACAAGTTAGCTTGGAAAGTTGGACATAATATCTATCATTCATTTTATAGAGCAAATTTAAACATCACCATTTCTTTGGCAAAATTCCTTACGCTATAAAAGGATGAATTTCAACCCAAAAACAAATTACATTCTCTCTTCTTCTCACATTGCCGGTACGGTCCTCTCAGGTGGTGATCGAGCGCAACCGACTCGCATCGATTCAAGCAAAACCAACAACCATATATGCTAATGATGAAGATGTTGAGAGCCTTGATCATCTTCACATTTCTTAATGTACTCAATGTCTCCGCGCTACCTAATCTGTTACCAAGGATAGGGCACAAAGCACCGCGCCATGACAACCCCCTACGCGCAATGTATAAGGCATTGGCTGCAGCAAAACCTAAATCATATCTCGATGCTCACAATGTCTTTAGGCAAAAAATGGGCATGCCACTCCTGCAATGGGACACAAAACTAGAAGCATACTCGCGTATGTATGCAGCCGTACGGTCTAAAGATTGTCTTTTGAAGCATTCAACTGGACCATACGGGGAAAACATTGCCTGGGAGCAATATGCTCAGACTACTCCCGCTCAGTTTGTGAAGAAATTCACTAATGAGCAAGTGAATTATGATCTTCAACGTGGTGTGTGCAAGTGCAAGCCTATGTCTAGTACATGCATGTGTGGCCATTTTACCCAGGTTATATGGAAGAGTACTAAAAGGGTTGGGTGTGCAGAAAGTACCTGCATTGGTGATAAGGGAAAACTCGTAGTTTGTTCGTATGATCCAAAGGGGAATATTCGTGGCCAGAACCCGATTAATCCCCGAATGCAACATTGAACGGGGGAGTTTTCTTAAAGAAGAATGATTGTAATTTTAAGGCCAGATTAACTATGGAGATTAATACATGAGAAATATCATTTTCATTTTGTATGGTATGTATATGTGTGTGTACATATACATGTCTCTGTAATTGAACTAATAAATTTCAAATCACGGCATCACTATTTCTTGATGCTGCTAACTCTGGACTATATATGAAACGTATTGACCTATTAAGGTATTATATATATGAGGATTTTGTTCGCTGATTTTGTATGCATATATGCTCATTTTTAATGGTCTCTATCATGTTTAGATATATAGACAATATGGACTGGGGGATTATGAATCAAGAATCTCTCCAGCTTTGTGCTTACCCTGCTTTATTTGTTACAGGAAAGTACCTAAACAGTTTCCATTTCATGGCATCTCATTTCAGGGATCAGTCATTCGTATTTATTAGTTTCACATTTCCAATACATACGTGTGTGTGTGTGTGTGTATATATCCCTTGTTCGCATTCTTATCTTAGGTTTTGGATCTGGTAACATGGATTGACGAAGGCCAAATTTTGGCAGAATGGGCAAATGGTGATCTTGGGATCAAGAGTGGAACCTTTTGTTGATGGACGGGATCTATGACGTGCGTATGTTGAGTTAGCCATATTCTTTTAGATCATGGTTTGTCGTTCATCTCCCAGAAATTATTCTGATCATTTTGCATATATTGGTCTCAAAGATCAAATTTTCGTTAGTTATGTTTTGGCCGTTCTAGACATTTCTTCTGTGAAACGCAAAACATCATGTGATGGATTTTGCTCCTTGGTAAGGCTTCATTAAAAACCAAAAACTCATTTCATACGACGAAAAGATATGATTGATAAAAAGTACATAAAAAACGTTAGGTCAAAATGCTAAAAAATAAGAACAATTAGAAAAAATAACAAATACATTCGAACACTACTTATTCAATAAAATTTGAAGTTGACGACTTAAAAAGTATATATTTAAATCTTACAATGTCTAATATTTATAATGTATTTATTATTATCTTGAGTTTAGGACACTAATTCTTTTTAAATTTGATAGTTTAAAATTTGTTTTATTGTCATATATATATAGCTTGATTTTATTTATAATTAATATTGTATTTATCTTGTTTTCTCTCTTTTTTCAGCTACATTGGTATCATAACATAAATCAATGAACATTCATTGATCAAAAATGTTATCAATCAATGATCCAAAAAGAAACAGTCGAGAAACGTGAAAGATGAGAAGAATATCACCTAAAAAAATAATAAAAAAGAGTTTGCAACAAAAATAAAGAGATATCTATGTTATCTATCAATAATTATTACATGTGATCTTCTTAATAGGTTTATTTAGTTTATATATCTTAACAAATTTATATAGGATAATTTTATTAGTATAATTTTATTAAAACATTAAGATGTCAAAAAAAAAACTCTTAACATATCACACGATTTAATTATATTAATATTATACGTGAATTTCATTATTACATTAATATCCTAACTAATTTAATTCATTAAAACTAAAAATTTTATTAAAACATATAAGTAATTGTATTAATAATATATGTGAATTTGAAACATAATAACTGCAACATTAGTTAAAAAATTATAGTGAATTCATTCATGACTAATTGTAATAACTAAATTAAAACTTATTAAAATTTGAGTTTTATAATTCTATTCTGATTAGAATTTTAAACAAATTTTGTCAATATAAATGCTAATATTGAATTCCATTATAAAATTAAAATAATTATTTTTACATAATCTTAATTAAATAAATTTACAATAATTCATTCAAATATTTAACTTAATAATTGATCGAAAGAATATACAATATATAATTTAACAATTAATTATTTAAATAAATTTTTAACTATTTAATAGTTATAACTATATTGTCAAAATTATAATTAATTTTTTTAATTATTAATATAATAAATTATTATTCATTTTGCATGTACTTTACAGAAACTTGATGAGCATGTTTGATTGAAAAGCCCATATCTTATTCTCACTGGTCAAGTTGTTGTTAATGGCCCAATTTCTTGTTTTTTAATTCCTTTTGGAAGGACGTAACAAAAGGCAATAACGACAGCCCAAAGTTGGGCTTATTTTAGGCGAAATTAATTTTTTTTTGGCTCGACTATATATGGGCCAATTATAGATGTAACTAGCATCCTACGACGCAGTACAAAATATTACTGCAATAATCTCCATAAGCCAAAACTTCGCAAAAATCTCCATCTTCTTCTTCGGCTCCGTATCGGCTCTCAGTTCCACTCTCTCTCATTCCAAATGTTACAGAAGATGACTACTACGAAATGCAATCAAATCGAGCAGCCTGATTCGAACCGGCCATTAAAATCAAGGAATCAGCTCCTTTCTTGGCAACTCGCTGAGACCTTTCTCCACCGATGCTGAGAACTACGCCTCTAGACCCATTTTTTCAAAATCCAACCACAGGTTCGCACCAAGCATCATAATCTATCTCCAACTATTATTTAGATTGCTTTTGTTTCATGTGTCTATGTTATATTTCGATTTAAATGAAAAAAAAAATCCGTGTGATAATGAATTGGTCAAATTTTTTTTTAAATTTCTTTTGCCTGGGGTTTAGAAGATGAGATTTCGTTCTAATTTGAAATATTACTTTGCTGGTCTTGTGTAAAATTTATAAATGTACTGCACATGTTGGGAAAAATAAAACTGGGTTTAGGAGTTGAGGTTTAGAATTAGATACTCTTGATTGCTGAGAAAATGGGCCAAATGAATGTGCACTGGTCTGACCAAACTAACTTGATTTGACTCGCTATATGTTAGAATTTAAGATCGAATAATAACATAATCACACAGAATATTTAAGAACACGCGATATGTTCACCAATTTGGCTAGTCTTGTTTGTCTGACGTATTCATTAGATGTCTCACACGCTTTATAATGATTCACACACCAAACAACTATTTTCATAATAACTAGAAAACTCTAGTTGCTATAATATGGGCTCAAGCCCAATACATCAGTAAACCAAAGACTGAACTACTAATAAATTCCCAAGCCCAAACAACTATTTTCATAATAACTAGAAAACTCTAGTTGCTATAATATGGGCTCAAGTCCAATACATTAGTAAACCAAAGACTGAACTACTAATAAATCCCCAAGCCCAATTACACTTTTGTGCTTGGTAGTGACTCCCGACTACCCTATCGTAGTGGCCATTAGTCGATCCCGTAGAAGTATGAGTCAATCCCAATACTATATCTATAATTAGTCGGCTTATAATTAGCAGAGTTTTTTCCTTTTCAAAGAACTGAGAGAATTGAAAGCATGGATATTTAATTTATTCCTCTGGAGTCTACCAAATTAAATTATCTCAATTCCAATTTAGTTTAGTTTGTGTTGAAATTTCAAAGTACTCCCTCACTTTGAAAATATAGGATCATAGTTGACTTTTTTTAAATCAATTTTACATAATTTTAAATCCAAAATTGATGTGAATTCTTTTACTTTTTGACAATACAATTATTAAAACCATAAACTATACAAAGAATTATTAGTTACAAGATTTATTGCTATCAAATTTAATATGAACCGCATCAATTTTGGACTTATAAATATCTCATACTGACTGAAAATCATCTTGATCTTATATTTCATAATGGAGGGAGTTCTTTTTATGGGTGGTATTTAGTTACCTGTTCAAAAGTGAATCAATTTTATTTTACTATTTATCAGAGAGAATTTGTCTATTATTTTGACTTAATTAGCATTTCAGTACCTAAGGATTTACATATAAATTTAAGTTGTTACTTGGATTTTTGTTATGATAAACCTTGAAGAGTGACAGGTTCGAATATGAAAAAGACCTTTCCCCTGTATATTATATGCCTTGCAAAAACCTAAAATGGTTGTTTCTAGTGGAAATTTTGTAAAACCTCTATTTCTCTGTCGCTTTGTCTTCTTGATAAGTAAAAACCTCTTTCTATTTATTTTTTCAGCTTTGATTTATGCCTGACTGAATGGCATTATAAAGCATACAACAAGGAGTGATATTCTCAATTTGCTAGAAGTAACTTAACTATTGATGATCTCAAAGTCGACTATAATCGCAGTTATTCACTGATGGGAATGTAATGTTCTCCTTATGTTACACTTTTTATCTCTGCTTCCCATGCACATTGTACTGCGTATGGTACGAAATGAGTAATCTTCATTGCCTTGAGTCTTATTATCTATTTCTCTATTAATTTTTTAGGTGACTTTTTCTTATTCTGTTTTTTTGAGTTGAATAAAGAACTCGAGTAATTAACTTTTATGCTGTTGTGTTTTTACTTTGCTGCACCTTTTTTTTTATTTTTTGGCTGATTTGAAGCATGAATACTTAAACTGGTTTCTTAACATGTTCATCTGGTGATTTGCAGGATGGTTCAGTTTTCTTCTAAGAATGCCTTTGATGCTGCTTTAAGGACAATTGGTAGGAAGGGTCGCCTATATAGACTGGATAGAGTAATGCTATTATAAGCACAAGGCCAAAACTATGGCTAATAATGTAGCATTCCTCTGCAAAGTTTCATTTTATTTTTTTTATTGTCAGATTGATCGTGCTCAGTGGGATCTTGTTCCAACATTTGATGGAAAGGCTGTAAGTAGAAGTTTAAACATGTACTCTTTCGCTCTAGTTTCCTTGGAAGATATTGAGACTTCATCATTTTTGACCTTGGTGATTATCATCTTGAATTACTCAAACAAACAAATACTCCCTCCATCCTCCAAAGATAGGCTCCTCTGTTTTATGGTTTTTTCGGCCATGATTTTAATATGTATCAACTGCATATATACACATTATTCAGTAAAAAAATCTTTTCTTTATATGTTTGTATATCATAATTTTAATTATATTAAAATTATAATATAAGTATAAAAAAATGTGTAATTTAACCCAGAGATGCCTATCTTTGCATCGGAGGTGGTAACTTGCAGTAGACTAATAATTTACTCATGGTAGTCAAGAGACTCAAGACCAATCTGCAAGATCAGATGTTCCGTGCATTATACACAGTTAAACTTTCTTTTTCGTGTTGATAAGTAACTCACATACACATAACTTTGAGCAATTGTCTCTGAGAAGATTACATTTTATCCAGCTTTATAAGATATTTATGTGGACAATAATATGTTGTTGTGGCTTATAACATCCTTTGTATGCGCTGTTTATGGAGGACTTCTGCATGAAATAATTATTTGATCTTGATCTATAATTTTTTTAGAAAAAACTGGGGAAATTAAAAACTTTTTACATTTTAAAAACTAGTACACTTTTATGACTTTTCAAAAGAAAGAAACCCCCCTGTGGTCTTTGTTGCTTGAATGTTTAAAGTTTAAACTGAGACTTATTAATGCCTGCTTCCTTTTCCAGGTTTTAGTGCAAGGAATCCCTCGCAATGCAATTCCAGATGACGTAGAGTGTGCTTCCTCTCGGGTAGCCAGTATGATGCAGCCTCCATCCAGATTTTTATCAGGTCAATGCTGAATAGAATGTAGGCTGCTATTTTCATTGTTCTTCCTGAAAGCATTTTTTTTTCTGAAGTGGTTATTTTGGATTACTGTTGCAGGCAGGCAAGACCAGATCCCATTAGAATGGCTCTTGTACGCTTCCCCTCATCAAGCCTGGCGATGAATGCATTTCTTACCAAGAACGAGAGATTTTGTCTCAATAATCAAGTCTTGGTGCAAGTTCTCCACTAACTTTTTTACCCAATTTCGCTCCCTTTTGGACTAAGTTATTATCTTGTCTGGGACAATCTGAAATATAAAGTGGGGTTTAGACGTGTATAATTAGTACTCTAATTCCCCTGCTTATGCACCTCAAAGTAGCTTTGTTGAATTTTCCTATTTGACAAGAAGCATCTAAATGTTATGTTCATTTTACTTGTTCAGGCATGGTGCACTAAATTAGATTGACCATACCAATTATCTTGCAATGACTCTAAAAGGTAATCTCCAAGTGCGTACTGACGTTCGAATACAAGCAACCCCCCATGGTATCTTCATTTACATTGTTTGGTCTGGTGAAGGAAATCATATGATTTCTTGCTATTGCCTTTCAGTCAGAGATGATGAATTGAGGGGGGATCTTGTTGGATTATAAAGTTTCTGGGTCTTATGCTTGTGGTTTCCATGTTATATGTTATTGTTGCTCTATTGGAATTTGTGTGGCTTGAAACAGCATCTCCTAATTATGAGACGAAAATCAGTGACCAAAAATATATGGTGGTGTTGATTCCAAGTCTAAGCTGGGAGGGATGGAATTTCCCCAATTTAATGGTGCTTTTTAGTGAGTACATATTTTCCTTTTCCAATATGAAAGGAAGGAGAGAATATATATATATATATATATATATATCTTATTTTTATTTTTATTTTTTTGGGGGGTAGGGGGGCTGGGGAGCTGTATTTCAGTTGGTCTGGGCTATAACTCAGGTATCCTCTTGGTGACATTTTGACGAGCTTGTTTTCAGTGCATGAGAAGGTATTTAAGCAAGATCAATACATGACTTCATAAAGATTTTGAATGATCATTATGGAATATGAGACAGTTTTGACGTAGAAGCTGCATACAAGTATAATATTCAACCATTGAAACTGATGGCCTCCGAAATTATGCTATTGACTCGCAATATTTACCGTAAATATTTTTCAATCTATCAAATCTAAATGTTTTGAATCCAAAAGCTTGCATCACTGATTACCGCAAGACCGTGGGTTTTAAAGACGAAGATGTGATGATCAACAATCAACACCTCTCACACAAGAGTTATTTATAAAATGTACAAATACTAAGAATATATTTTTATTAAATATTTGTCTCTAAAATAACAAGTTGCTAGTTTAATACTAATTATATTATAATAAAAATTGAGGATATCATTTTTCTAAACTATTGTCAATAAAAGACTCTCCGGAGGAAAATAAATTTAATAAATGAAATTGTTTTTATGAAACAGAGAGAATATCTTTGTCATAATTTCTTGTGAATATACCATTTAGAGTAGACAGTATTCATTATTTGAATCTAGCAAAGTTCCTACATGAGACACGATAATAATCTTTATTACAAAGCGGGACCAGTTATTTTAGTGTAGTTTTATCAAAATTTTTATGATAAAATAAATTTCTGTTTACTTATTAATCCCCCACTGCTTATGTACTCGGACATTGAATAAGTCTAGTACTCAAATACTAGCGGTTTTTTATTTTACAAACACTAGTATACGTGGTACATACATTGTGTATACAATTAACAAGAACGTATAATAAAATTTATTATTAAATTTAAGAAATATAATTAAAACATGCTAAAAAATTTAAATAAAAAAAAAAAGACAAGTATAAGATTACCAAATTTTTCAGGGCAAATGAAGAAAAAATTGATATCTGTCACTCAGCCTCTTCTTTATAATATAGAAGAGGTGTCAAACTACTCAGCGATAGCCCTTTGGGGATTCTCAATTGAAATGATTGAATTCGGGTCAAATCCGGGTTCGAATCCCAGCTTTGGAACTTGATTATGGGCCACCAACACCCATCCACAGATTTCTCTATTCAAATATTCTATCACGAATAAGTATAAATACACAACATTTAAATATTATATCTATTTTAATCATTAAAAAATGAGATGTGACACTGAAAATCGTATCATTCTCTACTTTTTAATAATTGAAATAAATATATTCTTTGATTTTGTGTTTAAATTTTGTATCCCTCACCAACTACCCAAATTAACAGCTGGACTTTTATTTTCAGGTAGCCAATTTTCAATCTCGATCCACTAGTTCCCAGAAGGATCTATTTCAGCACCTTATCTTTAATTGTTTTTTGCATTTTCACTTCGCGATCATAAAAGTTTACCAGCTGCAGATGGTTTTTTTTTATGGTGTAAAAGATGCAGCCTATTCTACTAACTTGGTTAAATTGCCTTCGAGTTTGCACGAAACTCTCTGACCCTTCCAATTCAGATATCTATCTAGAGAATTAACTTCGGCACAGCTATTCTTTAAAGAGCTGAACCAAAAATATTAGGTTTGCTACACCAAACAGAAAAATTATTTTCTTTTAGACTCCGTTCAGATCAAGTCATACTCAACTTATTACACTCCCTCCGTTCCACAAAATAGACCCATTTGTAAAATTTGTGAATATTAAGAATTTTTTTTATTTTTTTTATGTATACCCCTAAGAAAATGATAAGCTGTTAATTTTGTTGTTTGATATGATAATGACATTATAATAATAGTAATTTTGAGAACACACTGTTACCATCACTAAGAATGGACTCTTTTTCTGGAACATTTTTTTTTTTGACAAATAAACTCTTTTTTAGGGAGCAGGAGGAGCACGTAACGGCATTGAGTTCAGTCGAGAATTTTGTCTCGGCAATAAAACTGGACTTCATCATTGGTAAATGAAGCTAATGCAGATAATCTCAATTTAACTTAACAACGCCATTTCTCCCGAAGTAGTTTGGGTAGGCAATTTGAACTGTAGTCTATGGTTGCAAATATTCAAAAGAAACATAGGGCGGGCTTGTAAAGTCCACATTATTAAACTTTTTAACAACTAAATACTTAATTACCTGCATGAGAAAAACAAGAGCTTTCTGATCATAATTTCAATGTCCCTGATGCACTTCGCCTTCTCTTTGCATTCCCTCTACTCGTCTACTCTTCTTTCTAGGACAGGGACCATGATCCTCGAATTCTCCGTTTTCTCTTTCTCCATGCAAGTATGCCCACAGTTGAATATCTCTATCGTAGCGTATACAGGGGTCACGTTCATAGCGCAAGCGGTCTAGAGCTTTACTTACAACTTGGTTAACTTGCAAGTCAGAAATACCCTCCATAATGAATTGTGAATCCCTTACCAGAGTACAAATATCTGCTTTGGTACCAATACTTGCAGGTAATCTAGCTGCTGCATCTTTCACAAGAGAGAGAACAGTGAAATGAGGTGGCCGCCTGCGTTTCAGCATAAAATGATCTCGAGCTTTAAATGCTGGCTTGCCATCATATGATGTCAAAGGAGCAACTGTAGATTTCCTTCCATCGACCGCTGTATAAGAGAAGGCCCTATCAGGAATTGAATACCTCAGAGCTTCTTCTCTGCGGAAATAAGCCTCAACTTCATCACAGCTTTGGCTGATAGTGCTGAGGTTCTTCATGGTTTTCAGGTGCCTAAATCTTTCCTTCATGTCCGTTTGTTTCAGCAACAACACAGGCGGCGAAGGAAGACTTCCAATTTGTTTAAGTGTGTTCTGCAATTGTTTTAGCCAGTTTCCAAAGCAATCAATCAGCTTGAGTAGAGTTGGGTGTGGAATATCCCAAGTTTCAGGAGACATCTCTTCCTTGTTGTGATGGTCATGTGAAAGATTAAATGGAACTGGACCAATCCAGGACCAAGTTTTCGTATTTTTCCCATACGCTGTGAGAGCCTTCCAACCCCTCACTCCTAGAGGTGCTGTTTGAGATGAGAAAATCTTTAGAACTCCTCTGACTAAATCCTGTAGAGGCTCTTTGGTTGCAAGAATTCTTGGATCTCCAGGTTGCAATCTCACATGGTGCACAATCTCATGAATAGTAAGAGAGGGTAAAATATTTCGTCCTCCGTTGTCCTCTCCAAGATGCCCGCCAGACAGAACTTCATACTCATCTGTAGACGGAGTAATCAATGCAGTGCGAACAGCAGAAAGAAGATGCATAATGGAAAATGAGAGAGGCTTCTTCTTTTCTGATTTTTTAACAGAGACCATCATATCATTCGCGGAAGCCTTCACTGAAGGGTCAAGATCATCATTTTTTCCACCTATGGAAGACACAATCCTAGCATTTTCTTTTAATAACCCACGTTTCTTCTTTACAGTAGTAGGTCTATCAACCAACTTCTGGGATCTACCATGTGAAAACTGTTCGGGTCCATGCATGTATGTCACATTAGATTTTGCTTTCAAAGTCTTTTTTGCCGTTTTGCTTTCTAAACAACCCCTGCAGAGTCTATAACGATCATCACTTTCACGAGCTTCAATACGCCGTTGACATTTTCTGCACAAGCTACTCCCAAACATGCCATGAGAATTATCCTTCTGCTCCTGCTTCTTCTCCCTGATGTAAATATTTCGCTGTTTTTTAATTTGGGGAAAAGGGACTCCATCCCCAGGTTTCCTTTTCTTCTGCTTTCTTTCCTCATTGTTGGCCTTCAACAATAGGAAATGTGACCTTTCACCTTTTAAATCCATCCTGCGATCTCCCCCAAGTCTATTAGCATGTTGCCTGTTATCCAGCACTTGAACCACATCATGGTTCCTCCTCAATGATGGTAACGCATTCTTGCGAAAATGATGGAAGACATTGGCCAGCTCTAGCAAAGCATGTGCTGCTTCTATATATTGCTGGTCGTCATCATGGTTCCTCCCCAATGAAGGTGACGCATTCTTGCGAAAATGCTGGAAGACATTGGCCAGCTCTAGCAAAACATGTGCTGCGTCTATATCTCGCTGGTCGTCCATTTTATGATATAGATTTCCCCCCGAGTCTGCACCTTCTATTTGTGTCATCCGACCTTCCTGATGTAGAAGAGTCACAATGAAACCTCCATTAATCAATCTAGTGTGCTAGTGTTATGGTTCTAATTCTGTGAGGCTCATTCAACTCAAATATAAACTAAAAAATTTGGTGCCAAAAAAAAACCCTAAAAACTAAAAAAGTCAGAGAAACTCAAAGTCTAAGAATCTTAAATCTGATCCACAATTGGAAGTAGCTCATAATCCCAAAGATACTATGTCCATTCATGTTCTAAGAGATTGTAATTTTGGAATTTCATTGCAACTTCCATATGAACTCTATTTCCTAGTAACCATGCCATTATTGCAGTTTTAGCCTAAAATAAGAAAGCAGTTTCAACTTAAAAAGAAACGAAACCAAACCATGATAGTCAGCAATCATTTATGTGATTATATTATATTTACTTTTGAAATTATGGAGTATTAGAAAAGCCTTTAAAAGAGGACGACGCCCATGGGAGTATACAAAAGCTAAGGGACTACACAGAGACTGCAACCCCTACAAAAAAGTAGGCCATGGAACTTGATCCGAAAGTACCCAAATATATTAAATAGAGATGACATGCCGAAGATTCTGATGATAAAGTGGCATCCACTATTGTATCATTTGTCATTACAGATTAATTCCTATTATGTTTAAACTCATAGCGCGAATCAAAAGAATATTGACTTACCATATGTTTCACGGTTCTTGTAAACTTCAACTTCCCTTCTGACTAGTGTTTTCCTGTAGCTTGTAGCTTCTGAAGAGTTCAGAGTTAATGCATAACCCTCAATGACCATGAAACCATCTTGAAGTCTTGAAAATTCTTTGACAGAGTAATAGTGCTAGGCGAAACCCTATATAACTCTGCAAATAAGAAAGGGTAACATTTGTGAGGAAAAGAAACTTATTTTTCAGGTCAGAACGAGAGAAATAGTAATCAAACTTAGGCAAAAGATTAATTCAACAAGTTTCATTTTTTTTTAAAAATTCTCTAATAGATTAATTAAGATCCATTTTTACACTAAGAGTTTCTTTCTGTATAAATATTATTATGCTTATTTTTCTTCTGCAACAGAAAATACATTCGCTTCGATAAACTTGATTTAAATCACACACTTAACCCTCACATCACCTCCAAACTTGCATACTCTCTTAGAAGTAACAAATTAGCCAATGTTACGCTACACCTTGATATTAATTTCAATATAGTCTAAAATTAATTATATTTACCAAAAAATATAGTAATATTTTGCTACTAGATAGACAAGGGATACACTGAAAACATAACAAATTTACAAGACAAAATTTGCTATATATCAAAAGCAGCTTACAAGGACCCTTAAAATATTTGATTGAGGTGATAAAGGTGATTCAACCAAGGTATTAAGATTGAACATCGATCACAAAAATGATTCCATGATATGTTTAATTTAAATCTGGGTAAAAAGTTTAACAGAAAATGTCGATTGATGATCATCACGTTTGAGGACCTAACCAAAACACAACTCACATTTGCTTCGTTGATCTCAATCAATTTCAGAAACTAAACGACAACTCACCGCTAAAAAGATAACTTCTTTATTGCATTCCGAGTTTTGTCGCCAACCAAACAGAGCATAATAATAAGAAAACAAAAAAAATTACGAATAAGAATAACAGAATTTAAGGAATGCAGAACAAATTGATCGATGCAGAACAAGATTAAGGAGGTTTAACCAAACTAAGAACAGAGAGAGGGTGAGAAAATGAATGGATTGAAATGATTTGAACTTACTAGTTGCTTCAGCACCGATTATATCATATCATATGATTCTAAAAGGAAAAAGAAAAGGAAATTATTAGAGACTAATTTCAGTCGTCGGGGAAATCTCTCTAGAGAGAGAAGAGAATAAGAAGCATTTGAGAGTGTCTGTGTGTATATACAAGTGTTGAGAGGAAGTAAGGAGGAAGACGATGCTGACGTCAGAGTCCTTTGAAGGATACTACTAGTATTGAAGGCGGGTGGACAAAAGGCGAAAATAGACGCAAAAGGAGAGAGGAACAGACTCGAGAGAAAACAAGAAGATTTTGAAGACCATTCAAAGCTACCATCACTATATATATCTATAAATTTAAAAACAAAAAAACAAAAAATTAATCTTTTCTAGTTTGTTTTTTTTTTCTAAAAGAAATTATACTACTCCCTAATTTTTAATATATAGGTTGTTTCAGAAAAAAAATTTATTTTTAAAATATAAAACGTTTTACATATATATAAGAATAAAAATCTAATCATTTCTTATTTTACTCTTTAAAATGGAGTAATTAAGAGAGAGGGGAGAATCAATAATTAAATAGTGCATATATAATAATAAAATTTTAAATCAATATTAATTACTTAATATTAATATTAATAAAATTTATTAATGTGTAATTATATCTTAAACGACTTATATAATAAAAAGAAATTAGTATTTTCATTGGAATTTGCAAAATATTCGTTAGTTATCTTCTGTTAGAATGTCACCTAAGCAAGGGTAGACTAAACACTTTCGGATATACAATGAAAATTTTGTGATTTATTTGGAGCTAATTCGATAGGATGTTGTCGATTTTTTGTTGTTTTAGAAATAAAATTTGATTAAGAGTAAATGTGACAGGATACAGACAAATAAAAGATACGAGAATTGTAGACCTCTAACGACACATATTTATTAACCGTAGACAAATATAAAACAAATAAAAGATACAAAAATCACATAGATCCGACAACACAATTTTGTCAGGCGCAAATTACTATTTTCAATAGACGACAAAATAATTGTCTTATTAGAAACTCGTTCGAGGAATAAGCAAGCTACACCTTATATCTTAAACTTGAGATCTTAAATTAATTCGGACAAAAAAGTGACATACAATCATACGAAGTAGGAAATAGCATGAGTTGAAACATAAACATTTACACGTTAAAGACAAATTTACAAATTGTTTAAAAAATAAAAAAAAAATTGAGTCACCAACATCAAAAAATCCTAACTTGATCTTTAACCACAAGCACGAACGATCAATCGATCAATAACTATCATTAATGATCATAGTACAGCAACTTCATATCAAATAGTTTGGTAGTTCCATATGGGTGACCAAAATAAAGAAACCCTAACTAGATCATTAACCACAAGGGTAAACGATCAAGAACCGTCGTTACTGATTAGGGTATAGCAACTTCATATCAAATAGTTTGGTAATTCCATATGAGTGACTAAAATAAGAAAACCCTAACTTAATCCTTAACCACAAATGTCAACGACTAAGAATCGTCATTAACGATCAGGGTACAACAACTTCAAATCAAATAGTTTAGTAATTCTATATGAATGACCAAAATCAAGAAATCCTTAACAATAAGGGCCAATGATTAACAGGCTCTAAACGACAAAAATGATTTACATAATCAACTATTATTTGCTAAATTGCGAGAAAGCCTTTCAATTTTTATTTTGAATCATACAAGCAAGCATGTTCCGCAATGACTTATTTTATACATAAAAAAGTTTGACACCAATTTGATTTATAAGTTAGAATAAGTTGTGATGGTATTTGACTAAAATAATTTATAATATATGAATACTATTAAAAGTGAGGGAAAATAATAAATCCTGCTCAATAATAATAATTATAATAGTAATAAAAATAATAATAATAATAAGAAAGAAAGAGGAGTCATATTTCATTATATTTATCTGCTACAAAATTAATGCTTTTTTTTAAAGATGGAGATAGTATGTCTAACTTCCTCAAACGATATGAAATTTTGATATCTTCCTTTTATGGTAAACGTCTATCTAATATTGTTTGAGATTATTAGAAAGCCATTATTGAAACTTGATGATAAAAAAGATACTCCGTAGAGTGTTCTGTGTTTGAATTCTTTTTTAATGAAATATTTATAGCTTTTATTAATACTCCATATAAAAAAAGAAAAATTGGAACAGAGTACAAAATATCAAAAGATTCATACTCGATTTGTTTTTAAGTTTTTAGCTAAATCTTTTTATATGCTGCATTTTACTTTAACTTTTGTAAATCATTTCTACCAAGCCCCATATTACCATAGTTCATTGATTTTATTTTTTTTAACAATTCAAAGACTAAGATAAATTTAAACGATAATGTTTTATAAAAGATTATGTAACGGTACAAAGAACTCAAATGATAACCATTTAAAAATAACAGGAAGATGACCGATTGAAATAATAATTAATAGACACCGTAAATGCGCATAAAATATATAAAATCCTTAAAATATTTAAAAAAAATTATATATGTTACAGATATTATGTCAATTTTTTAATTGTGAGTTATGTAGATAAGAATTAATGATTTTTTTTTTTAAAATGTGTAATAAATGAGACCTTATTATATTTTTATTTAATTTAAATATTAATACTTTTCATAAATATAATTTGACACAAATTTATCGTAATATATAATTTGACTCAATATTAAAAGGATCTGTATATTTGGGCTATTGTTCATCAAGAGCAGTTTATTATTGGTTTATGTGAGAGCTTGTTTTTGTCCATGAGAGAATTAATCGTATTTCATTTTTTGATTCGAGAACGCAAGAAATCCAAAATTTTATAATACTCCTCTCGTCTCAAGTTAGTTTTCTATTGATTTTTATAATTAAATTAATCATTTTTTAAATTAATAAATCTTTAAATTCTTTTAAATATATACAAAAAAAAAGCCTATATTTATTATAAATTACATAAAATTTAATATTAATATCAATGTTTGTTTTTTTTTAAATTTAAATATATATATATATTTAATTATTAATTTTAAAAAATATCAATTTGATTATAAAAGTCAATTGAAGTAGTACTATCTTATGGATCATATTGAAAATAAAACTTAAAACTGCATGGGCTTTGGGCTTTGGGCTTTGGGCTTTATGGACTGCTGTTTCCTATGAAGTAAAAACTGGCTAACAATGAGAAATCGAAAATATTCAAATGAATGAGCTTCACAAGGCCTTCACAGATTCAAATACCAAGCACCGCCAACTGCTACGCGGCCAAGCCTTCCAAACTCTTCAAACATCCCCCAATAATGGCGGCCGCTTCATACAACACTGCAGCGACTACCGTCTCGTCAGGAAGGCCAAGCAGCTCCATGGCCACCTCATCATCTCCTCCGTCACTCTTGACAACTTCCTTGCTTCAAAGCTGATCAATTATTACTACAAATGCAATTTATCTCCACCAAGCACGCAAAGTGTTCGACGAAGTTCCTCACAAGAACACTTTCTCTTGGAACGCGATGCTAATTGGATACTTCCTTCACAGCAATCATGCTGAAGCCCTTAAGCTATTCTCGTCGTTTATATCTTCAGGAATTCCCGCAAAGCCAGATAATTTTACTAACTATTACGTGCATATTAAAGGCGTTGTCTTCACTCTATATGAAATCAGTTTTGGCTAAAATGATTCATTGTTTTCTTATTCAAAATCGGTTTGATTCGGATATATTTGTTGTGAATGCTTTAGTTACGTATTAGACTAAAATCCAATTTGCACCCCAAATTTTATTCTGAAAATCGATTTTCACCCTAAACTAATTTTTCGACCAAATGCAGTCTAAACTTAATCTTAGCCAATTAAATGCACCTTCCGCTCGTTTTTCCGGCCAAATCTTCGCCAGAAAGCTTAAAACGTGTTAGTTAAGGGGGTATTTAGGCAAAATACCACCTTTCCACCATTAATACAGCATCCAGTTCACCTAAAACATCCCTAATTGAATATTCATCCAAAATTAATCAACCTTCATCAACCCAATATGAACAATTCATCCAAACTTCACATCGATTATCACAAAAATTCATCCAAACCCAACTGAAAATTCATCACGGAATCACAAGGAATTCCCGATTCCCCTTCAACTCTAAGCAATAGACCTTCAAGCCACTTGGGCACCTATGGATTATTCTTAACACTTCAAGAGTAAGAAATCAATTTAAGAACAAAAAATCATATTCAACACCTAGATTTTGTGAAAGCATTGGGTTTAACAGAAGCCTTTTCCTAATCCTAAAAATAAATAAATACATAAAATCAAACCTATTTATGTCTGAATCATCAAACTTATATTACCGTTTAATTGAAAAAGAAAAACATATTAAACCAATACCCCCAATTCCCAAATCCTTAAATAGTGAGTAAATAATATCACCGGCACCCCTTTTATACCTAGTGCACCCTTTCTATACTTTGTGATAATCAAATCAAATCAAAACCCTTGTTTCCCAATTGAAAATGATTGGGCACAATTGGGTTTAAACACAGATCGAGTGCTTTATTCTCACTAATTAATCAGCGCCGTTGTAGAGGAATTTTGTATCACAGTAACCAACGCACAAAGAGTACTAAGGTAGCTTCAATCGGAGATGGCAGGTAACCCTCAGCATCTTTTCCTTCATTGAATCTAAGGAATTTGATGAGCAGGTAACCCTCAGCATCTTTTCCTTCATTGAATCTAAGGAATTTGATGAGAAATCGAAAAGGGTCGGCTTCAAAATGGTAAAATAAGTGTTTTTTTGGCGATGAAAAAGTGGTGGCTTTTCTTTGGGTATGAATTTCGCTTTTCGAATAGAGTGTGATATATGGGAACAAGAGCGGCAGGCTTGACTGGGATTATATATATATGTGTGTGTGTGTGTGTGTGTGTGTGTGTAAATTTATTTTGTATCTGGGTCCTCATGAGTTTTAAGTTGTAGAAGAAATAAAAGAAGAAGGAGATCTGAGAAGAAGTTGTGGAGATCAAAGAAAAAGAGGAAGAGGAAGAGAGAGATTGAATAATGTATAGAAAAACAGAGGAGAAAGTTGAAGTGATATGACTATAATACCCCTGACTCTATTCACTTTCAAACTTCCGGCGAAGACTTGGCCAAAAAACCGAGCGGAGGGTGTATTTAATTGGCTGAGATTAAAGTTTATGGTGCATTTAGTCGAAAAATTAAGTTAGAGTGCAAATCGATTTTCGGGGTAAAGTTTGGGGTGCAAATTGGATTTTAGTCTTACGTATTAGTGTAGGTGTGGTGATATTGTTTTGGCTAGAACTCTGTTTGATTGGATGCCCTATTGAGATTTGGGATTTGGTGTCTTGGAATTTGATGCTAGCTGGGTATTCTCAAGGAGGGTTTTATGAAGATTGCAAGGGACTGTATAGGGAAATGTTGGGTTTGGATGATGTAAGACCAAATGGGGTTACGGTAATCAGCATTTTGCAGGCATGTGCACATTCAAACGATCTTGTTCCAGGGATGGAAGTCCACAAATTGATGATTGATTACAGGATTGAGATGGACCTTGCGGTTTGTAATTCAATTATCACATTGTATGCAAAATGTGGTAGCTTGGACTATGCTAGAGAAATTTTTGATGGGATGAGTGAGGGATGAGATTACATATGATGCAATCATTTCTGGGTATATGGCCCATGGCTTTGTTGACAATGCTATTAATCTTTTCAGGGAAATGAAAAGCCCAGGTTTGAGCACTTGGAATGCTGTGATTTCAGGTCAGATACAGAATAATCATTACGAGGGAGCGGTAGACTTATTTCGTGAAATGCAGGCATTTGGCTTGGGACCAAATCCTGTGACACTTTCTAGCATTCTTCCTACATTGTCGTATTTTTCAAATCTAAAAGGAGGGAAATAAATACATGTTTATGCCATTAAGAATATTTACGATAGAAATATCTATGTTGCCACTGCCATGATTTAAACTATGCGAAATTGGGGTTTCTTCATGGGGCAGAAACGGTTTTTGATTGATTAAAAGATAGGAGTGTGATTGTTTGGACAGCAATAATCTCAGCATATGCTGCCCATGGAGATGTTGATGCAGTACTTCATCTATTTGAAAACACGTTGAACGATGGTTACAGCCATATCCTGTTACATTCACTGCAGTATTGATGGCTTGTGCTCATTCTGGGGTTGTCAATGAAGCTTGGAGAATATTTGATTCCAGGCACCCGAAATAAGGCATTCAGCCCTTGGTGGAGCATTACTCTTGCATGGTTGGAACTCTAACCAGGGCTGGGAAGCTCTCTGAAGCAGCAGAATTTATTAATAAAATGCCAGTTGAACCCAGTGCCAAAGCTTTGGGTGCATTGCTTAATGGGGCTTCAGTTTATGGTGATGTTGAAATTGGGAAATTTGTGTTGTGATCATTTGTTTAAGACTGAGCCTGAAAATAGAGGAAACTACATAATTATGGCGAATTTGTATTCACGAGCTGGGAGATGGGAAGAAGCTGAAAAGGTTAGGGAAAAGATGAATGATATTGGGTTGAAGAAGATCCCAGGCAGTAGTTGGATAGAAGCGCATGGAGGATTACAGAGGTTTATAGCTAAAGATGCATCTAATGAAAGAACTGAAGAGATACATGCACTGTTAGAAGGCTAGAATGAGAAATGAAGGGTACGTCTTGATGGATGAATTTGTTGAGGAAAGTGTTCGTAACTGATCACCAGATAATCAATTAATGCAATATTGGTGCGTGATGATTCTTAGGTTCTTCATCTGAACAAGGCACTTGCAAGGTTTAGGACTCTTAAGCAGATATATGACATGGAGGCAATCAAAGGGATCATTAGTTCAGTACATCTTTTTTACGAGGCTTTGGAGCAATGAGAAGTTTCTAAGATTCCAATATCACCAAAGGGGTGGCCATTAAAGTTACATTAGTTGGAGCAAGCTCTGTCCTTCACCTAACTAATTGCTTTGAGTCTCAAGTAGTTAAGGGACTTTATATACTGAGCTTCTTAGATTGTCAATTTAAGCATGCATCAAAGATTCCGGCATAAAGTTTTCACCATTGAATTCGTCTAGGTGTCTCATCTCTTTATCGAATAGCCAAAACTCCATTAATATGTTGATTCGAAGGATCCTAAGCGTTTAAAGCTCTCCACAGAAGACTCATAACCCACATGACGACTTTGAACATCTGGATAAGAGACATAAGTTTGTATATCTAATGATGATTTGCAAGTTTCTGCTTGACTAGTCTGGTTGCCAATGGGTCATTCTTACAATTGCAGCGTAATGCAGAATCACCCTGAAGTGCCATGCCTCTTGCTGGTCCAGACATTTGGACTGCTGTTTGTCAGGGCATGAATCAACTATCAAATAGGTAAGAAGAAAAGGAACCACTGCTAATGTTTTATACCTTTTGTATACGTTATAGTGTTTAGTGACCTGTAAATATAATATTGTTTTCCATTTCCACAGGAGGTTAAAAAGAAGAATTTTCTGGTGAGACATTTACCAGCTACTAACATTGTGAGGTCTACAGTAGCTGAAATCAACCACCAGTCAAGCACATTAGGTACAAAAAAATTGACTTGCATTGTAGCTCTTATGTACAACTTGATAACTTAATAGTTACAGGTAAATCATTTTATTCTGAGGGATAGACATTATTTTATTTTTCCATGGTCTTGTATCTTTTCATTTTCTTGTTCTGCATCAGAACCCAAGTTCTCCGTGTTAAGAGTAGATAAAATACTAGCCATGAATCATTAGTTTGCACGGGATCCTAGCAATAGCTTGCACTGGTCCACAAACCATGTGGCTGCTGGTGTGTGTATAAAATATAAAAAAATCTTGTTTGCCCAAGGATAAAACTCATTACACATTTACACTCATTTACCATCTTGAAATTCCACTGTGCTCAAACCCCATAAAAGATAACCAGAGATGAATGTGGGAATGTAAGTAAAAAGGGTAACAAAAGTCCTTGATAAGCGCAGATTGATTTGAGTGATATGTTTCACCGTCTGCTGCATTATTATTAGTGTGGGGACAAAAAGAAGTAGATACAAAGTCAGTCCATCATGAATTGGCCAAGTTGTTCTTTTATTTCTTCTCTTCTGTTTGCCTTATTAACCTGATATGATAATGAAAAGAAAAGGTTGCCAAACATGGCCGAACTGGACATATACTTGTGGACAAATTCCCCAACATTCCCATTTCCCAGCCACGCCACTCCCTTCCATTCTACTCCATCACCTCGCTAACATGTTATCAAATTGAGTTCCAGGAGTGTGTATATATATATACACACACACACACACACACACACACACACACACACACACACACACACACACACACACACACACACGTAGTTTATAATTTAATTACATATGTTTGCAAGCCTGGATTAAGTGGAATTATTAATTCTCTGGACTAATAGTCCGTCATATGGGGACTATGAAACCTAACCTCTTCCTCCTCTCTTAAGTCTCTTTTATTGGGGGCTGTTTTCTTAAATCTCACTAGCAGGAGTGACAAAGCAAACATTGTATTATTTTTAGATAGAAGTTACATTCCAATCCCATGCTCTATGGGAACAAATAAGCATGCTCATGAGTTATTAGAAATATTTTTGTTTAATTATTTACATGGCGAATACTAAAACATTTGCACACAAAAAATAGTTATTATATATTTCATGTGTATATGTATGTTTTTGGAGAAATCTTCGGTTTGATTTTCGTGGCTAATGGTTTGTTTTGACAACTGGCCAATTGCTGTAAATTTAAGGATTTCAGCAGTGGTAGTGTAAATTTCATAAATGATAATTTTGTTATTTTTCTTATTAGTTAAAATTACCTCATTTTGGGCCTTATCGCACCCAAGTAGCTGTGACTATTATATTATATATAACAAAAAGGAAAATTAAGCACAAAGTTAAGTAGAAGGAGGTGCACAAAAACTTGGTCAACAAAGACTCTTATAAGAAGAGCCCACGCTTTCCCAAAACTCTTCCCCACAATCAAGTGAAATCCTTCCTTCTCTTGCACGTGATCCCATGATGGAAAACCAATACTATACCGAAACTGCGATCATGGCCGCACTATCCACCTTAACTCCTCCCCAACTCTCAGATCTGATCACCTCCATTTCCTCCCTCTTCCACTGCCACCGCCGTCGTCTCGCCTACCTCCTCTCCTCCCATACTCTCTTCTCCCTCACCCTCCACCACCTCCACTCCCTCTCTCTCCATCAAAAGTCCCAACTTATTGCCCGCCACCTCTTGTCCAAACTAACCCACCTCACCCACTTCATGAACACCAAAACCTCTGTTCCATCGTACCCCGCCACTGTCCTCAAGCTCCGTGACCTTGATGCTGTTTTGCTCCTCCTCCTCTTTTGCGAACTCCGCCAACATGATCCAAAAGCACTTGAAACAGCACCAAGTAAATGGCGTCTCACTCTTGGTAATTATTATGTTTTTGATACCATGTTGACATTATCTGGTATTAGTGTTTCAAATTGTGAAGTTTTGATCAAGTTTATCGAATTGGTGACAAAGTACCTCAGGTTTGTTAGTGTGATGAATTGTGGTCGTGTTGGGGAGGAGGGGAGGGAGGTGGCAGCTTCGGCGGCAGTTGTGGTGGCGCTGCCATCGGTGGGAGTGAGTGAAGGTGGAAAGGAGTGCGTGGTATGCAAGGAGGAAATGAGACTAGGGAGAAATGTGTGTGAATTGCCATGTAATCATTTGTTTCACTGGATGTGTATATTGCCTTGGCTGAGGAAGACCAACACATGCCCCTGCTGCCGGTATCGGCTACCGACTGACGATGTCTCCAGCGAGATTGAACGGCTGTGGGAGGTTCTGGTGGAGATGGGTACCGGCAGTAATTGGTCTCTAAACGATTTGATTGCTTAATTAGCTATCTAGAGTGCTGCCCATGGTGCAGTGCACCCTAGACACTTGAAGTTCTCAATCCAACAATGAATAAATATGAAGAATTCAAAGTTAATAAATTCGTTTCCGATTCTTTTACATATTTTTTCTTTTTTGGTATTTTGATTACGTGACTCAGTCCAATCATGCACTTCTCTGTGACGCAAAGCTGCAATCTCAGATCCTCAGCCACCACAAGAAACCATGGCTATGGAATACTAATATGCAGGTCATGTAGTATAGATTAAGGCGTTGCTACATGTAGATGTTTAGTGACCAAAAATACAAATGCATAGATGGTTTTAGAATTGGCAGTGTTATGTGCAAAATAAGATGAAGGATTGAACGTTTAGGGCCAAGTAAAACTAGTGGTTTTGATGAATGAATTGTAGAGCACCATTCGTTATTGATTATAACAAGTCCTGGATTATGTGGACTGTCTAATTGTGTGATTAATTAGTGTTCATAATGGGCCGCACTAGATTTGGGCCAGTTTTATGGAAGGAGTTTGGTATGATAGGCTCAAGAAGTAAGTAAGGCCCGTAATAATTTATCTTGGGCCAAAAAATATAATTTTGTACCACTGTCATAATACCATTCCATTTACTCAATATATACAAATATATTGCTAAAATTGATACTCAGTAAAATAGCTGATCTAAGAGGGACAATTGTAGCTAAACAAAAGTGGGTTCTTTGGAATCTAACCCATTTTAGATTAGTGAAGATAAAGATGAATTTGCAAAGAGAGGACAAACAAGTCGGCAGAAATATGCTATCTAGGGGTAATGTAGCAACTAGAGCTGGCAATATAGGTTGAAAAACCATATATTAACCCAATTTAACTAAAATCATTTGAGTTGGTTATTTACTTTACATAATTTGGGTCGATTAAGTTTTGCACCTATATATGAGAGAGAAAATTTGGGCGAAAACTAGATAAGACTATATCCCAATTAAAAAGGGGAATTGATATTTTCACAAGATGTCACTCACATGAGATGGATCTTTTTTACTATTTATGTAAAAAAAATCTTATAAAAATATCAATTTCCTTAAAAAAAATATACTCCAGTAGTACTGACCACTGTCACCACTTATTCCTCTCTCTCACAAACCTGACTTTTTTCGTTCATTGGGATTATTATGCCAACAAAGGAAATAAACGATACTCCATCCCTTATGAGTAATAAATTTTAATTTCTTAAAAATTAATTTATAAATTATTTTAAAACAAAAAAATTTAACAAAATATATTTTATTAGTTTTATATATTATTTTAATTTATAAATTATTTTAGTCAAATATTTTTTATATTTTATTTTAATTTAATTTTTAATATATAAGTTAAAATAATATCAAACATTTTTAGTTATAAATTATCACTATAAATAACTTATAAATTATTTTAAATTCTAACTTATAATTCATTTTAAAGCAAATCATTCCCGAATAGACTCTAAATGTCTCTTTATAGAAGTTTTTTGTTTGTTTTGATATAAGTGTTTGGTATATTTTTAAAAAGAGTGATTATTTAATTTTTCATAATATATACAGACATATAATACAAATTTATTTTTTTCTATCTTTTGAAAAGATAATATTTATATTTTATATTCAATTTAATTAATCAAGCAATACCGGATTCACATACGAAAAATACTTTAATACATACATACATAAATATATATAAAAAAAAATTAAGTGAAATTGTAATAGACTAAAATGACAGAATAAAATTTTTGCAAAATAAACTAAAATGATTGTACAAAAACTTTAGAGAGAGAAAATCTAAAAAATTTAGAGTGTATAAAAATTTTAGGGAGGAAAAATATATAAAACATTAAAGGTAGAAGGTGAAAGAATATAAAAATTAAATATCATAAATAATTTATTTAATTTGACCATAATAATGATAAGTTATAACTATACGATTTCATTTAAGAATTAAAGCCACATTATTTATTTTTAATATAAGTTACTTACATAACTCATATTAAAAAT
This sequence comes from Hedera helix, assembly GCA_947179155.2. NCBI lineage: Eukaryota > Viridiplantae > Streptophyta > Magnoliopsida > Apiales > Araliaceae > Hedera > Hedera helix. The sequence goes on along the minus strand of OX359266.1, from coordinate 52,174,167 downwards.
AGATAATGTGATTTTAGTTCTTAAATAAAACCATAACCAAATTTTATCCTCTTCTATTTTTTTTGGCTAAATGTTTCATCTCCTCTTTATCTCTTCGTTAACCTTAACAGCTGATTGAATTAGAGAAGCAGTTCAGAAAAGCGGTAAAATCAAGGAACAGAGCTGAAAAGAGGCTAAAATCACTAATAAAGAAGTTTGAGTCCAAGAATATATCATATATGTTTGTTGTTTCAGATGAATCATCATCAGACCACTCGAGCTCTTTTGAGAACAATGAATTCAGCTCTATATCATCATCATCCACAGCCTCTTCTTCCTTCTACCCAAAACTCCCAAAAGATGATAAGGAAGGACCCATTAATACCCAAATCAGAAACTCCACAAAATGTGAAATTGAAGAGCCAGTGAAAGAGAGAGTTCCCGTTGTCAGAAATCTTGAAGCACAATGTTACCGATACAATTAGTGAAAGCCACATTGAGCCTTCAAATGGAAAGAGTGAATCAGATAAACCCATATCTGAAAAATCCATTGATTCTCGATGTACCCAAAAAGTAAATGATCCGGTGAGAGATGATCATAGGTATGTTAAGCCAATTTGCTGCAAAATCCATTAATTCTGTGGGTTTTCTATATCTTGAATTCTTGATGCCTTATTTCGATCTTTTTAGCTCAAAATCTTCAGTTGAGGACAAGGAGATTAATGGAGAAAACTATCAAGATTGGGATGAAAGTTGTGCCGATAATTCAATGGCATTAGTGCCGCTTGATAATCCAGTAACGACGCAAACTGCTAACATTAATCCAGCTATTGATAATGCTAGTGTTAAAGATGTTCTTGATACTCTCAAGGCATGTGAAGGAAAGGCTCCAAATTCCAATGGAGAGAAGACATGTAATTAGAGTTGGTTTTAGATGAATAAATCAATCCTTCTTGGTGTTTGCATTGGTGATTCATATAGAAGTGAAGGAGAATGGAGTGACCTTAGTAATCATTAATCGATAAGTTGTTGGATTGACTTATTAGGCATTGTTAATAGTAATACAGCAGCAGCATTGGATTAGTAATAATTTAATAAATTTTTACTACACCACCAGTGCTAATATGTTTGAGTTGGGCTTCTTACGCCTTTGCCTCTTCTATTTTCTAAAATTTGATGGTGATGTTGAATTGGAATCGTTCCATAATAACACTAGATCTGAACTGCATAACATATAAGTATGTGTATTTAATGCAACCATAATAGCTTCGTAAAAGGAAATTTTACCAAGAGTCCGCATACACCATAAATTTTACCAGACATATAAAAACATTGTAAATATCATCAATTTCGATGGCTTTTATTATATGTATCTACTTAGTTATATGCCAACGTGGCATATAAAACATTTTCCCTATAGAAAACTTACGACTAAAATTCAATTTTAACCATAAAGTTTAACTCTAAAATCAATTTGCATCTTAAATTTTATTTTAAATTAAGTGCATTTTATACTTTTAACAAGAACACAAAATGCAACCTCTGCACTGTTTTTTGACAATTTTTTATCAAAAGTTTTATTAGGCTATTAAAACAAGGGTAATATGATCTAAATACTAAAATTTAAACAATTATTTGAAAATGATAATATAGAAGCATTTATATATAAAATAATCGTTTAAAATCTTAGTGTTTAAACTATATTTTTCCTGTATTAATTATGTAATAAGACTTTTGATAAATGAATGGCTGAAAAATGGTACAAATGGTGCATTTTGTTTTATTACTAAAAGTACAGGGTGTATTTATGATGCATGATGTGGGAGAAGAGTTCAATTCGGAAGTGAAATAGGTGTTCGAGTGTGTTTGGATAAATCAATTCATACATCATTTTTACACCCTAACTTACCGATGCGGTCTCGCTTTAACAAAATTAGAAGCTGCCAAAACAACTTTTCCTAGTGAGAGGAGAGAGAAAATAGAGAGAACTTTGTCAAAACGCTGTCGCATCGGTAAATAGAATGTAAAAATGATGTATGTATAAATTTATTCTTGGAGTTAATATATCAAATTGAAGTTCTTGACAAGCTCTACAAGACTCATCACCTTCAGCCGTAACATAGATCATTTTAAGCCCAAAAAACTTGTTTTAAACTGTTTTATCATTAGTCAAAATTTGATCAAACTAGATTGTTTTTTTAACTTTCGTTATTTTAACATTTCTCATCCTAATTGATGTTAGGAAGTTATTTCGGACTATAAATACACTTATTAGGTTTGTGAAGAATTACATTTTTGATTAATTCAAATTATTTTCTCTTTGTGAGTAAAGACAAATGACTTGGTGTAAATATTCTAAACTTTGTGAGAATTTATCATGCGTGTGAGCGTGTCTACTCGACTAGGTTGTATGTCGTTCTTGGCATAAACAACGATTTCCAAATGGGATTTCAGCACCATTAAATTGTTAAAAGTTTTAAGACCACAGAAAAATAATCGAATTCCGACTATTGACTGGCTCCATGTGAAAAGGGTCCTAATTATATAAAAAGAAAATTAAAGTTTGTGCCGAAAACAAAGGATGGGCCTATCCTTCTCTACGACTACTAGACAGACAACTGGATTAGACAAACATGTTCTTTGGTCTGTGCTTGGACTCACATTCAGGCATTCAGTCCATAACATTGTGTTTAACGATAAAGGGTTTAACCAAAATATAGGAATAATAGGCTGTTCTTCTAGTTCCTACGATGTGGGGGGGATAAAAATAGCATTTTCTTTTCGGGTGTTCGGTAATTAAGCTTATTATTCATGTAAATGGTTTAGCATTTTCAAACTCGTATGATCAAGCTTAAAAGCTAAACCATTTACATGAATAATAAGCTTAATTACCTTCTTTCCAATAAATTGTGCAGGTTTGGGAGGCATATTTAGTTTTGCTTCTCGTGCTTGATTGTTAGGGTGCCATGACATGAAAATAAGAAAAATGTGAGATCATTTTCCATATTAAGGTAGGGATGTGATCACCTAATTTGGTCCCCCATGCTTCTTTAAAAATGGCATTTTTGTGATCATATGGGACCAAAATAAAGCTTTGAGTAACTTAGTCCAATTAATGTTGTGCCACTAGTGATTAAAGCTTTTAAATTATATAATCCCTTCCTTTGAATAAATCCAACTGCGGAAACTTCACTATCAATGCCCTTTTGGGTTGAGGGATATCATTGAGTAATCAGCTACACATTTATGCCCCAATTGAGTCTTACAAAATAGTGGAAGGATATAATATAGTAGTAGTTATTATTCAAAAAAAAATTCCCTCAACTACTACCTACATTATCAATAGGGAGGATGGAATAACTTGTGTCTTAAAGATTGGATTGAAACAAGAAAAATAAAATGGCAAATTCCTTCTTATTACTTGGCTCGTCTCTTTTCACTCTGTTTTTACCTTCTTAGGGAATTTTAATTGTGACGGAATGAAGTGAGCAGATACCACTAAACACCTAAAAAAACAACAACAAAAATTAGCAAAAATTGCCTAAAATAAATGATTACCATTCATAAAGATCTAAACTAATAAATGTTGGCCATGTGTAAATCACAAACCCTAAAAACCCACAGAAACAAACAAAGATGCGAGAGACAATAAATTAAGACGAGAGAAAAATAGGGGTCCGGTTCATGGAATGGAATAGAATAGAATAGAATAGAATAGAAAAGAAAAGAAGTTGTCAGAGAACTTGTAGTAGCTGTAGTTTATAAAGAAAAGAAACCTAAAGGGGGGTATTTTTTATTTTTATTTCCGTCATCAACCCATCATCTAAGATCTCGTCTGACACCAATCCAAAAGATTTTCTGCCTAGAAAATTCCAGAATCCTTTTTCCCTTGTCCCTTTTGATCTCTCTTATTTCTCTGATCCATGAACAAACTCTGTCACGATCAAATCTATATGTTTTTACAGCTAAGCCTGTTCTTGAGAGGTGACACAACCCATGGAATTGGAAGGTCCACCACCACACACATTAAACTCAGGTTCAAGGTATGCAGCAACACCAGCAGAGCTCCATATTCTTTGAACTCACATAAAAACTATTGCTTTCCTGTCTTGAGAGGCATTTCCTGGTTTAATTTTGCCCATACCCATTTGGTCTTCTTTTTTGCTTTTCTGTTTTATTACTTATTAATGTTGTCAGGGTCTTGTAGTGCTGGTGGGTATATAGTGTCAGGAATTGGAGTTGCAGGTTTGGAGCATAAACAAAAACTGGAGTTGAGGCTAGATTTGATGAATTTATTGTTTGCAGGGTCTTTTGGATGATTTATATATCGGGTTTATTTGGGTTAGTTTTTGTGATTCAATACAAAGTTTGAAGAATATATTGTTATGATATATTTGCAATTGGCTGGATATTAAAAATATGGTTAAACCTTGTTGGAAACCATCTGTGGAGGGTGATGGAGGTCGCCAAGGTGGCGATCCTAATGGTCGCACTGATGGATTGATGTGGCATAAAGATTTAGGAACCCATGTTAGTGGAGAGTTTTCAATGGCAGTAATTCAAGCAAACAGTTTGCTAGAAGATCAAAGCCAACTTGTATCAGGACCGTTGAGTTCACTAAATTCTAGCCCTTTTGGGACATTCGTTGGGATCTATGATGGACATGGAGGACCAGAGACATCCCAATTTGTCAATGACACCCTGTTCCCCAATCTTAAGAGTATGTTCTCCTATAATTTGAATTTCTATTTTTAGATTATTGTATAGTCTCGGTAGTTTACTATATGATCTTGAATTGTGTTCATTAATGTAATTAGTATCCAATAATAAGAACTTGACTAATTCTGCCACAAGTTCTATATTAGCAATTGCGTATTGCAGTTTATGGTTATCTTGCATTATTGATGAAACTCTAAGGCATTATTGGTGATGAGCTTCATGCATTCTTAGTAATGAGCTTAATACAATGGAAATTGGAAAACATTTAATCTATCAAACTTAAGTACAAAGACTAAACTTGAAACCTCCAAAGGGTTGAGTAGTTGAAGTATTTGAAGAAAATAAACTAGAGAATACAATTATGTGCTGAAAGTTCATATTACAAAAAAGTACTGAAGGGTTTTCGAGATGTTGTATTAGCATGATTGATAACTTAGTACCCGCGGGAACTCTATTCTGGAGAAATTCGTTTTGTGGTAGATAAAGTGTACACATGAATCTTCCGTCTGGTTGTGCTCTCATTCTGAGTGGTGATCCAAAGCACAAACGTGTACTGACAAATATAGTCATATAACCTAACCCAAAATAACAAACTTCATATTAGGAGAGCATGCAGATCATAATTTAGATATGCAATACTCTTGCTAATACAATAATAAATGGAGTGGAAATCCAATCTTGTTTTGTTTTTTTTTGCATAAAAAGTAGCCAGCTTCTGCAAAGGTTGCATCTTTGATCCTGAGAGGAGATCTGTTCAATTCCACAAGACAGCACTATTGACAAGATTTGTCAAACCTCTCTTGTCCTGATGCCGATCAAAGAAATCTAGGCTATTATTAGTTGTTCAACTTGAGTTTAACTGATGTCATCCTTTCATCCAATGTATGAAAGACCAGCCATGAAAACAATTGGCTTTGCCAATTGAGCCCAAAGACAAATTGATTGCACAGTTTGAATCTCTTCTAAGATTGAGAAGCTCCCCATCCAAGTCTGCATTTATGGACCAAAGAATTTTAGGGAGCAAAGACATCTTCCAAAGGTTCCAAGGATCCATATTAGTTGGAATGGTCCAAAAGATATGTATTATGGAGAAGTTGCCTTGTGCAAACCTTTTATATAAATCCTAGCAATCATAATTAATCTGGCTCTTGATAGAGCATAGTGGGGGAGAATGATTCATCTGGCCTAACCAACTCAACTAAGCCTTATTCCCAAATTAATTAGGTTGGCTAGATGAATCATTTTTTTCCACCATGTTGTAGCAATATCCAGATTCTCAGTTATTTTCTATTGCACATATATTTTCTTACGTTTTGTCTACCTATAACTTCTATCCAAGTTAATTTCGGTCTACTCCTACCCCTTCAAGCCTCACTAACTTCAAACCAGTGACAAAATTTGTAGTAGTCTTGTAAATCACTTCTGCTATTTTGCATTTGTAGACATGCAAACAACTGTTCTGAGATCCCTCATCTTGAGAGGAAATTAAAATCGGTATTCATTAAGTGATCATAGATGACAGTGCTCCTTCTGAATTCTTCTTTTGTTTCAGAAATCGCCTCTGAACATCAAGAGGTATCTGCAAGTGTAATAAAAAAGGCTTTCATGGCCACGGAAGAGGAATTTCTTTCTATCGTAAGAGAGCAATGGCATATTAAGCCACAAATTGCTTCGGTGGGAACATGCTGTTTGGTTGGGATAATATGCAATGGACTCCTGTATGTTGCCAATGCTGGAGATTCTCGAGTGGTGTTAGGGAGAGAAGATAGAGTTGTCAAAGGTGTCACAGCGATACAGTTATCAACAGAGCACAATGCAAGCATTGAATGTGTAAGAGACGAGCTCTATTCAATGCATCCAGATGATTCACAAATTGTGGTTCTAAAACATAAAGTTTGGCGTGTGAAGGGTATCATACAGGTAATTTTCTTGAGTTACTTTCTGGGCTTATTTTTTATTTGATTGATTATATTTTGTATGAAAAAGAGCTAAGTTCTCTCAAATTTACATTCTACTGATGTTTGTGGGGTGTCTTGGTGAGAGAAAAGGCTTTAGGCTGCACTAGACAAAGGTGTAGACAGCCCATGAAATTGTCAGTGAAAGGCATTTCATAGAATTGTGGAATCTCTTGGTGAAACCTATTATTGTTTGATTTGGACAGACCAATTTTTATGTTAAATAATTGACTTAGCTTACTTCTATCTAAGTGTATCCTTCCTTTATGTTTTTAGTGTATCAGTTTATACCCCCAAGTTAGGATAAGCATCTGTATCTGTGTATAGAACGTTGTGCGGTTCGTCCCTATGCACTAATAACTGAGATGAACCTATAGCTTTCGAGTATAATTATACATTTTTACGGTGTGATATCAGCTGCTAATTACGTTACTTCAATGTTTTCAAGTGCCCATTTGCGTGGCAGCTGATAATCACTTATCCTCTGAACGGTCCAGCATTTCATAAGTAACATAAGTATGCCAAATGCATTTATGCGTGCACCTAGTGTTCCTGATAAGAACGATCATATTTCCTGATTATAAAAACAATTGTAATAAGGTGGTTTTTTTATGTTGCAGATTTCAAGATCCATTGGGGATGCCTATCTGAAGAAGGCAGAATTCAACAGGGAGCCACTATTGGCCAAGTTTAGACTGCCTGAGCCCTTTACAAAGCCAATTCTTAGTCCAGAGCCATCAATTTTTATACACAAACTCAACGCCAATGATCAATTTCTCATATTTGCATCCGACGGTTTATGGGAGCATCTTAGCAACCAAGAGGCTGTTGATATTGTCCACAGTTATCCCCGAAATGTAAGTTGCAGTGTTTAGTATTCTAATTGTGACCATTCTGTTGTCCACACATTAACTTCAACTGCATAAAAAACTCTAAAAGAATGGTAAAGTTGAAAGATAATTCCTAAAATCACTTGAAGATGCTTTCCTAATTAAGAGATCAATGCGATAACTAACAGCTTTTGCTAATGTAGATTACCATCCAACTTTTGATTCTCTTTAATTAATATAGACTGTCTCTCTAAACCATATTAATCTCTTTTATGGTATCTAATAGCTGAGGCTATTTTTGGGCCATGACCTCAATATTTCTAATCGTGTCTCATTTTGCAGGGAATTGCTAGGAGACTTGTTAAAGCCGCACTTCGAATAGCAGCCAAAAAAAGAGAAATGAGATACTCCGACCTGAACAAGATTGATAGAGGGGTGAGGAGACATTTCCATGATGACATCACCGTCATAGTTGTATTTCTAGATCCCCCTACAACGAATAGAAGGATACCTTCTAGTAATACTATATGTTCCATTAGAGGAGGTGGAGGAGTTGCCGCCCCTACTAAGTCATAGTCAAATTCTTCAGTTCCGTATCTTCATTACTTCTTATAATGTGTGAAGCAAGAAAGAAAAAAGAAAAAGAACCAGAAATGCCTAAGGAAGAAGGGTTTGGTAGTTTCCACAGATGCAGTGACTGGTGATTTGTCCCTCTTATTGTGTCTCTAGTTTATTCTCTTGTTTAATTTATTTATTTGTTTTTGGAATTATCAACAGGCAGTCATAGGAAATAGAGCCATCGTGTTGGAAAAAGTTGTTGAAAACTGGCTTTCTCAATAGTATATTCTTGTATTATTTTGGTTCATCACAGGCTCGCCCAAAAGGTCATAACTAAAAGTATTAATGATAGCAGTTTGAGTTCTTAAATACACGTTCAAATATTCTATATTAACTTATGTGAGAATAGGATGTTACAATGTATTTCTTCATGTTCTTGAAGTGAGTTGTGGTCAAAAATTGTGTTGATTTTGATTCGCAACTCAATTTGAGGTCTTGTATTGAGCATCAATTTAAAATTTTCGAAATTGCAAATGTGCTTTCAATACAAATTTTGAAGCTTGTGATTGAGCTGCCTGCTAACCATGGAGGAGTTGAGCTCAGGCTGTTTCATTGCGTCTCATGTACTAATCATGATTTCCCAAAATGAACTACTACTGTACTTTATTGCATAGTCAGGCTTCGCACGGATCGATCTTCCATTTATGCTCTGCTGATTTTTTTGGAAATTTCTCAACGATCAAACCCCCTCCTGTTTATGTATCTCAAATAATACCCAAAAAAAACTTGTACTACTAGATTCTTTCGGGGAAACGAATCAGTTGTACACCAGATTCTTGATTTCCGTCTTTTTGGCATTGGATTATACTGCTAGACAAGTTTTCCTCGTAATTTGAATGCCGTGCTTCCCATTTTGGAGCGTCAAATAGTGATCGTTAGATATCCTGCTTTTTAAAGATATTCTAGTGTCAAGAGAATAGTCTTTTTACACTGTTCAATAGAACATATTATGTAAATAATTTTTTTTTAAATAATGAATTTTAAATTTATTATGATTAATTAAATAATTTTACCATGATTAATAATAATTTCCCAATTCAATGTTACAATTCAAATTCCTTAATTTTTCTTATATTTATCAACACAAGTTCACCAAGTCTGTGCGAAGTACAACATGAATAAAGGTTCGTTATGTTAATTATTAAGATAATTAATTAAATACAGGATAAATATTTTATTAAAATTTTGAAAAGATAGTTGTAGTTATTAAATATCTATTTAATTAATAAATTGTTGAATTATATATTGTACATTCATTTGATCAATTACTAACCTTATCATTTGAATGGAGTCTAAATTTATTTAGTTATGATTATGAAAAACTAATCATGTTAATTTTATTTAAGTTTTTAATAAAATTTTATATTAGTGTTTATATTAACAAAATTTTCTTAAATTTCTTATTCGAATAAAACTATGAATCATAATAATTTTTTAACTAATTTTTCAGCTATTGTCTTTAAAAAAAAAAAATCACATATATTATTATAATTAATCATGTGATTTGGTAAAATTTAAATTTTTAATAAATTTAATTTACTTAGAATATTAATTTAATAATAAAATTTATGATTAATATTAATATAATTAAATAGCATAATATGCTGTTAAGCAATTTTGTTGATATATTAATATCTTAATAAAGTTATAATACATAAAAATTCTTAAGATATATATTGTCTTAAAAATTTTGTAATAAAATTGATAAAATAAAAATTCTCTCAGAAGTTAGTTTTTTATTTAATTTTTTTTTTTAATACATTACAAATTTAGATAGTATATATTTAATTATTATAAATTTATATAATATTTATATTAATTCGAATAGGAAAAAAAAGATCTTCCTTTTTCTGTTCCTATTAGAAATAAAAATATTTTAAAATTTAAATAATATTTAATTTAGACAATACTTATATTAATATAAATAAATAAAATTGAATCAAAAATTTATGAAAGCGACCTAAATTTATACTTTTAATTATATAATTAATTATACGTTTTAAAATAGTGTAAAACACAAATTTTACTATTCATTCTTATATAAAAGTTATTTAGATCTTATTTTGTCCCTTCCGCCTTTTGGGTGCAACCTTGCACGTCGTATCCTGCATGACACAAAAAGGAAGAGAGAAACATTTTTCTTTTCTTTTCTTTTCTCTTGTCAAAGTCTTCTTATAGCCCACAAAATTCTCTCTATTGTATATATAAAAATATATATATATATTTTAACATAAACTCTTTTACATAGTGAGTGAATCTCTTATTCATAAAAAAAACATGTTAAAATATTAAATTTCTTTTATATATGATTTGATAGAAATGACATGATATCATAGTGATACTCCCCCAATTAAGTTTACAAATTTAGAAGAAGAAGAAGAAGAAAAGGGACAAAATTCAACTGAAGTCCAAAGTTTTTTTGAATTTCTTAAACGTCCGGCTAGCTAAACTCCATCCAAATGGGACCAAAATTTAGTACATACGAGTGCCTGCCGGCTCAGGCGTACACGTGTTGTGCAATTAACGCAAGGACATACTACCTCCATCCCGATTTATTAGCCAAACAGACATATTAAAAATATCATTATTTTATAATTAATATAAATTTTAATTTTCATATTTGTTCTTTTATATTTTTATTATAAAACGCTAAATAAAATAAAAGAAAGAGAATAATAGTTTTTTTATAAGAATATAAATATCCTTAAAAAGAGTGGAAAAACTAAGACTACATAAGAATATAGATAATTTTCTATCTTAGATAAAGAGAACAATTAATATATTAAAACAGAAAAAAAAAAAAAAAAAAAAAAAAGACTTTCTATCTTATTCTATAAAGGAGAACAATTATCATATTAAAACAGAAGAAAAAAAAATCCTAAAACGACAAATACATTGAAATGGAGTAATATTTATTTAATAGGATGAAATAGGAAGACAAATATAAAATAATAGATAAACTAATAGCATAACCAAACTCTTTGTATTGTACAAAACATTTGAAATATATATACGGGGAAACAGTTACTATTTGTACAGTACCTTCTATCCTGCACGCCCTAAGAAAGTTTATACTATGTAACCCAGGCCCCAAACCCACAACTAAGCTGCTGCTATGGGCTATGGGCTTTTAGAATTGTATGCTCCAATGATCTGGCAAACTATCTCCCAATGATGTTTTATGAGCACGTCTTAATGATATTCCAACTCGTACTTAAAAGCAAGCCCCTTATGGTTATCAGGGAACTTGACCTTTAATTATTAAACAAGTATCATATCAGCCACTCTACACACCAAAACACACTTCCAAAGGGACATTTTTGGGATTTAATAATCTTCCTACTCCATTTTATTTATTTTTTTAAATGGCAAGATTTGTATTGGTTTTTCCACGATTTTAATCTAGAGTAAATTTTACTATTTGAAAAATTCTTGACAAAAAGTCTATCAAACACCTCAAGACTAATCAAAAGAAATACTCCATCTAATACATGATGAAAAAATCAAATATTGAGATATTCGTCACCTTATTAAGGATTCTAGGTGAACACATATCTCAGATCGTACCAATATGGATAAATACACTATTAACTTGGGGAATTATAAATGCAAACCCCCATCCAGAGTCTACAAAATCATTCATATTATACACAAACAAAAACATTTACAACAGAATATATGGACCATATTAATGATTGAAACATAATACATACACAACTTGATAGAACAAGTAAATGCAACAAGTAATGAAACAGATAAATAACAAAAAATAAACTAAAATGATCCCCCAACCAGCTTACTTGGTCATTAAAATTTACAGACATGAAAGTTTTGAGTTTTAATCCTGTCCTCAAAATTCAATACAAAATGTAATAAACAAATTCACCATTCCAGTCTGTGCGCCCTATGAGCAGACCTACCATGACCAAAGCCAATCAGCAACCAAAACCTAGGTATATATCTACTTACCTCAAATGACCTTATACTGGGAATGACGAAAACACAGAAAAATATTAATTCATGGAGCCCCAGTCAGTAAAATATAAACATTGTCGATGCTCACCTGTCCGAAAATCTTTCTTGACAACTTTATACTAATGCCTCTCTTTGTCAAGTCTTTCCAAATCAAGTTGGGCCAGCAACAAAGAATAAGCAGTATATCTCATTAAAGACCAAGACAATTATTATTGAGAATTTGGTTGATAATAAAATTAAACATCAAATGATCCATAGCTCTTAATGTCAAAATTTTGTTGTTACTCGACACCAATGAAACCTACCATGAACTTATATAACCACGGTATGAAAGTAAACAATTAACAAACTCTTAATCTATGTCTAAAACTTCATTGAAAATACTTACAACTGATAGCACCTCATGGTAGTCAGAAACACAATTATGCAAATATGCTTCAATTTTTTAATTTTTGTTCTTTCGATTTACTGATTCGAAGGGTTTGTTTCAAATATTATTTTAGCAAAATACCTTTTCTATTCTATACATATATCAGACAGTAAAATTCCAATTGGTGGAGTGCATTAGATTAAGGACTTTACACGGAGCAATATGGCACTTTTTAACACTGAAAACCATGGATCAGAAGATATTACAGCTAAAGTTATATGCTAACTAATTGTTGCCGACTCAAACTGGATCTTGAAAGTATGACGTAATAATACTACATGTCAATACGAGAGGGTGGCTATATACCATAAACACTGAGGCGATTTCAGTATGTTCGACATCCCTAATAGTCATTAAAGATAAGGTCAATACCAAGGAGGTTGCTGATGGCCAAGCTAAGACAAATACAGTTAATTAACACAAAATGGGCCCGACAATGGATAAAGTATCATGCCCTTACCAAATCCTACATTGTGCCCTGTAGGAAAAGAAGAGCCCCACATCCAGTAATTTATGTCATAAATTTAGAAGCCGCTGGGGAAATCACAAAATCCAAAAACTTTAACCTACAAAAAAAACACAAAAAAAATGTCGTGAATAAAGGTCTACTTAAAGCACCAAATGCTGATATGTAAGGGCATAATTATTGCAATAGCATTACTTCTCAAAGCAGTTTTTACCATAAAACAAAGAAGATTGCTTTTCATATCAGGTGCCTCCACCTGCCTTGCCCGTAACAGCTGCCTTCTATGTAAAACAAAGATATTTAATTGCAAAATTAATACACGATTACAAGAATCATATCATCAATATGCAAGGAAAGTATCACAACGAACAATGACCTACCGGCTCAATTCCTTTACCATTAGCTTGTGGCAGAGAGCTCGATGTCTCTGAAAACCTGTAAAAAATAAGGTTGCAAACCTGCAAACGTTAGATTTGATACTATAACAGGAATGCATATCTTTACTCTTATAGGTCAACAAACCTAGTACAAAACCATTTCCCTAACATGATACAACAAAGAGAACTCAAATATGTTTCTAAAATACAAACCTGAGTGCCCTAGCTTTCTTTTTATCTTCTTCCACAGAATCCATTTTCGAAACTGGGGCAAACCTAGCAAGCCTAGCCTTCTTCTTTTCTTCCTCAGCAGCCGGTACAGATTGCTCCAACCCAAATCTAGGATCAAGGTAAATTAATGGTCATAAACCCTTTGCATGATGATGACAAATGATATAATATTAAGAACAATAAAAGGAGAATCAAACTCGTTGATTAACTACTTTGATAAATAAAACGACAAGCTCTACAGGTGTCATAGTAGATTGAGAAGCTTAAGAATGAAACCTCTCTGCACGGGCCTTCCTCTTATGTTCCTCAGATTTCTTTATCGCATCTGATCCATGCAAGCCAGCCCCAGTGCCAAATCTACAAAACCATAGGACAATTTGTCAAATACTACAGTCAAATAGTAACCTATAACCATACAAATAAAATTCAGTTTGTAAAATAAAGTTGAATAAATCGCCAGTTGCAATGTGAAATGCAGCTGATATACTTATCAGTAAAAAAAGTCATGAAATTAGCATGCTATAGGATATTTCATTATTTGTCTAGTCCATGTTATTAAAAAACATTAGAAGAATTTAAAAAAGTATTTTCCGTCTTTCCATGAAGAAAGAGATGCTTACAATAAAATTATGTCAAATTACTTTGTCCATTTATTAAACTTTAACAATCAAGTGAGGAATAAGTTAACAAAACATAAGAATCGTGATTAGTTTGGCAACATTTGAAATAGTGATGCCCCAAATCTTTTTTCTAGTGTAGGGCGCACAAAATACTTCCAAAGTGCATATCTTGGTACAAAGAACAATTTTAAATTGCCAAAAACTATACCCAACAACTCAGCTATCAATTGGACACCAGAACAAGAGAAAAATCAATTCCAAATGGAAACAAATATTACTGATATCAATTCCGAACTAAATAACGAACAACAAAATGACCGCCAAAACTTTTCCAAACATAATTATCAATCTTTTGGTCTTGGGGACAGGGAAAGGTGAGCAGGTACCACATAGCGTGTGTAAAGTTAGTAATGGAGAAAGAAATATATATTAGTGCGCAATCAACGATAATCCATAATCAAGCATAAATCCAGTAAAAGGCATAAAATGGAAACGCAAGAATTATATTGTAAACAAACCCAAACCCTAACCCTAACTTAAGAGTAGAAAATTACAAATATAGAGAGAGATCATGGTACCTATCAGCACGAGAATTTCGCTTCTCCTGTTCAGAGAGCTGCACAGGCATACCGAAGCGCTCTGCTCGGCGGATCTTCTTCTGAGTATCAGTAGCCGAAGCGTTGTTGTTGTCGTTGTTAGCCGTCAGATCTCCAGCAGTGACTTTCGATTCCTCGTCGCCGTTGCTTTCCTTGGGAAGAGGGGAGTCGGCATCCGGTGACGTATTGCCGTCAGGGGCTTCGATTGGATGAGTAGGAGAAGGATCTAATGGTTCATGTTGTTTTAGGGTTTTTCCGGGGTTGTCTTCTTTCTGTGCGTCAGTCGTCGTCGTCGTCGTCGTCGTCGTCGTCGTCGCCGCCGCCGCCATTGCTTAGAGAAGAGAGGGAGGATAGAGAGACCTTAGAGACCGCGTAAGTAGAACGAACAGCTGAGAGAGTTTTGTTTGTTGTACTGGGATTGGAGTAGATAGATATTAGGTAAAACTATCTCTTTGCCGGTCGGTCTGCGTGATGGTTCTCATTTGTAACCCGTTCGGCCGCTACTTATTTATCTATCTTAGGGCTATTTAATAAAATCGAATAAAATAATTTAAATGAATTAACTGAAAAAGAATTTTGAATATCGAATAAAAAAATTTATTTAATAATTAATATATTTAAAACATCTAAATAAGTGTATTTTATAATTTTAACTCTCAAATATATTTTAAACTAATTTGTTTGATACTTTAAAACATATGTAATATAAAAATATATTAATTATAAAAAAAAACTTTTAATTATAAAATCGAATTAATAGACTTATTAACAAAATATAATTATTTATAAAAAAAAACTTAAAACACAACTTATTGAATTTTTGAATAATATATATATATATATATATATATGTGTGTGTGTGTGTGTGTGTGTGTGTGTGTGTGTGTATGTGTGTGTGTGTGTGATATTAATAATAATAAAAACTAAATATCCTCATGTTAATAATAATAAAAATTAATATTCATTATTTTCTTTCTATTTTATTTTAAATTAAGTCTTCTATTTATATTTTTCTTCAAAATTCAGAAACATAGGCTATGTTTGTTTACAAAATATATACTTGGGATAGGACTATTTGTATTAATTTAAAACTATTTTCGACTTTTTTATCCCATGATGAGGGATTATTAATCCCTTCATTTTGAAATATTAGTCTCATAAAGTCATTTAATAGCTTAAAATGAGAGGGACTATTAATCCCAAATTCATCATGGGATTATATAATCCCTCATAAATAGCCTTAAGAATGATAAAAAAATAGTCTAATGACTATTTAAAAGGCTATTAGTCCCTCATCATGGGATAAAAAAGTCGGAAGTAACTTTAAATTAATACAAATAGTCCAATCTCAAGTATGCATTTTACAAACAAACATAGTCATAGTGTTAATCCCAACAAAAATTTACGCATCAGTCCTCATTTCCTTTCTATATTTTTAAAAACAAATACAAGAGTATATTATCCAAAAATCAAAATTTGATAGTGAAGAAAGAAGAAGAAATCGATGGTGTGGCTGCTGTTCAAAGCGATGTTGCCGTTAGGGATCATAACTGATATGCTTTATATTGCGGGGAATGCCCAGCATTTCAACCACAAATGCCCATAGTCGAGTGGGTCGTTTTATCCCTATCACTCTTTCTCTCTATCTATTCTTCACTGTTCATTTACAAATTCAATCTCCTTCCTCTAATTTACTTCTCTTATATTCTTTTTGGTAGTTGAAGTAAAACGAAGAAGAATAATATAGGTTATAGAGAGTGATTTTTTCAATTGGGCAAAGGTAGCTAAGTAAAAAGTTTATTTAGTAGATGGCTTACCGATTAAGATACAAAAAGTTGGCTTACCGAATTAGTGTTTTATTCATTCAGTGCATGTAATTTTTTGTCAAACAAACTTAATGGTTAAATTATAATATCCCATATATTTACAAGATTTGTAAATAAGATTTTAAATATTAATTAAAGGTTATGGTTTAAAACCTAAAGTTGTAGAATTGAGATGTGTGAAAAATATGTGAACATTTTTTTTTTAACATAATGTATTTGTTATAAATTAAATGTGAAAATATTTTAATGATGCATGTAGAGAATTTATTAATGAAATAAATTCAATTGATAAGTGAATGTGGTTATATTAATATATAAACCTAAAGTGTGATTGTCAGTCAAATAAGAAGATGAGTAAATTAATACTTAATAAAACTAATAAATTAATTAGTTTAAATATGAAGTAAAGAGGAAAGTCATGAAATATAATTAATTAATTTAATTATATTAGTTATTGAGTTAAAGTTATAGAATAGGTAGAATTATTGCATAGGATGACAATAATAAGAAGTGATTAATTAAGTAATTAGCTTAATTATTAAGTTGATGTATAGAATTAAAAAGTAAATTTAAAACAAGCCCATTATGTAATTGTTGAAAGACTTGTTGATAATTATAGAGGGGTTTTAAATAAATTTAAACCTTTAACCTCATGAAGAGTCCAAGTAATTTAATTAGTGGACTAGCCCAAAAAGAATTATAGATGTTAGCCCAATATGGGAATGTTTGCATGAAATGGGTAATTAAAGAAGATAGCCCAATAAAAAGTAAGCTACGTAGCCCAAACCATTAAAAATCAAATGTTGGTCAATGTGTTGGAAAAATATTTTCAAGTATTGATTTAGTGTAGAGAATTAACTAATGTATGGTTAATTGAATAACCCTAGTTGGTAAACAAGAGAGAGCATTAACCAACTAATCATTGGTAAATTGCTAGGTAAATAAATGTGGTGTTGAGAATTAACTATGGATAAGTTAATTGAGTAACTTTAGGTAGTAAATAAATTAAAGATTTAACTATGCATGGGTTAGTTGTAGGAAGAATATTATAGATACAATTATATATGTATATAATTCATTAAGGTAGAATTGGTAGATAACCTTGGGTTAGATGTTGTAGAGAATTAACCATACATTGGTTAATTGAGGAAATGATAAAATAGGTATATCTATTTATATGATGATTTTAGACCATAGTTGGGTGTGTGGACCAACTTATGTCATTTTAATGTAGAGAGTTAACCACATTGTGGTTAGTTGTTGTGAGGTATATAAATATGTATATATAAATAAGATGAGTCTTAACTAAGGTTGAGTATTGTGTGACCAAGGTTAAATGTTGGTGAGTTTGGTGATTGAGTGTTATATACTCAATTCGTTACTTGTTTTGCTAGCTTGGAAAATTTGCAAGTAACATATCACACCATGGTCAATCAAGCTAGTCATTCCAAATAGTCATTCATGCAATAGTAAACTCAATTAAGCCTTAATTTTACCAACATTGGTGAATTAGGAAAGTTAATGAGGTATTAGTGGAGGGCTATAAATAAAACATCTCACACTTGTGTCAAGTTTGTTAGTTCATTTGCTAGAGAATTATAGAGAGAAAAGAGAGAGTTCTTTGAGAGAAGAGGAAGTAAACTCTTGTGTGTTAAAGATCTACCAAGGAAATAGGCTAGAGAATAGTCAAGGAGGAGTCCTTAGCATCTTCATGTCCAAGAGAAGAAGTGCAACCATGTCCAAGAGGTTAAAAAGTGTTCTAAACTACTTAGTTCATTTTTATAGCTTAGATATGATTTGAACGGTTAAAATATATTTTTAATCGATCAAAAGTTATTTTGATACTCTAGAAGTCTAAATTTTTGATATATAGGTAGATTCATGGTTTAGTATGTTTAATACAAGTATTGGTATGTGTGGTATGCAAATAAATGGAAGAAAATTTCATATTGTGTTACCGGTAAAACCCTAGATGGTTCGATCTTAAATTTCTTATCAAAATATTTTCAAAAATGTGATTGAACCATGAAATATTATAAAACAAGAAGTTAGGAAGACAACAACACTAAGTTGGTGTCATTTGGATGTGTAGAGTTTATTTTATTCAAGTTTAAACCATTAAAACTAAGGATTTTTGATTTTAGTTTTCACTTTGTCCTTGTTAGCAGTTTTTAGTGTAGTTTCGTTTGGAATTTGGATTTGTGATCTAAATAGAAGTTCTAGAGGGAGAAATTCTAATGAGAATGGACTCAAGAATTACGGCAAAATATTTTAAAATGAAGAAGTTATGGTTGTCGAAACGTCGGAAGGTCGAGCAGTCCATATTAGAATTTTGTGTTGAGCATCCCGGCGCCCAAATTTGACCTAGGTTGAGTGCCCCGACTTTCAAAATAGAATGTGCAAGTTGTCTGGGTCGGGTCGGGTCAGTCCGGGTCAAGTTTTTAATGAACACTTAAAATAAGTGTAAAATGAATGTGTTTGAATACTAAAAACCAATATATGAAGTTTATTAGTAACTAATTGGTAGCTAAATATTTAACATAAAGGCTAAAGTTAACACAATTAAAAAGTTAATTATTGGTATTATTTGAAGATTATTAAAATATTATTAAATGATCAATAATATTAGTATATGATTAAAAAGTTATTGAATGATGACTAACATTTGTAAATGATTAAAATATCATTACATGGTTAATAATATTAATAAGTGATTAAAATATTATTAAATGGTTAATAATATTAATAAGTGATTAAAATATTGTTAAATGGTTAATAATATTAATAAATGATTAAAATATTATTAAATGGTTAATAATATTAAGAAGTGAGTAAAATATTATTAAATGGTTAATAATATTATTAAGTGATTAAAATATTATTAAATGGTTAATAATATTAATAAATGATTAAAATATTATTAAATGGTTAATAATATTAAGAAGTGAATAAAATATTGTTAAATGGTGAATAATATTAGTAAGTGATTAAAATATTATAAATATTAAGAAGTGATTAAAATATTATTAAATGGTTAATAATATTAATAAGAGATTAAAATATTATCAAATGGTGAATAATATTTATAAATGATTAAAATATTATTAAATGGTTAATAATATTAATAAGTGATTAAAATATTATTAGATGGTTAATAATATTAATAAGTGATTAAAATATTATTAAATGGTTAATAATATTTGTAATAGATTAAAATATTATTAAATGGATAATAATATTAATAAGTGATTAAAATATTATTAAATGGTTAATAATATTTGAATGTAGTTGTATAGTTGTATATTATCAAAGGTATATGATATTTTGAGGTATTTGGTACATTATTAAATGTCCAAATCATTAAGTTATGTAATAGAAGAAAGTTTAATTGAATTAAACAAATGTAGATAGTCACCTTTTGACTAAATTAAACAGCTTATTAAAAGTAAGTCGTACGAAGAACGCGTAGTGAATGCGTAAGTTGGTTAAGCATACCCGATATGTCCGAACTGTATTTGGGCTAGGGTTTTTGTTCGGAACACAAGGGTTCGTGTGTCAAACATATTTATAGTTAATGATTTGAAGTTAAGGTCTTAAGTTAAGACTAATTTATAGTCATTATAACTAATGATTATGTCAATTTTCTATATAAATTGTATGTTGAACGAAAGACGTAAATAAGCGTAAATGGTAGAAGCGAACCAGACAAGTTTTTCAGAACTTGCTCCTATATGCAATAATATGCTATAATGTGATTTAAATTAATAGTATGAAGATGTATTGATGATGCTTGTGGTAGATGAACAACATGTGGTATGACTACATGAAAATTATGTACAAGAATGAAGCATGATTTGCTAAGTGCTAGTTGATGATTGTATGTGAGGCATGAGAGGTATGAAGTATTATTAATATGAAACGCATGATTTAAGATTAAGATGCAATGCATGTGTATTATGTGAAGTATGTAATGTGTTATGTGTAACTGTTAAACTTGCTGAGTCGTCGTGCTCACTCTTGCTTAAAACCAATATTTTCAGATAGTGCAAGTTAGTTGAAGTTCTCGATAAAGATCAAGAAACAGGAAAACATATTACTTTCACTAAAGATCTAAATGTCTATTGTAGATATCAGTTCGAATTGGACAGGTAAATGATTGTGTAGTATAATACTTAGTTGGTATATTATATGAGTGTTAAATACTCATTTTGATTGTAATAGAATGTCGTATCATGTATGATATTGAGACATACTAGGAATGTATAAAGATTGTGATTCTGGAATAGAAAGATAAGTTGTAAAATTGCAAATAAATGATTATTTAGCAATTATAATATTGTTGTAATTCGTGAACAATAAGGACAAAGTAGTACTCGTGTTGAACCGAATCTGAGATTAAATGAACTCGGATTTGGGGTCGTCACATACATGATTTAGAAGCATTCAGACTCATTAAGTGGTAAACAAACACCCCTTTACTATGGATAATTTATTTTTTCTTTTTTTTAAAATTTGTTTCGTCTTCTTTTGTTTTTGGTTCTATTTTTTGAATTTTTTTATATTAAATTAAAATTTATTATTTATTAATTCAAATTATAAATTGAAATTAATAATTTTATTAAAAAAATCAGAGTTATTAATATAATTTTATTAAAAAATAATCAAAATAAGATCATCTTACTTAATAAGAGTTGTAATTTATTACTTTTATTAAAAAATTAGAATTAATATCATAGTTTTATAAATAAAAAAACATGAATTCGTAATATAGTTTTATAATAAAATAATTAAGACCATCTTACCTAATATTAATTAATTTTTTCTATTCATATATATATATATATATATATATATATATATATATATATATATATATATATATAAAAGTCTAAGTAAAATTATATTATCACTAAGATAATATAGTCTGAGAAAAAAATTATCATAAAAATCTTTTACGTAAATTAAATTTGTTACTATTATTATAAGATAAATATAATTATAGTTTTAAGTGTAAAAAATAACTAATTATTATTAAAAAAATGTAATTATTATTATTTTATAAAATTAAAATACAATATAATTCAATTATTAAATAAAAAATAAAAAATAATTACTCTATCAAATACTCTCACTGTCCCAAAATAAAAGTCATTATTACTATTTTAAGTAACCCAAGTTAAATATCAGTTACATTAAATAATTTATTTTTTACAATAATTTGTCTATAATATTCTTAAAATTAATTGTCATATTTATATTCTTTACGTATATTTACGAAGTATCAATAGTTATATGTAAAAAACTATTCACGTAAATGAGAATTTAAATATGGACTATTTTGTCATTTTATCCTCTTTTTTAGTAAGTGTGAAAAGTCAAGCATGACTTTTTTTCTAGGACAAATGGAGTAATAATTTTTAAAAATAAAATTTAAAATATCAATAATATCATAATTGTACAACAAGACCTTCTGTTCAATTCAACCAAGTTAAAAAAAATAAATTAGTAATATTGTTTACAAGAAAATAATTATAAGATCATCTTACATAGTATTAATTTATTAAATAAAATTTTATTACAACTTTAATAACACGGTTTGAGAAGGACAACAATTCAAATAAATCGTCTTATCTAATTTGAATTTGTTACTCTTAATTCAAAATGAATGTAATTATATGAAAGTATAAGTAAAATCTTATTATAAGTTAAATATGTTTGACTTTTTCTACAGTAAATCAACTTTTATTACACATTTATCAATTTAAATTAAAATTAGCATCGTAATTTTATAAAAAAGCAAGAATAAATAATATATCTATCTATTTTATTTATTTGGTTATACTACAATTAAATCGATAATTTAGTTCGTAAATTTATTCATTGTAAAAAGATTCTCTAATCTTCTAAAAAACATATTCCGTACGAGATGTCCTAATGTTAATAAAGATTTTACTTGATAATTAATATTGAGATCCTGAGACCTGTAGTACCTAATTTCAATTTCCAACTGTATAAATTTATATTAGAAATTAATATTTTGACAAGAAAAAATAATAGTTTTAAAAATTATCTCTCACATGAACAGTAAATAAATTTCACAATCTATGTGAGAGAGATTTTGTCAAAATAAAAATAAATAATAATATATATATATATATATATATATATATATATATATATATTACTTGTAAAAATAACAGTTTTCTTTATATTTTTTCTTTGCAATGAATTTTTTCTAACTTTATTATGAATCTTGTATCTTAATTGATAAAGTGTGAAGTTTAATGTTATTGTACTTAAAAAAATTGTTGCTAGTTTTAAATTACATTTATACTTGTACTAATATTCTTCGTTTTAAATTAAGTTATTGTGGAACAGACCCATAATACGATAGTTGGAAAATTGAAAGGGAAGCCCAGCCCAAAGGAGTATGTGCTTGATAGTGCCTAATTTCAATTTTCAGAATTTATGTTTATCATTTGCTATGAATTTTTTTTTTCAACTTAATTGTAAATCTTGTATCCTCCATTCTCAAAATAATGACCAAGTGTATAAAAAAAATTATCCCAAAAAGACGAGGCAACATACATAAAGTGAATATCATTTAGTGGGCGGTCTACCAATATAAAAAAATAAACGTACTTATTATTTTATGTAATTTTGTGAGATTATTAAAATAAAATTAATATTTTAAAAATATTTTTACCTCATTTTTTTTAATATTTGTAAAAAATATACTTTACTCACTACGAGGGCGGAGGGAGTGAAATACACTATAGGACTATTGGATTAGCTTTGCTAATGTTATTTAGAGTACTATCTTTTTGAAAAGGGATTATTATTTGGAAACAAAAATCATCTCATTAGTAATTATTGACACATGCTACAGATGCATTTCCCTATTTTACAGAATCTTAATTCACTTTTTGTACTTGATCATACTGAACTGTGAGACAATCAATTCCTTTTATTTACATTGTAGGTCCGTTACGAAGAGGAGCTAATTGAAGCAATTGAGACTGCAACGGATGCCAAGAAAGACTGCCTATGCTTCATTGAAGTGATTGTTCACAAGGATGATACAAGCAAAGAGCTACTCGAGCGGGGGCCTAGGGTCTCTGCTGCTAATTGCCGCCCACCAAACCCACAGTAAATTTATGATGTTGCTGCAAGAACGACTGGATTCTGATTGCTCTGAATTAAGCCTTAATTCGTGATGCTTATAATTATGTTTAGTCGGAACGAGTTTTATTTACGTGTGCTGAGAGTTCCTGGTTGTGTGTATCTACTGCTATTTTTGTTAGTTGTTTTATTTCAAAAATGAGAAAGTGTTTGACATTTTTGTTTCGGGAGGTGAATGAAAGGGATATGAAGAAATGGACTTTGGCTATCTCAAGAATGGAACATGATACCCAAGTATCTTTACTTGATCTACCTTTTGAAATTTTGAGACTTTTCTCCCAGTTGGTATACACTTGCCATTTGAGCCCATGAAAATTGTGGATGCCGTTTAAAGTTGGAAGCAGATATTATTCGGACATTAAAGCTGAAAAGGGTCAATTTTGAGCACAGTTAGTTCCCTTGAAACGACTACTAATGGAGATGTGTATTGGCTTTTGATTGCTAATATTCTGGCCGACACGGGAATAGAATTGATGCATAACGAATTGATGAGGTAACTCACCGTTATTATTATATTTAATTTAATAAATTTTATTGATATTAATAAAATATTTATAATTATTAACTATGTGCATGAATTATTTGAAAAAAATCCAACAAGAGTTTTTTTAATTAACTAAAATTAATATTAAATTCATTTAATATGATTTATGTATATGAATTCTAAACAACACAAAAACTAAAGCACTAATAAATAGATATTATATGTATAATAATGTTTAGAAGACCTTTTTCACCCTATATATAATTCTCAACAAAAGTATACTTCACTAAAAATATGTTTATTATACATTTGAAAATGGATGAGAATTTGATTTAAATTCTCTATACACTCGTGTCAAAATGAAAATTACTTGTAATGAGGGTATATAATAAAGATACCTTATTACTTGAAATAAGGATGTATCCTTTTAACTTTAGAAATGTAAGAAATTACAAAATTTATACCTAGTTTTAATTTATATTTTGAAACGGAGGGGGAAAAAATCCTAAAACCAAGTAAAAGACCGAATTAAATGACATTTGCAAGCTTCCATCGTCTTGTCATCGATTTGTGAATATAGTCGAACAGCTTTCACTTGACGACCTTGCAAATATGCTTTTTTTATTTTTTATTTCAATGTGAATTTATGCTTAGTGAGTATAAAACTGATTTAATTTCATGAATTTTATTTTAAAATATATTTCGTTCAATTTGAAGTTTCAGGTTTAAAGATTACTAAAATTTTTGTGTTAATACTAAAGAACATATAAATATCATTTAACTCATATATTTTATGTATTATTATTTTACAAATATTATTTTTATCACATATTTAACAAATTATTAAATTTGTTATTAAACTAACCCGTACGAGTTATCAACTAGTTTAATTTAAAATTGAAAAGAGCATCTAGTTGCGAATGATTTATTCGCATCAAACATAAGAGTGAGTGATGTATTGTACTGCAAAAAATATGAACAAAGTAATCTCATGTTTGGTCCGGTTTAGCTTGATTAACCATTTTGATCGACTAATTTTAAGTATAATTTATGTTTAAAATATATTTTACATATTAATTAAAAATATAATAATAATAATACTTAAATAATAAATAATATTTTTTTGGTTCTTAATTATAAGATTAATGTTAATTTAAAAAATAATAATTTTAAGCGTTTTAAACTCAAAATTGATATGAATTCATTTAATTCACGTCGATACAATTATAAATATCATAAATTAATTAAAAAGTACGATTAATTATCAAATTTATTATTTTTAAAATTTTAATAAATTATGTTAATTTTTAAAAAAATTATAATTCAAAACTGATGAAATATATAATTGTGAAATAAGGATGTATCCTTTTAACTTTAGAAATGTAAGAAATTACAAAATTTATACCTAGTTTTAATTTATATTTTGAAACCGAGGGGAAAAACCCTAAAACCAAGTAAAAGACCGAATTAAATGACATTTGCGATCTTCCATCACCTTGTTATCGGTTCATGAATGTAGTCCAACAGCTTTCACTCGACGACCTTGCAGATATACGCCAGTCCACACAATGAGACTGGCTTCTATAATCCAAAACTGCGTCCAATCTCCGCCCCTGAAATTAGAGTTAGGTCTCCTTAGGATTTCCCCACTCTCACCACCCACTCAATTTCCCAATTGGGTTAGATTCCAACATACCAAACTACTTTCTCCTCCATTTACTTCAGGTAATTTGCTGAAATTTGTATAATTCTATATTTATAGGTATATATCCAGTGAAATTTCATGGTAGTTTCTTGGTTTCAGTTGGGTGTTGCTATCGACGAAGGCATCATTCACTAATTGCCTGCTCAAGAGGAACTGAACAGGCGGAAGAATCTTCTACATCAGGTGTCAATGTGGATTCTTAATCGCTACTGCTGCTGTTGTTGTATGAACAAGTGGGCAATATCTATAGGTTCATATTAGCAGTTGTTTAAAAAGGCTTATATAGTTGTTGAAATTGGAAACTACCTTCAATAAATTTTGATATATGAAATCAGTAAAATCCTGCTCATTAAAAGGCTTACCATCAAAATCTTCCATTGCTTCTGAGTTTCTGGGGAAGGTGATGGTGAATACTCCCTATGTTCTAAAGTCAGAAATACTTTAGTACTTACTGATTCCCATTTTAGGCAACATGAGTTATATGTTTTTGACTTTTGCAACTTCCTTTGGTGTTATTATTTAAATCGTGCTTTACTGTCATGTGGCTTCCACCGGAACTATTTTAAAATATGCTGTTTTAGTGTTTTATCGTCTGTATCAAATGTAATCTGCTGGTGAATGGTTTTGCAGGGGGAGAGTCGTACGATGACATTGACGACTTTAAGAGCTCTCACGATGTCAAATCTGTTGGTGATTCAGAAGATATAACTCAGGGGCCTGATTATGTCTCGTCTGTTAGAACTGTTGCTTTCTGGGTAAGTACAGCCTGGCCCATATGATGTTTTTTTGCCGAATAAACATTGATTATGCATCGTCTTGAATTAGAGTCAATAGTCATTTGTTATTTTAGGTGTGCACAGCTGTGGCATTTGGTGTTGGTTTGGGATTGAAAGATGGAGTTGGCAGGGCATCTGAGTTTTTTGCTGGGTATGAGCATGATCCCATATATTAGCACATCAAAGTATTTAATCATGCATGTTTAGCTTTTCTTTTTATATTTTCTGTTGCAACAAATAGATATTTTCTTTTTCTTTCTTCCTTTCTTTCTGTTTTTCCCCCTTGGGAATACTGTCCCCTTTTCAGTAAGGATCGTTACTGTGTTATTATAGAAGATGATACAAAAAATCCTTTTCATTTGATATCCAATCAGGGAACTGCATGCATATTGGACATTTTTCAAACAGGAATCTGTACTGTAGATGACTAGGAAATTGCAATGTATTTGCTTTGCAAGTCTTTGTATGGATGGATATTGGATGGTGTCACACTTACCTAGGTCCTATTGGTGCTTTCATCACCCCATCGTTAGGTGGTCATGGTTCTTTTTTGGGTCATAATGACCATTTTCAAATAGTTTTTTGGAGCCATAGTTTTAAGTGATGGTGCTATTGGTCATTATCTCAGGAAGCACCAATACTCCCAGTCATTGCATTGTGAATTATCGACGAGCATGAAATGAAAAATAAACTATGCTTATCCAGGGTTAAAATATGAATATTCTATATGTAATCTTGAGTCAACCTATATATTTTTATGTAATATATCAAATGTCAAGTTTATGTACACCAAGTTCGAATAAATTGAAAAGTTTAAAAGATAGATACTTCTTTTTTGACAACCATGAAGAGGTGTGATGACCTTCAAAAAAGTATTTGACTTGTTGATTTATTTATTTTATTTTATTCTTTTGGGTCTTGATGGACAAAAGAAAAGGAGGGGGAAAAAATAGAGGACCTTGCTAACTTTTCCAATGAGTGGAAGATTTGGAATTTATATAGAATGTTTGACTGAGTCAACCGGCCGAGTATACTTGGTACCTGAAAATACTATTAACCATTTCTCAGGAAAAGATTCCGAGGATTAATAACCGAGCTCCATCACAATGCCTTTTTTGTCAAAAGACTGTGCTATGAAGTGTCTTTTTTGGTTTCAGAAGTTAGATATCAAATACAAAACCTCAAACAACATGAATGATATAGGACTGACGTATTAAATGGAGTTATTTCTTATTGTAATGTTAGTTACTTGATTTTTCAAGTTGCTTATTATAGTTTTATGGGCAGTTTCTGAAGATTAGTTTGTACAGAATGAGAAGAATTATGCAGTCTTTAGAGAATATTTTTTGGATGATATATCTAGGATATCTTTCTGTTTAATCATGTGTTAACAATCTGTAATCAGTAGGTGCTGATCCTTTCTTTTCTTAATCTCTTAAAAGCCTATGATTCTCTTTCAAGAGATTCATGTGTTATGTCTCTCGATATTTTAAATTTTATTTTGATTGTATGAGTCATTTTTCTTCGGTTTTGAGATTTGAGCTTTGTTCTTTGGCTGGGTGGTCTTGCAAATTGGACATCAACCAGGTTTCAAAAATGCATTTTTCCTCAACTTTCCCTCTATAGAAAGGACTTTTGACCACAATAGGAAGGCAAGATATGCAGATGCCTAGTTCTAGGCCTCGAGTATCCTTGATCATATGTTAGTAAAAGTTCGTGTCTTCCATGTCTATTCATTGATACCAAGGTTATGTATGTCGCATTTTCCTAGACTTTTATCCTGAGCTTGACTTCTCTGAGTTCAACTTAGTCGTAAAAATTAATGGTCATTTTTTGGTGTTATTTTCAGTTATCTACTAGAGCAGAGTCTGTCAGTGGATAATCTCTTTGTCTTTGTTCTGATATTCAAGTACTTCAAAGTGCCATACACTTATCAGGTCTGCCATTCTGGATGAAGTTTATTCTATGCAATGTTGGGAATTTTATGTTTTCATTTTATTTTTTTATCCAAATATCAAAATTTTGAGTTTCATCTTTTCATGTACATCTCATATTTTCTTGATAAGTATGTATTTCATTTGGGGAATACAGAACCGGGTGCTTTCATACGGTATTGCTGGTGCAATAATCTTTCGGTTGTCAGTGATACTTCTTGGAACAGCCACTCTTCAGGTAACTTAAAATATTTCATACATATATATGCAACACTTTGAGACATTCATAATTATGAAGAGAAAATGTGCTTATATCCTCATTTGTTTCATTATGCTTCTATCTATTCCCATTTATTTATTACCTTTCTGAGTTTTTTTTTCTTCATTTTATTGTTTTAGAGGTTTGAGGCAGTTAACCTAGTTCTGGCAATAGTACTTCTGAGCTCATCATTCAAGGTGACATTCCTTTTCTGAATTCATACAGTTGATGATAGTCACGATACCATGACTTTGTTTGCAGTTACTTGTCTCAACAGGTTATATTCTCTAAAGTATTTGAAGACCTTATTCCTGTAAACCGGGACTCAGTTATGTCCCTATAGCCATAACTTACTGACCGTCTCATACCCAGATAAGTGGAAATATAGGCAATCAGTCAGTTATTTTGAAGTTAGGATTTCTAAAAGGATAATTTTGTTGTTAATTGTATAAGAATTACATGTGCACTTATAAAGAAAAAAAAATACATATTCTTGATAAGGGTGATGACAGGAATTTGCACTAAGCTACTAAGGGGGGAATAAACTTCAAAAATTATATACTCAAATGAAAATATATCAAACTAAAGTCATTGAGGCTTGCATGATAATCCTTTGAAAATAACAAAAAATCTAAATTAAGCTTAATTAATTAAATGGAACTCAAGGAGCTTGGGGATTTTTAGTTTTTTTATTTTACAAAGCCATCAGCAAGCAAGTTCCGGAACGGTATGAAGTCTCTTAACGTGTAATATAGAATCAAATCTAGCGATAAAATCCTAAAAAAAGTAAAACTCATACAAAAGAAAGGACTAATAATAAATTTTCAATAGAGAAAGAAAACTTGGGGTATAAAGAGGGGTCAAAGGGGGGGATAAATTCAATGTTCTTTTGATCTCTGAACTCTAGGATACTTAAAAATTGTTTTTTTAAAATATTAAAGAAGGATGCTTATAGCCCACCTTACTACATGTTGGAAGTATCTTTTATAAATTATAACTTGAGATGAATTCTATTTTTCTATTCATTTTTTAATTCTCCCAATTATTATTTCCTTGAAACTCATATGGTACTTACTTTTTATTTATGTTATTATAGTTGTTTACCAGTGAAGATGAAGATAGTGACCTATCAGACAACTTTATAGTAAAGACATGCCAGAGACTTATTCCCGTCACTTGTAATGTTTTGTCTTTGAAGTTTCACGTTCTATTTTTGAAGTTCTTATTTGATTTCTTTTCCTAGGTTGGCTGCTCAACTTTTTTTTTTGTTTGAATTTTAATAATCAAATCACATGCTGTTCATTTTATCTTTGGCTGTTGGAATAAGCAGTTAAAGGAAGTCATCTGGCATAATGAGACGAAATTTTGAAGTGGTTTTGCTTTGGTTTTACTGTAAACCTAAAAGATTACCTTAAGCAGTAGTTACCTGCAGACCCCTGACATAATTAATTATATGTTATATATTACTTTATATATTTATAGAAAGAGCTTTAAAAGTGACCAAAACAAGCAGTATAAGTCAATTTTCTTTCTCCACAAATTTGTGGTATTAATCCCAATTGGCCTTATCTCTTCTATGGCAAATATTAATCAGAACCATATCCATTGTATGCAAAAGGTTTTTGACAAAACCTTGTGTTCTTTGAGGTAACTGTTCAAATATTCAATTGGTTGCAATGTTATTCTGTGATTTCAGTTAATTATAAAAAAATTAAACTAAGAGTTACACATTCTAACATGGATATTTTGATGTTTTTTCGTAGACAATCTTCTTCGTGCCGTCATTTTATCTGGGTAATAAATTAGTAACACGGCAATGTGGACTATGAACTTAGTTCATTTTCTGATTCTAATTTTACTAAACGTGTTGCTGTTGCATAATGCATTTGCTAAAAAGATTGAATTTTGAAGAAACTGATATCAAGTTGCATAGTCTTACATTTTCCTTTTCAACAAGATGATGCGTGTATTCTTGTTATAGGTGCAAGATTTTGATTTACTGTCCCCTTGGTGCCTCTTTGGTTAATATAATTTAACTTGCCCCCTAAAAAAATTTCTGATTGCCTTGTGTTCTTTCTTGATATTTCAGCTAACTATGATGGCAACCGGTTTCTGACAGTTCAGGATGGCGTGTGGAAAGTAAGTCCTTAATGAATTTAAATTACCAGTTGAACATGGTAATCTAGCGCCAGTGATACTGCTGCACCATGTATTACGCATAGCCATACTAAGATGCGTAAACATGTTTTAAACTTTAAATGCATTAAAATTGTTAAATTATTTTCTATTAACCAGCCTATGCCATCTATCAGCTCATAGGAATTAAAAAATTATTAATTTGTCTTTAATATTTTTGTTACTTGATCTCTAACAGGCTTCAAACATTTTGGGCAGGCTACCCCTTTACTTCTCACAGTAGCAGTTATTGAACTCAGTGATATTGCATTTGCTGTGGGTTTTCCTCATCCCTGGTCTATATCAGGCATACATTATCCAACAGTTCTTGGTATTCTGCTCACCGTTAATTTTGGCTCTCTCTTTTTAGGTGGACTCTATACCAGCAGTTTTTGGTGTTACACGAGATCCTTTCATTGTTTTCTCTTCAAATCTCTTTGCCATTTTAGGTAAATCTCTTCATTTTCTTTCTTGAACTTTAAGTTCTGACAGAATTACGATAAAAGAACAAAATTTTAATTTTTAAAGTGGCGTTGATTAGAGAGCACCAGTTTGGTGACATCTGTTATTTTGTTTGTCACGCTCCGACTACCAGCACTAATGGAATCGAGTTTTCAGCAAACAAAATTAGGACCATGGATTTTATTTTAGGTGCATTATTTTCCTAATTAATTATGGTAAAGATTTCTACTGGAAAGCTCTTTTTTCTTCCTCGATCAAACTATCTCATGCTAAAATTAAAATCCATGTAATTTTCTTTATGGTGTATCAAAGCTTAATCCTTTTTTCTTTTTCATCAAGGTATTTAACCTTATTTACTCCTTTACTCCTATTGTAGGATTAAGGTCACTGTATACACTTATTTCTAAAAGCATGTCTGAGTTGGAGTACTTACAGGTGAGGATTGCAGAGTTGTACCGAATTACTGATGCCAAATTGATGCTCTATAATCTTTCTGCTATCAATACTTCTGTCATCCCAATATTAATGGAATTAGCTGCTTTGTCTCTGAAATATATTTTGGTACAGAAAATTAAACCAAGGTTAGCTGGTAATTTAATGAACTCTTCCCCTGAAAAATAGGGCAGGATAAAGTGCTGGCATGTTACTAGGCCTGGGGCTTCCATTGAATTTTGAAGAGCTAAAAAGTTGACTGTATTGTGTTCAATTTGCTCTCTAGTTTTGAAAAAGCTAGTAAATGGCTAGAAAAAATTATAGAAACAGATACAGTTTGTTATTGTAATTTCATTATCATACCATCACTCTTAAGCTCACAACTTATTATTCCAAGAATGAGTGTGGAACAAGCGTACATACATAATATTTGCAAACGGGGACTCTCTGTGAGTCTGTCTGGAACATAGGGAGAATCAAATTTAATTTTGTAGTCGTCTTTATTCCATATTTGTATCTCACGTTTCTATACGTTGGGGGTTTGAATTTATACTGACCCTGTCCACTTTTTATGGGCAGCCCTCCATTGGTTTTGTTCTGGGCTTTATAGGGTGTAAGATGATCATAGATTTCTTTGGTCAGTATTTTCCAAATGCAATGATCTCTTCTTATATACTCGTCCTTTTGGTCCTTAAATCGTAAGGGCAAAAGTAGATACCTCATGGATTTCTGAAATTTCTTTGCAGGTTATCATATATCAACTGAGGCATCTCTTGGTGTGGTAGCTACAACTCTTAGTGCTGGGGTGTTACTTAGTATGATGAAGAAGTCTGACTAGATGACGAGGGGTGCATTCAAGCACCGAGAATGAATATAATAAATGTAATTTGTTATTTGTCATTCAGTTTAAATTTATTGAATGTAAAACAATGACTCTCATTCATTCACAGTTGTCCGTAATAGTACATGATATTGATCAAATTACGATCGAGCTTATGTTCTTTTATTGTAGCTCATTATGCAAGTTATTTTCTTCTCCGTGGTAGTCTTTGATTCACTCGAAGCCCTTTTGTCGACAACCTTCACAAGGGGCAAGGCTCTTTGGATATGCGACTCTGAATGCTGAAAAGCTTGCTATGTTCTCCTGCTTTTGCATACTTTTCTCTGTGTATTGGATCGCTCCTCTTTTGGTGCCTTGTCATGGTATACGTTTCACAAGAGTTATATGTCATATTTTTGTTTTAAAGAATTTTTATATTTTCTAAAATAATATTATATTATCAATATTAAACTAAAAATTCAATAAATTATACTCTATCATTTATAAATTATAAAATTATTATTGATTTTTGAAAGTCAAAAATAAAATATTTTAAAACTTAAAATTAAAATAATACATTAAAAATTATGAAAAAATAAGCTTTACGATTTAATATTTTTTAGATAATTTATAATATTAATTATATTGTATTGATTAAAATAAAAATAAAATATTAATTTTAAATTTAAATATATTTTAAGTTAATTTTAAAAAGTTAATACTAATTTTATAGTATTTTGGAAGAGATCCAGTAATGCAAAGTTTGTCCATCTCCCGTGGTGAATATTGTGGTTGCCTCGGCACTCCAGTCCTCCGCAGAATACTTGAGTATTTATTTATTTTTTAAAAATACAATATTGTGAAAAAATAAGTTTTACGTATTGCATGAAAATGTGGTGAGTTTGCTGATTGCATCACACAATATGTCCGGATACATTGAACAGATTACTCTTTCAGTTTGATTTGTTCTTTACTACCGAATACTCTCTGCTTTTTATTATATAAGCCATTTTACAAGAATTTTTTTTCTTTCATAATATAAGAATGCTTTACATATATATAGAATTAAAAAAATTAATAATTTTTATTTTGCACATAAAAAAAATTAGAATAATTGAGAGAGAAGAGGAAAAATAATTAATTAGTACACGAGTAATAATAAAATTTCAAACTAACATTAATTATCTAATATTAGAATTAATGAGATTTTTTTAATATATATGATTATATCTTAAATAACTTATATAATAAAAAAAATAAGTACTAAACAAATTTTTATACAACACGACAGTGTAAGAAAAATTATTAGATGTTCTTGAAGTACTTGTGATGTTATATTCAAAAATACTGTGTCCATCGCTGAATAATTACCGACAATGTGGTGAGTTTCTTGATTGCATCACATAAAATGTCCGGATACAATGAGCAGATTACTCATTCATTTTGATTTGTTCTTTTACTACCAAATACTAAACAAATTTGAATACTACAAAATTACATCCTCCTTTCTCTTTACGTACTAAATATTGTACTAAAAGTTTTAATAAAATTATAATTATAAATATTTGAGATAAGTAAAATTAAAAATAACTCTATTTTAATTTATTTTATTTTAATGTATAGATCTTTTCGTTGATCACATATCAATATGTATATCATTTGTGTTGTAAATGTTTTTAGTAACAATTTTTAAACAGATATTATCATAAATATAATATCTTAGTCTTATATCAATTAATATAAAAAATATATATAAATTTAAATTCTTATCATTAATATTTTTTGTCATAATTTTTTAAATGAGTATGCATAAAATGACTTAAAATATTATTGAGCCAAGCGGGAGTCGGATCATCTGAGAGGTAAGGTATCAGATCTTTTGTCATAGGGTGTTTTTACATATACTTTCAAAATATATCTATAAATTTTATTTTTATAAAAAATAAAAAAAATATAATCTTATTTTATTTATAAAATATAAATAACATAATATCATATTCTCTCGTCTTTTTTACAAATAAATTTAACCGAGTAATTTTTTTAAATAAGGGTAAATTTTTCCTTGTTATAAGATGCGTCACTGCTGGCGACTTCAAATACCTCAAACTCTGCATATATAAACCAATCTGTCCCCATTTAAATCTCATAATCCATTTATAAAACTTAACAAAAAGCTCCAACTCGGATTCGCAAAAAAAATTAATGGCTGCTTCGTAAGTTTTTCAAAACTTTCTTCCTATTTTTTCTCTACATTTTTACATGCGTACTTTATTCTAATACTGGTGATGCCAAATTTTCATTGTTTTATTGCAGAATTGTGCCAGAGGTTCGTCCATTGCCTTTGGATTCTACTTCTGAACCACCTCCCCTCTTCGATGGAACCACTAGGTATTTTCTCTATCTCTGCATGTATGAGTATCTAGTATTTCGTTTATTAATTGATTTAAGATTATGTTTGGTGGTTGGCAATTTGTTGCTCTATACAACTTTTTCCCAAAACTGGGTTTTGATTTAGTTGAAATTGGCTGTTTTGCTTGAAGGTTGTATATCAATTACGCATGCCCGTTTGCGCAGCGTGTGTGGATCGCCAGGAATTTGAAGGTTTTGTGGAATACTTGCTCCTCTGTCACTATTTATTGCTTTTGTCTCGTTTTTGTTTGCACTACAAACACTGATTATGCTATATAATACTTCATTCAAACAGTTTGCAAGTTAGAGGTTTAAAGAACGTTTGAATGTTAGTAAACATAACAAATTCATCAGTTTTGGTACCTGCTATTAACTCTGAAATCTTGGTTTGATTAGTAATTTTTCAGATTGTATTGATATTTACATGATTGTCTTTCTCACCATTTTATTAGGATTGATTGGATTTGTGGTGGTTTCCCAGTCAAAAGATCTTTGACATTTTTCAGTATTTTTTGAACTAAAAACTCTACATTGGAGTGTTATATGTACCACTTTTGAATTTCTGTTTAGCTTAATGTTTGGCATGCATGACCGGTATGTGAAGATATTACGCTTGAGATGCGCTTGAAAGAAAGTCAGCGTAGTTGATTGTTGCTTAAATTTGAAACTGCAGGGGTTGCAAGAGAAGATCAAATTGGTTCCTATAAATCTTCAAAACAGGCCCACCTGGTACAAGGAAAAAGTTTACTCAGGGAATAAGGTAAGGACACAGTATGCATCTCCTGTTCATTCGCAAACACGCATCATTAAGTACTTTGATGAAGTTGTTTCAGAATTGAGATACCAACACCTCACATCTAGTGCCAAAATCAAAATCAATAGGGAGATCCCGTGCAAATCATTTGATAAGGTGAAACAGTAAGACAGAAATTTTGAAAGCTTATCAGAACGTTTGAACTTATTGAACTGGCTGCGATACGTGTGGGTCTCATTAACCCACAAAGAGAGAAAAATGTTGGCTGTATGACAAATTTTGAAAGCTTGATCATTATGTCTTCCCCGCTTAAGATTTGTCTGTATCGAGGCATTAGATGTGTTTCCACTCTGAAACATGATGTGGGCCAGCTTGACCAATTTCCATCGGTAAAACTGGCTAAAATTGCATTTAGTGCTCATCAGAGGGATGAGTCCATAACAGGCTCAAGGAGAACATTTGTACTATTGATCACTAGTTGAAAGGACATCTTCCATCCCTGTTTCTAATACTAAGTTCTCTCTTTTTTTTTCTTTTTTTTTAATTATTATTTCTAAATAGGTGCCAGCACTGGAACATGACAACAAAGTTACAGGGGAGAGCCTGGATTTGCTTAAATATTTAGACAGTCACTTTGAAGGGCCTACACTTCTACCCAATGTAAGATGTGAATTTGGTGCCTTGGTGGAGATGTATTTTTTCATTCTTAATCACTCCATGTTCCAATACCTGGGATTTGATTAATCGTGTTAAATAATGCAGAATCCTGCCAAAAGAGAGTTTGCTGAAGAGCTGATATCCTATACTGACAAATGGATTGCAACAGTATACACATCATTTAAAGGAGACCCTGCGAAAGAGGCTGGTGAGAGTTTTTACTTTTTCTCATTCTGTATCAATGTATCATATCTCCCTCAATCCCATATTGGGAGTCCAAGTACTCTTTTTTGGGATGAAGGGAGTAGCAAAGCGGATAGTAGTCCTGCGTACAAATTTAAATTTTAAACCAAAATTGATTCTTGCATCAGGTGGTGCTTTTGATTACTTAGAAACAGCTCTTCATAAATTTGATGATGGGCCTTTCTTCCTCGGCCAACTCAGTCATGTAAGGGATTTTGATTGCTGTTTTTATACTCATTAATACGACTTGCATGTTACTTGGTGCACTTTTGTACATTTAATATCCATTTAATATCCATTTCGTATTTTTTGAACGTGTTGACATTCATATTTCTTGTGTATGCATAGAAATTATGTGCGTCTTTGTCCCTGTAATTGATTAATTCCTCATCTTGAATGAATCCGTCGTGTTCAGGTGGACATTGCCTATGCTCCGCACTTTGAAAGGTTTCAGATCTTCTTAGAAGAGGTGTTCAAGTACAATATCTTTTCAGGCAGGCCCAAACTAGCAACGTGGTTTGAGGTACACTAATTTAATTCTCATGGGAAAATACCAAGTATATCACTTGATAAGATTCTCTGGTGGACATCTTTATTGTGATGCCCTTTATTTACTGTTTCAAAAGTAATACACCGAAAGTGGCCTTTGATAAGGTGAATTGCATGCTGTTTGGTTATTGATTTTGTTCATCGTGACCTCTAAAGGTCTTTGATGCAATTTGTGGCTACCTACTATCTGCTTAAAGTGGAGTATATTAATCTTTCGCCTTGGACATTTTTAATGTAAAATAAAACGGAAGTATTTATGATACCATATCCATTTGTGGAAGCTGATTACATGTTTTAACTAGCGATTGAACTGCTGTATCATATTGTTCCATTAGCATGTATGTCTAGATTCAGAGGGAGTCTATGATTGATATACCTTCCCTTTAGTTTGAAGTTCTCAAAATTTATGCCAGAACAGAAGGTGGTTCTAGTAATTTCATCAAAATAAGTTTTGCTTCTGTCACACTTTGGCAGAAAACATTTCTTTTATTTTTGTTAGCAAGTACTTTGCACACAGGAGAATGAAATGAGACGCGAGTCTCCATGTTGTTGGTGTTATCAATTTAAATGAGGATGTTTCTCATTCACGAATCCTGGGCATGCAGGAACTAAACAAGATTGATGCTTACACACAGACAAAAGCCGATCCCCAGGAGATCGTTGAAATCTTCAGCAAACGCTATTTGGTAGTCTCTCATACCCAGCTACAAGAACATAATTATTATCTCTGATTTTTTTTGCTTGTGAGAAATATAAAAAAAAGAAGTTAAAAATAACACCTCTATTTTTCATTGCAGGCTAAGATGTGAATATGATGGGGTGGTTGGAAATACTCCGTAGTCCATACATACTAAATAAATGAGCTTATGGTGCTTCTTACTCGTCGTATGCAGTCAAGAAGTTGGGTAGGCTTAATAGTGAATAGTATTATGTAGTGGTTATTAACTGGGATTGAAACTTTGTAATAAATAAAAGTGGGATTTATGCACCACACACGGATGGAGATGTATTTGATATTTTTCGCAGGTAAAAAAACTGTTTTCTGCAATAAATTACGATGCCAACTTATTATGTTTAACAGTGTGACTTGCGCGAGTATTATTACTATTGTTTTTTATTCAGGTATTTTTTTAAACGTCAAACATAACCTCGTAGCAAGCCAGAAGGAAAAAAGGAATTCTTGGAATTAATTGGGAGAGTATAAAAAGAAAAGAAAAATCGTTATTTATTTATCTAAGTAGAATTGGCATTGGCTCCAGAAATTTCTAGAACAACGAAAACCACCGACTCTCGGTCGTGACTCGTGTGGTACAAGTTTTCTTCCCAATGTTGAAATGTCCACCTCCTGTCTTGTTATGTTTTGTTCTTATAAATACTGGGAGGACCTCTCTAAATCCTTCTTCGCATTCAATCCTAAATTCTAGTCGCTAAGTATTCGTTTGCCTCTTCTTCTCCATAGCAGGCAGCGCTCTTAATTTTGTTAAATATGCAGATCTTTGTTAAATCTATAACAGGTAAGACCCTAACTCTTGATGTAACCCTAACTCTTGATGTGGAGAGTTCCGATACGATCGATAACGTCAAGGCCAAGATCTAGGATAAGGAGGGGATTCCGCTCGATCAGCAGCGCCTCATCTTCGCCTGAAAGCAGCTCGAGGACGCCAGAACCCTTGCCGACTACAACATTCAGAAGGAATCCACCCTTCATCCCGTACTCCGTCTCCGCGGCGGTCGGCAGATCTTTGTCAAAACCCTAACCGGAAAGACCATCACGTTGGAGGTCGAGAGTTCCGACATGATCGACAACGTCAAGGCTTAGATTCAGGATAAAGAGGGAATTCCTCCAGATCAGCAGAGGTTGATCTTCGCCGGTAAACAGCTGGAAGACGGCAGGACTCTGGCGGATTACAACATTCAGTAGGAGTCAACTCTCCATCTTGTCCTCCGTCTCCGCGGCAGCATGCAAAACTTCGTCAAAACCTTGACGGGAAAGACGATCACGTTGGAGGTCGAGAGCTCCGATATAATAGACAATGTTAAGGCGAAGCTTCAGGAGAAGGAGGGAATACCTCCTGAACAACAGAGGCTGATTTTCGCCGGGAAGCAGCTTGAAGATGGCCGGACTCTTGCCGATTACAACATTCAAAAGGAATCGACTCTGCATTTGGTCCTCCGGCTGAGGGGTGGGATGCAATTATTTGTCAAGACTTTGACCGGGAAGACCATCACACTTGAGGTGGAGAGTTCCGATACCATTGATAATGTTAAAGCCAAGATTCAGGACAAAGAGGGTATTCCTCCCGATCAACAGAGGCTGATTTTTGCTGGGAAGCAGCTGGAGGACGGCCGCACCCTGGCGGATTATAATATTCAGAAAGAGTCAACCCTCCACCTTGTTCTCCGTCTCCGTGGCGGGGCATCTGGTTTCTGAGTAATCTCGTTGGTCAATTAAATTCAATGGGTTGTAGTTTTATTATTAGAGTATCTTAATTGTCAATGGTTGACGGATTATATATATAGATGGAAATTACAGTTTTTAGAGAAATAATATCTTGTTTTGGATTATGCTTTCTGATGGTGAATAATTGGACGTACGAAAAATATCTATTGTTAGTTATAAATAGGGAATTCATATTTTTAAAAATAAAAATAATAGTTAAACCCTTCTCACATGAATAATACTAATAGGCCCACAATTATGTAAATATTAATTTATTTACATATTAAATTTTATACGCGCCTTTTCTTTCTTTATAAATTATTGGTATGAAGAAATGAACTACTACCGACTGGATTATTAGTCACAAATAAAGTTTCACTTTAAAAGAATAGAGAGAGTATATAGATGATGGAATTACATATTTCAAAATTTTGTCAAATTTAAAATAAATTATTAAGCAGCTCATGCCATGCCATACACCATAAATGGGAAAACCAGAGGCCTAGGATCAAGATGCACAACCTGGCCTTTACCTATACAACAACAACATAAAAATATAATGTGCCAAGGAATTGTAACCCAAATTTGAAGTCCTCCACAGTTACCGTATGTACTCCACGACGCCTGAATCAGCATTTGAGAAGTAGTGACCGTCAAAGTCTGCCTAGCCAGCCAATCTACTTATTATACGAGGAAATACATGAAATTGACGCGCGTTTTTAAAATAGCATTCTAGTTTCTTCTCTCACACCCACCTAATTTTATTTCCTGTCACCGTCTCCTTTTGTTCTTGGAGGTGACCAGTGTGAGCTTTGAAGTGGCTGCCTTTCGGGGTCATATTTTTGTGAAGCAAGATAACTCAAAGCTGTGACAACATCAGCTATCACAGGACGCATATTGGGCTGCTCCTGAACGCACATTGCTGCAACAGCAAGAGCTTGATACAAGCCCCGAACAGGATATTGACCTTGGAGCATTGGATCAGCAATCTGTGAGAACTTCCTCCTATCTTTGAACAAAGGTCTTGCCTGATTAAAGACGTGATCCATATTTCTGAAAACTATTAGCAGATGACAACTAGATATACGTATAATAAAAAAACACAAGACATATAGTAACAACGAAGGAGTTCTTTTTCATTGTTTCTTGTCGTTAATTAGGTCCCAGGCATGGTATCAAATTGAACACCAAAGTCTAGATAATTATGAAGTTTTAAGTTATATGGAAAACTGAGAGCCAACTTATATCTCAAAATCATTCTGGTTAACAAAAGCTGTGTAATGCTAGTTTTCGACTGCAAACTCAACAGTACTTATCTCTGACACCTGACTCGCCTATAATATAACCACATAATTCAAGATTCGACAAAAACATACTACCAGAATGTCATAGTCTGATAGAGTAATCTAATACATTTAATATATGAATGACCAATCAGCATATAAACTAACAGTTTAACCTTTTACTTATTAGCTATAATTATTCATTTCTTCATTAAAACAAATTATTGGGTTTAGTGCTGATAAAAATGGTGCCTGTCGAACAAATATTATGGATAATATTTTCAACAAAATGG
This sequence comes from Hedera helix, assembly GCA_947179155.2. Classification (NCBI taxonomy): domain Eukaryota; kingdom Viridiplantae; phylum Streptophyta; class Magnoliopsida; order Apiales; family Araliaceae; genus Hedera; species Hedera helix. The sequence continues at coordinate 52,132,688 of OX359266.1, read as the reverse complement.
GAACTCGTCAAAAAACTGAAATTCACATCAACAGTAATGAAGCTAAAGATCAAAAGATGAAACATGTGGAAAATTATATAATGATGCTCTACTACAGCTTGGGTTGTCGGACCATTTTCAGCTTTTAAAACATCTCCAAAATAATGATCATTGAAAATGAGTTAAAAAGTGAATTTCAGGATCTCAAATAGTCTCTCCTTGAAAACTATCTCAAGAAAATTTTATATGGATTAAACAGTTGTGCAAAGTATAGGTGCGATTTTGGATATTCGTTAATTTGAACTAACTTTTAAACTGTTACTTGAGACAAATTATACAAAATAGTTCCAATCATGTTAAAGTAACCACCGGTTGATTCCTGTTAGGTTTGACCAAATCATATGATTGCAAGTGATCTTCCTATCTAACACTGAAAACAATTATAATATTACCAAGGAGATAGAACAGTTGCTAAATAAAAGGACTGAGGGAGGCCACCCTGTTCAGTAATACAAGTTGACCAGCAAAACTTCTGCAGGCTACGACTAAATGAGATCCAAACTAATATTTTACCTGATATTATTAATACTTGGTAGTATTCTACAATTAATACTGATTGGTGAACATGGATGGTGGCTGCCAGATATCTCAACAGTAAAGGAAAAGAAAAACTCGGAGATTATTCACAAATTATCTCAACAGTAAAGGAAAAGAAAAACTCGGAGATTATTCACAAATTATGATTACTTACCCAGGCAACAAGGGTGTGATCTCCTGCAGTTTTCGAATTTTCGACTGCTTTCCTGCCTGTAATTATCTCTAAGAGGACAACACCAAAGCTATAGACATCTGATTTCAGGGTTAACTGTCCTGTCATTGCGTACTCTGGGGCACAATATCCATATGTACCCATGACTCGTGTAGATACATGGGTATTATCACCAACAGGCCCAAGTTTGGCCAAGCCAAAATCAGATAGCTTGGGATGACAACCCTCACCAAGCAAGATATTGGAGCATTTTAAATCACGATATATCACAGGGGGGCTAGCTTTATCATGTAAGTACTCCAGTCCTTTTGCTGCGCCAGCAGCTATTTTCATTCTTGTATTCCAGTCAAGTCGTTTTTTGTCAGGTGAAGGATCTGCAAAAATGCATTGTGAGCCAACCTCCGGTGGTCATAATTTCGTCGTAAAAATAACGATTTAATTAAAATGCACAAACCATGAAGATGGTCATCCAAAGATCCCAGAGGCATGTATTCATAAACCAGAAGTCTCTGATCACCATCAGCACAATAACCAATGAGGTTGACAAGGTGACGATGGTGAAGTAAACCTAACATTAACACCTCAACAAGGAATTCCCTGTTCCCTTGCAATCCATTACGATCAAGTTGTTTAATGGCTACAACCTACAGCAAAACATAAAAAAGCTTTACATCTAATCACTAACTTGTTTAAGCATAATACTCAACCCATGACAAAAACTAAATGCATAACTACCAGGAAAAAAAAATTGATCTAGATCTAGTTGCCTTCAAAGATCAGCAATGAGTATTGAGACAATAGCCAGTTATGAGTTCTAAAACAATGGAATCAGACTGACACAAAAAGCCATTCGTGAAGCCTATTAACTTCTTTTCTTTCCTTATTTCCTCGAACAAATAGTTGAATTACTAAATTTAACTAACCTGCTTAGAGCTTTCAAGTCTCCCTTTATATACTCTACCAAAACCTCCCTCTCCAAGAAGATAATCACCCCTAAAATTTTTAGTCGCTGCTGCCAATTCACGAAAGGTAAAAGTCCTGGCTGCCATATGATCAGACCCTCCTTCTTTAGATGCCTCCTTTATCTTTAGTGGCGGCTTCAAATTCTCTGAATACAAAAAAACTTGATAAGCAGAGTTCTAAAATGCAAGGATGCAACTGCAGCTCTCAAACATTTACAATTGTCAGAGACCAGAGACAGTGTTTTAGAAAAAGAAAACCTAATTTATACAGCAATCTATAATACAGTTGCCTCTTAAATTTCTAAAATAACATACACCTGATACACCCAGCCAAAAAAAAGATATTTTCAAAGATGGAAAGCTTATTTATCTTTAACAATGAATCATTTTTTAATGAGTTAACACTGAAATTTTCTTAAGGAGCTTCCTTTAATTATATTTGGGGCAAAAACTCAAAAGAAGACACCAAGAGCAAAGAGCAAAGTTTTTAAGAGAATGGTCCTAGTCCATTCAGTTTTGTGAAAACAAGTAAGGTTATTGTTGTTTGTTTGATGTGTTACATGATTTCACAAAATCCTATCATCATCAACTGAATATGACACTGATGATTTCTTGGCAGAAAAGCAGTCTTTACCACTTGAATATGAATAGAACCCTCCCCAAGCGAGCACATCATCAATGGATCCACCAATATGGTTCAACCCACAGCCAGTATGACTAGCCATCACTACCATGCAATACCACCTCCATAATGAGCCAACACCAGTTACACCATCAACTATCACAGAGAACCCAAAGCTGCACCAACACCGTGGCTCATCTTCTATGAGCCCCAAATAACAGTAGTTCACCACCAATTCGTATATCACTATATCAGAGTTTCACTGATGCTCTCAACAGCAAGGTTCTTGATGCAAAAAAGGGCGAAAAGAGTATAAGTTATCTAATATCCAAGAAACAATAAAAGACCGACCCTTAATGTTCAGTATTATAAGCACCAACTTGACAGTATCTGCATACTTTTACAAACATACAAGCAGATAGGGAGAGAGTACAAAATTTATTTGAAGTCTATTAGTTGGCTTCGCTTCCATACTCATTCCCAATCGCTGTGAAAGTGCATTCACGTGGAGAATATGTTTACTGGGTAAATATAGTATCTCCTCAATTTAACCTATTTCATATTGATGCATTTCTCTGTTTATAACATAATTCATATTTTTTTCTTTTAAGGTCTTTTATGTGATACTTCTGCCTTTGCACTACTATTTGTTTTGGTTGATCCTTCTGCTTGTTTCTAAAGATTATTGTCTTGCCTATGCCTCCATCCACCGCTAAACCAAAAATCTCCTACGGTTTTTCATCATGATCATATTATATAACACATTCATCTCACTCCACCAGTCAGCAAGTCACTGGATAAAATTATCACAATAGACCAACCCATAGCAACCGAAGAGCTGCCTATGGTCCAATGGAGAGATATATCAGATATCCTAGAATCAAAAGAGCCAAAAATCCTACTTATGAAATTTCCTCCAAGTAAAATCACAACTAGTAGCAACCCATAATACCTTAGTAAACACTGATATGAATAATTAAGATGAAAGATTTTGGAAACAGTGTGATGCTACATGTGACCATACACCATATCATAGGTGTTGACAGATTCTGAAATTTCTTAGATAATTTTTCTTCATCTTCTTTTCTACAACTTTACAAACCAACAAAACCTTGTTGACCAACCGTGCCTCCTATATAACCCTTCTTCAATAAGCCGAAACATTCACTTTCGCAAATAATAATTCTGACAAAGTGTCCATTACCCCAGGAAAAAAACTCCTATTTTCAGGTAACTGGCCATGTTAGAGAATTGGAAGGCTTTCAGCATCAAGCTCTATAAAATCAGCCCCTAATCAACCTGAACCCAGTATCCTTGGCCATCAATTCGACCCCGAAACTTTAACATTTTATGCTAGATGCAGGAACTTTCTATATCAAGCCAATCACAAACTCAATTTTTTAGCAAAACCCTATCAAACTCTGCTATATCATTGTCGGTTAAGTTCAAAACAAATAATGCTTAAACTGATTCACCCTTTCACCATTGTTAAATTGGTCAGTATGTTATTATGTGGTTTATGTCTTAGTTCTTGGTTTGTTTGAACTTCAAAATGTATTAACTATATATTACTCCATCTGTTCCTTTTTATTTGTCATTTTAGAGAGTGAAATTTGTTCCCTTTTTATTTGTCTTTTGTAGATTTCAAGGAAGCATTAATGACTTAGTTTACCATATTATCCCTATATTAAATATTAATTTGAAGGGTAATATTGTGATTTGAACTCATTTTAATCAATCAGACAAGGCATTAATTGTGTTTCCTAATCTTTGTGTTTTCTCCTAAACCGTCAATTAAAAAGGAGTGGAGAGAGTAAAAATTTGTACCAGCTGTATTCACAAAGTTCTGTTAGGATAGTTTCTTGGGGCCTGGGGGTAGTAATTCTCCAAAAAGGGGCAATCTTGATAAACCTTAGGCTGCGTCAGTTAACCATGTAGTGTTGCAACACCATAAAGTTTACCGCTAAGAATCATTCAGAGCTTAATTTTCCAACTGACTGCAACCCTCTTAATATACTTACAGGATCCACAAAAATCCAGTAAATTATTCGCATACAACAAAAGGGTATGCTCAAAAACATCAGAATAATCAAACTTTGATTTAGTGGATAAAAAGAAACCAGGAAGTGAAACATCAATCATCAGACTATTTTATAAGCAATGCAAGATAGTAGATAAATATACAGAGAGATTGAATGGAAGAACTGTACATATAACAAATTATATACATATACATAGAACAGAAACCTGAAGAAGTAGGTTGAACCGGATCGGCCGACTGTTTCTTCCATCTTTTCTTCTTCAAATTATTTTGTGATTGTCCAGAGCATGGAAACCAACCCATTTCAACCTAGATATCTATCTATCTATCTACTCTTCTTTTTTATTTTGTTTTTCAGATAGAGAAATTAACACAAGGCACCAACGACAGACAAATTCAATTCAAGAAAAAAAAAAGCAGACCCAACACAAGTGTGAGAGAGAGAGAGAGAGAGACTGTTGGGTCGAAAGTTGAAAATTGGAAAGTTAGTAATATCACGAGCTCATTCAACTTGTTTTATATCGCAGGCAAGATATGGTCAAATTCTATAAATCTCTATTTATTTATTTTTATTTTTAAAATTCATTGTATATTCCTTTTATTTATGTTTAATTAAAAAATAATAATTTATATATGTAACTAATCTAATCACAAATGTGTAACCTTAAATAATAAATTAAAACAATGTGTGAGTTATTTTTATATTATTTTATATTTCATGTATTTACATACGTCAGTATCTAATATTAATATAAATTTATCGTTATAAATAATAACACTATTAATAAAAAATAAAAAATAATTAGAATCTAAAATCTATGATGACTTTAAAAGCCCAATAATTTGTGCCGAACACAATAAAAGGACAACATCCATTTTTATTTGATATTAGTGGGAGATTGGAGGCCATGAGAGAATAAGTAATTCTATAAGCATAATAGGCTTAAATTTGCCATTTGGTTTGTGGCCGCATTATTCCCTCAATTATTCCTGAAAATATTACAAATTTATTACATTGGATGTCTTATAAATTTGTGCATTTTAGTTTTAAATAAAGAATGAAAAACTTTAAATAAAACTTCCTCCATCCTCTTTCTTCCCCTCACTCATTTGACCTTCACTAAAATAGTTGTTGGCCTATAAATTTTACGGGACATTTGTGGTGTGGTTTATATATAAGCAATTGATATTTTTATAAAAAAAAATTAATATTTTTATAAAACTCTATTCATGTGAATGTGAATCCCATTAACCATTTATGCAAGTAAAATTTTATAAAAATATTATTTTTTTTGCTAAAATATTACAATTATGTATTATGTCACGTTGGTCATTTGATCAAACGGAGTGTAATTCCTCCATTTGAAAATAAACGTTACTTTCTGATTATTTTTATACAAATATATTTAATTGTCTAGGACATGATTAGATTTAAAATTTTAATCTTCGCTACAATTTCTCTGGTTAAATTTATTATTCTAAAAACAAACTTTATTGAGTTTAAACTTAAAGTTATATGAAATTCTTATTTTTAGGCAAAATAAAAAAAAAATCATGTTAATTGGTATTGATTGGTCTTATTTTAGGTTATTTATCTTGATAGTTCATGTATTAAAATAAAATAACTTGAAAATTCAAATTGTCCAACATTTTTGAGGAGAAAGGACTAATAAAGTTGATGCTTCTTTTTTCAAGTAATTATAAAAAGTTAAAAGCATCATTATTAAGAGGCATCATATCATTCTTGGGTTGACCATTTCACAAAGCAAGGCGCGAATTTTAATTTGCTCAATTGAACCGAGTTTCGAAAACTAAGTGACTAGTTTGGTAATTGATTTTGCTTTCATTTGTTCGTTTTTTGTTATTTTTAAATATCAGTAATTTTAAAAAGTGGAAATAAAATTTACTTTGATGGCAAAACAAAAAAAATAATAATAATTTTGACAACACATGGAGTTATTTTCACTTTGATAAGGACTAGACATTAACAAAAAAAATTAGAATTTCAAATTTTTATAAAAAAAAGGATAAAATCCAATGTTTAAACTGTCAAACAATGTTCTCTAATTTATATTTTCATTTCCAAAAACAAAAATGTATGAAAAAAAAAATAAAAGTTAAAACTAAACCCAATTAAAAAACAAATTTGATCCTTATCTTTGTCAGAAATAAATCTAGGTACATGATAAATTGTTTACAAATCTTACCTGTTTCAGCATAAAACAAAATAAGCTCAATTTGAATGGTGCGGTAAAAGGCAAACAGTAAAAAGTAGTTTTATGCGCTCTCTAAATAAATCTTTTATTCTACGTTTGTATAGAAAAAAAAATTATATTTTATTGTTCTATTAAAATAGAAAGGAGTAATAAATCATTCTCATTTCTCTTAAATTTATGAATTTTATTCTTTACGTGAGAATATAAAATGACTTATTTTAACTAGAATAAAATAAATCATTTTACTATTCATTCTATTATTTTTACTATTTTATTTATTCACTCATTTTTTTTCTTCAATGTAAACGTAATATTAAATCTTTAAACTTCATAATTTATGCGGGCCTAAAAATTTATTCCAATTTTTGTACCGCGATCCAGCGTAGAAAGTGATAGAACAAAGAGTCAAAATCGGGGGCCATGGAAGAAATATGTATAGCACGTACGTACCTGGCAGGCATGTCTAAACATTAATGCACAGGGGTTGAATTTTTGCCATAATAATAGTTTTATTCCTGTCTAATGGTAAAAGGTAAATGATAAATGGTAAATGTCTTTTATTCACTTTAATCAAATACATTATTAAATATCGTAAATTATTTAAAAGTGCACCAAAAATTGTTAACAGATATTTATTTACTGTTTGATGCAAGTGTTCCTAAAAAGTAGAGTTGGCATGCAACTATGGGGCTGTAAAACTAATGATTTACGGGCCATCCTTTTTCCTCAATACAAATATGAAGAACGAACTATCTGATGAGCCACGCGCAACTGTTATGAAGCCGCCTTCTCTCGACTGAAAAATATGACAGTATAAGCAGATGCCTTGGAATTAATATTACAAAACCTTAGACAACTAGTAAAATTTGATAATAAATTTAAGAAATATGACATTAGCTATATTATATAAGCCACAAAAATAGTGAAGAAAAATTTTCAATAGACGAAAAAGTTTCAACAAAAACAATTAGATTATTGAAATTCAAATCTTATACACATTACAATGACGTGATTTTCTAATAATTTATCTAATAATTAATCAATTAATTAATATAAAAATCATAAAATCAATGCAAATGTTCCTAACTTGATAGTAGGCAAGAGTGTTTATATTGTATATTATTCTAATTTATGAGATAACTATCACCTTAATCTATATTTTAAAATATCTAAAATAATTTGCAATTTATTCACGTGTTGTAGTTTTTGGTATTGTGTTCAAAGATCGACAAGAGTTAAATTTAGATTTTAGAATTTTTACATGTGTGTGTATATTGTGTGCGCGCGCCTGCATCCGGATGCATTCACGGATACTAATTTTATTTTAAAAACCATACTGTGTATCCGCACACTATATTATGAACAAACACTGGGGGATCATTCGATCATTGGGTGAAGAATAGGAAACAACATGGTGTAAAAAGCAATATATATTAATTATTTTTCACGTACATTTGCTGTTACAAATGGAAGTTGCACTCATTTACAGGAATTCGGCTTTTATGTGCTCTTTATTATGCTCTATGAACAGTTAAGAACGAAGACTAATACGAATTTACAAGCTATTATTTATCATCTACAAAATTCTGCCAGTCTAGAGGCAAAATAATTACCTTTTAGAAGCACCCAATTTTTTCTGTAACCAATAGTACAATGACTTCCTTGTGACCTTTAGCCGTAGCAAATCTGCAGGTCTCCTGGTTGGAGATTTTAACAGTGCTGGCAACCCACTTATGATAGTTTCTGCAGAATTTGGATATGAAGTAGGGGGGTTCTCCAAATTGATTTTTCTATCAGTTGCAGGTTCAGATTCTGCCAAAACAACTTGAAGCCCCAAATCGTCCCGCAAAAGTTTGATTATAGCATCTTTTACATCAAACTCACCTGAACCTACTTCCTGAACTCCTAAGATTATTAACATATCATCTTTTACTGAATTCCCTGCAACCATAATACAGTTTGGAATCAAACACTAACAACTACGCAATGGATAGACAAGTTGTGTTTGTGTCAGAGAGAGATGTCAGGCATGCGTCATGGATTTACCAGGGCCAACATAAACAGTACAACATATAAGTTTATTTTGGACAAGGTTATTGATCTCTTCTTATTTCGAGGAGCTTAATTAGTCCCAGGTTCTTATTTTAGGGATGTGCATGCATGTTTTAGTAAAAACATGAAACAGTATGCCATGTAAAGCTTGAAAAGGAGGCCATTGTCTTCCAACTAAGTTCTTTATTTAGTAATTCATCAATATATGAGGCTATGTGAAAAGACCTCTATATATCATGCTGGAGAACGCTACAAGTTTTAGTGCATTGCATTCATACATGTCCTATACAGTATATCGAGCATCTTTAAGAGAAAAATTATTCACCTGGAGCATAATTCTCCTTGATCATTCGCAAAACCGCAAGAACCACAATCCGAGCTTCAACCTGTTGGGGAAAATTTGATGATGTAAATCAAGAAAACTGATTGAAAACTATTAATGTTGTCTCTGAAGTAAAAGATTGAATAACTCGACAGTAAATTCAAGATAAGACTAGCATGCTGTTCTATCCAGTAAGATATTTTCATACATGTATTCCATCCAAAGCTGTTCTCAGTGTCATGCCAAGTATATATTCCTGCAATAATTTTTCTTGTTTTAATCTTTTGCAACTCGATCCATTTTATTTCTGTTCTTGTTTTATCAGTCAGTTTCTCCAATTTCTACCCAAATGGTGAATTTTTACAATTTGTAGGTCGGATTTTAGTAGACGAGTCATGAATTATTGCTGACCATTAAATCTTATACTTCTTTAATTTTACTTGAAGCTTATAAGTAAGAAAGAGGACACTATTGCTTATAAAAAAAAAAAGGTAAAAGGAATGCTAATTTACTTGGGATTTTCTTGAAACTGATACCTGTTGGGGTCAAAGACTCGAAATTCCTTCCAAACAGTGTCAAAACTCACAACCATATTTCAATTTACTTTTTTTTAATAAAAAAAAGACTATAGTTCTCATGATTAATGCCGTTGCTAAATTTCACCATCTCGACTTATTAATGTTTATCTACCTTTGTGAGCCCCAGAAGATCGACAGCGAAGCTTGCAGCACCAGTCTTTTGCAAGTTTGCAGCAACTTTCTCCAGAAGAAGGCTTTGAGGTCCCCCCAAGTCAGCTCTGCTGCTAGAACTGTGTTGGCTTTGATTCTGATCATTACCTTGTATTATTCCTTCACACCACTCCTCTATCAGTTGTTTGAGATAATAATCATTGGAATTGTACCTGCAAATTAGGTTCTTCAATTACGGAGGAAATTATCCCAATAAAAAACATATGGATGATAATGACCAAAACATAATTTTATGGCGGATAAGATGCACATCATGATATGAAATCTAATTAACTATGAAAAAATAAAGCACAAGACTGGAACATTGATTCAAAGTAAATGAAAGGGTGTCACAGAAACTGATAGTTAATTGTCTTTCATAATTTGAAAGAATGCATAATGATTCAATCAGAAGTATTTGTTTGCACTGTTAAAACAAGAGACGAGTTAGACTTGTAGTTTTAATTCAATTCACTAAACTGATATCAGTTGTGATAGATGGGCACTAACTGGTACGAAAATGGCAACACAAGGCAATTCCTGGAGGAGTCATATCTAGCTGATTCTTTAGAAATAATAAGAGATCTAGCTGATTCTTTAGTAATTAACATGAGATCTAGCTGATTCTTTAGTAATTAATAAGAGAACTTGTGAAAGCCTTATACCAGGTATCAAAAGAGAAACAAGCTGAGAAGTGACACTATAAAAAAAAACATGCATACAAGTATTACCAGAATATGCATACGCAGCAGAAAATAAAATGATGTAAAATTGAAAGGTCAAGTTTCAATATTAGTATTCTATGGTTATAAACACATTGCAAGATTGACTAATATGATACGGTATTTAGATAGTTTAAGAGTTCGGTTGCTTAGTGAGAAGCGCTTTTAGAATTTGGGATTATATGAGACTCTGGTATGATGACAAAACTAGGAACTAATTCAATAATACGACTGTTCACAACCTATAAAAAGCAGAACTCTGAAAAGCACTTCGTGGCCCAATCCAAATCTTTTGGATGATTTGTCAATTTTGTATTACAATTATTCGATATTAATTAAATTTATTTTGCTGATAAAAAAAAAAGCAAATGGAACATAAGCGGGTGCAAGTCCCATGTAGGTAGCATACCCTGCTTTCCGCATATCCTGATATATAACCAGGCATTGTTGTACTTCGTGTAGGGAACCATATCTGCAACGAGCTCTAAGAAGGGTATTATATGTTACCTGAAATTAAAAACTCAATATTATACCATTTGTGTTGATGGTTGCTTGCTTTCAGTACAGGTATGGGACATATTCACAACATAAAATGAAGTCAAATTTATCTAGCTGATTATACTTAAAATACTACCAAGAACAATATTACAACATAGATAAACCTTTTCCGTGCAACTGGAGGACTCACTTGATTTATAGAATCACGAATCAAAATTACATGTATTGAAAAATGCAATACTCTAATATCATGTGGGAAATTGATTGAAAAAGAACAGGAACATATTTATTGCCTTTCTTATTAGACCTTACCAGGTTTGGTTGTATTTGATATCTCTTCATTTCTTCAAATAATGCAAATGCAGACTTCAGGTGTTTATTCTGCACGCAAACCTGTGGACCAATATATGCAGTCAAATAATTTTAAAAGCACTTGCTTAAATATATGTTTTCACGACTGAACCCTTTTCCCCTTTCTGAGCACTGATGAATGCACTATAACAACAAAGTAAAGTGTAAGAAAAAAGGTTAAACCTTTATAGTTGCTGTGTATGCAACAACATCAGGTTCTATACCAGCCTCACGCATGGAATTCAAAATCTGCACTGGAAGAAGAATGGTTATTAGAAGATCCATATTTCAAAGGCAGTGTTTGTCTATTTTGAAAACAACTTGCAAGCTAGAATCATGTGTTATATCTGGAATGAAAACTGTTTTTAACAACCAACTTGCAGCAACCGTTTTAATTCCAGAAATCCATATCTTTCAAAGGAGGAAAAGAATGTACTCTGAGATCTAAATGCAAAAGGCATAGTTACCGCAGTACTTCAAAGGTAAAATCTGGGGTTTCAAATTTCTGTTGATAATAGATTAACAATCATTAAATGCCAAAAACATATACCTGCATAGCACCCTTGACATTCCTTGATCCTCCAACAATGTCGATCAAAATTGACCAGCTAATATGATTAGGACAAAGACCTAATGTTTTCATCTCCTGCGTTAAAGCTTTTGCACGGTGGTAATCAGTACCACAGGCCTTCATCAGAATATTATATGTTGCAGTAGTGGGTGTAAAAGGAACACTCTTAGTAAAGTGTGCACGATCAGAATCAGATCCGCTGCCTGGCACATTAGTGGTACAACTTTTATGTGAATGATCTCCACCTATATTTATCTTTCCCTGATAATCTTTTCTGTAAAATTTCTTCGATGCACTTCCTTTCCAGATTTGGAATAAACGGAAGGCCCTGTCGTACTGACAAGCCTCAACACATGCATGAAGAACAATGTTGCAACACTGCGTATTTGGTTTGCAACCAGCCAGAAGCATCTCTTCAAATAATAAGATTGCCTGCTCAACAAGACCTGCACTGGCACATGCATTTATCAATGATGACCACGTAATTGTGTTGGGAGTAACACCAGCTGCTACCATATCTTCTTTGATTTCCAGTGCCATTTGCCACATCTTTGAATCAGCGAATACCTGCCATTTGATGCAGAATATGAAGATACCAGATAAGAAAATTTTCATTGAATGGCTGTATAATGTACAGGAGAAGTGTAAAAAGTATGTAAGAGCAGTAAGAATGTAAGATAGTAGACACAAAGTTCATTTTGAGATTGAAGTATATTTAGTATAGAGAGATAATACCTTAATTATTGTGCTGTATGTAAAGACATCTAGTTTCAATACTCCTGTTGATTCCAAATGTTGTACCTCCCGGTAAATTTCCTGGGCCAAATCAACCCTTGAAGCACGACAGCAAGACTTCAAAAGGATGTTGTATGATGTTGTATCAGCAGCAACACCTAGATTCTGGACATATATAACGAAGCAGATAAAAGAAAGTTTCTTGTTGATAAGAATACATTATTAAACTTCTGTGAATGTTCAACTAGCTTTTATCATAGAAGAAACATGAGACCATCTTCTACTATAATAGAGTGCAAGCCTAAGTTGTTAAGAATGTGCTCATTAGTATGCGCTATGATGAGTTTTAGATTCCTAACCAGTGTATTCCTTCAGACACTATTGATTAATGAGACCAATGGACCAATACTGGACAAAATGAAGCTTTTGTTGGAGAACCCTTTTCACATCAATAGCAAAATTATCATTTCAAATATTAATGAGAAGAAAAGATAATAAATTTATTTTACAAATTCAAATATAAATAATATGGTTCATCTTAAATTATTCAAAAGCAAAAGGTATTAAAGGAAGAAAGAGAGATGATAGTCCCCACTCTCAAACAGAGGATCTAGTAGGATCTCGAGCATCATGTATCAATTATTAAAGAAAGATGAAGCAAATAGAAACATAAAAACAACCAGCATTACAAGAAACTGTACACCTAGTCCACTAGAGAAGCAACATAGTGAAGTATGTATATTTATGCATGCTAGAGTAGATTAGCATATGTGTGTGTCACTAACATACAGAGACAGAGAAAAAGAGCATTACTTGCATATGTTTGTAGACCTGCAACGTGTAGCTCAAGTCACGGGCATTAACATTCATCAGACTGTTGAAAACATAAAGATTAGGGGTAATCTTTTGAGTTCGTAAATCCTGCAGCAAATAAAAATGAAACAGCAGCATAAGAACATCCAAAAATAGGCTGGTATGACTACAAGTCTGCTTTTCAAGAATCAAATTATAGTTCAAGTTAATAAAAAAAATTGCTCAAGAATGAAAATAAATTTTAAAGCTACTCATCAATACAGATAATATTACTCCTTCCCTTGAAGCTAATATAAACCTGATTTTGACCCAACTCTTAAATTTTAATAGCACACTGCACTTGCAAAAAGGATGCACAAAGTACCATACAAAAAACTTCCTAAATCATCCTTAAGCAAATGTGAAGTGATAACATCAAATGGTCTTTTAAGTGAGGCAGACCATCACTATCAAACTTTATCAAAGATATCAATGGTAGATATGAGAATATTCTGGGTCACCCAGTCTAGACATTATTCATCAGGAGAAATATGCTTCTTCATGATGATGTACGCCAAATAAGTATTACTGTTAATCATACTAATCATACAAAAAATAATCAAGTACTTAAAGAACAATGCCAAATGACTAGATATTAAATTGACAGCAACAACTCAGATACACAGACCACAGGCATCTAAGAGATCCCCAACAGTACACATAAGTGTTATCTATTAGAGATACTAAAATGTGAGATAAACAACTAAGTGTGTGAAGCTTGTGAAACAGCGCTGGCAAGTACCTCATAAATGGACCTAGACCTCAAGAAGTCACTACAAAGACCACAGACATCTATTATTGTGCGGTAGATGTACATATTAGGACTATCCATATCCTGTTTGGATGCTTCAAAGATATCCAGAGCAGACACTAAGTCACCTTTCTTCCCAAATTCAAGAATTATGCTGCAGAATAATATATGAGCATTTGGAAAATAACGAGCATACCTGCAGAATGTGATAAATATGGCATAAGTAGTGGCAAAACACGCATGAAACAAAGATACATATCTAATTTCAGTTGTGCGCTATCATTATAGTGGGAAGTGAATTCTGTTGACAAATTAATAGAGGATTTCACTAATTTTTTTCCTTTTAACCTTTAAATATAGATGGTTATGCCTGTGCAAGGAAGACATGGACAGAAAATAAATTTTAAAAATGAGTAAACAGCATCATCAAAGAAAAGTAGGGAGTACTGAAACTCTTCTTGTAGGAAATGGACAGAAGAGAATATATTAAATTCAGTAAATATTAAGAACACAGCACAGCAGTTCGAGTAAGCATGTTGAAAAGGGAATCCATAAGTTAAACTCTTGTTTTTTTGGGGGGTGTTTAAAATTTAAGAAACTCAACTAGTTCTATTGGACAAGATGTTGATCAGCTAATGACTTTTTTTAATCATTATGCTTTGTTAGATTTATTAAGAATATGACCTTCTGTAAACTCCCAACTAACACATTAAAATGCACATACGCACATCCTGCTGAAACAAGGTAATAAGAAATATATCAAAACCTTTTCATTTTCATATCTGATGATACACGTCTCCTTGATTTCTTCATAGGCACATGAATGATATATAAATTGGAATATAAGATTCACTCTATATATATGCATGAAGGACTGCATGTGTATAAGATACATCAGAGGAATAATACAGAAATCAAGGTTATGTTAATAGAAGCTTCACTCGGCTCTACAGCTGTAACAAGATAAAGAAAAATATAATATCCAAGTCTCCTTTTAGTGATCACAACTAAAAAGCACTCTTGATGTACTGTGAAAGATTATTTCATCCATGCAATCCAATAAAGATGAATTATTGCAAAGGCTGGATATAATGAGACCCAAATAATAAGTACAACCATTCATGACAACTTCAATAGCAAGAGAGAACATAAGGAAAATTAACCAGATATGTTAGCATAATTAAAGTTAGCAAACAAAATTGGCCAGCAAGCTGGGTGTAGTAGTTATAGCCAAAAGCCATATTTGAGCTGACCCATTAATAACTGTTTTAATTTTCCTAAACAGGTAAATAATGGATAACAGAGCAATTGAATCAGGAAAGGAAACTTGTCCCAAAAAATAAATGAGTTGGTTCATGCTTTAAGTCCTAAAGAAAGAAGACAAATATGTAGGATGACATGATAGATTATATATTAACTTAGTTCCATACTTCAAAGTCAAACTGGATATACTCGGTGTCACTGAGATGAACACAAGTTGAAGAACTCAGAACATGCATAGACTTATGTGCACATAATTTACGGTAGGCAGTATATATAGTATAAGGTGTATAAATAATGAAATGAATTTGCAACGAAAAGTTGAAATAATCACAACTTCTCAGAACCAGACAAGTATATAACACAACCACTAAGATCATGTTGTTATCACAATCATACCTTACGGCGACATTGGGTTTTCGTTTGGTCACACATATTTTTATAATCTCAGCTGGTTCCACTAATTCCTTAATTGAGAAATGAAACCCTGAACCAACAAAACATCTGTCATGACAAAATAACTGTACGATGCAAGTTATCTCCTTGGCTACAAAAATCACAATAGACACTAATATAAAGAAATCCCAAAATAATACAAGAAAATGAAAAACAATAAATTACCACGGAGAATCCCCATTAAATGAACAAGTTCCTCCACTTCACCGCGTATAGCAACCCGGCAACATTCTTTCCGCAACGCCTCGTTCGCAGCCCCATCAAACAACTCCAAAGGACCAATCCCCAGCTTCTGAGCACCACTCAACGCATCCACCACTCTCCTAATCTCCCTTTTTTCTACCATTTCAACAATTCCCTTGGAAACAAGCTCGGAGTTGAGCAAACCCACGAATTGGGAGGGTTTTACACCGGAAACCAAAACGGTCTCGGCAATTAACAGGAAATCGTCGAAGTTTCCGTCTTGGGCGAGCTTGGAAGCGAGGTCGGCGTAGTAGTTGAGGCGGTTCTGATGGCGGTGGAAAGTCAGGTCCCACCGGACATTGGAGAGAAGAGGGCGTAATGGTGAAGTTTTAGAGAGAGAAAGTTTAGTGGGAAGCGAGGGTTTGTGGGAGGATTTGGTAGTGGTGCTAGTGGAGTAGTCATGAGGTGAATTGGGTGGGATAATAATGGAGGAGCCTAGGATGAGTACTGTGTTTCTCATTCCTAGCTACCTCCTGATTCGAAATCTTCTATTCTTCTGTTCCACTTCCAGACTTTGCTTTTTACGGATTTGTGAGAGATAACTCTATCTATTCACTCACTCACTCACTCACTCACTCACTCACTCCACCCATCGTGATTGAATTTGAAAGGCAGGTGTTTTCTGCAGCTTTAAGTTGCTTGCTTTCTTGTTGGGTAGTTAACACTAGTTTTTTGTAATTTAGATGGCACCATTTATGTTTTTTATTAAAACAAAAACAAAACAAAATTCCAACCCAAATATATGAAAATATTAGGCACACAGAGAGAGAATCATTGCATTATGGAGTTTTAATTGTAAATAATTATTTTCGATTTTCAAAAAATTTATTATTTTAAAATTTATATAAATTTATGTTTTAAGAAGTCTTGACTTCAAAAGTCAAGATACGACCTTTTTTGTTGCATAAAGATACCGGTACGAGTATTGATAAAAGACAAGAGTCAAAATACTTCCTCTTAGTCAAAATACTTCCTCTTTTCGGAGGCTCTTGTTATTTATTCTTTTTTTTTTTTGTTTATTATTGTAAATTTAATTTATAATTGTGTTTAATTGACTTACTTAATACTTTTATAATAGAGTTTTTTTAAGGACAACTTATAAGTTGGTTATCAGTTATTTTTTACTGTAAAAGTGTTTGGGCTTAACTTATATAGTTATATTTTGACTTATAAGTCATTTTTGAGTACTAACAAATTAGAACTTACTTAAAAATGACTTATAAGTTATTTCAAAATAAGTAAGTTTAATCAAATATAAAAATTATTTTACCCTTATTTCAGTAGTCTTTACATTTTATTTTAATTTATAAGTCATTTTAATCAAATACCTCCATATTTTATTTTAAATTAATTTTGACTTATAAATTAAAATGATATCAAATACATTTATTTATAAATCGCCATTTAAAATAACTTATAATCTATTTTAAATTTTAACTTATACGTCATTTTAAAATAGATTCTGAATAAACCTTTAATGATTGCATATATCATAATTATTATTTTATAAATATATAATACGATCTATTGAATAATACTATACTAATTAATTGGATAGTATTTTGGTGAATGTTGAATTATGTGTGACAATAACCATTTGAGCGAATCATTTGGTTAAAATTAGCAAATTTTTTTAGTAAAAGATTAATATTTGGAAAAAACATAACCGATAGTATTAAATTCAGACCAAGCACTCGCAGCTACAATTACGGATAATTATATAATTTCTATTAAATGAAAAATGACACATTGCAACCAATTTCTATTACCATTAATATCCAGTATTCTGAGTTTTAGTGATATCTTGATAACATTTAACAAATACCCCCTTAACCCCTACAATCCACATACTAATTCAGAAAAAAGAATGCAACATCTACAATATCTTATCCTAGTCCAAATATTTCATCTCATAAGTAGAGGTGTAACTTGGACAATTCAACGGGTTTAGGAATCATCCCACTTTCAATCCACACAAAATTTAGTCACAACCCACAGGAGTTTATTAAAGACTAAAATGACATATTAAAATATTAAAAATATATTTATAATGGTTCTCACATATAATTTTATAAGAATAAAATTATAATTTAAAATTTCCTTTCAAAACGCACAACCACACACTACAAATGTTAGAAGAAAAGAGAGTTAAGTTGGAGTAAGATGGATAATACAGAGCTTGTGGATTGGCTGATTTACACCCCTACTCAAATGATCAATAAATAAGAGCTTTACAGTACAGATTTGGTTCCTTACAGCATCAACAAAAGTTTTAGTTAATTCACTTCATTGGAGCAAGAATGGTATACACGAGAAGACATGTAACTATAATAATTGCTCCGGCTAAAGTGAACCTCGGGCTTGTCCATAGCATAAGGTTTGATCTCTCTGTTCTCTTGATAGGATCAACCTCCTCTGACAAAGGATAGTTTGAACGCCTCGGATTCCAAGTCACAAACTTGTTTGGAGAAAACTGCGAGAAGATGTTCTTTTTCCCTTGCTTCTTGAAGTTTGACCAGGCCTTGTCCCAATCTGTTGAGGATTTGTCCCCTGAAAAATCGGCACAATGTAAGAATTATTTTCTTCTGTCTGTGCTCTGAGACTGTCAATCAAGGGCAAAGCCAGGATAAACTAGTAAGGGGTCAAAGTTTAGTTTTTGATACTTTCTTCTCCATAAAAAGTACAGAGGTCAAAGTTTTAAATATATACTCCCTCCATTGCAAAATTGGAGATACATATTGGGTTTTTGGAGTCGATTCATGAAGCCTAAAATGTATATCTAATTTTGGAACAGATGGAGTATAATGCAATACATTACTAACAAATCAAATTTCAGAAGATAAGGGGTCACTTCCGTAACCCCCCACTCCCCACCCTCTCTCTTTATCTGAAAATGTTACAAATAAAGCTTGCAGCACAATTATCTTTTTAACTTTCATCTCTTGTGACAAAATGTTATGTGTTGAAGCAATCATGTCAACCGCCAACAACTTCCTAGTAGCACCAACATATGAGTTGTGATCTCATTTCTTAAACATGTAGTTAGAGAAAAACCCAGTATGCTACTCATCCAGAGGCCCTTGTTTGAGGACTAGCCAAGCATGAATGTATTTACTTTCGCTGTTTCGTGTCACACTTGCATCTAGGACTATGTGTATTCTATTTTCTTGTGTAGCAATCATCAGTTATTGTAATTGCACAAAACCATATCTGTGAAAATGTTAGTAAGCAAAATTAACTTTTTCCGACCAAAATTTGTCAACCTGCAAACCACCTTTTATTCTCTTCCATAATTTCAAACTTTCCTTTTCAATCTTCAATTTTTATTGGGTTCAAAACGTGCGAGTATCACAGCTTTTAGAGTACAACAAGAATTATTGAAACATTTAGGAAAATGACAATGGAAAGTTGAAATGCTTCATAATTTAGTTTTTGTCATTGATATCCGCATATTGCTAGGAACCTTGATGATGATTGTTATATTAGTATTGCAGAAAAAGCTCTGATCAGGGAAGCTATACAAGAAGCTAAAGAATGCTAAGAACTCAGCATAATGCTTATGGTAATGTCTCTTATCTTTGATGTAAAAGACTATGCAAGAACACAAAGAAGAAATAATTTTCTGAGTAAATGATGATATACTATACTAATAATTTTAATCTTTTGCAAGTTCCCTGCATTTCTGCAAAAACCAATAAGAAACTTCAGCAGTTATGCTATGTCGCTGCACATTGTGTTTTGCTTATGAAGAAACAAGTCCTTGCTAAAGTTAAAGAATTATAGTGAAGTACAAAACTGAAAATTCACACCCAGCCCAAACCATGACTAGCATTTAAGCTTATTTAACATATACCTCAGTTATCTTACTTATTAACGTGATTAGTAAGACTGTACTTAGGCTAAACACTATTATATGGAAAGAAAATAAAACTGCCAACTATGTAGGACTACTATTCCTCACAAAAAGTTTCATTCTCGGTTTCGAGACTAATACACCTAACATGAAACACCTTCTAATATGTTCGCTTTACTTCAAAACAATTAATTAAATATGATGTTGGGGTGTAAATATCTTGGGTGATGACTCACCATATTTTATGAGATTTTTGGGGCAATGGGTCACCGCCAGAAATATCTTTGTAATAATTAAACATTATATTTGAGAGAGGCGGTTACTTTATGTGTTTTATATACTGGGAGAAGGAAGAGGAGGAGGGGGTCAATCAGGATCAAAAGGAAGGATCGACAGAGTAAATATCAAATCAGAGAAGAGAGAGAGAGATTATACATCACATGCACTAAACCCAAAAGATACAGTTCAACCTAAATACTTCATGTTGATCATACGCCGACACACACCGATATACACTGAGTTATAGTGATATACAACGTGAACACACAAGCACCATTTATATACGTTGGTAAAAGTAGTGTTATGCGCCGGGTGTATATCGAAGGGTAGACATATACACCACATGTATGAAGAAACATTGTTGTGTCTCGTTACAAATCATTATATATCGACATATATCGGTATACGTCGGCCCATGTACATATGAGTGTTTTCCTTTTGAGGATGTTTTAACAGTTCCAGTATCATTCTAGTAAATTTCTGGCGTATCACCCGTGGTTTTTTCCCGATTTGGATTTTCACGTAAATTTATGTGTTCTTGTAATACTTTCTCCTGTTTTATTGGTGTTTGGCGTTGGATTTTTCTTGTTATTTCGTGATTTTCAACGAGTGATAAAATTTGGCGTTAACAAATATGCATGGTAATTTTAACATTTTACTTGCATGCGCATCACCTTCCACTTGTATTACCAAGCAAGACGTGTTCTTGATTCCTATTAGGTGTCTTACTTACATAAGGAAAGATTAAATAAAACAATCATGGAACAAAATCTCAGAATTTTGATAATTAATCACTTTAATACCCAAATCTACTCCATTCACCCCCTTGCTATCCAATAGAAAAAAACAATTCTTGAAATAAATGACAAAACAGCCCAAAATTGATGGAAATCGCATAAAACAGCTAATCCTAAAAAATCTATAAGTAAGAAGTAGCCAGTAGGTATATAAATACCTCGGTTATTGCTATCGTCTTCACCGGATGCTGACTGTTGAAAGTCCTTTCTAGAGCAACATGGGGGTTTGGGAGGCCTCTGATTCCTCGAATTCGAAAATAAATTCTGCGAAATGCTTCCCGTACGCAGCCGAATATCCATGTCTGTCTTTCTTCTTCTACTATGGCTGCCGGTTCTATTACAGCCACTGCTTCTAATTTTTATACTCCTATCTAACGCACGGTCCCCACGGGTTGTATTATTGTAGTCATTGTTTATATTTTTGGTATTATACTATATTCACTATTCATATTTATTAATATTTTATAAATATATATAAAAAAATAAAAATATGACAACTAATATTAAAAATATTATAGATAAATTATTATAATAAATAAATTATTTAAAATAAATAAATATTTAATTTATAACTACTTAAAATAATAATAATAAAGACTTCTATTCTGAAAAGAGGGACTATAATACTTCCTACAAAAGTTTAGTTAACGCGAATGCTGCAAGTTTGGGAGAAAGGCTTATCTCGAGCTTATCGGGGCTTATAATGAAATGTCAAAAAATTTGGTCTTTAGAAAACTACCTGTCCTCTTCTATGAAAGTTTTGTATATATTTTTAATGAATAGATAACTTAGCCATGCTGCCTATATATTATTGCTTTTGTAATTTTATTGTAGGATCATGTTTATTTGTGTTTTTTCCCCATTGAGGATTCGTGTTGTTGCTAATAATCAGTGCTAAAGGTCAAGTCTATAAAATGTTCTTATTCTTCTTTGTCTTAAACATTCGTAGGTATGCTATTTTCATCCATTTTTGACTGCCATTGTGCTATTATGTGTTCGAGCATCTTTCAAACGGAATTTATTACTTATTTTGTCTATTCTTTTGTTGATGTTAAGTTATTTGAGTGAAAAAAAAATCAATTTTTTTTAAGGGTCTTTTTATGCATTCCGAAGTGTGTTTTTTTTGTTATAATGAGACATGTTCCTTGCAATATATTTTGTGTTCCCAATTATAACTCATATATACAGTGAATGTATCATAAGGACTGCAACTTTGTTGTTTAAATTGTTTGACTGCTTTCTCGTGATCAAAAGTTTATCTTTGTATGTATAAGGCATAGTTGTTCTTTGCCTACTAAAGTTTGCTGCAATTGGCACGTTAGAGTCTAAACTTCTACTCTTGTGAATCGGTCTTCAAGCAAAGGACAACAAGTTTTTCCAACTGTCTCAAATTTATGGATCAATTTCACAGTGGGCTTCTTCAGTTCGGGGCAATTTGCCATAATTGTTAGAATTTTAAGGACCAATCCGCACAATTAGAGCTTTTTGGTGGTGCAATGTGCTGTTTGAACAAACATTTTAGGCGACAATACATTAATTTTTTTTATTTTTTATTTTAAATACACAGCCCAACAAGTAGTGTTATTTTAAGACTTGTAAGCTCAAACTGAATGGTCCTCCAGGCATTTTTATGTTTCAGTTTGGTGCATCCATATGATCTATACCTTACATGTGCTTCCTTGATGGCAAAAAGGATGTGTTTTAAGATAAGTGGTAGATTGATTTTGAGAAGTAGTAGGCTTTAAAACTAAGTAGATTGATTGTGTGTGTGCATTAAAATAGTGAAAAGGTGCATCTAGTTTGGTATTTTGAGGAGAAGTGGTGTTGCTGTGCTACAAATTAGGGTGGCTAAGCTCTGCAACTTAAAAATGTGTGCTCCTGGAGGAGGAGTCATTTTGTCTTCTCGGGAAAAGAAGAACAGGCAAGGCTCCTTCCTGGTTCTCATGGTCGATGGAATGTGGAGGCAGCAGCAGTCGAGAGAATAAATTAATTAATTATTCACAAGACGATGTTTTTGCCCGCAAGCTTTTAATCTCGTTGTGTTTTGGTGGATTTCAACAGAAAAAAAGAAAGAAAGGAAAAGGTGAGCATTGATTGATTATTCACAAGCAATTTTCTAAGAACCAGAGACAAATTATTATTACTCCACTTTTTTTAATAGCAGTTCCAAAAGTTATTACTCCGTCCGTGTTGTATGATAATAATTTTTATTACTATTTTAAGTAGTTTTAAATTAAATATTTATTTATTTTAAATAATTTATTTTTTATAATAATTTATCTATAATATTCTTAGTTTTAATTGTCATATTTTTATTCTTTATGTATATTTATAAAAAAAAATATTAGTCATATATAAAAAATTATTTAATTAAATAATAATTTAAATATAAATAATTTTATTATTTTATTAATATAGACAAAAAAAATCACTTTTAATTTTTATCTCGGTACCAAAAGAGTATTATTTTTTAAATTATTTTTATTCCTTATGACGATAGAATGAGATTTATATTAAGATGGAGGAGGAGGAGGAGGAGGTTGGTTACATTGCTCGATTTTTTTATCGTATTTTTTGTTGGAAGTTGGTGCAACATTTAATCATTCTAATCAAACGTTGTCTGCACGACCCATATCTATTAAAATCTTTCTTTAGTGATTTAATGTCATAATTTTATTTTATTTTCTTTTATACTCACATGCATGCATGCATACGTACTATATGAGTTACGTATTAAATTTTTTAATTTAGAACTTAAATAAATTCTTATATTTAGACGAATTAACCGGTTAAAGTTAAACTGAGATTTTTTTTTATGTGTGTGTGTGAAAGATGCGGCGTGATTATTTATTTATAATTTTCCAAAAAAAATATGTAAAATTATTAAATTATGCACAGCATCATTTGCTTTAATGAAAGCAAACACCCACTTTGTAAAAAAAATCTGAATTAATTTTAATCCATTTTCTTTAATGAGTATTAAAACTATTTATGATATATTTGGAGGACGGAGGAGGAGGGAGTAATTTACTTCTTAATGCACACCTTTTACATATGAACGAACAGTTGTGAATTTGTTCATTAGTCAAGTGCACGCGTAGCAATAGCACGTTAAGTCTACTACGCACAGCAACAAGTGTCAGTTAGCCTTTTATGTACTAGAATAAGTCTAAACACAGTATATTTCTATAATTTTATTATACGTGATTTATATAATAATTTTTTATAAAATAATTAAAATATGAAATTTATTACTTTATAAAAAATTATTATATAAATTATTACGTATATCAAAATTTATAATTAGACATAATATAAAATATTATATAATTTTTGAATTTTATTATATGTAATTATTCATGTAATAATAGATATAATGATCTACTGTAAAAATAATAAAATTTATTATTTTTATATTTTGAGTCATATTATTTTTATATTTAGTCATTATACCTATCATTATATAGGTCATTATTCATAATAAAATTCATAAATTTTAATTATTAAAAAATAAAATTTTACAAAAATATTACAATATATGAGTTCAGTTTAATTATACGTAAAGATCCATATAATAATGCATATAATGATCTTTTATAAAATAATAGATCTTATAAAATAATTAAAATATAAAATTTATTATTTTATAAAAAATTATTATATAAATTATTGTATTAATTATCTGAGTCGGTCAGTGTCCAGTCTAATCACTCTTATAAGTAACTCTAGTTATTTACTACCTAATTTCCTCACTATCTTTTCTAATTTTCCATCATCCTTTTCTCTCTCATTTGTTCCACCAGGCGCCACATATATTTTAATTTAAATAAAGAGTTCAAATTATAGGATAATAATATTTTAAATTTTGTTATGTGTAATTATTTATATAATGGTAGATATAATAATTCAATATAAAAATAATAAAATTTATTATTTTTATATTATAAATTTTATTATTTTTATATTAAATTATTCTACTTATCATTATATAAGTTATTACTCATAATAAAATTATAATTTTTTTATTTTTATTCTCAAATATAAAGAATGTGTTACTTATACTTTAGGATAGTACAATATTCTATACTATACAGTCTATACTCAATAAAAACAGACAATTGCTATAATATAATTTATTTTTTTGTGTGTAACGAATGGAGTTGTATTTCATTTTTTATTTATTTACATTTTAAGATTAAATGTTTTCAATTAAAAATTATATTTAATATTTTTTAAAGTTAATTAAATTGAACATAAATTTTAAATTTAGTCATTTTAAAATTTGTGAAAAAATTAAATAGCATAAAATGGTATAAAATAAACTGTACTAATAACCAATACTATATTCCTTTTATGAGAGGGTGAGAGAGACGTGATAACCATCTAAATTTCTATAATTATTAAAGTTACGAATAGACTATCTAATATAACAAAATACAAAGCACTTTGAATTTCCCCCCAATTTATTAAATTATCCGGACCGTTCAAAGTTTGGCATAAATCTAACCGTTCATTCACTTTATATCCCATGTCTCTTCTTCATTCTTCATTTTCTCCTTCTCCTTCTCCTTCTTCTCCTTCTTCATTCTTCATTTTCTCATTCTCCTTCTCCGCGTGTTTCAGTGTCGTAGGCACGGGTGTCCTCTAGTTATTATACAAGGAGCTAAGTCTTTTTACGTAATTACTCTCATATAAATTAAAAATAAGAAACTCACATTTTATATGGGAGTCATATTTTCACTTTAAAAAATATAAATTTCTTTGTATATATTCTCCTTCCTCGTTCTTCTTTTAAACGTCCCATCTCGTGTTTTTACTCTCCCTTCTTGTTTCCTCCGGTGGAACACACCAAGACACGAGAAACGCTCTTCTTTTCTCTCTCTAAAAACTAATCAATGGAAACCGACAACAGACCTTGGTATTCATATTCCTATAATTCGCCGTCAGCCGATTGAATTTTAGATTCTACTAGGAAATGCAGTCCGTCATATATCTATAATTCTCTCTATAGATACAGATATTGATACATTGTCAATTTGTTTATCTATGTATTCCTTTCGACTTCTCTTCAGAACAATATATGTTGTCATTTCTTTGGTAATTTGTAATTTAAAATCCTTCATGTTTCTCTCCCATGTTTGAATGTGCTTTCAGTTACATAGAGTTTTAAGTAGCTGTATATACAGTATATTGAGAAATTAGGGCGAATTTGAGGAGTGGAAGTGATGTTGGACCTCAATCTCATTTGTTTCCCGTCAAATTCGATCTATGATCGAGCTGAAACGGCGACGGAGAAGCTTCGAGAACTCTCCGGCGTCCAGGTGGATAATTCCGGCACCTCGAATTCCTCCGTCGTCAATGTCGAGACGTCCAGCAACGCCGGCGACGAGGAGTACTCGAATCACTGTCGCGATGGATTTATGTATAATTTTGACATACTGAAAATGAACGGAGAAGGTAATGAGTGGGAAGAGGGTAAGATTCGAGGCATCAGATCGGGATTTACAACGAAGCAGTTCTTTCCGACGAGCGGAGAGGCAACTTCTCGGCAGCGGCGGTTGAATCTTTCGTTTAATGAGGGAAACTACTATTTTCCGACGGAGGAGAGAGTGCTGATGCAGCAGCCGCAGCAGCGACAGGTGGCTAAGAAAAGTAGAAGAGGACCCAAGCCTAGGAGTTCGCAATACCGGGGAGTTACCTTCTATCGGAGAACAGGAAGATGGGAATCACATATATGGTTAGTTATTAGTTTTTACGTATATATGTGTTTATTTTGATGGGAAGTAAGTTTATGCTAACACATTTTGGTATTAACATTTATTGCTTTTCGTATTGCATATTCATTAGTAATTTGGTTTGCTTAAATTTATATACAACTATTCTTCGCTTAAATTTTTACAGTTCATCTTTGTCACGTTTGCGCTAGTCAATTCAGGCACCACAAATGTATAGTTTGAGTGATGATTTTGATAATCAATATCTAGCCTTGAATTTCATATCAAAGTGAATTGTAGTTTTATGATGCACTGTGCATGTTGTGGATTGATTTGACATCATAATGGAATACCAGTAGTGAGCGATTCTAACTCATCTTTGTGTTTTCTTGCAGGGATTGTGGGAAACAAGTTTATTTGGGTATACTGAGTTTGACCGGTCTTCCTTTATTTCTTATGCTATGAAATTTTGTTCATTCTTTGTGCTGATCGTGTTACTTTCTTGCTATATGTATACTTGAATTTAAAGGGGGATTTGACACTGCACATGCTGCGGCTAGGTAATATAATAATTGTGGTTTGTAAGTTTAACAGTAATTATATCATTTGAAGCCCTAACAAGTGTTGCCGGGAATTATGAAATTTCTTAAAATTTTGATTTATGATATTAGGGCATATGATCGAGCTGCCATTAAGTTCCGTGGAATTGGCGCTGATATCAATTTTAATATCAGTGATTATGATATATATCTTAGGCAGGTTGGTGGAAGTTGATGAATAGAATCATAGATTGTTATTTAAATATGAAATTGTTGTTTGTAGGAGAACTGAAATTGCTGTTTATAGGAGGGACTGAAATTGTGTGTAATAATGATTCTTATGCAGATGAAGAACTTGACAAAGGAAGAATTTGTACATATTCTTCGTAGACAAAGTACGGGGTTCTCCAGGGGAAGTTCAAAATATCGAGGAGTTACCCTGCACAAATGTGGACGATGGGAAGCTCGAATGGGACAGTTTCTTGGCAAGAAGTGAGATACTACTGAACTTCAATTAAATACTTATCGAATAATGTAACTAGTGAAAGCATTTGGTAATCATATGTTATTTGTCTGCAGGTATATCTATCTGGGGTTGTTTGACAGTGAGATAGATGCTGCTAGGTTCCCATCACCATAACTTTACTCTCGCTTATTCCGAATTTCACATATGCTTATCCCTTAACCTCCATGGTTTTTTTTTTAACTTAAAATATGTTTTTCTATGGTAATCAGAGCTTATGACAGAGCGGCTATAAAATGCAATGGCAGGGAAGCAATCACCAATTTTGAGCTGAGGACATATGATGGGGAGTTGAGTTCCGAAGCTATTACTGGTGGTTGCTCATCTCTTTTGTTTGAAATAACACATTTTAAAAATAAATTTAACCATCCTTCTATTTACATAATTTCATGATGGAATATTCCCTCATTATTTTCTTATCAGGCAGCAACCATAATCTGGACTTGAACTTGGGTGTTGCTCCCCCTTATTTTGCTGATCATTACAAGAAGAATGACAACATAGAGGTTTTTAGTTTTTCAAGTCACTTAAATGACATCCCTGAGGCTAGAAAAGCTACTGTAAATTCAGAATCATTTATCAATATTTCTTTGCTTTCTAATTCGAGTTAGATAATTTATTGTGTGATCATTTAAGTTTAATGTTTTAGATAATCTTGTTGAGCAGTCTTCCTTTTATTCTCTAACAGAATGAGATTTCTGCTTCTGCAATAAAGGAAACTCAAATGCCTCTTGGTCAATTTATGATGTCTGAGCACCCTTCTTGTAGCGGTGTTAATTCAAGTTTCTTTCCCATCTCTGAGGTATTGTTTTCTTGCAAGCACATTATCCAAAAAAAATCTTGCTAGAACTGTAGGAGTACAACTTCCTTGAGGGTCCTCACTGAATGCCCATTTCTTATCTGTCTTAATGGTATGGCCATTTGATCTTATTTTTCCAGTTGTATAATGTCTGATCTCAAATCTTTAGTTGGTGTTTCTTGTTTGTCACACATTACCAGTACAACAGTGAGACAGTGATTGCTAATAGCATATTAACTTAAGTCTTCATTCTTGTTAGCCACATAGTTCCTCTAATAACCTCAAACTAACAGTTACCTTCTTCGAACCTGAAGAAAGGACACCAACAGCATGTGCTGTTTTCTCTTTTCCAAGTTTTTGGGCTCTCCTAATGTGTTAAAAAAATCCCAATTATGTTCATCTACTTTCATGGCTGTTACTACCTTTAATCAATGAGGCATGTTTAAGTTGCTGAGAAAAGATTCCATCTTCTATAAGCTAACAATACGATAAATGTCAACAGGGAAAAGCAATAGAGAAGAGTATGGAAGTTGATTCCCAGCCAAATTGGGGATGGCATATCCAGGGACCATGTGGTGAGGCAACTCCAGTGCCACTCTTTTCTACTGCAGCATCATCAGGATTCGCAACTTCAAATACCACTGCTTCATCAGCTGCTGTTTATCAACCTCACTTTACCCTTCCACACCATCACTACGCCACATCAGTCACTAATGCTAACAACATATCCCGTTACTACAGTAGGTGCTGAAATCATAAGCAGGTAGAGAACAACTCCAACTCAAAATCGTCTTACTCTATATGCGTAGGAAGAAAGTTGGTCAGAAAAAGCACACTAGGTGACTAATTGTATCAAACTGTTTTAATTGCATGTACTAGAAGTTACTATCCTTATCCTTTGTGTTGTACAAACCATGCTCAATATGTATCCCTTACTAGGGTGACACGGCTTGATGATTGTGCGAAGTAGACGTGTTTGCTGTTTTTCACATTGACTATGGTGCTTAAGCCTTAAACATTGAGAATGTTCTCACCAACAGGGCTCGTATTCATTTGCAATACACTCGTTTCGGAAGTCATCTACATGAATTGGTGCTTACATTGTAAAGCATGTGATGCTATTAAATCTTATGTTTCTTTAAACATTTGGTATGGGAAGGTTGTCAGTGTTTGTGTGACACTAGAGAACCATATCTTTCTACTGCTTTAAGGTCCTTTTAGAGAGAAAAATGGAACCTAATAGTATTTCCAATTTTAATACTGTATATGCTTTGCCATGCGTAAGATGCCTCCTCTCTTCAGATTTATAACTTGAATCCACATCTATCTTGCTTGGATGCAGAGGGAAGTTCCGCAGGTGCAAATGAAAACAAATTCGCATGGATAAATCATAGCGTACCAGTTTTATAAAAATAAAATTAAATGGTTGTCCATTATGGAATGCCACTTGAACCGGGTCATTACATCCTTTCCTTTGTCCGTAGTATCCTCGGCTATGCTTTTAAAACTGCTACACCTGTAAGACGTTAGAAAGGAAAACAACAAAAAAGTTTCTGAGTGCGTGTATTTGTATATTGTATTCTGGGTGGCATGAAAGGTTCTGTATCACTATTTCTATTGACCGACCAACCCACCGACAGAAATTTACATACAGGGATAGAAGGCGATTATACCAGTCTATGTCCATAAAATATTATTTCTTACTTTTACCGTCTTTATTTTCCGTCTTTAAGCATCAATTGGGCTGCCATTGTTACTACTATCTCTCTTTCTTTGCTGGGCTGTCCATGTTAAAGCGACAATGCCGTAGGTTACCAATGGAGTAAAACGTTTGACCATTGGTGCATTGATGGTCTTGTTTCTGTTAGTCTCGAAATTGCTGTACATTACCCTAGCTTACTGAAGTAAATACCGAATACATTTTCCAGAAGTTTTTCTGATACAACAGTGTATATAGTGGAGTAGCTAACTATTTAAACCAATTAAATAACATAATTTTCTGGAGTTGGGAATGGGAGGCTCTGAACTGGACCCCTACCGAGCAATCGAGTTTCTCTATATCTACCTTCATTTTGTCTGGCATATTTAAACGTGTATGCATACTCCTCTCGAGCAAGGTTTGTTTGACTCTTCAGTTCAGTTCAATCCAGTCCAGTCAGTCAGTCTCGAGTGAAACGGAATTTGAGTCACCAAGGTAAGAAAATTTTGCCTATGAACCACAATTTAGCAACAAAAGAAACATGTGACTGACAGGGTTTGGTTTGGTGGGTGTCTTTTTGAATCTGGGAATTGATGGATGGATGGACTGTGGACTGATCAACTTGATTTATGTTGAAGCTGTTAAATTGGTAATCTCCAGCTAGCCAGCCAGGTGTCCCGAGTTATTTTATTTATTTTTCTTTCTTGAACACAAAAAAGCACCACTGCCCAAGAATTTTTTTAACTCGGCAAAAGAATGGAGTTCCTACTTATATGATTTTCCTAGTGCAATCATTTTTATTGAAATTGAAGATTTGAGAGAGCAAGAGGACGACGACGACAAGAATTCAGAGTCAGGATGGTGTCATACTCGAGGATTTAATTTACTGGAGCTGAATTCCTAGTTGGGCGTTTGGATCGGGTCGGAATGAAATGACCGACTCCCGTGTCCCTCCTCATTCTTCCAGAATCAACCATCCATCGTTCTCTTTAATCGGAGAAGGCTACGGAATTGATAATTCTTGATCATGGCCCAGCTAATAGTTTGATTTTCTTTTTAATTTGCTAGGAGGAGGATAATATGACTTATAATACAAGGTAAATCTTTGATGCTGTGAAAAGTTGAAAGTAGCAAGATTTG
The DNA here is from genome assembly GCA_947179155.2 of Hedera helix. Lineage (NCBI taxonomy): Eukaryota > Viridiplantae > Streptophyta > Magnoliopsida > Apiales > Araliaceae > Hedera > Hedera helix. The sequence goes on along the minus strand of OX359266.1, from coordinate 52,101,215 downwards.
AGCTATCTGCATCTATTGTATGAAAGGTTATTGACCCTTACTTAATTCGGTCTGTATATCATTTACTGAAACCTATTGGATAGCTAAGTGAACCTTGAAAACTAGGTGCTGTTAAAGACCGGTTATATGCATCTCCTTCCTTCCTGCAAAGTTAGTGCCCTTTCCTAGATTTTTGTCGATATTATGTCCCTGGTACCCGGCCCACATATGAAAAATTATTCAAGGTCACGTGAATAAATTAGCAGTATCTTTCCTCCTCTCACAAACAGTAAGGTCTATAAATGATGACACCTTAATATTATATAAGAGAAAAGAACATATTGTTCATTTATTTTTAAGGCACTGAATAATATCTCCCGCAGATAACCAGCTAGCCTGCTTCTATTTCTTACTTTGATGACTACTGCTGTTTGCACCACAAAGATTATTCGAGTATTAAAAATTTTCTCTTAAAAATAAGTATACAATTTCAATATAAAGTACTATTATGCAAGTCTATTTTATTCTCAAAAAATATTTGGGTAGAGTCCATTACTTTTAGGAGGAAGAAAAAATATATATATATATTTACGTGAGATCCATCATAGATAAAATAATAACTTATTTATAAATTTTTTTTTCTTAATTTATGTAAAAGTGCACTTAAAATAGGAGTATCTTTTATGTGTGACCGAGGGAGTATGTGTTTTGAAGAAGTGTTGGAACAGTTGTTATATATTAGCTTAATGGGTGTTAACTCTTTATCTGTTAAGTGTATAGTTTGTAGAAACATATGGCTCGAACATTCAGCCCAAAGAATATAATAGTATATTTGATTTTGGGCTATGAATATGATATTTAGTTATGTACTTCCTCGGTTTCAACAATTAGAGATATAGTTAAACTTTTAAAATTAAATAATAATATATTAAAATTTAAATTATATCTCTAATTTTAAAACAAAACAATACTTCTTGTCTGGGCATAAAATAAAAGTCAATTGAACCCTGGCACCGGACTTGTTAGTTGTTACCACTTGGGCTTGGGTGTAGAAGTTATGACGGGTCAATATTGGGCCTCTTGGCCATGTCCGTGATGACCTGACTCACATTCACAGGTGACCCGAACCACATTAAAATCTATTAGTATAATATAATGAGAGGGGAATAGTGACATTAGTCTTGAGACTGTGTTATAATATTTTTTTTCTATTTTTTGCCCTTGTATGTTTGATTGTTTTACAATTTTATCATCTTTAATTTTTTTTCTCTAAATTTTAAAAAATATATTATTACATTTTTAAAATAATTAGACATGCACCGCGTGATGACTTATTTAAATAAAATAAATAACTTCGTCTATTAGTCGTGCATTCGTGCTCATGCAGTCATGCTATGTGAACTCCTAAATCTTAGTATGCGAGTGACAGTAATGTTAGCACTATCTTTTCAAAATCGATGTATTAAAATTAATTACATGGCATTAATCATTTCTATTATAGTCAAGATTTTAATAATTATTTACCAAAAAAAACAAGACTTTAATAATTTGAGATTATGTCCCGTGTGTGTTGTATCTTTCTTTAAAAATAACTTCGATTTTTTTGATAATTTTTAACGTTGTTTTTCCAATAAGTTGGATATCGTGTTTTGAATAAAAAAATTTTAAAAATTTTTTTTTAATAAAAATTAATCACAAATGGTATAAAAATAAAAAAAACTTTTACCCAACTTTTTTGTTTGTGTTTGGAAGTGTTTAACTCAAATTTTAAATTATTCAAAATAACAAATCAATGAGCTAAAAATTCAGTATTTTTAAATAAATTAAAAACTGTTAATAATGAGTGGAAACAAAAATTGCAAAGGCCTAACAAATTTAATTATCAATGACATATTGGAAAAATGGAAACGACATCGCACTTGGGCAGTTACATTACACGTGTTGATATCAGATTGTCAACCCTATCCAGAAGATAGGGACGGGCAGCTGGGCAGGCATAAGAACCAACGGTGTTGATAAGAAAAAGTAAAACCTAAAGCTCTCATCTCAGTCGTTTCCTCTCTCCCCTCTTTCCCAGCGTCCGATCTCTCCCCTCCCTTTCTCTCTCCTCCACTCCATTCTCTCCCGCCAAATTAACAAAATTTTACTCATCTAATCGTCAAGTAAGTATATTCAAATCTCTCAGTGTCATCCCCTCTTCTTCCCTCCTTGCTACTTTTCTCTCTTTATAATTGTACTTATACGTGTACATATACATATATGTATATGTATATGAATCATGGTGGAGTTAGGGTTTCCTTGCAATCGCGAGCTGTGTTGTTTACTACGATTGAATCTGTTGGTACTCTGTGGTGGTGTTTTTTTTGTTTGATTCACTAGGGTTTAATGGCGGACGCTCCGACGAGTCCCGGCGGTGGAAGCCACGAGAGCGGCGGCGATCAGAGTCCGAGGTCTGTTCGCGAGCAGGATAGGTTCCTCCCCATCGCTAACATTAGTCGGATTATGAAAAAAGGTCTTCCGGCCAACGGAAAGATCGCTAAGGACGCTAAGGAGACCGTTCAGGAATGCGTCTCCGAGTTTATCAGTTTCATCACCAGCGAGTATGACTCAATATTTAAACCTTTTTCTGTCTCTTTCCCTACATTTTTTCAAAATTTAAACATTTTTCTATCTGTTTCCTTGCATATATTTAAAAATATTAGTTTGTATTATTTACTCGTCTGTATGTGAATATTATTTATCACCAATCTGTCTCTGTGCCACGTATATGTTTCTCTATGGTTAATATTTATTTGCATATCTTTTTTTCTTTAATATGTATGTATTTCTGATAAAATATTCTGCTCATTTCATTTCAATATTTCAGACACAAAATTTGAATCCTTTGCACTTGATTTATTTATTATCGATAAGTACTGATATATTAAAGTTCCATTAAAATCAATTAATCATGTGGAGCTCTTGTTTTAACTTATACCAGAAGTAGAAAATTGTTAATATGATTGTGAGCGCAGTTACTTGCGCATGCTTATGTTTTTTTGTGTGTTTATGTATTTGGAATATTGAGGAATAGAATGTCTTGTTGGTTGAATTTGAAGGGCAAGCGATAAGTGCCAGAGAGAGAAGAGGAAGACAATTAATGGTGATGATCTGCTATGGGCTATGGCCACTCTTGGGTTTGAAGATTACATTGAGCCTCTGAAGGTTTTCCTGGCAAGATACAGAGAGGTAACTATTTTTATCCTTTCATTTTATTTATTTTTCAATTGCTCGGACAATTTGTTTGACTGATGTGTTTGTTTGATTTGGTTCTGTTATTTTCTGGATTTATTGGGATGTGGTAGCTGGAGGTAAGCAAATATTATTGTTTAATTCGTTCAATTGTGTTCAATTGTATTACGTTGTCGAGTTGGTCTTCCATTATTCAATTTTTAACATTTCCGTTGATGGGTTTTGATAGGGTGACACTAAGGGTTCAGCAAAGGGTGCAGAAGGATCTGCTAACAGAAATGGGGTACAAACTAATCCTAATGGACAGGTATGTATTTTTAAATTATCTTCATCTGGAGTTCTCTCTCCAGGGGGCGGATCCTGTATTTTTTGTAACAGCATGGGTGGATTTTAACAAATGTATTCTCGCCTCTTTTTGACCATCAATATCAGCTTTAAAGAGATAACAATATAAGCAACATAGGCAGCATAGACGCTTTGCTCGTTAAGAAGAAGTAATTCAAGGAGCATTCGATTTGAATAAAATTTACCCCATTTTAATTTCAATCTTATTATAAATAACTTTTAGGGTGCGTTTGTCTGTTTGGCTTGAATGGTGAAAATTATAGTCCCTCGTGCTTTTTTAATAGGCATTTAAGGGGAAAAAATACAATTAATATTTTGTATCAAGATAGTTATAAAATTTTGATATTATTTTTTTAATTTTATTAAAAATGATGAAAGAGAAATAAGTTGGTATTTAATATAAAGATTATATAAAAAATGAAGTTATTAATATTTTTTTGAATTTCACAAATAACAAATTTCATTACCTAAAAAGACAAATAAAAAAGAATAAGGAGAGTAAATTACATCCGAGATATCATTAATTACAAAATTTCTTTTTTAGAAATAAAATAAATTATACTAATTTTGAATTTAAAAATATTTAATATTAATTTTTAAAAATTAACACAGTTTTATAATTCAAGAATGGGAGTAGTAGGCATCAAAATTCACAACCAGTCTTTGTGAACTAGAATCAGTAATTAAGTTCGAAGAAATTGTTATCCTTATTTAGTTGACTTCATCTGATTTTTAATATTGAGCAATTTTATTTCATTTTAAATTATTTGAATTTTATGTAATTGACTTTTATTGGCCATAAGTTTTCCTTTTTCTTAATTTTTTTTTCATAATAAACAAACTAGATGTGGGTTGAACCGCATTAAGCCCAAACTGGGTGGTTGATTCTAGAGGCAAGGGAGCCCACTCTATAACCATCCATATATACTTTACCAGAGAAGGAAAAATAATTTGGGGAACGAAGTTTCAAATGAACAAAAATGGCGAGGATTCTCTCGCTAGTGATTCAGCTGAGTGATGAGTGAGAGAGAAAACCCAGCATAGGCAGCTGCCTATGCTGCCCCCTGAATACATCCGCCCGTCCCTCTCCATGATAACTGCATTGTACTTTCTTATTTTGTTATTTTGGGGAATGATGTTATTTGTTCTAAAATGACCACTATTTTTATGTTTTGTTGGAACAGCTTGCTCATCAAGGTTCATTTTCACAAGGTGGGAACTATGGTAACTCTCAGGTACTCTCTCGCCCTCCTCTCTTCAGTGTTAAAATATGTCAATATTGTCTTGGCCATAAACTGGTTGCTCTCTATTCCATTTTGCTTTAAGAACAAATCCAAGTAGTAAATACACTCTGCCAAGTTTGTGAAAAATTTAGAATTTGGAACTGAAAAGTTTCTTCCTTTAGGTTGAGTTTGGATCCAAGAACCTCTGGGAAATTATAGTAAAAAGAAAAAGAATCAATGAAGCAACCTTTTAATGAACAGAAGTTTAATTATTTTTAGTCTTCAAAGTTTTAAAAAGGTTTGCAATGCTAAAGTTAGTAAATAGAGTATGTTTGAGCTCCCAAACCTTTTTATGCGTCATTCTCTTTTTGTTTCCTTTTCTCTTTCCAAGTTCGAAACCAAGTTGTAATGCTGCCTTGTTTCTTTGTTTGATTATTTTCTATTTTCTTCTGTTTTTTCTCTTTTCATCTTCTATTTATTCTACTTCTCTGTCTCTCTTTATGATTCTGTCTCTGTTCTTGGTACTGCCCTCATTTCTTTTGTGCTTCTCCACAACTCTTCCTTTTCTCTGCCAGTGTAGTATTGAGTTGAATGGTGTCGTCATGCCGTTATCCTTTGTTTTAGAACTTTGTAGGCCATATGCATTCTTTTATTGTAAATAAAATTCATGAAGAAATCAACTCCATCCAAAATAGTTTTCCTGCATTTCATAGTTTTTTTAAATAGTTAAGAGAATTAAACTTAGCAACTTTGTAATTGAAAAGCAACAAGTTTGTCGTGTGTGGGTGTATATATATATATATTGTTGCCTAACATATGTTTGCGAATCTCTTATAAGAGAATCTCTTATACGAGAAGTAGTATAAATTTCGAACTAACTGTTTGGTGGTGATGCATAAAGTCCTAAGAAATTAGGATTAGGATTTGACGAATCTACAAGAATCCAAGAATCTCCGAATCTGGATTCAGGGATTCACAAAAGTTCTTAGTGGTGGCCGATGTCTCGGTTTAAGAACAAAGGATAAATCTCACATAGAACAATTATCATAAATCACAATCAATTATAATAATTCACTGTGTATAACAAAGTACATCCTTATTTATAATACTCCTAAACAACTTTCCTAAATTAAATTGGATTATAATAAAAAAAAACTACCAAAATTGCAAATAAATTGAATTAATTATCATACAAGTCCTAAAAATCTTCTTTATTTCCATGGGCTTCCAAAACCTCTCATATTGGTCCAGCCATATCTCATGCATCATGCATTGTGTGGATGGAACTTAAATATGAAAGTAGAGAAACCATGAAATGGTGGATATGTGCTGTAACAGAGGGGATCACATTGTGTAAAGATCTTACCCAGGAAATAGGTAGAAAATTTTTGGTTGTGGGAAATTTACTGGGGTGAAAGATAGTAAAACAAAAGTATTACTGTTTACGTAGGAGTATTTAATTATATGGGCCATTTGAAAAGCTGTGGCAAGACGTTGCAAAATTTTTATTGGTGATGACATGTACATAATGTTTTGCATTGACATTGGAGAGAAGGAAAGCTTATCATTTTGAATATATGGGGACCGATTTATTGACAACGTTGAAAAAAGGATCTATCCTTACAACAGATTTCAACCATCTATGCTGAGATCTAACGGTTAAAATGACCCTAATCCGCAGTTTAGTTTTTAGGAATCCGCAGTTTAGTACTGCAAACAGGATTAAATGTTCAAAATAATCCCAACTTTTAATTTGGGAATATACCGTCCGTAGTTTAATACTTGGGACGGGTAAAAAGAAAAAACTCTAGCATCCGCATTTTAATACTACGGATGGTATATTTTTTTTCACTATGTATCGTCCGTAGTATTAAAATACAGACAACAGAGTATTTTTTTTTTTTAAAGTCCAGGCTTCATAGTGTACTTTCTCTCTCCTCTTACCATCCGTAGTATTAAACTGCGAATGGTAAGAGAAGAGATAAATTTAAAGAATTGAAAATTTTCTCTTTTTACCATCCGCAGTTTAATACTGCGGATGCGGATGGTAAGAGGAGAGAGAGTATGTCATTTCATGAAAAATTATATTTTGGACATTCTTCAAAAGATAACTACAAACCTTTCTATGTCATTTATCTATAATGACATGTACAGAGCTAAGCTTTATCATGGTGATAATATACGTAAATAAGCACCCTTTTGGGGTGTGATATACAATCATTAGAATTCACTGTTCCTGCATCCTTTGTATCTGGCTGCGTACTTCCTAAATCCATCGTACAGATATCGTCTTAATTTTGGTCCGATAAAACATAACTGGAGATGTCCAAAATTTTGGGAAAAAGGAAATGTAAAATTTCTCAAATTCTAGAATGATGAACTAAATAATGGAGATTTTTTCGTGTACATGCTTCAGATAATCATTACTTAAATCTTATAAGTCCATATGCCATAAAAAAGAAGAAGATAAATATTGAAAAGATTGATCACAACTCCTGATTAAGGTTAGGGTCTTCATCAGATTTTTCCATCACTCCAAGATATCATGAAACACTCTCAGAAACAACAGAAACATAATCTTTCAACTAGAAGGTGTTGTGAGTTAACCAACCCATTGGCGTATGCTCCTCTTCCTCCACTAATGAGTTGAGCCACATCTTGGACGTAAAAGTCAAATCATTTATCATCTAAACCTTGGTTTTTCCAATCTAGGTAAAGTCCGCAGTATTAAACTGCAAACGCCAGACATATTAAAGTGCACCTGAGAACAAGATTTGTTGGCATAAAGATGAACCCTATTTGAGAAACCACAAAAACAAACAGAGCACAACCAACCATAGAACCCAATTCAACCGTCAATCCATGTAATCATTTCCATTTGATTGATAGCAACAAAATAAACAACTCAATTACAACCTGGATTAATACAGAAAAATGACAATAATAACAATGGCTACTTTCAAAAAATAAAATGGACTAAATTTAACCAATGATCAAGAAACGAAAATGGAAATACAAAATCTCACCAACCCATCATCTAAAATCACTAAAACTGTCCACCCAGTTGAACAAAAGACCAAAAAAAAAAAAATCAAGGAAAAAAAAAAGCCTTCTTAAAAATTTAGCTGAACCTGACTTTCAATTTCTCAAAATCGACTCAGCCACTGGAAATTTAGGCAGAGGAAAATCTAAAAAACCCAACAGACAAATTTTTTTGTTGATGATAAAGAAAGAGAAAATTGAAAGTGAAGCAGTAGTAGTTGTAAACAAACCATGAACTCCACATAAATGGCCTTTCTTATTAAATAATCCTTACTGTCTTTAACAGAATTAAAATCTCCACACATTCACAAAGGCATATCATGCCTATGGATAAAAGACAATAGATTTCTCCACAATTGGTGCAAACGGCCCAGAATTGGATTCGATCGGTGAGGATTTTGAGCTTGTTGACAATTGTGTGGAGTAATTCCAATGGTAATTTCCGACTAGTCAACGGCCATGGATGATTTTGAGCAGACCGATTTCTTGTATTAGTCGTTTTATGGTCTTGTTCATTGAAGGGAGTTTGATATGGAAATTTAGTAAATGAGTAGAGAAGAGAGAAAATAGAAGTCCTCCCTGTTGATAGTCATATATGAATTAGCTAAACGTCTGCAGTTTAATACTACGAATGCAAATACGATTTTTTGGTTTTGCTACTTCTTTAGAATCTGCAGTTTAATACTATGGACGGTACATAGTAAGAAGAAAAAATTATACCGTCCACAGTATTAAACTGCAGACTCTAGAGTATTTTTTTACCCGTTCACAGTATTAAACTGCGGACGGTTTATTTTCAAATTGAAAGTTGGGATTATTTTTGACATTTAACATCGTCCGCAATATTAAACTGCGGATTCCTGGAAACTAAACAGTGGACGAGAGCCATTTTAACTGTTAGATCTCAGCCTAGACGACACTGAGATATATTGTAAGGATAGATCATTTTTTACAACGTTGTCAATGGATCGGTCCCCTATATATATATGGGGTTGCTTAGAACATATGTTCTTAGTAGTTGACATGCTAAAATATTCTTCTTTTTTTAACGATTTTAGACGGAGTTAGATGGTTTACATGTAGTCTGTGATTGATTCTGTCGTCAATCTGTTGGCATTTGAATTGGTATGATGAAAGACTATAATTGCAAGCTAATATCTGATTTTTAGTTGGCATGATGATACCTAGAAATGATGGAACAAGTACATAACATGCGCGTCTTATTGTTTTATTATTACTATTTTACCATTTCTACTGAATGTGAATTTGATCTGCCAGTGTTAGTTTTTAATGAATTGCGTCAATACAAAAAGTATGAGGATTTTGTTTGATTTAACACTAATTTTATTTGTTTCTAGAAGATTTACAGCCGCAAACTCAACATATGATGGTTTCCATGCAAGGCCCAGAGTAGAGATCTGCTGCTCTTTCTTCAACTTCACCCTCGAAAATCCTTTTTCAGGGGAGATCAATTTAAGTTAAAGCTCATGACACAGGTTATTTGTATTCTTCTTATAATATCATGTAACATTCTGCGATTCTGTGATACTCACTCCCATATGTCATAAGAGCTCGTAAAGTATTGTGTATATTGGGGTGTGTTAATGTTGATAACATCAGTTCTTTACCCCTTACTGGGTCAGAAGGGGGAAAATCTTTACCTATGAAACGTGTTTCAAAATAGCTGCTTTTCCTTTCTCTAGTCTTCCCCTTTTACTGTTACATGCGTTTGCGAAAGCGGAATTTACTTATTCTGGTTCGTGTTAATATAAGAGGTTCCTGCCTGTTTACAATAGTTTAGACCCGATGGTGCTGTTTGATTTATTACTTTTTGAGCTCCGTCAAATTTAAGATATTTTTTCATTTCATTCAAGAATTAGGGATATATTTTTAATTTTAGACAATAAGGTGATAAAAAATTCTTTATGAGTTCATTAATTAAATTTTAGGCATCGAGTATTATATGTCACTATTATTATATTTTTAACTAAAGTTAGAAATATATTTTGAAAAATAAAGTATTTCTTAGAAGTAGTCCTTGGTGTTATGACTTAGAGAAATGGAAGATTATACACGTCTTCTTCTTCTCTTTTTTTCTTTTCTTTTTTAAATTTTTTTATTTTATTTTATTATTATGATCATGACTATTATTAATTTAGAACTTATAACTTTCAGTTGGCACCAGTTTATTAACCGCTGTTTCTTCGCATGAAAGTGATTGATTACCTTAGTTCCAGATAATAAGGTAGGGTGTCAAATTTTATAAAGGATGCCTTAGCAAAATGTCAGTTAGGAAGTGGGCCATTGGAAGTCTTTCCTAATTGTAAAAATAAAAATTTATTCTTCTCGAGAGACATATATATCTCTATTTTTGGGAGAGAGAAAAGTATATTTAGGAAGGAAATAAAACTAGCAATTTTTTATTTATTTATAGGAGTCATATTTATGCATAGTTATTTGGGATGAATATCTTTTCAAACTCGTATTTTTCAGATCGATGGAAAATTTAATAAAAAGAAATTATGTTAAGTGTATCTTTTACTTGAACCTTAACGTTTAAGAAAAAGGTTAAACATTATAATGAGATTCTAATTTTTACAAATAAATAGCTCTTTTTATTATTTCATTTTATAGGCGCTACAGATGTTTTAAATAAAATCAGTCAACTAGAAGTGATACTTTGCACAATAAAAAGAGAGTCCGCAACGGTAGTTTTGATATCATATATGAAGAGAATATAGGAGATCGAGATATGTATGCTTTTAGTGGAGCGCTATGTTGTAGGACTAATGGTAATTAAGGTAACCCAGACCCAAGGTAATCTAGATTTAGAGTTACGTTTGTTTGTAAAGATTATAATTTTAAAATATAAATTATAATTTCAATGAATTATATTTGTTTGTAAAAATTATAAAATAATTTAATATGATGTACTATTTAATACTCCCTCTTTTTATTATATAGGTCGTTTAAGACATAATTACGTATATTAAGAAATCTCATTAATACTAATGTTAGATAATTAATGTTGATTTGAAATTTTATTACTACCATGTATTAATGAATTACTCTTTCTCCTCTCTCTCTCATTTACTCCATCTTTATTGCTAAAGTAAGAAATAATTAAATTTTTTATCTTATATGTATATAAAATGACCTATATAATAGAAATAAGAGAGTATTATATTCAATCAGGTATTATAACTTTAGATTAATAATTTTAAATTTAAATTTAAAAATAAATAAGATATTTAAAATTAATAAATATGTGTCAAGTGTAATATTTATAAATAAACATAACTTATTGAAATTATAATCCAAATATAGATAGATAGATAACATCTCTTCTTCTCGTATCATATGGAATAAAATAGAACAAATGGAATACGGCATAATGAAATTTGTTTTTAAATGCTGTTTAAGAAGATCAAGGAACTTTGAAGCCACTATTATATTATTTAATTAATAGTAGCACTCCTTCTCGATGCTGCTTTATTCATACTTTTCTCTCCTCTTGGTTTTTCCCCTTACTTTCTTCCGGTGACGTGAATGGGGGGGGGGGGGGGGGGATTTTAAGGGTAGGACAGGTTCGTTCGTATAATTTAACTTCTTTATTTCTATATATATATAAGGGAATGATCTATAGCAAACGTTTGTTATGGACACTATTTCAACAAATACATCTTCAACCGTTGAAATAATGATTTTAATGAATAAGATGGAGTCTCACCCGCTATCTAAGATAACGAATAGGAAGAAAAAAAAAATATCAGTCAATCCGTCATCTTAGTTGACGGGTGGAGTTTTATTTTTTTTTTAATCTAAGTTTAACAAAATCAAAAAAAAAAAAATTCCCACCCCGTCATCTTAGTTCACGGGTGGAGTTTTGTTTTTTTTTTTTTTTAATATAACTTTAACAAAAAAAAAAAAATTATCACCCGTCATCTTAGTTGACGAGTGGAGTGTTTAGTTTTATTTTTTTTAATATAACTTTAACAAAAAAAAAAATTACCACCCGTCATCTTAATTGACGGGTGGAGTGTTTTGTTTTTGTTTTTTTTTTTTAATATAAGTTTATAAAAAAAAAAAAAAATTCACCCATCATCTTAGATGACGGGTGGGAGTTTTTTTTGTTTTTTTTTTAAAGTAAGTTTAACAACAACAAAAAATCAAAATCAAAAAATTTTTCCACCCGTCATTTTACTTGACGGGTGGAGTTTTTTTTTTTTTTTTTAAACTAAGTTTAACAAAAAAAAAATTTCTCACCCGTCATCTTAGTTGACGAGTGGAGTTTTGTTTTTTTATTTCTTTTTCTTTTTTTTTAATCTAAGTTTAACAAAAAAAAAAAAAAATTCACCCGTCATCTTAGTTGGCGGGTGGAGTTTTATTTTTTTAAACTTAGATTTAAAAAAAAAAAAACAAGACGCCACCTGTCAACTAAGATGACGGGTGGAATTTTTTTTTTATTTTGATTATTATTATTTTTTTAAACTTAATTTTTATAAAAAAAAACAAAACTCCATCCATTAACTAAGATGACAGGTGGGATATTTTTTTTATTTTGATTTTTTTTTATTTTGTTAAACTTAGATTTAAAAAAAAAACAGCAACAACAAAACTTCACCCGTTAATTAAGATGACGGGTGAAAAAAAATTTTGATTTTGATTTTTTTTTGTTTTTGTTAAACTTAGTTTAAAAAAAAAAAGCAGTCTCCCGTCATCTTAGATGACAGGTTGTGAAAACAAATTTTTTTTTTTTTTATTCTCACCCGTTATCTTAGATGACGGGTTGACTGAGATTTTTTTTTTCCCCTACCCGTTATCTTAGATAGCGGGTGAGGCTCAATTTTATTCATTAATATCATTATTTCAATAGTTTAAGATGTATTTATTAAAATAGTATTCATAACAAACGCTTGTTATGAAATATTTTTCATGTGTATATATATACATATGGGATCTAATTCCTCGACAAACCTGAGATCACAAAGCTTGGTAGGATATGAACAGAACTCGTGTCACGTGCTATAACGGCTACGGCGGTCCTATTCTCTGCTGCATTGGTTGCAAAAATTAAGAATAATAAATATATCATTAATAAACTGTCTTTAAAATATATGGGGGCCACAAGCAGAAGGCTATGGTGACCACTGTTCTTGTATCCCATATATATCGAAAAATCTGTGGTTGTGATCATCACTGACAACCAACTTAAATGATATCCCAAAATGATACTGTTTTGATTAATAAGATGGTTATGGTGGCCATCCCTGTATACATATATATTCCTTATATTTTGAAATATAAAATTAAGTTTGACATGATTATATTGGCTATAATTTAATAAATTCATTTAATTTTAAATATAAAAATATCTCAAGTTAATTTAAAAAAATAATATTAATTTTAGGTTTAAAAATAAAGTACAATTATTTCACAAAAAAGTGTGAGCATGGTTAAATTTGTTTATATATACTAGCATATGATGGCACATACGGTGCATGTATAAATTATGTAAAATAAAATAAAAAATATAATTTTTTATAAAATTAAATATAAAAAAACAAAATAATAATATATTAAATTTATAAAAATTAAAGAGAAAAAAATAGTGTGACCTGATTATACCAAATCACTCATAACCACCTTATAATATAACTAGCGGCTGAAATACACTCGATACGTATGAAATTAATTTATCAATAAAAAATAGAGAGAATGTTATAAAATTTGAGAGATATTGGAGGAGACGATAGAGAAAAATTCTGAACAAATCTTCAGTTATTGAAAATCAGTTATTAGATAACTTCCAATAATTGAATTATCATGTTACACTAAAATAATAATAATTTTTTTTTTGAAGGATTTATAATGTAGATAATAATATAAATTTCGAGGTTTAAGATTCAACCGACGTATAAATACTGGATACCAATCTCCTTGACGAGACCCCTTCAAAAACTTTTTTAATATGTGAGTTATGAGACTCTATTCGCAAGTCTTTTTAAGAACATTTGCGCCTCTTGAAATGCCGAAAAGGTGAAAACTAAGAGTAGGCAAGTAGCTATTGAATATATTTTCTATAGTTTCTAATTTTACGCATTGCTTATATATATAATGAGTACGGATATAAAGTATTTCTTTTAAATAACATATTTTTATTAAAATTACATAATTTTGAAGATTCTTTTAAAAAATAAGTGAGGTCGCGGTGTAGCATTTTTATAAATAAAAGAAAAGCAAGTAGGACCACTATTTTTTAATATTATTTTTTTTAAATCTCTAAAATGACGTAATTTTAATAAAAGTATATTTTAGATCTGTTATATATATATATATATATATATATATATATATATATATATATATATATAGAGAGAGAGAGAGAGAGAGAGAGAGAGAGAGAGAGAAAGTTCGGTTTAAAAACATTACTCTTAAATAACATACTAACTTAAAAACTCACCCAAAACGGCGTCGTATTTTGCATTGGTTGTTGATGTCACATTCTCTCTTATGTACAATACGATGCTATTTTGGGTGAATTTTTAAATATGTATGTTATTTAAGAGTAATATTTTTAAATCGGACTCTATAAATAATAAGCAAAATTTGTGTTAATACCCCACCCTTTTGACATCCTTAAATGCGTATATACCCCACCGCATTGACATTATATAAATCGTTATTGGCACATCACATTTATTTTAATATTATGAAGAGGAAAGTTTCTTATACATTTACTCTCTCTCTCTCTCTCTCTCTCTCTATATATATATATATATATATATATATATATGTATATATATATATATATATATATATATAGAGAGAGAGAGAGAGAGAGAGTCCGGTTCAAAAGTATTACTCTTAAATATCATATTTCTATTAAATAATGTACCTACTTAAAAACTCATCAAAAATGATGTCATATTGTGCATTGGCTGCTAATGTCACATTCTCTCTCTTATGACTGTTGATGTCACATTCTCTCTCTTATGCACAATGCAACGTCGTTTTGGATGAGCTTTTAAGTAGCAATGTTATTTAAGAAATGTATATTATTTAAGAGTAATGCTTTTGAACTAGACTCATTATTTATACTCTAACTATACTTCTTAGTATTGGATTCATATTTCACGACATTTGTATTTGCTAATTACTCTAAACTAGGAGGAAAATTTAACGGTGGGGACTTGAACGATGAGGTCTCTAATGTCGACCACCCCCTTTAATAGTAAAAGAAAGGAAATGGCTTGATCTATGGAGTCCGTCATCGAATCTATCTATTAACTGATAGAATTGAAAAATCAATTAGCCCGAGATTTTATATGATTAAATATTTTCCTACCTGTTTGACTAATGCTTGTGTGCATATTCAATACCATAATAAAATCTAGTAGAATGAGGAGAAGATGATATTGCTAAATAGAGGTTTGGAGTCCTTACCCCTACTAGATTAGTTTAGTCATAAAGGAACTAAAGAAAAATCTTTTGACAACCCTGTTATTAGAAAAGGGATGTGTTTAAGCATGCGAAAAAAGCTCTTCGAATTCCCTTTTCTCTAAGAAAGGTTTGTAAAAAGTAGGGGTGCAAACAAAATCGAAAATAATCGAAAAATTGACTGCACCAAGCCGAATTGTTAACAAACCAAATCGAAAATTACAAAACCAAAAAATCAAAACTTCTAAAACTAAAAAACCAAAACTATATTTGTTGGTTTCGGTTTGGTTTATTAAAAAATCAAAACCGACCGAATGCTTTAATATTATAATATAATTTATATATTTTTCTAATAATTATTTATTTTATACAATTATATATTTATTATATGACTTTTTTATAATTTTTATAATTTCGTGACATACCAATTTCATGTTATCCAATAATACATTGCTTTAAAATTTGGTAATATACCAATTCTATCTTTTATGCTTAAGTTTTAATATCCGATTAAATCAATTAAACCGATCGAATAAACCGATAACCGATTAAGGGATAAAAATTTGGGTGGTTTTAATTTTAAATTTTTTATAACCAACTTAAATGGTTTAGTTATTTTTTCACCTACTAAACCGATCGTTGTGCACTCCTAGTAAAAAGGGGGTGTTTCAAATATTTATTTTTACTATAAATTTATGATATTTTTATAATGTCTTACTCATATATATGTAGGTCTCTGTTATTTATGCGAGAGTAGTCATGTGAGAGGATTTTTTGAAACTATCAAATTTTGTAGTTAAATATCAATTCCCTTACTGGATAAATGTTGGTTAATGCTTTGAACTAAGGGGGAGTATTTGGTTATAAGCGAATCAAAATGTCTATTTAATTGTAACCGAATACCGAATTTTATACAATTTTACCATCCGAACAAATATACGAAATATGTATTAGCCGAATAACCGAATTAAATTATTCAATTATTTGATATATAATCGAAATATGAACTTATTTTTACAAAACAAAAAATGTATTCAAATTTTACAATAGAGTTTTCAAACAATATTTAATTACAATCCACAAACATAATACGTCATGAACTAATTTAATAATCTTAAATTAACAATACGTAAGTACATAATTCATAGGACAAAATCTATCAAAGTTTAATTAAAAATAGTATTTTTAAAAAAAATTCTAATTCGGTTAATCAGTTATCTGAATAATCTAATTTTCATACCCGAAATCAAATACCAAATTTTATGGCGGTTATATTCGATTATGACTGAATGATTGAATAATCGAAATAGCTCATTTAAAAAAATTCAGTTCGGTTCGATTGTTCGATTTTACTCATTTTTTACTCAGCCCTGCCTCAAATCCTATTTTTCAAAAGTAATGTTAGGATGACAAAAGATAATTATAAAAAAAATGATACAAAATTATGTATTGAATTATAATTAGTTGATATTCTATCATACATGGGTGAGTTCAATAGTTATAACCAATTATACTATACACATCATTTTTTATCTAATATTTTGTCATTAAAATATTATTAATTTTTTTTATAAAAAAAGCAAGAAAAGAAAATAAACATAGAACAGGGGATTAAGTTGTCTAATATTTTTTTTGGCTCCTGTGAATTCATTATCTTATCTTATTAGTAAAGTAAAAAAATAAATACTAAATAAAAAAACAAAAACAACAAAAAACTTTAATTTGATTATCGTCAATGTTAATGCAGACGCTACATTGTTCTTGATGATCCTGATACATATCCAAATATATCCGTGAGAAGTATGGTCATTTACGAACTTCTTTATTGGAATATCATTATAAATCTTAAATATTAAATCAATAATATTAATTACTTAAAATAAATAATAAATAATTATTATTTTATAAATAAAAATTGATATTTTCGTTCTCTATCTTCTTCTGTATATAAAAACTAAACGTTTGATAAAAAATAAAAAAAATACTCCAACTCCTTCATGCCTCTGTTTACATCATCACACGACCCTTATGTATAATTCATAAATGAAGTATGTAATCAACGATAAATTAGGAGCAGATGGAAGAACCCAAAAACCCCAAACTTTTTTTTTCCAGATTTTCTCCGCAGATTAGGTCGTCGAAGATCAATTAAGAAGAACACAACACCTCCTGGTATAAATGCAACATCAAATAATATTTTTTAATCTGTTAATCCACTTCTTTGAATATTTATACGAAATACAATGACCACGGGGTCTCCTTTTTTCGGCTTTTGTAATTGCTGATCGTCACCTGTATACCCAATATATTTGTGTGCTTGTAGGTATGCTTTGTGTACTTGTAGGTATACCTTTAGGTACGTGACAGACTTCAAAGTGGTTGATTCTGACTCTTTTTCATCTAAATCTAATATGTGTTTTTGCATACAATAATATATGCTCTGTTTTTTACTTTATTTAATTCTGCTTGTGCTATGAAATTGTTTATTTATTTACCAAGCTTTTTTTATTTTCCTTTTCTTTTGGCTATATGATTGGCTTGATCATTTTTGTTGAGTTGTATGAATATAGTTAGCAATTACAGATCATCTTGTGATTACATTCTTCAGTTTTGGTGTATTTATTTCTAGCACTCAGCAGTAAAGTATATGATGGTTTTTAATATGATTTCATTAGTCAGGATTGTAAACAAGCGTGATTACGGAATTTGGTAATCTGAAGTTTTGTGTTGTTTAAATGGGCAATCGAGGTCAAAAAAGAACAGAAACAGCTGATGAATTGCCGCCTGACAAGCGAGCCTGTAGTTCACTGGAGTTCAAACCTAGTTCATCTGGTTCATCTGCACAAACTCCAGTGAACTCCGCAAATTTGGTACCTGGAGCCAATGAGGGTGACATAGATGCATCATCGTCGAACTCTGAATCAAGCCAATCGGATGGTGAAAAGGACTCTACATATGGGTCTTGTGATTCTGATGAAATGACTGATGCAGAGCAGAGGCAGGAAGCCTATCAGCGCGGACGATCATCTGGGGATCATGCTAAATTTAAAGGGGTCTTGTCAAGTTTGAGTGAAGAGAATGAGCAATCTGCCCAATTAGCTACTCTCACCGAACTTTGTGAATTATTATCTTTTTGTATGGACAGTTCATTATCAAGTTTGATGGTAGACTCGTTATCTCCAGTCCTTGTAAAATTGTCTAGACACGAGAGCAATCCGGATATAATTCTTTTAGCTATCAGAGCCATAACTTATTTATGTGATGTTCATTCTCGGTCGTCCAGTTATCTTGTTAGACATGATGCAGTACCTGCACTTTGTGAAAGATTGAGGACCATTGAGTACTTGGATGTAGCTGAACAAGTATGAAGATGTCTTAATTGCTTACATTTCTCTAATGAAAATATTTTATGTTAACGTATTTCTGCTGAATGTATAATCAAATGTGTGTGTTGTGTAATATGTGTGCCTTCTGTTGTGATATAGTGTTTGCAAGCATTAGAGAAAATCTCGCGCGAGCAACCGCTACCTTGCTTACAGTCTGGGGCAATAATGGCCGTTCTAAATTATATAGATTTCTTCTCAACAAGTGTGCGGGTAAAACTAGTGTGCATATGTTTCACTTTAAAACTGAACGACCTGATGTGTTTTTGTTAGTTAACATTTTAACAGTTCTTTTGTCAAAGGGGTTAGAGGCTGATATTTTTATTTTATTTTCTTTTTCTTACTTTTTCTAGAGGGTTGCACTTAACACTGTGGTAAACATATGTAAGAAACTTCCTTCAAAATGTCCGCCATCTTTAATGGAAGCTGTTCCAGTATTGTGTAACCTTCTGCAGTATGAGGATGGGCAGGTATACATTTTCAAGAGCCTTGTTTCTTTTGACATCTTTTTGTAATAATTTTTCTTTTTTTCTCTTTATAGTTTTGACCATGTGGTGACAAATTTTCCTTGTTCTTTCAGCTTGTTGAAAATGTAGCTAATTGCTTGATAAAAATAGTCGAGCCAGTATATCACTCTTCTGATATGCTGGATGAACTTTGTAAGCATGGTCTGGTTCATCAGGCCACACAGCTCATCGACTTGAATAACCGAACTACTCTAGGCCCTCCAGTTCACAGTGTATGTATATCTTTGTATCCATTTTTCGCTTGACTGTTAGTGGTTCTACATATTCTACTGCCTTGCAATGATATTCTTATCTTTTCTCATGTTGGTCTGCAGGCTTTGATAGGGCTTCTTGTCAAACTTGCTTCAGGTTCTATTGCAGCTTTTAGGACTTTGTTTGAGCTTAATATAAGCAAAATATTGAAAGATATTTTATCAACTTATGACCTCTCACATGGAATGCCTTCTCATTTCATGGTTGACGGGAACTGCAATCAGGTTCAATTTGCTTGCTATATACAAAAAAAACCCTAATATGACCATATCTTTGATAATGGATGGAAAAGATGATATTTTTTTTATTTCTTTTGTATCTTAGAATCATTAAAAGATGAGAAATGTGCAAGAGAAGTATGGCATCCAATGTAGCAGGATGGTGAATTAATCAATGTAGTGATGTTATGCATTTGTGTTGAATCTCCTAGTGAGAAATCATCCAAAATCAAGACAGAACAGAGTGGTAGTTCATAGAATTGAGGCTTGCTGTTAAAAACAAAATAAATTAGAACTATAAAAAAGAAAGGGCAATATAAAATGATGACGAGGTATTACTCTCATCTTATGTTATTTATTCTACTTTTAAGTTTTGAGTTGCTGAGTTAAGGGTTTCAGTGCGAGTAATGTAGGGTGAATAAATAGGATTTCAACCAACAATTCATCTACTCTATAATTGTCATAACTAAATACTGAAAACGTGTCTCTCGACTTGCCCATAGATACTTAGTGGTATGATTGGAAGGGAAGAGATGAGAAAGAAACATAAATACGATGAGGAGAAGATAGTCAGTCCATTAAAGGAGCTCCAGAACACGGTTGGTATGATGATAGCTTCTTGCTTCTGACTTTTGGAAGAGCACTGGGCTCTAATAATTTAGTTTTGCATAGTTTTTGTAAGAAGATAACCCTTTCTCTTGCCTAGTTTTTAGACACTTGCCCGTGTTGAAGCCTCCAATTGAGAGGCTTCCATTTTGCTTAATGATGTAGATTAACATGTTCATCTTATTACTGTTCTACCCCCAATTTTCTTATTCTTCAGTATTGGTTATATTATTTCTCCTCAAGAAGGATTAAAAGTGAATTAAATTGATTGGGCAACAATATTTAATTCATCATTAATCAGGTTTTTTCTTCATGTAGGGGCCTTACTTGGCTAAATTTAATCTGCTCAGGCTATCAAGAGCAGAAATTGTTAGTTTAACACGTTCTTACAAATTTATTGTCCAATAGAATGAATAATATAACAATGGTGTCCGTAATTCCTATTTACCATTTAAGTTAACTTGATCTACTATTGGCTTCTGAATTTATCATTTGTTACTCGATGGCGCTCAGCCTACAATGTGCTGTCAGTGTAATCATGAATTTGTTTGATTTTGTGGTTGCACTATAGGATCTCTTTTCAAAGACATCGATTAAGAATCTGAGGTCTATGTTACAACTAGCAGTAGTTAGGAAAAAAATAAAATCGTAGTGCTAATGAAATATTGAAATCACCGACTCCTTTTCACAATACTTTAAGAGCTACGTCATAGCATTCATCATGAGTTGCATGAACAAAACTTTTGTGTCCTTATTGAATTTTGTGGGAGTCAATGAAGCATTCTTGCTTTCTCTTATACTCCCGCAGTCCCAGACCCAAATTGATAGCCCAACTTCTCTTTTGGGGACTTCCCAAATTGAGGTCCACTTTCAAATCAAAATACCATTTTTTTGTTTTTATTTTTATTTTTAAAGAAGTTTTAATTAGTAAATTAAGTCAAGTAATGTTCTCAAAAAAAAAAAAAGTCAAGTAAGTTTTGGTTTATTTAAAGTTAAAATTTCCTGTATCTTTCACTTTTAAAAATGGACTCTCATTTGGGAGGGCGGGAGTATATGCTTACTGAGTTTTCTATGCTGTCTGACGTGTGCATCAGTTGTACATATGTTGAGCTTATCTTGTTTGGTAGTATCTTTAACTGCAGTCGTTTATTGTTCTAGCTTTGTGTGGTATTTTTGACTGGTGAAAACAAGAGAGTATCAGTGGACTGTAATCTTTGCTATAATATTATCTTCCTCAGGTGCATGAAGTGTTGAAGTTGTTGAATGTGCTTCTCCCAGCTATAACCCGAGATCAAGATCTGCAATTAAACAATGACAAAAAAAGCTTTCTGGTAAATCAGCCAGATCTTCTGCTAAAGTTTGCAATGGATTTACTTCCTGTCTTGATCCAGGTTGGTTATCTGACAATGTAGTGGCTGAACTTTATTTACTCCCTTCCCCATATTTGTAATAGTTTTCCTTCCTCCTCTAGCAGGTGGTTAATTCTGGTGTTAGTTTATATGTTTGTTATGGCTGTCTATCTGTTATCAACAAGTTAGTTTATTTCAGCAATTCTGACATGCTTCTAGAATTGCTTAAGTGCACCAACATTTCGAGGTGAAAAAGCTTTATTTTTTCCTCTTATTTCTTATATATATATATATATATATGTCTCTCTCTCTCTCTGTGTATATATATATATTCCATTTCAGCGATAACTTCAGCTGTAAAGTATTGAATATATTTGAAATGAAGTCCTCATAATTTTCTGGGATTAATGTGGCAGTTTCTTGGCTGGGGTATTTACTCAGAAGGATCACCATGTGCTGATATTAGCCCTTCAAATTGTCGATAGTGTCTTGCAGAAGCTAACAGATGTTTTTTTGAGCTCCTTTATAAAGGAAGGTATCCTTTTTGCTGTAGATGCGCTTGTGACGCCAGAGAAGTGTTCACAGTTTATGTTTCAAAAGTTTAATAGCATCCAGTTATCAAATGATCAAAGTCAGAAATCTGCTGAAAGGAACGTGCCAAGATGCTTATGCTGTGCATTTGATTCTACACAGTCTCTATCAACTTCAGCATCAGGGACTTGCAAGTTGGAAAAAGATTCTGTTCACAATCTTGCAAAACATATAAGGAGCAATTACTTTGACACTGAGTTATCGAACTTCAAGGAAGGAACAACCGACATTCTTCTAAAGCTCAAAATTATATCTGCTACATTGACAGATATGGTGAACTTCTCCATGAATAGTAATGCTTCAACTTATAATGAAGAAAAGTTCTACTGTATACTGCATCAAATTATGTCACAGCTCAAAGGCAGCGATCCCATTTCAACTTTTGAATTTTTGGAGAGTGGAATTGTAAAATCATTACTCAATTATTTATCAAATGGTCAATGCTTTGAAGAAAAGGAAGGCATTAATGGTGAATCTAGTCAACTCTACATTGTTGAGAAAAGATTTGAGGTCCTTGGACGATTTCTTTTGTCGTCTTCAGATCTGATGGACGACTTCTTTCTATCAGCATTAATTCAGAAATTGCAAAGTGCATTATCTTCTGTGGAAAATTTCCCTGTTATGTTGAGCCATGTTTCCAAGCAGAGGAACTCCTACGCTACTGTTCCTTACGGGCATTCCACCTCCTATCCATGTCTGAAAGTACAGTTTGTGAGGGGAGAGGGAGAATCATTTCTCAGCAATTATACTGAAGAGGTTTTCTCTGTTGACCCCTTCTCGCCATTGGATGCAATTGCGGGATACTTGTGGCCTAAAGTTACTGTAAGATCTGCAACCTCTCAGACACTTTCTCATTCTCCATCAGAATCGAGCTCTCCTGAATGCAGAAGTCCAGATTCAATGAGATCTGAAAGCATGTCTCCGGATTTGCATGAGACGCAGGTTCTCCTCATATTTCTTTTTATTATTTAAAAAATATCAAATGATTACCTTACTTTTTCCTTTTCTTCCAAACACTATACTTCTTTTTAGTCTGTTTTCATCTACCTGGCATTTGAATATTTTGCTAGTTACATTTTGGGTTTGCGTCTGCAGAAGAACAAACCTAACTTACTACAAGCTGAATCTGGAGAACTTGCCACTTTAGGACAGACTGCTGGTGATACAAGCATGGGTGAAGTCCATACCGTAAGTTTCATTCTTCTGGAATCATTCTTGTTACCACAAACTATGGCGAAAAACAGAAATAAACTAAAATATAAAAGACAACACATTGATTTTTGTGGAAAACTTAAAGTAGGAAAAACCACGGGTGAAAGGCAGAAAAGATCCACCTCAAACAAATATGAAGAATAATAAGATGTAGGATCACTCAAAACCTTAATCCTCAAATTACATCCACCTCAAAATCTCACAATAATGGTCAAAACATATAATTATAATTTTTAAGCATAGGAAACATCAAATCCTTCATAGGATAGCAAAGTTCAAATTTTAAAAGGTACAAGAAAAACTCCCCTAATCTAAATACACAACATTTCTAGATGCTGAAGTACAGTTCTATCGTGATGATTGTGTTGTGACTCCTTTTATACCTTATTTTTTGTTTGTAACGGCTGAGTTCTCCCTTACGATTAAGATGAATTTATTTGGTTATGTGCTGTTTCAGGACTCTGGGGAGCAAAAGCAACATGCTTCTTCTTTAGAAGAGGATAGTAGACTGATGATAGTGTGTTCTGAATCCTGTAGCTGTGAAGATTCTTCATCAAATTTATTGTTTTACCTAGATGAGCAACAGCTTGACCACACCTTGACACTATACCAGGCTATTCTCCAACAACAAATAAAAGCAGAAAATGCAACCCTTACTACTGAATCATTGTGGAGTCGCGCATATAAATTGACTTACAGGAGGGTTCTGAAGCATAAACAAGGTTGTTCCCAACTTCGTCATCAACAGTTTCATTGTTCTTATGTGTTGGAGAAAGTTGGAACATATCTGCTGTATACGCCACTTTTCTCTGATATGTTCGTTTCTGATCTTACTTCTGCTGTTGAAAAGTCAAGTCCAACATATGATATATTATTTTTGCTCAAAAGTTTGGAAAGCATGAATAGATTTAGATTTCATCTGATGTCTCGTGAAAGAGCATGTTCTTTTGCTGAAGGCAGAATTGATAACTTGGATAATTTGAAAGTTGTCGTCTCTTATGTTCTGCGGAATGAATTTGTGAACAGTAGATTGACGGAAAAACTAGAACAGCAGATACGTGACCCTCTGTCCGTGTCCATTGGTGGCATGCCTTCATGGTGTAGCCAATTAATGGCTTCGTGCCCATTTTTATTTAGTTTTGAGGCAAGATGTAGGTACTTCCGGTTGGCAGCATTAGGTCAGCGGCAAGTTCAGCCTCATATATCATCTCATAACAATGTACGAGGCTCGAATAGCAGGCAGCATAACAGTAGTATGTTGCCTCGTAAAAAGTTTCTAGTTAATCGAAATCATATTCTTGAATCTGCCACCCAAATGATGAAGGTCCATCAAAAAGTTCTTCTCGAGGTGGAATATGAAGAAGAAGTTGGTACTGGTCTTGGTCCGACGTTGGAGTTCTATACATTGGTCAGTTACGAGTTTCAGAAGTTAGGTTTGGGTATGTGGAGAGAAGACCATATGTCATTCACTTCTTCAAAAAGCTTTCAGGCTGAGGACTCTGCAATTTTAGTGTCTCCATTTGGACTATTTCCTCGCCCATGGTCTTCGGCAGTGAGTATTTCAAGTGGCGTGGAATTTACAGAAGTGATAAAAAAATATGTTCTTCTAGGACAGGTTGTTGCAAAGACTCTCCAAGATGGAAGGATTTTGGATCTTCCTTTCTCCAAAGCTTTTTATAAACTTATACTTGGACAGGTATTTTCTCAATCTGGTGGGATCTTCATAATGCTCATACCTCACGTACTTTTCTAGTCTAACATTCTTCATATACTACTCTTGCAGGATCTCACTGTGTATGATATCCAGTCATTTGATCCTGGGCTTGGCACCGCTCTTCTAGAGTTTCAGGCTATCATTGAAAGAAAAAAATATTTGGAATTCATTTGTGGAGATATATCAACTTGCAAAACTGAGTCATGCTTCCGGGATACTAGAATTGAGGATCTTTGCCTTGATTTTACTCTTCCTGGGTATCCCGACTTTGTTACTTCTGGAACTGATTCAAAGATGGTTAGCCATTCACTGTTATAGTCACCTATTCTCTTTCCAAGATGTTATACTTGATAGATCATGTAACTTTTCTAGTTCATGCTATCTTTTGTAGGTTAATATGATTAACTTGGAGGAATATGTTTCACTCATCGTGGATGCAACTATAAATTCTGGAATTTCCAGACAAGTGGAAGCTTTCAAACTGGGGTTTAATCAGGTTCGTGCCATCATACATGTTCTTTAACTTAATCTTTTGGATGTTTTAATTTGCATAGCGTCCAAGCAGGATACGGCAAGGAGAACTTTGACAGAGAGTCTCTCTGTGCATTTTCCTCTCCATCTCCTTTCTCAGCTACTACCCAAAAATGATTATCACCTCCACAACTAACTTAACACAGATTTCTGATCTTTTCTGCGTATCACTTAAACCACAGTGACCCTAGGTCTGGTTAATTAGTTCTCACAGTATGATATTAGATACTTATAGCTCAGCTTCATCAAGTGAGAAGAGTCTGTGTTATTTATATCTCCTTAATGGCATCAAATTATGTTCTAATAACTTTCCCACAACATTGTAATTTCTTTGTTCGTTAGGTTTTTCCAGTCAGGCATCTTCAGATTTTCACTGAAGAGGAATTAGAGCGTTTGCTATGTGGAGAATGTGAGTTGTGGAATGTAAGTACATATTTCATTTTATTGTTGGACTTCATTTCTAGTTAGCGATTGTATAATTAGATATGTTACTCTTATTCTTCTGACAGTTGAACAAGCTTCTGGACCACATCAAGTTTGATCATGGATACACTGCTAGTAGTCCTCCTGTTGTGAATGTCAGTATAGTTCTGTTCTCTTGATATTATAATTTTAAATCTCATAGACCTGTTAATGATTAGTTATATAAGTTGCAGTTGCTAAATGTCATTCGGGAGTTTGATCGTGAGCAGCAGAAAGCATTTCTGAGGTTCGTAACTGGGGCACCTAGGCTCCCTCGTGGAGGTTTGGCTTCACTAAACCCAAAATTGACAATTGTAAGGAAGGTCAGTATCAAAGATAGAACTTTCTTCTTTCTTACAAACCCATTGAGGACTGGTTTTTTTCATATTTTAACCTCTTTTTTTTATGTTCCGTTTTCCAGCATTGTGGTGAATGTGCAGATGGTGACCTGCCTAGTGTGATGACTTGTGCCAATTATTTGAAGCTACCACCTTATTCCTCAAAAGTTGATCTTTAATTTTGCCTTTCTGCATAATTTTCCTGAATTATTTGTTGAAAGAAACAATTAGCTAATGTTTCTTTGATTGTTTGCAGGAGAGGATGAAAGAGAAGCTTCTATATGCCATAACAGAGGGACAAGGATCCTTCCACCTTTCATAGCGCTTTCAGGCCAAACAGGTACATAAGATGTGAATATGTAATTATCAGATTAGGTGGTGGGTGGTGGTGCTGGTAATATAAGTAGACAGTTATAGCTTTGGAAGGGAACTGTACAGGAAAAGATGTGCATTTTCTAGATAGTCGAGAGTATTCCTTCCTTTATCTCATGTACAAAGCAGCTGTGGACAGCGTATTAGTTTTGAAGAATTGAAATCGTCGTCAGACCATCCAAGTCTTTGTTGAATTTATTTAATTATTACATGGATTACGTTATTTTGTTTTGCAATCACTATGTATACTATATCATGCAAGGAAAACAGTAAACCCCCGCTACGGTAATGTGTTGGTACGCAGGATAATTCATTTTGAAAAATACAATATAGTTTTATACTCAAATAAGAGTAAAATGTACTAAATTTAAAGTGTTTTTTGTTATCGAATTACGATACACTTTTTTGATAGATTTTTTTTTAAATTTTAATTTAAAAAATATAATATAATACAATATCAATATATAAATCAAATATCACATGAGGTAACACATTTTACATAAAAGTATATGTAGGTTTTATATAAAAAAATAAATAAATTCACACAAGTAAAAATGAGACCTAAAGGTCATAGAGTCTAGGTCTTAACTTAGAGTCAGCGGGGGATCTATTCATGAGACAGAGGAGACAGCTGCCTCTACTCTACTCATTGTTTGGAGACTACCCTAGCTGGCTTAGCCTGAAATCCAGGTTAAGGGCATTGTTGTTCTTTTGACATTTGCTTGGCCTATGGGTGTTCATCGGTTTTTAACCGAACCGGAATCGAAAAAATCGAACCGGTACCGAATCGAAAATACCGCTAAATCAAGAACCGAAACCGGTACCGAATTATCGGTTCGGTATCGGTTCGGTACAAAATCGGTTCGGTTTTTCGGTAAAACCGCTTATATTATATATAATTAAAATTTATAAATAATAATTAAAAATTACCTATTTTTAAATAATAATTTACAAATAATAATTATTATTTAATTTATTTTTATAATAATTATTATTTATTTTGGTTTTTTCGGTATACCGAAATGTACCGAATTTACAAAAACCCAAAATCGTTACCGGTACCGATTATTACAAAAAAACCGAAAAAACCTAACCGAAAAAACCCGGTACTGCCGGTACCGGTTTGGACCGGTTCGGTAAAAAACCGAAAAAACCGAATCATTTGGACACCCCTAGCTTGGCCCCTAAAAGTTGGTGTTATATATTATATGAAGAACCAGCTTCCTCATTTACTGGTGCATTGTTCAAAAGATTTGGTAGAATTATAATAGGTGCTTATTTATTACGCATCTCTATAAAATAATTATCATTAATACTTATTCAAGTAACTAACAATAAAAAATTGACCTAAATATTAATAATATCTCATTTTTTTTTATTCAAAAGGCATCAATATAGGTAAACAGTGGCATATCTATTCAAATGGACATATTTACATCAATATGCCTATGTTGGACCTTTTTTTTTTTATAAGTATAGAGATAAGGCAAAAATAAAACTTAATAAATTTAAGGGGGCAAATTTATGAAAAAATTAAACTTAAAAAGGCAAAAAAAACTTAAACTATTACTAGTCTAAAAAAAACTAAACACAGTATATAATGTATTTAAACTTTCGTTCTCTATCTCGCTAATTTTAACCTTTTACTTTAGTTTTCAGCCCAAAAAAATCTGTTCCCGTTGAGAACAGATTTCGGATTCGCCCCTGCTTAGAGTAAGACTTTATTGACACTTACTGAGGCTAATTACTATACAATCAAACAACCTTAGCTTGAGAAAGTTAGTTATTAACAGTGCTACAATTGAAGGAAACAAAAAGGATTAAGATGTCAAATTGTGCCCCTAACTAAGAGACTTACTTTAAATTTACCGTAAGATATCATAGACCTTTATGTTACTCTTAATTTTTTTAATGGTAATTTGGACATCCTTACTTCTATGCAAAGGGTACTCCGTACTTTGATTTTTTCTAAAAAGGGTAAATCATTCTTTAATGACCATTCTACCCCTGTAAATAAAGTTCCTCCATTTTAAAGTAAATTCTTTCATTTGCATATTAGCACTAATCGACTTTACCATCTCATACACTATGGACTTAAGCTTCATAATCTTGATAACCTTCCATAACTTTCCCTAATCCCGAGTCTCATATGTCTTAATACGTTATTTTGTGTTTAATTTTTTATAATTTTATTTTGTCCCCGTAAAATTTTTCTTACAATAATTTATTAACCAACCTAATTTTGATAGGTGTGGAATAAAAGTTAACAAGAATATGTAATGTATTTAATTCACTCGGTAATAATTTTTTGAATTGTAACGATAAAATTCCACCAGGTGATTAAACTAAGTAATCATCCTGAGCAAAAGTACACAAGATCCTCGCCGTTAGTACACAAGAAGAAAGAGCTCTCAATATTCCTATTAATAACTCAGATCCTCGCCGTTAGCAATAAAAATCTAGAGCTATAATTGTCACATTCACGACACGTCCATTGTTACGATTTGCCCGATTGATGCAGAGTCTGGTTTTAAGACGTGTACACTGTCACTAGCCTTCTTTCTTTCTGTCATGGCAGTAGCACCCACGAAAACCATAATATCCCTCTCTTTCTCTCCAGAAATTGCTGCGGATTTCTCACAATCAACTAGGTATTTCTCCCTCTCTCTACATCCCTTTCTCTCGCACTACACATTATGTTTTTTGATTCAGCACATACTTTCGTTACACAATAATACTATGAATTGCACTATATGCATATCTGTATATATGAATTGTATGTAATAAATTTATGCATGGTGTGCTTAGGGTTTATTGATGTATGTGAAATTCAGCCATATCGATCTCAACTCAGATGCGGTTTTGGGTGAAGCCAATAGCGACGTGAATGATATTGAATTGGTAGAATCGACAGTTAGGATTGGCAGTAATACCCTAATGGAACCGCCGTCTAGTGAGGTTGGTGGTGGTGGGTCTTTGCTTGATTATATGGTTGATAAAATTAGGGTTTCGGGAGAAGCAATGGTGGCGGAGGGTATAGTCAATAAAGTAAATACTGGAGAAGTTGAGATGGAAACTAGAGATGATGGGAAAGCAGTGAATGCTGCATCAGTCTCAGTGGGTAACAAAGCGGCAGCTGGGGTGGGGATTGATTTAGGTTTGAAGGATGATGGTTCCCTATTAGGTTTTGATTCAGTCAATAGCAATGTACAGGGAAGGCTCGTCAGAGATGATGAGAAAGAAGAGAAAGGAGAGGTTTCTCAGGATACCAAAAAAGAGGAGGACTTTAATACGATTAGTCTTGGTGTGGATTTAAATGCGTGTCATGTTGCAGATGGGGAAAGGAAATCTGATATTAAGATTGGGTATGAAGTAACTGAGGTTAAAAAGCTTTCAAGTGGTCCAGGTACTCCTTTTTCGGATGGCTTAGTAGAGAATGCAGCTAACCATACAAATGGGTTTGAAAATGGAAACCTAGATGCAACATTTATAGAACAGGGGACAGGCATTAAACAGTTTGCATATAAAAATAAGGGAAGCAAAAATGTTGCTGCTTTTAAACAAGACTCTCACACCGAAACGGAAGGTAAATATTATGTGTCTGATCTAATATGGGGCAAGGTGAAGAGTCATCCGTGGTGGCCTGGCTAAATATATGATCCTTCGGCTTCATCTGTGAAGGCATTGAAATACAAAAAGAAAGACTGTTTCCTAATTGCATATTTTGGGGATCAGACGTTTGCATGGAATGATGTATCTCACATTAAGCCATTTCGGATGCATTTCTCCCAAATGGAGAAACAGAGTAATATGGACTCGTTTACTCATGCTTTGAATTGCGCCTTGGAAGAAGTTTCTCGCCGGGTGGAGTATGGGCTGGCCTGTAAATGCTTATCAGACAAAGTCTATGCTAAATTCGAAATGCAGGTTATTGTCAATGCTGGTATCCGAAAAGAATCAAGTGCGAGAGTTGGCGGGGACAAATTTTTGACAGCTGATTCTTTTTTAACTGCCAAACTGGTTAATTATTTGAAAGAATTAGCTCAGGCTCCTTTTGATGTAACAGATAGGTTGGACTTTGTTATCGCAAGAGCCCAGTTGTTGTCCTTTAATCGGTGGAAGGGTTATACTCAGCTGCCTATGTTCAGAATGTTTGATGGCTTGTTGGAGAATGATAATGATGTTCCTGTATTTGCGAAGGAAGGAGGGGGTCCTAATGAATCGATTGACAATGCAGTTCTGGCATCCAAGGGTCAGACTTTATATGGAAAAGGAAAGTCTATTGTTCAAGATAGTTCTTCTCGAAAGCGTAAGCACTTCTCTGGAGATGGTGTATGTCCGAGGAAAAAGGAGAAATGCATATCGGAGTTGTTGTCCGAGAGCTGCTCAAATGGTGAGAATATTTTGGAAGAGAAAGCAGAAAGGAAGATGAACTCTTTCTCTTCTAGTAAGAAAAGGAATGTTGTTGATTTGATTTCTACGAACTCAAGTGGGAAAAGTAGGAAGAGTCATCTCTCACCTGTGACTGCTAATAAAATGCCTTCTTTATCAGAAAAGCTTTTTAAAGTTGGAGACCGCATATGCAGAGTTGCAAACCAACTCTCTGGGTCTGCTCCAAATGCCAAAAATGGTGATAACACATCCCAGAAAAATGGTGATGAAAAGGGGGTAAGCCTTGCTGGGGCTTCTCATGGTGTTTCATGCTCCAGTTCTGAGAAAGATCTAAGAGTAAATATTCCAACAGAGCACCCTCCTGCAGATGAGATGCTCTCACAGCTCTCTTTGGCTGCCAGGGATCCTATGAAAGGCTACAACTTCCTGATTTCAATAGTTAGTTTTTTCACCGATTTTAGAAATTCAGTTTGTTTGGAGAAATTCAATTCAGGAAAAAGCAATCAGTTGACAACTGAAACATCTGATAAGAATACCAGAAGAAGTTCATCTAATGTAGACACTATTAAGACATTTGGGTTTGAGGGCATGGAAGACTCATATTGGACAGACAGGATTATTCAAGGAAATTCTGAAGACCAAGTATTATTTGAACCAGAGAGTGAGAATGAAATGCCTACTGTTGAAGGAGAAGCAGCTTTTAATGCAAGTCCGAAATCAGATTGTATACATGAACCATCTGTTGTGAATTTTGAGTCGCAGGCAAAAAAGACAGCGGGTCGCACTTGTGAGAAACTCAAGGATTACACTCCAACTGTACTAATCCTTAATTTTACTGATTTAGAGTCTGTTCCTTCAGAAGCAAATTTGAACAAGATATTTAGCCACTATGGGCCCTTGCATGAATCAGACACAGAAGTGCTGAACAAGAGCAGGCGTGCAAAAGTTGTCTTCAAGAGGCGTTCTGATGCTGAAACGGCTTTTAGTAGTGCTGGGAAATTCAGCATTTTTGGACCATCTCTTGTCAGTTACCGACTTAACTATTCACCTTCACCACGTAAACCTTCTACTCCAGGCACAAAGCGCAAGAGAAGGGATGCAAAGTCTGTGGAAGGCAACGAGCTTGGAACGATGATACAGTCCGGTTAGATGCGCATAGCTCAATTCTGACTCTCGTTTGAGTTTTATCTTTCTTAGAAATCTGAAGATGTTTTAGTTAGAAAAATCAGGATTACTTTTGCATGCAAATATGTAGGGCTGAGCGTCTTAGTTAGTTAGAATATCTTAGAAGATCTACTCTTTATCACTATTTCTAACCATGCCATTTGTCTTGATTTCGATGTAAAGAGTTCGCGATCTTTGTTGGTTTGGTGCATTTATAATTTTTTTCTTCTTCATGAATCATTTAAGATTTGAATTGTGTTTTCATAACTAATAATTTCCTTCCATAATATGTTTAGAGTTTAGATTGTCAGATGCTATAAGTTGGGTAGGAGATGCATTTATTGCAGTACTGGCGGATTGTGTGCAATTTATTGGACCCTTGGTGAGTTTCCATTGAAGCTTGATTATGTTCTAATTCATTAGCTTCTCCA
This sequence comes from Hedera helix, assembly GCA_947179155.2. NCBI lineage: Eukaryota > Viridiplantae > Streptophyta > Magnoliopsida > Apiales > Araliaceae > Hedera > Hedera helix. The sequence goes on along the minus strand of OX359266.1, from coordinate 52,068,413 downwards.
ACTTGAGAATATGTTGTTGCTTCTTTGAGTTTTCTGTGATTCTTCATAACCAATTGTGGACAAATTATATACTCCATCCGTCCCGCCAAAACTAGAGATACATTTTTCTTTTTACTCCATTTAAAAAAAAAGAGAGATTTCTTATTTAGGACTATCAATTCTAATTTGCCACTACTTTGTTACTATCAATTCTAGCATTGTGTACTACTGCTACTAAATTTCTAGCTAATTCTAAGGGTACATTTGGAAACAAAATTATCCTTATTAATTGTCGTTTTAAAAATATATCTTCAATTTTAGAACCAAGAGAGTAGTAATCAATTTTGGGTGATAAATCATATAGCTCTCTTTTGACAATATTTAACGATCTACATAACATGTTAACATAATTAAGGTTATCCGGTGTCTTTTTCTAGTGACCAAAGAAAATATCGATATGGGTTTGTTAATATGGAACTAAAGTTGATTAACTACAATCATGTCTTTTGTTTACATTTTCCTGTAATATACTATTTTACCAAAATACGAAATAGTTGGGAGCTTTAACACAAAGTTCTTGTTTGAATCCTTTTGATTACCCAGGTTATGTATGTTGAATGTATATTTACCGGAACCTGATCTATTTGGTGCCAGTTGTGTTGCAGGTTTTTTTTCATGTCCAGGTCCATTTCAATCGTGTTTTGATTTGTGTGTGTTTACTAAAGCTTTATTTTTTTTTGAGTATGGTGTGTTTTAGTTGGGTGACATTGTCATGGTCCATTGAGCTGCTTATAAAGTTTAAGCTGGTAACGGTCGTCTTCTTCTTCCTCTATTCTGCTCTTTCTTTCAAGCAATCTTGGTTATGGCCTTGTTACTAGATTGTACTATTACAAAAAATTATGCTACTTTTAGTATCGCCTGGAAACTCCAGTGATTTGTAGATGCTTTATTTGGTTGCTTTATTTGTGTCTAAAAATCAGGCCTTTATATGTTCAACTACTTGTGTAAAAAGTTTCTGAGACACATTTTACCTCCATTTGGTTTTGAGATCAATCATTATTGTCGACACCGGGATTTTCGTCGTTTCGTTTTTTAATATTAAAATGCCCTTTTCAATTTTAGCCTTTAGATTAAGATGTGACTTTTGAAAAGGGTCGGCTTAGTGTCGACGGGGTTTTGAAATGTCGAATTTTTATGAGCCAATTGACCAGAGTCGCCAGTTGGTATATTTGAAATGGATGTACCAACTCATCCGAATTTTGTTTTCGTAATCGCTGGCTCATATGTGATTCCGAATTAATTGGTCCGCAAACCGAGATTCATAGAGTTCGGGGGCTTGCTTAAACGAGGGGAAGATGTTAGACACCCCCGACTTCCGTGAAACACGGTTACCGCAATCTCAATGTTTTCCTATCCTTTTAAATACTAAAACGTGTGTGTGTGTGTGTGTGTGTGTGTGTGTGTGTGTGTGTGTGTGCGTGTGCCTAAATGAATGTTTGTGGTGACTTTTTGCATAAAAGTTGCTTTTGATTTTATATGGCAAATGTGTTTTGTCGGGAAAGCGTTTAGACGTCTCTTGACCCAAATGACGAGGCTTCGCTTTTTATAAGAAAGATTGATTTTAATTTCGAAAACGTTGAGGGTTTTTTATTAGATGTCATTTTAGAAAACAATAGTTTTAAACTTTTGTCAAATAGGAATCGAGACTATACATTGCCTTCTAACAGTTAATATAAACAAAATGAAGGCAACTTCTAGAACTCTTTAACCCTATGCACAAAGTTTAATTAAAACGTTTATTTATTTTTTTACGAAAACATCTTTTATGACATTTTAAAACCAAAGGTAGCCTTTTCGTCAAACAATGATCAAAATTTCGCCAAAACTCTTTACTTTTTAAACCTCGTGTATCTAATATCCTAATTTGACTCTTTTTAGAAGATCTTTATCGTTTGCTTTATTTTTTGAAAATCGTTTTTTTGTGCCATAAATCAAAATAAGCATTCAAAACGTGTCGGGGTTATCCATGGGCATGTGAGCCATCTAGACAATCTCAAACACTCACAATCACATATCTTTATTATTACGGGGCCTTAACTCGATCCCGATTCGGTATCGCTTTAAGGCCCAATATTACATTTACATAACCATAAATCTCATCTAATGATTACATATACCAAAAATGTCCATCATTGGGATTTTGACCACGAGGATCTCCTCCCTAGGCTCACATTCACCCCAAATCGCTACACAACCAATACTAAGCCAAATCTAACAATATTGAACATTGCTATCATACTACATAGCTCAAACATCACAACTCAATCACTACAAACTACTCATTACCACAACGAACGATATATCACCGTACGGATGTCATCGGGGCGTTATGAGGAGTTACGTTCCGATGGAACCCTCGCTAACCACCCCTAATTCACGGATCCTTTATCAATATATAACAATAAACTACATCAAATAAACCAATCACAACATTATGCTAACAATACAACAAATAAAAACTCAAGAACACACTCATTTCACATTGCAAAATGCCGATTTAAAGCTTCTATATTCCACAAATCGGACAACACCACAAGAAGACTAAACTACTTAGCATAATACAATGGATCTAAGCTTGAAAATGGCCAAGATCCGAGCTCTCTCTCTCCTCCCGCGCTCTCTCTCTCTCTCTCTATTTCCTTTCTTTTTCTTTTCTCTCTTTAGCTCTCGGGTGGAAATGACCGTTGTATAGGCTTCCGCAGGCAGCCGCAGGTGCAACTGCGGCTGGCCGCAGGTGCATCTGCGGCTGGGCTCGCCAGCCGTCCGCGCCGAATCCTCGGCTGCCGTGTGCCGTCCTCGAGCCGCGCACTGTCCCGTTTGTCGGTGGCCGCAGGTGCATCCGCGGCTGTCCGGTTTGCTTTTCTCGATTTCTGTGCCACGCGGTTTTAATTCGTCAATTTCTGCTGTATTAATTTGAGAGGCTGTTACTTGATGTAGAAATTGCTATTTGTGCTTGGCTTCCAGGGGGCGCTGCCCCCTACCACCCCCGCCAGCTCATCGGTGAGCTGGGCAGCCGCTCGCTCACCGGGGAGCGAGACCCCCGAACGTCGTAAGCGTAGTGAACATTAGTCGTCTTTGTGATCAAATCAGGTTCTTCTGGATCGACTGTTTGTCTTGACTCAAGTAACCTGATGTTCGTTGTTCGTTGTGGCGGTTTTGACCGTAAGTCGTTGGGGTGACTTCGTGTTGGGGTCCACCTTTCTTTTCGCATGTCGAGTCAAGTGACGACTTTGTCCTCCTGCCAAAGTTAGTACAAAAATACAAAATTTGGGTGTCTACAATTATAATACCCGGTTTCTCAATAAATTGAGTTAATAAAATTTTTAGTCAGTCCAAAACTCTTTACAATAATTACGAATTCCTTGATTAATGAGAATAAAAAGTGCCTTCTTTGATCTTTTTGACTGAGAGGAAAGAGCGCCAGCCAATACTCGATGTCACACGTGCCATGTGTGTATATTATGTAATATAAAATAAAAAAATTATAATTTTAAAGGATTAAATAAAGTAATAATATAATTAAATTTATAAAGATAAAAGAGAGAAAAAAAATATGACATAAATTTACCAATTACGTCAGTAAGCTCAAGGGGACAGCTATTAATGGAGATACCTGGGGATAAGTGGGTGACCTTTTGTTAAACTTTAAAACTTTCCTAGCTAAAAAAACTTTAAAGATTCAAATTAATGTTTAAAAATAATTATTAAAAGACTCAAATTAATGTTTAAAAAGAATTATTAAAAGAAATTATGTCCAAGTACTACTACTAAATATTGTACAAACTTTAAAAGAAACATGAAAAAAAAAATTCCATGCTTTAATGATGTCCCACATCTCAAAATTGTCAATTAAATACGTTAAATTTCATCTCCAAATTACTACTACTAAATCATCAAATTTTAATTAGGGAGGACTACATGCGTTTATATATTTAACTTTTCAATTGGTTCACCAAGTTAATTAGAAAAATAAATGTACTTTGTATTCTTGTCAGCCCACAAATAGTTATACAAGTTTTCTTTTCAAGAAAAGTATATTCAACAGAATTCCAATTTATTTAGCCTAAAATAATTATTGAAAACATGATTTATGTTGAAACTATAATTATTATGGGTGATTATTTACATAATCGATAAGATTTGTTTCTATTAGTTGAACATGATTGCTACATAATGTTAAAACAATTGTCGTTTCAGCTTATTTGATATATTTTAAAATAATTATCGTTTGTATATATCTAAAAAATTCTTAAATTATTTTTCTTATAATACACATATTTATATTCTCTTTCCAAATATATTTAATACAATCAAACAACTCTCCTTTATTTTCTCTTATTTTTTTAATAAAAGATAATAATATTATTTTTCTCTTAGTATTAATTACTATTGTTAATAAGTGTACAAATTTTTTTAATGACAGATAATATAGAATGGAGAGAATATTTTCTTATACAAATATATGACAATAGCTGTTATTATCAATATTTATGAATACTTTTGTTAATATTGCTGTTTTGTTTAGGGTATTATAGTATAAAACATATGAACTCGTATAATTTTTTTTAAAATAATTAACTTATTGGAATTTTATTTTTTTAAATACGTACTGGAATTTTTTTTTATTGAGATAAAAATATATTACTTTTGTTGCAAGCATAAACATCAATTAATTATCAATATATATGTACACAACTTTTAACTTTTTTGGCCAAAATCACTCGAGAATATGAGAAGATAATTAATATTTTCACAAGTAAAATTTAATATTTTTATAAAATCTCTCTAAAATGAGTGTGATATTTACTTACTATTTATGTACTTGTATAACTAACTCTCTTACACGTAAAAATATCAATTTTCTATTAGAAAAGGCTAAAAAAATACTGTCTAAATTAATTAATATTTGATAACTATAAATAATTATAAAAGAAAAGAAAACCTAAAACAAATGGTCTGGATTGCTTATCAACATTTAAGTTTTAATTATTAAAAATTCTTATTTATTCCATGATTTTAAAAATCGAATCGGACCGGACTAGCGGTCCAACCAATAAAAATCGGAATCGGTTGACACTCTAGTTCAATTTTGGCCCAAAAAATCTGTTTTGATGTAACTTGGTCAAAATTAAGTTAAACCGGTGGTTCAACCTATAAAATAGATAGAATTAGTCTAGTGAACCGATTTTAAAGTATTTTTTAATATTTTTTGTGTAAAAATATTTTTATTTTTAAAATTAAATATTTTTAATAATATTGTAACATAATTTTATTATATTTTAACTAACAAAAAATTAAATTTTTTATTAATTATTAATAATATATTATATATATATTTATAATATTATTAATTAATAATAATTTAATAACTAATAATTTATCCATTCAATATTCTTTTCGGTTTGATTATCGGTAGGAAAACCTTGCTTTTGCATCCTTAGCCGTTTTAATGCGTGAAATGCCATACATAGGGTGGACCCCGCCACAAGGCAACCTCAGGTGGTGTTTAGGTAATTTTATTTTAAAAATAAAAAATCAAAAAATGTTGGGGAGTATTTTGAGTACCGCCTTTTGTCTGATATTTAAAAAAAATCACCGTTGCGCTCTCAGCAGTTTCCAATTTTCCACATCTGGGTGGCTCACTGCTTCTTTCTTTCTCAGTAAAGATTCCGTCTTTTCCAAAAATTAGGATTTCGGTCTTCCGATTTGGTTGAATCTTTGAAATGGATGGGAGTGGGTGCTTCAGTCTGATCGATGTTTCATCTGAGAACGACAGTCTAATTTCCCCTGATGCTTCATCTTCTACTCGAACTGACCATCAGTCTTCAGGTTCTTAATCCTTTGATTTCGACTCTTAGATCTGAAAATCGTCAATTTTGCCCGTGTTTTCTTATTTTAAGCTGTCATTGAATTCCAAGAGCAGCGTATGTATGAAATTTAGATATATGTCTACACATGTTTGCTGTATCTTTGTTATGATCGGGTCCTGTCAATTATCCATGATGAAATTCACAAGTTCCTTTCCATCCATATGAAATTAATACTGCAAAGTTAATGGAGTTTTTTGAATGTCTGTCCCCCTCCCGTATTATAATTATAATCAAATGCTGCCATTTTTTGGGTGGGATTGGTGGAAAAGCCAAAGGCTTTGGGACTTTTTGGGGGCCTGATGCAAATTATTTTTTTTGATTTTTTTCTAAGGCATTAGGAGTAGCATATCACAAGGTGGTTGAAGATAGCTTCTTATTTTTGATGGGGCAAGCTTTTGGTGCTTTAAGAGTGAAATTAATTTTTTTTATCTATCAGATGTGGGCTGTTAGAAGAATTCTTTTATGTAATTTAATGGGGCAAACTTGGGGTGCTCATTAATAGAAGTTCATATTTTTAATATTTCATGATAAATATAACATATTTGGAGCACCACGCTAGTTCTAGCTGGCTCTGATAGTAATGTTGTTTAATTGTTGTCGCTTTAGAGTTTACAGCTTTTGTTTATGATTCTTTGAATGTTGTCAACTCCAATATAGGATATTAGTCACACGGCTTTTATACTAGTAGTGGAAGGTATAATTGTACTTTTTTATGTCAAGGTTTACCCAGCGTTCTTAATTGTATGACTTCATGTATTCTGCCAGAGTTCTCCATTCAGTCTAAAATTGTTGCACTCCTTGATGTTTTGGCATTTGATTGACCCTATCAGGTTATCTTGCTAATGGCACAATTTTGATTTCAGACACGATTTTGATGGATGTTTAATTTTGTGATGTGTTGAAATGAAAATCCTGTTAGTCTCATTTTTAGTGTCATCATATTTGAAAAGCTGAATTCTAATCAATAGGTAAAAATGGTCTACAGAAACTCAAGTTGAGCCCAGAAGTTTTGAACTAGGTGCCAAAGAAGTAGATAACATGCTCCTAACTAATGGGCACAGTGAACAACTGCCTCAGCTGCTAGAAACATCCGAACCAAAAAGTTTAAGAAGAACTGGCAAATGCAATTTGCGCAAAAGTTTGGCATGGGACAGTGCCTTCTTTGAGAATCCAGGTTTAATTTGAACACGAAATCTTACCTTTATGCATCTTCTTCAGTGCATCATAGGACATAACATTACTGCAATTTCCTTATTCTTCTATGAGATTTTAAGCTCTTAGTTACGGGAATATCTTGATATACCTAGGAGTTCTAGACGCTGAGGAGTTGTCTAGCATGATTGAAGGTGCTGAGAAGGGTAAAAAGCAGATTTTACCTGGAATTGAGGAGGATATATGCAGATCTACCGAGTCAATCTCTACTTTAGTGGGTGAGAACTTGACACTGGAAAATCTCGAGGCTGAGTTGTTTGAGGACATCAGAGCTTCAATCCAGAAATCAAGTACAGCATCCAACATGACAAATTCAAACAGTAAGGCAACATCAGCAGAGATAGTTAACCCAGTTAACTGCTGTAAGTACCTTATTTATCTGTTTTCTTTTCTGACATGATGCTAGGGTGTGCTTGTTTTTTATCGATATGATGCATCGATAGAATAATATGCTAACATAGCAATGAAAAAGCCTATGCGGTGCCGAGCAAAGGCAGCATCACCACACTGCCCAGGTGCTTAAGCAGTCACCAAACTTTCTAATTTGATTTAAAATATAAAGGTGAAATTGCTTATATAATATACGAATTAAGTACAAATATACCCATAGTTGAATCAATCCGAAAAAGAAAATATGAAAATCAATTATTTGTAAGAAGTTATTCCACCATTAAAACTCTAGATACAGTATAGTTTAAGCGAATCAATCCAATACTGGCAGCTCCAACACTCACAATAGAAGGTTCCAAGTTGCTTTCACCATCGATAGTACTCAAATTAGTCGTATACTCATCAGAATTCTCCTCTCTTTCATCCCCTTCAATCCCCCCCCCCCCCCCCCCCCCCCCCCAAGTTGAAAATGTATTACTCTAGCCATATTTGTGGTCTCAAGCTCCACCACTTTTTTTCATATCCACCAAAAAAAGGAAAATACTGCCGCCTAATTGCTTTTGCCTTGATGGACTGCCCAGACAGCTGCCCATAATTACTACTATGCAACATAAGACCGAATAGGTTTGAGTCATCATTCATTTCCTCTTGGATTTGTCTTTTTCTGGCTTGGTGGTCGATTGCAGGATTTGCTTATATTTTGCAGTGCTTATTTAGAGACTGCCTCTGATAATCAAACAGTGCTGTGTAGGTTAAGTTGAAAATTTTCTGAACTTTCTGCAATTGCTATTTATGTATTATTGCCTGCATATGATTATAATATAATGCTTCATTTCCTTACAGCTGTAAAGAAGGTGGACCTCGCTTCACGGAATAGAGTAAGCTCAGTTACTTCGATGGAAGCTGTTCAGTGCTTTGTACTATTTGCAGGTTGACTGATTTGTTTTCTTTCAAACTTTCAGATAACAACAAATGCTGCTTCAAAGAAGCAAACTATTGGGATTCAAGGATCTGGGAGAATGATAAAGCAGGGTTCCAGATATACACAAGTCACACAGGCATGTACCTGTTGAGATCATATAAAACATATTATGCCTTGTATTATATGCAAATGCAATATGACAAACTGGTGGACTAGTCAGACTTCCTAATTGGATCAGGCAGTTTCTTATTTATATCCATGTCACTCAGATTAGCGTCTCTATGTTATATGGTGTTTAAACTGTTAACATGTAACTCTTCTGCTCTTGATATATTCTGTTCAAGGCCTTCAGAGAAATGTTGGGGTTTTCAGTTCCACTATTCAAATTTTATTGTCTAGAGATTATATAAAATTATCATGATGCCACAGGACAAACTCTGACAATTGTTTGTTTTTTTGACTGACATAGTTTATTTGTTGTTTAATTAGCCTGCTTTGCAAAATGGCAACTCCACTTCATCAATTTCTCAACCGCAAAAGTTTAATAGTAAGGCTGAAACCATATTAACCATAACAACTAAAAGGGCTTCCATGGGTGCAAACCGTGTTAAAGCTGAAACTCATGATGCTAAAGGTATGTATAATATAGGTGTGCATCTTAATTTCTACTGATTTCTTTGGCAGAAATTTTAATCTGATGCGATCTTAACTGTTGGTATTTGAACTGAATGAATGTGACAGTTGGAGGTAAAGGGATTCAAGTTCCAAAGGCAACTGGCTTGGCTGGTCCTAGCAGGAGTGTTCCTAAGCCTGCATTATCTTCCAAATCATCATGTTCAGCTTCTTTTGGTGGAACTAAGAAAGAGGCAGCAAGATCATCTTCCTTATGTGATGGTTCTCACAGTACTTTGTCTGACAAGATTCGCAAATCTCCATTAACTTCTGCAAAAAGAAAAAATGAGTCCAGACCTGTTATTCATGCTTCCTCTTGCTCAATTCCTAAAGCCTCAACAAAAATCCCATTGAGGAAAAAGCCATCAGATAATTCTGGTGTCTCAACTTCTTTTACGTCTAGGATTTCTTCAAGCATATCTCCTGCTAGTTCTATAAGTGAATGGTCTTCAGAGTCATCATCAACCTCTACTGTTAACCAAAGGTCTAAGTCAAGGGCTAGCATTGATGCCAGTTCTTCTTGCAAATCCTTGGACAGTGATACTCTTCCTGTTTTGTGTTTGGATGTCCAGTATAATGATCATATCTTAGATGGGATTGTGAACCAGGTCACAGGATTACCTAGTCAAGATATAAAGAGAACTTCCATGCTTTCTCGATCAGCTTTGATGAAACCCTCAGGACTTCGAATGCCATCACCGAAGATTGGGTTCTTTGATGGAGTAAGTTTAGCTTGCTTAAAGTTCTTTTTCTTGTTATTCTTGTTGGAGGTGATTTCACAAAGCAGTTTGTTGCCAATAATTGATGATCAAATAATGAAAATTTTAAAATGTTTTTTCTTGTTTAGTTCCTGGATTGCCTTTGGAAAATCATATCCTCCTTTTCCCGAACTGTTATTACTTGTTTGGGCAAGGATTGTTGCAATAATACTATTATGTATTTTTCATGTCATGCAGGCGAAATCTGCTGTTCGTCCCCCAAGTGGAGGTACACAATCACAACCCCAATCCCGCTTACCAACTGATTTGCATAATATTGGAACTGGAATCGGTAGCTCAGTTGGGAGCTCAAAGAAGGCAAGAGATGGGAAGCTTCCACCTGGAATAAAAACAACAGGAGGTGCAATTCTGGATACTTCAAAATCTGCTCCTAAACAATTTCAAGAATCATTGAGGGCTTCAAAGAAAATCCCTGGTGCTCTTAGGGGTATGAAAAGTCCTAGCATATCTTCCGAGGTTCTTGATGATACAAGTGGTACAAGTTGCTATAGCCAGGTTGGGAGTTCAAACAAGGTGACTGGAAAGCTTGGACCTGAAATGACAGTAATGAGTACAAACACAAACCTTGAGAGTGAAAAAATTGCTTCTCCTAAACCAGTTCAAGAAGTGTCAAGTGCTTCTCCTGACATATCTCCTGAAGTTCACAATGAAAAAGGTAGAATAAGTTGCTTGAAGGCTGAGGATGTGGGAATTGGAAAACCTGATGGGGCTGAACACACTACAGTTCATACACCAGAAGCAGAAAAGAATAAAAACCAAGTCAACTTCAAGGGCAACATTAACTTCCTTATCCAGGGGAATGCTGAAGTTGAGGAAATCAAAATTGGCCCTTCCAAAGTGGACATTAGTGATTCAAGTAAGGATAATTGTATTGAATATCCGAAGCCATTGCATGAAATGGGCGAAGATGAAGTATATGGAGAACATCATTGCAATGATGCTTTACTTAGCACAACAAATGTGAATCAATTTGTTCATCCCAAAAATTTGGTTGTTAGTTTGAGCAGAAATGTTGGAGCGGTGGACGTACAAGCAGAGTTGCAGAAAGAGCTCACCGACAGTCTCAATTCTCAATCTGAAGTCAGTTACATTCCAGTTTGTGGTGCTCTTGAGTTATCTTCAAAAAACCAACTTCTTGAGCAAAAGGAAGTTGTATCTGTCAACGATCTGCTTCCGTCTAGCACGAGGACTCCTTTAGCAGCCAAGGATTCTCTCTGCAATATTGAGGGCATTGACTTTTCAGAAGGAACTGAGGTGGCAGAGAAAACAAACATCTTACATTCTTCAGAGATTGTGCGTACTCCAGAACAAGAACAGTTAAACGTAGTTTGTTAAGCTGCATTAATTTTGTCCCGAGTTAGATCCATAAATGCTGCCAATACGTACAAGTAAACTGAATCCTATGTATAACCTAGATGTCTGGTTTAAGGTAGATGATGATTAAACTATGTTTTTGTTCATGTCTCTGCAATTTCACCTTTGGTTTTAAGATTTGTAGTCCATAGCAACATTACTAAATTAATGGAGTATTCCATAAGGTATTATGTGGGGATAAAACTCACTTGATTTCTGTTACATACGCAATTTTAACTTTAGTTAGTAAATATATTTTAATAATATTAATTCTAATTTGTAATTGTTTTAGTAGTTATGGTGTCCTAGTCTTAAGGAAGTAGTTTTTGTAGCGGTGACTAATGTTAGAAAGTGGTAGTAATAATTAGCTAATTATTAGGAGTGTTCGTGTAGTGGATACAGTAGACCTATTATATATATATATATATATATATATATGGAGAGTGATTCATAACAAGCGTTTATTATGAATATTATTTTAGCGAACAAATGTCTCACCGTTCATAGCAAGATCTAATGACTAGAGAGATGTCTGGCCTCTTAGATGCGGTCATAGAGATTTTTTTTTTTTTGCCTCATCTTAATTTTGGCCTGGTCACAATTCCTAAATTTAAAAAAGATAATTTAACTTAGCAGTTATGGGGATGTAAAAGATTAGTTGTTCTTTTAATTTTTAAAGTTATGGTATTCATATTACAAATTAATCATTCCTAAACAGAGAAAAACACACAAGATTAAAATTAATATTTACACAATGGGAAAAAAACACACAGACAATGGGTTGCAGTACTTTTATCCATCAAGATTCATGATTGCCTTGTTTGGAGAGAAAGTAGTGCCTGATTTGGGAACATCGATATGCTCTGAGTTAGAAAGATATGGTATTTGATTTGAAAATATCGATTATTTTCTTCAAATTTGAACTCATGGAAAAAAACTAAAATTGTACTAGACGCAACTTCTACATGCGGTTAGGCCACCAAAACGATGTCATTTGCACTAGGAAATTTTTTTTCTTCTCCCTTGCCATAACTAGTAATTGCAGCCGAACACCCTAGCCATTAGATCTTACTATGAACGGTGAAAGATTTGTTTGCTAAAATAGTATCCATAACAAATGTTTGGTATGAATCACTCCCTGTATGATATATGATTTTATATGAAATAAAGCATCTGAAAATTATTATCAAAGAAAACTTCAAGCTTTTTCAATGGAGGACCACCAAAAGACGAGTTCACGTCCATATAACCTCACCAATGATATGGGTTTGTATCAATTTCATGTGGTCTTTGAGTTTGATATGGACTATCCTAAATTCCGTGCAATGCAAAAAGAAATAACTAAAATAAGCTAAAAAGTAGCGTTTGTTGTCAATCAAACAAATTTTGAATTTGTAATTTGTTTTAGGTTAATATGAAGAATTTGTTAGCTAACAAATAAAAAGCTTGACTTGACATTTATCATGTAAATTAGCCTAAATTTTCATTGTAGCTCCGAAACATAAGCAGAGGAAGAACAACATAGGAAACTCAATTTATTACAATAACAAAAATTCATGGTACATTACTTTAATTTTTAATTTTTTGATGAAGGGAAGAATACTGGTTGGATTTCTACTTTGAGCCCTGTTGTATATTGAAACAAAATATTGCAACTTTTATTACAACCAAGTACAATGATACACTGTAAATAAATGCAAATGCACGACTAACTTGTACGTGTTTACCCGCAACAAAAATCACAACTTTTTGTGTTGCAAGATATATTATTTTTCTTTTACTTTTAAAATATAATTAGGTATTTAAACAGTTTTGCCGTTTGAGAGATCTCCAAGAGAAGACATTCTATACTTGTAGCCACTGAAGGAAATGTTGAGGTCTCTCTGTTTTTTATATCCTGTAAACATGTAGACAGAACACACTTGGTAAGAAGTTCATATCACAAAACAAATTTTGATTCCCACATTGAGGGTACTAACTGAAGTGGCAGCACCAAAGTCTTCATACCCCCATGAGGTAACAATTTCATTAGCTTCAGCTTTCGTAATTCACATCGGGATTTCATCTGAAATCCAAGCACCAATATCTTGCACTCCTGTTCCTGTTGGGTCACCACTAACTAACTATACATGAGATCTTCGGCTTGATCTATCACCAAACTCATAATTCCATCTGATAAACTAGAGGAGTTTCAACATTTCAGAACGTAAAGGATTTATTATGTTAGTGGGTTTATCAAGCCCATAACGGGGCAAACAAAGCAAGCCTAGAGGCTTGTATTCGGCTTTGATTAATTTATTTATCCAATATTAGCAACAAAATAAGAATATACGTAGAGGCGAGCTCCTCAGGGTCAGGACTATTGTTTGTTGCACTTATGTTGTCCAGGATACTTGGTTTGGAAAGAAGAAAATATTCAAAATCACGTGAGACCTTTCTAAACGATGAAGACCGCCTGCAATAAATGAGAAAACCACGATACTTTATCTCCCAAATGTGAGACAAACAACAGATGATATTAGACTTGTTAAATTACAGAATTTTGGGCTCAACTTCGACCCGCTTAATAAAAGCACCGGAATACATTGGGACTCACTGGAGGGGAGGGGAAGGGGGAATAATTTGACAAATGAGACCGTGTAAAGCAGGGAGTGACCATTAACACTCATTATCCTATCACAAGGAATGACAACTCCAACAGGCTTGGGCTATGGGGGGAGAGGGAGAGATAGGAGGGGGAGGGGGAGAGAGAGTTTGAAGTTGCAGACAACATGAGGTGAAATAGTATCCAATATTCTAGTACAATTACTGAGGAAAAATCCACTCAAACAGAAAACAGAGCTTCAACAGAACTATCAAAATGTCTGCAGGAGAATATAAACTCCTCTAACAAAACTAAGATCTTGGCTTCTCCTTCTTCTCCTTGAAGAGAGCCAAAAGAGAAACACCAGATACCTTCACAACCTTGAACCTAACACCAGGAATATCACCGACAGCATGACCCTTACGTCCAAATCCAGCAATCAACACTTCATCCTGATAATAATAACATCAAGCTGGGATCAAAGAAAGAAATAATAAAATAAAGAACTGATTCTGCGTGGAACCATAAAAACTCACATTTTCTTCAATGTAGTTTAAACACCCATCATTGGGAACAAAGGCAGCAATCTTCTTTCCATTTTTAATCAATTGAACTCTAGCACACTTTCTGATAGCAGAATTTGGTTGTTTAGCCTCTATTCCACTATATAAACCAATTAGTTGTATGTCAGATTTGTTGTCAAATGCTCACAAATAAAAGCATGTAGATATATGTGATATGACTGAAAGAATAATTCTCACATTTTTTCAAGGACAATGCCTTTTGCATGAGAAGACCCGGCAAATGGCTTCTTCCATTCATTGCCAAGATGAGATTTCTTATATGACTTGTCAGCCCACCTTTGTCTTCGACGGTGGGACTTCAGCTTGCGCCCAGCTCCCATACCCCTTGTCTTCCTGTAAATTGGTACTTCAGATTATAAATTAAAGGAATTGAAAACTACATTGCAACCCAGTTTAACCGTCATTAAGTCATATCACGTCATAATTAAAAACATACTAGAAAGCTTGAAGCAACCTTAAAATCTCATTTGGCTATAAAATATCAAGTATAAATTTCTTTTTTCTAAATATATCTAAGAATTAGTTATACAAGCACAGGAACCAACATGAAAGAGCACGTATCCTTGACTTTGCAATGGGGGTCATCATTGATTGGATCTTAAATTAAAACATAATCAATAGCTCAAATTTGAATTTTGCTTTTCTTTTTTTAATTTTATTACTCTCATTTAAATTGTTTTGATGAAGTTTCATTTATTTGGTAAGTACATAATACTCTACATAATCATTGAATGGGGAAACATTAAAGGCAAATTTGAGACGATGCTTACAGGTATTATTCAGAACAATCATCTATACAAAATTGAGTCGCTGCCAACATTCATATACATGCTTACTTATTCACTTCCACAAAGCATTTTTTTATTACTGGGTGTTTGCTTAGTCTCAACATAGATTCAAAACATGATATCATCGTAAGCATTCTAATATTGCAATGGTATGTGAAGGAATACATGATTATCCATCTGCAGACATAAAACATGTTTTATTTGAAGTTACAGTTCTAGGTCAAGGATGCACTATTGATGTCTTATCATTTATTTTTCTAGGCAAAAACATACAATTATCATACACACACATACACACATTATTTGCAAGCCTGATAAAATGAATGCCATTAAGGAAAACAGTAGCAGCACTAATAAGTTCCTACTGATAAGTTTCCCTAAAGCACTTAATAAGTTCTCTAAACAACGTCAATACAACGAACTCCCAATGGAGCCTAAGGTGGTATATCTTTCTTTTACTACTATGCAATCCAAATATCACACGTTTGAAAAGTTATTTTTTATTTTACCAGCATTCACAAATTTCTAGGATTCAACTGCTGCATCGATTTAACATTTGGGAACACAGAAATAAAACAACATTCTCAAGTGCTCCCAATACAATCATTCAGCTAGGTTCAAATGAATATTCATTTATCATATGGTTGATTTCCCCTAAATCTAAGCTTTATCAACAACCAAACAGAGCGTTACGGATAATAACTACATATTTGAATATGAAGATGCAGAAAAACTCATGCCTACATATACATTCTACAAAATATACATAATATACATTTATACAGGCAGATGAATAGATAAAGAGTTAAAAAAGACTAATTAAGATCAAAAAACAATTAACGTACCCCATGGCTACAAAATGGAGTGCTTAGAGTGATAGTTGGGCTTGATTAGTTTGTGAGTTTGGAGACGATGAAGAAGAAGAAGCAGCAGCAGCCGCAGAGTAAAACCCTAGCCAAAAATGAACTCCAGTATGCTTATACACTACACAGAGAGAGATCGGCCTTGGGTTTTAGGTGTGGTAGATTAGATCCAGTTCATAACAAGCCATTATGTATATTATATCAACAAGCCTCTTAACACTTAACAATGTAATGTTTTGGGCCCAATCTTTAGCCCATTACCCCACTCGGCAACTCTTTTTCTTTTTCTTTTATTTTTTGGGGGTAAAATAACTAAAAATGTGATTTTTTCTGATGGCATAAATTGTCAACTTCTATATCTTTTTAACTGAATGTAATTCTTGAGATTATATTCAAATAGCTTTTGCTGCTCAATTATATGAGAAAATTTATAATATAATTTAGGGGTAGTTTTGATATTCTTTTAGAATATAATTGTCTAAGTTATATCAAGTCTAATAATCAATTCAAAAAAAAAAAAAAAAAGAAGGGGAGCTTTTTAATGCAAATAAATAATAAATAACTAATTTTTTCCTCAAAAAGTTGAAACAAATAGTCCAAAAATTAAATTAGAGAGGAAAAGGATGACTATAAAGAAATTATATGGGAGTTTCTTTTGACCTTAATATGAATATCAGAATATCTTTGTACACACTAAAATATATACTATTGAATTTTGTTTTTGTTCAATAACAAATTTTCTAATGTATGAAAATGATAAAAAAAAAATTAATTTTTTATATTAAAAATCATCCAAAAATATAAAGTCAAATATGTCGATGCAAATCTTAATATTTACAAAATTATGAATGTCGTTTCTAGATAGAGAAAGTACTTAATCTCAAATTTTAACACCAAATAAATTTTTTATCTCTAACCTTGTCCTATTAATACTTTTAGCTAAAAATAAAATAAAAATTATTCAAGACTCTCATCTGTCAAACTTAAATTGAGATGGGCAAACTGTCTATGTCAACATCATTAGAGTATTTTTAATAATCTCTTCAATTACTTTGAGATATTCAAATAGGTGAGTCATATCAGAAAAATTATCTCTAATAGTCTCTCTAACTTTAGTTATCAAATCTATAACCTCATTCTCTATTTTAGAACTAATAAATTGACTTTACCTCTTCAAAACATTTATTTTATTTTGAAAGAATCAAAATCATATGAAAAAAGTTAAAAACATTTATTTTGCTTGACGGGTTTGATGTACAACACATTTTAAAATTTAATATTATTTTTTTTGTCTTAATTAAATTGAAGAGACTAATGAAATACAAAATATTAAAATAACAAATAATGCTCTTCAAATTGTCACGTAAGTTAACAAACTTTAATTTGAAGAGTTTTTTTGCTACTACTATCGGAGATACTCTTATATACACTATTTTTCATATGCATGTTTAGGATTTCACCTTTCTCCAACATTTTTGGCATATTAATATTAACTTCTATTATATATATATATATATATATATATATAGAGAGAGAGAGAGAGAGGGAGAGAGAGAGAGAGAGAGAGAGAGAGAGAGAGAGAGAGAGAGAGAGAGAAAATACTTTATAAATCTTATAATTATATCAGTATAAGCTAAAGGTATAATGAAAATATTTTGAAAACAAGAAAACATAAAATAATAAATATGGAGTATAAAACAAATAAAATAATTGTGCATTAAAACAATTTATTGAGCTCGGCAATTCTAATATCAAACCATTTCCCTGGTCGATTTGGATTGAGACAGTTTTACAACTGCTCATATAGCACCTTTGAGGAGATTTAACATGAGGTTTGGTACAAATACAGAAGTTTCTGTGCTCATATCACTTATTTTCAACCTCAATTGAATGAATACATAATCTCTCTGTTGATCAGAGCGGCAGCCAACTGCTTTACCAGAAGACAAAGAAATACCAGGAAAAAAAGAGAAAGATACAATACAGACTTGTGGTTTACATCAAATCCCACCACATGTGGGAAGTGAAATCAAATAGAGGTTCACCAATTTCGTCATAACTATACAAAAATTTCTGCAGAAGAGCTATCCTAAGCGTATGGCATCAATACTGAAGTCCAACAGCTGCCGCCCAGCAACATGCCTGCAAAACAACTATAAAAAAAACATTAAGTTAGTACTCGAGTGATAAATGATAATACTAAGGTCCATTTTGTTAACCATTACATAAGTATCTGTTTGCCGTTTTGCTAAATTTTTTATCTCACTTTGTTGCTTTATAAAGGAAAAGATAAAGGAGAGAAGTACTTCAGAAAGAGTTGTGAAATGTTACCTAATAAAAAACCAAGAAAACCATATGCAAGTGCAACCTGCCAAATGGTTCTATTTCTGGCCCTTCTTCAACAACACCCCAATTTTCTTCAACATGTTAATATTTTTCTTCTTGGGCGAATCATCATCCATGTCTTCGGAATAAAGTGAACTCAACTTTCCATCAATGGAATGATAGTTGTCGTCAAGAGAACCAGTCCTCTCCACAATTTTGTCATTATTACCAGTCGAAAGCATCGCAGTAGCAGCCTCAGCCGCCTTTCTCCACTGGTCTGCCTGCACCTTTAATCTCCTCAATTCAGCTTCCAACTCTGAATTCGCTGCCTTTGCTGCATCTAGCTGTTCAGTAACTCTGACTGCTTGTCTAGTACTTTTATCAGCCTCCTCTGTCAAATAGCCGAGCTTCATCAAAGACTCTTGCGCAGATGCAGCCCTTGCTACATCAGCAAATGCCAGCATCTCATCATTCATTTTATTTTTCTGTATTTCTCTCCCCTCCATTTCTAACTTCAGCATCTCGTTCTCCCCTGTAATACTCTGCAACTCCTTCTCTTTCTCCAACAAACTCACCTTTAATTCCACCGAAACATCCTCTAATTTTTTCAGCTCTATTTCAAGTTCAGACTCTCTAACAGCCGACTGAATTTCCATAACCTTCAAATTCAACCCTTGATTCTGCTCTGAGATGGTGCAAACTTTAGTTTCTTTATCCATCAGTTTTGACTTCAACTCTTCCACATCAGCTTGTGCCGCCTTCAAGTTTGCCTCCAATTCATCTTCATGCCTGCAATATTCTGATTTTGTGCGCTCCACTAGTTCATAAGCACTTCGAATTTGCAAGGTGCTCTGAATATATTCCTCCTGGTATCTTCTTTCAGCTGCCTCTAGTGCAAATCTTAATTGAACTGCCTCAGATTTAACATGATTAAGCTCTGTTTTGACCTCGTTTGATTCCTCATGTTCATCACTTTTGTATGCAACTTTAATATTGCCTGAAGGATCTCCAGCATTTTTGTTGCTATCGTCAACAATATTAGTCTGTAGTTTGCTTACAAGTCGTTCCAATAAAATTACTTGATTTTTTGATTGCTCCAACTCCGTAGCCATGGATTTGTAAGCCTCCATAGCTTTAAAGCCTTCTGACCTCAATGTCTCTTCGGTTGATTTTGCCATCGCTAACTGTATTTTAGATTTACTAACAACTTCTAAGGCCTGAGTTTCAGATTCTTTGCACTCATGTATCTGATTTTTCAGATTATCAACCAAGGAAAGAGTGTCTGTTAGTTCTAGTCCTAAACTTTGTACCTCAGCATACGCTGAGTCTGCATGCCTAGCCTGGGCAGCTTCAGATTCAGCTACCCGTTCCAGTTGCATCTTGAGCTTTTGAATCTCATTCATGGCAGATGCCAAAGCAGCAGAATCCATAGAGTGATGCTTCTGGACAGCCTCAAGTTCGGACTCCCATGCTCTGTCTCGATCCTGAGAGATCTTGCGGAGTTCTTGGACTCGAGCATCTTCAGAAGCAGAAAGTTCCAGTATCTGCTGTTGTGACTCCTCAAGCTTGGCTGCCATGGCAGCAAGCTGCTTCTTGGCCTCTTCATTGTCCTGCTGAGCACGCTTCTTCCATGACTCAGATGAGGCCAGCTGGTCCTTCGCCTCCTTCAGTTCCTCTTGGAGCTGAGCAAGCTGAGATTCCAAATCAGATATTTTTCCAGGGCGTTTCTTTTGCTGCTTTTAGTCAAGACAAAATGTCATTAACTAATGATTAGCTTATTGAGACAAATAGCAATGGCGATGAAAAACGATTAACTAACAGCAAATAACAGTCCATGGTGATATATACAAAGGGAAACAAAAGAGTGTGCAGGTAGCTCATTCACGTTGCTTTTCCTTTCAGAATAAAACTTGACGGATTGGAAAAAATATAAGAGGAATGATTATAATGCTTCCATTAGAAACATAAAAAAGTTCACTATATATGACAACTTCTACATAACTAAGGTCCTCAACCAATGACAAAAATATTTTATAAACTATTTTTATTACGAAACAGTAGCACAAATTGGGGTTATCTTCTCAAGGAAACTGTATCGGTAAGTAAATATTTGTAAAAGAACTCTTTTGGTCATAAGAAATCTTATCTTCAACTCTAAAGCAGGATACATCCAACACCAATGTGCTTACCCAGATGCATCAACACAACTGAGGAGCAGAAATCCAATAGAAGATTAAAAAATCTTTATGACGAGACCCATTTGTGATGCCAAAAGAAGTTGAAATGGTACATGATTTTGGGTTTTTGTAGAATACCTCAGATGCTGGACTGTGACGCGACCTGCGGTCAATAATTTTAGTACTTTTGTCTTTAGGCAACCTGGTTGCTGGAGAGGGACCTGAATCTGGATATGTTCCTGGTGTCTTTTGCTGCCTAGCAGTTTGGGGGGTGGCGGGAGATGCCCTTTTTGGCACCTCTGAAGAACCAGTTCTGCTCTCAAAGTGAAAAAAGAAATGACAATTAGCATAAGCACACATGAAAACTAATGAAATCAGATTTTAAAAAATAGATAATTTATTTTCAGCCTGTGACATCAGAAATAATGCTACACACAATCCCCTCATCCAGCCTAAAAAAATATATTGTAAACAGTAAGCCACGAGGCCTATTAGAAAATTCTCCTCTGAAATGCGTAAAGAAAAAATTCTCCACTGGAAGTATTACTACATTCATGAAATATTACTATAGAAGATGGTTCATATATCAGATGATTACTAAACTATCTAAAACAAGTATAATTTAAGGGGGAAATATACTTGTTATGTGTCTCCAATTTAGTTAATTTAATTGTTCATATGAACGGTATAAAAATAAAATCCACCAGAAATATCAGGAGAAATTGAAATCTTTAGTGGTAATAATTTAAATTAGATTAAAAGATAGTCTCTTTCAGAAAATTGAGTGATCTATTCAAGTACTTAAAAGCCACTTCAATCATCTACGTAATAATAAGACAATAAATCCCAATATGAAGCAGAATGGTACAGGCATCCCATAAGATAAATTTTGAAGCATTCTACACAAAGTTGAATATATATACCTAATGAATTAATCATATTTTTCTGGATGCATGCATCCCTAGGTCATAATACAATTATCAATCAATAAACATTGTTGAGCTTGAGCAGAATCACCCATGAAAATTTACTACCAGAACCACCTAATCAGCACTAACGTATAAATCCAAATACAAGGAATAAGATCCCTAAGACAAAGAAAGCATGGAATGCACTATTTAAAAAGGGCCTCGTTGCTATGCTTGAATAAAAAATAAGGATCTGCAAGAGCAGAGAATATAATTCTGGTGAATTCAAAAATCAATGCGCCTGCCATGTTAATGCAATCATTCAATTCAATTCAAACATTTTCCACAAAAACTATAACATGTGAAATTCAAATAACTAAATTTCATTTCAATCAGCATTCAAAATTCAAAGACTAGGATGTCACGCACTCTAAAAATGAAAAGACAAACATACCTAGTTTTGGTTGTCTGCATATTTGATTTCCTCTGGAAAAAGTAGCAAACTAAATGACTCTACTTTGAAGGTTCACCTGACCAGCTGACCCACAGCAACTACACTAGTTCAGAAGAATCCTTGGCTAAGAAAGAACAATAAGAAATATTTATATACACACTTGAAAGGATAAATAATGAATTAAGTGATGCAATGGAAGATCCCAACAACTACTCAACATATACATTATCTCAAGCAAAACATAAGAAACAAACATACAGCACAATTCCTTCAAAGAAACTCCACATAAACTACCTCCACTCCCAACAACCAACCCCACAGCAGAAGGAAAATATTTAAATACAAAATACAAGATGGAAAAGAGTAACAATCAAAGGAAAGACGAATATCTTTATAAAGGTCAGCTTTACACTTTTTCCTTTTACTTCTCTTTTACTCCTGTGCTAAGCTGTGTTTTAGAAGCATTATTGAGAAAACAACATAAAGAAATGAGTGATAATAATTATCCACATAGCACACCTTGTAAGACTCTGATTTTTACTCATGGAAAAACAGGGCCAAATAATTAAATTTGGAAAAATAGGGCGAAATAGTTAAATTGTGGAGTAATGGTTTTAATACTATATATAGTCAATGTAGATAAATACAAAGAGCCCACATTACATCAACAACTAGAAATTAAAGAACTTGTCCCCTATATACCACTTCAAAAATCTATCAAAATAAGAAAAAATAAAACAAAATAAACATTGAGCCAGCAGACTTTGTGAGCAAGTTCTTAACCTTCAACATTTTTGTTCACAAACATTATTAGATTAACTAAAGCCAATAACTTCAGTCACCCCATCGAAGACAAAACAGCATAAAACCAACTACATATTCAGACACACAAATTAAACGCGCACATTGTCATTCATATGCGTATAAAACTCTTAAAGCTTACATAAATCGAGCTTTGAAGCTGACATATGATGCTGCATTGTAGAAAATATCAAAAGGAACGAAAACCCATAACTTTCCCAATTGAGATTTCAATCACAACTGGCTGATAAAACCCATAAAAAATCCAAAAAATTTCGAGCACCCATAAAGAAAAAGTGGCAAAAAGGCAAGAGGTTCGGGGGGTTTCGGTGTTTCGTGGGCATTAAACAATGCCTGGACTTACTTGAAAGATGGGGTTGGTTTTGCTGCAACTGAAGAAGCTGATTTATTTAGTTTTAAAAAGAAAACAATGAAGCGAATAGAAAGAGCAGTTAACTTCAACAGACAAAGAAACCCTAGTTTATTTGAGGAAGCTGAAGACACCAGATGGTTGCTTCTACTCGCATTCTTACTCTTAAGAAGCTTGTGCTGTAATGCGCAGTTCCCGAGCCTCTCTCTGTTTAGCTTTCTGGTGAGTCGAGGGGGGGTGTAATAGTAATAGACAACAGTTTCTACATTTTATGGAGCTTTACCGCGGAATAATGACTTAATATAAAAATAATAAAATTTATTATTTTTATATTATATATTTTATTATATTTATATTAAATCATTACACCTCTTATTATATAAGTTGTTATTCATAGTAAAATTGTA
Organism: Hedera helix; assembly: GCA_947179155.2. Taxonomy (NCBI): domain Eukaryota; kingdom Viridiplantae; phylum Streptophyta; class Magnoliopsida; order Apiales; family Araliaceae; genus Hedera; species Hedera helix. The sequence goes on along the minus strand of OX359266.1, from coordinate 52,044,915 downwards.
TTTTATGTACAAGGGACGCTCTTGGGCCACGCGATTGCACGCCTTCTTTAATTTTAGTCCACTGTCTATAACTGTTTCTGTTTTTAAATTTTTATTTATTTTTTTGTTAAGGAATTGATATTTTTATAAATTAATTTAATATTTTTATAAAATTAAATAAGTTTCACTTGTGAAAATATCAAATTAGATTGTAAGAATATCAATTCTCATATGAAAATAATATTTTCACAAGTTAATTTGAAATTTCTAGAAAATTTAATGAGACCCACTTATGAAAATATCAAATTAACATATAAAAATATTAATTCTCTCTCTTTTTAAAATAAAAAGTAAAAGTTAATTTTTGATAACTGTTTCTTCTTTAAAAAAAAGTGGAAACAATTTCCAAAATTAATTTTGACAACAAAAAATTTGTTTCTTCCATTTTGACAAAACAAAGAGTTATTTCAACTTTAATGAGATTTAAGCATCGAATCTTGTCAATAATAAATTTTCAAATTTTACCTCTTTATAAAATAAAATTAGCATTTAAAAATAATTATCAAACAACATTATTCAAATTTTAATTTCACTAGTGGAAATAATTAAAAGTAAAAATATATGAAAATAACAATAGAAAATAGAAACATAAAAATAAAAAACAGTTACCAAACGAATCTTAATTTTCAAATTTTGCAAATATCATAACTCACAAGTAATACATTTTTATTTGATATACACTTCTAAACAAAATAAGTTTTCAAATTTAATAATAACTACATTATTAACATCTGGTAATAAAATATTTGAGAATATCGTGGCATTTATATTATTAATAATTAAAAATATATATCAAATAGATTTTTTTTTGTATAACAGGGACAATTTTTCTACAATTCTCTTTGAGAAATGATGCATGGCCCTTCAAAAAAATCACCAACGTTTTGCATCAAAACAATAACATGGAAACGTACAGGAAAAAATCAAGTTCAACGCGCACCATTTAATACTATAATCACGGGCCGCACAAATGCTACCCGCGTAGTTCATATAATTTTAAATTTTGAGTCATTTTAATTTAGACGATAAAATAAAAAATATAATTAACATTAGAGGTTACAATATAATTATTTATTTTTTAAAAATCAAGCTTTAAATTTCGGAAAATGTTTGGTGAAGCCACCTGTTTTATTAAAGTATGTGACTTCTTCATCATTATATATAGACTTAAGTAGCCTTGGAAAACACGCATACTTTATATATATTATTAATTTAAAATAGTTAAAATTTAATTTGGAGGATAAATAGGTAAATTTTAAATGGATGAAATCTTCTGTATCATGTCTCTGGCGACAGCCAGGGACATAATAGATTTGAGGCCATTTTTAAAGGGGAAGGGGTGGAATGGTAAGATACTTAAGTTTGTTGAATAAAACAGATAGAAACGCCAAGTTGAACTAGTAAGGATAGTATAGAAATTATAAGATAAGTTTGAAGGCAAAATCAAAAAAGGGTTCACGGCCGTAGTATTTGAGCGGCTCCAACTTTATATGTAACAATATTCTTGCATACTTTCATTAATGTGTCATTATTTTAAATCATATTTCGTAATACTAATATTATCCGCAATCACACATATCTTCTAAATTACCATATAATTTCACATGAAAATATAATATTTTTACATAATTTTTCTCGCATGAATAATAATGAATAAAATTCGCATGTATATGAGAGAGATTCGCATAACATTTTTACTTGAAAAACTTAATTTAAGTAAATAAACAAAACAAAAAAAAAAAAAAAAAAAAGAAAATCACCCGGGGTGCTAGATATGAGTTCCGGCCTTCAACATACCAATGATTACAACCGTCTTGACTGGAACAGGATATAAGGGACATTGTGTCTAATTCCTTAATGTTGAAGGCTAGTTCTTGATGAATTTCCTGTGGAGTTTATCTGGTCATCAATATCACTTCATTTCCCTGCCCAAATTAGTGTGCAGCGTCGCTCTCTCATTATCCATATTTTTCTCTTCGAGGATTACCAGTATGGCTATAATTGGAAAGGCAATTTCGAGCTCTTAAAGCTTATATTACAAGCAAGGTTTCATGGGATTGAGATTACAAGTTTACCGTCTTTACTAGAATGTAGTCTCCATATGCAAAGGGGTTCCATTGACAAGAGAAACGAGCAAATGATTCATATCCCATAGGGCTGGACTAGCATATATGTTGCAGACTCTTTTTGTTAATCATCAAAATCCTGGCAAATGCAACACTCTTACCATGTTCAGTGTGGCAAATTATCAGTGATCCCAGTCGCAAGTAAATTTTGTGTACTTGCCAAAAAAAAAAGTGGTTAGTAGGAACACAATACACACACCAAGTTAATCAATCATAGGAGAACGAAAAGAACAGAAAATTAACTTAAAAGTTAAAACAATTGAAGGGGAGAGTCAGAGATCCAACCACAGACGACTACAACTGACAATTTGACATGTATTGAAACTATAAATAAATCATTTTGACAGCTGATAATGTAATTTCTTAGTCAAGTAACGCAAGTGAAACGTACACCTCTCAACAAACTGATTCATTAAATAATTGTGCTTTCCAACTCTAATACAACGGCATTGGGTCGTAATGAATTAATTGTACATATGCCCGAACAATTTTGGCAGAATACTCTTTCAACCATCAAGATTAGCTGTAACAGAAGCTAATGTTTGTTTGATTAAGGTAAACTATTAAAAACACGCATTCTGAAAGTTATCTAAAACTACCTTTTAGAGATCAAAATGCAGAATCACTGCCCTTGGTCTTCCTAAGCATCATATAATTTGCTTCATTTATTTTAGAAGCAAGATAATGGCTACCACCCGCATCTGGATGGTTTGCAACCATCACCCTTCTATGTGCTTCCTTAACCTTATCTATTGGAGCACTTTCCCTGTCAGATCAAAGATAGAACATTGAAAAATATCAGGTAAATAAAGGACAAAGAAAGAAATTTTATACAAAGGCAATAAATCAGGCCCATGGGTTGTATACTTGTAATAAAAATAGGTAAACCATGTTGCCGGAACTTGGAAGGAATTTAAGAACTGGTCAGCTGATAAAAAAAATACATGAGAACCCCACTTGTAGGTTACTTTACTTCACCATATGTTTTATTATAATTTCCATAATGTGAGAAAAGATATTGTACAGAAAATAAAGAATTATGTGAGAAAATAATAGAGTTCTGTTCTGCTTCTCTTTATGTAAATTATGGCCCAATATGTCGACACAAGATTAACTGCCCAACAGTGATAAGTTGATTGTATCAATATCACGGTATTGTGTTTGAATCCTTGCAAAGTCCATTTTTTGCAGTTTTTATCTTAAAATTTGACAGATGCTACTTTTGACATAACAAGGCGCAAATTGACCACAGATCTGCACCAGACGCATCAAATAAGTCTTTCGATTTAGTGAGGCGCACATTTGACTTCTCGAGAGCGTGGATTGACCACAGAACCAAACCAGATGCATCAAAACACAATTTCAGTGCAGGTGCATCAACCATCCTCACTTGTAAGGAATGATTTTTCTTTTTTAACTTTAATTACTAAATTCACAAGCCACTGTGGCAAAAAGGTCTTTTTGATTTTGCTAAAGTCTTTCTCCTTTTTACATAAATGATAGTTGTTGATATTTCAAGTGCTACTCAACTTAAACAGCTAGCATCTTTCAGTTGTCGCCAAATCTATTTTGTTCAAAAATGGGGAGGGAGAAGCTAGTCAGCTACCCAGGGAAAAACTTATGTTCTGATTATCAAACAACATCTTTAAGTACATAGAATTATAATGGTAAATAAAGTATAAACCCCTTTCCCTTTTACTTCAGCCATCCCCACTCAACTATTTTTATTTTTTCTTCTTATTTTTTTAAAAAAAAAAGAAGAAGAAGAAGTTAAATATCTCCAACATTTCTTACTAGTTTTCCAGCCATCAAACCAAAGTCTTTAGAGTAACATATTTTAAATGTACCTAACTCCAAGAATAAGAGCTTCTTCTCTTCTTGTCATCGTAGGTTGGAAACCTCCTTCATAAAATTTGCAGTTTAGTTGTAGCTGGTCTTTGCCTTGAATGCACTTCAGGCTTGGATGCCATATCTTCCGGCATAAGCAGCAGCAACTGCAAGTCCTGCTATCAACGGTGTGGCCTGATGCAAATTTCATGTCATACAAACCATAATACAAAAGAAATTTCAGGGATAAGCAGACTTGAGAAGTTGATTCTGTTATTGAAGCTATTATTTGGGACTTGTGGGAGGTAGAATGAGTTCGAGTGACATCTTGAGAAAACAAAAAGTAGATACTTGAGGTTACTTTGTGTATAGGTTCAACATGTTGATAACTGAAGACCAGCATATGGAGTTACGGACAGAGAGGATTGACAGGCTCAGGGAAATGGGGAAGGACTAAAAAGTGTATCAAAGTGCAAGACTTTGAATGGGCTATAATTATAAAGGACCTTCAAAAGAATATACAGCATAAAGCAAGATTTTATTGAAGCCGTAGGTTTGCTACTTATATGATAACTATCCAAGAAACTAGAGGCAGTTTCTACTTAAGTTAATGAACCAAAAAAAATACTAAAGACAATAGTTCCCCTCCATCCACAATGGGGAATATTGGGTTTAAAGTCTTGGCTGAAAAATCAGTAATACCTATAAAAGATAACCACTAAAGATAAAAACAAAAAGAAAGGCCTCTATGTAAGAACATAACCCATCATTTTGATCCATCATCAGTATACAACAAAAATAGAAAAGGTAAGTGACCCTTTGCTTTTCTTAACCCAAAATTGGACACATCAATCTACTGGCCCAATTATTACGAGCAACGCCCCAAAAAATTAAGCTTTGAATAGATTCTAATACAACTACAATGACATCGTTGGTATTTTTCTTGCCTATCCCGCGCAACAGGTAATTTTAGAACAAATGTTTAGTAATCATGAAATCCTTCTCCAACAACAAAAAAGTTACAGCGATAGAGAATACATAAATACCGGTACATAAAGAGCATAAATTTATGAGTAATAATAAGTTAAAAGACGTAAAAATCATATATTACATTTGTGATTTATATCTAAGAGAGAACTATAAAATATCTAAACAATGTTCGAAAAAGCTAAAAGCGGTACGAGGCGTTTTTTCCGGACGAGGCGAGGCGTAAGCCTCGATTTGAAAACCTAAAAGTCCCCAAAAAATTATTAAAAAAATGCTAATAAAATCATAAAATAATCCATCATCATCCCCACCATCATCCCTATCATCACTAAGAGGATCCTCCATGGAATTGATAATTTGGTAGTTTCAAAAAATTGTAGGGGCTAAACTGAAACTTTTGCAAACTTCGGGTATTTTCTTTTTACAATAAAACAGAAATTTTGGGATACTAAACTGTAATTTAGTAGTTTTAGAAAACTACAGGGGCTATTCTGAAAATTTTCAAACTGCGGGTAAGAACTGTAGGGACTAAACTGAAAAGTTTGCAAACTGCAGGTAAGTTTTTAAAATAAATCAGAAACTTTAGGTATTAAACTGTAATTTGGCAGAAAATTAATATGTTTAGGGTTACCCAAAATGATGCAGCTTCTCATTTTCTTTTCTTTCAAGTGTAGCAGCAGCCACTAGAGAGAGAGCGTCCTTTCTTTTTCTTTTTCTTTTTCTTCTTTTTCCTTTCTTTTTCTTTCTTTTTTCTTCTTCTTTACAACAACAAGGCAGCATGTATGTCTTCTTCTTTCTCTTCTCCTTCTCTCTCTCCTTTTTTTTTTCTTTGTTGCTACAGATCCTCCCATCAACTCGCCTCTCAAATCAAGGTCTACGCCTTGAGGCGAAACGCACCGAGGCGTACGCTTCAGTCAAATAAGGCGCAACTTTGATGCATAAGCCTCGCCATAGCAAACTAAGGCCTCGCTTTGAGGCGCGCCTCGAGTGCAATTTCAAACCATGTATCTAAATACAGGGAAAAGATCAAAAGAATGATCCAAATAAAAGCCCTAAATTTATTCAATACCATGTAGAATATAAAAAACAAACAAAAAGATTGAATGAGCAAAAATTATGTGTGAATCTAGAGCGAGACTAACCATTTCTTAAGAGCCTCAAAGAAGCTCGAGAGAAATGAAAGCTAACATTCACGGGATCAATTTACAGATTCTTGTAAGAGAAATGAAAGTACGATATCAGGGTTTCGGTAAACGTATTCCTTCCTCTCCCCTGGCCCTTTACAAAGCTAAAATTGGCATAACAGAAAAATATAAAAAAATAAATAAAGAGTAGGCTATTTCTTAATTACATTATACAAAAAATTAGTAGGATATTAGAGCCCTATTTTTGTCTCTTGACTTGATAAATACATTATACTCCCTCTATTTCAATATAATATCAAATTTAATTTTTATAAGTAATTAGAGGTATTTAAAATTTTAAAATTAATAAAAAAAATTTATTTGTAAAATAATAAATTTTATGATTAAAAGTACATTTTATAAATTTCATAATTTATTGTCTAAAATAAAATAAATATATATATATTAATTGTTTTTTAAAATGTTCAAACAAATACATATTAATTTTAAATTTAAAAAGAAAAAAAATAGTTTAAAAAGGTAAATATAGATTGTATAATTTGAAAGGGAAGAAGTACGTCATGAGAAATTTTTTCAGCTAGCAAAAAGTGAAATACATTCAGTGAATAACTTATGCACAACTTGATATTTGAAATGAGAAGTAGGGGTGTAAACGGATATAAACGAATCCGAATATAGTAGTATCCGTATCCATATCTGAAAAATCAATTCGCTATCCGTATTCGTATCCGGTATTCGGCGGATTTTAAAAATGCTATCCGTATCCGGTATTCGAAATAATATCCGAATATGGATAATATTTGTATCTGTTTATTTTATTCGAAAAAACATATTATTCGAATATTCGAGTATCCGGGTTCGTTTATTAGTCACCTAATATAAAATTCATTCAAATTATTTACAAAAAATAAAGAAAAAAATTGAATAATTACTCATAACCAATCACAATTTAAAGTTTAAACCATACATATTAATGAATGAATGTTAATTTATTTATTTTTAATAAATACAATAATCAATGCTCTAAATAACAATTCAAATAAGTTTTCATTATTTTTAAAATCCTAAATTCAAAATGAATGCTCCACTAATTAATGTTTAGATGTCCATTAATAAGTAGATGTCCATTTTATGTGTTAATTTGGAGTAATACTGTAGTGTATATGAATATTTATAACCTATAATTATAACTTTTAAATTATATTTATAACATTTATAATTAACACTTGCTAAATGATACATTTTAGATATATTGCAACACTAAATATAACTAGAATAAGGGGAAAAAATAATGAGTTTTAAAGTATAATTCATTAATGAATGAGTATTAATTTATTTATTTATAATAAATACAATAATCAACGCTTTAAATTACAATTCAAATAAGTTTTCATTATTTTTGAAATCCTAAATTCAAAATGAATGCACTACTAATTAATGTTCAGATGTCCATTTTATGTGTTAATCTATAATTATAACATTTAAATGATATTTATAACACTTGTTAAATGATGCATTTTAGATATATTATAACACTATATATAACTAGAATAAGGGAAAAAATAACGTTTTAAAGTATAGTTCATTAATAAATGAATGTTAATTTATTTATTTTTAATAAATACAATTATCAATACTCTAAATTACAATTCAAATAAGTTTTCATTATTTTTGAAATCTTAAATTTCAAAATGAATGCTCTACTTATTAAAGTTTAAATGTCCATTAATAAGTTTATGTCCATTTTATGTGTTTGGAGTAATACTGTAGTATATTAATATTTATAATCTATAATTATAACATTTAAATTATATTTATAACATTTATAACACTTGTTAAATGATCCAAAAGTTATATTGTAACACTTGTTAAATAATATTTATAACACTTGTTAAATAATACATTTTAGATATTTTAATTTTATAATAGAAAAAATCCATTAATTATACTTAAATCAATTTATTTCAGTTTATTATATTATAATAAAAGTGTTATTTTCTACTTTTTAGAAGTGAAATGACATATTTTAAAAATAATTTTCGTATTATAGTGAAAACTAATTATTATATAAGAAAGGCAATTTAAATATATATATATGTAAACTAATTATTATATAAGGAAGGTCATTTAAAAAAAATTATTTTGCTTATTATATATATCCGCCGGCTATATTTACGATCAAATGTTAAACGAATACGAATATGCCTATATTCGTATTTATATTCGTTTATTTGCAGATACCTTTAAATCAAATAAGGATATATCCGTTTTTTTTTAATGCGCATAATATTCGATTTTTTCCGAATACAGATGCAGACGAATACGAATTTTTTTGTTACCATTTACAGCCCTAATGAGAAGACAGTAGAAAAATTAAAACTCTTGGATGAAAGGAATATTTTATATCAAAATTTTAAAAAGTTTGTATAATTAGACTTGTTCCAATGTATTGCCTAGTAGATTTTGGTGCAGAAAAACTCCATTGATTTTAAATGTGTCTGCTCCTCCTATATGCACAATCTACAAACATTTTGCAGTTAAGCATAATGCTTCAACACCCTTTGAATAACAAAAACGAACCGTCTAATGATTTTCATTAGAAATGGCTACTGAAAGTAATTATGCGAAGACAATCAGATTGACAGGGACGGAATGCTTTGATTAAGATTCCATATGCATATGTCAGCGATGTGCAATCGAAAGCTCATCCAACTAATAAACTCCCCATAAGCACAGACATTAAAACTTTCAGAAAAGTCTGACACGCAAACTCATCTCTTAAAAAGATGTAGACATAGAAATACTATTAACATTTAAAACCCATATATTATTTAATTTTTATGGTAAGTACATAAACTATATCTAATTTTCTTAAGTATCTAGAGATATATCTATGCAACTTCATATATAAATCAAATACAAACACTTGCACATAGAAACAAAACAAATTGTAACATGAAAAGATTTAAAACGTAATATCCAAAAATTAACTGAACAAGATTTTAAACCAGAAACAAGGACATCATTAAGGGTTAGTTTATTACCTTATTGCACAGTAGATCATTTGCTCGACACCCTAGGAAAACTACCAGCTTCAAAACCACCAGTGATGGAGTCAATAATAAGTATTGACTGAGGTTCCAATAATCACAACACAGTAGAATTGGTGGTCTCGAATTTCAACAAAGCAATATAAATGGTAGTGCTAGTGCATTGTTATTTCTACAACAAATGATATCAAACATTAGGGTACTTTCAAAGGCAACTATGCTATAGGAGTTTCATCCAACGTTCTGTTAAAATTCAAGAGAGAGATCACAAGTTAAAGACGGTTAATAATTAATCATAAGAGAACTTAAGTCGTCGTCAGCACAAAGCAGTTATTGAAAAGCATATTAGTTAAATGTGAAAAATGTTTGGATACACAAGTTTTTATGCTTTTAGCTTCCTATTTGCATACCAATATTTAGTAATACACAGGATATGATCATTCAACATAATGCAAGATCTAGTACATAGTAATCAACATATTTCACATTTAGAAAACAACTCAGCCAGAAAACATGCATGTCAGACTACCAGGAAACAACTCTGCCATGCTTCTACCACCCAAAATGTACAACTTTGCCATGCCTCTACCACCCAAAAAGTGTGTCGCCTCCACGCCTAGAGAACATCAACAAAACAAAAAACTATAAGAGCAGCAATATAATACAGAACTAGTGTAAAAGAAATTCTAAGTACTATAACTCACTAATCTTGAAGCCTTGACCATAGTGTGAGAGTATTAATATTTAGAGGTAAGTCATGATGCCCATTGCATTGGATGGTTGGTTTTCAAGTATAAACTCTACTTCATGTCCATTGTATGCAACACTAAACACAAACTCGCAAAGGCTGCACATAGTTTTATTATATATTGGTGATTCATATTTCCTGAAGAGCAGCGATGTCCTCTTGCCAAGAGAGTTCTCAAGGTCAAATACGGCGAATGCTTTCAGTAAATTGTATTCCATCAACACCAACATAAAACTCTCTACCCCTATTTATAGGGAAATGACGACTATTTTGAATTATTTGTTACAACACAATCTGTCAAATTCTTCAATGGTTCTTTCAATATACTCAAATAAATTCAATCACATTGGGCGCCCATGCCGGAGAAATTCCTGCCCAACGATCCTGAATTGGAGCACTTTAACTTTTCAATTGTGAGTCAAGAGCTTTGTTTCCCATGCAATGGGACACGAATGATGTAAATCTGGCCAGTAGATGTCTAGATAACCTACTCTTTCTGGTTTTCACTGCAAGTACAGCTGTACATAAAAAGACCACCATAGATTTGTATTCAAACAATTATATCATCACAAAAATTGAACATGGAAGAAAGAAAAAACAATTTAAAGAAAGTTTACTAGTAAATCATTTTCTACAACTTGAAGATCATCTTATGTGATGGACTTGTCAGGATGCTTGACATTACTCTTAACACTAACCAAAACCCATGAATTACTATGTTCTATCTCTCCGTCAACTCCAACAAATTTTAAAATATTAAATTTTTCATTGCTAAATTTTTCATTATTGGAAGGTAAGAAGCTCGCGTTCCAATTAACTGCTAAAATAGGTACATTATTGCAATTTTTGATATGGTTTGTCTTCCTCCTCCTAGATGATTTTTTTTTTGTTCTCCTTAGATTTCTTTCCATTCTTGGATCTTTTCTTTATTCTACAGATTTTAGGGCAAGGGAAGAGGGGGCATCCCAGGAGGGGAGGAAAGAGGAGATAAAGGAACGGTGAGTAGTAACAAACTTGAAAGAAAAACAAATTCCAAGGAATCCAAAAAATAGCCCTCGAGCCTCCTTTGCGCCGTTTTCCTCGTAGAAGCCGTTGGGTTGACCCGACCCAGAACAAAAGAATCAACAGTGGATGCATTGAACGACAGATTGGTTCCGGTTCTTTGTTTTCATGGTTGATTCTTCTTCTTTTTCTCTGTTTTCTCCTTCATATTCTAGTTCAATAACACCAGCCTTCATCTCCGTCCAGTGTTATTGACCCATAATGTGAAGAAAATGAAAAAGAAAACAGAGAAAAATAAGAAGAATCGACCATGAAAACAAAGAACCAGAACCAATCGGTCGTTCAATGCACCCACTGTTAATTCTTCTATTCAAGGTTTTCTTGTTCCTCTCACTCCTCTCTCCTGGGATGCCCCCTGTCGCCCAAAAATCCCTAGAATAAAGAATAGATCCAAGAATGGAAAGAAATCTAAGAAGAAAAGGAAAAAAAACATAGAAGAGAGAAAGCCAAACCACATCAAAAATTGCAATAATGTACCTATTTTAACAGTTAATTGGACCGCGGGCTTCTTACTCTCCAATAATGAAAAAATTAGCAATAAAAAAAATAATGGAAAATTTAATTCAGCAACATTTCAAAATTTGTAGGAGTTGACGGGGAAAGAGCAATTCATGGTTTCTAGTTAGTGTTAAGAGGAATGGAAAAAATGTCCAGGCGTCCTGACAAGTGTATCACATAAGATGATCTTCAAGCTGCAGAAGATGATTTACTAGTAAACTTTCATTAAATAGTTTTTTTCTTTCTTCCATGTTCATTTTTGGTGATTATATAATTGTTTGAATACAAATCTATGGTGGTCTTTTCATGTACAGAAGTACTTGCAGCGAAAACCAGAAAGAGTGGTTATCTAGACACCTAATGGCCAGATTTACATCACTGGTCTCCCCATGCGTGGGAAACAGAACACTTGGCTCACAATTGAAAAGTTAAAGCGCTCCAATTCAGGATTGTTGGGCAAGAATTCCTCCGGCATGAACACCCAATGGGATTGAATTTATCTAAGTACACTGAGAGAACCATTGAAGAATTTGACAGGATTATGTTGTACCAAATAATTCGAAATTCGTCATTTCCCTATAAATACAGTAGAGAGTTTTCTCTTGGTGTTGATGGAATATAATTTACTGAAAGCATTCGCCTCATATCTGACCTTGAGAACTCTCTTGGCAAGAGGCCCTTGTTGCTCTTCAGGAAATATGAATCACCAATATATATAATAAAACTATGTGCAACCTTTGCTAGTTTAAGTTGGTGTTTAGTCTTACATACAATGGACAAGTTGAAGACCAACCATCTCATATGAAATGTAATGGACATCCTGGCTTGCCTCTAAATACTTTGCATAAGTGTGTAGTACTCTCACACTATGACCGATGGACATAGCTTCAAGATTAGTGAAGTATAGTACTTTGAATTTCCTTTACACTAGTTCTGTCTTATGTTGCTGCACTTATAGTTTTATTTTTGTTTTGTTTTGCTACTACTAGATCTTTGGTATGTTGTGCTCTGTCGTGTTATTGAATAGTAGTAGTGCTAACTCACTAATTATCACCCTACATTCATGAGTCATAATAAGCATGTCATTTGTACTAATTGTCATAATTAATTTGTTTAGGTTCGACCTTTAGTCATGAGTTATAATAAATTAAACTATATTAAATATATTAGTACTTTTGTATTAATTCTACTTTACACATAAATTAAAGAAAAGAACTTGAAGCATGTAAAAATAATAATTATGTATATGTTGCGTGGAACTATAATGAATGAATTTTTTCTACAATTATCTTTCAATTTTTTAAATATTAACTTGATGATAAACTCTTAATAATTTTGTGTATATTTTGGTAAGTGTAGTGAGCAAAAAAGAAAGAGTACGGTTATATAAGTGTTTGTGTAAAAATGTAGAGAAAATCCTTGATTTCCTTATAAAACAATGATGATTAGAAGAAAAATTAGTTGCTTCAATTTCTTCTTATAGGGAGAAACAGATTACGTCCGCCCCACCCGTTTCAGGAATGGGTGGGGTTAGGGACTAAATTGGTACCTAAAAATGATTAAGGCAATGTAGGATTTTTGCATTGTGTAAATTAGACTCTTTGGACATTTAAGTAATCAAATGTGGGATATAAGCTATGAGATAGGAGTTGGGTTGAAGAGAGAGAATATCCTTAATGAATTTGAATTAGCCTTAATGAACATTGATTGGGCCCAAAGGAATTGAATGGGCCTTAATGAGCAAAAATTAGGCATACAGGAATATGAACGCAAACTACATTAATGGGATAAGATCGGGAATTATATTTGATCCACCTATGCTTTCGGTCTCTGTCTTAGTCGGTACAACGGTTAATTTAAATTTCTGGGCTCAACCCAAGGCATACATACAGGCCAGTCTAGACCAAGCATCAGCCTAGGCATAAAAGCCCCCGGTCAAAACTAGGGATCAAACAAGGTTCAACTCGGCTCGGCTATTGATAAGAAAAATAGGGCTTGTCCAAATTGTTATGGATAAGGATTTTTTTGAATACCATTACTTTGGAGTACAAGTTCAAATAAATTATATAATTAATATTAAGGACATGTTGAGCAATAACTTATTTTAAAATAACATATAAGTTAAAATTTAAAAAATCTTATAAATTATTTTAAGTTGTGACTTATAAATAAAAGTGTTTGTCATTATTTTAACTTATAAATCAGAAATTAAGTTGAAACAAGTTGTGAAGGATTTTGAGTAAAATGACTTATAAGTTAAAATTATAGCAAAATGCTTTTTACATTTGGTCAAATTTACTTATTTTAAAATGACTTATAAGTTATTTTTTGAGAAGTAAGAAATTATTACTTCTTAAAAACTACTTATAAGTTGAAAAAATGTCTTATATGAACACTCAAATTGTAAAAAAAAAACTACTTTAAAGCTTATTTGACGAACTTATAAGTCTCTCCAACTGACCCCAAGACTCTTAGTTACAATATAATTACCATCACATTCTATTAGTGAAAATACAAAATTCACAATAAATAGGAAAGAAAGCACCACAAAAGGGCATAAAAAATATAACAATTAGGAAAATAAAAATTCAAACAATGATGAAACTCAAAACCCAACTTAATAATCTCATGACCTTAGTTTTAAAGATTAGACTTATAACTCACTAAGTAGGAGATTTATTTAGGAGACTGTATCTGGTCTCTAAAAATCATTCTGTTTGAGGTAAATAAACTAAATTTGAAATATATTATTATTAGACAAACAAATTTTTTAAAACTCTTAAACAAACCAAACGCTCCAAACTTTGATAAAAAACACTTAATACTCCAAAAATCCTTATTATTAATATAATGCTGCCCACCTAATTAGACTACAAAAGCATAAACCCAATTAAGTATTATGCTCAACCAATCATGTAGATTCGTGGTACAAATTGGTAGAACAATCCTAAATAGCACAACGTAGACGGGATGAACAAATATAAAACTTAAAAGTTTGCTCCACGTTTCCAAATAAATAGTCGGATTTTTTTACTATGAAAAACACTTTCTTCTCTGCATTTGCTGTGGTATATATATCAACAGTACTTATATTGTTCATTGGTCATTCATCCACCGTCCTCATTCGTTAAGCTACCCTATACTACATCAAATCCCCTCCGTTGTTCGATTCTTGAGTCATCTCACCAATTTAACTCCAACCCAATTCAATTCATCTCCCTCTTTATATATACTTCCAATCATACATATTTTTTCGTTCTAACCCAGAACCACGGTCCCCCCTCCGCTGAAAGTTGTGACCCTAACCCATGTTCACTACTAGAAAGGTGTCAATTGGCCCATTTCTTAGCATGGGACTCACTGGTTCCTGTATTCATCAGCCTCTGTGGCTTCTCCTGTCACTTCATGTTCCGCCGAGATCTACAGGGCATCTTCTTTTTTCTGGGATTACTTATTACCCAATTCATCAATGAATTAGTCAAGTCCTCAGTCCAACAAGCTCGCTCTGAAACCTGTGCTCTTCTTTAGTTATGCGATTCCCATGGCTAGCCTTCCAGCCACTCTCAGTTCATGTTCTTTTTCGCCGTTTACTTTACCCCTTATCTCACAAGAAAATTAGGATTTTGAGTAGACAGTAAATGTGAGTTGTGGTTTTGGTTTGGCCTTTGGAATTGCTCACTTTGTACTCTAGGGTTTTTTTGGGGTACCACAGTGTTGTACATGTCTTTGTTGGTGGCACCCTCGGGGCTTTTCTTGGGCGAATTTAGTTTTGGGTTGTTAATTATTTGCTCGGGGGCTAAATTTTTTGAAGAGATGAAATACAACCAAGGTATATATCTTTTTGATCAGAGGTTGAATCGATCATCAGGAGAAGAATTGGGCCAAAAATTAAGATACATTATGGGAAAATCAAACTTCCATCGAAGAGAAGCAATGAAAGGCTTTCATAAAAATTCTCTTAGAATCGAGAATGAAGTTTATGTACATGCCAGATCATGAATTAGTAACTGCATCCAATTTCCAAAAAAATCCCAATTGTTTCGAACTTCCCATTTTTTGAATGAAATATTTACAGAATCTCCATGAATAGGATCAAATCTTATTACCCAATTCATCAAAGAAATTAATCAAGTCCTCAATTCAACAAGCTCGCCCTGAAACTTGTGCTCTTCTTTAGTTATGCAATTTCTATGGCTGACCTTCCAGCCACTCTCAGTTCATGTTCTTTTTTGCCGTTTACTTTACCCTCCTATCTCACAAGAAAATTGGTATTTTGAGTAAACAGTAAATGTGGGTTGTGGGTCTTGTGGTTTGGCCTTTGGCATTGCTCACTTTGTACTCTAGGGTTTATCTAGGGTACCATAGTGTTGTACAGGTCTTTGCTGGTGCCACCCTCGAGGCTTTTCTTGGGGGAATTTGGTTTTGGGTTGTTAATTATTTGCTTGGGGGCTACTTTCTTATTATCGAGGAGAATGCTCTTTTGGTGGGAGGTTTTTTTATATTAAGGATACTTCTCATATACCCAGTGTGTTGAAATTTGAGTACAAGAATGCAAGGCACACATCATACAAGCGCAATGATTGATGATGAATGATGGATTTGGTAACTGTTTCAACTTGATCTGTCTGTTTGATTTATGCACTTATAATAATTTTCTACCAATTTAAACTAGGCAAAATATAGAATTACCTCCCTGGGGCTTAGTCAGTTTAAGCATTTGGTCACTAAACTTTTAAAAAATGGTTTTAGCTTATTAAACTTTTAAAAATTTCTTAATGCGACCATTCCATCCATTTTAGCAGACGGAAGTTAAAATGTTTCAGTTATTTACAGACGTGGCTTTAAAAAAAGAAGGAAAAACCAATCAAATGCTGAGATGACCAAGTTGGCTTCCAACGTGGAAATGATATGGCATGCTGGGCAAAAAAGGAAATGAGTTATTATTATTTTTTTCCTTTCTCCCTATTCTCTTCTTCCATTCTTCTCTTCATCTTCTTGTTTTCTCTCCCCTCCATGGCTCTTCTTCTCCTTCCTCTAGTCAGCTGAAATCCTGAGTTAAAGTAAAAAAATAACCAAATAACCCAAATTGAATACAAGAGACGAAGTTTAACTCTTCCCATAAATACCTTCACCAAAGTGGAAATCCCACTTCCCGATCAAATTCTTGATGAACCCCCAATTACATCCACGGCTAGAATCTGAAAATGAAAAGCCCAAATCCAAACAAACCCAAGCAGAATTTTATCTATAAAACCATAAATTTGAATAATCCTTGATAATACCCTACTTATCTCCAAACCATCCTCAACAACTAACCAAAAACTTCACCAATAAAACCCTAATCGGTCAAAAATTTAACCCACCCACAAATTATTTCCTCAACGAAACCCAAAGTTTCAGCACAAATGAAATTAATTAGAACAAACTACTGATTCAGAATGGGAATAAATTTTTTATTAAGGAAATGTTTTATTAACGAGAGAGATAGTCTAATTCAATTTCTTTGTAATCCAAAAAAAACTCCAGTTGGCTGAACTAATACGGTAGGTTAGAGACAGGAGATTACTTTCGATGACGGCGAGAGTTTTAGACTCATCGGGTTTCTCTTCGATAGGCGGAGGAATATGCGGAATTACGACTTTCTCCTCAGCTACGTCTTTTGGAGTCTTTTGGAGTTTCAATGGCCACTTCAGCCTCCGGAGTCGGAGCCTACTTTGGAGTTTCAATGGCCACTTCAGCCTCCGGAGTCGGAGCCAAGTAGACTCCGACGGTGCCTAGACTTCTATCTTCTTTGGCTCCACTTCAGCCATTTCTTGGATATTTCTAAAATGGAATTATTGGGAGGGGCTTATAACTTGTAATAAAGGAAAGATGATGATGAGATGAAAGAACAGGAATTGATAGAAGGGGGAAGAAGGAAGGGAGAAGATAATTGAATTAAAAAATTTATTTTAATTTTATTATTATTATTTTTTTTTTTGCCACATAATAACTTTATTTTTTGTATTGCCACGTACGAAAATAATAATTTTTTTTTCTAATGCCACGTAAGAAAATATTTAACATCCGTTAACGGAATGGCCACGTTAATAAATTTTAAAACATTTAATGACCTAAAACTATTTTTTAAAAGTTTAGTGACTAAATGCTTAAACTGGCTAAACCCCAGTGGAGTAATCCTATGTTTTGCCATTTAAACTAATATGATATGCATTTAATCAATCAATCAAAAGGCTTTTTTTGTCCTCTGCCTGCCGTGTTTTAATTCATTCAAGATTTGCAAAACTAATTCTTTCTTTAAAATTTTTGTGAAATGCAATGGCTTCGAAAAACATTCATAATTTTATGAGGGTTGGAGTCATTACCGGACCTGGTATTCAAATATCATAAATGAAATTTATTGGTTAATGGATCCGGATGTAAGAATGGTAATACTTTTTCAATTGCTATTGAAAAAGATGGGTATCAGAGCAAGTTTCGTAATTGGAAAAAGTAGCCGCTGCTCATCGCCGGAAAAATCGTCGGCGCCGGAACCCTAACTTTGTCGAAACCCTAGCAGACCACTGATGTTCCTGCCATCATCGCCGAACCCTAGCCGCCATTCCTTCCATCATCGCCGATCCAACCTCGCAATAACCCCGACCAGAAAAGTAATCAACACAGAAAAGGGAACAAAAAAAAAAGAAAAAAAGCAGCAGAGACCCACAATAGAGGAAAAACCAGGAGATCAGAAGAAAGAGACGAAACAGAAGAAAGAAGAGGTAGGAGAAGAAGCAGAAAAGGAAGGACGTACCTGTGAGCCGCCGCCGCCGATCTGATCCACTCTGCCACTGTTGCCGCAGAGCGTCTAGAAGAGGGACCTCACGCCAACAATCCACTCGCCGAAGCTTCTCTCGCCGCCACGGTTCTCGTTTCCTCTCCCTCTGCAACTCGAGCTTGTTGTGTCTGCTTTGAAGAGAAAAGTGGTAACCTTTGTCCCTTTCCTAAAATCAGCCGATCTGATCGATTTGTTGCCTACTTTAATTACGGGTTAAATAACTTTTTCATCAATGTATTCCACCATAATTTATAATTATATCATTAAATTAAAAAAAATTTAAATCGAATTATTGAACTAATTTTTTTTTATAATTTTTGAATTTTTCATCTAAATGCATTAAATTTTAACAGATCGTTGACATGACACCACGTCATTGCTTATCTAAATATCAAAAAAAAAAAAACGAAAACGGCACCATTTTACTGAAGAAAAGTCTTTTCATCAGAACATGCCATAGATCGCTGCCATTGTCGTCGGATTTTGATTTCTGATTAAAGAAATCAAAACAAAATTCATGAAAAGCAAAATTCCCCAAAATGATACGCAGCTCGATTTTGAACAAACCCATGAAAGACCCCCGGCAAAAAATTTAACAAGTCACTTTCTTCTTAGTTTTAACAAGATTTCATTAAAATTTTGCAGAAAATTAACCCTAAACAGAAAACACCAACAGATTAAGGAGGGTGTATTCAATTAGGATTTGTAAGGACTTATAAAGACTTTAAAAGTTTAGTTGAATTCAATCAAGACATTTAAAGAGTTTATAAAAGTTTAGTAGTATTCAAGTACAACTTTTCTAATGTCTTTAAAAGTTATGTGATATTGAATTAAGACTTTTACAAAGTCTATAAAAATATTTCGGTATTCAAAAAGTCATAGATTTTAAAGATTTTTATCAAATGGTAGAGTTTGATAGACTTTAAAACAAGATTTATTCATATTCAAAGTCTTTCAAAGACTTCCAAACATTTGCCAAAAATTTTTAAATATTTGAGAAAGGGAGAAGATGAAAATAATATAAAATAAATACAAATAAAATTAATAAAAACACATAATAATAAATAATTTTCCTAAAATAATAAAAATACTTAAAAACTAACAAATAAAAATAGTATAAAATAACATAAAATAATATAAATAAATTAAAAACTCACAAAAATATATCAAAACCAAATTAAAATAAATATTAATACATTTAAGTACAAAATAATTATAAAAACTTAACATTTGGGGAATAAAAATATAGTATAGTTCATCCTCATCAGTTGTGTAAACTTACATGTTAGTGTTGATTTAATATATTTTGGGTGTCATTTATACTGGTGATTTGAAAATACCTTCTATAAAACTTTTGATAAATAATGATATACTAAGTAAACTGTCTAATAGAATTGTTCGCATTTTAGCAACTGTTTCTATGGAGAATTTTCATGAATAACCCCTCCTTTCATTTGGTTGCGAATGTCATTTTATATTGTTGAGTTAAAATTGTAATTACAATATGTAGGTACTAGCAGTAAGAAAATAATAAAAAATTTTAAAGTTCTATGTGGTTTATAATTTTTTTCCATTATAGGGCAGTGTGTAATTTTCTCTAAATCAGTTATCCCCTTAATTTTTTATCCATTTATGATCATTGGGTTATGTGATACTCTATTATGTCAAAGGTGTAAAGATGTGGATGCTTCCAGACCAAATCAATATATCCAGTTCATTATTTCTATAGTTTTTTTCAAAGCATATTGTCCGACCTCTTCAACAAAATGCTTAATAATATAAACTACAAGATATATTAAAAGTATATAAAAGTCTATCAAAGTCTTTAGTAAAAAGTCTATAAAAGTATGTCACTTATTTCATAAAGTCTTTAAAAGTCATTTTAAAAGTTTTTAAAATTATTAAAAGTCAACGAACTCTACAAAAATTTGTTACTTACAAAAAGTCTTTAAAAATTTTTAGAAGTGTTAATTGAATACACCCCCTAAATCATAATATACATAATTACCGATGATAGCATTGTCTTCCTCCGAGGATTTCAGAAAAGATGCATCAAGCCAGCCTTCAGCGACTGCCTGGGGAACTAAGGAATGTAACAATGTTTTTGCAGATAGGATATCAAGAGCAAGGTCATCAAGGCTCTCAGCTAATGGAGCAAAACCCTTCACCATTTGACTGGAACTTAGCAGAACCTCCTCTGTCGATTCCTTTAAAAGCTTTAGAATTACTGGTTCTGCTGTACGAATCTCCAATATGTCCACTGTCAGATCATCAGCAGACTCAAGAAGCATGAAAAACCCTTGGCTACTCTGGGTGGATATGACGACATTGGCATAGAGTGCTGAAAGCATAACAAAAGAACATATCTGAAACGAAAATCCCTAAACAAACACCAAAGAAGAACATATCTGAAACGAAACCTAAACAATCAAACAGATAAGTCAAGGAATCGGAGCGATGAAGCAAAGAAACCAAAGGAAGAAGACGCCAGAAATAATTAAGGTAGTTCACTTTCATCTTCTTCAAAAAATTAAGCAAATTTAAAAAAATTAATTTCTAATCTTGAACAAATTAACAACTAAATACAAGAAACCCCTAAAATATTCGAATTTTAGGTTTCGGACTCAGTGATGAAAATGCAGGGGCGATGTGGCGAATTCGTCTGTGGACTAGATAAAATCGGAAGGGATTTGAAGATGAGACCGGAAACGTGGATGTCGAAAATCGTCTGGTTGAAGAGCTTAGTTGCCGAGAATTTGTCTTCGAATTGAGTTGAATCCATGGCGTAAATGGGGATTTGACGTGAGAGAAAGTTAAGGTTTTGTTGAATGCTGAATGTTAAGGGTTCTCACTCTTCATCGGGTTCTTGGATCGGAGAAGTCATTGTAACTGGAATGCTTGTTTTACACGTGGATGCCACGTGGATAAATCTGTTAGACGGAGGGATACACCCTTGCACATGTTTTTTATTCTGTTTAGATTAATAGATTTTATAAGATTTTATAACATTTTATAAAAAAAATTCATTATAAAAAAAACTAATTCAATAATATATTTATAAATTTATAAATTAAAGTCGAGTATAACGATGAAAAAGTTACTTAACCCATTTAATTACTACGCACAATTAACTTTAACCTCTAAGTTCTTTCTTTATTTTAAAATTTCCCCCTAGTTTTTGTAATCTTCATTTTAGCCCCTTCCATTTTCCTAAATAATTCGTAAGCTACCTTTTGCTAATTCACACCCCTATTTTGTGTTTTCTATTCAGTTAAGTCCAAAAAAAAGTACAAAAGTTATGCTTAAATTTTTTCTTCAAATATAGGATTCGTAGTCCATAATAAGTGATTCAATTTTTTTCATCGGGTTCGAGTAGAGACTAAAGGCCTTGAGCAATCAATCCAGCAGACCAACACAAAAGAGAAAGAAGTCTCGTTAATTTCTTCTCGAATATGGAGAGGTGATAACATCGCTTGAAGTCCCCTCAAATTTTAAAAAATTTGTTTGGGTTTATTTTCTTAAATTGCATATTATTCCTACTAGTTAAACATCATTTAGTTGTGATTGTTGATATTTATTTTGGAAAATTGCGATTACATTTGCTTTAGATTAATAGTTTAATTACTATAATTAATTCTCTAATTATCTCAGTTTTGCATTTGCATCATGACGACCAGTAGTGGAACCCAGTATGGCCCGACCTTAGAAGATGCAGTACATCACTTAGTGACTAGAATGACTAACTTAAAAAATCAAATGGAAACTTTGACTGATAGGGTTCGAGTCCTTGAACAAACACAACTTATAGTTGAGTTAAGAGGAGAACACGTAAGAAATAGGGGACATGAGGACATTCCAATTAATGAGGAGGTACCCACAAGAGACCCTAATCAGCATAGATATAGGGAACACTTTGAACCTAGAGAACACCCCGAACCACGAGATCGTAGGAACCTAGACATAGGGTATGATGAACTTAGAGAATATTCCTACCATGAACCTAGAGATTATGGCTAGCTATCGTGGACCTAGTAATGTGGACCATTATGATCGAGCTTAAGAAAATGACATTAAGAAAATTAAGGTTGACGTTCCTGAATTTGACAATAGATTTGACCCTAATATTTTCCTTGATTAGTTGTCGATTATGGACAAAATTTTTGATTAGTACAAGACTTTCGATAAGCGTAGGGTTCGCTATGCAAAAAATGAAGCTAGTCAAACAAGTGAATCTGTATTGGGCTAGTGTTGAGAGAGACCTTGAGCGTTTAGGAGATCCACCCATTAGGCATTGGGCAGAGATGAAAGTTCGTCTCTGAAAATTTAACCTTCCCATCGAACACAAAGATATGATGTGTGAACAGTTGACTAATTTGAGACAAGACAATTTGTTTCTCTGATTATATCAGTAGGTATAGAGAGTTGATAGAGCGTTGCGAGCTTGTTGAAGAGCCTAGGATGACTATCGCTAGGTTTAAAGAAGGGCTGAGAGATGATATTAAGTTCCAGATATATCTTATTTAACTCACTTGCCCAGATGATGCTTATTAAGCTGCTTTAGACCATGAGTACCATATGAAGAGATCCTTTTTTTAGAAGAGGGACCTCTTATCCAAGCCAGTTTAGTAGTAGTAGTGCCCCATAAGGCAAGTCCTTTTTCGCACCACAAGTTACTTCTAGAGCTAGTAATACAGTGAATGGACCATGTCGACGCCGGGATTTCGTCGTTTCGTTTTTTAATATTAAAATGTCCCTTTCCAATTTTAGCTTTTTGAATTAAATGTGATTTTGAAAAGGGTCGGCTTAATGTCGACGGGTTTTGAAAGATCGATTTTTTATGAGCCAATTGACCAGAGTCGCCAGTTGGTATATTTGAAATGGATGTACCAACTCATCCGAATTTGTTTTCGTAATCGCTGGCTCATATGTGACTCCGATTAATTGGTCCGCAAACCGAGATTCATAGAGTTCGGGGGCTTGCTTAAGCGAGGGGAAGGTGTTAGGCACCCCCCGACTTCCGTAAAACACGGTTACCGCTATCTTGATGTTTTCTTATCCTTTTAAATCCTAAAATGTGTGAGTTGCGTGTGTGTGCGTGTGTGCCTAGGTGAGAATGCTTGTGGTGAATTTTGTTTGGATTTTTGTATGGCAAATGTGCTTTATCTGGAAAGCGTTTTAACGTCTTTTGACCCAAATGACGAGGCTTCGTTTTAAAATACAGATTGATTTTAATTTCGAACCGATGAGGGTTTTTTATTAGATGTCATTTTAGAAAACAAACAATTTTAAACTTTTGTCAAATAGGAATCGAGACTATACATTGCCTTTTAACAGTTAATATAGATAAAACGAGGGCAACTTCTAGAACTCTTTAACCCTATGCACAAAGTTTAATGAAACATTTATTTATTTGCAAAATCGTTTTTTGTGACGTTTTAAAACCAACTAAAGCCTATTCATCAATCATGGATTAAAGTTTGCCAAAACACTTAACCTTTAAACCTCATGAATCTAATATCCTAAATTGATCACTTTTAGAAAATCTTCATCATTTGCCTTATTTTGGAAAACCGTTTTTTCGTGTCGTAAATTAAAACAAACATTCCAAAACGTGTCGGGGCTATCCATGGGCATGTGAGCCATCCAGACAACCCCAAACACCCACAATCACATATTTTATTATTATCACGGGGCCTTAACCCGATTTTCGACTCGATGTCGTTTTAAGGCCCAAAAATTTACATATTTACATAAAGGTGCATCGCGATCGTTACATACGTAAAAGCTAGAAAATAAACTAAAGGGATATCATCGGGAGGTTAGGAGGAGATTCTATCCGCAATAAATCCTCTCTAACCGTCCCTAATCCATAGATCCCAAAACAAATATCCACTACATTGGATCTAACTTTCAAATACACTAAAACAAACTATTTAAATAGCAATGCACCAAATATTTTCGGATCCACAGAAGATCCACCCAACAAACACAATAAGAACAAAATAAAAACTAGATCTACAAGATTTGATATATCAAACACAACGACGCTATGAAACTCGGATTTTTTACATTCCAAATGATGAAATAGATGATTCAACACTTGGAAACCAAAATAGGATGCAAAGATTGTACAAAGGATGAAGAAATCTCACTCTTTGGAACAAACCCGTGGGTTTCTCTCTCTAAAATCTCGTTTCTCTCTCTACATTTCCGCCATTTTCTTCTTCTCCCGCGAGCTCTCTCTCTCTAAAAATCTATTTTTTCTCCTCTTTTTTTCTTCTCGGACGCAGATCTGGACGCTTAATAGACTGCCGAGACCAGCCGCAGGTGCATCTGCGGCTGGCCGCAGGTGCATCTGCGGCTGGGCTCGGCAGCCGTCCGCGCCGAACCTCGGCTGTCGTGTGCCGTCCTCGAGCCGCGAACCTGCCCCTTTGTCGGTGGCCGCAGGTGCATCCGCGGCTGTCCGGCTTGCTTTTCTTGATTTCCGTGCCGCGCGGTCTTAATTCGCCAATTTCTGCGGTATTATTTCGGAAGGCTGTATTTTTGCGATCCGGAAATCCCTGGAAAACGTGCCATATTGTTCTGGGAGGCTAGTTCGGAGGGCTGCGACTTGATATAGAATTTGATAATTGTGCCTGGCTTTCAGGGGGCGCTGCCCCCTACCCCCCCGCCAGCTCACCGGCGAGCTGGGCAGCCGCTCGCTCACCGGGGAGCGAGACCCCCGAACATCGTAAGCGTAGTGGCCATTAGTCGCCTTTTGTGATCAACTCAGGTTTTCTGGATCAACTGTTTGCCTTGCCTCAAGTGACCGAATGCTCGTTGTCCGTTGTGGCGGCTCTGACCGTAAATCGTTGGGGTGGCTTCGTGTTGGGGTCCACCTTCCTTTTCGCATGTCGGGTCAAATGACGATTTTGCCCTCCTGTCAGGGTTAGTACAAAAGTGCAAAATTTGGGTGTCTACAGACCAAGTATAAACCTTAGACCAAGGAAGGGTGCTCCAGCACCTAAACCTATGGATGGTAACCGAGAAAGGTGTTACTCTTGTAAAAATCTTGGTTATAAATTCTTTGAGTGCCCTAATAAAAATCGAGTGGGAGTGCTTCATGAGAGGCTTGAAGAGGAGGATGATCCACAAGAAGATGAGGTGGAAGGTAAGTATTGTACAGAGGATGAGGAAGCTGATGCACACCTTGAACATATTGGCCGAACCTTAAATGTCTATTATCGCTAATCCTAAGAAGACGAAAGATTGGAAGAGAACTATCCCCAATATTAGATAGAAATGCAGTATTGGTGAGATGATAATACTCCATACATAGAATATTCATATCACTAATTCTAAAATTAATAACGTATCTATAATGTAGAGCATACCAAAAATTAAAAAACACATCAAATTATGGAAGGCAGTAATGAAGTAAGCGACTCCTAAAAATACTAGCAAGCAGTTCAAATCTCATGTATTTAGCACCCCTCCCTACCAAAATACAGGATCATTATTGACTTTTTAAGTCAAATTGAGATATTTTTAAAATCAAAATTAATATAAATTCATTTAATTTTATACATTACAACTATGAAAATTATAAACTACTTAAAAAGTACAACTAAACAAAATCAAAATTTTAAGTTGAAAATAACTTAATAACTTTGGAAAGTCAAATTTGATATTATATTTTGAAACAGAAGGAATATTTCCTTTGGGTGCAAAAACGGAGGGGATATAACATACAGATTTAACACCAATTGTACGTATTCCTTAATTTATTAACATTTCCTTCAATTGCGTTCATATTATGATATCGTTAAGCCCTAGATCTTTCAATACATATATGTATACACGTATGTTATAAAAAAATTACATAGTATGAGTGTATAAAAATTGTAATTGAGAGATGAAAATTTACCTTTGCGTACAAACGGGAGGATGGAGATTGTAGTTTAAATAAAGATCAGAGGCGACTATTTGCAGCAAATTTCATCAGCCCATGATCTACTGCCCACCACAGCTGATAACGAATGAGGACACAAATGAGGAAGCTGATGCACACCTCGAACATATTGGCCGAACCTTAAATGTCTATTATCGCTAATCCTAAGAAGACGAAAGATTGGAAGAGAACTGCGATATTTCAGACGTATAGTGGAGCTAAATCCTAGGCTTTTCTACATTTTAATTACTAACGATTAACAAGTTCCAAACTGTCCTACATCAACGGGGGTTATTTTTATGGAGGTTGCATCACATTTTTGGGTAGTGCTGGACTGCTAGAGAAGCCTGTGGTAGATATACCCTATTTTGGATGTAGAGCTTGAGCTGGGTACCTCTTAGATGATTATGAGATTGAAGATCCTTTTGAAAGAGGTAGGCATAAGAATACTATGGATGAGCTAGGGTGAATATCTGCCATAAAGACCTTTGTCTTACCTCTCTGATCATATAGTCCATTGCATGGAGCTATAATAAATGGGTAATCCGTAATCCATAAAATGGATCTGAAAACTACAAATATATTGTTATGCAAATATTTTGGAAATTATGATTTTGGTGAACCATCTCGTTATAATGACATTGAGAGCTGATAACTACCATACTCTCAACATTTACCAAATTGCTATGGACATGAAGCATATAACCTTTACTGGTTACAACAATTCTTCTTAGCTGTTCTGCTCTAATAACCATACCAGGTGGCCCTATGGGAGGAAATTTGGAAGGTTCACTAAAATGTATGGCAAAGGGTGGAGAGATGAAGTAGTGGCTAGTCCTAATCTCAGGACAAGTGTGTCCTACATTAATCCTCTTGGAGGTGATCAGGTGAAATGTGAAACTGATACCACATACTCCACTTCTTTTAATACGTAGTTCCGTCAAGGGTGTTGTATATATGAATGTGCTTTAAAACATCAATGTCCTGACAACCATACATCAAGAATGTTCTATGAATGTGCTTTAAATGTATTGAGCACCTTCAATACATTCTTTTTTTAAATCAAAAAGTATTGCCAATTGATTATGTAACTAAACACGAAATTAAAATTTTAAATCATATTTACAATTGTGCAAGTTTCATCATGATCTTAATGAAGGTGGCCAAAATTTTCAGATTCTAGATTCTGTGGTCTAAGCAAGAGAACTGTTACTTTTGGGAATATACAGTAAATTTTATTCTTCCAGTGTACTCTAATCATGGACAGTACACATAGTAATCTGCGTCTGAACCAGTTGCTGGAATGTCTGCTTCGACCTTGTGATAAAAACCTTGATGCCAATGCTTGAAACTTTTTAAACAACAAAAACTTTAGTCGCTTTAATGATTCATCCTATTCTTGCTCATTGATAATCATTTGGTTCAGGGTTTTGTTAGTTTCTTTGTTATCCTATACTCCTTAGTCCTTACGCTTACATGGCCTTGTTGTGTCCATGTTTTTCTATGCATGAAAGCTCATTGACTTTTGCTAACAGATAACTTTACCCTTATTTCATTGTTTATTGCAAGCTCATTGACTTTTGCTTACAGATAACAGCACTGCACATTGAAATCTGGAGTGATATTAGTGATTACATTTTTTCCTTACGTCACAACATGGTGAAACTTCATCGTTTGAAATATGTTTGAAATATTTTGTAATGTCTTACCAGGTGGATTATTTTATGATTTTTATCTTCATGCTGTACGAGGAAATACCATCAAATAAACCCCATTCATGACCTGGTGAGTACTTGTTTCAAAAACCCATTGACTGGCAAGCCAGCCTGTAATACCCGGTTCCTTTTTTATTTTTGTCCCACATCGCTAACTTTGAAAGCCATCCTCCTTTTCCTTAGTTATATATAGGAGTCTACCTCCTTCCCATTTTAATACCTAAACATTAAGGTTTTACCCAATTTGAGGAAACCTTTTTGTGTGAGGGCCTTTTTAGTAAGAACCTCCCTAGTTAAAATTTTTGGTGTTGAGGACGTGGGCGGACTGCGAACCTCATAATTTCGGGTATGTCTCATTTTCTTTCTTTGTGTAATTATTTAATTTTCTGTATTCATTTTAATTTTGTAGTTTTAATTTTGTAGCTTTAATTTTTGTATGCTATTTAGTTTGTTAGTTTATATATTTTAGTATATCTTTGTTAGTAATTAGCATTTTGGAATATTAAATTATTATTTTTTTAACTTTAAAGTTTTGGCATAATAATAATAATAATAATAATAATAATAATAATATAATAATAATAATAATAATAATAATAATAATAATAATAATAATAATAATATTTGTTTGTAACATAATTAAAAATGGAAAGAATATTTTTGTAAATATACTTATATGTATTTCAGAAGGAACAAGAATACAATTATTTATTGATATATACGTTACCATGATTAAAATATTTATGTATGTATAACTTTAGGTAGAATTTTGTTTAGAACGAAAGGATTTCAGATTCGCCTAAGAGATAGAAAATGTGTTAAACTTAATCAATTGATTAACTATTTATTTATTTATTCCTTTATTTTGTTTAATTAGTTCCGATGGAGGGAATTTAACGAGTCAGTTTCGCAATATAATTTTGGGAATTACATTGCGTATTCCAGGTACGAATTCCGTACTCCTTCAGCAATATTCCTTTGATTTTAATTTGTTTGTTTTGTTCCTCATTAGAATTTGGATATTATTTCGATATATTGTTCATAGTCAAATGCATATGATAGTTTTGTTTGATTTTAGATATTCACAACTTATCTTGTACTCTTTAGACTTATTAAGCATGTCTAGTATTTATTTTGATTCTGTAGAAAGGTACATGCAAGTATATTTGGGAGACTTTGTGTCGATTTGTTTCGGTTTAGCATGTGCGTATTAGAACCCTTTTTGTGATATTGTGTCGCATTCGTTGTGACATGATATTTTTGTTAGAAAGTACCGTAGGGTATACCTGAACTATAACCACCTGTGAGGGTACCACAGGCATGTCCTCTTGGCACCGAGGCATGACACTTCCGTGACAGTGTGATTAGTCCACGGCGTCTCCATTTTGTGTGATCCGATGGGAGTTGGCCAATTGGTGTTTTGTTGTGGGAGGCGTATGGGTCGACCCTAGTTTTCTGTTCTGTTCTGTTCTGTTCTGCGGTTTGGTGTTGTTTGTGCCGAACACACCTTCCGATTTTGTATACATTTGGATCTGCAGTCCAATGTGTGCCTGCCTGTGTGGCAGTATTTTGACTTGTCTTTGTGACAAGGTATATTTCTGTTTTGTTCTGAACTCGGTATGAAATAAACACAACCATTCAATTCAGCCTTTTATGTTGTTCAGTAAATCAATTCAGTTCAGGAGATCAGTTTCAGTTCAGTAGATCAGTTCAGTTCAGTAGATTAGTTCAGTTTAGTCGATTATGTTATTCAGTTCAGTAAGATTATGTTATTTAGTTCAGTTGATTTTGTTAATCTCAGTTTGGTTCAGTTGCTTTTGTTATTCAATTTCAGTTTTTATTTCTGCACTCTTTATTCGTACTGGGCATTTGACTCATGCTGTGTTTTTCTTCCGGCAGGGTTTGCAAGGGGATTCAGGGACAAGTGTGAAGAGAGTTCCTTTTTATTTTGACATTCTGTTTAGAATTCGTTCGTGCGTAGCCTCCCTTTTCACTAGTCGGGAAGGGGGTGTTACACAGCCGGTTAGACTCTGGGCTTTTTCAGAATTACATATATAGCAGTGGATGATACCATGATATATAGGTTCTGTAATGTTGAAAAGGCAGTTGGTCAGATGACTTGTATTTCTATAACGAACTTATATCTCTCTCTGTGCTTTTAACTACTTGAACGTATTTCCAGTGCGGGATGATATATCCATGGTTTTAATGCATAGTTTCCTTTGCAATTGATTTATGCTTTGTTAGTAGTCTTCACTTTTATAAAATTCCTGCAAGTATTTGAAATCTAGACCAATACACTGGCTCAGTGACCATTTTTTAGGTGTCCATCTATACAAGTCGGTGAAGTGGGAATGTATATTGATATGCAGTTCCTCGTGGGAATGCTGCAAATAACTTTTTTTCTCCTTCAGTGGGATACTTGTACATATCACTTTGAATCATTTTAGCAGTTTTTGTTGCAAGTATATTGCATGTGACGCGTTTTCTAGCCTTAAATATATGCTTAATAGCGGTACAAGCAGCGATAGTTGCTCCATAATATCTTGGGATTCAATCATTAGTAAAACTAATTTTGCTAATCTCTACTCAAAGGGGTTACCTTATGGGTACATGTCATGGTTCAAAATTGCACAGTGGTTCTTTGGGATAGATTTCTATCCTCCACAAAACTAGATCTGTCAGATGTTTGTTTTGTCTCATTTAATCACAGTAAGAATTGGCTAGTGAACACAGGATTGCAAAGTGGTAGCTGAGGTTCTCGTGGCCTACTTGTAAATTTGAAATAGTAGATGTTGTGCAAACATGTTCTCATATAAACTCGAGGTTTTCTATAACATTTCATTGCGTCTTTCTTACCATCTGTTCGATTTTTTCCATGTTAATTCCCTGTCCTTACCGCTGCTAGTTGGTACTCTCCACCGTATGAAAAATTAGAAATATATTTTTCTAAGTCCATTATATAGTTAGAAACTCAATATTTTTAGGAACATGAAAATAATGAAATGACTCAATATTTTTAATTGTTATCATTCTTGTGGGATGTCGGACAAATATATATTTAATGATAATTTTACACTTATTTCAGCGACATTACAAACTTTTAATAACATTTGTTACTTTGATAACATAATTATTTTTTTAACATTATCAGACTTTTTGTTACTATAGTTTTTATCAATAAAATAATTTATGTAACGATAATTTTTATAATAAAATTGAATTACGATTAATATAAAAATTTATGCAAGTATTTACGTGTATCAATATTTATTATCAATATAAATCTATAGCCTTATGTAACAAAATTCATTTCTAATTTCAAAGCATACCGCAATCTCATTCCTATTTTGATAAAATTTGGTGTTTAATACATACAAACATACATGATAGGCAATCTTCTCTCCAACCTGTACAAATCAATAAAAGAATATAAAAAGGTAAGTCTAGTCCCATAAAACAGAAGATCTCAAATGCTAGAGTGAAAATATATTGAGAATTTTATTATTGAGATTTGATTACTAATAATAAAACTATAATTAACGAGATTTGATTCACACGTACCAAAAGTGCACTTGGAGAATTCATAGTCCTTCACATAATAAATCCTAATGAAAACATTTTGCTCTCTCTTAAAATACTTGTATAACAAAATGGAGAGAAAGTTGGGTTTTCTCAATTTGAAAAGAGAGAATTTTCCCTCCAACTGAAAAATTTGTTCAAAATGGGTCTCTTCTTCCTCGGGTCTCAGTCCCACCAGTAAATATTCCCTACCCAGTTCATATTTTCTGCAAGTACCTGTTATTTTCAGTCCGTTATGATCTCTTTAATCTCTATTCTCTAACATATAATAGTTGCCGAATTACATGAATTCTGATTTAAAGCCTTTTTGACTGCCTTCTCTCTCCATCTGAAAGGCTGAAACCCTAGGTCTTGAAAGATCACAATGTGGCAAGTTTGGCTAGCCGCAGCAGTAGCGGGATCTGGCTACTTTGTTAAGCACCTCCATGGCGTCCGTGAATCCTCCCAACAAACTGATCAAAAATGTGATCAGTCCAGCATATCACCCACTGAAAACTCTTCAAATCCCCAATTTTCATCGCCACCACCCAGTGATTGCTCTCGCCAAAACACTGAAACACAGCGTTCAAAACCCTCTGAGGAATCAATCTTCAGGTTTTCTAGTGCTCCCGGGATTCCTCGGAGGAATTCGAGGAGGAAATCGGGAATTAAGGGAACGGCGGAGGGGATTCAGAATGTGGGCAATGAGGCATTTAAGAAGAAATTTGGGGTTTTGAAGGATGGGGATGAAGGGTTTTTGGTGGATCATCATAAGAAAGTTGGAAAGAGATTTGCTGTTTGCTTGAAGAAGAAGAGGCGAACTAGTAAAAATGCTAGTGCTAAATGCGAATCCTGTGTTCCCAAAGGTTAGATTATTGTTTCTCACCAGCAGATGTATTTGTATGAGTTTATGTTTATTCTTATCATCTTATAAAGATCAGTTTATTGTCATTTTAGTTTTTTTGGATGATATTGTTGATGTCTTAGGCCGTAAGTGCTGATCGTGTTTAAACATGAGATGCCCTCATGTTATCCCATTCCATCCTATAGATGATATTACAGAAAATAACAATTAACAATTAAGCAGTTTTGAATTTTTGGTTATATGCTCACATCAGTCGGGGAATTCATCAAAGAGTATTAATATTGTACATGCTTGTTGCTTGATATAGTCGGAGTATAATGTATTTTCATATGATTGTCCCTTGGTTTGATGTGTTCTAAAATTATCGAGAGAAGGAAAATGTTGCTGCTGTTGACTTTATTTATAGTCCTGTAGCAAGAAGAATATATGATTTTTCAGCACACCCATGGTGTCCATAGTCTTCGAATACATAACATGCACAAAAACTTTTGATCTCAGACAACTTATGGTTAAAAATAAAGGACTAATCTTTTTAAGATATGGTGGACAAAGATTTGTAGTACTATACTTTGATCCCATCAACTAAAGCCAAGAGGAGCAATTGCAAATCTTAATTGGCAGCTTGTGTCTACCATGCCCACACATATGCTGGCTTTGCAATTCCAATTCTTAGTCTATGTCCAGTAATTAGTATTCAATTTGTTTTTTTTTTAATCTATTAGCTGCTCATCTCTAATTCATGATATACCTTTCAGATGATCCATCATTTGCTTTTGGACTTGGTGTTGGACTAATGTACTTGATGTCAGCGGGGAAATCTGAAATCAGTAGGCTGCACACGGCAATGGATGAGACTACAAAAGTTGTTCAAGAATTGAAAACCGAGATTGCTAAAAGAAAATCATCTCGTAATGATGTTCTTAGTTTGAGAGCCGAAGGAAATGCAGACCCAAAGCAAAGTAGAGGCAAGCATTCTAGACCAGTACTCACCATATCAAGCAATGAGAAAACAGATGATATCAGACTTTCTGGTTTCCTTGTAAGTGATGAAGGTGAATGCGGAAGTAGTGTTCTTACCGAAGAGCCACAGTCAGAAGTTTTGATGGATCAGCTTGAAGTGGAGCTGGAATCTGAACTGCAAAAGCTTCCTTGGTGCACCATAGAATCTTCTGGCCCTGAAAGAAGTTCAGATTTTTTTGAGGTTTGTTCTGTCCAATATGTTTATTCTTGATATGCATTATTGCATTTTAACTCATGTGTGCTTTGCACACTAACCAACATATTCCTTCCTGTCCTTGATGTAGAGTTATGTTTGCTTATACTCTTTTCTTCAGTTTAGGCACAAAGTAATGTCTTAGATGTGCAGTGCAGCGATAGACCTTTCTTGTGATTATGCTAGGGTAGTGTAAGGTTTTTCCCTACACAAAGATCATTTAGGATGGTTAGGTTCTTTGAAAGAACCTCATGTTATCATGTTCATGGGTGACAAAAAATTGATTTTGTTATTATGTTGACACTCTTAATTTTTTTTGGCTAAGGATTTAGTTTAATACTGGGTTTGGTCAGGTAGGAGTAGTTTTGATGGAAGCCCCAACCTGGAAAGAACTAAAAATTAGACAGGCTCCATCGAATCCGTTAGAGTTCAGGCGAATAAACTTCCCATGTTGCCATCAAATGTGTCGATATCATTACTACAATTAGTTGCCAATTTATTTATCATAACTAGTTTACACATGGCTACCTAGCTCTGTATTAGCAGTATTAGCATTAACAATACTCTTTAGGAGTCTGTTTCTGAAAATGCATGGGGGAAGAAGTTTATGTTGCACTAAAAACCGGTCAGTATACAAAGTTAACACTTCTAGTTGTACACTTGTAGAAATACCAAATAATATTTGGTGTGAGACGAGAAACATTCCATTTTTATGGCTCCCATAGTATATGCTACACAGGAGTTGACTGATGAACTGAATATAAACATCTCCCAGATCAGCTGAGGTAACATTGTAATACATTTTTAAGCTACATTTAATTTCTCCTTGTTTCGATTTCATTCTCTCTTTTCCTATATAATAACCAAGTAACCAACCTTTCTTATCTCCTATGGTTTAAATTGAAAATTATACAGTACTGTTGAAAAATACTTGTAGAAATGCTAAGCACCGTCTATATAATTATTTCATAATTCAAAATATTATCGGAGTTTGACACAGAACCTATATTTGTTGCTCAGAGTGAAGTTTCAGTCAAAGAGTTTGACAAACCAGATGGCCAGAAATTGAAGTCTTATCAACACTCTGGGGTGATGCCATCTGAACTAGATCAGAAATTATGCCATGTGCTCATTGAACAGCAGGAAAGCCATATTGTGGAGTTGGAGTCTGAACTGCAACAGTCCCACTCAAAACTCAACGAGAAAGAAGCAGAACTCCAAGCATTGAAGGACTGTGTTAGACGCCTCACCAAGTGTTCTTTAGCAAGTGCCTCAGGTAGGCCTTCATCATCCTTCATCTAATATTCTCTCTCTTCTTTTCTTGTAATAACTCTTCCTATTCTACCAACCCGAAGTATTTTTCATTGAGGCTTTGTTTAGTCAAGCTCTTAATTTATAAATTTTGTAACACAGTTGTCCCAAAAGGAGTCTCATTTGATGTATTTGTGTTTATATCAAGGCTTGTTCAAGACACACTTAAAACATAAATTCTTTTGGGGCGAAAGAAATAAATCACATAAATAGCTCTATATAAAATATTTAAATGACATCGAATTGATTTTGGTCTAATTGTGTCACTTGTGAACCTTAACATGCATTAAAAAGTTAAATGAGACCCTCTTTAAACTTTTATCTAAGATATATCTTACTTTTCTCTTTGAAAAGTAAAAGAGAGCCAAAAGAGTACTTTACAAAAGTTTAGACCAAATAGTTTCATGCCAGCTTCATGAAATATTTGAATATTTGCCCTCTACATTAAAACATCCCCTTTTCTGTTTAAATTCATATATAGATGAAGAAACTGAAGCCCAGGAGAAAGAAGAGGAAAACTCTGCTCGTGTTCATGACAGCATAGGACCTGTTTCAAAGAAGTCGTTGGTTGGGATCAAAAGAACAATGGACAATGAATCCCATTCCTACAGTTGTTGCACAAGATGAGTATTACTACAAACAAGTGGTGTGGGAGGGTAAATGAACAGGGAGGGAACCGGCAATCATTGGATGCCATAAGAATGATAAGATTTTGAGATGTGTTGGTTATTATATATATATATATCATGTCATTAAATAATTTACCGCAACTAATGGCTGTTTGCCTGTTTCTGACTATTCACTTGCAATGCAACTTAGCATATGTTGCACTGTCCCTAAATTAATTGTTTTACATAGCATCTTCATTTTTTTACCTTTTGTTTGCCTTGTGTCTCGTGCTCTACACTCTTCAGCTAGCTTTGCCATCCCTTTCTTTCTTGAGCAATAATGCAATATATATATATATATATATTGGGAGTGCCAGAAAGGAAGTCTGAAATTTTAGTTGACCTTTTGTTTTCTTGTTGGAAAGAATAATTATATATTTATTGGTCCATTCCCTCATTTAGGCTTGTGAGTTGCATCGGGGGGTGTACAATAAAAGTTGGCCTTGTCTGAAATTTACCGGGTAATATTAATTCTGGAAAGCACTCCAGATTATATATACATACTACTAGTAACTTTGTAGCGTTTGTGCTGAGAGGCAGAGGTGGAGGAGCCGCCGGTGGGAGTTGAAATTTTTGCATCTAAGCAGTGATTCTTCACTAAAATGCACGTGTGAGGTTTCTTCTTTCGTTTTCTGAGTTTATCAGTAGAAGTATACTTTGTTTTTGGGTTTAAAACCTAGGATGATTATACAGTATACACGTATAAAAATTAAATATAACATTATCTTTACTATTAAAAATATATATTTTTATATTAAAATTCGAGAATAATATTATATTTGATTTATGTGTATTTATACTTTTTCTAAAACCTATTGACCCTTTTGATAGAAATCAATGCTAAAATGTTGAACTCTATATAGCACTAGTAAAATGAGCCAAGGTAAATAAATATTTTGGAAGATGTCGTCATCAACATCGTACGTCAATCTCAATCGAAAGAATACACTATACTAGAGTGTAATCGATTATTTCCAATTTGGGTTGCTCGGGTCTTCGCGCATATAAATATATAATATATATACTCTCTAATACCCCTCCTCCGTTATAAAAATAAACATATATATAATATTAAAAATAATAATAAATTATTAAAAAAAAAATATTTCTAATCTTATAAAAAGAGAGAGTATTTGATTTGTTATAATCGAAACTTGTATACATTGGTGGTGTTGATGTACTTTGCGTGGCGCATTTCAATGGTCTGATCCAAACACTTCATTAAATAATAATACTACTCCTATCTTCTTCAGACACCAAGTAACGCATGACAGTGTCCATTCTTTTTTTTATTTTGTTTTGTTTTACTTATGACATGTTGACAACACCCTTCTAGCGTGATGACTGATGAGGTTTGTGGGCAAAAACATTTACACTTTTTTGAATAACAAATTTTTAATTTTATATACAAAAAAAATAAAAATAAAAATGCATTTGTATTAAAAGTGCACACAAAATTGAAAATAACAAAAAAATCAATCACATCAAACCGAACCGTTAACAAATCAAACCGAAAAATCAAAACTTGTAAAATTAAAAAATCGAAACTATATTGGTTGGTTTCGATTTGGTTTATTCAAAAATCGAAACCGACCGAACGCCTTAATATTATAATATAATTTATATATTTTTTTAATAATTATTTATTTTATATAATTATATATTCATTATATACTTTTTTATAATTTGGTGACATATCAATTCCCTGTTATCTAACAATACATTATTTTAAAATTTGGTGATATACAGATTCTATCTTTCATGCTTAAGTTTTAATAACCAACAAAATCGATTAAACCGATAATCGATTATAGGATACAAATTTGGACGATTTTAATTTTTAATTTTTTATAACTAACTTAAATGGTTTAATTATTTTTTTATCTATCAAATCGACCATTTTGTACTCTTAATTTACACAACTAGGGCCGGGCTTTGCTTCGTTGGATGTAAAGGTCTAATGGTTCCCCCTTCCATTTGGAACTAAATTCAATTCAAGATCCTTGACTTATCTAATCCGTAAGGAATTCACTTAAAAGAATCCTATCGAGTGAGATACACACGGTGAGTTAGTCGCAGTGTTTTATTTGATGTATTTGGATAGTAAACATACTTGAAATTCTTATTATTTTATATATTCAACTTATTAAATGTAATTTATTAGAACAAACAAAGACTTCAAAATAGTTATTCATTTTATACGATACGAATCAATGAAAATAAGAAATTGTTATATGATATTCTTATATAAAAATGGCCCACATCTATATAAAAAAAAGTTCATATATTCATATAAATATGTCAAATGTATAAAAAAAATAAGACCAAAGAGGAAATTCACATGCATACAGGATTCCAATACAACCCCCTCGGACCTCGGTCATCACTACCAATGTACCACAATCACGGGAAATAGATAATTATACCATGAATGAATAAATTATTGATATCAAGCCAAATAGAACCCCACAACCAGAAATAAAAGAAACACCCAACCGTGTGATAATAATAAATAAATATATAATGTTAGAAGTAAAGTTAAATAATAGAATCGAAAATTAACTGATGGGGTTAAAATAAAAATGACTGGAGGTGAAATGAAGTCTGACCACCACTGCTCCGCAGCTCCGCAGCATGGCTGGCTGTTGAATAGTAAATCAATATCTTCTATAAATTAAAAAAGGAAGCAATATCCTCTCAATCTATTTACCAACTAAAGCATCAAGAAAATCAAAACCAATTAGAGAGAGATATATGTAGAAGTTTATACGTTCTGACGTTCACACAACAAAAGCAAGTTGTGTATATAGAGAGAGAGAGATAGTGAGAGAGAGATGAAGGTTGCTTCATCAAGCAAATCAAAAACAATTAGAGAGATATATATGTAGGAGTTTATACGTTCATACAAGAAAAGCAAGTTGTGTATATATATATAGATATAGTGAGAGAGAGATGAAGGTTGCCTCAAAACCCATTTTGAGTCCTGGCAGGACAGAGAAGTTTCCACCGCCGGTGAAGATGAGGTTTTTGAGGAGCAGCAAATTAGGGAGCAAAAGCAAAGGAAGATCACGTTCAAGCCCTATGTTTGTACGCAAAAAGAGTGATGTGATTGAAACCCAAGAACCATCTTCCCCAAAAGTCACTTGCATCGGCCAAGTTCGAGTCCGTCGTTCCTCCAAGGGTTCAAATTCCGGCCGGTCAAGAACTCCTCCTGTCAATTGCCCCCCTTACTGGCTCCCAAAATATTGGTTCTGCAAGCCAAGGAAACCCAAACTCGGATCTTTTCGTCCCGTTTGGCGCAAATGGGTCTCGTTTTTTGGATTTGGGTATTGCAAAAAGGTTAATGTTAGAGACGATTCATCAAAAGTTGAATCAAATCGGGGGATTCATTATAAAGACAGTGAAACAGAGGAAAATGATGATGAAGATGAAGACGGCCATGGGGAATTAGTCCCAGATGTTTTTATTTCTTCTACTCCAAAGAATGCGTTTTTATTAACTCGATGTAGATCTGCTCCATACAGATCTTCATCTTTGGCTTGCCGATTTTTGGGTTCGCCTCAGGGGAACTCAGAAACAGAGGAGGATGGTAATGAAGCAAAGGAAAGATTTGATTTTGAAGTAGGAACGAGAGAATTAGAAGGGCCCAAAAGTTTGTTGAGCGAACCAAGTAGCAGAAATTCAGTGGCGGAATCAAGAACTGATCAAGAAAGTGTGAAAATTTTGGGAATTCGCAAGCATTTTGAAGGTTTCATCAATGGAAGAAACTGTGAGGCTGATTATACTGAAAGAAACACGGCCCTGCCTTTAATACTTACAAGATGTAAAACAGAACCAGCAAAAACAGGAGAGAGACTCATCAATCCAGAAAATCACCAGTTTCTTGAGCCAAATAAGGCTGAGTTTTGCTAGAAGCTTGTTTGCGCCACTTAGGGCCTGTTCGAGAATGATTTTTTTTTTTTTTGACTTAAAGTTAAAATTTTAGTAGATTTATAAGTTAAAATTTTAGTAGATTTATAAGTAAAAGTGTTTGGGAGTATTTTTATTTATAAGTCGGGAATTATAAGTAATAGTTGTTGATGTATTCAGCTAATAATGACTTATAAATTAAGTAAAATGTAAAAATTACTAAAATGTTCTTTAGTAAGAAGAAGGGAAAAAAAAACAAGGAGGGACATTTTTATCATTTCATAAGGTTTGACCAGAACTTAAAAAATGACTTATAAGTCAAATTATAAGTCAGCAAAAAAGTCAGCCCCGAACACTTTTTTTCAAAAATCAACTTATAAGTTGGGTTGACCAACTTATAACTTGATCCCGAACAGGCCCTTAGTTGTGATTAATTAGTTAAAAATTAGTCATAATTTTTTTTTTATTTCTTACAAATCTATAGGAAACTGATATTTATAAATAAATTATTTATATTTTCACATATAGATTTTATTAAAAATATTACTATAAATGATTTAACCGTCTATAATAATGATTAAACTATCGTTATAAATTTTATATGTAAAAATATTAAAATTTTATATAAAAATATCAGTTCCTAATTTATATAGTGATTTGTTAAATAAGTACTTTTTTTTAGTTACTGAAGTCTGATACTCGCATGAAAATTTGACTGTTCGACATCGGGATGTACAGGAGAATCTTTAAGCCAATATGGTGATATAGTTTTTGCCTTAATGACTAAAATAACAGATGAATTCTATATATTTTTATTTATTTAATCAATATGATATTTTCAACTTATTTAAATTATTGAATTTTTAAAAATTATCTCAAAATAACTAAATTTAATCATATGTTAAAATATAGTTATTTACTAACTTATGTGGCAGTTGATGTGAAATTTAGAATAAATAAAAAAATAAAATGAATTATCTAATATTATTATGTGTATTGTTCCATGTGACAAAATATTGTTAAATTGACAAAAATTTATACTATTTGAACTTAAAAAATCTAATTAATTTAGTATAGAAAAGTAATTAAATAAATTTAACAACGGACAAAATATTAACTCATTTTTAAAATTAAAAAAATCAAACAAATTAAACAAGTGGTAAAATATTATTCAAACAATTTAAACAAAAGACAAAAACATTATTCAACAAAGGGTAAAAATATTAGTTAAACCACGGGCAAAATAATAATTTAAACATCTTAAACAAAGGGTAATGTATTAATTAAAGAAAATGCAAAATAATAATAAAACAAAATATTACTCTAAAACAAATTTAACATGAGCAATAAATTTGTAACCTATACATCGACAAGTTATGAAAAAATAGAAAATTTTAAAAGGTAATTTTACATAATAATTCATATTACAAATATTTAGACAAAATTTATAATTACATAATACCGAAGTTTTTATATAAAAGAAAATTATTGATAGTCAATATTTGACAAATAATACCGAAATTTTTATATAAGAGAAATTTTTTATTAATACGTTGTCCTTTGTTTATATGGTTTAATTAATATTTTCCCTTTTGTTCAATAAATATTTTCTTTTGTTTGACTGATATTTTGCCATTTGTTTGACCTTTTTTTAAGAAAAATTAATTAATATTTTTCCCTTTGTTTAATTACTTTTAATACTAAATTAATTAGATTTTTCAAATTCAAATACTTATATTTTTTTGTCAATTTATCAATATTTGCCACATGAGACGGTCCACATAATAATGTTAGATAATTCATTTTATTTTTTTATTTATTCTAAATTTTACTTCAATTGCCATATAAATTAGTAACTAACTATAGTTTGACATATGATTAAACTTAAGTATTTTGAGAGAATTTTTAAGAATTGAATAGTTTAGATGTAATAAAAATATTATATTAATTAAATTGATAAAAAGTGTTGACTTTATTGATTATTTTGGTTATTAAGTCTAGTGTTTCTGTTGATAGCATATAAATAATATTAGTGTGATTAATAGGCTTTGTTTGGTGAAAGACCATGAAATTGTTTCACGTACTGTGCAGGGCTGCTGCTCTATTTATTTCTGACTTGATTCTAAGAGTATTAAATTACACTACTCGAGTTATGCAACGGTCTGCCTACTTTGTGGATTATAACTTTTAGAGCTCAGGTATTTGTTTAATTTAAGAAAAAATGTCAAGTAATTAGATTTATTTGATATATATATATATATATATATATATATATATATATATATATATATATAGGAAAGAGAGTGTGTGTCCTATTATTTTAAGAATTTTCAAAAGTATGTCATATCAAGTGTGGAACACACAAGTTAAGTTTGTTATTAAAAGAAATCGAATGAAATTAGCTATGGACCATTAACTCGTCATTCCATTTATGATGCGGATAGATTATTCGTGTAGTTAGCTGACAATGATATATGCTAAAGAATGGAAGCTCACCGCTCAATCTCTCAGCTGAGGGGTGAAACCATGGAGATAAATATACCTAAAATAACAACATAAATGGTCCACATTAATGAAAACTGAGAAGCCCTAAACCTTTTTCAGTAGAAGTCTCAACTGTCTTCTAGATTACCCAAGAAAACAAAAGTCTTGTAAAGGTGAAAAGTGATAACACACTCCCCTCCTACTTCAACTCATAAAGTAACAGATATGTTGAATAGTAATCAATATGTACGTAACGCCTCCCTTTCGGCCATTATTGGAGGGTTGAATTAGAGGTTTGAAAACTATGGACTAAGATTCAAAAAAAATGTGATTAGGGTTTTCCACTCTTTACACACATAAATACATACATATACCCTCCTATCCAGAGGCGGAAGGAAGGGGGGCGGGGTCATCTGACCCCGGTAGCTTCGGCCGCTCAGGCGGGACTCAGGCGGCTTGACCCCGGTAACTCCGGCCACTCCGTGACACCGCGAGCCCCCGACCATCGTGACCCCTGTTTCTGTAATTCCTGGCTTCCTGCCCTCCTCCAGTCCTCCATGATCGCCGGCGGAAGGTTTAGCCGATAGGTAAGTTTTTTTTTTTTTTTTTTTTTTTTAACTTACTAAATGAAACGACGTCGTTTCATTTAGTAAGTTTAAAAAAAAAAAAAAAAAATTTGATTTTTTTTTTTGGGCCTTATCTTCTTCACCCGACCGGCTTCGTCGGTCACGCCTCTCTCAGACTCTCACAGCCGCACAACTCCCTCACGCTCACAGCCGCTCAGCTCAGTCCTCCCTCCTCCGCCTGTTGCCGATCTCCCGTGTCCCGTCTCCGGTCTCCGTCGGTCGGTCGGTACTCCCTCACAGCTCAACCGTCGGCGTCGGCTGCTTCAGTAAGGTGCTCCTCGTCGGCGTTGGTCGGTCGGTGCTCGTCGTCGGCTCTCCCCTGCTCTGCTCCGGCCTCCGGCTGCTCCAGCTCCACAGCTCCAGTCAACTGCCATACCATTCTGCCAAGCTTTAGCCATCAGGGTAAGTTGTTATTTGTTAATTTAATTAAATATTAGATTTAGGGTTTTAAAAAATTATGAATTTATGATTAATAGTTATTGTTGTCATTAGTTAAAATTGATTGTTAATATGAAATTTTGTGCTTAATGTTGCCATTAA
Source organism: Hedera helix (assembly GCA_947179155.2). Lineage (NCBI taxonomy): Eukaryota > Viridiplantae > Streptophyta > Magnoliopsida > Apiales > Araliaceae > Hedera > Hedera helix. The sequence goes on along the minus strand of OX359266.1, from coordinate 52,001,794 downwards.
TTTAGAGTCTAGAGATTTAGATCTGAGAGTTTGTTAATTGTTAATTTGTTATGCCATATTGCCATTAAATTATGAAATATTTAAATTGATGAAATTATTGTGAAATATTATAATTGGGCAAAATGAATTTGAATATAAATTTGAGAAATGGTATATAAGTATATTTATGGTATAACCGTATAATGATCAATGATGGTATATTGATGATATAATGAATTAATGATGCTATATTTTAGATTTGAATACTTGATGTTTTTATTTGTTATAGATTATGGATAAATACTTGATTAAGCGACCAAGAACTGTTGATTCTTCTAATAGTCAATTACCAAGTTCTGAAGCAAGTGGTGGTATAAATAATTCACGTGTGGAGTTCAATCCGAATGATATCGTTAGTGATCCGGGGTTACGTAAATCAATTGAAGACTTTGATATTATGATTCGTGATCAAGTTCGAAGAGAGTATTTGACTAGAGGTCCATGTCAACCAATTGCCCATAATTATCCAAAAAAAAACTTTTCTAATGTGAAGAGAAGCTTTCGGCCCACTTGGTTTAAAAATTTTGAGTGGTTGGAGTATAGCATTTCAAAGGATGCGGCATTTTGCTTTTGTTGCTATCTATTTGGCAATTCAAACAGAGTAGATGTTTTTACAAAAAAAAGGGTTTAACAACTGGAAAAAGGCACTGGAAAAATTTCAAGAACATGTGGGTACTTCGAATAGTGCTCATAATGATGCTAGAATACAACTTCAAGGTTTTCAAAATCAAAGGCAGAGTGTGTCACATATACTACTAACACACGGGCAAGAGATGGAGGTTGCTTATCGCATCCGTTTAACGGCGGCTTTGGATGTCACACGCCTTCTTTTGAAGCAAGGTTTACCTTTTCGTGGACATGATGAGTCATCGACTTCATCAAATAAGGGAAATTTCCTAGAGTTTTTTGAATGGTACAACCTACGAAATGAAGAGGTAGGCAAGGTAGTTAATGAGAATGCTCCTGGAAACAATCAAATGACTTCTCCAAAAATTCAAAAAGAACTAGCAACTGCTTGTGCTGTGGAAACTACACTTGCCATCATTAATGATATTGGGGAGATTTCTATTATGGTTGATGAGTCTCGAGATGTTTCAATAAAGGAGCAAATGGGAGTTGTTTTGAGATATGTAAACAACCATGGAGATGTGATTGAAAGGTTTCTTGGTGTGGTACATGTGCCTGACACTTCATCTATTTCCTTGAAGAATGCTATTGATGAATTGTTTGCAAAACATAAATTGTCATTATCGAGATTGAGAGGTCAAGGATATGATGGAGCTTCAAATATGCGAGGCGAGTTCAATGGATTGAAGGCTCTTATTTTAAAAGAAAATCCATATGCAAGGTATATCCATTGTTTTTCTCACCAACTCCAATTAGTTGTTGTTGCTGTTGCCAGGAGCAACCGTATTGTAAGTGATTTTTTCCAATATGTTATTATGATTGTGAATGTGGCTGGAGCATCATGTAAAAGGAAAGATAAACTTAGACAGCTTGAAAAGGGAGAGATAGTTAGTGGTAAAGGAAAAAATCAAGAAACGAGTTTAAGACGGCCAGGAGATACTCGTTGGGGGTCACATTACATAACTATACTCCGTCTTATATCTATGTGGACTTCCGTATTAGAAGTGCTTGAAAATGTGCATGATGATGGTACTTCTGATGATAATAGTGGTATAGCCATAAGTTTGCTTGATAAGATGGAGAATTATGAATTTGTATTTGTGATGCATTTGATGAAATATTTATTGGGAATCACAAATGATTTGTCACTTGCCTTGCAACAAAAAGATCAAAATATTGTACATGCTGTGAGATTGATTGGGGTAATGAAAGCTCGACTACAAGATTTTAGGGAGGCGGAATGGGAGAATTTTTTGAAGGAAGTCAATATTTTTTGCGAGAAGAATATGATCCCGATAATTAATATGGAAGACAACATGAGATCCCGCGGTCGTAGCAGGCGCAACGGACAAATTATTACTAATTTTCATCATTATCGTGTTGAGATTTTTTGTCAGGTATAAGTATATAAACTTTTTTCATTATTCTTATCTAAGAATTTATATTCTTTTGTTGATTTTTCATTATTACAATGTAGGTTGTTGATTCAATTGTTCAAGAGATGAACAATCGTTTTTCAGAAGCAAGCACAGAGTTACTTTTATGCATATCATGCCTTGATCCAAGTGATTCGTTCTCTAAATTTGACAAAAATAAGTTACTCCATCTTGCTGAGCTTTATCTAGAAGATTTCTCAGTGATTGATCGCATGATACTTGGGGATCAACTTATTAATTATATTTATGATATGCGAAACGATAATCAATTTATTGGGATCGAAAGTTTGGGAAGTCTTGCTAAGAAGCTGATTGAAACAAGAAGAAATATGACTTTTACATTGGTATATCGATTGATCGAGTTAGCTTTGATTTTACCAGTTGCGACTGCTACTGTTGAAAGAGTATTCTCTGCGATGAAAATTGTCAAGACTGACTTGCGTAATAAAATGGGAGACGAGTGGATGAATGACAGTCTGGTAGTTTATATTGAGAAGGATATTTTTTTAACAATTGAAAACGAACAAATTTTGAGACGTTTTCAAACTATGCAGAGTCGCAGAATACAATTGGCTCCTCTCAGTCGTGTATCGGACAGAAGTAGTTCAAGCATCAATAAATAATTTTTTTTATTAAGTGATTTTGACCCCCCTGTAATTTTGTTCTGGTTCCGCCACTGCTCCTATCCTCTCCTATCCTATGGTGAGTTCATATTACTAGTCGTTAATAAAGTTTCTTGAATGATTGAGCAACGCTTCCAACATTGAAATAAATGTTCGTTAAATTTATATCTATCTATCTATATCTTTATATCTATAGATATATATTCTGTCTACTAGGCCTGCTTGTTGTAGTTCCTATAAGTGTTTTTCTCTTCTTATTGTTTGAAACAATAGGAAGAAAAAAACATATTAAAATGCGTGTGAATGGTGTGTAAATAATTTAAGCTTTTGAAACAATCAGTAACTTAGGTTTTCTACGTAGTCAGGAGATTAAATGTAAATAATTAATTAATTTCCTCTTTATACATATGTTTTTCTGACTCGGGAGATTGATGGCAAAAAAACATATACTTATAAAGAAGAATTAATAAATGTAGGCGCATATGTCCGTGAATGGGTGTGAAAAAGTCATGCGATTGCCCCTACCCTCTTAGGACATTTACATTAGGTATGATCATACATGTCATATTAAAATTAATGTTCTAACCCGACTTAACACAAAATCATTCTCGACGAATCCATAAGAACTGAGCCTATTTTTTTTCATGGATATTTAATCTTTTTATCGTGCCAAGGCATGCTTCTTCCGTGATCCTTCCACGAGCTAAATCAACACGTGACTTTTGTCTAGTCCATAAATTCTACCAAAACCTGCAACTCTGTTTAGGAAATTAGTCATCATTCATGGCGCTCAATGTCACCACTACCGTCTGTCTTCTCTTTCTGATCATCCTGTTTGCTATCCCTTGTTTTTCAAGAGGTTTGTATGTAACTCTATACTGTACCGTACCTACTTTAATTACAGCAGAAATTAACTTAACTAATTTGCCATTTACATAAATGGGCATAATGGATATATAATTAGTTGATATAAAATTAATGTTTGTTTTTACATGGATGTATATATAGGATCAGGGGGATTGGATAAGCGAAATAAGGAGAGAGAGATGGTTTATGAGATTGATTATAGAGGTCCAGAAACTCACTCCTATATTATTCCTCCTCCGGATACACCTCATCCACAAACACTCACCACTACACCTGCTAATGCTAATGATAATGCAAGAGCAAATGTAAGAATTAACTACTACTGCCATTCAAATTCATTTCATTTTCAACTCAAGCAAATTTAGATTTATTTATTTATTTATTTTGCGGGTTGAAGGTGTGTTTTATACATAGCTATATAGTTTGTAACTCTTGCCTGTCTTTTTTTTTTCCTTTCTATTTATTGGTTTTTAATTTTCAGGTGAAGAAAATGCATAGATGAAAGAAGTTTTGGTTATGGACTTGTTATGTTTGGATATACACATATATATATTAAAGATCAGTGATTTAATTTACTTTCGATATGAGAAAGCTTGTGTAATTAAGACTGATCAGCGAAAGAATGTGATCAATGAATATTGAATACTCAATTTAGCGACAGAAAAAACTATTGAACACTCTTATATATTTGTTTATTTGTATTTTATTTTAATCCGGCCATCCATTTATATATAGGAGATATTCATGTGGTGTTATGGGTTTGCTTGATGGCGCCATTTATTAATGATTCACGTTATATATGGATGATATTGGGAGGCCAAACTATCTTTAATGGTAATATCTGATGACACACACACACACACAGTGGCGGATCCACGCCTGCGGGGGTGGGGCACCGAACTTTTTGGGATTAAATTTAAAGTTTGTTATAATATATATACTAGTCATTATGTGTTTGTAATTTTAAAAGGGTAAAAAATAAATGATAATTAAGAAATAAAATAGAAATTGAATAATATCAAAAAATATTTTTTATAACATAAGTTGTTACACAATTTCACTAAAAAACTGTTACTTTTAATTTCTGTGTATTAATAATATAGATTAATATCAAATATATAAATGCAAGAGAAGTTTAGACAATAATATTATATGTAGTTTTTAGTTATAAACTCGAATTTGTGATAATATACAATAAAAATATAGATTTTACTACTAGGTTATATATTAAAGAGTAATTCAGTAAAGAATAATCAAACTTGAAATATTGGAATAAAAATCGTTAGTCAGTTGAATATTTTATTCGTTTTAAAATTATAAATACAATTTAATTTTTTATGTCAAACGACGACATATTAAATTTGAAATTTATGTGATTTTATTTAATTTTAGTTGATACAATTATTATATTATATAGTATATAACAAAAATTATTAATTATTAAATTTATTTCATTCTAAATTTTTATAAGTCATACTAATTTTAAAATTTAGTATGTAAGTTTACCTTTAAAAATTAAATTATATCTCTAATTTTAAAATAGAAATATTAATGGATAGAGTATGTAACTATATGTATAAACTATTTGAACTTTTTAGAGAATTGAAAGGAAGTCATTTCTAGTTAGATTAACACTTGTGTTCTCAATAGCACAAGTACTTCTCTTCTAGTATATTTTACCCGCGGGATAAGCATTTGTACTTGTCCTCCTTCTTTTTTTTTAATAAAATAAAATAAATCCGTACTTGTTCCAAGTTCCACTAACAAAAGAATCAATATGTACTCAAGATGATTTTTAGTTTTTAGAAGCTATGTGCGGGAGTATTTAAGATACATAGTGAATATTTCTTATACTCCATAGTAGTTAATATAACAAAATTCTTTAAATTTATTTAGATAGTATAAATATTGTTTGTATTATGTAATTTATTGGGGAGTTTTAACTATTAAAAATGAGGCGAGCCTATCATGCAACAATTTCAAGCAATTAAACCTCGAAAAATATTGTTGTAATCAATATTTGAGAATTATTTAGTTTTATAATTTATTTTATTAAATTATTATTCTTAAAGAGATTTTTTTAAAATTTACTCCAACTGAATTACTGGGCTGGATCCGCCCCACACACACACACACATATATATATATTTCTCAGAATGATCTTAAAGTTTATTTCTAGTGATAGCCCACCAATTTCATCGTCCTTCTAGGGGTTATTTCTCTTATATTTTCTGATTGCAAGTGTTTGGATATGTGCTGATGCTATTTGACCTTTACATTTTACGGTCGATTATCATTTCTGTAAGTTAACTTTTTTTAATATATAAAGTGTGTTCATCTTTTTTAAAAAACTTGATTGTAAGTTTATTTTTTTCTCATTTATGTAGGCTTGTGTTTTAATAATAATAATAATAATAATAATAATAATAATAATAATAATAATAATGTAATTAATTATCAAAAATGGAACTTCAAGGAAGAAAGAAAGAAAGTGTTAAGATATATATATATCGCATTTTCTTTTGATAATACAATCTTTTTTCCTTGTGAAAGATAAAAAAACGAAAAATCACACATAAATTATTAAATTTCACAATATCTAGAATATTTTTTATGTGGGTAAAAATAACTTATCAATGGCAAGTTGTCATGTGCCATTTCTAGAACTTTATTAATGAAAGATAATATAATAATTTTGTTTACTGAGTATTCAAGAGACATATTAAATACAATGAAAAATAAAAAATTTCAGGAAATTTAATCAGTTAAGAATTGACAATCTGAAAGATCTCTAAAAATATGTACGATTCTAATTTCTAATCCCCGAAGGAGAGAACATTCATGCTGTAAATAGGGAATGTTCTAGCACATTCAAGAGGTACGCTATTTACTCTAATACTAATTCTCTACTTCCATATTAGTGTTCTGATTTAAGCATTTGAGAGTCCCCTAATTTTGGTAGACTTTTTGCAAGTGTTCTAGAGAAGTCAAAATTGTCAAGCGGTGGTCAAAGTTCGTGGGTTAACCAAAATCTTAATTTGAAAGTAGCTAATTGATGCATCAGATAAAGTCATCTCTTTCTTACAATCTAGATAATCAACATGGTACATACCTGCGCTTAAGTACGAAATTGTAACCCTTCACATCCAAAATCTCCTAACAATTTAGAACAAGAGGCAAACTTTGTTCATGTCCAACAACCATCTCATCATCAACATCCGTCTTCTCATTTTCATGAAAAATCTATCCACACTCATAGTGGAACCTATACGGAACACTCTTAGCCCTTCAACGTCCAATCTTGGTGGACCTTCGATCACAAATCATTCAGAGTCGTGGTGTTCTAGATCTGCGTAGGCGAAATAATCATTAACATGAAATAAGTAATAGCCTTCATAGGCGTAATCGCCCAAGAGCATATGAAAACATAAATCAATTAACTAAAGGGGAATATAAAGAATCTCCTACAACAATTATAGAATCTAGAAAGGGGTCCTATATAGCCCCAAAGGTTAGAACATCATCAAAGCAATAAGACTATCAACTCAAGGCCAAATGATAAGTTTGATACCCATGACTCCATGAGGAGTCGAGGATCGAAAGGAAAGTACAAAAATGACTCCAAGATCGTTAAGGAATCCCACAAGCCTAAAGAGTTCAAGGCGTAGGGAATGGACAAATGATATACAAAGTAGAACCTCCACCATTTACTCAAGATATTATAAATAAGCCTTCCCCAGAAGGCTTCAAGTTATAACGGAATAAGTGATCCCACAAATTATAGACTTATTTTTTATGCAATTTTGTTGCTACATAATCTCTTAAATGTAACAAAGTGCAAAGGTTTTTCGCAACTTTAAACGGTCTAACCAAAACTTGGTATAGACAACTCGCTCCAACCTCAATTTAGTACTTTTGATCAATTGAGTGAGTTATTTATAAATTAATTTATTAGAATAAAAACTCATACTAAGAGTTCAGCATCACTTATGTTCGTGGTTCAAAGGAGTGGTAAGTCCCTGAGGGATAATTTAAATCGATTTGCAAAAGAGGCATTAAAGATTCCCAACTTAGATCAATCTGTAGCAATGGTGACCCTTACCAATGGAATAACGAATGACCATCTGAAGGAGTCTAGCTAAAATCACCCAAAAATCATGCTGGAGTTTCAAAAGAAAGTAAGAAAATACATGGTGGTCAAGGATATTGTTCAACTTAAAAGCATTACAAGAATCGATGACAGGAAAATAAATAATGATGAGTCCAAAAATAGGTAGAACAATATGGAAGGAGATCAAAAGGAAATAATGAATCTTTAAATGCGAAATCTTCCTAAATGTACTCTGAATATACACCTCTAACTTATTAAAAAAAAGTCAAATTTTAATGAAGATAATATCTGAACTTTATGTAAGGTGACCTAAACCCATGAGGGTTGATGCCGATAAAAAAGATCAAAGCCAGTATTGTAGATACCATAAAGATCATGGGCACGACACTAATGATTGCAAACATTTGAAGGATGAAATATAATGCTTCATAAGAAGAGGTCATTTTCAAGGGGGCAAAGACCTTTTAAAGTGAAGAAAGTGTTAAGACCTAGGTCCTATCAATTGAAAACTCTAGTTAGAAATCTTGTGCCATACTCTTGGCACACGGTTAATCTAAAGACATACTATCAGTAAAGATATGACTTACTTTATTCAAGTTATATCTTTATACTTAGTAGCATATAAAATTAAATAGTAAGGAATAAGACATGTTATAGACATAACATTAAGGGCTTATACAAGTTATGTTAGACTTTAAGGGCACTTTTTATTCAATAACAAAATGAATGATTTTTTCAATTCAAGTTCGTTAATTAGAGATTGTTTGTCCTAAATAATTTGACAAAGTAAATAATAAAAGGGATGATTCCTATAAAATTAAGTAAATCATTCATGATATAAGGCTAGGAATTAAGGTTATAGAGGCCATAATTAATCCTATGGATGTCCAAAATTAAGGCCATGAAGATCCAAAATTAAGCTCATAGAGGGCTATAATTAAGGTCACAGATAATCAAAGCCATGGAGGCTGAGAATTAAGTCCATGGAGGCCTAAAATTAAACCCTTTGAGACCAAAATTAAGGTCATAGAGGCCCATAATTAAGGTTGTGGAGGCCACAATTAAGGTTATGGAGGTCAGAATTAAGGTCAAGAATATTGTCATGGACGCAGAAAAAAGAACGGACAACTCTCTCTATTATTATTATTTAATTACTCATTTAAAAATATATATTTAAAAAAGTATAGGACAAATGATATAGGTAAAAATAATCCACCAATAGCAAGTTATTGCGTGTTATTTCTAAAATCCTATTAATGAATTTAATATAATAATTTCGCTCATTGAGTATTGTTGAAGCATATTAAATCTAATAAAAAATAAAATTTTCAAAAAATTTAAACAACTAAGGAATGACACCATGAAATGTACGTAAAACTATGTGGTATTCTAATTCCTAAATTTTAAAGAAGAAGACTACCATTCTATAAATAAAAGATATTCCGACACATTCAAGATTTACTATTTACTGTAACAATAATTTTATCCCTCTATATCATCGTTCTGGTCGGAAAATTCTTCCAGAGCCCCGTAACTGGAATGGAGTTTTTACAGGTTTTTCGACAAACTCACGGCAGTCAAAAAGTGATCAAAGTTAAAATTGACGAGTTGACCAAAATTATAATTTGAAAATAGCTGATTGACGCATCAGTTTGATATATGAATTCTGTCTACTAGACCACATAGTCAATTTACAAAAAGGCTTCGAAGAGGATTTCTATTAGTTAATTTTAGAAATAATAATTTTGTATTTAGTAGTATTTTTTAAATAATTTACAATAATATTTTTTATTAATCTTAATAACATAAATTAAAATTAATATTAAAATTTAAGATATCTTAAATTAATTAAAATAATATTAAATGAGACTCATTGTGCGAAATTGCGGACATATTTTTTGCGATAAAATTATGTCTACTCGATTATTTTCAGCATTGAATTATGGTTTTTCAGAAAATTTAACTATGAGATCTCTTCAGTTTTTTCTTTTGGAAAAATGAGAGGAGAAATAAATAAAAAACATGAAAGCCATATGTTTGGTTGCGGTTTTAAAAAAATACTACTATAAAATAGACGCACGCATTGACTCCGTCGTTCCTTCAACCAGACTTTTCATTCATTTTTCTCGGATCTCTCAACATAGTATTTTCGATCTTTCTCCTTCGTCTCCTCAATTTTAGGGTTTTTTTTGTTCTTCTAAATTGTCAAAAATGGCCAATAACGAGGAATCCAGCCCCCTCTTGACAAAAGAACACGAGGTAATAGATGAAAAGAAATCCACAAAGCTCAATCCCACCACCACTTCTCCACTAGCTGCACCGGCTGCGGTTGTCGATGGAGCTACCTACTGCTGGATGGCGGATGGATTACCGGCGTTGAGTCAGGGGAGCGTTGTAGGGGAGCCGTTGCGTAGGACACATTGGGATTCGAGCCTCTTCGCTTGTCTCGGCCGCAACGATGAGTTCTGTAGCAGCGATCTTGAAGTTTGTAAGTTTTCTTTGAACCTAATTTATATATATATACCAGTATTTTAATTTTCAGATGGATGCTTATTTGTTGACATGTACACATCTCTTCTTTATTGCTTTAATAGATCTGTTTTGTGTGTAATTATGTCGGTTGATATTTTCTGTTTTGCTTATATTTGTTAAGACCTGAAATTGGCAAAATTGAAATTCACTGACCTCATATGTATTTATATACATATGAACTGTTAGAATAGTTGATTGCTAGATAGATATGGTTTATTGATTTTGCAGGGCTATGTAAGTATATTTTAATAAAAATAAAATGGGACCAAAGTATGATCTATATACATCAGTTATGTCCTGGAGATTTCTGCATCCAATCTGAACAAATTTCAGTATATAAATTGATTGGTTTTTCTTATAATTATTTGTTGAATAAACTTCACAATGTAAACAATAAACACAACTAGATTCTAGTCTGATTATTGCATGAAGAGCAGCCCGCACATTACTACCTGTACATTTTCTAGGTGATACCAATATTGTAAGCATGAGGTCTTAGTGCAGAAACATGTCTTTTAATTAGGCTTGGATGTGTTACTAGCCTTGTTTATATGGCAATTATATTTGGATATGCTTTTCCTTTATCTAGTATCAACTGCAATGAAAGAGAATAGTGATGATTGTGACGGGAGGAATATTTGCACCTATTTTATGCTTAGATCCAGGCCCCTAGCCTGACTGCTAGTATGGAGGATTGATTACTCGTGTAAATAATTTTTTATTTTAGTTAGAATTGCCTGTGTATGTTGCACTTGCCTACTGGAATAGTGCATCGACAATTTTTAAAATCTTTTGCAATTCCAGAACAGAACTTTAATCTTGTCCTTTTCAGCCTCTCTCCCTTGTAGCATCTTTGTTTATTTCTTCATTTGTTCTCTTGGATCCCTTTTTGCACTTCCTCGCCATATCTCTATCCTGACTTAACAATTTTAAAACCAGTTTCCACTTCTGACACAAGTTGATGTACCCTGCCTAATATTCTAATATTTTATGTATTTAATTAGATTAATGGTAGACTTTGCTATCACTTTTTTGATGTTGTATCACTTGTTTGTTAATCCCAAAATGAGATTACTATTTTTAAACAGAGTTAATAGATACTCTCATTAACCTAGCGAACCGTGTTTTGGTATTTGGGTACCCAAATATGGTATTTTTACGTACTAATACTCTAAATTTACCGTACAAAAAAATTACTTTGTTATTTTACCTATAATTGCACAAATATCAATATTGTATATTAGGATTCGATGTTCAAACATTACATTTGTGCTAAATTATTTCTAAAACAATCAACTTATTGCTTCAACTCAAAATCTTCTAGAAAATATAGGTTTATTACATTTTGACTGTAAGAGAATTCTTAATTATAAGAACTTATATAAATATATCCTAGCATACTGCGTTTTAATTATGTAACGTACTGTGTACCCATATTTGTATGACATACCAAAACGAAATACGTTTCAAGTAACACTGTTTTAAAATCATTCTCTCTAAGAGTAGTCGTCAAATCTCTATTTGACATCATAACTCAATTAAATAAAAATATTGATACTAAGTGAAAGCTTATTTAACCACATTTCTTTAAGGGACTATTTGGAACATCATGCCGCTTTCTAGTCTAGTTTTAGAAAGGGGGCTTTCATTTTGAGATGCACAAAAAGGAATATGAGTCTCTAATTTTTTTAGTATCAAGTTGCTATATTTTATTAAAAGGACCTCCTTTTATTTTTCAATCCATTGAATGTTTGCGGTTCTGCATTAGCTTTCATAACAAATGATGTTATTATAGTAGCTGTTTCCGATGTTCCATTTGATTGCTTGTGTATAGAGTATTAAACGAATTTTATATTTTTTTATTTTGATTTCCATTTCTGCTCGTCTTGCGATCCTTTTTTCCCTACTGATTGTCACGCATCTTGGCAGGTATTCTTGGAAGTGTGGCCCCTTGTGTTCTCTATGGAACCAATGCTGAAAGACTTGGATCCGCTCCTGGGACTTTTACAAATCACTGTTTGCCTTACTCTTGTCTATATATGCTTGGTGATGCTCTTTTTGGTGGCAACTGCCTGGCCCCCTGGATTTCATATCCAAGTCGTTCTGTTATCCGCCGAAAGTTCAACCTGGAGGCAAGTCGTTCTCTTTCATTTTATAACTATGATGATGTTTTCATCCATATCTTCTGTAAATGAACATTTTAACGTGCTCCAAAGGTTACATGTATTTGTTATATATTGAAATTTGTTACACAGTTTTTCTCCTCTGTTTACCTTGTTTTAAATTTGGATCTTTCTTGTTAACACGGGCTTCTTTCTTCTGTTATTATAAGGCGAAAAGCTTCGTTGAACAGATTTTTTTTATTATTAAATCTTTGTTTAAGATATTTAGTCTTTTAATTATTTACAAAAGTGCTTTTGTAGTTCATCACTATATTTCCTTTTCTTCGTCATATGAAGACCAGATGGTGTTGCTTATTAGCTTTTTCAAGTGTTCATTCAGAAAAAATAGCTATTTGAGATGGTGTCCTCCTGCCATGCATCATTTTTCCTCTTATATTCAATTGTGCTTCACATTTCACGTTGATCTTTTTTTATTTCATTTTTAATTGAAGTAGGATTTCTTGTCATCTTCTTCCTTTTGACATGAACCAGAAAAAAACATTTTCTAAATTTTGCTAGGGTTTCTTTTCTTTGGTTGGACTTTTTAACTCATTGGCTTTTAATCTATCTAGTTTTGCTTCACCTTTTCTTAACACCTGAAGTTAGCCTGGATTAGTTCTTTGCTTGCTTAACGGCATGCTTCTTCCAGTCCCCTATTTACATGGTAAAAGCCATCTCAAGTGGGCTTAACATAGATTTATCAATAGTATAGGATTTATCAAGTGAACGCTAGTTGCTTAACTACTTTTATCCTGTACTTTCTTTATCAGAAGACTTGTCTGTTTCATCTGTGTGAATTACTGAATTATAGCAGTTTCACTGGCAAGAATAATTTAAGTTTCTTTGAATTTTACTCTCTCTCTTTCTGTGCACGCACAAAAAAAATGTAAATGCTTATATTATCTCATGTTATTCATTGGCATGAAACAGGGTAGCTGCGAGGCATTTAACAGATCATGTGGGTGCTGTGGAAGCTTAATTGAGGATGAGGTTCAACGTGAGCAGTGCGAGTCAGCATGTGACTTTGCAACCCATCTTTTGTGCCATCCATGTGCCCTTTGCCAGGAAGGTCGTGAACTCCGTCGTAGGCTTCCTCATCCTGGGTTTAATGCCCAGCCCGTGTTGGTTATGATCCCTCCTGGGGAGCAGAGCATGGGTCGTCCTTGAGGAGTATTCTGCCTCATCCTTGTTATATTTCAGCTATACTTGTGTTATATTGGTTTTATGAAAATCTATTAAAATGTAACTGCTATATCCGAGTTCTAAACCATTTACAAACTCCAGCACTTTCTTGTGTCTGTGTAAATTGTGTATGAATAAGTCACTTTGAAGTAGATGATGATGTATTTGCTGTGTTTGTACTAGATGTTATACTTAAATAAACAACGTTATAATACAGTATTAATTATTATGCAATGGACCGAGGAGTACAAAGCAAATCTTCCGTTCTCTTCTCTGTTCATCGTGCATCTGTAGTTTGAAATGCCATGCCATGTTCTTATTCTCTCTTATTTGTATGCAACAATTTTAATGTTTGTTGCTATTTATTTATTAATTTATAATTACAAGAACTTCATTCCCAAGAATATGCATACCAACCACAAGTAGAATGGCCATCAAGTCTCAGCTCATGTCCCTAATCTCGAAGTTACGTTATTTTGTATTCTCAGCTCATTAGATGTTCTGGGACACTTGTTATGTGGTGTTACACAATATTCTTGTATTGTCATTGAAGGCATATGATTGATGCGAGACATCAGGTGACAAATATCTCAGAACCATTGAACAAACGTAGCCCTAAAGTTATTAAACCCAGGCAAGCTACCAAACCATGTTCCAGAGCCGTAAATTCATGAAAATTCGCTAGTTTTTTTTTTTTTTTTGGGGGTAATACGTAGATTACATTCAAATTGGAGATTTTGAATCTACCTTTCAAAACACAATATTGAAGATATCTTTTTTTTTTTAGCTGATTTTTTGTTCAATGGCTTTTGGGTTCAAAACGTAAAATTGTTTGTCATCAATCAAACATTCTTGTGTGGTTTTGTCCGGTGAAATATTCTCATGTTTAAAGCTCAAGGTTGACTGAAAGCAGCATATTATTGAAGTCAATTTCAGCATTTACATAAATCGGCACGAAGAATGCTTTCAGCTGCCGGCCTGAACCTACTGAAGGCAATCACATAAACGAGAGGATGTGTAGGCAGTGTAGCATTAAACTTCCATCTCTTATTTATATACTCTTTTTGTACATGAACCTTTATCTTATATGTATAAACTCCATGTGCTCAATAGAAACCTTTGTCTTGTATGTATAATTTCTATGTATACTTTCATCTTAAATTTACAATTTCTATGTTAATCATAGAAACATTGATCTTATATTTATAAACTTACAATCCTTGGTTCTCAAACTTTGAATTTTTGATTTGATAGCAATTGATTTTTTTTAAAAAAAACTTCTGTAGCAATTAAACTTTATGATTTTCTTATAAATGAAAATAAGCAAAGTTTACTTTCATCAATGGTCATCAATAAAAAAAAAAGTGGTTAAACTCTAATTCATATTTATTAAATGACGAAGATGGAATGATGAAAATCTCCCAAAAGTCTCTGACAAGGCTGAATCAGGCAAAAGAGAAACAACATCAGGCAGAGATACACGAAGTATAATGGAAGATGCTGTCATCAAAGTTACAGAAATCTTACTTGAAGACTCTTCCAAAAAAAGAACTGTGTCAGAGACAAATCAAAACTGAGAAAGACCTCAGATCATAGGGAAACAAGAAGATCCATAAGGTTCAATGATCAAAAGAGAAATTGTAGAGTAAGGCCAACAGAATAAATGCAGCTTAGATCCAACAGGCTACACACATTACTCTGGACGTCTCCAACACCTTACTATCGTTGAATTCCAAAGTCCTATGCTCCATTCAAATGTTCAACACTCTACGATCTTAGAAAAGTTCAGCTCATAAATAGTTGAGTTCTCAAATGTAGAGCCAAATATCAAAGAAATTCAACAATTCTCTCCACTATCAGACAAAATCAATATCATAAGATCTTCTAAAGAAAGATCAGATATAAAAGCAAGAAAAAGCTATGCGACAAGGCAAGAAGATTGAATGAAAAGATTCTTCAAGGAACAATGGAGAGCAAATGAGAAAGAAGAATTCTATACCAATCAACGAATGTATACTAGATTTTATAGCCAGATGCCTGGTTAATTGCAATGAAATAGAAACCAAGACCACTAGCTCTGTCAATCATACAACACCTCATCCAAATGTTTTTGCAACAGAATACTATTAGTATTTGATAGTAATGGTCATAGCAATGACTTGATGCATCCCTTGCCGCAGCTTCCTTTAGGTTTAGGCCACTCACATTAAAATGTATAAAAAAAGGATTCTAAATATGCAAGCAAGCTAGTGAGCAAGCTAGTAAGGACTCTAAATATGCAAGCAACCTAAAGTACACTGCTACATAGAAAAGTGAATGCTCATTACCAAGCAAAATCCTCAAATCAGCAACCATCAGAGAGACGAATACTTTAACTTCACAGCCAGAGTAATATTTTGGGGATCAGGTGTAATTTCTAATTATAAAGTTAAGTCTATAGTAATGATGAGAAGAATGGACGGGCAGTCGCTGGAATTGTACTCATTGCAAACAATGGTTCTTGCACACAAAGGGGGGGACTCTGAAGAAACTCCTCAACATGAAATAAGGAAAAAATACTGCCTAAATTGTCTACTCTCCTGGTGCAGCAACACCTTGCTTCAGTTTCTCCTTCTTCAGCTTCTTCTTGGAGATTGGTTTCTTTTTCCTTGGAGGAAGGGTCTTCTGAGCATAATTGTAGAGTACATAATTCCCGACAAGGAATGTCACGAGTAGCCCACCAACAACAAGAAGGACAATCAATCCTGGGTTAAGTCCTTGAACTTCCGAATCCATGATCTTCCCCTGCTAAATTCAGATGATAAATTTGTATGTATTAAAGACAACAAAGTATAAAATGAAAGACAACAAAGACAATCCCAGAAAAGAAAACCCCACAAGTGAACATTCAGATACCTAATTTAATGCAATCACTATAAATCAGCTTTCCCTGAGGTCATTAGCAAAGAATAATCACCTAATAGAATCATGAATTACCTATTTCCATTTTTTTGACTGTGCAAGACTTACAATAACATTTTTCAATTTTTTACAATAACATTATTCCAAGTACAACAGTTCACCCTGTGACGTCACACCACAAATCAGAAATTGAAAGACAAGCACAAACATACACATACAACATAAGAAATAAAGTGGGGGAACTTAGGAGCATTGAGACTCAATAAAAGGGATTAAATTAACGGGCACCAAAATAATTAACTAAATTATCCTTGTCTGGAAAACCTGTGAACAGCATGTGTTAATACACATACAATTTCTTTGTTGTGGTGGTTGTTGTTCTTATTAATCTTATTGTTATTATTGGTATAGTACTAGTGTTAAACATGAGATGCATTTAACTAGTTAGTTGAACTGTTAACTTACATTCCTGACACATACCCAGAGAGACATACTATAGACAAGCATTCAAAGATCAATACAACTGAAAAACTACAATGGTGTTATATCGAAAACAATACCAAGTACTTCTGGAGTGTGTTGGAATATTTCCATGGAACAAAATAAAGATCAAACCTTTGTTAAGATAATGTTGAGGGATTTAAATCTCAAAACTCCCCAGAATGAAGTTTCTTATAATCTACCTAACTTATCTTTCTTTCTTATCTCCTATATTAAGGAGAGGTTTCTTCTCCTCCCCCCACAAGCTTGTATTTCCAGTCAATACCATAATCAAGCTGGATTCATTTCAACTTTTAGCCTCACAAGGTTGAGCCATTTTAACAACCAAATATATTACATTTGCACAAAGAACTTACATATTCTCTAATCATTTGTTTTTTCCCTCACATCTATAATTCCGAAACGTGTTTAAGAAACCAAAATCACATATCGGATATCAATTAATTCAGCTCAAACAAAAGATAAAACGAAAAAAAATTCTAGTAAAACGAATGATATAGACAAAAGATGCTGAATTAGAAATCACCGAATCGATTAAATTAAAGATCCAAAAAGAACAGCATAGATCAATGCATCAGAAAAGCCTAAAATAAATATAAAGTCAAAGAAGATCTCGCAAACTTAAAAACTAAATCCAAGAAATGGGAGTTCAGATCTGTGGAACATACCGTGCGATTGAAGAACGGAGGATCGCGATCTGGAAATCGTAATCAATTTCTTCAAGTGTGAACACCGAGAAATGGTATGAGAAAGGAAATGGATAAAGGTCGCGCTTTTTTTACAAGTCTTATGTTATTCTATTATCATCTAGTACTACTAGTTAACTCTACGAGTATGATTTAATATAAAAACATGAGTGTGCAAGATAATGAAAAAGTAAAAAGGAGAGATAAAAATAAAAATAACAAAATAATTATTTGTTTAAGAGAATTAATATGCATAGAAAGGATAAAAAAAAAACATAAAAAAATTTCACACCATTGTTAACATCAAAAGACTACTATTTTTTCTCTTATTTTATAATATATTAATTTATGTGACCATATACTATGTGTGTGTAATTAATAAAATAAAACTTAAAAAATATGAATAAAAAAATAAAAAATAAAATAAAATAATTATAGATATATTATAACAGAAGCTCAAAAAATAATCACCTTCTCTTCTTTGTAATATAGGAAAGTCAAACTTAAAAGGTTCAAAGGGGGTTGAACTTCATGTCCTAATGGCGGCCCAGAAATTATAGTGTGAAATTCAAGATCTCTCTTGATTTGAGTCTTGAGAGGTCAAAAGATGGTGAAAATATAACAATTTTTTTAAGTACTTTAATTTCATAATTAAAAAAAAATGGCATACTAATAAAGATGGAGTATAAAGTTTGATTTTTAAAGTTGATGAGATATTTTGAAATTTATAGTTAATATGATTTATTAAAGTTTTGAATACAATGAATCATGTCTTTAATAGAATTTAATAAATACTAATTTTCACAATTATATTGTATAAAATTAATATTAATTTAAATTTAAAAATAACTCAGTCTCATTTCAAAAAGATAATATTAATTCTTTGGAACGAATGAAGTATTTTGCCAAGGAGGCGCCGTTTACAATCGAGTCCAGTGGATCAAATTAAAAATTAAAAATATATAATAATATTATAATTTTTGTAATTTACATATATATACTAATAAATTATCAATACTCATAAAACCTTAAATAACTTAAATGTACAACTCACGACAATAATAGGAAATTGATATTTTTACACGATTTTTTAATATTTTCAATAGTCATAAAACCTTAAATAACTTAAAGTTATAACGATAGATAAACCGTCGTTATATATCTATAACGACACTTTTATGCGATTTATTGTGTAAAATTATCTAAAATACGTGTGAACGCAACCTACTACTAATACTTAAATCCAGCTTAATTAGGCTAAAAGTTCGGGTTGAATCAAAATCAAAATACACATGAAAATCAAGCCGGCCTAGGCCACTCTCTTACCCTCTCCATCATTTATATACTCATTTTTTCTATTCATTTCTTTCTTCCTATCGATGTGGAACGAGCTACCCATTTATAGACTCGTCACTTTGCGAGCTTAATCTCCTACGACGTGGGTTAAGGTACTCATTTATATACTAATCACTTTAAAATTTTAATTCGCTACATAAAAACTCGTATGTTGTTCATTTATAGCATGAATTTTTATGGTTGAAAAGACAACATTGTCGAACAGAATCAATAAATTATATAATTCAAATTATAAACTTAATTTAGTTTCATTAAACTTTGGTTTCACTAATTTTTAGTTCAACTTTCTTATTCCTATAAATTTATATTTTTTTTTCTAATCAAATTAGCTTAAATATTATAAATTTTTATAATAATTAAATATATATTATCCAAATTGTTAAAGTATTCAAAAAAAAAAAAACAATCAATCTCTAATAGAAAAAATAACTTTTAGATTTTATTTTTAATTTTACCAATTTAATTATAAAATTTTATCATTATTTTATGCAATTAAGTAAGACAATATACCACATTATATTATATATTACCTAAATTTATTAAAACTTAAAATTATACCAAGTCACACGATTAATACTATTTATAATATATGTTATTTTTTTGAAACATAATAACTGTAAAATTAGACAAAATTTTATACTGAATTCATTACTAACTAATTGTCATAACTAAATTAAAACTAAATGTAAAGCAAATTTTGTTAATAAAAACACCTACATAGAATTTCATTGTAAATTTAAATAAAATTAAAATAATTATTTACTCATAATCATAACTAAATAAAAATGTATTTCATTTAAATAATTAGCTTAATAATTAATCGAAGTAACCTATAATATATAATTCAATATTTATTATTTGAATAATATTATTTTCTCAAAATTTTATTTTGTTCTCGTCATGACATCTTTCTTTAACTCTTTTTACTAGTTATATTTTTCACTAGTTTTGTGCTCATTAAATTTGATCTACGTAGAAAACAAGCACAAAATACGCTTGTAGCTAACGTAATATTTCCTTAACTGTGATGTAAGAAAATTATATCCTTCCTGGTGTGATTAAGCTAACATATATCACTTTTAAATAAAATACTATTTTTCTTAGTTGATTAATCGTGTGATTAATCGTGTTTTTTGCTTTGTTTAAAATTTGGTTTGATAAACTAATTATTGTGACAACCTCGAATTCGGGTCTCTTGAATTTCAGAATCCGGTTCAACACGAGTACGACATTTTTTTTATTGTTCATGAATTGCAACAACATTATAATTGCTAAATAATCATTTATTTATAATTTTACAATCTCTCTTTATATTCCAGAATCGAAATCTTTAAACATTCCTAGTATGTCTCAATATCATACATGATACGACATTCTATTATAATTAATTTGAGTATTTAACACTCATATTATCTACAAACAAATTCTTATACTACACAATCATGTTACCTGTCTAATTCGGACTGATATATACAATGGTTGTGCTAGATCTTTAGTAAATGTAATATGTATTCCTGTTTCTTGATTTTATCAAAAACTTCGAATAACTTGCACTGTATGAAAATGTTGGTTGAAGCAAGAGTGAGCACGACGGCTCAGCAAGTTTAACAGCTACACATAACACCTTGCATGCTTCACATATTAAACATACTATGCATTTTATACATATGTCATACTTTCCATACTTTTCATTTTATGAATGTTTCATACTTCTTATGCATCGCATATAATACATATCTTGCATATATCAAGTCATGTTTCTTATTCTGTACATACTTTGCATATAATCATATTTCATGCGTTTCACATATTACAAATATCATCAATATATTCGCATATCAATAATTTAATAACATATGGTTGCATAGAAATGCACATAGGAGCAAGTTCTGAAAAACTTGTCTGGTTCGCTTTTACCATTTACGTTTATTTTGCGTCTTTCGTTCAACCTTAATGACTTATGTGCTCTTCTTCTTCTCCTACCAAAGAATGTTGTGAAGCCTTGTATCATCCACCAAGCATTTCCTCTAACAATTTCTCACAACTCACAAGTGTTCTCTCTATTTCTCTCTTGAAATGCTCTCACTTTTTTCTCTCTATAAATGCTTACAAATGAACTAATCAACATAACACATAGGTAAAACACTCTATATATAGCACATTGGTAACCCTTTATTAGTCTCCCTAATTCACTAGTGTTGGTGACTTTAGTAGCTAATTAGGATTACTATTGCATGGATTGATTGGTTGATTGACAAAGTGAGTGACATGAGTGGTTGAACAATTATATCATAATATGAAATTAAAGCAACCAAGCAACACAAGTCACCTCCAAGTGGGCCCCCCTAAAGTGCTGGTCATTGGCCTTTTTCTAGGCCAATATTACTTTATTTTTCTAGCTTTTAATTGTATATATTCATATATATATATATATATATATATATATATATAACCATTGACCAAGATTTTGACTTAGTTTGGGCTCCACATTGGATCTAGGAATTAAATATATTGGGATCATCCATTTAATTGGTTGGACTTAATTTAATTATTACATTGGGCTAACATTAAATACCATATGTTACATTTAATTAAAACAAGTATTGAGCTAGTTTAATTATTACATGTATCAAGATTTAATTAATTATATAGACTACTAGGTTAATTTATTTAACTTAGTTTAATACATCAATTTGACTTATAATATAATCCAATTAGACTTACCTTAAATTATTTTACCACATTAGCACATTAGGTTACTCAATTAACTTATACATAGTTAATTCTCATCATCAAATTCACTCACCTAACATTTAACCAATATTTGGTTAATACTCTCTCTTGTCTACCAACTAGGGTTTTCAATTAACCATACATTAGGTAATTCTCTACACTCAATCAATACTTGAAAAATATTTTTTCAACACATTAACCATCATTTGACTTTTATGTGTTTGGGCTATCTATCTTATTTTGCAATGAGCTTTCTTATTTAATTATCTCTCTTCATGCAAGTATTCTCATATTGGGCTAACATCTATAATCATTTTTGGGTTAGTTTACTAGTAATAATTGAATTACTTGGACTCTTCATGAGGCTAAATCCTTAAATTTATTTGGACTTCTTTATAAATACCAACAAGACTTACAACAATTTAAAATATTAGATTTGCTTTAATCTATTATTGGACTCTTATACCACAACTTAATAATTAAGTTAATTACTTAATTAACTACTTCTTAATATTGTCATTCTAGACAACCATTCTAATTTTTCTATAACTTTAACGCATAGCTAATATAATTAACCTAGTTAATTATATTTCATGACTTCCCTTCTTACTTCATATTTTAAACTAATTAAATTATTAGTTTAATTGAGTATTTAATCTACTCATCTTCTTATTTGGTTAACAAACACACTTTAGGTGTGTATATATATATATATATATATATATATATATTAATAGTATATTATAATTATACTATTATTTTTTATACTTAATCTGAAGATGTAAGAGATTGTTAATAAATGATGCCAACAATCGGTGCAACTAGAAAGAGAAAAATGAAAACGTACTGAAATCATTGCAAAAAATTTACTATTTTCCTAGCAAAAAGTATGAAATATCACATTCGGTACCTTGTCCCGCATCGTAAGGATATGAATTGTGAGGAGAAAGAAAAAATAGTATATTAAATAAAGAAGCGAGTATGAAGTAAGGATAGAATTGTGTGGAGAAAAAATAATACATTAAAGACAGAAAGAGTTAAGAGAAAACAACTTAGAAGTTTTCCCTGGCATGTATGAAATATTTCATAGGGTACATTTTCTCGCATCGAAAGGTTATGAACTGTGAGTAAACAAAAATAATATATTAAAGAGAGAAATATAAATAAGACTTGAACTAGCCAATGGAA
This sequence comes from Hedera helix, assembly GCA_947179155.2. Lineage (NCBI taxonomy): Eukaryota > Viridiplantae > Streptophyta > Magnoliopsida > Apiales > Araliaceae > Hedera > Hedera helix. Next base: position 51,978,850 of record OX359266.1, on the reverse strand, counting down.
TGACAACAAATGGAGTTCTCAACAAAGCCTTGAGCGAACATTAAACAAAAGTTGCAAAATGGATTTTTTTGCTTGCTAATAAAGTTTGAGATGCCAATTTTCAAGAAATAGGCAGTCGCTTCCCGTACAATATCACGGTAAAAATAGTACATGATCCATTATATTATATTGTAACCATGTTTAGACAAAAAAAAAATCATGGAACTTGTGCATGTGTCACAAGACTTTTAGTTTTATATTATAAATTATAAAAAATTTATTGACTTTTAAAATAATATTTAAAGATAATTTAAAATTAATTTTGTTTATTAACAATTATGAAATATAAAATTATTGATATTAGAATAATTTTATGTGCTTTTGACATTAAGTCAAGAAATGCATTACATTTTACAGAATATCTTACGCACTATTATATTGGTAGTGAAGGGTTTCTCATTTGGTCATATTTAAAGAGTTTAATGTCACATGCTTTTAAAACAGTTGATAATTTATCATACTGAAGGGGTTTGAAAGCCATACTTAAGCTTTGGACCGGAAGCCCACAGATCCATAGTACTCGCCCTTATGATGATAATGACGAACCATTGGACGATAATTTTATTCAAAAAATGGATTTGGATGTGCAGTGGCATCATATCATGCAAAATTTAGCAATAGAGATATTTAATGAGTAAACGTTTGCAAGTGACGAGTACTGCTATATATATAACGATAATTTTATGTCAATAAAATAAGTTTACGTATATACATATAATAAGTAGGTATGTTTATAAAAAAAAATCAAGTATTGTTATATATATATATATATATTAATAAATCTCATGACGAAATTGCATCGAAAATAATATGAAACTCTAAGAGATAAGATAAAACAATAATATTGAGATTTTTCCTTAATTTTTTCATATTCTATTTATCCATATACCTTGATATATTTTATCGACATAAATTTATCGTCATGTATCGTAACACTTTTTCAAATTTTATTTTTAGAATTGAGTTGCAAAATTTAACTTAATTAATTCTAATTTTAAAACTTGAAATTGAGTTACTAAATAAGCCATTTATACATTGCGCGCAAGAGTTTGAAGAAATTAGTTAGCATATAGCATAGTGCATTTTGGAGTAGTTGAAAGTCAAACTGTATATGAAACAACTTGAGTATGGTTTTATAATTCTAAAATCGCACATACTGTTTGTGATTGGTGTGGTGTCATTTTGAAGCTTATGATGTGATTTCATTTGTGTTAAAATTTAAAAATAATTAATTGACAATCACACATAAATTAAATCTAGAATGAAAAAAATAAGACTATATGATATATTCGGGTTCACCAATTTAACTAGTACTAATTGTTTGATATATTTATTAATTGTCTCACACGCTCTACAATAATTTACTTACCAAATAATTTTTTTTTATAATAACTAAAAAATCTTAATTGTTATAACATGAGACTTAAGCTAAATGCATTAGTAAAACCCAAGTCCGGACTACTAATAAATCCCTAAACTCAATTACACTTTGCGTTTGAATTTTAGGGGGCACTACACCTAGTGGTGCATAAACAGATTGTCTGGTCCGGTCTAGACCTGATAGACTTTGACCGTTGACTAAACCAGGCCAAGTCAGACTTATTGGCTAAAATGGTGACTTGAGTAAGCCTGCAAGCGAGGCCAGTCCGACCAACCAACACAATCATCACCACCATCTCCACCCACAACCAACAAATATTTGAACACAGGAAAAGAGAAAGTAAACAAAATAAATACCTGAAGCATCAACGACAATGACAACAACAAGCTCAAATTCCCTCATCAAAAACCTTAATAAAACCTACCAGCTCCTCTTAATGTGGATGCCTTAATTGCTCGAGAAATATCACTTCAGCCTGTAAAATCAATATACATAAAAATTAATTCTTGAAAACTTCATTAACTAACTAAACCAAAAAAGGGTAATTTAATCAATAAAAAGAATAATAAATTTACCAGTCACTCCATATGGCCTTGCACGCAATCTAAATCAAGAAATTTAACAGCAACATGCTGAGCCTTTAAACCAGGCCTAAGCTTGTCATCAGTAATCCAATAAACCCCTTATGAACCCATTCAAACCCTCATTTGCCAAGAAAATTACTCAACGAAAAGCTATGTGTGATCACTTTAAGTTCAGCAAAAGAACTCTCTCCATCACCACTTGTTCCTCCACTGCAATCCGACCACCCCCAAACTCCCATCGCTGCCACCTCCAAAGATCGCGTCTTCAGATCTACACACCCCTCTGAACATACCGGTCGATTACTCCGCCCTCTTTTTCCATAGAGGAGCCACCACCCAATTCGCCGGCATCCCTATTAATCTATGATTCCCAAGATTTCGCCGATTTCATCGTAACTGGATCTTAAGGCAACAAGGTGTTAAAAGAGGCCACTATCCCTATTAATTTGTGATCCCCAATTTGATTTGGTTCAAAAAATCTAAGGTAGCTTATTTTATTTAGGCCAATGGATAGATTATTTTATTTGGACTGGGCTAATGGAGGGTCCTAGGCTGATGTGCTGGGCTGATGAGAGGACTGCAGGCCAAACCATTCTAGGCCAGGTCAGGCTTAGGCCTTTTTTTAGACTAGGCCAGGTCACATGATAAAAAATGAAGCCTTTTTGGGGCCTTCGGGCTGGGCTTTTTCAGGCCAGGCCAGGCCTCATGCCTTTTGTTCACTTATAGCTGCACTCTTGCAGCCCCCGCCATCAATTCAAAAATAAATCAATATAGAGGTAGTAAGTCCACAATTAAGAAGTAAAAGGGGACGAGATCTAGAAACGATATAAACAAAAAACACAATGAAATTTAAATATATGTATTTACGCACAAACAGAAGAACAAATATTATTATCTGTCATTATAAATACATAAAAAAAAGATGCGTATAAAATAAAATAAAAATACATTACTATGTAATTCTATGGGGAATGGGACAGTAAAAACAATTCAAATACTAAACCATGTTATAAATAATATGAAAATATTTGTAAAATGGTTTAGTATTTGAAAAAATATATTTTAAAAATGTTTTGACCTATATAACTTTAAAATATATATATAATTTATAAGAACGGTGCGATGCGGGAGTCTCTGAAAACTGTAACCAAACCGCTCATGCAATTTTTCAGTTATTCTAACACAATCATACATACTGGAATCGTTAATTCGTAATTAAAACGATTTAGTCTATTTTTGGTACGATTTCGAGGCCCATTTCAATTTATTGCTCAGCACTACGAGTATATTCTTGCAGTAATTTTTACAAGGATACAAAGGGGAATACAAGTCCATTGCACATTTTATTTCCATGTTCTCGAGTACAAACAAAATACTAGGTACCACTAATTGGTGGATAATTAAGGCCTCTATAATCTAACAAACGTGTACTCTAAACAACTCTGGCGTGTGTTTTTTAACAAGTGAGCTTACTTTAGAAAGAAACTTCCTACCTCTCTCCAAACCCCATCTCCAATTCAAATCTAGAAAGGATGCGACTTCCATCCATTCTCCAAACCCTCGTCCCAATTAAAAGAAAATAAAAATAAACAGAAGGGGAATACCCGTAAAGTACATATAAATAATTAACCCAACCAATCCCCTATGAGTGCCATGTTATTGTGCTATACATAGTCATACATTAGAATGAAAGAATGAAACCATGAAAATTAAATAAATAACAAACAAAAATTGATGAAGAACTGATCAGACTAGTTCCACCGCAGCACCACCACCTCCACCATTATAGCTGTGTTCTGATGAGGAGGTGGAGATGGTAATCATTCCATTCAAGTCAGACACAGTGTCCTGCAAATTCAGTAGCAGATGAGAAGTGCTGAAACTCATTGAAGGCCTGGCTCTTGGGACAATTGGGACTTCAGATTCACCCAACAAAATTTGAACCACACCCCTCATTGTGGGTCTAGCCATTGGGTCAGGGTGAGAACAAGCTAACCCAACCAATAGCACCCTCCTCATTTCTCCCTCTTCAAACCCTCCCCCAAGCCTTGAATCAGCTGCCACTAAAAGCCTTCCTTCTCTATGTAAACTCCAAACCCATTCCACCAAATTGCTGTTAACACCGCCAACTTTTCCCACCCCACTAACTTCTTTCTCAATTGGTCTCCTCCCACTAGCCACCTCAAGTACCACAGTTCCATAGCTAAACACATCAGTTTTCTCAGATGCTCTTCCTGTTAATAAATACTCAGGAGCCAAGTACCCCATTGTTCCAGCTGCCACCGTGGCATCCGGCGACTTATCGTGCTCAACTTGCCTTGCCAGTCCAAAATCACCTAATTTGGCATTGAACCCTTCATCCAACATTATGTTACTAGTCTTCACATCCCTGTGAATCACCTGATTTTCACACTCTTGATGTAAATATGCCAACGCAGAAGCAACACCCAGCAGAATTTTTCGCCTATGAACCCATTGCAATGTCATTCTTGATTCAAACAATGCTTTATCAAGACTCCCATTAGGCATATAATCATAAACTAACAAAATTTCACTTTTCTCATGGCACCAACCTTGAAGCCTAACAAGATTTCTGTGCCTTAGTGTCCCAAATATGGACAGTTCAGAGAAAAACTCTGCCTTTCCTTGGCCACTATGAGTACACCTTTTCACTGCCACAATGTCACCAGCCTCCGGTAATATACCCTTATAAACATTCCCAAAAGCGCCGTGCCCGATAATTCTCATAGATTCAAAGCCTTTTGTGGCAACTTTAAGCTGCTTATAGCTAAATTCTTTTGGCATTTTAATGTACCCTGATGGCAAAGATTCGGACTTTTTCACATGCTTGAATTTTGTAGAATAAACCCAAATGAGAACAACTGCAAACAAGGCCAAAACAAATGCCCCAGCAGTTACCTCCCCAACAACAGCCCCTGCACCTTCTTTACACAATTGGTTATGGCACTTGCTGCTCTTACCCGAGTTATGTGAAACGGTGCCATTTGACTCAGTAGGCGCCAATGAAGGCGGTGGTGGTTGGACCGAGTCGGCCGTTGGGTTCATCAATGTAGCCGTTGGGGTAGGCGGCGGGTTTCCGGAGCCTGATAACGACCAGTTTTTCGAATTTGCATCGAAAGATGAACTAAAACTCCACCATCCAATGCTATGAATTTCAGTGCTGCCCTGAGTTGACCCAGTGAACCCCACAAACATGAAATCGTTCACGTACCGATCGAGATCGAGATTAAAGGATAAAAGGGGTTCTTTGGGCTTGAGATTGGAGTAAGATACGGATATGTTGAAGACCTGAGTTGAACCGGAGTAATCGATCCACGAGTTGACCAGGTTGCCGCTTTTAAGATCAACTTCGATGGATTCTAAATCACCGACTAGTGTTGAGACCATGGAGTTTAGATCCAAACCCACATGGTTCCCATTAATATCTTTGAATTCTACGTCCATAAGAGTGTCGAATTCGACTGCAACGACGCCATTCGGACCACCCGTACCGTTCATGATCCCGAGATACCCGCCGGCGTCACCAACAGATTCGTCGTCCGGCGAAATGACAAAGGCGAGACCGCCGCCGATGGAAGACGGGTTAAGGTTCGCCACCGAGAATGTGAAGAATGTCTTGAAGCTAGCCGTGGCGTGGCTTCCCGGCTGCCGGAATCGTATGGGTTTCGAATACAGGAATTTGCCGGCGCCAGAGTTGGGGACGGCGAGGTCACGAGTGAGTCGCACGCTCCCATTGCTCCAGTGTGCGTCACCCAGGAGCTTCAAACTATTGAGAGTTAGCGTTCCGAAGTCAAATTCAGTCGCTTCGACCGTGGCGCCAGTACCGGAAAAACAGAGGAATAGGAAGAAATAAATGAAGATACTGCCGGGAAATTCGCCGAAAAGCGAAGACATTTGGTAGATTTAAGAGCGACCCATTTTGATTTAGGGATTATTTTGTCTAAAATCGTGGGTATTGAGATCGATCGTGGAAGTATTTCTTTGCCAAAGAATCAATTCCAACGGTTAAATTTTTTCTTAATGATAAAGAAAATCTTTTTTCTCTCTCCTTTGTGTTCTCTGTTTGCTCTGACTTGAAGACATATATGGGCCCACCTTGTAGTGGAATCAAGTGAAGTTGGGTGTGCCAACTAATTTGTTGAGTCATTAGACTCAATAATGAACAGTGTGGAGGTGATATTATAACGACAAAAAGATATTTGATTAGGATAATGTTAATTTTATGATAAATTAAATAATAAATTAATACATCATTAAGATATAGGTTGAGACTATTTTTTCTTTTTACATGTTAATATTATATTAGTTAATTATTTAATTTATTATAAAATTAATTTCATATTAATTAAATTTGACAAAAAGTATGGAGTAGGATAATTGTTTTTAATTGAACAAATATTATGTTATTTTTAATTGTACAAGTATATTTTTATCAAATAATGAACCACTGATTTTAATTGTTTGTTGTGCATATATTCAAATACCGAAAAAGCAAGTAAACTACTAGTAATTAAAGTTTTCAAGTTGTGATGTGATCTTAGTTGTTGAAAATATATATAACTTGAAACACCTCTCGATCAATAACTATAATTTTCAAAGCTGAAGGGAGGGTTTTCTTTTCTAGCTATTTTCTCTCTATATAGAAAAACTTGAGGGAATAGTTAGTCATCATAATCCCATACTTATGATGAGAAACTTGTCCAGTATGAAACTTGTAGACTTTATATCTAGAGAATAGAGATAATTGTAGGAGTACTGGAGCAGTAGTATGTAAGCCACGATTGACATAACTAGCTAAAGCTTCAAATGGTATATAGATAGATGTAGCATCATGAGGAGACTTCCATTGTGCTTAGTTAGTGGCTTTACTGCATTTCACTTCACCTGGTCTGCTACTCCACATAGTTTTTTGTCTTTCTTTTTTTCACTTCCATGAAAACATTACCGCACATTATCTTTACTAGCATAGATGGCATACGTGTTATGTGTATAAATTATGCGAGTTAAAATAAAAAATTTATAAAATTTGGAGTATTAATTAGAAAAGTAAAATATATATATATAAGGACAAAATAGTGATAAAATTAAAATTATATGATTAAAAGAAGAAAGAAAAAAGTGTGAGACAAAATTACCAAAGCAAGCCAAATCTCCTATAAAAACTTTATAATATAGATATAGATGGTGGGTGGCGCTATTGGCACCTTTGTTTGTGTTATTGGGCTCATCAATCTCTTGAAATGTAACTTTTGCTTCAGGTATAATTACTACTACAAAAAAAATTAGATAATAAAATTATAAGCTATGATATCAATATTGAGAAAAACTTTGGATTTTAAAATGAAAGTAGTAATACATATAGCTAGGTTGTATATATGTTAGAGCTAAGCTGATAATTACTTTTTTTAATCAAAATTTGTGTGGTTGATCAACGATGTGGTAATTCAAGACCACTCACATCATGTCATTTTCAACATGTTCAGTGAAAGGATCTACTGTATATATTAAAATGACAACATATTAATGGTATAAAGTATCACGTGACGATGTCTCAAAATAAAATTACTGAATAATTTTTTTAGTACGAGAAGAGTCCGGATAAATGTTAATTATTGTTTTTTTTAAAAGCCTTTTTTCTTGACTAATATCAAGGATACGATGATATACGTAGTAGTAGTTTTCATTAGGTACCATGTCATTTCATCCTCCTTTTAATTTTAATTAATGTCCCTGCACATGCAGAAGAAAGAGAGACAAGAGGACCAATATCCTGTCTTGAATCCCTTCCTAGACGGCTTGCGCTCACAAATTCTACGTAGAGGGTAGGGACCTAATAACATGCTAGCTAGAGCCTAGAGGTGGTTGGAAATATATATATATATATAGAGAGAGAGAGAGAGAGTGTGAGAAAGAAGATAGGCGAGGGGTGTGATTCACAATAAGTATTAGCCATGAACTTATTGTACCAGCTCAAATGTGTTGTCGTCTACAAGTTACATAGAGTACGGCTACTGTAATACTGTTGTCCCAAATTAAAACACTCAGATAATTTAATATGTATATAAGGTTTGAAGTTATTATCAATAATATATTTAGTTATAATTAATTGGGTGATGGATTTGTGGTGGTCAAAGACGAGCAGGAAGAGACATTGAAATTGCAAATTCGTGTTCTTTGCTGGAAAGAAAGTACTGCTAAAGAAACTATTACAATGGCCTGTATGTAGTTCACCAAACTGATGGACATTACCATTTCCTTGAAAAAGCAAGCCCATTATGATAATAACTCTTTCAAGGGTCTAGAATCAAGTGCCCATAAATTGCCCAGAGAAAAGCATAAACACAAGTAGTACTCCTGTAGTATTAACTTGCATGAAAGCAGTTTGTTTTAAGTAGTAGTTGCTTTAGTTTTTTTCTTGTCGAACAAAGTGATCCCATCCCATCCCATGAACTAATTGGCATTTACATAGCGACAATCTTTTCTTATCTCTCCTTGGTCTTCTGCAAGTGGATTATTCTCCGATAAAACAAGGAGAGCACGGGAGAACTGGTCATGGAAGTAACCATTATCCGCAGCCATCTTTTCAACAAACGGATACGTAGTAGGATCAGAGACCAGTTGCTGATCGACCAACAACAATCCCTTGTGGCTCAAAATGTTGTTGTAGTACTTGTTATCAAGAACCATTGGCGTATCGCGGTCATTCCTTGCATATTCCACTAGCGAAGGGTCAGGTTGTGGATTTGGGCACCGGCCTTTGAGGTATTCAGCATATTCAGGATCCAAAGTAGGATCAACGGTTGGGTATAGTCTGTCCACAACATTCATGCAATGAACCCGGCCTACTGAATGTGCACCTGGATTAAAAATAATATAACACATAGTTGAATTTATTAATATATATTTAACTCAAAATCAATTTACTATATATTCAAGAGAAAATTTAATCACCTAAAAGAGCTACTGTTCCTTCAACATCGACGCCAACGGATTGAAAGCTGGAGAGCACAACTGACATGGAATCATTGTGGTTGGGGATAAATTTATCGACTTCCGTCACATAACTTTCTTTGCTATCTTTCCGCCCTGTTTTCATTTCAATACGTGGCCCTCCTAACTATATATATATATATATTAAAATGCACCATCAAAACCAATTAATATTGCAAAAAGTCCATGAAGCCAGCCACAAATAAATATGAGAGATGAGTAAATTAATTAAATAGAGAAAGAGTAATAAATAATTAATTAATATACCATGACAACCCCATCTCTGGCAGAAAGAGCAACAATATCGGCACAAGAAACAGTGGAAGGGCATTCACTCTCCACGGCGTTTTTGATGGTGTTAACGTACTTAAAATTTCTCATCCCGAAGCTCCTTGTCGATTTCTTCTCTGATTCTATCCCATTTATAGGACTACTCTCCAACAATAGAGATGCATCGCAAGACTATATATATTACCAAAACTAGTACGGTTAGTAGCTATATTTGGTTTATGCATGAAAAGTGAATAAACTAACTACGTACGTACGTACTGAATCGCTCGTTTATCATCGATATCAGATAATTCTTATCTAGTTTCAAAATTATTATTAAAAAAATATACATGTGTAATCCTTATCTATTTTCAAAATTATTATTAAAAAAATATACAAGTTACACATGATAGCAACGCATGAGACTAGCTACAGAATTGGACTCGTCGTTTAGGCGCATTACTGGATCAAAAAAGCTGGGTTGACAACATGTTATATATCCCTATATATATGCGATTACTACTATTTTAATAGATAATTATATTTAATATAATTACTTTAACGATGCAGTCATGGAAAAGATTTCTTATCCAAGAAACAGCTGTGTTTCCATGTTTATGGTACAACTTCACGACTTCATCCTTGATGATCTCTTCAGCTTTTGGGCAGCTTTCTGAATAGTAGTTTAGTTGTAGCTCACTTTTACCTTCATAATTCAAGAAAATTAAAACACAGCATTAAAACTAAAATTTTCAGTATATATCCTTAATTATTATTGTACACATATTCATATGTACACATGCACAATGCAAGTTTCTAACTTTGTGTAACCCTGCTCAAAAACTACATATATATTCTCAAAAAGTGAAAAATGCAAATTTCTTGAAGAAAATGAATACAATTATAAAGGGGAGAAGAATATATAGAGCAGCGCAAGATACTAGGTACTAGTACTAGACTAGAAAAATAAAGTGAAGAGATTAACGTACCAGGATAAAACTGTAAGAGTAACGATAATAACAGAAATATGAGAGCTGAAATTGAGCTACAATGGGCCATATGTATATTTTGTGGTTGGCTTAATGTCTTGCTCTTTTAATTTGTGTGAATTGAAGTATGAGCAGCACTCGAGTCTTTATATAGGAATGCTCTTGCATTTGTAAGTGGAGAGATGTGCAAATGGAATATAAAGCCCCACATATATATATCCACTGAGCAGCTTTCTTTGACGTTTTTGGTTATTTTTATCATGCATGCCCCCAACAGTAAGCCATTGTTTATATCTCAACAATTTTTATACAAATTTAATGGAAAAAAGTCGAGGAAACAATTTTTAGGTGCCTTGATCAATCTGTATGGAAATGCTTTTGCATTAGCAAGCCAGACACAATTTTTGCCATCCCTAATTGTCAAATTATTGGAATTTGTAAAATAAACAATACTGGAATAATTACATAATATTATTCATTTAAAATAGCTAGGATCAGGTTCCTGATCAATATTTTTAATATATGTAGTTTAGGTTCTGGGACTTAATGATAAGAAGGTTTGTTGAGCTAACCCTAGTTTTTTTTTTGGGTGCAATGAACAACAAATCAAAGGTTCATACAGTGAAGTTCTATCATGGCTAGGATGTCAAGTGGAGGCTCCTTATTACAAATTAAAACATCATTTAAGCAGTGACCTTAGTAATGTAAAGATCAAGTATCCAAGTCTCTAAGGGGGACTGGATTAAGTGAAATTATTAACATCTTAGGGTACATGATATCATAGTGTAGTTTTTTTCTCAAGAAACCAATAAATAGATAGAAGAATAAAATAGTGGTAATAGTAAAATGTTTAGAATCATTCAAATTTCAATTTAATGAAATACTTTTAAACAGTTGGGTCTATTATCAAATAAAATTTACTGTATTTGAATTTTACAGTAGAGTGCAAATCATAAATTTTGGAGTTAATATTTCAACTCTCTTTCTAAAAGAGTTATCAATTTAGCACCTTAATTAACCCTGAGAACACTTATATATATATATATATATATATATATATATATATATATATATATATATATATATAGTACGTAGTTCCTGAGGCACCAAATTGACCAGAAAAATAATGGAGATAGGATAACATTTGTGGCGAGGCACCATTATACCCAAGTGATCTATATTACTTAAAAACGCCGTCCAGATTGCGGAAAGTAAGTGGGAAATGAAGTGCATTTCAAGAACTTATGGACTATACCAATTACTTATCTGAAAATTGATTGGAAGAGAACCTAATTAGTGTTGGAGAGAAGTGTTAACCGTTCAATATGGATGCCTTGTCACTCCTTAATAATTATGTAATAGGGTATATACTTGGATTTGCGTACAACCCATTAGCTGAATTTCCTGAGGTTGATATTAAATAATTGTTGGGCACATGCCACATAGCAAACTTTATGTTTTGAACAAATTTCCCTTGTGTTTATCCCTACAATCATCAAAAGTCGAGAGCAATTTACAAGTACTAAAATAAAAAAACAAAGTTTGTTCTATGCTCAACAATTTTGATATGTATCAACCCTTTTATTAATTTCCTATTTAGTTACAAGTAATAAACTACTCCTTCCATGTTCAAAAGAATATCTTAAATATATTTTTTACACAAATTAAGAAAAATAAAATTAAAAAAAAAAGTAGAATTTTTTTTAAAATTTATCCTTAGTGGCCCCACAAAGAATTTGCGGTGTACTAATATTTATTGTCCCAAACAAAATTACGTTAATTAGAGAAGATTAATTGTTTAAATCAATTTTCCAATCACAATATTTAGCAACTTTGCATAAGCCAAAGAACGATCTATCTCAGTATTTAATATAGGGAAAATAACACATCTGTTACACAAAGTTTCATCACTTTTATAAAATGGCCCCCAAAGTAATTTTTCTTATAAATCACTATATCAAGTACCAATTTCATACAATTTAGCCCTCAAAATTCAATTTTGACCAAAATTGGCTAGAATACGCAAATCGCCGGCCATATATTTTCTGTATAGGGTTTGACCGTATACACCATGGTTTGACTTACGCTTGTATTACATCAAGTACTATTACATTCATAATTCGGCCCCCAATGTAATATCCCGGATATTTAAATGAATTAGAAATAAAATATCTAATATTTAATAAAGGTTGGAGTTTGATAACCTAGCAGTGGTAGATAAATAGTGGTCCAAATTAAATTTAACGGACTAACTTAGATATGGGGATATCAAATTTTTTTCTTTAAGTTAGCAAGTACAGTGATAATTCAATGAACTTGGCTAACAGCAAGTCTAATTAAATTAAGAGAATTAATTAGTGGAGTTATGTAATTATGCGACGTGGTTGCGTGTAAATTAAATATGTATTTATATGAATATATATATGCGTGCATATTTAGTAACATAATTTAATGGTTAATTAAATTGTGATAAATAGATAGATTAATATTAAATTAATCCGAATTGAATTAAAAGGTTTATTGTGGAATTAATTATATTTATTAATCAACAATTATGCAAATTGTTGATAAATTATTTGTGAGGAATAATTATGTAAATTATATAATTATAAATTATATAAAGTAGTTGAATTAATGAAGAGAGATTAGTAATTGTATATATGTACAATATTTAATTTCATATATATGTATATATATATAAAAGGGATTAAATTAATTGAGTAATTTTAAATAGTAATTGAATATATTAAATGAATATATTCTATAATTAAATAAATCATTGTAAATGATTTATGGGAGTGAGAAATTTTATTATACAATTATTTGTGTAATATTAATTAAATAATTAAATAAATTATTTAAATAAGAAATTGAGTAAATATATTATTATTTCAATGTATTTTCGGGTAAATGGAATTATTTCCATAATTGATGAGAAATGAATTATTTAATGTAAATGTATTAAATAATTTAATTTATGGCCTAAATAATATATATTAAATTATATATTGTATTTATTTTAATTTCATAATTTATTGTGAAATTGTTTTCGAGGTAAGGTAATGTGTATAAATAATATATATAGATTATATATATTATTCTTAGCAAACACACTCTAAAGTTTTAATATCAAAATAATTGACAAGTTGTCATTAATTAAATATTCAATTAAATTGAATATAATGAGTGAATAAAATTTTATAAATTAATTAATATGATAATTAATTAATGTAAATAATGTAAAATATTATTAATAATATTATTAGTCCATTTAGAAATTTAATACTTATGGGTTAGAATATTTAATTATTTATTCAATCTAATTATTTATTTAATCATGGATTGAATAATTAATGTGTAAATTATTAAATTAGCCCAACATGGGTCAATTAGTAGCCCAAGTGGAGAATAATAAAATTTGACAATTTAGTAGCCCAAACAATTTAATAGAAGCCCAATTGGTATTTTAAATTAAAGCCCAATGATTGGCCCACTTGAAAAATACTTAATTAAACTATTATTTATATAAAAGTAAGCATATGTGACAAACATTTTGGGACACCAATAGTGATGTTGCCGGCAAGGAAGGAAAAGATAGAGAAGTGAGATTTGTTTTATTTTATTATTTATTTATTTAATAATTTGGTTGCTTGTATTGATTTTTTTAAAGTACTTGGACCATTCTTCTTCCACCAACTAAGTTATGGGCTAGTTTTCTTGAGCAAGTATCCAAGCAAAGAGTATCATGAGTTATAGATATAATCTTGTATCTAATAATTTTACATGTATACTTGAAATGATAAACATTTCACTTCATTTATTTTCCAAGTTTCAAAAGAGAGAGTTTGAGAGAAATTGCTTGGGAGAGCATATTATTTGAGAGATTAAGGAGGAAGAAGGAGAAGTTAGTTTTGTTCATGTCATTCACCACCTATTTTGGAAGAAAAATGAAGATAGCCATTAAAATGAGGTAATGGTTATTTTAAATGTAGTTTGTTTTTTTTAATTAAATAAACTAACATGTGAGTATAAACATATTAATGTAGTTAATAATATGTGATAGTAATATTTATGTCATGCTTGAGTTTAATATACTTGGTTTGTGTTTTGGTATAATTTATATGCTAAAAACATGTGATTTGTGGTGTTAAATCAAGTCTCAAAGTAATGACAAGAAATTAATTTTTATAAAATTTAGATTTAATGTCATAATATTATAGAACATTAAATCATGAGAAAAACAAAGTTTGAATCACTCAAAATGGAGTTATACATAAAAAGTTATGATTTGTGGTAGTTTATGTGATGTAAAAATTTTTATAATTTTTTTTTATATTAAATCATGAAAAAAATTAAATTTTCATGTTATAAATTGTTGTTAAGTTATTGGTAATTTTTTTGGATTTTTATTGAGGAATTAAAGTTTATTTGAAGGTATAAATTTTATTAAGTTGTGTATTAAAAAGCACTGTTCACCTTCTGCGAGTGGAAAAAAAAAAAAAAAAAAAAAAAAAAAAAAGGGCTGGCCGCGCAATGCGCGCCAGCCAATTTTCTGAAAAAACGCGGAGCCAAACGACGCCGTTTGGCGTAAGAAAATTTTACTCCGCGCGCAATGCGCGGAGGCCAATTCCTGTTCTCACAAAACGGCACCGTTTTGGTCCGTTTATTTGGTACGCGCGCCATGCGCGGTAATAAAATTTCCGACGAAATTACCAGATTGCCCCTCCGGTCTTTTTCTGCGTAATTACGAAATTGCCCTCGTATCAGTTTTTCGACTTAATTACAGAATTGCCATTCTGGATAATTTTAATTAATTTAAATGTTTAAAAATTAATTTAAAATTATAACAAAAATAATAATAATACAAAAATGATATTTAGGTATATAATATTATATTTTTCAAATATAATAAGTATTTAGGATTAATATTTAAATGTTGTAAATATTAATCTAGTTATTTTAATATTATATTTTTCCAAATATAATAAGTATTTAGGATTAATATTTAAATGTTGTAAATATTAATCTAGTTAATTTAATATTATATTTTCAAATATAATAAGTATTTAGGATTAATATTTAAATGTTGTAAATATTAATCTAGTTAGTTTAATATTATATTTTTTTAAATATAATAAGTATTTAGGATTAATATTTAAATGTTGTAAATATTAATCTAGTTAGTTTAATATTATATTTTTTTCAAATATAATAAGTATTTAGGATTAATATTTAAATGTTGTAAATATTAATCTAGTTATTTTAATATTATATTTTTCCAAATATAATAAGTATTTAGGATTAATATTTAAATGTTGTAAATATTAATCTAGTTAGTTTAATATTATATTTTTTTTAATATAATAAGTATTTAGGATTAATATTTAAATGTTGTAAATATTAATCTAGTTAGTTTAATATTATATTTTACAAATATAATAAGTATTTAGGATTAATATTTAAATGTTGTAAATATTAATCTAGTTAGTTTAATATTATATTTTACAAATATAATAAATATTTAGGATTAATATTTAAATGTTTTAAATATTAATCTAGTTGGTTTAATATTATATCTTCTGAATTTATGATTAAATTAATTATTATTTAATTAATATTAAATAATAAACAAGGATGATAAATTAATTAATTATTATTTAATTACTATTAAATAATAATTAAAGACAACTAAGATTGATTACTTAATTATTTATTATTTGATTAACTTTAAATAATAAATAAATTTAGTTAGTTATTATTTATTATTAAATAATAACTAATGATATTTGGGTATTTACTATATAATTGTATTATTTATTATTTAATTTACTTTAAATAATAAATGAATCTAGTTAGTTAGTTATTATTATTTATTAAATAATAACTAATGATATTTGATTATTTTAATTATTTATTATTTGATTAACTTTAAATAATAAATAAATCTAGTAAGTTATTATTTATTATTAAATAATAACTAAAGGTAGTTAATTACTTACTATTTAATTAATGTTAAATAGTAATTAAATGAAATAAAGAAAGTGTCTTTTAACTCTTTTGTTTAAACAATTATAATAAATTGTTTAATAGTTTAATAAGTGTTTCACACATGAGAAAATTATTTTCTAACTTATTAAATTATTAACCTAATATGATTGAGGGTCTATAAGGTTAATGATATTGTTTTGACTGATGTATATCATGTGTTAGTACTTATGAGTGGTAGATAAGTTCCTTAATGAGCGTTTAGTTGTACAAATACGTTGTACTAAATATTAGACCAACTTTATTAATGTTAGGTCTTTCAAAGCCAGTTAGTTAAAGCTAGACATTTATTGTAGCTGAGCAGACAGGCAAGTTTCCTAAACCCTACTCAATTTATATTCGAGCAGGATATATTATTTTATTGTTCAAGTTCCTAACTCAAACTCAAGTTATTATGTTTCAAGCATGCTATGGTTTAATTCTGTATAATTATTCCACATCGTTAAATTGTTGATTCGCACTTAGTGCTTGTTGCATGTGTTCATCAGGTATGAAAGGCTGATCACCTTCATTACCATAGGTTCAGTTAAATTTGTTCATGGTCATTATTGACACTCAACATTACTTGATTCAGTCATTCAATTATTGAAATTATAATTCGTACTCTTTCACAATTATTATATTGTTGAAAATTCAAAAGCTTATTCTTTCTTTCAATCATGATATATCGTTATTGTATTTAAACTTGCTGAGCAAAGTCGTTGCTCACTCTTGCTATATCATGATAACAAATTTCAGAATAATACGAATGTCCGAGGAGAGACGGAGACAGAAGCAAAAGACAAGAGTATAGTGTTATGCATTATAACTAAATTGTTATATGACGTAAGTAATTTTGTAAACCTTTTTATGAATCTAAAGGTATATATGTAAGTTAAGGTTAGAAACCTTGGGAAATGTTGTAGAATAAACAATTTATGTTTATATATTCCGCATTAGTTATAGAACATGTATGATGATGATGTATCGTGAGGTACCAAGTCTAGGGTTAAAGGAACCCGGATTTGGGGTCGTCACAGGTTGGTATCAGAGCTGATAGGTTATAGTTCTTAGGTAGTAGTACCTTAGGCTATAATCATGGAAAGATAATAAAGACAGTGAAATGATAAACTCAGATAGAGTTTAGAAATGAACATACACAGTTCATAAAGGAGAAAATAAATCTATATAGATACATAGATATATTGTGACGCCCCCAAATTCGGGTTACAAATACCCGGATCCGGTCATCACGATCCAATACAAACATTCACCTCTAAACAACATACAATAACTAAATGCGGAATAATAACCATATGTTGTTTATTCAAAAGGTGTTACTAGTCCCAAGATACGATAACCTTACAAAAAGTACACAAATACCCTTAATAAAGTACTTAGGGTTTATATTACATAACAGTTAATTTAAATTAACTACAGGACTGCAATCTCGAAGTCTATTACTTCATCTTTCCTTTACCCTTGTTCTTTCCCGAAGTCTCGGGTTGCACTGCAATAAGGTTTCATGATATAGCAAGAGTGAGCAACTAGTTTGCTCAACAAGTTTAAATAACAACAAGGAACAATATATCATGAATGAAAGGGAATAGCTGAACAATTCAATAATGTGAATAACATAAGCAGGAATAATAAGTTGCTTTTAAAATTAGGATAGTCAAATAGACTATGAACTATAAATATCCACTGTAGTCAATAGCAGGTTGACTCAATGGTTACTACCAGAAATATGTACCCGAGGGGATCAGCCTCAGTACAATATGTGTATGCATAACATTTAATTTCCGTATTTTTGTACCTGATATTAGATACAGGGTACTCCCCTATAATAAAGGGGTGTTCATAATAGTCTAAGAATCCGCATCTTCAATGATTTGGATAGCTTTTAGAATCTTTAACATAAATGTCTAGCCGAACAATGACTTAGACCTACTTTGAACAGTTCTTTAAACAATAGAACAATAATTAAGTACAAGTCAATGACTGTACAATCTCAAGTGCAACAAGTGCGAATCACAATAATATCGATGTGGAATAATTATAAAGTAATTAAACCACTCAAAGCATGCTTGGAAATAACAGTTCAAGCTTAGATAAATAATTTGCTCAATGAAATGAGTTTAGAGATAAGGAACTTGCCTGTCTGCTCAGCTACAATATATGTCTAGCTTTAACTAACTGGCTTTGAAAAGACCTAACATTAATAAAGTTGGTCTAATAATTAGTACGGCGTATTTGCACAACTACACGCTTACTAAGGTACTTATTTATCATATAAGTACTAACACATAATTTACATTAGTCAAAACAATATTATTAACCTTATAGACCCTCAATCATTTTAGGTTAATAATTTAATAAGTTAGAAAATATTTTTTCTTAAGTGTTGGACACTTATTAAACCCTTAAACAACTTATTACAATTGTTTAATTAAAGCATAATTAAGTTCAATTTATTTTATTAACTCGATCTCTATTTAATTACTATTTAATCTTGGTTAAATAGAAATTAATTAATTAACTCTAGTTATTATTTAAAATAGATAATAACTAATTGTACTCATATATTATTTAATAATAATTAAATAATATATAATTATTGATTCATTTTAACCTTCTTTAATTTAATATTAATCAACTAATAGTTAACTAAGTAATTAACCTTACCTATTATTTAATTAAATAATAGTTTACTCATTTTAATCCTCTTTAGTTATTACTTAATGTCAATTAAATAATAATAATTAATTATTTAATAAATTTTAATTATTATTTAAGGTTAAATAATAATCAAATCATTCTTATTTATTATTTAAATTAAATAATAAATTATTAATCTAATAACTTAATTTTCATTAATCGTTATTTAATGTTAATTAAATAATAATTAATTACTTAATTATCCTTATTTATTATTTAATAATATTTAAATAATAAATAATTACTTTATAAATTTTATCTCTCTTTAATTATTATTTAATAGGAATTAAATAATAATTTGCTAATTTATTACCTTTATTTATTATTAACATTTTAAATAATAAATAACTAATAAATTTATTTAACTTAACCATGATTTAGCTAAGTAGATTAATATTTAAAATATTTAAATATTAAACTTAATTAAAAATATCCTCCCAATATCATTTTTGTATTATTATTATTTTTGTTATAATTTTAAATTAGTTTTTCAAATATTTAAATTAATTAAATTAAACCCGAATGGCATTTCTGTAATTAAGTTGAAAACTGAAACGAGGGCAAAATGGTCATTTCGCCGAAAAAAAAACACGGAGGGGCATTTTTGTAATTTCGCGGAAACCGGTTCTCGCGCATTGCGCGCGTTAGGCTGAAGCAGGACCAAAACGGTGCCGTTTTGGAGTCACTGCTTTGGCTTCCGCGCGTACGCGCGGCGTAATTTTTTTTTTTTCTTGAGGCTAAACGACGCCGTTTTGTCTCCGCGTTTTTAGTGAACAGTGGTCCGCGCATTGCGCGGAAATTAATTAAATTTTTTTTTTTTTTTCTTTGCAGACTGTGAACAGTGTCCGGCAATACCCATTTTAAATAAAAATATACCAATAAGTAAGCTTTAAATCATCAATAAAAATCCAAAAAAATTACCAATCACCTTATATTAATTTATAACATGAAAAATAAATTTTTCATGATTTAATATCCTTATTTTTTTATAAAAAATTTTACATCACATAAACTACTATAAATCATAACTTTTTGTGTATAACTCCATTTTGAGTGATTCAAACTTTGTTTTTCTCATGATTTAATGTTCTATAATATTAGAACATCAAACCTAAGTTTTATAAAAATATTTTTGGACATAAATTCCAAAACTTGTTTACACACTATTAAACACATATTTTAGCATATAAAATATACCAAAATACAAACCAAACCTATTAAACTCAAGCATGGCATAAATTTTACAACTACACATTAATAACTATATTAACATGTTTATACTAACATGATGATTTATTTAATTTAAAAACAAAACTTTATTTAAAATAATCATTACCTTGATTTAATGGCTATTCTTCTTTTTCTTCCAAAATAGGTGGTGAATCTTGAAGACATAAACCAAGAAATCTTTCTCTTGATAATTTTGCTCTCAAAATATTTTTCTACACTCTCAAATGCTCTCTAGCTCTCTCTTTTGGACTTTGAGAAAATAATGAAATAAGCTTTACCAATTTCAAGTATACTTGCAAAATTATTAGATACACATAATATATCTAATAATTTTGCCCATGCCCCTAAATGACAACTTACACATGGAATGGGTTAAATGACACATTAGGTGAAAAGAGGGATGGTCCAAGTACTTGAAAAATCAAACAAGCAATCCATTAATTAAATAAATGAAAAATAAAAGAAAATAAAACAACTCATTTTCTCTCTCCTTGTACTCTCGGCTGATAGCATCACTTTGTCCCAAATTTAATGTCACATTTCTTACTTTTTAATAATTAATAGTTTAATTAAGTATTTTTCAAGTGGGCCAATCATTGGGCTTTAATTTAAAATACCAATTGGGCTTCTATTAAATTGTTTGGGCTACTAAATTGTCAAATTTTATTATTCTACACTTGGGCTACTAATTGACCCATGTTGGGCTAATTTAATAATTTATACATTAATTATTCAATCCATGATTAAATAAATAATTAGATTGAATAAATAATTAAATATTCTAACCCATAAGTATTAAATTACTAAATGGACTAATAAATATTATTATTAATATTTCACATTATTTACGTTAATTAATAATCATATTAATTAATTTATTATATTTAATTAACTCATTATATTCAATTTAATTGAATATTTAATTAATAGGAAACTTATCAATTATTTTGATATTAAAACTTTAGGGTTTGTTCACTAATTTAAATAACATATTAGTGACCCCCTTTAATTAATTTTAGTAATTAATTACATAATCATTTAATCACATAATTAATTAATCACATAAAACGATTTAAATAATCTCGTAAAACTAACTCGTAGGAAATTAAATTAATAATTTAATTAATAATGACGTGGAAATTCCAGGACATTACATTCTCCCCCCCTTATAAAAATTCCGTCCTCGGAATTGTAAAAATAAGGTTACTCAAATAAAAACGGGTAATTCGTTCTCATATCCTCCTCTAGTTCCCACGTAGCTTCTTCAATTGCGTGATTTCTCCAAAGTACTTTGACAGAATGAATTATCTTATTCCTCAGTTTTTGTTCCTTCCTATCGAGTATCTGAACAGGAACTTCTTCATATGATAAGTCCTTCTCGACTTGAATTGGTTCATAGGAGATAACGTGCTTGTAGTCCGGTTTATATGGCCGTAACACTGACACATGAAACACGTTGTGAATGTGCTCCAGTTCAGGAGGTAATGCTACCTCGTACGCCACTTCACCGACTCGCCTCAAGATTTCGAACGGTCCTATGAACCTAGGGCTCAGCTTGCCCTTCTTACCAAAACGGATTTTCCCCTTCCAGGGAGATACCTTCAGAAATACGAAACTGCCCACGTCGAAGTCCCGCTTTTGGCGATGCAAATCTGCGTACTTCTTTTGACGATCTTGAGCTGCTACCAGTCGATTCCTGATAAGTTGTACTGTGTCTGCAGTCTGCTGCACCATTTCAGGTCCAAGCATTCTTCGTTCACCGACCTCGTCCCAACACAACGGTGTTCGACATTTTCTTCCATAAAGCGCTTCGTATGGTGGCATACCGATACTAGCGTGGTAGCTGTTATTGTAAGCGAACTCCACCAGTGGCAAATGGTCATCCCAACTGCCCTTTAGGTCCATTACGACCGCTCGGAGCATATCCTCCAAGGTCTGAATCGTTCGCTCGCTCTGGCCGTCAGTTTGAGGATGGTATGCTGTACTCAACCTCAATTGTGTACCCATCCTTGCTTGCAGACTTTTCCAAAAATTTGACGTGAAGCGCGGATCTCTGTCGGACACAATCGATACCGGTACTCCATGTCGTGACACTATCTCCTTCACATAGAGCTTCGCTAACTGCTCCAGATTGTACCGTATTCTGATAGGTAGAAAATGAGCTGACTTGGTCAGACGATCCACTATTACCCAGATGGCGTCCAAACCTTTATGTGTCGGTGGCAAACCCACCACAAAATCCATCGTGATGTGCTCCCACTTCCACTCGGGAATCTCTAGTGGTTGAAGCAGCCCGCTCGGCCGCTGATGCTCTGCTTTAACCCGCTGGCATGTCAGACATCGACTGACACATTCTGCCACTTCCTTCTTCATATTCGGCCACCAAAAATATTGTCTTAAATCCTGATACATCTTCGTACTCCCGGGATGTACTGAGTACCTTGTACTGTGAGCTTCCTGAAGAATCTCTTCCCTCAGCTCCAGATCCATCGGTACCCAGACTCTCCCTTCGAACCTTAGCAACCCTGTGCTATCAATCTTGTACTTAAGCTCCTCGCCTTCAGCAATTCGCTTCTTAATATTATCACAATCTTCATCCTTTTCCTGAGCCTCTTTGATCCTGTCTAATAAGGTCGGGCTTGCTGTTACTGTAAATAACTTCTCGTCTGCCTCCATCGGATATTTGATCTCCAACTCCAAACGTTCGAAATCTCTCACCAACTCTTCCTGATTTGTTAGCTTCAACAACTTCTCCCTGCCTTTTCTGCTCAAGGCATCTGCTACTACATTGGCCTTGCCTGGATGGTACAAAATCTCACAGTCGTAGTCTTTGATCAATTCTAACCATCGACGCTGCCTCATATTCAACTCCTTTTGAGTGAAGATATATTTCAGACTTTTGTGGTCTGTATATATCTCACACTTCTCGCCATATAGGTAGTGCCTCCAAATCTTCAGGGCAAAAACTACCGCTGCTAACTCCAGGTCATGAGTCGGGTAACCCTTCTCATAATCCTTTAACTGACGTGACGCATACGCAATGACCTTGCCGTGTTGCATTAGCACACAACCAAGACCCTTGTGTGACGCATCACTGTACACTACGAACCCTCCCGTGTCGTCCGGTAAAGCCAACACTGGTGCCTGGCTCAACCTCTTTTTCAACTCCATAAAACTTTCCTCGCACTTCTCCGACCAAACAAACTTCACAGTCTTTCGGGTAAGATTGGTCAACGGTGATGCTATCTTCGAAAAATCCTGAATGAATCTCCGATAATACCCCGCTAACCCTAAGAAACTCCTGATCTCAGTCGGCGTCTTCGGTTGTTCCCAATTGATAACTGCCTCCACCTTCGCTGGATCCACCGAAACACCGTCTTTGTCGATAACATGACCTAGAAACTGCACCCTCTGCAACCAAAATTCACACTTCGAAAACTTAGCGTACAGCTTCTCCCTTCTCAAAGCCTCCAATGCGATCCGTAAGTGTTCTACATGTTCTTCCTCCGTCTTCGAATACACCAATATGTCATCAATGAATACGACCACGAACTTGTCCAAGTACTGCTTGAACACTCTGTTCATCATATCCATGAATGCCGCTGGTGCATTCGTCAGTCCAAATGACATCACTAGAAACTCGAAATGACCATAACGAGTTCTGAATGCCGTTTTTGGGATATCCTCCTCCCTCACCTTCAGTTGATGATAACCCGTCCTCAAATCTATTTTCGAAAAGTATTTCGCTCCCTTAAGTTGATCAAACAGATCATCAATTCTGGGTAGCGGATATCTGTTCTTAATGGTGACCTTGTTCAACTCCCGGTAATCAATACAAAGCCTCATCGAACCATCCTTCTTCTTTACAAACAGAACCGGCGCTCCCCATGGTGACACGCTTGGTCTGATGTAACCTTTATCTAACAGTTCCTGCAGTTGAACCATCAATTCTTTCATTTCTACTGGTGCCATACGATACGGCGCCTTTGATATCGGTGCGGTCCCCGGTACCAAATCAATAACAAACTCCACTTCTCTGTCCGGCGGTAACCCCGGAATCTCTTCTGGGAAAATATCAGCGAATTCCCGTACAACAGGTATCTGACTCAGTTCGCCCTCGACACGTTGAGTATCGACCACATGAGCCAAATAACCTACGCACCCTTTCCTGAGCAACTTTCGTGCTTGCATCATCGTCAGACAACTTGATTGTCTCGGCGATTTACTACCGTAAAATATAACTTTGGACTTATTCGGAGTCTTTAAGTGCACACACTTCTTCTTACAGTCAATAACCGCCCCGTGACTCGATAGCCAATCCATCCCTAGGATTACATCAAACTCCCCCAGACGAATCGGTATCAAATCTACGTTAAGTCTAAACCCTCGTAATTCAGCACAACAGTTCCTATGAATGTAGTCTACGAGAATGATTTCTTTGTTTGCTACTTCTACGTTCATAGGGTGTTCTAGCTTTTCTTGAGGTAAATCTAATCTCTTAGCAAAATCTTTAGAAACAAATGAGCAGGTAGCACCCGAATCAAACAATACATATGCATTAATATCATTGATCGGGATGATACCTGACACCACGTCCTTGGAGTCGACTGCATCCTGCACAGTCATGTTGAAGGTGCGCGCTGTGGGTCGGTTGGCCTGACTGGCTGGCCCTCCAATGCTCAGCCTGTTGTTATTGTTGTTGTTGTTGTTGTTGTTGCCTCTGTTGCCACTCCCAGCGTCTCCCTTCCTCTTTGGGCAGTCCTTGGCCTGATGATCGGTTGCTCCACAGGAGAAGCATACTCCCTTCATCTTCTTCGGGCATTGTGGAGCCATGTGCCCTGGCTGTCCGCAGCTATAGCAAACACTCTTCCCTTTCAAGCATTCGCCCGTGTGGTTCTTACCACAATTGTTGCATTTGCCCACTTTCTTAGCCTCTCCTCCGGATTTGTTACCTCCGGACGATTGGCTCTCATTCCACTTTCGTTTATTGGGGTTGCTGCCTCCACTGCTCCCCGTCTTTTGCCCGTCATGACCTTTCTTCCTCTCCTGGTTGAATTTATTTAGGGCCTCACTGCCACCCTCTGCAATGATTGCCCTTTCCAATAGCTCTGCAAAGCTCTTGATCTTTAATACCGCCACAGAACGGTACACCCACGGCTTCAAACCTAGCTCAAATCTCCTAGCCTTCCTAGCCTCCGTATCCACCTGATGAGTTGCAAACCTTGCCAACTCATTAAACTTGGCCGCATACTCGGCCACAGACATACTCCCCTGTTTTAGCTCGAGGAATTTCACCTCCATTTCTTGCTGCATGCTTTCTGGAAAGTAGTTTTCCAGAAACATTTCCTTAAAGCGTTCCCAGGTGATGACGCCTTCTCCTGCACGGCCCTTGTTGGCCTTCCACCAGTAGTTCGCCTCCCCCTTCATCATAAAGGTAGCGAAACTAGTCTTCTGTTCTCCGGCCACTCTAGCGACCTCGAACACCTTCTCCATTTCCTCGATCCAAGTCTGTGCTTCGATCGGGTTTAGAGTTCCCTGAAACTCCGGTGGTCCAACCAGTTTAAAGTCCTTGAAATTTGCCAAGTGCGGCGCTGTCTGCGGTGCTGGTTGTACTACCACTGGTGGGGGTCTAGTTTGCATGGCTTCCGCCAGCATTTCTGCAAACATTCTCATAGGATTGGGTTGATCCCCAACCTCACTCTCTGATTCTGGGATACGTTGATTGCGTGGTCTACCTCTCGGCATGATCTGCTAAAGAGCAAATCTTAGACTTATACTTATAGTTCTACACATTATGTTAGCCAAATTAACATTTAAATTCAAACTATATATCAAGCATATTTGATTTAACAAGGAAATAACTGCATTTATATTCATATACCAATGTTTTAGTACAGACTCAACAAGTGGCATACTTCTATAAACGCTCAAGGCACAAGTTGCCTAATAACGACTATCCTCTGACGAACAAAAGTGAGGATTCACAACCATCAACCCCCCCTAACAGAACAAAAGTTGGGGTCTAACTGACATCCTATGCATACATAGAAATATAAAGGCTGACAATAGCTGAAACATCCCTAATAGAAACAAAATGTGGGACTCGCTACTTCTAGATACAAATAAGATAACAATAATAAATCACCGCCTGCTGCGGTGAACAGTCCTACGAATAGCCCTGCGTAAAGCCTGCTGGGCCAACTCCTCCACTGTACGGCGACGAATCCAGCGTCTGCTGTTACCCGCCTCCCTAGGGTGCCTCCTAACCCGACGCCTCAGTCGATCAAACGAAGTGCCAAGAGCATATTCTAAGGTGTCGACCCTAGCAGCTCTCTCCCTATCCAGCTCAGCCCTGACTGTCTGGAGAACTGTCTGACTAGCCATCTCCCTAGCATCAAATCTCTCCACCGTCTGCCTCAGCTGACTATTCTGGATCATCAGCTGCTGCACAGTAGGACCCAACGGAGGTGCAGCGTTTTCCAACTGCTGAATTTTGGCCTGCAAATCGGCCATCTTCTCCTTAAGTTCCATGTTCTCACCAGAGAACATGTAAGCTGCATCTCTATACTGCTCCTCAGTCTGCTGGTGAATCTGGTTCTGCTCCTCTAGGTGCTGAACCCTCTCCTCTAGCTCATCATTAGCCGTAGTCAAAGTATCGATGATGTCATTGGCAGTAGTGCCCATGCCATCAGCATACTCTGCTGGCTCCTCCTGCTCGTCATCCTCAGAATCTGCCTCATCCTCAGATTCGGCTTCCTCCTCACTATAGGGCCTCATCACCCCACCCCTGACGGGCTCCGCGGCATCCCTACTATCATCCTCCTCCAGATCGGACTCTCCTACTGGTGCTACAGGTGCAACGGGTGCATACCCTACCAACTGCTGCGTATCCACTGGGATATCAATAAATACCACGTCCTCTCGAGCTCCGCTCGTCTCGCCTATAGCCATCCTACAACACAACAGAAAAACTAACATCAGTACAACAATAAAATATATTCATTGAAGAAATGAAATTATATTTCATTGGGTACGACTCGACTCGATGAATTCCCCAATTCATCAAAACCACATAGGATAAATTTCCTCGATTTATCTCCTAACACTCAATACGAGTTTAATACTAAGGTTATAACTTAGGTTTCGCAATCCTAACGTTTCTAACCTACAGCTCTGATACCAACCTGTGACGCCCCCAAATTCGGGTTACAAATACCCGGATCCGGTCATCACGATCCAATACAAACATTCACCTCTAAACAACATACAATAACTAAATGCGGAATAATAACCATATGTTGTTTATTCAAAAGGTGTTACTAGTCCCAAGATACGATAACCTTACAAAAAGTACACAAATACCCTTAATAAAGTACTTAGGGTTTATATTACATAACAGTTAATTTAAATTAACTACAGGACTGCAATCTCGAAGTCTATTACTTCATCTTTCCTTTACCCTTGTTCTTTCCCGAAGTCTCGGGTTGCACTGCAATAAGGTTTCATGATATAGCAAGAGTGAGCAACTAGTTTGCTCAACAAGTTTAAATAACAACAAGGAACAATATATCATGAATGAAAGGGAATAGCTGAACAATTCAATAATGTGAATAACATAAGCAGGAATAATAAGTTGCTTTTAAAATTAGGATAGTCAAATAGACTATGAACTATAAATATCCACTGTAGTCAATAGCAGGTTGACTCAATGGTTACTACCAGAAATATGTACCCGAGGGGATCAGCCTCAGTACAATATGTGTATGCATAACATTTAATTTCCGTATTTTTGTACCTGATATTAGATACAGGGTACTCCCCTATAATAAAGGGGTGTTCATAATAGTCTAAGAATCCGCATCTTCAATGATTTGGATAGCTTTTAGAATCTTTAACATAAATGTCTAGCCGAACAATGACTTAGACCTACTTTGAACAGTTCTTTAAACAATAGAACAATAATTAAGTACAAGTCAATGACTGTACAATCTCAAGTGCAACAAGTGCGAATCACAATAATATCGATGTGGAATAATTATAAAGTAATTAAACCACTCAAAGCATGCTTGGAAATAACAGTTCAAGCTTAGATAAATAATTTGCTCAATGAAATGAGTTTAGAGATAAGGAACTTGCCTGTCTGCTCAGCTACAATATATGTCTAGCTTTAACTAACTGGCTTTGAAAAGACCTAACATTAATAAAGTTGGTCTAATAATTAGTACGGCGTATTTGCACAACTACACGCTTACTAAGGTACTTATTTATCATATAAGTACTAACACATAATTTACATTAGTCAAAACAATATTATTAACCTTATAGACCCTCAATCATTTTAGGTTAATAATTTAATAAGTTAGAAAATATTTTTTCTTAAGTGTTGGACACTTATTAAACCCTTAAACAACTTATTACAATTGTTTAATTAAAGCATAATTAAGTTCAATTTATTTTATTAACTCGATCTCTATTTAATTACTATTTAATCTTGGTTAAATAGAAATTAATTAATTAACTCTAGTTATTATTTAAAATAGATAATAACTAATTGTACTCATATATTATTTAATAATAATTAAATAATATATAATTATTGATTCATTTTAACCTTCTTTAATTTAATATTAATCAACTAATAGTTAACTAAGTAATTAACCTTACCTATTATTTAATTAAATAATAGTTTACTCATTTTAATCCTCTTTAGTTATTACTTAATGTCAATTAAATAATAATAATTAATTATTTAATAAATTTTAATTATTATTTAAGGTTAAATAATAATCAAATCATTCTTATTTATTATTTAAATTAAATAATAAATTATTAATCTAATAACTTAATTTTCATTAATCGTTATTTAATGTTAATTAAATAATAATTAATTACTTAATTATCCTTATTTATTATTTAATAATATTTAAATAATAAATAATTACTTTATAAATTTTATCTCTCTTTAATTATTATTTAATAGGAATTAAATAATAATTTGCTAATTTATTACCTTTATTTATTATTAACATTTTAAATAATAAATAACTAATAAATTTATTTAACTTAACCATGATTTAGCTAAGTAGATTAATATTTAAAATATTTAAATATTAAACTTAATTAAAAATATCCTCCCAATATCATTTTTGTATTATTATTATTTTTGTTATAATTTTAAATTAGTTTTTCAAATATTTAAATTAATTAAATTAAACCCGAATGGCATTTCTGTAATTAAGTTGAAAACTGAAACGAGGGCAAAATGGTCATTTCGCCGAAAAAAAAACACGGAGGGGCATTTTTGTAATTTCGCGGAAACCGGTTCTCGCGCATTGCGCGCGTTAGGCTGAAGCAGGACCAAAACGGTGCCGTTTTGGAGTCACTGCTTTGGCTTCCGCGCGTACGCGCGGCGTAATTTTTTTTTTTTCTTGAGGCTAAACGACGCCGTTTTGTCTCCGCGTTTTTAGTGAACAGTGGTCCGCGCATTGCGCGGAAATTAATTAAATTTTTTTTTTTTTTTCTTTGCAGACTGTGAACAGTGTCCGGCAATACCCATTTTAAATAAAAATATACCAATAAGTAAGCTTTAAATCATCAATAAAAATCCAAAAAAATTACCAATCACCTTATATTAATTTATAACATGAAAAATAAATTTTTCATGATTTAATATCCTTATTTTTTTATAAAAAATTTTACATCACATAAACTACTATAAATCATAACTTTTTGTGTATAACTCCATTTTGAGTGATTCAAACTTTGTTTTTCTCATGATTTAATGTTCTATAATATTAGAACATCAAACCTAAGTTTTATAAAAATATTTTTGGACATAAATTCCAAAACTTGTTTACACACTATTAAACACATATTTTAGCATATAAAATATACCAAAATACAAACCAAACCTATTAAACTCAAGCATGGCATAAATTTTACAACTACACATTAATAACTATATTAACATGTTTATACTAACATGATGATTTATTTAATTTAAAAACAAAACTTTATTTAAAATAATCATTACCTTGATTTAATGGCTATTCTTCTTTTTCTTCCAAAATAGGTGGTGAATCTTGAAGACATAAACCAAGAAATCTTTCTCTTGATAATTTTGCTCTCAAAATATTTTTCTACACTCTCAAATGCTCTCTAGCTCTCTCTTTTGGACTTTGAGAAAATAATGAAATAAGCTTTACCAATTTCAAGTATACTTGCAAAATTATTAGATACACATAATATATCTAATAATTTTGCCCATGCCCCTAAATGACAACTTACACATGGAATGGGTTAAATGACACATTAGGTGAAAAGAGGGATGGTCCAAGTACTTGAAAAATCAAACAAGCAATCCATTAATTAAATAAATGAAAAATAAAAGAAAATAAAACAACTCATTTTCTCTCTCCTTGTACTCTCGGCTGATAGCATCACTTTGTCCCAAATTTAATGTCACATTTCTTACTTTTTAATAATTAATAGTTTAATTAAGTATTTTTCAAGTGGGCCAATCATTGGGCTTTAATTTAAAATACCAATTGGGCTTCTATTAAATTGTTTGGGCTACTAAATTGTCAAATTTTATTATTCTACACTTGGGCTACTAATTGACCCATGTTGGGCTAATTTAATAATTTATACATTAATTATTCAATCCATGATTAAATAAATAATTAGATTGAATAAATAATTAAATATTCTAACCCATAAGTATTAAATTACTAAATGGACTAATAAATATTATTATTAATATTTCACATTATTTACGTTAATTAATAATCATATTAATTAATTTATTATATTTAATTAACTCATTATATTCAATTTAATTGAATATTTAATTAATAGGAAACTTATCAATTATTTTGATATTAAAACTTTAGGGTTTGTTCACTAATTTAAATAACATATTAGTGACCCCCTTTAATTAATTTTAGTAATTAATTACATAATCATTTAATCACATAATTAATTAATCACATAAAACGATTTAAATAATCTCGTAAAACTAACTCGTAGGAAATTAAATTAATAATTTAATTAATAATGACGTGGAAATTCCAGGACATTACATTCTCCCCCCCTTATAAAAATTCCGTCCTCGGAATTGTAAAAATAAGGTTACTCAAATAAAAACGGGTAATTCGTTCTCATATCCTCCTCTAGTTCCCACGTAGCTTCTTCAATTGCGTGATTTCTCCAAAGTACTTTGACAGAATGAATTATCTTATTCCTCAGTTTTTGTTCCTTCCTATCGAGTATCTGAACAGGAACTTCTTCATATGATAAGTCCTTCTCGACTTGAATTGGTTCATAGGAGATAACGTGCTTGTAGTCCGGTTTATATGGCCGTAACACTGACACATGAAACACGTTGTGAATGTGCTCCAGTTCAGGAGGTAATGCTACCTCGTACGCCACTTAGCAAACACACTCTAAAGTTTTAATATCAAAATAATTGACAAGTTGTCATTAATTAAATATTCAATTAAATTGAATATAATGAGTGAATAAAATTTTATAAATTAATTAATATGATAATTAATTAATGTAAATAATGTAAAATATTATTAATAATATTATTAGTCCATTTAGAAATTTAATACTTATGGGTTAGAATATTTAATTATTTATTCAATCTAATTATTTATTTAATCATGGATTGAATAATTAATGTGTAAATTATTAAATTAGCCCAACATGGGTCAATTAGTAGCCCAAGTGGAGAATAATAAAATTTGACAATTTAGTAGCCCAAACAATTTAATAGAAGCCCAATTGGTATTTTAAATTAAAGCCCAATGATTGGCCCACTTGAAAAATACTTAATTAAACTATTATTTATATAAAAGTAAGCATATGTGACAAACATTTTGGGACACCAATAGTGATGTTGCCGGCAAGGAAGGAAAAGATAGAGAAGTGAGATTTGTTTTATTTTATTATTTATTTATTTAATAATTTGGTTGCTTGTATTGATTTTTTTAAAGTACTTGGACCATTCTTCTTCCACCAACTAAGTTATGGGCTAGTTTTCTTGAGCAAGTATCCAAGCAAAGAGTATCATGAGTTATAGATATAATCTTGTATCTAATAATTTTACATGTATACTTGAAATGATAAACATTTCACTTCATTTATTTTCCAAGTTTCAAAAGAGAGAGTTTGAGAGAAATTGCTTGGGAGAGCATATTATTTGAGAGATTAAGGAGGAAGAAGGAGAAGTTAGTTTTGTTCATGTCATTCACCACCTATTTTGGAAGAAAAATGAAGATAGCCATTAAAATGAGGTAATGGTTATTTTAAATGTAGTTTGTTTTTTTTAATTAAATAAACTAACATGTGAGTATAAACATATTAATGTAGTTAATAATATGTGATAGTAATATTTATGTCATGCTTGAGTTTAATATACTTGGTTTGTGTTTTGGTATAATTTATATGCTAAAAACATGTGATTTGTGGTGTTAAATCAAGTCTCAAAGTAATGACAAGAAATTAATTTTTATAAAATTTAGATTTAATGTCATAATATTATAGAACATTAAATCATGAGAAAAACAAAGTTTGAATCACTCAAAATGGAGTTATACATAAAAAGTTATGATTTGTGGTAGTTTATGTGATGTAAAAATTTTTATAATTTTTTTTTATATTAAATCATGAAAAAAATTAAATTTTCATGTTATAAATTGTTGTTAAGTTATTGGTAATTTTTTTGGATTTTTATTGAGGAATTAAAGTTTATTTGAAGGTATAAATTTTATTAAGTTGTGTATTAAAAAGCACTGTTCACCTTCTGCGAGTGGAAAAAAAAAAAAAAAAAAAAAAAAAAAAAAGGGCTGGCCGCGCAATGCGCGCCAGCCAATTTTCTGAAAAAACGCGGAGCCAAACGACGCCGTTTGGCGTAAGAAAATTTTACTCCGCGCGCAATGCGCGGAGGCCAATTCCTGTTCTCACAAAACGGCACCGTTTTGGTCCGTTTATTTGGTACGCGCGCCATGCGCGGTAATAAAATTTCCGACGAAATTACCAGATTGCCCCTCCGGTCTTTTTCTGCGTAATTACGAAATTGCCCTCGTATCAGTTTTTCGACTTAATTACAGAATTGCCATTCTGGATAATTTTAATTAATTTAAATGTTTAAAAATTAATTTAAAATTATAACAAAAATAATAATAATACAAAAATGATATTTAGGTATATAATATTATATTTTTCAAATATAATAAGTATTTAGGATTAATATTTAAATGTTGTAAATATTAATCTAGTTATTTTAATATTATATTTTTCCAAATATAATAAGTATTTAGGATTAATATTTAAATGTTGTAAATATTAATCTAGTTAATTTAATATTATATTTTCAAATATAATAAGTATTTAGGATTAATATTTAAATGTTGTAAATATTAATCTAGTTAGTTTAATATTATATTTTTTTAAATATAATAAGTATTTAGGATTAATATTTAAATGTTGTAAATATTAATCTAGTTAGTTTAATATTATATTTTTTTCAAATATAATAAGTATTTAGGATTAATATTTAAATGTTGTAAATATTAATCTAGTTATTTTAATATTATATTTTTCCAAATATAATAAGTATTTAGGATTAATATTTAAATGTTGTAAATATTAATCTAGTTAGTTTAATATTATATTTTTTTTAATATAATAAGTATTTAGGATTAATATTTAAATGTTGTAAATATTAATCTAGTTAGTTTAATATTATATTTTACAAATATAATAAGTATTTAGGATTAATATTTAAATGTTGTAAATATTAATCTAGTTAGTTTAATATTATATTTTACAAATATAATAAATATTTAGGATTAATATTTAAATGTTTTAAATATTAATCTAGTTGGTTTAATATTATATCTTCTGAATTTATGATTAAATTAATTATTATTTAATTATTATTAAA
The DNA here is from genome assembly GCA_947179155.2 of Hedera helix. Taxonomy (NCBI): domain Eukaryota; kingdom Viridiplantae; phylum Streptophyta; class Magnoliopsida; order Apiales; family Araliaceae; genus Hedera; species Hedera helix. The sequence continues at coordinate 51,944,653 of OX359266.1, read as the reverse complement.
TAATAAACAAGGATGATAAATTAATTAATTATTATTTAATTACTATTAAATAATAATTAAAGACAACTAAGATTGATTACTTAATTATTTATTATTTGATTAACTTTAAATAATAAATAAATTTAGTTAGTTATTATTTATTATTAAATAATAACTAATGATATTTGGGTATTTACTATATAATTGTATTATTTATTATTTAATTTACTTTAAATAATAAATGAATCTAGTTAGTTAGTTATTATTATTTATTAAATAATAACTAATGATATTTGATTATTTTAATTATTTATTATTTGATTAACTTTAAATAATAAATAAATCTAGTAAGTTATTATTTATTATTAAATAATAACTAAAGGTAGTTAATTACTTACTATTTAATTAATGTTAAATAGTAATTAAATGAAATAAAGAAAGTGTCTTTTAACTCTTTTGTTTAAACAATTATAATAAATTGTTTAATAGTTTAATAAGTGTTTCACACATGAGAAAATTATTTTCTAACTTATTAAATTATTAACCTAATATGATTGAGGGTCTATAAGGTTAATGATATTGTTTTGACTGATGTATATCATGTGTTAGTACTTATGAGTGGTAGATAAGTTCCTTAATGAGCGTTTAGTTGTACAAATACGTTGTACTAAATATTAGACCAACTTTATTAATGTTAGGTCTTTCAAAGCCAGTTAGTTAAAGCTAGACATTTATTGTAGCTGAGCAGACAGGCAAGTTTCCTAAACCCTACTCAATTTATATTCGAGCAGGATATATTATTTTATTGTTCAAGTTCCTAACTCAAACTCAAGTTATTATGTTTCAAGCATGCTATGGTTTAATTCTGTATAATTATTCCACATCGTTAAATTGTTGATTCGCACTTAGTGCTTGTTGCATGTGTTCATCAGGTATGAAAGGCTGATCACCTTCATTACCATAGGTTCAGTTAAATTTGTTCATGGTCATTATTGACACTCAACATTACTTGATTCAGTCATTCAATTATTGAAATTATAATTCGTACTCTTTCACAATTATTATATTGTTGAAAATTCAAAAGCTTATTCTTTCTTTCAATCATGATATATCGTTATTGTATTTAAACTTGCTGAGCAAAGTCGTTGCTCACTCTTGCTATATCATGATAACAAATTTCAGAATAATACGAATGTCCGAGGAGAGACGGAGACAGAAGCAAAAGACAAGAGTATAGTGTTATGCATTATAACTAAATTGTTATATGACGTAAGTAATTTTGTAAACCTTTTTATGAATCTAAAGGTATATATGTAAGTTAAGGTTAGAAACCTTGGGAAATGTTGTAGAATAAACAATTTATGTTTATATATTCCGCATTAGTTATAGAACATGTATGATGATGATGTATCGTGAGGTACCAAGTCTAGGGTTAAAGGAACCCGGATTTGGGGTCGTCACACCCAAAGTATTTATACTTACAATTTGCATTAAGTACTATTTAATTTTATTTTTTTTTAATAAAAGAGCCTACAAGTTAAATAATTAAAACTCACTAATTAATTCAAATAAAATAATTTTTCACACTAATTAAATACCACTTAAAATAAATAAAATTCACTACAAATTACCTCACTACACATAAAATAATTAATCTCATAAATTAAATAATTAAATTTAATAATTTACTCAAATAATTGGGCAAACAAATTATTACACATTTACACCAACTATTTAATTACATATAATGTTGACCCAAAATTATTTTTCAGTGATAGGAATACTAGATAAATAATTTTATAAGATTTAATAGTATTAAAATATTATTTAACCATTAAAATATTATTTTAAAGAATTATTTTTATAAAAACTAAGTTAAAGACGTGATAATGTTAAAAGAAAAAAATTAAACTTCATTCTAATTAACACTATAAACTCGAGATATCAGGGGGAAATCTTTCCAACACTATTTATCAAGTTAGTATTTGATTTTTAATTATTTTATTTATTTATTGTTTTTATTTGGATTAATTAGTGAATTTTAATTATTTAAATTGAATTGTATATTTTGTTTGATTTAGTTAACGACCTTTAATTATTTTATTTGATCAAGTTAGTATTTGATTTTTAATTATTTTATTTTACTTATTGTTATTATTTGTATTAATTAGTGAGTTTTAGTTATTTAACTTGAATTGTATATTTTGTTTGATTTAGTTAATGACCTTTAATTATTTTATTTGATTAAGTTAGTATTTAATTTTTAATAATTTTATTTATTTATTGTTTTTATTTGGATTAATTGGTGAGTTTTAATTATTTAATTTGAATTGTATATTTTATTTGATTTAGTTAATGACCTTTAATTATTTTATTTGATTAAGTTAATATTTAATTTTTAATTATTTTATTTATTTATTATTTTTATTTGATTTAGTTAACGACCTTTAATTATTTTATTTGATCAAGTTAGTATTTGATCTTAATTATTTTATTTTACTTATTGTTATTATTTGGATTAATTAGTGAGTTTTAGTTATTTAACTTGAATTGTATATTTTGTTTGATTTAGTTAATGACCTTTAATTATTTTATTTGATTAAGTTAGTATTTGATTTTTAATTATTTTATTTATTTATTGTTTTTATTTGGATTAATTAGTGAGTTTTAATTATTTAATTTGAATTGTATATTTTATTTGATTTAGTTAACGACCTTTAATTATTTTATTTGATCAAGTTAGTATTTGATCTTAATTATTTTATTTTACTTATTGTTATTATTTGGATTAATTAGTGAGTTTTAGTTTTTTAACTTGAATTGTATATTTTGTTTGATTTAGTTAATGACCTTTAATTATTTAATTTGATTAAGTTAGTATTTGAATTATTTTATTTTATTTTAATTATTGTGTTTTTATTTGGATTAATTAGTAAGTTTTAATTATTTAACTTGAATTGTATATTTTGTTTGATTTAGTTAACGACCTTTAATTATTTTATTTGATCAAGTTAGTATTTGATTTTTAATTATTTTATTTACTTATTGTGATTATTTGGATTAATTAGTGAGTTTTTGTTATTTAACTTGAATTGTATATTTACACAAAACATCCTTAACTTTTAACTTTTATCAATTTAACACCCTACTATTTCAAAAAAATATATAAGAAAATTAAATTTTTATTTCATAAAAAACGGGATTTTACATTAATTTTTTTTAATGAAGTCAAATCGTAGTTGAATACGTTGGGGGTCGAATTATGAATTTGTTGATATTTGATGTAATATAAGTGTAATTAACCCATATATTTATACGTATAAAACATTGATGACCCGCTCGGAGTTGTGGACGGGTCGGGTATTCCGGCCAATTTTGGCCGGAATTGGATTTCGGGGGCTAAATTGTATGAAATTGGTATTTGATGTAGTGATTTATAAGAAAATTTATATTGGGGGGCCATTTTATGAAAGTGATGAAATTTCGTACCGCAGATGTGTCATTTTCCCTTTAATATAATACCATTCAATGATAACTGATGATACAAAAATTTTAATACATATCGAACCGTCTCTAATTTAAAATTTCAATAAAAATATTTAATGATATGGTATGGATTTGAAGATCGCATAGTTAGGTACTTAAGTCAATAATTATTGTGATCCATAAATTTAAAATTGATATTATTTTAAATAAGTTCACTAGTATATATTTATAGATAAGAGTGGCGAAATGATTGAAAATATATAAAAAAGAAATACTATTTCCAATATATACATATATATAATTATTTTTCAGCAATTATAATTTTAGCAACAGTGATCATTTTAGTAGTTGCCTTCAAATTAAACATGCAGTCCCATTTTATCAAAAATTAAAGGTAGCGAACATAAATCACGACCTTCGTTTTATTTTGCCTATTTTTTTATTTTTTTCTTATAATATAATATGCTGTCTAGGTCCCAAATTAAAAGTTTATTATTAGCTTTTAAAAGTTAATTTTAAATATTATCAAACTCAAATTTGAGATGACTCATTAAAAATTACGAAATAATAAATCTTGCATTATTCATCATTATATTAATTAATATTAAAAATATTCATGATAATTTTGAATTTAAAAATATTTTAAGTTAATTTTAAAAATTAATAATAATTTTATATTTTTAAATTGAAGGAGTATTAATTTGAAAACCGTGTTACATCACTTAAAACTATAAAATGAAGTCTCAGTGAGATTATCCTTTGTAAACATTAATTTATGACCATGTAAAATACATAAACGCACGCTCACACTTTTGTAATACGGCATTATTTAATAACCAGAAAAAGAGTATTTATTTCACGATTTGACGGTGAAATATAAGAGAGAATATGAAGGCAGGGAATACAAAAAAAATTCACTCAATTTTTTTAATACATAACGATACAAATATTTCTTTTAACGGCAATTTTAATAACACAATTACTTACGAAAATTTTTGTAAGTCACAAGTCTTACTATTTGAATCCTTGAACAAAGAAAAGTAAATTTAATAAAATGAATCAAATACGCATGACTAGCTTTCGAAAAAGAGGTCAATTTTAAAATTTAAAAAAAGAGTAAAGTTCAAAATTTGTTATAGGCATATAATTATACTATCTATAGAACAGACAAGTAAAGAATTTACAGACAGATGCGACCAACAAAAAGAATGTAACAATATGTACCTGAATTTATGCATATATGTCTAATTAATACATGATATGCTCTATACAAGCACTCATCATAGTCGTCTCAGTCAGTAGTCAAAAGTGTCTCGGTTTACCTCCTTACATCTTCCTATTTACCACTTTACTAAAACTCTATGTATAAATCTTGAAAAAGTTTCCCCTCAAAATACAACAAATCACAACTATTTGTTGCCAAGTTATCAACACTTTCTTGAATGGTTAATGTTTTGAAGTAATTTGGATCGCCTCCAACAACTCCTTTTATTTGAAAATTGATTTCTTAAAATTATATATAATATAAATATATAATTTGAGTTTTTGTCAAAGAAATATTTATTCATAACAAGGATGGCAGCAGGAGGGGGTAGATCTTTGGAGGAAACACCAACTTGGGCAGTTGCAGTTGTTTGCCTTGTGCTTGTTTCCATATCGATTTTCATCGAACAAATCATTCATTTCATTGGAAAGGTGAGGCTATGGGCAAAAAATATTTATACATTATTAGTATGGAGATTAGCAAATATTCAAATGTATTGTGTTGAAATGTTTTATACAAATCTTCTTATATTTTGCAGTGGTTGCAGAAGAAGAACAAGAACACTCTATATGAAGCACTAGAGAAAATAAAATCAGGTTTGTCATTTGACAAAATATATTATCATGGGGGGAAAATATTATAATTGGAGAAACTTAAATAAAACGTGAAAAAGTCGACTCTCATTTTAAATAAAAGAAGTTATAGTTACTTGTCAGGTCATAAAACATATACATATGGTCATATAAGTTTTATCAAGAACTAATCTTCGACTTTCTTTCACAGAACTTATGCTGCTAGGGTTTATATCATTACTTCTAACAGTGGGAAAAGGTACTTTATCAGAAATATGTATATCAAAGACTATTGGAAATTCATGGCTTCCATGTGATAGAAAGTTTGAAGAAGCAGCAGAGAAAGATTATGATGACAATGGGCATAAAAGAAGACTTCTTTCATTTCTAGACTCCGGCAGAGGCCATCATCGTTCTCTAGCCTCTGCAGCATATGAAGACAAATGTGCTACCAAGGCATGACCATTCTTCTTTTACTTGATTCCCTAGTATAAACTTTTAAACTTTAGAATCATTGAAATTAGTTTGCATATTCTTTTTCTGCATGAGATTCAAATACCATTTAGCACTTTCATGCTTCATTTTGAAATATCTGAATCTTTATATTAGTTGTAGTAGTGATAACAGTATATTAAATGTTAATTAAAAATAGTTGTGCAGTACTTTGAGAGTGTTTGGGTGCACTTTTGCAGGGTAAAGTTCCATTTCTATCTGAGGATGGTATGCACCAACTGCACATATTCATCTTCGCGTTAGCAGTTTTTCACGTGCTGTATTGTATAATTACACTGGCTTTAGGCAGAGCTAAGGTATTCATCTCTCTCTCTCTCTCTCTCTCTCTCTCTCTCTCTCTCTCTCTCTCTCTCTACATGCTGCATGTGCTGTATATAACTTTGGCATGGTCGATATATTACAGATGCACAAGTGGAAGGCATGGGAACTGGAAACAAAAACGATGGAGTATCAATGTGCACAAGGTAAGTTTCACAAGTAGTAAATTTAAGCTACTCATTCATCTTGAAAACAAGCTAAGCATCATTATGGCCCATTATTCTGAAAAGACGAGACATCTGGATTGAGGAAGCATACATAATTTCCAGTAAGATGCTAATGCGATTACCCTGTTCACTAGTAACAAGTGGAATGAAATGGGCATGTTTTGCAGATCCAGAGAGATTTAGGTTTGCAAGAGATACAACCTTTGGGAGAAGGCACTTGAATTTCTGGTGTCATTCACCTATACTAATTTGGATGGTAAGACTAAGGCAAGAAGAGTGTTCACAGCTTCCTTGTTATAGCTACTATTCTGGAGTCACAGTTCTTTGCCACTGAATTATCCCATTATGAAAAGTGGCAAATATGCTAGAATTTTAAGCTAGCTCTATTTGGATAAGTTGATGGCATAAATACTAATAGTAAAATACACCCAAGTACAGTTGCCTTTGCCTGATGAAGGTATAACTGGGAATCCCCTTTTTAATCTTTGCGAAATATTGCAGGTTTGTTTTTTCAGGCAATTTGTCAGCTCAGTTCCAAAGATTGACTATTTGACACTGCGCCATGGATTTATCATTGTAAGTCTTGAATAATTGATGAACAAGAATTATATCCATGACACCACTCATATGAAGACTAAATTTGCTCAAACATATAAATTGACATGTTCAGGCACATTTAGCTCCACACAGTCAGACTAATTTTGATTTCCAGAAGTACATCAACAGGTCACTTGAAGAAGATTTCAAAGTAGTTGTGGGAATCAGGTGAGGAATCAGTTCATTGAGCAAACAAAACAAGAACTACTCTTATAAATTCCTATATTAAAAGTTGGTCAATTCATCTGTATGATTGCAGCCCACCAATCTGGTTTCTAGCTGTACTATTCCTACTCTTTAACACAAATGGTAAGCAAATCCTATCCTCAACTACCTTGGTTTGCCAAACATGGCTTTAGTATTTTGAATATATATAGATATGGCAGTAGCATTATCCACCATGCGGCAATGCAGTTATCTTTGTCCTGATGCTCTAAGTTTCTAATAATAACATGCTTTTGTGCACAGGTTGGCAATCTTATTTGTGGCTGCCCTTTATCCCACTGATTGTAAGCTTTATCCAAGTCTCATTCATTATATCTTTCCCACTCTCTCTGATTAGTGTCATATGTACAAAGATTGGTGATCCAATGGTTGAGACGTTTATCTGATGCAGATTGTACTAGTAGTGGGGACAAAGCTACAGGTGATCATAACCAAGATGGGAATAAGGATACAAGAAAGGGGAGAGGTGGTTCAGGGTAGCCCAGTGGTTCAGCCAGCTGATAACCTCTTCTGGTTCAACTGTCCTGGCTTCCTCCTCTACCTCATCCACTTTGTTCTCTTTCAGGTACTTCCTTTCTTTCTAAATACACTAGCAACATCATAACAATATATAAATCTCATTTTTGTGTTACTGATTCTGGTTGGTGATCTTTGCTTTCTTTACTCCTGCAGAATGCATTTCAGTTTGCCTTCTTTGCCTGGGCTTGGGTAAGCGCCATGTCGACCCGCATGTTACCTCTTCTTTCATGGTTTACTTGTTGGCAAAATGATAATGATTTTTTTATCGCGATTGTTTGCAGTACGAATTTGGATCACGTTCCTGCTTCCATGAGAAAACAGAAGATGTAATCATCAGACTATCAATGGGGTAATCTCTATTTTCTGTATCTTTTATCCTATAATATACTGACTGAGATCTTCAACTGTTGACAACAAATTCTGCATAGCTAAGTTTTTCAGGTGTTTAGCAAAAGTAATACAGGGAGTTTTACTAATACCAGTTTATGGTTGTGATATTTAACACCAGGGTCATCGTACAGATACTTTGCAGCTATGTTACCCTTCCTCTCTATGCTCTAGTGACACAGGTAAAACATTCACAATACATTACAAAATTTTCTTCTTGATATTTTTTCATATTCTAATAGATTTATTCTTTTGCCCCTGCAACTTCCTTCTAAACCAAACAGATGGGCTCAACCATGAAGTCAACAATCTTTGACGAGAGAGTAGCCAAAGCTCTGCATAACTGGCAGCAAGGCGCAAAAAAGAACATAAAAAATAATCGGCTGGCAGGTTCTGTTATACCATCACCGAGTAAGCAAAACACTCCATCGTGCTATGGCGAAAGTGAAGTCAATAGTGTCCACTCATCCCCGAGGTTTGCTGACTTCAATAATGTTCATTTCCAAGCCAATGGCTTGGCATCATTCTCGCTAAACCATGAAAATTTGCACGACAAAGTCTCTGAAGCACCTAGAGAGCAGAGAGAGGCTCAAGAAGCACCCTCAGGTACAGGTGCAGAAGCGCCTACTTTTCAGCATCAAATTGACATACACAGATACACTCTACAGAGTTCTCATTCAACGGAAGTTCAGGAAAATAGAAACTTATACGAGTCATTATCACCCTCCCTCCCCATTAATTCACAATGATCAGCGTGGCAGAGAAATGGAGATATAGGCGCCTCCTCAGTAATCTTGCATTAACCTAAATTTATTTATTGGTTTTTCTATTGATTCAGAGGCAATATTCGAGTCCTACATGTATAAAGATAACAACCTTTACCAAGATTGCTGATACCTTGGAGGTGTATAGTAAGGAAAATATTCCACTAGCATGTTTCAATATTGGCTCGATTAAAAACAGAACATCTCAACCTTGTACAGATTCCAGTATTAATAATGATTCATATAATTATTCTTGAATCATTTTGGCTCAACTCACCCTCAATTTCATAAGGGATAACCTTGCCGCTGAAACTGGAACACTTGGATGACTATAGGTTCCAATCTTTGGAATAAGGCCCCCCAATTCACAGTTTCTTTACCCCATCACGCTTACGTATTTTTCCAAGGATTCAGGACACAATCTGCAGATAGCTGAACAAGTCTTCTCCGTTGTTATGTATTTGAACTTTGGAGGGACGGACGGACGTAGCGTAAATAACAAGGAAAAAGGGCAGGCCTCCTTGTTCGGATCCCAATCAGCACGAAATTAACTTCGTAGTAAGTTAGACAATAAATTAATATAGTATTAACACACAGAGAAAACACCCTCTTAACATGAAATTAACTTTATTCTTGTTGGGCTTGAAAACTAATTAAGTACACTAAAAATAATCTTCTTTTTTTAATTTTTAAATATAACTTATTTAATTCATGAAGAATAATATAATAGGCTAGAAAGTCCAAAATCCAAATATACTTCAAAAGTTCAATCTACCTCCTCCTAGTTCCAATTATTTTAGAAAATTGATATTTTCACAAATTAATTTAATATTTTTACAAGTGAATCTCATTTTATCTTGCGAAAATATCAATTGCATATGAGAATCGATATTTTCACAAGTTAATTTGATATTTTCATAAGTGGATTTTATTTAATCTTGTGAAAAATATCAAATTAACTTGTAAAAATATCAATTCTTTTATTTTAACCAAACTTCTTTATGAACTTAATGGCATTTGCCATATGTTATAAAAATACTAAGTCACTACATTTTATAAACCCTGAACAAATTAAAAATAATAATGCTTCGTCAAATGTTGAGTTAGACCAAAAATAATGTCCACAAAACACTAAACTATATAAAGATTATATTTAAATTATCAAAATTATAATTTAAAATTAGACTTGTGTTTTACACGGGCTTTTTAACCCGTGAAAAAATGAACAATAATTATGTAAGTAAAATAATTATTTCCACGTGAATATGGTACTTCCCTTTAATTTTACACACTGTAAAATAATTTAATTTTGAGAATCGCAATCGCCTATTATTATTTAATACTACTCAATAGGATACTTATAAATACGGGAACACATTTAGAACTGATTGATTAAATTGAAAAACAACTATAAAATTAAAAGTATAAATTTGATTTTGTTTCACTAATTTTTTATTCTGCTTTCTTATGTTAGCATAAGTATTATTCAAATTTATATCAGTTAAATATTATCTAAATTTAAAAATATTTTTATTTTTAATAAGAATACAAAAAAAGAAAATATTTTTATTTTCTATTCAAATTAGTACAAATAGTATACAAATTTATAATAATTAAATATATACATGATGTTTACAAATTTTTATCATTAAAATTTTAAAACATTCCTACCTCTAATAGGAATAGAAAAAAGAAAGATAATTTTTTTTCTATTGCTATCACTTATAAATTCACTCCCAACAATTTATTTTTATTAAACTTCAATGAATTCCAAAAAAAAGAATAAAGAAATTTCTTGCAACCGAAATATTATCGGTTGAGAAAAAAGTATATGAAAATCACGAGGCCAAAAACGCTCAAAAACGAGAACAATATAGTTTTAAAAAATAACAACCGAACACCGATCATTCAATAAAATTTGAAATTTGCGACTTAAAAGTATATATTTGAAGTTTACAAGGCTTAATATTTATAATGTATTTGTCATTATCTTAAATTTAGTACACTAACTACTTTTTAATTAGTCTATTTAAAAATTATTTATTTGTCATATGTATGGCTTGATTTTATTAATAATTAATATTGTATTTACTTTGTTTTCTCACTTTTTATTAAAGCTTGCATTGGTGCCATAAACATAAATCAAAGAAAATTTACTTATCTAAAACATTATTAAACAATGATTCAGAAAGAAACATTCGAGATACATAAAGCCAAGAATGCTCAAAGATGAGAAAAATATTGCCTAAAAAAATAAAATAAAAGAGTTTGCAACAAAATCAAAGAAATACATATGTCATCCATCAATAATTATTACATGCGTTCTTTTTAATTGATTTATTTAGTTTATATATCTTAAAAAATTTATATAGAATAATTTTATTGCTACAATTTTATTAAAATATTAAAATATTGAAAAAATCTCTTAACATATCACACAATTTAATAATATTAATATTAGTCATGAACTTCATTATTAAATTAACATCCTAACTAATTTAATTCTTTAAAACTTGAAATTTTGCCAAACCACGTGATTAATTGTATTAATAATATATATAAATTTGAAACCTAATAACCGTAACATCATATAGTGAATTCATTCTTAACTAATTGTCATAACTAAATTAAAACTTGAGTTTCATAATTCTATTCGAATTAAATCTCAAGAAAATTTTGTGCTAATTTAGAATTTTATTACAAACTTAAATAAAATAAAATTAATTATTTTCACGTAATCATAACTAAATAAATCTACAATAATTCATTCAAATATTTAGTTTAATGACCGATTGAAAAAACCTACAATATATAATTTAATCATTAGTTACTTAAAAAAATATTTAACTACTTAAAAACTACAACCATATTTTTGAAATTACAATTAATTTTTTTAATTATTACTATAATAAATTATTATTCATGCCGCACTCTGCACTTGGTGAGCTTATCTTAATCAAAAGCAAGAACACAGAACATGATTACAAAATAATAGATATAAAATAATATATCAAATTATAACTAATTAATACTGTACAATACATAAATGAAATCAGTGATTATACCGATCACGTCATTTTATATTTCATTTTTATAATTATTCTCTAATCACCAAATTATTGTTAAATGAGAAGATCATTTTGATTCTTGGTCTCAGAAAAGCCGAGACAAAAAGATATGCAGTCACTCGCCTCAGTGATGCAAGATGAGCTTCGAATAAATAAAAGACTAAATTAAAAAAAGAAAAAAAAAACATTAGTTTAATGCTTACATCTTAGTGCTCCATTAAATTTCTCATATAAACTAGAAAATCATATTTTCTGAAATTATTCTCTTCCAACATAGAGATAATTGTACGACCAGCAGCTAACAGGCTTAACTTGCATCAACATACAGCATGCCGACTCTTGCTATAGGTAGCAAATTAAAACTACTATTGATATAAACTTTTTGTAAGGCTGGTATAGCAAATTGATTATGAGTTGCCACAGTAATCCTTTACAAAATAAGTAAAAAGAAGTTCAATTACCTCCATTTTGGGGAAGTTCTTCATATTTTACATTAGACAATCAAATCTGAGAATACAAAAGGTAAATTTAATAAGTTAGTTCTTCTTCACATGATCAGACAAAGCAGAAGATTTGCAAATTGGACACATGTTCTTCAGTGATAACCACTTTCTGATACAACCAACATGAAAATCGTGGCGGCAAGCTTTCAGCATCCCAATATCATCCATGTTCTTATATTCTTCCTATCAAACAAATAAGTGATTACAACCATTAGTTAGACATTAAATTATCCCCTGTTCAAGATAACAAATCTCGACAGGGTGGCTATAAGAGTGAAATCGAGTGAGAAAAAAAAATTAATGCCGCATTTGGACCGAAGAAATGAAATAAATTGTGTATTTGGAGATTATTTGGGTGGATAAACCATTCCAATTGAATGGATGCATATGATAATTATGACATCCTGTCACATCACCCACCAACAACAACTAAACATGCACTCGCGATGCATATGCTCAAAAATCATTCATTCCTTTTTTTATTCCATTCTTTCAATCCCAACATAGCATTAGCGTACTAGAAGAAAAACACCACAGTGACCATTTAAGGTGCTGAACAGCTGAACACCTTTGGAGAAGCACCAAACAAATCCTTTTCATTCAAGTCTAAACCAACAAAATGACCATTAAGACTCCTTCCAATTTTTAGTTCAGAAACCTATGGTCTATTCGATACATTTTACTAAAATAATTAAAACCAACCAAATAATATACTCACCAGACATATCACACAGCTTCCTTCTTCTTGAATTTGGTCTGATGAGCAATAGATTGATTCCATCAAACACAGTGGAATCAAATCCTCAGACAATCCTGTGCTAACACTCCCAATTCTTTCCCCCAGAGCAAGAAGTTCCTGTTTATGCCTATAATTTAATATCGACATACAAACTGTAATGATAAAAGAAAATAGGATATGTAGGGCGTTGGCGACCTCATAGCTCATATCGTCTATGTCGAGTCTCATGTCCCTATGCTGATCAAACAAACTTCTGGATCTGTATGGGTCCGACCGCTCCACAGGCATAATACCCTATATAGATATAGATTTCCATATTCAAAAAACTGTTACCAGATCAATTTAATTTATAACCAAACGAAGAGAAGAGGGGAGGAGGAGCTAACCCTTCGAGAGATAAACCAAAGGCCATGTTATTAAAGGAAAGTTATACGCACCTGAGACGCTAGTCGATCACGGACTCGTGCCACCTCGAAATGTGGTCGGTATCTTTCACTAGATATCCTTGTTCGTCCATTCCGGTCACTGTTTCGCCAACCTATGTTGGATAACGACCTTGCATGTCTGGAGGAATAACTTTCCGCGGCCAATTGCAATCCTTCATCTGCTTGTACAGCTTGAAAGTTACTTGAAGAAGCCCCAAGAGTTGGGCCAGATCTTTGAGTATAGCTACTGTGAACTCCTCTAACAGATTGGGTTGGTGTACCTTGCCAATATTGAGGAACTGGATTTCTGCTTGCTATATAATCATTATTGTATCCAGCAATTTCAAGTGAAGCACTAGGATTACTGCTTCCTACAGTGAAGTGATTCATCTCGTGATTGAAGACAGTGGTATCTGCAATTTGGGAAATGAACAGCTTTTGAAATTATGTGAAACAAGGCATGAGAACAACACCTAGAAGTAAATTAACCAAGCTGCGGATAGAATTCTACCATGAGCAGCAGGAGATATAACAGTTTGGTTCCACTCCCTTGCCGGAGCATTAGAACTCTGACCCAAATGGTCCACTGACCAAGAATGATCGACAGGCCTGCTTGCTGTGTAATTGTGGTGTGAAGGATTGCTTGATAGATGAGTTGTAGCTAGGTTAGTTTCCAAGTCAAGGGTACCCCTACTTCTCACATTCCTGATACCTTCATCACTAATTGAGAGGCTATTTCCCCCGTAACTGTGGGTGAGGGTAGTATAATCCCAACGGGTATGATGACACTCTGAATTTGGCTTCCCTTGCCATAATTCTGAGGACAGAGAGAGATCAGACGAATTTCCTACATATCTGCTTGTACTGCCTCTCTCATCCACAGAAGGGACACTGGGGCTTTTACGTTTGTACGGCCCTGTCCCATTGCCCATTGAAAGATCAACAAAACTGCCCTCAACTCCATGAAATGTTTGTCCACCATAATTGGATGAAGAAGCATAATGACCATGATTGTCTGGGACCATACAGAAGCTTCCAGCAGAAGATGGGTGCAGATAAGGTTCATGAGATGGCCCCGAAGATTCTGGCTGATAATGTGGCCCCGCAACATTGTGCGTTGAGGAAGAATATCCATTTACACTTGGAGCAGGATTCCAGTGAGAAGGAAAATTTGCACCATCTATTGACATATTTTCCACAGGATAAACTAGAGAACCATTCTCAGCACCACCAGCTACTGCTGCAATGCCAACCCAGGAAATACAGAAACATTAGTTCATAGAACAGATTCCTAAATCCTGATGATTGTATACAATAATAGATTGAATTCATTGCATTTTTGGATTAGCCAAGGTACCTACTGAGGGAACATCAAGAAACAAAGATGGTTTATTTTCCTTAAAAAGAAAGATAATTTGTTTGACTGCTATTCTTAGGTTGGAAAGATGACTAAACCACTTGAGTGCCATATCACTTTGATCCCTGAGCTAACATATCTAATGCTTCATTCAAGGAGAAAGAATACACAAGTTTGCAAAAAACATGCTTAGAAAACGAGGCCAAAGTTCCAAAGTAAGCTATAATGAAAACAAGGCCAAAGTTCCAAAGTAAGCTATAATGTGTTATACACATAAGAAATATCTTGCATATCCTTCTTCCCAAAGTGGTAACCAGTGAATGTTGATAACTCTTATGCTACGTTTGGATTGGAAGAATGGAATTGAGAAGGGATTATAATAGAGATTGGAATGATTCATTCCATTCCTGGCTGGAACAAGTCATTTCATACCCTCCCCAAGGAATAAAATTCACAAATTTGGCCTAAATAGGAATGGATCATTCCATTCCAATTAAACAACAAAACACAATTATTTAATTCCATAGGACTGAATCATTCCCATTCCCACCTTAATTGCTACAATCCAAACGTAGCATTAAAGTTAGCTATACAGGTTAGAAATAGATACATGTGCAAGCGGAAGGGATATTTAGTACCCAAATGCACATAAGATTCCTCAATATGATTCCAGCTCTGATCATTTTCTGTCTCAAACATTTGGGATGTGCTGAATACGTGTCTGTGCCCCATAACTATATGAATCCACAGAGGTCAAGATAATTTATTTCTGAATCAGTTTTAACCTGCACAAAAGTAAATAAATTATCAACCACAAGAAGTAATTTCTAGCACAAATGTAGTTGAAAAATATTAATCCATGACTCTTAGATATCTATGAGGCATGAACACAGCTACAACGCCAACACAACAAACCCTTAAAATGCAGGTATCGTGAGGACAAGTCGATACAAAAAAATATAGATCTCTACATTTTATTTTGATAAGTAAGCAAATCTTCATTATGTCACTAATGAGAGTATATACAAACAACATTAGCTTATCACAAGTCAGTTCCTGGACTGGAAAAGCTGCAACTAATGAATCGTGATGATCAATGAATACCCATATTATGCGAACTAAGACACACCAACCAAGGAAAAAATATAGGTATGAGAAATTTATATATAACAATACTACATTGAATACTCTTGCCAATATTTGCTTCATACATTGTTTCTTTTAAACCATAAAACATTTTCTTATTTTTGAAACAAGTATCCATAATTTGTCGGTAACCAATACGTTTCCGACTTAGCAAGCAGATTTACTTTGCGTAAACAGTAAAACCAATAGCCAACTACTTTTTTGGGGAGTAAGGCATGTAAGTTCACAAGTCTTATTATGATGTGACATGGTTAATGTCATTAGTTTCGTACTTCAAAGAAGAGGACACCACCTTAATATAAGAAAAATGAATGTAAACTGAAGGCAAGAAGGTAATAAAAGAACATAAGTTGTTAGATAAAAATTGAAAGAAAAAACACCTTCAGGAGCATTATAAGTGCAAAAATACAAAAAGCAACTGAAAATCATCTGAGAAAAGAAACCTAAAAAGATCAGGTTGCTCATGCATAGAAGTGGATTGTGGCGGATACAAATAAAACTACAAGAGACACTCAATAACATGATTAATTATAATTCACACAAAAAATTACAGAAGTTTGCTCAGAAACAAGAAGGAATTTCATATGAGCTTACTATAAACTTTAAACCAATAAAACCGTATTACAGACTGATATAACCAACAAGAAGGAATATCAATTAACCCTTAGTTTTCATGAACACTTTAATCACCCTAAAGCAGGAAATCCTACATATATACTAAATTGTTAATATGATAAGTGCCGGTGCAGTCACTACCATCGGTGGAGTAAATATGTTACAATTTTAAATTTATCTTACTTCAGCAGTTTGTATAATTAAAATTATAAGCTCACAGAAATATAGTCATATAGATCCCTAAAAAAAATTACTACTTTTAGAATCTACAATTAATTGAGTAACTAATATATCTGAATCTACAAATAGATAACACAAAAACATCTGAAGATCAAACCAACTTCATAATTACCATCATCGTGTTCCCACAAGCTGTATGGGAGGAGGAAACTAACCAACAAATTAACAAAAAAAAAAAGGTTAGAGAGAGAGAGAGATAGATGGACTAAATTCTATGAATATTTGCATATAAGTACTTATATTCATGAATCATCACATCACGTAATTTTTTCCCAGATAAAATTATCAGGAAGATCAAGTTTATATGAAATGGAGATAGAAAAAATCCATGATAAAATAATTTATTAATTTTTTATAAAAAAAAAACTGTTACTGCAAAACGTTATGCTTAATTAAATTTTACCAATAGGAATGATCGTGGTCGAAATATTTCCGGGATCATACCTATGCGATGATGAAGGTTTATGCGATGGCCGATTAATCGGAAAGTGCAAGTATTTGTGGTTGTATACAACTGGAAGATAGAGAGAGAATTAATTTTTTGAGGAGAAGAGGGTGACATATATTGCGGTTGGGTAGCTTCTACCCAAAACAGTAGATGAAATTTGGACATTTGGACTGGACAGCCCACCGCTACTGGCAACCGATTCACCAATGTTAGTTTTGGATTAAGTAATGGAATGAGAAATAGAGAAGGCAATGAAATAAAGACCCAAATGATTTATTCTATTTAATAAGTTATTTTATATATTTTTTTAAAAAATAAAATTAATAAATTTAAGATATATGAGAATGATTCATTCTAGGGAACTGTTATTTCTACAATAAAAAATATTATTTTTTTATGTGAGCTCTATTTTTTTTATTTATAGCGACGGTTTTAAAATTGTCGCTATATATCTATGATTATATTTTACATATTAAAATCATCGTTATAGACTTATTAAAACACTTTACATGTGAAAATTATTGTTATAGGTCTATAGCGACGGTTTTAAAACCGTGGAAATATATAAAAAAATCGGATCCACATGCGAAAATAACAAAAATTACTATGAAAATATAAGTTTCCTTCGTTCTATTCTAATTGAATAATTAAACATATTTTTTTTAATTTATAATAATGAGTTATTTAATTCTCATATTTATTCTTTCAATTCAAATGCAACAGATGATAAAATAGAAGAAGTGTTATTTTTGCAAATAAAATTTTATTTTCAGAATTGAGATTTGTTTATTATTCCTGTGGTGAAAAATCATTGGAAGCATTACTTTGGTCCTTCAACCTCCCAAAAAGAGTAATATTTGTAAAATTTATAATTATAAATACTATTTTTTTTTGTTTAAATTTAAAAATGACAATTTTTCTGTTGAGTAATGATCAAATAATAATTAAATTATTGTGATGATGACTTAAAATAAACATTTATTCAATATTATTACCCAAAAAATAAGTTATTATTTGAAAAATGACAAATGGAACATTATATTTTTGAATTCAAAATGTGTATTACATCTTTACTATAAATACGACAGTATTTATGTCAAGTTTAATTATAATTTATGATAAAATCATATAATATAAATAATAAATAAATAACAAATGTATACGTTCTTTTCTCCATTATTCCCGCTTATCCACTTTTCTTTTCTCATTATCTTTTACTCTCTTTATTATACCATTTTTTATTTATAAATTTAATTATTAAAACTTAAAAATAACTCACACACGATTAATGTGTGTCAATGAAATTATTAATAATTTATATTTATTTGATTGTGTACACAATTCATTAGTCATGTGCATATATTATATATTATAGTATTTTTGTAAGGGGAAATAATTTATATATCAACAAATTTATGATAAAATTTAATTACCAATATGAAACTCTTAATAATAGAATAGAATAAATTAAAATAAAATCACTCTTAATTTTTTTTATATCTCATGTCCATTTATATCGATATTTGTAATTGACATAAATTTAGGAAATTGTTATTTCCACAACTATTTTTGTTATTTTTGCACGTGGGCCCTATTTTTTATCTATAGCGACAATTTAAAAACTGTCTCTATATACCTATAACTACACTTTACATGTTAAAACCGTCACTATAGACCTATTACAACAGTTTACATATGAAAAGTGTCTCATATGTCTATAGCGACAGTTTTTAAATCGTCGCTATAGATAAAAAATAAGATCCACATACGAAAATAACAAAAAATATTACGAAAATATCAATTTTCTAAATATATCGTGATATAAAACTAAAGGTCTTTTATAAATTATTAAATTATCTCAAATATTAACTTACAATGAAATATTGTCGAGTGTCTATATCTTTAGGGAACTATTATTTTCACAGTAATTTTTATTATTTTCGTATATGGATCTTATTTTTTACTTATAGTGACAGTTTTTAAAACCGTCGTTATATACATATGACTACACTTTACACGTGAAAAATGTCGTCATAGGTCGATAACGTCAGTTTTAAAACTGTCGCTATAGGTAAAAAATGGCGCCTACATGCGAAAATAATAAAAATCACTGCAAAAATATCAGTTTCCTATCTTTATAGTCAATTACACACTGCTCCTATAAAAAGTATAGTTGGTGATTTTAACTGTTAATAAAGTGTTGTGTTTATGGTGACTACTAATTCCGTCTCAGGATAAAAGTTTTTATTACTATTTTAAATAATTTCAAGTTAAATGTCTATTTACCTTAAATAATATATTTTGTTTATAATAATTTATCTATAATATCATTAGCATTAATTGTCATATTTCTATTCTCTATGCATATTTATGAAGTATCACTAGTCATGTGCAGAAAATTATGCAATTAAATGAGAATTTAAATATGGACAATTTTGTCAGTTTATCATCTTTCTTAATATTCTCAAAAAGTCAATTAAGATGTGTTTGAATAAATTATTTTGGAATTCAATTTGAGTTATAACTCTATAGAATTGAAAACCATTGAATTTAATACTAAAAGATAATAATTCTATTATTTGGTTAACATATTGAATTTATATTGTATTTGTGTTAAAATTTAAAAATTAATGTTTGGATAATTATTATTTTCGTATTGTTTTTAATTTTAAAAAATTAACATAATTAAATATATTCATGTAAAATAAAACACGACTAATATCCATTATAAAAAATACACAAAAAAATAAATTATAAAAATAATAATTATTGTTAAGTCCTTTGATCTTAAATTTGTCTTTTTTATATGTTTTACTAAAATCTACACGAGAAATAAATAAAACATGTGACCCTAGTGATTAATTCTAAATATTTTTGTATTATTTTCAATATCAATCCATATAAAATAAAACACAACTAGTATCCATTATAAAGAAATTCATTCATATAAAGTAAATCACAATTAATAATCATTCTAAGGCAACATATTATTTCTATTCTATTTACAAGTCATTCAATCCCAAATTGCACTTGGAAAGAGTAAAAAGAGTAAAAAATACTAATTTTTTTTTATATTTGGAATACTTGTTTAGAATAAAAAAAAAAAGGAGCATCTTTGAAGAACGGATACTTGACCATTGTTTCAAATAGCTCTTTGCTTTCCATCATCTTGTTTTGAAGTAGCACGCCGTTTCCACTATTCTCAGGGGAAACACACATCTGTTCGTAGTCACTCAAACATTTCTACCCACTTGCAACCATCGCTCATACCCTTGGCATTTACTCTAATAAGTTGGTAACTAGAAACTAAATATAAGTACAAATTGAACAGTAAGTCATGGTTTAAATACATCAAATTAGTTTGAATATGTGGGTGGATAGAGAGCGAACAGTTACATGCCCAAAAAAATCAATATAGAAAACAAATACCAACTACTTTTACTTCAATAACTGAGTGCTTGCCCATTGGCTGAAACTATTAGAGCAGTATACTGGAAAAATAATTACCTGGTCAGAGGTGGTGGTTGAGATTCCATATTGTTCGCGTAGATTTCAAACATTGGGCTATGATCATCCAGGGAGAACTCTACGAAAGCCAAACCATTCCCCTGGGTGACTCCTTCCGCATATATTATGTCTCTCTCTAAAGGTTTATATTCATTACTAGATACCTCGACAGCCTAAAATAAATAAAAATAAAATCATATGCTACTATTGCACTACAAAATTGCTTTCAATATATTTTTTATACCCTAGTAATTTACAATTCTAAATATACTTATTAATCACTTGTTGAACTAGTTTAATATACAGTGAGTATTGGATGAATGTACTTATGACTTGTCAAATACGACAATAACGTCTTGATGCAACCAGACACGAGTACTTGATGAAATTAAAGCAGAATAACAGATATTGTGCATCTTACAGCTAACAGAAGGAACCCATTCATCTGAAATAGTGATAATCTAAACAAAAAAATATGGAAAAGTTAATAAGATACCCGACTTGAGAATTATTCTGACACATCTGGAAGGAAGTGAAGCTCATCTTTTCTCTTATATGTTTCCTGTATGGCAGGATCTTTCCACACTTCTTCAACTAGTGGAGCATACTCACGCGTTGCTGTAGGGAAGAATGCGTCCAAATCACCCGCGGCTATAATGTCTAGAAGCCAGTCAGAGAAATGCTTCAACATTGGGTTTATGGAATAGACAAATTGATTATTTTCATTTGAATCAAGCTCTCCACCGAAAGGAAATTGAAGCACTTGAAGAATCTGACAAGTTTCACTTTCAATTTCAAAATAGGAGTTTGAGGTATTCAGGTTTGGGCTAGAAGTACTTAGAATCTTGCATAATCACTAACAAACCAAACATAGATATAAGCATAATGTTATTGAAATGAAATAGCATCCATATGCTTGTTGGGTATATCTCTAGGATCTGCATCACATTGCAAGTGATAAGAGCAACATACTTATTATGAGGATTGGTTTGATATGGTCCTAACAGTTCTTTACATCTGAATTATTTTTTTAGGGCTTCTTTTTCAAATATATGTGGTACTCTTGTCCTGCAAATGTGAAATGCCTATCGATCAGGTTCAATAACTGACTTAAGTATATTAGTTACCGTCTTAAATAAAAAGAACAGGGTGTTAATCCATCAACTGACCTTCGTAACACAAATATAAACTATGGACACAAACTTCACTACAGTAATTAACAATGATCTTCTAAAACCTCAGCAGACATATACAAAGCTCAAAAAAATTAAATGTGTAAATAGATAATTGGATCTTTATCCATTATACAAAAAATTTCTTCAATTTGCAACCATCAACACCAACCAATCTTAATAGAGCCTAACTTGTAGTGCTCCAAGAACAGAAAATTAACTCAATTCAGGTAATCTAATAGTAGTATTTCATTTTAAAATACACAAATTAAGGCCTCTAGCACAGTAATTGCTGAACCTAAAGATGGATCAGGTTTAGTCACCATTCAAATGCATTGTTGCACGCCAATACATGTAGAACAACTGCCTGGACCAAAACAACACAGCCTAAGAATTTCACACGTGATAAACAGAATATAAGCACAAGGAATCTTGCCAATGATCAAGTTAGAAGACTAAAAAATATCCTCAAAATTATAAATCACAGAAGAAATGTTAGGCAATTTGATTAATTCTTTAGCTCTCTTATGCTTCAGTTCAAAAATCACAAATCTTGAGTCTATATCAAGTACTCTATAACTTCGATTTTGAAAGAAATTTGATATTAACATAATCCAACCATCAAAGATCAATACTAAATTTAAACAAAAAAGGTCTAACTCCCAATTTCAAAGTCGGGACCGAAAGAATACTAGGACCATTGTGCTCCAATTCTTCATTATCCTTGCTCCACAAAACTTTTATAGACTTGAAAACCCTAAGACGAGAAAACCCACTCGAGCAAGAACCACAAAAACCCGGACATGAGGACAATAATCACACAAAACAAACTATAATCAGAACATTATGGCAACAATAACTTCATATAAATTACCTTGGTAGCAGAGTGAGATAATAAATTTGGTTGTTGCAGGAAAACCCTAGCAGTGGCAAGAAGTTTGGATCGCATGGAGAGAAAGAGGGAGAGAGCTCGGATATGAACAGGAATAGAGGCAACTATGTATTTTTTATGGTGTGTAGTGTGTGAGCCCGATTGTCATCCGATTATGAACTTCAACTGAAGTTGATTTTTAAAATCTCAGGATAAGGGATATTATTTATTTTATGATATCGAGATGTTTAGTGTTAAAATTTAATATTAATTCTAAAAATATATTTATTATTCAAATTGTAAAATTAAAATTAGGGGTGCTAATTCCAATTTCAAGCTATCAATTTAATATTTCTAAATAAATTCTTAAACTTTTATCTTATAAGAGAGGGAGTATTTCATAATCATCAAACAATATTTTCCTTGCCTTTTGCATTAATAAAAACAATGGTGCGGTTATTGTTCTAAATTCTAATTAAGGATTGGTTTGTTAAGAGTAAATTAAATTACTTTATATATATATATATATATTTTCTTTTATTTTATTTTTGGTCCAAAACCTAGTAACACAGTATTCTCGGAGAATAATAACTCCACTTAATTTAATTTATCAAATGATAATTTTAGGGATCTCAAAGTTTTTAGCTTCAAAAACACTATTAATTGGGTAAGTCTCTTGTAATATTCAATGTTATAAATTAATTTTTTTCTTATTTAATTTCACATAAAAATAACTAAATTTAAAATTTTGACACTCCTGACATTAACCTCAAATAAATAATACACGTGGGAACTAATTTGGCTTAGGTTGATTTTCAAAATATTAATTAAATTAATTATAACGAAAATTAAATTCCAAACATTCTATTATATTACGTAATTGATTATTACCATAAAAATAAAAAATAAAAAATAAAAAAAAAAACAGCATAATGAGCTAACAGCGAACACGGGTGGTTACGTATGCTTGATTGTTCTGGTCATCCACTCCGAAAAGAGCAGAAACAATTATTTTTTGAACAAACAGGGTTGTGATATTCAAAATTCGAAGTTCAGAGAGAGTGAGATCGAGTAGCAAAAATGAGCGTGATTGACATTCTCACGAGAGTAGACGCCATATGCAAGAAATACGATAAGTACGACATCGATAAGCAGAAGGATCTCAATGTCTCCGGCGACGATGCATTTGCTCGTCTCTACGCCGATGTGGAATCTGATATTGATGCCGCTCTCCAAGTACTTTCTTTTTCTCGATCTCCAGTATTTTGGACTAGGGTTTCAATATTACTGTTGTAACTGAACTTTGCGAAATTTGGTTTCTCAGAAAGCGGAAGCAGCTACGAATGAGAAAAATAGAGCTTCAACGGTGGCGATTAACGCCGAGATTCGTCGCACCAAGGCTCGGTTGTTAGAGGAAGTCCCTAAATTGCAGAGGCTGGCTTTAAAGAAGGTTCAGTTGAATCTAATTTCTCTTAGATTTGAGTAGATTGTGTATGTATAATAGTTTTTGCAGCAATGTGTTATGAATTCATTGGCGTGATATAAATTTCAAATATCTGTTCTTTAGTGGTAATTATTGCAATGCATGTGATGTGAGAGAACATACATTAGCCATCTAATTATAACTAATAATATGTTATTATAATTAGTGTTAGTATTATTGTGGAGTAGTTTTTTTTCTACTGCTGAAGGCTTTGAAGCACTTATGGACTTGTTCATGGAAGGAGTATGGTTTCCAGTGGACATATGATTGCCATGTATTCAACCTATAAGTCCAGGTCTGCAAGAGTACAGCAATTCCCTTATACATTCTTCTGTTTGATTTGTGACGCACCCATCCTTTTCCTTATTCATTGTTTCCAACTAGTATGTCTTGTTTCTGGGCATGCAATTTTCTGCAATCTCCCTTCTGTTATGTTGTTTTCTTCCCATAATTGTTAGCTTACCTTGATAAATGTTTAACTATGTCTGGCTGGGTTCTGCATTGAGATTTTGTTCTACGAACAGGTCAAAGGGCTTTCGCCCGAAGAATTTGCTGCCAGAAATGATTTGGCCCTTGCTCTGCCAGATCGGATTCAAGCCATACCAGATGGGACTCCAGCTGCGCCCAAACAAACTGGTGGCTGGGCAGCTTCTGCTTCTCGGACAGCAATCAAATTTGACTCAGGTGATTGGTTGATTTTATTTAGCTTGTTAATTTGATAATGTTCTTTATACAAAATTTTACTTTCTGGTAAGGTTCAGTAAATTGGTTATTCACTTGAGTATTTCATTCAATTGATAGATGGACAATTCGACAATGAATACTTCCAGCGAACTGAAGAGTCGAATCAATTTAGGCAAGAGTATGAAATGCGGAAAATGAAACAGGCATGTGCTTTTGGAATTGCATACTTAATGTTGGTTATGAACTTGTTTTCCTGGTTTTGTATTTTTAATATTATTTACTTTCACTGTGGTTCTACATTCCCTTTTTGAAAACCTTCGCCGACACAGGATGAAGGTTTGGAAATGATAGCAGAAGGTTTGGATACATTGAAAAACATGGCCCATGACATGAATGAGGTTTGCTGCCTGTGCTTTATTATCTGTTGCTTTGCACGGTCCGTTGATTTTAATGTACAATACTATGCAACATTGCAGGAATTGGACAGGCAAGTTCCTTTGATGGATGAGATTGACACTAAGGTTAAAATTAATTCCCTGATCTTCTAGTTTTGAACCTTCAAGATTCTGAAGTTACTCATGAATTTATTATCCACATCTCCTAGGTGGACAAGGCAACATCTGACCTTAAGAACACCAATGTTAGACTCAAGGACACTGTTAACCAGGTGATTAAGCTGCAACTAATTCAATTGATATACATACATACATACATACATACATACATATGTACGCACACACACACTTGCACATATATATTTCCAGCTGTACTCTGCTGCATAATCTGTTTTTATGATCTAAAGAAGTTCTGTTTCTGTTCCAGCTGAGGTCGAGTCGAAATTTCTGTATCGATATTATTTTGTTGTGTATAATTTTGGGTATAGCGGCCTATCTTTACAAGTAAGTTCTTATACTTTTTTCTTTACTTGCGTTTTCTTTCTGGCTATTCCCGACTTAATGTCTGATCTGCTAATAATTGGAATAATAATAAATTTCAGGCTAGTAGAAAAACTATGTTGTTACTGGCTTTGATATTCTTCATGCTTGGCTTAGTTTCAGATTTTAATCTATTAGTTTTACCGTCTTTCAAACATTGGATACCATGATCCATGAGATCTCTTTTATTCCTGGTGGATCTTCATTATTACGGGTGTTTTTTACTTGCAGTGTATTGAAGAAATGAACTTATATGAAGAGCTCTTGGATCTGTGCTTGTATGATATTGGCTTTATCTGGTATTTTCTGGTGTCCATTGGTTGCTATATCCCATTTCCCTTTAATGTTGTGTTTTCCTAAAATTCAGAAACCTATTTCTGTATCTTGAACTACAAATTTGGATGAAGAGTATCCGTTTCAATATTTTATTTATTGAATTTCTTTATTCATCTTAAGACGATGTTTATAGGATGGATATTTTGACTCATTTAAGTTCCAAGTATATGAGAACCAGTTTCAACGTCAAGTCCAGTACATAAATTTATTTGTAAAAACAAATTTTAGTAATAACTGTAGTAAGATTTTATGTATAGGTCAATTTATTAAGTAAATTATTTTTGGGTCTTATCAAGTTATGGGCCGAAGGCTCCAGGGATAGACGGGTAAAATGGCTCGCCTGCTATTGTTGTGGGGTTTGGACCTCCATATATTAAGGATAATTTAAAGGGCTCTTTACAGTAATATACAACATTTATAAATTAATTACAAAATTAGTGCGTTCACAAAATAAGTATAAAAAGAGTACAACACAAAAATCACGTCATCTTTATCTTCTACTTTCTCCTCTGCCTCCACCTTCTCCTTTTCTCCTCCTCTCTCTTCTGCCTCCACCTTCTCCCTTTTCTATCATCCGCCTCCACCTCCTTTTCTCTCATGCGTCTCTACCTTCTCTTTTCTCCTCTCTCCTCTGCCTCTACCTTCTCATTTTCTCCCTCCTCTCTCCTTTGTCTCCACCTTCTCCTTCCATCTAGACATATATGTGCATTTTTAACATGAATCCTTGACAGGGGGTGCGATCTGGTTGGTCCCTCTCTTTCAAAACCACCATTGACGAGAAACTCGAAAGATTTAGTTACTGACTCGTAGTTACTACACAGTCATAAATTGGTTACTTTTATATACGTGTTTGGTTGCCTTCATATACGTGTTTGGTTACCTTTAAGTCTGGCGATGCCCAAGCGTCTAGGCGCTTGAATTAGACCAGTTGCAACCAACCGCATCACATTAAAAAATTACAGGTGTGGAAGTGGATTGGTTACCTTGGTATAAAGGTTTGATTACATTGGTATGAAGGTTCTGGTTACCTTGGTATGAAGGTCTGGTTACCAACTGTATTATGACAAAACTACAGGTGTGGAAGTGAAAAAATTGCAATTTTTTCTTCTTCCGCCACAACCACCACAACCACAACCATCTTCTTCCGCCTCCACCAACATCTTCTTCCTCATCCTCACTTTCTCCCCCTTCGGAAAGTATGGCTTTATGAATCTGCACTATAAAAAAAATGCAGGTGTGGAGATGGATTAGTTATCTTGGTATGAAGGTTTGGTTATATTGGTATGAAGGTTTTGGTTACCTTGATATGAATGTTTGGTTATCTTGGTATGAAGGTTTGATTATCAACTGTATTATAACGAAACTGCAGGTGTGAAGATGAAAAAACAACAGTTTTTTTTTCCTCCGCCATAACCACCACCATCTTCTTACTCCGCCACAACCACCACCATCTTCTTCTTCCGCCACAACCACCACCATCTTCTTCCTCCGTCACAACTATCACCATCTTTCTCCGCCACAACTATCACCATCTTTTTCCTCCGCCACAACCACCACCACCTTCTTCCGCCTCCACTACCATCTTCTTCCTCATCCTCACTTTCTTCCTCCTGAAAAATAACACAAAGTGATGTTTTGATTTTTTTAAATTTAAATTTTAAAATCACACAGCTAAATTAAAGGGATAAGAATGTACTAATTTTGTAAATTAAATATTGAAGATGCACTAATTTTATAAATATTTTATGTATATATTTTTGTTGTAATATTTTCTAAAAATATATTAATAAATGTAATTGTCTCTAATTTAAAGCCAGGTTTCTTTGACCCGATCTTTTAATTTTTTGTTTTTTTCCCAAATTATTTTTTAGTTGTACAAAGACTTTCTTGCTTAAGTTGCAACTCCTGTGAAGAGATACCAAATTTTAGACATTATTATTATTATGATTGTAATATGTATAAGAATTTTTATATTATAATTATGATTTTACATTACTAAAGTAATGTAGCAAATATTTTAAATAATTATTGTACTTCCTTTATTATAGGAGTATATTATTAAAGAGTAAGGGCCTATATTTTGAATCGAATAGGGTATATTTTATAAAAAATAATATTTTCACAGTAATTCTCTCACATAAATAGTAAAAAGATTTTACACCCATACGAGAGAGGTTGTTATAAAAATATTATTTTTTATTATAAATTTAACCATTTCCTAATTAAATTGCGCAAGGGAGATGAAGTAACACTCCAAGAAACAGTCACAGTCCAAATAGTCTACTTCAAAATAAAAAATAAGGGTTTTATGAGAATTCCCTAGTTGTCATATAAAATGTGGAAATTTCATCTCTTTTATTTACCCTACCCTATCAAGAAGTTCTTTGGTACTTGTCTTATTGCCACGGAATTAAATCCTTACTCAAAACTGAATATTACAAATTTACACTCCATTTGTCCTTAGAAAGGACATTTATTTGACTTTTTCCTCCCATATATATATATATATATATATATATAGGTTTTGCAAGAGACAAATTTCGACATAATTTTTTTAAAGTAATTCTGTTATAACAAATTTTAGTTGCGGAAGCTTTTTTACTACTAAAATCATTAAAATAATATTCAAATTGTATGCTAAACTATAATATTCATAAAAAAGAAAAATCTGCAAAAAAGATAATGATCTTTTTCTTTCTAAGAAGGTAGGATTTCAAAAGAACGATAAAATAGTCAAATAAAATGGATTTTTTAAATTTCTTATCTACACTAAATAATGGAATTTTTTTGAGATTATGTTTGTGACCGTTTAAAAATCTGATTAATAATTTTGATTATTCTTTTTATTTATAATTAATTTTTAAAAAGTGGTTTATGTTTATTCAGAAAAAAATATTTAAACTAGTAAAAAAAAGTAGAAGATGTTTATTTTACTTCTCACTTTTTTCAAATATAAATTATTAAAAATTAAGGTTTTAAAAAGTAAAGAGAGGGCAATGGTTGAAATTATTAAATAAATGACAATAGATTAATAATATACTTGATCAAACAAATAATCAAAAAATCCAAATAAATGATTATAAGCAATTTAAAAAAAAAATTGATTACTAAACACTTTTGATTTAAATAGATTATAAGTAGATTCAACTGTTTAAAATAAATTTTAGACACTTTGAATTAATAGTTTATCATTGTTATAATTTTAAAGTCTATATAACTTATGAGAGAGAATAAGTCTAAGTGTATAAATTTTGTGCATAAATTCAAACACAAATTTGTATTTAATTCATTAAAAAGTAGGATCTAACACAAAAATTTAAAAATACCCTTAAACTTGCATGCCGAATTCCAAATTTCAAAATGAGTCATTTTATATTTCACCAATTTTATTTTGTCCATCTGAAACTCGAAGAGCTTTTGCGAAAACGAAGGAAAAGAAGAAATAAAGATAAACAAATTAAAATTTGTTGGGACTTTTTTGAATAATTTATTACATTATTTTTTAATTTATTATCAATATTATATTTTATAGAAGTATAGATAGTTATATAGTATTTTAATTATTATTTTTTTCCGCCCTCCCTCTCTAATTATTTTCAAAGTTCCAACTTCCAAGCATAAAACAAAAAAAGGAGAGAAAATAAAGTCAGAACACTATAATTTCCTTTTCCTATATGTCCCAAAAGTAAAGAGATTTTTTTTTTAAATTAGTGAACCTCAACAACGCTGCAAGAGAGGAGAGAGCAGAGGCGCCCCTACGGTTGATCCCCAACGCAAAATTGACAATCATATTGCTCTTTGAGAAAAACGCACTAACGATCCATTAGTCACAATATGCTAACTTCCGAACCCTTGCTTGATCCACTACTGAAGAAATAAAGAACGAACGAAGAACACCAGATACAAACACATCCTTGGTTTTTACATGCCTAAGTACAAATTTCATCATCTTATTATTATAGTGTTAATTCCTTAATCTATATATTTATTTATGTATGCGTATGTTTAATTGTTTATGGAGGGGTGGAGTAATTGATTTGTGCTGCTGTTATTAACAGTATGATGTCTTCGTCGTCGGCTAACAATAACAACGCACAATCACCAGCCGGTGGTCTGAAGACTTATTTCAAAACCCCAGAAGGTCGTTATAAGCTCCAGTATGAGAAGACTCACCCCGCTGGTCTCCTTCACTACGCTCATGGCAAGACTCTCACTCAGGTACCCCTTTATTCTTTATCTTTTATAGGGTTTATTAACCCTGTCCCCCAATTTTGGAAAAGATCTCATTTTTTGTTATAATAATTGTTATATAGAATTTCCAATGTTCAGATCAAATTTTGTTATGCGTCTTTGTGTTCAATTTCTAGTTTGGACAAACTCCTCAAAAACTATTTTTTGAGGTGCCTAGTGTTTCAAAGGTACTTTATTTCTTTGATTTTTCCCTTGTACCATTATCCAAAGTCAATAATTCCAAACCAGTAATTTCTCTGAGTGATACATTGATATTTTCATAAATAAAATGATTAAAGTTAAATAATTTACTCACTACTGTTAGTTTGAATTGTTTCTGATTAGCTTCATTTCATTCTCCCTCACATTTTCTATCCCATTTTGTAAAATTGAAAGTGAAATAATTCTCTATCTCCTCTCCCCCCCCCCCCCCCCCCCCCCCCACAATAGTTAGATATGAAATTTAATACTATTTCTTAATAGTAACAACAACAAAAAAATGTCTTCCCCCTTCATCAACATTTCTTTTGCAGAATAATATACTGGATTACATTCAACATCATTTTTGTTTATTATTTTTATCAGGTAACATTAGCTCATCTAAAAGATAAGCCTACGCTAGCTGCGCCGTCCACAAGTTTGGGCATCAGTAATGGCGTGAGATCTGTAGCTGCAAGGTTCTTAAGTACAGGGAATGGAAACCGCGCACTTAGTTTTGTTGGGGGGAATGGCAGTAGTAAGTTTGTTAGTGGGTCTAATAGAATTGGATCATTGGGGGCCTCAAGTTCCAATAATTTGTCTAGTAATTCGAATTTTGATGGTAAAGGAACTTACTTGATATTCAATGTCGGGGATGCAGTTTTCATAAGTGATTTGAATTCTCAAGACAAGGTACTTGAATTTTCTATAATTTTATGTATATATCTATATAAACATGAATTTATTCTGAATTGTGCTTTTCTTCTGTTGGATATGGATTATGAAAGTTTATTGTTCAATGTAGGATCCTGTAAAATCTATTCATTTTAGTAATTCAAATCCCATATGTCATGCTTTTGATGCGGATGCTAAAGATGGACATGATTTGCTTATTGGTTTAGCTTCTGGAGATGGTAATTCTCTTGTATTTCAGTTGAATTTTCATATTAACAGTTTTGAAGTATAATGAGTTTTGTGTATAGTTTATTCAGTGTCGCTAAGACAACAACTACAAGATGTTGGGAAGAAACTTGTTGGAGCGCAGCATCATAACAAAGATGGTTGTGTTAATAATAGGCAAGGCCTTAACTTAGTTCTCTTTACACCTCCTTTGACTGTTGACATTTCATCACTTTTACTACAAAAAATTGATAATTTGAGCCGTTTGTGTTCTATCTCTCCATAATGAATATTTTGTCAAACGTGGCAATTTTTTTTAACAACTTAATTGCTGCTGATAGGTTGATTTTGTAAGCTGATACAGTGAGTGATCTTTCTCACTTGTTTATTGAAAATGTTTCAGATTTTATTTTTTATTTTGTATCAAATGATCTCTACAATTTACTCGCATAATAAATGCGTTATTGAGATGCATTGGATTTAATTTTGAATATATATGTAATTCATATAATATCATTAATATTGATTATTATGCAGAGGACTCCCCTTTGCTTCTTCACCTTAACTTGTGTCACTAGTTTTCAGTTCTTCGATAGACTTATTTGGTCCTTTGATCCCTCAGGGCTTCTCTTATTAATTTCATTTTTTTACTTGGCCATTGTCTAGATCTCTACTTTCCTCTAGCATAGGTTCCCTGAGGAGTTCCCCCCCCCCCCCCCCCCCCCTTCTACTTATTTTTTAATGTCGGGAGCTCAATTGGTGTGAACTTTTCTTTATTATCATCAAGACAGTCTATTAGTGAGAACCGCCAAAGGGCTTGGAACCCTCAACAAGGTTGGCACATAATAGATTTATGCTTGAATCATATTAGCTTTTAGGATTATGTACGAGATGTTGAATGATGTGCATTGCAATATATGTGTTTCTCTAATCGTAACTCTGCCAACGGAGAGAAATTGATGTCCAAGTCAAATATTATGGGTTCTCATCTGATTTAGCATTATCTTCTTGCTTTCAACAGTCGTTGTCGTAGTATTGCCTGGATGCCAAGTGGTGATGGGACTTTTGTTGTTGCTCATGCAGATGGAAATCTGTACGCGTATGAAAAAGTAAGTTTCTGATATTATTAGATATAACTTTGTTGTCATAATTTTGCATTGCTTAGTGTTGCTGGAATTAATATACTTGTTTTATTATTGTTTACTTTTTCATAGAGCAAAGATGGTTCCGGTGATCCTTCCTTCCCTGTTATGAAGGATCAAACTCAATTTTCTGTTGCACATGCTCGTTACAGTAAGGTATTCCTTAAAACATCATGGGTTCCAATTGTTTTAGTCATGTTTCTTTTTTAATATGGATCAATGCTTTGTGAAATTGTGTAGTGCTTGGATAAAGAAGTTTCAGGTACAGGCTATCATGAATGAATAATAAAATATCTGGCAAAATCAAGAAGCAATCTTATTTTCAAAACTAAAGAAATTGGCAATATAAGTTATTTCTTGATATTTAGCTTCTTACTTTTATTCTGATTCTATAGTTCCATCTCTTAGTGTTGAAGTTTAAAAAAAATTGTGAATTTGAGACCACAAGTACAGCTTTGTAGTCTCGGTGAAATTACATGAATAGTTGTTACCTAGGTGTTTAGTAAATGAACGATGTTATAATCGTAAAAGCTATTTACAATTCAGCCAAAAATCGTGGAAGTTCTTTTTAGAAGTGCTCTATATACTAGGGCTTAATATTTTACTTGGGCACTAGAAAAGTGATTCCATCTCTTTCTTGTTATATGATGCGCGGACTCCTTTTTCCCCCTCTGGCTGTATTTTCTCTTTTATATTAATATCTTCCTTGAATAAAAGAAAAGTTATATTTATATTATTTTGTAGTTGGTGTTTTGTCTGCCATTATTCCTTGTAGCGTGACTCGTTTATGATGTCCGTTTCCTTATCATTCGGTACTTGCTGATTTAGTATTTTAGAAGTCACTGCACACATGCATGCTCGTTGCTTATTTATGTGCTACTTATTCTAAATAACTCTTTAACTTAGCTCCATGGAGTATCCTTTTTTGCTGGCTACTCTCACATTGTAGTGTTATATATGCTGATGACCTTATATGCCATTCATTGGAAGATTTTTCTGTCTGAATGAAAGGTGAATTTTCCTTTGGCTTTGAATGGACTCAATGTTGCGTCCTTAAAGCAGTTGCTAGTCTTTGTTGATGTGGATCATAAAGGAAGTCTTGAAAAATCAATTTAAAGAATTAGAAATGAATTTTTGCTCGACTCAATGGCCTAACTCCCTGTGAACTTTGCATAGTTGTATTGTAAGCTTATTAGAGTTATTTCTAGGTTTATTATTAGTTAAAGATGTTGTTGGGAAGAAACATTCAAGTTTTATTTTGTTTTTACGTTGCAAGTCTAGGAGAATTTCGGTAAAACTTTGATTTTACTGGCCACAAGCCATAGTAGTGCCTAGTTTTAGAGTCTATTATTCTTATGGCATGTTATGCATGATATCTGGTTTCTTTTTCTTCCCATGCTTAACATTATAATTAGACCTGCTATTCGCTCTTTTGAATCCTAAACCTCATATTAACATGTTATGCATGATATCTAGTTTCTTTTCTTCCCATGCTTAACATTATAATTAGACCTGCTATCACTCTTTTGAATCCTAAACCTCATATTAACAAAACCCATCAATTATCTTAACCACAGTCGCCAACTCTAACAGAAAAGCCCCAAAGTGTCTTCTGCCCTAAGAATGTCCTAAAACTAGGCACCATTCATAGTAGAACAGATCGTAAGTGTCTTGTGCCTTTAATGAAGTCCTAAGCCTTAAACAATTAGCAAAGCATTAACACCAATATTTCCATTGTTTACGCATAAATTTCGGCAAAATAAGTCATCAAATTCCATGTTTTCTTTCAAAGTGAAGTCATTTTGAAGTAGTTTTATGTTTAATGTAGAATCCAATTGCCAGATGGCATATTTGCCAAGGTTCAGTTAACAGCATTGCTTTCTCAAATGATGGAGCCTATATTGCAACTGTTGGAAGGGATGGTACGAACCTCAATCTGATTTTGTATCTTACTAGTGTTTTGTTTCTTCTTATAACTCACTCTCATTTGCTGAAATCAATTATTGATTGTAGGTTATCTAAGAGTATTTGACTACAAAAATGAGCAACTTATATGCGGTGGAAAAAGCTACTATGGTGCTCTATTATGCTGCACTTGGAGGTGGGAACTCAAAATGATTATTGTTTTGTTCAATCTTTTCTACTTTAACATTTCCTAGTAAACTGCTGTTTTTTCCTGTTTTCCTTTCCTTTTATTTTTTTAATATTTTATTTTTATATTTATCATTCGTCTTGAAGAAAGTATTGTGACAACACATGAAATTACAGCATGGATGGGAAATACATCTTGACTGGAGGTGAAGATGATCTAGTTCAAGTTTGGAGTATGGAAGATCGAAAAGTTGTAGCATGGGGTGAGGGACACAACTCGTGGGTAAGTAAATGTTAAGCAGTTACTGGTGTTAGACTATTATTTCATGCTAAAGGACCATGACGCCATAACTCATTACTGGAGGTGGCAGGTCAGTGGAGTGGCATTTGATTCATATTGGTCAGCACCAAATACAGACGGCACAGGGGAAAATATTGTCTATCGATTTGGTTCTGTTGGTCAGGTATTTGAAAGTGTAGTTTCAGTTATGAAGTGTTCTTTTTACAGATGGCACAGGGAAAAACTATGGCATTTTTTCCTAAAGCTTTATTCCCACCAAATGTGCACCAACTGTTATCCAAATTTGTAATTGGCATGCTATATCAGAAGACTAATTTGGGTTGATGCAAAACTAAAATTTCAAATAGGGTAGGGTTGGAAACGGAAACAGTGATTGGATACATTAGAGTCGAGAGAAGAGCAAGACATAGCATAACACACTTCTTACACAGCGGGTATAAAAGTGGAAATAACTGAAGTCCCAAAAATGGAACTTATCCAAGACTGACCTCATTGAGGCCCTATCATCCTTAAGAAAATGGAGTTGATATAATTTTTTGTTCATTCAACACGGGCATTATAAATATCAGAATCGTTGCACCAGCAATTAACATGCTGTCATCTTGTCTGAACAAATAAGAACTTTGAGCAATGACCTGACCAAAAAGTATAGAGAACTGTGAGCGGTGATATCAGTCCAAATTGGACTGAGCTGAATAGAGACAATGTTATGGCCTTTAATTCCATTCAACTTGGTGGGCATTTATTTCAAAGGTCTGCACTCGGCTTGTGAGTTTTCGGCTTAAATTGTTGGATCATATATCATTTTACTAAGAAGTATTCTCATCCTTAGCGATGTTAACATTTTCTTTTTCCTTTCATTACTTTCTATCTAATCAAAGATTTGGTTCTCCGTTGGATCAAAATTAGATTATTATCTGTTTTGTCCAATTAGCATCTGTTGTGATTATATAAATCACGTTATTGAAATTATTTTTTTTGGATTGAGATTAGATTAGTATCAGTTTTGTCCATTTATTATCTGATGTGATTATATAAATCAGTTTTGTCCCTTTGTTTGAAATGTCTTCCTCTTGTCCAGATATTTTTGAGCTGTATTTTAAACTGAGACCATCTTAAAATGAAACATCACCATATTGTTGTCAGTAAATTAAAGTCTTTTACCGTATTTTTTTTTTCCTGCCTATAATTATTTGCACGGATGATTAACATTTTAGTTCTGATAAAATAAGAGAGTCATCAAATTTAGGCTTGTTGGAACCAGTTTCCAATTTAGAGGTCTGTAGTTTTGGCTTTACCTTTAAAGTATCAGTGGCCACTGACCAACAGATAGCCTGTATAGACTTATATGTATACGTCTGTTTCTTGCTTACCTTTTGGTTTATGCATAAACTTTCTTGCTTTCATCTCTCCATATTGTATCATCCGCAAATCATATCTTTATGCAGGATACACAATTGCTTTTGTGGGACCTGGAAATGGATGAGATTGTAGTGCCATTGCGCCGCCCTCCTGGTGGTTCCCCCACATTTAGTACTGGAAGTCGGTCATCTCATTGGGACAGCGCTTGCCCTGTGGGTACTCTGCAACCCGCTCCAAGCATGCGAGATGTCCCGAAGCTTTCCCCTCTAATTGCTCATCGTGTTCACACTGAGCCTCTCTCTGGGTTGTTATTTATGCAGGAATCTGTTCTTACAGTCTGCCGAGAAGGGAACGTAAAGATCTGGATGAGACCAGGTTTTGCTGAAAGCCAGTCGACCAACTCTGATACACTTTTGGGTACAAGTTTGAAAGAGAAGCCGCTATTGACAACGAAAGTTGGAAATTCTACTTACAGGCAATAATATGTTGCTAAAAAATGAGGCCAAACCGAGCTGTTTTTCATGGACTTGCATTTTTATTTACTGATTTGTCTACCAAGGCAAAGCACAAACATAATTTGCAGGTAGTGAATTTAGCAACATCCATTGTATAGCTTTGGGGATGGTGGCACACGAGAATAGGAAGAGACAGCCCTTACATTGTAAGTAGGAAAGGGCTGTTATAGGATATTAAACAGACGGACAAAAATAATGGAAGTTTCCCCCCTCCTCCCCTGATGTGATTCAGGCAAAATACAACATATCGGCACAGAAAAAAACGACTATGTCACATCTACTAAAGGTAAATTAATAGTAAAAATATTTTTTCTCCTCTCGATCGCTCGTCTCCTTATTTTATGTCTATTTGGATGTGGCACTATATTCGCTGACATAAAGATATATTAAAAAAAAGAAACAAATAATTTTTAAGAAAAACCTCTCGTGATTGTGAATCAAGCTTAATGCAAGTGACTTATTCAAACAATAATACACAAAATACCTCTCGCAAAAAATCTCTATTTATTTTTTCCCGGTTGCATTTGGTATGTAAATTTAGTTATGGAATATAACCAATCTTTGATTTATGTCAAAATAGTGTTTGATCGTTACTTAATTGATTTTTTTTTTTTGTATTTATGTTTCAGGTGTACTAATTGTTGCTACTTACATAAGAATAATTCCGTTTTCCAACTGTGCACAAATGGAAATGATAGGAGCCAGCCATGCATTAGTTACGAATGGGTGAAAAAAATAAAAATGGTACAACCCCCCGTATACGTTTCTTTCTTTATGTCCCACAAAACTAATTCTTATCATAAATAGTATTTTCATAGGGCAATAGTCTTTTTTTTAGTAATAATATCATAAATAGTTTTCGTCGTTGCATTATTATTATTATTACTATTATTTTATTCCAAATTCCGTCATTTTAAAATTTAACAATCTATAGTTAATATATATTACCGGTATTCTTAGATCTTTATTTAGTTTATAATGAGTTAGTAATTTGCTTTTTATTACCAGATGTATAATATATTCATTCATATGAAGGCTGGCTCATCTTTAATGGCAAACAGCTGGAAGATTGCCCGACCCTTCCTCACTCATGGAATGCAAATTTGAACAACGCCGAGATGCTGATAAAATTAGAGGGCCACTAGATCCAGGCTTGTCGGAGCCACTTTCCAATTTAGAGTTCGGCTTTTAGCCTGTAAACTATCCGTGACCGTGGCCGTAGATATTTTCATTTATTCCTGGTCTTTAGTCTGAAAGCTACAATTTTATGATTTTGTCTCCAGATTAATATATATATACACACACAAATTCAGAACAGTAACTTAAAAACAAAAAAGCTAAACACATTGCTATCTCATGTCAATCTCAAGATTCTAATAGATAATCACAGGCTTTTGATATTTGATTTTTCACTCATTTCACCTGTACAATATGAGGGCTTCTTGCCCATCTTCTACGAATGAAGAGTTTTGTGGTGTATCCAAATTGACATAACTTGGGAGTGCCGGAGAAGAAAAGACCAATTGTAATTTATATTACGATTCCTCTTCATTAACTGGATAAACTCCATATGATCTTTTTGGGTTTTTAAGATCAGACTGCAAGCATCCATATAATGGCCTTAACATATTATCGACATGAAGAGGCCAAGAAAGAAATGTAGTGTACAGCAGCATAGAGGAACAAACTCGTGAGACTTATATACAATCGAGTCTGCTTCCATGGACGGTTTAAGAATTTCCGATTTCAGTTTCTTGCTGGTGAGGATTTGATTGGGGGGCATGAACAGAATCTGAGGGTTGCTGCTCTTGTCTCGCTTCATGTGAATCGCGCTGCTGATTCGACCAACCAAACCATCTTCTTCGCAATTTCAAAAATTCAAGTAGAATACAATTTCCACACATCACACCTACAAACCCAGTAAATGCGGCAAGAAGAACTGACAGAACTGCCTGCACGCGAAGCTGTAGCCTCCACACAAATAATCAACATTGGCATCAGAACGAGACAGCCACTTTTAGCACTCATTTGTTTTCTTTTCTTTATTTCTGGGGGCGGGGCAAGTTAGAGGGGAAGAGGAAGGGGGAGGAGGCCAGGATATTCAAAATCTTGTTTTCCCATTTTAACATTTGATTCAACCTAATCAACCAAAAGCACAAATACTATCAATGACTAACTTAAATTTTTGATGGTTAAGTTTTCAGTCTCCAAATATTAAGATTATTATTAATCATCTTCAGGAGGAAGTCTCAGAATAACAATTTGAGCAAAAGAATCCCTTTTTTTTAATAAAATAAAATAAAAATTTGAGCAAAATTATCCTTTACCAGTGAAAAGAAAACATGTGCAAATAGGACCACCAATCCAAACTGAATGGTTGCATACATCCAGGTATATCGTCTCCTTACTGCGCATAAAATTGTAGAGGAATCAGTTAAGCAGCATAAATGACTATATTCATGCTCAATAGATTAGTGTCCGAAGACAATTGAATCAACACAAATACCCATAGTTGTTGATGTCATGGACGCGAGGAGACCCAATATGCAGGAAAATGGCAGAGAAATGGCTATTGCATTAGATCCCAATCTTGAAACCTGCATTTACAGAGTAATTTTAGGAACATTGTAAGCTTGAAAGAGCAGTATTCTACAAATTGCTTGGCTTACCAAAAGTTGCTCAAGAAAACAAAAGTAGGCGAGCATGCTAACTATCACAAGAACAGGTACATCCTGGCAAAACCTGATAAATCATGGACAACTTTCAGGCACATTATCCCAGAAGTCGCAATTTAATAGATATGAACACAAGATCACCAAAATATCAGGAAATCTCTAATTTTTATGAAACAATAAAACGGTAGATATATTCTCCAAAATGTCATTATTTTGCTGATGGATTGGCATGGTACCCAGAACCCAGTGGATTTGAGGTTAACAAGAGACGCCAAACATTTCAACAAAGCTCCTTAGCTTTTCTAATCATATCAAGGACATGTCCAATTAGTGGACATAAAAAAAAATAAAAAGGCAGAAAGGGTTAAATGTTATAGCTAGGATATATGTCAGGGGTGCTTTTTCCTGTGCATCGCATGAGGAACTTGCCTGTATTGAGCAACTTCAGCATGTCGAGCTCCATTCCCTCGAACGGTATCAGACCGAGCACAATGAATTCGTAAAAGGGTGACAGGTAGGTTTTGAACCTCTTGTTTGCAAACCTCACATGTCTTATTACCTTTGATGCTAAACCATTTTATGGCGCATTCTCGGTGCGCCAGGGCAAGTTCACCTTTGCAGCTACACTCCATCTTAAGGGTATCTACATCCTCCCCTAGTTCGGTCAAGCAGATTCTACATACCGCTTCTTCTTCCAGTATATGTTCAACGTCATTATCATTTCCATCTGAACCACAAGACTAACATAAGGTGTAGGTTGGTTTTGGCAAGCAACGTAATAGGGGGTCTAACTTACACCAGATGCTGAAAATGCAGACATAGTTAATTCCAACAATCATAGAATCGAAGCTTTCTAATTTGACTCAAAAGCGAAGTTGCTAGCTTCTAATATTTATACATAAATAAATAAAACTGGGAAAAACAACCTTTGCGTACATCATGCAGTGATTGTTTTTAGAAAATCATCAGCAATATACAGCTAACACCATTCTTATATCAGTCACCATTATATTGTGTATCTGGTTCTTCTCAGTGAAGTGAGTCCAAGATAAGTCAATTTGATTTTACACTATCTCCTTGGTATACAAGGTCACATGAACCAAAGGTGGTATTGTTAATTAATTTTTTTAAAGAAAGTATATTAAGTTATTCAAGGGAGAACAAAACCATTTAAGATGATCTAATACAAATAGAGAATGATTGGAAGAACAAACTTACCATCATCTGATGGCTGAGTAGCGTTTGACGTTGTAGCAATTCCTACTGCCACTCGTGGAGTTGTTTGAATTACACGAAAAACACCGCCTAAAGAATCTAATTGTCTTATGTTTCCATCTTTAATTAACTCAGGAACTGAACGTGATCGATGAACAGGAAAGTGGGTCCCACCTTTCTGTAAGTAAGTAATTCATTGAAAATAAATGACAGGTTTATAATCTAAATTCTGGGGGAGAACTCCAATTATCAATAATACAAGACATTAAGCAACAGAGCATGTTGATAATAACGAGGTTAAATTTATATTAATTTCACATAGGAACCTGCCTTTGAGTTGGGACTGGAATGAAGGATTGACTTGTTGAAGGTTTTTCTTGGAGCCGCATCTAATGCAGGGACATATCTTAAATAAAAGCAATAGACTAGCAAGGATAACAAGTTGGTAATAAGAAACTTTAGGTTCCAAAAATTTAACTCTGACAATAGATGTATGCACTGCGTAAGTGGTACTGGTACAGTAAAATTAGCTCATATTACCCCTCATAACTCCACCAATAGATTAATTCATCTCAATGCAGAAAGTCTTTCCGTACTTAAGTATTGGAAAAGGAAGAAAACTTAGGTATTCTCAATGCTGGAATTGATGTGATAGTCTTAGGTATTCTCAATGCTGGAATTGATGTGATAGTCATGAGAAACTTCATACGCCGCTCATGGATAACAAGGTACACCAATATTGTTCTTCCATTCAAAAAGAAGTTCAGGAGTTATTTCCAGTACTGTGATACTTGTAAACTGATGACTTTTCAAGGAGTACATAGTAACAAAGTTACATATCCTTAAAAACAAAACCATCAACTTGTAGCAAATCTTGAAAATCAGTTTTGTATGTTACTATACATTTTTTAGTCAGTATTATTATGAAAATCTTTTTAGTCGGTATTATTATGAACATTTAATTGCTAAAATTGTTAGTACAATAATGCAATTTATTAGTTCTCTATCCAATAAGAGGTTGATACTTACATAATTTTGCAAATCTACTGTGTTCCCTCCATGTGTAGACTCTGGATTTGAGTGCGCAATTGGAGTTACTGGTAGCGATGATGTTTTCTTCGTTTTGAGCGTGAATAGCTTAGTAAGAGAAAATGTCCTTGGGATAAAGGACTTCTCCTGTGGTGATAGTGAACCTCCTAGAGCTAGGATAGCAGCCTCCTTGATCTCTGAATTTGTGTTTCTTAATTTGAAGCTTAGTTTAGGAAGTAGGCTTTTCAGGGATGATTTGCCTACAGAAGATGAGGGACTGGAGGACCCATTGAATTTGGCATAACTAGGGCTACGCAGAGGAGAAAAATTCACTCTTTTGGGAGTTGTACTTGGTGTTGGGGGCATGTTTATTCTCACAGATTCCTCTGTAGAGCTTTCAAAAGTTATCTTGGGTATCTCCACATCTAGGTTTTGTGGCTTCGCCTGCTGGCTGCTCCTGGTTTCTTCAATTATTTCACTACATTCTCCAACCTGAAACATATACAATGAATCAGATGAATTAACATCATTCAAATAGTAACCATAGAGATATGGAGGCAAATAGGCAATACTCAAGTCAAAGCTGAGTAGTGAATTATAATAATATAGGAGCATAGCGCAACCATGTTTAGTCTAACAACATCTACACTAAAGAAGTTTTATAATTGATTTAGCATCAATTACTACTGCCAAGGCCATTTCCATAACATAATTTGTATTCTACTTCACTCTGTGGGGAAAAAGAACTCCATTTTCCTTGCGAGTAAAATGTATCTTAGATTCACCTAAAATAAGTTATCTTATGTCACTTTCAATATATCATTTGATTGCTAACTTAATAATATGACCATACAGATGTAAATAGCATGTAAAAATATGAGGTTATGTAAAATATTATTTGATTTGAAGTGCAAGAGCAACTTTATAACAATAGAAGTTTCTAAAATATGAGTCGTTGAAATATATGTATATTATATGCATATTGTTTATACTATTATAAAAATAATATTTCAGTAACTTGATCAAGAAAATTTATAATATTTTTACATGCTCTTTACCTCCACGCGCGGTCAGATTATTAAATTGACTATCAACTGATATTATATTAAAAGTGACGTAAATTACTTATCTAACATGCCTTTTACTCGTAATATATACACAAACTCCATATTTCTCCCTAATACCACAGAATTGGAGGAAAAGCAAATACTCCCTTCCAAAATATCATATACATTTTGACAACTTTTTTTAAGGTCAATTCCAGAAATCCTACACTCCAAATTGATAATAATTCATTTTAAGTTATGAAAGCGACTAATTAGTTGGTTTACAATAGCTAGTGTTTGTACAATAACTGATCTGTATTTCTAATTTTGGGACGGAGAGTACCCAATTACCTTTTGGATAGGAGAAGGATCGAGTGGGTTGTTGCTGCAACCATCATCCTCTTCATTAGTTTCTTTCTCCACATATTTCTCTTCAGTAGCTTCCATAATAATAATAATAATAATAATAATAATAATGAGATTTTATTATTGGGAAACAATCGATAATTTAACCGGACTGACTATTCTTCGGCAACAGGAGATGATAATTAATTAACACACCCAAATAAAACAAATATCGAACAAACAGATATGTGTGGTAGAGGGAGAGGGAGAGGAAGAGGGACGGAGCTGCTGTTTTTTGTACCACGGCGGGTACAAACAGAGTCCCAAATTATTTCTCTGGGCTTAGGCTTAAACCCCAATCCCTAAGAGAAATTTGGGTATTAGGAGTAAATTGAAACTAAAACAAAAATAGGAACAACCCCCCCAGAAAAAAGCCGACTTTTATAGCAATCTGTACAAT
This sequence comes from Hedera helix, assembly GCA_947179155.2. Taxonomy (NCBI): domain Eukaryota; kingdom Viridiplantae; phylum Streptophyta; class Magnoliopsida; order Apiales; family Araliaceae; genus Hedera; species Hedera helix. The sequence goes on along the minus strand of OX359266.1, from coordinate 51,900,824 downwards.
AATGACTACGCACTCATTTCACAAATCAAAGCGACAATAATTGTGTTTATTTTTTTTAATAATAAGTATTTTATTTTTCTTTTGTTCAGCTTTTTGGAGAAAACTTGGGTGACGTTGGCCAAAATTGTTATCGGTCATCATAAATTTTAGTCTCGAGGATGATACTAAAGAGATAATATTATATATCTGTGCAGGAAAAATAAATTCTTATAATATTATATCAATTTAATTTTAAAAATATTTAAAGTAAAAAAAGTCAATTCTAAGTATTTATGTATTTTATTTTAGAATTGAGATGTGTATTACACAAAATTAAAAACCTCAAATAGTTATCTCATTTTCGCATACTATGGACTAGAGTATATAATTATGCTCTTGGTTAATTTCTATTATTGAATATATATATATATATATATATATATATATATATATATATATATATATTCGTTTCACTTTACTAGGGGACCGAAGAATTTCCAAAGTATAATAAGATTTTTTTAAATCTTTTTCTCTCTAAAAGAAGAACAATCTGGGTTGACAGGGACCCAATCACCACCATTGAGTTCAACTACGATAATGGAGCATTTGGAAGATATAATAACGATAATAATTCATTCTGTAGATCATTAGTGCTCAATGCTCCACCTAGGTTGTATCTTATATGTTAGATCTTATACGCACTTGGATTTATGTGACCCACCATTTTTTATGTACTAGTTGTTACTAAATTTTACCTAACGCCTACTTCCACTAATATCCGTGTGTGCATATATATAATACACAAGGAGGGTTGCATGAGATATTTTTTATATAATAATAATATTCTGAAAAATTATAAAAGTGCCATTTTATATAATATACGGAGAAGGACTGTATTCAATCATACAAAATGAGATCTCACTTCCCTTTTTCACACACACACACACACACACACATATATATATATATATATATATATATATATATATATATATGTATAAACGTATAAATACATATACAGATACATACATATATATATATATATATATATATATGTATATATATATATATGTATTTGTGTGTGCGCGTGTATGAATTGCACTACTACTAGATTAATTTAGTTGGGCATCACTGAACATGCACTTTTAAAACAAGTGAATTAGATTTATTTTTGTATTTCTCGTTGAATCAACAAATGCATTATTGGGTATGGAATCATTAAAGAAATAAATAAATAAAGGCCGCAAAAATTGGATTAGCTTTGATTAAAATTTCACCTTTGCAAGTAGAAAATGGACAACCCATGTTATTCTTAAGGGAATTAATATTTTCACAAGTTAATTTGATATTTTTATAATTATATCTCATTTAATCTTATAAAAATATCAAATTAACTTATGAAAATATCACTTTAATCCTATCGGTTTTACAAAAATATGCAATTGTCCAAAAGTAAATAATTACAGCAAAGACAAATAATACTACTAGTAAATAAAGTGGATCAACAGCCAAAATACACACGATAAAACTCCCATAGCTCTGTACCAATAAACCCCTTTGGCGGCTTCCCAGTTTCTTCATATTTAACTATCAACTTCTGAAGTGAAGGGCGAGCAATGGTGCAAGATTTGTACTTCACTAATTACCATTAGTTTGTACACCTACAATAAGAAGGAGAAAACCGGAGCGGTGTCTTACCAAACAAAATCCAGAAGTTGGCTTAACCCGAATTTTAGGTTCCTTGCTTTGCACAAAAAACAACAAACTGAAGAACAAGAGCTGCGAAACCTCACTGAATACAAGTCGTCTCAATACAGCTAGCTAACCTATCATGAAAGCAATCTACAATCAAAAGTGGTTGTATAGTTCTTTAGAAGAAGAGAAGGCTAACTAGGTTCCGGATAAGAACATCCGACTGAATCCAAACCGCTACACAACTTATGAAGAGGCTGACCAAGAAAAATAGAGAATTGCACCTACTGCAGGAGAGCTTGGTCCTCAGTGATTAGATCAACAGTGCAAAAAGTAATAATTAAAACAAATACTAATTAAGAGATTGGGCAGCTACGGAAATTCGGTATGCCATCCTCCCATCCATGTTTCTTTGGGAATATATAATTCTGTAAATTTACTTGCATAAAACAAGTATTAATGCAAAATTACAGAGGCCTTTTGATTTCTCTCCACCTTTTCAAGAACTACGAAATAAATCTCTCAGCCAATGCTTTTATGATGAACCAATAACTACTAGGATTTAGGCTCCTTTCCTTGTGAGATCAATACTATTTGGAAATGACCTCGTGGTGAACAGTTCCAAATAACCACATTAAGATCAATATAATCAATTAATGATTCAGTAAAGAAAAATACACTTCAAGCAGATGATTTTGAAGCAAAACCAACATAGTACAACTCCTATGTCGTAATATATAAAGGGAGTGAACAAATTAATTTTGAAGCAAACCAAACATACTATAAATTTCACATCAGATGATACAAGGAGAATGCCACTAAACAGCCCCAGCACAACCATGCAAAAGCCGTCAGCTTACAACATCTTATGCTTTGAACTCCAGTAAAAATTGCACTATATTTAAGCCAAACTGCATACAGATGATATTCCAGTGTAATTATTAAAAACCAAGACATGCAGGAGAGAGGGAGGTAAGGTTAAAAGGGAAGGAAAGGCAAAAATAACAGAAGGGAAAACAGGCTGATAACAAAGAACTTTACAGCACGGTCAAAGCAGAAACTTGTCAGCTCTTCAGTCCTCAGTTCCATTGTTGACCTTGATCTCCAAAAGCCTCTCCACTGGCTGTCTGCATATAGGACACCTGTTTGTTTGGAACCTCAAAACTTTTGCGCACCCACTGCACATACACTGCAAGAAAAAATTGTTTAAGTAAAAAATATCTTCAAAACTCAGACTAAGCAACTAAACATTAGCTTCACGAGACTGGAAGTAAAAGAAGATGCATGCCAGATGTTGCATCCATTACGAATCTAACTTTTAGGAAATCAGTCTAAGTCATGAAAAATATATAAACCAACAATCCAACATAATAGATACGCTTCAAATAATATAGCTTTAACTCATAATATGCTATTGACAATTCATATACGAATCACTTAATCAGCAATTCTGGACTATGTTCTCTAAACCCTTTCTTCTGGAATTGTAACACACTTAATCAGCAATTCTGGACTATGTTCTCTAAACCCTTTCTTCTGGAATTGTAACAGCTTTTGGCCAATATAATTTTTTAGACAAGAAGTCATTACAAACATTTCGTACTGGGATGTATTTTTTTTATTTATAATAATCTCCCCATCGCCTCCCCTTTTTTTAAAAATTTAGGGATGTCAGGTAAATGACTAAATGGTCTACATTTGAACTCGAACTATAGCCATAAGTCCTTAACTGCCATCATGGAGGGGAAAAGCAATCACATGGACTGCCAGCATAGTTACAATAGCTGACACTTATAAACAGGGCATTATGACAAGATAAAAAATACTAGGTAGAGAGAGAGATTTATTTGTTTCACAATATCTCTCGGTCTCCAATAAGAGAGAGAGAGAGAGAGAGAGAGAGAGAGAGAGAGTACCATGTGTCTGCATGGAAGGACAGTTGTGTCACAAGGTTCTGACAAGCAGATAACACATTCTTTTCCTGGATCATTCCCATCAAAATCACCATCAACTGAATTGCCAATACCAAATATCTCCTGCAGCTCATACCTCATTCCACTCACCCATAAGATCTGCTTCACTACTCTCACCTGGTATTCACCCCTCTCCTTCTCAAATACTGCTTGAGTGATCTGGGAGTTACTGGCTCCAGACTCTGGGTTTCCATCTGCTGATCCACTTTGGTTGCTTGGGGATGCCTCTGCCTTCACTGCTAGAGGATACACATCCATGTCACCCTCTTTAAGCAATTCTGCCTCTTCACAAGTTGAAAAGTCTATCCCAGTTCCTGAGGGTTGTCTGAATTTCTGGCCTAAACCTTGTTGGAAATTTACTGTCACTGGTGCAAACATGTTTTCCTTCATTGGTGTCAGGTTATCTTCGCCCTCTTTTGCAAAGAAAATAACGGTAATGCTATATGGAGGACATAACAAATGGAAGACATATTAGTCCGTAATGACTTTAGCAAAACTGCCATTTGAAGAACAAACAAAAACTAAACCACATTCTAAGTGAGCGAGCCTGAAAGGAGCTAAAGTCTAGATTGAATTTGTTGTACATAGAACCAAAGCAACTTAAGAGAAAAAACACAAACATATAAATGAACAGAAAGAAGTAAAATAAGCACCCATCTTATTAAAGATTTTTTTTTTAAAAAATGTCTCCTACCAAAATACATTATATGATTAGGGAATATGAATTACAAATCCTTTTCTAAAATTTTCAAGCTTTACAGAATGACCAATTTTTCCAAGCACATCACCAAACCAAAACTGACTTAGTTTTTGGAATTTCACACATGAACGCCCTGAGCCCCATAAATAGCCAAATCCCTTTCAGGAGGCGCTGCAGGGGGTGAAGGACATAGAGTACTCATAAACAATACAAATTTCAGTTTTTGATTTATAACATACATGCTCTCAGAATGTACTGACTGCCAGCCCAACCTCACCAACTAGAATCATAGACCTATATTCACTTGATTGAGAGTCTAAGGTGGGTGATGGGACTGCAACATTAGTATACAACCAACTACTACTAAGGAAATTAATTTTTCCACAAAAACCAAGTCTGCTCATAAAAAGTGCTTGAAAACATCAAATTCATCAAGAATATATGGAATAATACCACATCCAATTAAGCTTAAAAAAATTGTAGACAAATTAATAAATAAGAACTCCACTGATTATATATATGTCATCATGACTACAAAAGTGGAATGGAATCTCCATAGACCTCAAATCACCTTAGGGCTAGAAGAAGGTTATCTGAACTCTTGAAAGGAAAGGGGGCAATTACATTGCCGTAAGAGACTTGAATTTAACAGAGTAGAGAAACAAAGAAGTGACCTGATATTAACCATAAAACTTCCGAAGTCGCAAAAGAATAAATAAATGAAGCAAAAGATTATATTGATACAAAACAAGATAAAAGTTCGTCAAATTTTAAAAATTAAAGCCAACAAAAAAAAAAAAAAAAAACCGACAAAGATATCCTACTCAAAATCCAATCAATCCAAATTATGTGAGTAGTCAGCAATAGAAATAAATGAAAATTGCAAATTAATTGACCCCAGCATTTAACTCAGTCTAATATCAAATAAAATACCCAAATAAAAGGATCTATAGTACCTTCCAGCAACCGTTGCATCAAATGTAAATGTCACAAGGAACTTTCCAGGATTCTCCTCATCTGGCTCAACCCGCAAAGTTTCTTTTTTTAAATTAACATCATTTCTAATCGTTACTGCCTTCTGATGCTCAACATATGGAGTAGGAGCATGCATTATAGGCCCATAAGGGTACCTCCCACCAACCCAATTCACGTAGGCCGGGTCCATCTGGGGCGGTGGCGGACGGTTGTGGTGATCATACGGAGCTGGCAAAGGTACTGGCATCGCTACTGGCGCAGGCGGGTAGTAACCTGGGTACTGGTAATACGGTGGAGGATTAGGGTTAGGGTATTGAGAAGGGTACGGGGTGGCAGCAGCGAATACGTATCGATTGGCGGTGATTTCCGGCTGCGGTGGTTGCTGAGGCGGCGGTGTCGGTGGGTGGCTACGCCGGGTTCCCTGTCTCCGACGGCCATTTACGCTGCTACTTCCGGCGTTACCCATGGAATTTTCCCTTTCTTGAATATTAGTAAAACAAAATCGAATCTTGAAATCTCTAACAGTTGCAAACCATGATCATTAAAACTGTTTTCTTAAAAGAGATACAAAATTTTATATGGGGTTCAGAAATTGAGGTTTTTTCTTTTTAAATAGAGAATTGCTTTTATTGTATTCGTTCTAACCAAAACAAGATGGAGAAAATAATAGAACCCCTATATAATAGGAAGGAAAAACTTTGAAATTGGAGGAAATTAAGTGGAAAAAGGGGTTCGGTTGAAGGATTTCAGGGACAGAAGAGATAGCAATGATTGCAGAGTGGTTTTGTAATGTGAAGGAGGTGAAGATATAGAGAAGAGGGAAGAGGAATCTTATGATTGTTGGAGGTAGGGGCAATGGCAATAGGTTTGCTCAAAGCGCCCACCCACAACACCCATCAACATGTTTAAGATGAAATACTATATTCTGCCCAAAGTGACCAACTTCCCTATTTTTTGTTTTTACCTCTTATACAGTACACCCTACGTCGTTTTAGAAATCTTTTTCCTTTTCAAAATATAAGTCTGTTTTAATATATTTAGAAAAAAATTAATTATTTTTTACTTAATTCTTAAAAATAGATTAATTTTAAAAAATAAATTAATTAATACATAAATAATAACAGAATTTTAAATTAATATTAACTATTTAACATTAATTTTAATAATTTTTTTTAATATATATGACTTAAATAATCTATATAATAAAAAAATATATAAATTGAATAAATAAATGCACCGGAGGACAATATATTTCTTATCCTTTTCTATGCCTCATTATATTTTTTAATTATTATTATTACTATTATTGTATTATTAATTCACAATAGATAGAGTCTGTAGACTACTTGATATTTTGATGGGATCCGCGTGATACAAGCTAAATGAGTATTGCTAAATTTATTAAAATAAATTATAAAATAATGTGTTAAAATTTAATTTACAAATGATCATATATGAATGAGTTCAATAATTATAATCAATCACAATTATATACATTATTTTATATCTTTTTTTATAATTATTCTTTAATTATCATAATATTATTGAAAATTAAATAAGTCCAACTAATAAATTGTGAATATTATAGCTTTTTAGATGTATATTGTAGGGGTAAGTCTATTATATGGGTAATACTTTAGTCCTTTAACTAAATCAAAACGTGTAAGATAAATTAGATAATATATAAAAATTTATTTTTAATTTTTAAAATTCTTATAATTTATCAAACTTTTAAAGGTGGATAAATTTATGGTGACTTAAGATATTAAATTGATACTATTGATTGTAAATTAAGTTTTATTTTAAATACAGATCAAACCCAATATGTTATCATACTGCTAGTCCATGGTAGCAAGCGAAACTAGAGACTCCAAATCTCTTAAAAATTAATTTTGAATTTAACGAGTATGTTCAAAATATAAATGAAAAATTTTTATAATATCCAAGCTCTTTAAAATATGTAAGATGGACTAAATTGAATTATTATTATTATATAATGCGTTAACTCCACTTTTTCGAATACTAATAACTTGCTATTTTTGGAAATTTATAATAAATTGTTTTCGAATAATAAAATCATATATAACCCGCTTATTTTCATTCAAAATTTGTTCATTATTGAAGTACAGAAATTAAAAATGCAATAATTTAAATCTATTTTAAATCAGATTAAAATGTCCATATAAACAGACGACAATCACGTTGGACCAACTAAATTGAAGTACTCTTTTTTTCTTTAATAACAAAAATTGAACTACATTTATATTAGTTTGAGTTGTTTATCTTATACAAACTTGTTGAACAATTATACAATTTACATGTCACGTGAATTTAAAGTCTTGTTAAGAGATTTAGGGTGTCATTTTCCGAGTAATCTCAGCCATACAAATTGCTGTTATTCCTGGAGAGTTATTCTTGTAAGATGGTACAAAGAATCAAGGGACAATATCATGCCACTAGCTACCAAATTCTCACCCACCGCCCACATAACAATGCCATGGCTTCAAATCTTCCTCCTCCAAAATTTAGAATAATAATAGAGAGTGATATTTTCAAAAAAGAAATTGATAGTTCTATAAAAAAATTGCTTAAAAGAAATGAGTCTCATTTATTATGTATATAAATAAAATCTTGCGAAATTATTATTATTTTTTTATAAAAATATTAATTATGGAATAATATTGTTACATGTTGTCGATTGTGATAATCAACGCAACTTTGATACAACATATCAAGAATTAATTTGACAGTAAGCCCAAATAAACCTGTCCAAACTTATCCGAAAGTAGTTGTGGTGTTATCTGTTATAAAATGGCTAACAGGCTGAGCATATGCGTATGAGACCCAAATGGGTTGGGCTTGGACAAATTCGATTATGGATTTGGTTATTTTTAGTAGTTAGTTAAGGCAAAAAGCATCCTCCTTGTTAAAGTTTGATTCATTCTAGCAAATAGTAATACTTTGATGATTAAAGAATAATTTTAAAAATAAAATATAAAATGATGTATATAATTCTAGTTGGTTATAAATTACAATTGTTGGGAACACAGTGAAATATTAATTACTAGCATTATCCGCATCGTGCCTACGGCACTATAAAATGAAAGAGATGAAGAGGAAGAAGGGGGAGGAATGAAATGAAGATTTGTAAGCCACAGAGAGAGAGGGGGAGGATATTAAATAAGGGACGGTGAGATTTATCTCAAATTTTAGACGGTTTAAATCATTTATTACGATGAGCGGGAAATTCAAAAGTCATTGTATTTTATTAGTATAGAATTAAAATTTGACACATCATTTTATATATATATTTTTTGTAATTAAGTTTTGTCATCATAACGTTACTCCTCGTATTAATGTGTTTGATTTACAAATTGTGAGCAAACTTGACTTGTTTCTCAAACGAATAGTTCTCGATAACCCTTTGTAATGAAAAAATAATTGTTTGGTTCATCTGTCGACAGGTACATGTTTTATATATATATATATATATGTGTGTGTGTGTGTGTGACCGCAAGTGTAACACAAGAAAGTCATTAATTAAAAGGTAGATCTCCAAAGTCAGTCATAAACTTATGGTAAAAGAAGGGGAATTATATTTTTGATGATTTTACAAAAAAAAAAAAATTATAAATGAAGTTTTATATTTATATAAAAGTGATCTTGCAAAAATAAATAAATATTAAAAGCATAATCAGATTATAGAGCCTCTTTCTTAGGGAGTAGTGGTTCAATGAATTTTTCCCAGAGGCTAAATCAATTCTGATTAGATTGATGTGAACATTACTTATTTTAATTCATTCTCCACGATGTAAGCCTGCTGATAATGTAGTGTAGATGCCCAGAAACTTGTTTAAATTAATGGAGTAGTACCTAACTAATCTCAATTAGTTGACAAATTAATTCCAACCACCTAATTATTATTATTATTTTTTTAAAAAGACATACACGGAAAAAACTTAATGACCCAAATACCCAGTCAAAATCCGTTGGCATATATATTAATATGGTTCCTTCTACCATGTTTTCTTGCCATTGAATCTCAATCTTCCTTGTTTTTCTTAAATACCCTACCTACCCCTACCCTCTTCATCTAAATTCCCACTAAAATAAAATTTTCAGAGAAATAGTAGTATGAAAAAGCTATCTTTTCCTCCTTGCTTATATTGTTTATGCTCTACATCAGATATCATTGTTGTCAACACAAATGGTAAAAAACTAGTAAATCTTTTCATCTTGGGAAGTAATTATTCAAAAACCTTTTAGCACCAGTGAGGGAATAAATTTGCTTCAAGGAGACTTTGTGAATTCAAAGGACTCGGATTTAATCTTTCCAAAAAATTCAATCTCCTTTTTCCAAGTAAGTACACTAAACTTTCTAATTTCAATTTACTTACTTAATTTAGTAACTCTGTTATTGCATATTAAATATTTACTATAGTTACGGGAAATACAATCTTGAAGCAAATTTAGACTCTTTCTGTAATTATAGTTTATTTAATATCATTATGTAATTGCCATATAAACCAATTTTATTTATTTTTTATTTAACAAACTTGGTTTATTTTAAGTACAGATTATTCTGTTAAATTTTCTACAGAAATTTGTTTCTGTTTTTTGTTTTAATATTATATTATAATTAAAATTTATATATATATATTATTGTACAAAACAGAAATTTATTTCTGTTTATCTCTCTTCTACATATCTTAAATTACTTTCTGTTTGTATAACAGAAATGACATCTACTAGTACCATCCCTACTGTGAGTATGTCTCATGGAGAAAAACCTGAAAAGTTCAATGGAACAGATTTCAAGCGTTGGCAACAAAAGATGCTCTTCTATCTTACAACTTTGAACTTGGCTAGATTTCTTCAAGAGGAATGTCCTACTCTTGTTGAAGGAGAAACTGACAAGGAGAAAGTGGCTGCAGTTGATGCATGGAAACATGCTGATTTTCTTTGCAGGAATTATATATTGAATGGATTAGACAATACACTTTATAATGTGTATTGTCAAATTCAAACTGCAAAGGAACTTTGGGAATCTTTAGACAAGAAATATAAAACTGAAGATGCTGGCATGAAGAAATTCATAGTCGGTAGATTTCTTGACTATAAAATGGTGGATTCTAAAGCAGTCATCACCCAAGTTCAAGAATTACAAGTAATCCTACATGACATTCATTCTGAAGGAATGTCACTAAGTGACTCATTCCAAGTTGCTGCAGTGATTGAGAAACTTCCACCATCATGGAAAGACTTCAAAAATTATCTTAAGCATAAACGCAAAGAGATGAATCTTGAAGAATTGATTGTGCGACTTAGGATTGAAGAGGACAATCGAGGATCTGAGAAGAAGAATGGGAAAAATTTCATTGAAGCAAAGGCTAATGTGGTAGAACAAGGGCCAAACAATAACAACAAAAGGAAGCGCGAAGGCGAAGGTACTTTCAAATCCAAGAAAAAGTTCAAAGGCAAGTGCTTCAATTGTGGCAAGCAAGGACATAAATCAAATGAATGTCGCAAGCCAAAGAACTTCAAGAAAGAACAAAAAGCTCAAGCAAATATGACAGAACTAGAAAAACTTTCTGAAAATGTTTCAGACATTAATCTCTCTGCGGTTGTATCCGAATGTAATTTGGTAGGAAACACAAAAGAATGGTGGGTGGACACTGGCGCTACTCGCCACATATGCTCCAACAAATGGATGTTCTCTACCTACAAACCAGTGGAAAATGACGAACAACTCTTCATGGAAAATTCCTCAAGTTCCAAGGTTGAAGGACGTGGAAAGATTGTGCTGAAAATGACATCCGGCAAAGAACTGACTCTCAACGATGTGCTTCACGTGCCGGATATCCGTAAAAATCTAGTTTCTGGGTCACTGCTTAGCAAGAATGGCTTCAAGTTGGTGTTTGTGTCTGATAAATTTGTACTTACCAAAAATGATATGTTTGTAGGAAAGGGCTATATGTCTGATGGGCTCTTTAAGATGAATGTAATGACTATTGTACCAAACTCTATTGATAATAATAATAAAATTAATTCTTCTGCTTACTTGATAGAGTCTTCAACTATGTGGCATGCCAGATTAGGACATGTTAATTATAATGCAATTCGTAGATTAATTAATTTAGAATTCTTGCCTAAATTTGATATTGATCCAAAGCATAAATGTGAAATTTGTGTAGAATCTAAAATGACAAGATTACCTTTCCATTCCGTTGAAAGAAAAACTGAACCTCTAGATTTAATTCACACTGATATATGTGATTTAAAGTTTATGCAAACAAGAGGAGGAAAAAAGTATTTCATTACTTTTATTGATGATTGCACAAGATACTGTTATGTATATTTGTTAAGAAGCAAAGATGAGGCCATAGAAATGTTTCAACATTATAAAAATGAAGTTGAGAATCAACTTAACAAAAAGATTAAGGCTATAAGAAGCGATAGAGGTGGTGAATATCAATCACCATTTGAAGAGTTATGCTCTACTCATGGTATCATTCACCAAACTACTGCTCCTTATTCACCTCAATCTAATGGTATTGCTGAACGCAAGAACCGAACATTGAAAGAAATGTTGAATGCTATGTTAAACAGTTCTGGAGCACCTCAGAATTTGTGGGGGGAAGCTTTGCTTTCTGCCAATTATATTCTTAACAAAGTTCCTCATAAGAAAACACACAAAACACCTTATGAATTATGGAAAGGTCATAGACCTTGCTATAAATACTTAAGAGTGTGGGGGTGTTTAGCAAAAGTAATGGTTCCTAAACCTAAAAAGGTTAAGATAGGACCAAAAACCATTGATTGTGTATTCATTGGTTATGCAAATAACAGTAGTGCTTATCGGTTTCTTGTTCATAAATCTGAAATTTTTGATATTCATATTAATACTTTTATTGAATCGCGAGATGCATCATTTTTTGAGAATGTGTTTCCATATAACTTGAATGAAAAGTCAAATTTATACAAAAGACCTTTGGAGGCTACTATTGGTAATCCTGAAAATATAGACAAAGAGTCTGTAGTGGATGAACCTAGACGTAGCAAAAGAGCAAAGACTTCAACGTCTTTTGGCCCAGATTTTCTAACATATTTGTTAGAAAACAATCCTCAAACGTACAAGGAAGCAATATCCTCTCCAGAGGCTTCTCATTGGAAAGAAGCAATTAATAGTGAAATTGAATCCATTATGCAAAATCATACATGGGAATTGGTAGATCTTCCACCAGGTTCCAAACCCTTAGGGTATAAATGGATCTTCAAAAAGAAGATGAAAGTTGATGGTTCAATTGATAAATACAAAGCAAGGCTTGTTGTTAAAGGCTATAGACAAAAGGAGGGATTGGATTATTTTGATACTTATTCACCAGTTACAAGAATCACTTCTATTCGTATGCTAATAGCAATAGCATCATTAAATAGACTTGAAATACATCAAATGGATGTAAAAACTGCATTCTTAAATGGTGAATTAGATGAAGAAATATATATGGAACAACCTGAAGGTTTCATTGCTCCTGGACAACAAAGGAAGGTATGCAAACTTGTTAAATCCTTGTATGGATTGAAACAAGCACCAAAACAATGGCATGAGAAATTTGATAATACTATGTTATCAAATGGATTTAAAATCAATGAGTGTGACAAATGTGTTTATGTCAAAAACACTCAAAAGGAATATGTCATTGTTTGTCTTTATGTTGATGATATGCTAATCATGGGTAGTAACAATGAAATTATCAACTCTACCAAACGTATGTTGGCTAATAGATTTGATATGAAAGACTTAGGGATTGCTGATATGATATTAGGAATCAAGATTTCTAGAACTTCTGATGGAATTATATTATCTCAAACTCATTATATTGAAAAAATACTTGAAAAATTTAATAAGTATAATATAATTCTAAACAAGACCCCAGTTGATATAAATCTTCATCTAGCCAAACATGAAGGTGATAGCATATCTCAACTAGAGTATTCTCGTATAATAGGCAGTTTAATGTATGTCATGAACTGTACTAGACCAGATATAGCTTATTCCGTAAGCAAATTAAGTTGATATACGAGTAATCCAGGTAAAGATCACTGGAAAGCTATTTTGAGAGTTTTGGGATATTTAAAATATACTCAAAACTATGGTTTGCATTATTCGAGATATCCAGCAGTATTAGAAGGATATAGTGATGCTAATTGGATATCTGATAGTAAAGACTCAAAATCCACAAGTGGATATGTCTTTACCCTTGGAGGTGCAGCGGTATCTTGGAAATCCTCAAAACAAACTTGTATTGCAAGGTCTACAATGGAATCAGAGTTCATTGCTTTAGACAAAGCTGGAGAAGAAGCAGAGTGGCTTCGTAATTTCTTAGAGGATATTCCAAATTGGTCAAGACCTGTGCCAGCTATATGTATACATTGTGATAGTCAATCAGCAATTGGAAGAGCACAGAGTCATTTATATAATGGTAAGTCACGTCATATACGACGAAGACATAATACAATTAGACAATTGCTCTCAAATGGAATTATCTCAATTGACTATGTAAGGTCAAAGGATAATATTGCGGATCCGCTTACGAAAGGTTTAACAAGAGAGCAAGTGGAAAGTTCATCGAAAGGAATGGGTTTAAAGCCTACTGTTTAAATAAGAGTCGTCATAGTGGCAACCCAACTTAGTGAATGGAGATCCCAAGATCTAGGTTCAATGGGCAAACCAAATTATGTAGTACTCAGTAAAGCACTGAGGAGATATTAACTCCTAACCATTCCTATGATGAGACAGTGCACATCTGCCGCGAGAATAAGGATAAGTGACACTTTTAATGACTTTTATATCTAGAATACGTTCAAGTGGGGTATTGCAGGATACTCTTGATAGAAGTCACCTACGTGAGTAAGAAGGGGGCCACTTCTATGAGAATTTTGAAGGCTGAATTCTCTAACATACTCACGGAACCAAGAGGTGTTTCAAGGCCAAAATGAACACAAACGTGAGAACCAACTATGTCTGAAGAGATATTTTGTTAATTCTATTGTCTTGGTTTACACGAAAAGCTGACGGTTCAAAGACATCAAGTCTACTGATTAGCCAAGTAAATCCGATAGATTTTACTAGGGCAAGTTCAAAGCCACTAGGCTACTTAACCCGATGAAGTATCTTTTCTTCTGTACTCGAACTAGTGTCTGCATATTCATGTTTTGCATATAGAAAAGCCAATTTTACATTCATGTGGGGGATTGTTGGAAATGGATTTGAAAACTAAATAATTAGAGCATTTTTTAGGCTCAATTAATGTGGGACCCAAACTCCAAAAATGTCGGGTCCATGTACCAACACGTTCTCCTCCGCAAAGAGTATAACGTGGTATATTTATTTGTTCAAATCCATTAAGTATTGAATGAAAAATTGACTCTAAAATCATCTACTTGAAATGTTTAAACTTGTCATAAATACCTTGTCCCTCATAGAATAAATGAGGGAAATGTGAAGGGTTTATATATGGGATAATTGCACAATGGGAAGGGCCCCAAGGGGCACCCCACTTTTGTGGAAGGGAGAGGACCTAGCTAAGGCTTGGTTTGAACACACGCGCGCGCCGCCCGCCCGCCCGGGCCGGGCCGGGCCGGGCCGGGTCGTGGGTCGTGGGTCGTGGGTAACTGTATATAATTTTTTGGGCAAAATTTATTTAAAATTTTGTTTAAAGTTTTATTGCAAAAGCGGAAACAAAACTGTGTCGTTTTGAGACGCGCCTCTTCTGAACAGAAGCACCCTTTTGATAGACCCAAAACTACGTCGTTTTATGACGCCTTTTCTGAACAGAAGCGCCCATTCTTATTGGTCCAAAACTACGTCGTTTTGACGAATGGATGCCATGCCAAAGGAGGTGTCCCTTCTGATCAGTCACAATTCATCCTATAAATAACCTGTCTGTGCTGCAATCATTCATTCATTCAATTCCGAAAATAACTTTCATTTTCCTGCATTCATCATATAGTCAGTTCGAGTATAAAGCGTAGAAATTGAGTTCGAAGAATTCTTAATTTTGAAGTGCTTCTAATTAAGGATTGGAAATCCGTTTCATCTTGGGAAGTAATTATTCAAAAACCTTTTAGCACCAGTGAGGGAATAAATTTGCTTCAAGGAGACTTTGTGAATTCAAAGGACTCGGATTTAATCTTTCCAAAAAATTCAATCTCCTTTTTCCAAGTAAGTACACTAAACTTTCTAATTTCAATTTACTTACTTAATTTAGTAACTCTGTTATTGCATATTAAATATTTACTATAGTTACGGGAAATACAATTACATGGAAAACAATAGCATTGCCCATACTTTTCTTGGTAATCTTGATTTTCATGTACTTCAAACTCTTTAATTATTATTATTATTATTTTTTAATTTTGGCAGTAGTTTGCAGAAAAAACTCTCAATTTTAATCCAAAAGGTTGCTCTTTTGAATGAATGTCGATTAATAGGTGGAGAGCAAGACAGGAGTAGATTTAGTTGGACACAGAGAAGGGATATCTCCCTAGGAATTGCTAGGGGACTTGCTCATCTCCATGAAGAAGTCAATCCACGTATTATACATCGGGATATCAAGGCGAGAAACATACTACTTGATAAGAATTTTATTCCAAAAGTTGCAGATTTTGGTCTGGCAAGGCTATTTAGAGATGACATTTCTCACATTAGTACTCGTGTTGCAGGGACTTTGTAAGTTTTCTGCCGAAGTTTGCTTATAAATCTATCATGGTTTCATTCTTTTTGGAATTCTGTTGCTAATTTTTTTTTCACAAATCCTCTAGGGGATACCTTTCTCGAGAATATGCCATTAGTGGACATTTGACACGAAAATCGGATGTTTATAGCTTTGGAGTATTACTCTTGGAAATTGTCTGTGGCCGGTCTGTGGTTGCTTTCGATATGGAACACGGAGAGCAGTTTCTAGTTGATAAGGTACTAAAAGCAACCAAATATTGAACATATATAATACGGCCGTATAAATGCTTCTAACCTTCAAATGCCATATTATTTCTAGCTCCAGACTCTAAAGTTGTTGTGGCTGTTGATCATCATCCATGTGTACATCAAGACCTGATTTTGTGATCTTCATTCAACCTGTAGCATAAATTTATTATCGTTAGCGAATAAAAGGGGTAGTTTTGTGCACACTTGTGTATGCAGGTATGGGAAATGTACAATGCTAAAAATTTTCTGCAGCTACTTGATCCTGCACTTAAAGGGGATTTTTCAAGAGAAGAAGCTGTTCGATTCTTGAAGGTTGGCCTGCTTTGCGTGCAAGAAACCAGCAAGCTCCGTCCTCGGATGTCTATAGCCATCAAGATGCTGAAAAATGAGATTGACATAGAAAATTATAAGATATCGCAACCTGGATTTGTGGGTGGATCTCATGGATGTTAAAGTAGGGCATACACACTCTATGCACACCTTTTCGCATTGTTAGGACCACTTGTACAAAGAACTTCCATGATTGAAAAATGAACATACAAACTTGTCGTATGTGCAATAATTTGAATATCAGGACACTTTTAATGACTTGATGTTAATATGAGTTGAGAATTATTGTAGATAGGTAGCTGTCTAATTATACTCAGGTCCTCCTTATTGAAGCGAGTTCCTGGTGTAAATTCCTAGAAAGTACTACTATTTATAAGATGGATTGTTTTAGAACTTAAATAAATTATGTCAATTTTGAATTTTGAAACCGAGGGATTATATGCCTTAGATGTTGTCTGGAAACAGAGGATTCAAGTAAAGAATTATACACAATTGTAGCTTCTTACACTATTGTACCAATTGCCATGTGCAAGAAAGTTATTAATAAAGCCAAAGCTAAATAGTCCACTAAAGGTTCAAGTTTCGGGTAAAACTTCTGTACAGTTAAAATTAAGTTACATGTTCCCTTGAGCTGCTAACTTAGAGAACAACATGCAGAAATGTTGGCATTTGATACATTATAAAGCACTGCAGACACAGAAAGAGAGAGAGAGACAGAGAAGAGAGAGATGTATATAATGAAAAATGTGGCATGCATGGCTCCTCACACGCCATCCGCGGAAGGCCATCAATTTATGGGATGGATCTTGCAAATGGCATGCAGGGAGCCAGGCATAAACTAATCTAATATCACATCAGTGGATGTATAAAATACAAATTCCTTAAAGATTTTAAACAATTAGTATCAAGTGGACATTTGCAATCAAACAATCATCAAGTTGCAGCCGTTGTCTGAGAGAGAGATGGGGGGGGGGGGGGGGGGGGGGGGGATAAGCTAATGGGTTTCTAGCTAGCTAGCAAATTCCACGTCCCCTCATACCACCCTCTCTTCTTTTTGGCTCACCTTTTTTCCAGAAACCAACCAACAAAAGTTGGCAATTGGTAAACAGCAAAAACAGCCAAAGAAACCACTTCACCCAAACCACACCACCTCCGTTTTTCTACTTTTTTGTTGATAATTCTTGTTGGGCTTCAGAAGAGAAAGGAAGGTAGATAGGAAAATCAAGCTAGCTAGTAATAGTATATCACAGCAATGCAAAATGCCACCGAGAGAGAGAGAGAGAGAGAGAGAGAGAGAGAGAATAATTAAGTTAAGCAACCTCTATGATTTTAGGATCTTGATCATCGACTTTTAGTTTTCAGAGTCACAAAAACAAAGAAAAGCAGAGGAAGCATCTTTATTTTATCTTCTGAAACTGGTTTTTGTCTGCAAGTGCTTGGACAAGGATGTATTGAAATTCCATCTGACTACAACTCTTCTTTTATTCCAAAAGGACAACTACACTTGTCTTTTTCTCTGTCCTTATCCCCCTTCTCTCTAGGTTGGGTTAAATGAATAATAATAAAAACACGAGTTAAGTGGGTCATTAAGTGGGTTCGTGAAAGTCGGGGAAGATGAGAGTGAATCGAAAGAAGAATTTTGAGCTGCTGATGTTTCTACAGCAAATTGGAAATTCAAACACGGAGGATTTTGCTGTTGGTAAACAGAAATTCCGATTAGTACAAATTAATTTAAGTCGAGAAAACCTAGCTTAGCTTGTTCCAACTACACGAAAGTAATTACATCAATGTAGCTTTTATAGGTTTAATCACACTCTTGAGTCTTTCCCTTGTTCCTTCCAGTATTGCTAGTTCAAGCAATATTTTCCTTGAATGTCAAAACATCATCATAAATCATATATGTTAAAAAACTGCATTACAAATGTCAGCTGCACAAAACGTAAGGTGAAAAGCAACAGCACTGAAAAAAGCAATCACTGCTGCGTAATAGCTTCAAAGAATATGCTATCATATTTTTATAGGGTTTGAGTCCAATGCTCTCGTGTAATAGTTTGAATATAATAAAAATATATATATATATGGTATAGAGAGCCTAAAAGGAGGCTTCCCCCCCCCCCCCCAAACCAACTCACAAAAGTACTGCCCCGAATCAAACTCCACAGGCCAACCCATTTTATGTGACAATATTTTATTTATAAAATATTTCACATAAATACTAATTTGTTAATGTTTTTTAATTTGAAATAATAATGGAGTTAATATTGTTAAATATATTAGTTTAATATTCTAACGAGTGTGAAATTACATTGTGTTAATTAATACCCCAAAATGTTAATTAATATATTTAATTAATACTAATAACATTATTATTATCAAAACATCTATAGATTTTTTATAAGATAATTTATCATTGATCATAGAATCTTGGCCAAGTCTTTTATATTTATTATTACAAGGATTGATTTAATTGTTAAATCAATTTATGATCAAATAAAGATAAATTATGAACTTATGAAATTAGCTTAAATATATTGGGATTATATTTAATTCTTAAATATTTATGTACATCTATAGAGGAAATATTTACAGTTAATTAGTAAATAATTATTTTATTTATTCTTGGACTGAAGTGCAAATTAAAATTATTTAGTGGAATTAATTGTAATATATATATTTATTTAGAATATTATTATTAGATAATGATATATGAATAAGTATTGGAGTTAGGAATCCCTTAGGATTCTCATCCCAGCCTAATATGAATCAATTTCATAAGAGAGAAAATGATCAATAAGGATATAAATATATCACTGATAGGATATGTAAATAAAAGTTATTATTCCAAATCACAGGAACGACCAAATAACGGTATACTTTTTCTCTTCTCCTAGAAAAAAACACGTAAAACATTTTTTCAGAAAGGTATTTTAGAGACCACACTCCATATTCAACATAAGGTCATAAGAAAAAAATGTATGAAGATACTCAAAAATTAAAACATGTTAATCCAATCAGGCACTAAATAACAATTCATACTATAGACATATGATATATATATATAATTATTATTTAGTATAAAATTATAAAAATAATTCTGTTTTATTAAATTTTTAAAACTACTTTTTGAATAATTTTCCAAACAAACCCAACTTGCACACCCATTTCCCATCCCCACAAAAATCCAAACACAAGAACTAGAGTTCACAAGCTCACAGAAACTGGCCATTACTGGTCACAGTTTCAAAAAAAAATCATCAAAACACCGCTAAAAAATGATATTGTTTTGTTTTACATGTACATGGAATCCCATAGAAAGTTCACAATTCAAAGAACCAAGACAAGTCACTTGGTGATCCTCTGACACCATAAACAATGTCAATAACATCTCACATTTTAGGAACTTATTTAAGAATTGATCAGTTGGCCACCAATTTTGTGATGCGTCGCGTAGGACACCAATTTTGTGATGTCTTGCATAGCAATTTCAATAATTATTGTTGACATCACTCGTGTTCAAAATCACTAGGCTCTAGACATTTTCTTAAGCGGACAAATTAATTTAATTTTACTATTATATATTCTTGTTATATGATACATTCTTTTTAAAAACACAATCTTTTAGGATTTCACAGATTCATATCAAGTATTATAGAATTTCAAAACATTTATTAAATTGATGCTGATACCGTCTAAATTTTAGTACATTGGCATCACATTATGAACATAATACATATATGAATGCATTCATAACCCAAAATTATGAAATCTATTGCTAGCCACAACACAAGTGAATAGGCCAAAGTATTCATCAAAAAAGTATCACAACTCATTCAATAACAAAGGCATAACATAATATCTCTAACAAAATTCAAAATCTCAAATTAACAATCGCATTCATGCTAATAAATTTCCAGCGGTCATAATCCTAATTGTTTGCTTATTAAGAATAATCCAATGTTATTTCATGAAGAATTGGGAGAATGAAAGTAGGTTGGTTTTACAAGAACAGTAAACAACCCTATGAAGCCTGTAAAAGCGGAGGTCCAGTTCAGAACCCCATGGAGATGGTTTTGAAGTGTCCCGCGAGGCATGAACTCATACAAAAGCAACCTCTAATAGCACAAACATGTTTCTTACGATCAGCTGTCTGAATAATACGTGGGATTGAAAGATCTCAGGGGGCAATATAGTAGTCATCAAACTCCAGCAAGCTAATATTCCGCAGATAAATTCATCCCCGCCAGAAAAAGCAGCCATAGGACGGACATTAGCAGGATGCTGAAATACCTGATTAATACCTATAATTAATCAGTTGCAATCAACTATAAAAGTAATTTGCTACCTCCTAACTCCTTTCTAAATAACCTTCCCTTTGGCTACAAGGAAACATTACATACTTCAACCTCTACCTTGTCCATTCCTCCTCATTTTACTCGACCCTCTAAGTTCCCCCCCCCCCCCCCCCCCCCCCCCCCCCCCCCCCCAAATTCTACAATCCTAGAAAGTGGACAAATAACTAAAACCTTGTGACGTGCTCAGGGCTCCAAGATGCATACAAATTTTGCAAATCCTACATATAACAAAAATAAATTTAGGAGAATGCTTTTAACTTCAGAATCTTTCAATCACAAAAATAAAGGTACCATGATTCATAAAGCAGAGGACCACAAATAAACTCAGAGATTTGACTACAATTAAAAAGAGTCATTGGCAAAACTAAACGCAAGTTTAAAACTACATGTCATGATCAATCAACCAAGTACAATGCCATTCTGAGTGTTTACTGGGAGTGCCTTGCAACAATTCACACAATAAGAACAAATAGCATATAAAAAAAATCATTTGGAAAAACACTAATGATACATGCATATGCACTCTTGTAGGCACACTTGGTGGCTGGTTCGCTCAAGAATCTTAATCACAAGCAAAAGTTGATTTATATCAACAATATCACCAACTTGCAACGTGAGACTTCATGCCAAAATATATATATATATATATATATATATATATATATATAAATTTATTTTTATAAGTGCCACATAGTTTATCATGTCAAATGAAATGGCAAATGCACAGGCAAAGGGCATTATGAGTAACTTGTTCACAAGAGCTTAATAAAGGTATTGAATATAACATTGATACCAATAACCGGAGTTTACGAGAAGATTCTAGACCAAAAGATGTTCACAAGCAAAGAGCATTGCAAATAATAAAAACATAAAAGACCGATAAAGGTAATGAAAATAGACTAGTAGGTCAGCATGACAAGGTTAAAAAACATGGTTTTGCATTGCTCATATCGCAAATGAAAATCATGAAACCAATTCCTAGTTGCACTTAGATACTGATCAAATTTAGGTTTTCCGTAACACCTAACAACTAATAAAGTTTTCAAAATTATATTCCAATATAAATTAACTACGCAGATTATGCTTCATGTTCAACTCAGTGAATAATGGGACTTCAGTAATCTACTACCAAACATATACAACAATCACATTGACAAACAGATTTCCATGTTATCTTAAAACCTACTCAGATCAAAAGATAACTACAGTTCAATATCAAAACAACATTACTATCCACAGATTAAATTAGGCATCCAAGTGCAACTACCAAATCAACAATTGTATACTCCCCACCAGCATGCATAAATGCTGAAATAACAAAATTGACATAACGTTTAACCAAAAAACATTGCAATTAGAAAGATTCATCAGAAAACTGAATAATTAATTTGTGTTGGATCCAAAGAATTGGAAGAATGTTTTAACATTGGAAACAAATTTACACTATAGACTACCAATAAGAATTAGTTCGCCAGATCATGATCCTTTCGTAGTCTACTTAAAACACTATAATTCACATATCATGCTACTAAACAATATTAGGCAATTTCCATCAATACATAAATAAGCATAACCGCCAATGTCTTCTATAGTTCAATAGTTCCATGAAACAGCAAAAGAAATTTCAACTTCTCCATACACTCACGTTCTTTAGCCGTAAAAAGAAATAGAAGAGAGATCACACAAGAGGGAAAAGAGCAGAAAAAAGATTCACAATCGACGTCCCTTTCTGAATTACAAACACTAGGAAAATCTACTATCATATTTACCGCACATCTGCGTGCATACCTTTTATTAACCAATATCCAGTTGCAACATATTAATCAAAAGACCACCTTTAACCGAGCCATAAGGAGAATAATGTACCAGAGAAATTTACCATCACATATAACCAGAACTGATACCGAGAGTAGTCCATTCAAGCCTTGAATTAAATCACATAAAATTCATTCATTTAAGCACAAATTATCAAAAACTAGATGCATATCATATATTAGAAGTAAAATCATCAATACATTCAAAACCATTGTATATAAGGCTAGCTGGGAAAATACTTATCTCCGGATGTGTCTTGTTTTTTTTATGACAAGTAAGCTCAGCTTTTAGTAAATCTACCATTATATTTGCAAGTGTGAATAGCTTTATCAACCAGCATAAAATTGCAACAATAAATTAAACTAGTGCCAACCACTTATTGACCATTTGACCCATAGGGAAAACAATGCACCTTGAAACTTTAACATCCATACAACATCACAGAACAATCAACATCCAAAGCCATAGTATAAAACTACATCTCGGCGTGACAAAATTCATTCATTCAAAGCTATCATGAATGGGATGCATAAATTAAAGCTAAAACATCAAGTTCTTAATAAATCTCTCAAAACTGAATATTAAAACAGATTATCAAAATGTAAGGAAGATAGGGAGAGAAAGCAAAACAAAATCCAAACACTACACCTCATCAATATACCAATCAGTCCTGAGGAATCTCAACATCACCATCGTCAATCTCCTCCTGCAGATCCTTAGGGTTCTTGCCGTCCACCGAACATCCAACAGAGACGCAAGTTCCGAGAATCTCCTTCACCGTACCGGTAAGCTCCTTCGCCATTGATCTCGGCCTCATGATTTTCGCGATCTCAATGACATCGTCGAGCGAAATGTTTCCCGTGTGTTTGATGTTCTTCGTCTTCTTGCGATCACGCTCCGGCTCTTTCAAAGCCTTAATGACAAGAGCTGCCGCCGAAGGAACAACGGAGACTTTCGCCTGACGGTTCTGAACGGTGAGCTTGACGGTGACACGTAAGCCTTTCCAGTCCTTTGCGGTCTCCTTGGCGATGTCTTCACCGATCTTTTTGGGGGAAAGACCGAGTGGACCGATTTTGGGTGCAAGTGAACTTGCAGCACCGACTTCGCCGCCGGTGACGCGAACGTATACGTCTACCACTTGAGAAGGATCGAACTTCGGCGGCATTTTCCGTCTATTCGAAGGGTTGCAGAGAGAGAATCGCAGGAGGTAGAAAGAGAAAGAGAGGACGGCGTCTGCGAAGAAATTGCAGAGCGGTGTTAGGGTTTGATATAAGGCTAGGGTTTGGGATGAGATGTTCAAGTTTCATGACCTTCTTCTCCTGTATTGGGCTTTTAGAAGCCCATAAATGATGGACTTAAGCTTCGCCGAAAGCTGTTATATTAGTATAAAATATGGGCTTTACGGTTAATATTGATGCCGATTGTAATACAGTTGCAGAGGTTTGTTCTATTTGATCAGGACTTGAGCTCAAGTGTAATGAAGATTACCCATGGGTGAAATTAAAATTATTCACAAGTGACTCTTAATTTAATTTATGTCGCTGCTAATGAAGATTCTAATTTATAATTTAATTTTAAAATACACTTTATTTTGGGAGATTAAGATGGATAAACTCAATATACAATCTTACATCACTAAACCATCACTCTTGGTCTAAAAATATATCTATATGGGTTATTAAATAATATTTTTTTATTCAAATACAATTCTAGACAGATACTCTATATTATTCAGATGTCTATATTATTCAGATCTTAATATTCAATTTTATCAAATCCAACTTAAAATAAATAAACTCGAATATATAATTTTACATCACTAAACTATTATTTTTGGCCTAAAAATATATCTGTGTTGTGATGATTATTCTATAACTGAGATGTATTTAATGTAGATGTGGATGAGTTTAAGTAGAACAAAGGGATACATATAGTAATTTTATATTTAGGAATGAGGAAGAGTTTATTTATTTATTTGGTCAAAAGTTTTCAGATCGATTGGGCAAGATGGAGAAGTAAATTAAAATTATTGGGCACGTGTCAGTTTTGATTCTCAATGGCATCGTATTAGTGAGTTTATTTTATTTTTAAATGAGAAAATTGTTCTTGATTATGAATTTAAATAAAATAATATAAATTCTTCTTGGTTCACAATGCAATAATGGATTGGTCATACCCACTGTTTTCATTTGTGGAAAAGATAAACGACAAGCAGGCCTCGCCACAGACCCATGGTTTGTTTCACAGTGTCAATTTAAAGTCCAAAAACAACATAAAATGTTATTTAATTAATGCTAATATATTATTTTGGAAAATGATATTTGCACCCCAGATTATTTTTATTTGAACTTTATTATTTAATAAAAAGTTCTTCAATTTTAGATTTATAATGAAGAACAAATGGATAAATTTGAAGCACATATATGATCATCACCTCACAACTATTTGTGTCAAATATTTAAGAAATAAAAGTAAATTTAATAGTATTATTACAATATTACTTGAAAAAATATTTTGAATAATACATAAATTACTTATAACCAATTACAATTTTAGATCAATTATTTCTAAAGATATATATATAGAAATAAGTAGACCTATATGTGATTGAGAATGAATTACTCCTCATATTTTAAATTGTCAGAATACCAAAAATCAGTCGAACTGCACCAATTAAATTGAACTAATGGTTTCGACGCATATGACGGTTTTAGAAAAGTTGAGAAATCGAATTAGCAGTTTGGTTTCGAATTTTCAGGAGATAAAATTACGGTGTTTTATTAAGTAACCTTAACTAAACTTAACTAAAACATGTTTTTGATTACTTTTTCATATATATATGTACAAAATATAATAATTTCAATATTTTATCAGTAATATAATTGATTCACATAAAATTGCAAGGCTTCCCTAAGTTGGGTCTATTTTCAACTTAAAAACAAGACGAGATGAATCAAGGGTAGCCTAATTTCATGAGGTAAAATGGCGAATCAAGACTGGCCTAACTTGTCAGAAATTTTCTTTACTTCCACGCATCCAAACTCTTCAAAAGTGCATGTAGAAAGAAAAAAAACAAAGAAAAAGATGCCCACAAACAAGCATCTATTATCTATATCACTTCACCAATCCTCTCATTCTTATAGCTGCATTGGATAAATAATGACCATCAATAATCTATATCTTAAGTCAATTTCTTACACCATAATTAGTATAATCAAACTCAAAAGTTATCGACCACTCTCTCACATTCATCCTAATAAAACAAATACGTTACGTAAACACAATCAAAATGTGTTATTCATCAACAACAATGATAAAATATATTGTTTATATAAAATAAAATAAATAACCACTAGTAGTATTCTTTAGTATTAGATGTTAATCACGTGATTATTACAATAATCATTTACTTAAACAATTTTTTTTACATGTATCCCATCTCCCACGGAATTCGAATCTCCCACAGGAGTAGATGATCAAGATTAATATAAACAAATAAGAATGAGTCGTTTTATACTTATCTTTATTTTTGACCCACAAGCCTTACCCATAAATAAGACAAAGAAATATGGTCCCATTTTATCTGCAAAATATAAATAAAATTGATCATACTCTTTCGTCTTTTTTGCAGGTAAGTCTAACGGATATTTTTTATGGATAAGTCTAGAATTATTTAATAATATATGATAGCTACAGCGTGCTAATTTAAAGCACAAGTTACGAGGTGTCAGTAATTAATAAATGATTTATTAGGAGCACAATTATTGGGAGATTACCATACACGGCACTAATATTTATCTTCTCTAAATTTCGACCACACGCATTATGGACCCTCAATAATAATTGATTATTCAGTGCTTTTGGTATATTTATCATGTGATGTTTTATATTAATAGTGAAAATAAATTATTTTATTTTAAATATTAAAATAATAATATACGAATAATATAAAATATCACATGACAAATACTTCAAAAATATTTAATAATTTTTTCAATAATACCCAAAAATATTGTCGAAGATCAAGATTTTCCCTTTCATGGAGTAATAATTTTTGAGTATATGTCAATTATTTAAAGAGTCTTTTTATATTTACTTATTTTTTTTATCCGCATATAAGATAAATGAGTGTGATTCCACCACTTTTTATCTTTAACCCAAATGAATGAGTCACACTTATTTGTCTTATATGCTAATAAGAAAAATAGATAAATTTATACTCTCTCAAGTTTCATATTGTTTAATCATTGTTACTTTTTTTTCAAAAAAAAAAAAAAAATCATTGTTACTTTTTAAAGTTAATTTAAGAGATTTTTAAACTCAAAATTAATATAATTTTTTTTTTAAATTTTAATCAATATAATGATGAATATTATGAACTATCTAAAAAATATTACTCATGTAAGTTTTATTATTTTATAATTTTTAATAAGTCATTTTAATTTTGAGTTTAAAAATATTTCAAATTGACTTTTAAAAGTTAATAATAACCATATAATTTAAAATAAAAATAGTAGTATATTTTTTAAATTACAGTATAAGCAATTATAAGCATTTGTCAAAGTTAATATGGAAGTACATATATAGTTACAACATTTTATTTTCATAACCAATGGTACTGGGACTTGAATCATAACCCAGCCATTTGTTATTTTGTAGAAAAATAAATTTTATACCATAGAAGACTAACTTGGCTTTTTTATTTTTAATTTACGTAACTAAATTAAAAATGTAACGGTAACTAACTAAAATATAGATGAATAATGTTATGGTGATAAAAAAAAATACAAAATAATGTGTAAAATTATAATCCACTTAGGGTAAGTGCCCCCTCTTAGTTTTTGTAATTTTTTGCTTTTATGGGAGTATTAAAGGAAAGTGAGATCTCTGAAGAAAAGAATACCTTGATGACTTTAAAAAATGAAGTTTTAAAATATTATTTTGTAGTAATTTTTATATATTATTTTAAATTCATATTTGGTGAATTTTATTACTCGCTATTTATAGTAAATAAGTCTCATTTGTTAATTTTTGTATTTCACAAAAATAGTTCTTTTTTATTTATTAATAATAGTATAAAATGACATAATATATTTAATTTTCTCATCATAACTTCTTTACATGTTACCTAGTATTAACTAGCAACTTATTATATTTAATGATAAATATAAGATAAAAGGTGATAACCTAGTAGAAGAAACATATTTCTTTATTATGAAAGGTTGTTTTGTCCCTTTATTTAACTTCTCTATAGGACCCTAGAATGAAATGTATCTTATTATTAAATTATAATAAAATTAGTTTTTCTAAAAAATGATAAATATAAAATAAAAATACATTAGTAATATTGAAATGAGATTTTTTGTGTAACAAAGAAAATATTGAATTTTTTTTTTTTTTTGATTATATAGATGCACCCTCTTAATATAATTCCTACGTTCGACTTTGATTATAATTAGTTTATATTTTATCTTACATAAATGAATTTAATAATTATAACCAATTATTATAATATATATATATATATATATCACTTTATATCCTGTTTTTATGTCCTCATCTACCAAAATATTATATTACCTTATAACATTTTCTAATAAAAAAAAGTGAGAAACAACTAAAGTGGCCCGGGTTGAAATCATATATAAATAAAAGAATACTTATCTTGTTTTATTATTTTATAGTGGATATTCGTATAGGACTCTATCCAAATTATAACAAGGGACGATTAATAATAGAGAGTATGAAAAAGGAGGAATTCCTCTACATGCGAGGACAAAACTGAACGATGGAGGCCAAAAATTCGTGCATGCCGTGTCATAAGAAAGACCATTTAGATATCCTAGGCTGGACGGTGATGGACGATGGGACCCACAAAGATATGTTCCTGACTCGGCACTAATAATAGAATACACGAGTAACAGACCGTATGACTTCTACTCGCAAACGTGCTTATTTTTATTTTTTTATGAGGACCTATATTATCATATAATAAATTTAGGGATATTTAGGAGACTTTAGGCTGATTACTATTAATATAAGGATAAATTTACACACATAAATATTAAATATAAATTTAAACATAAATTCTCATCTTATTATTAAAAAGTGAAATCTGATTTGAATTTTTGTGTCAGGTCTCATTTTTTAATGATGAAATAAAAATTTATATTTTAAAGTTGTGTTTGTAATTTTTTCTCAGTATAATGTAGTAAATTTAGAGACAAAATTTAAATTTTAGGGGTCTAACATGAGTCTGAAATTTTCTAAATTCAAATATATGACTTTATATAATAAATAGAGAAATTTTTATTACTAAATTATCACATACATTTGGTCTTACTAGTACACTTATTTGTCCCTTTTTAATTGGATAACTCATCCTATCTTAAATTCTTATTTTTTTAGTAACATCAGAATATGAAGAAGAAATATTTTGATCTAATATAGTCTGACGTGTACATATTAAACGGAGATAATCTTAATTTTAATAAAAAATATTACCATGAAAAATTCTCGTATAAAGAAAAGGTGGCGACAACTGTAGTAATTGATTGAATTTTAATGTGATATTAATTCAACGTGTTTACATATTTAACTAAATTATCGTTAAAAGAAATAAATTTGACCCGATTTTAAGTACATTATTAACACTAGTTATGTTGCATATACCATGTGCATGCAATTAAAAAAATAATTTAAATAAAATCTTGTAAAATATGGATGAGAAAAGATAAAAGAGAAAATAGGGATAAAAAGTGAAAAATAATAATAAGTGTAGGTGAAATGGGTTTGTCACTTTATCACGAGTTAACTGTTGTGAAAATATAATTTAACTAAAATATGACAATTTAAAATTTATCATAAAACAGATCAACATAGAGCGAGAGATTAAGTCCTCAACTCCCACTTTATAAATCAGATTGCAATTTTTATTTTATTTTAATCGACGTATAATATGAGTAATAACTAATATTTGCTCTAGTTTCCTATTACTTGTAAGTTGTATTTTGTGCCTATACATTTATATTTTTGTTATATTTTATACAATTATATATACACGAAATACAAAATTAACATTTTTTTTGGTCTAGAACTACTATATATATATACACTTTAAATTATTGCACCTAAATAAGCCATTCGAATTAAGATTGAAATGGTGACTCATGGAATCCGCTTCATATCCCTATTATATCTTTATAAAATTTTAGTCCAAATGTAACTAACTTTTTTTTTAGGTGGTACAAATTTGAGATGTAGAGGTTATCCATTCCATCATTCATTATATAAAGCCTACCAATCAACCATAACAAACCAATACCATAGGCAGTACTACCAACATATATTCAACTGCCATACCCCAACTTAACTTTTCCCACATTTATTTTACTCTGCAATGGCAACAAAGAAGAACTACCTCTATTTCGGAGGAGAGAGAGTCAATCCTATCACTATCACTACTGATTTTGAATTCGACGAATCCCAAGTCTGGAATTCAACTGAAGTTGCTTCTGCCGAGCCCAAGCGATCAATTTTCAGTTCACGCGCCCCAAAGAAAACCGCCAAAAGGAATGATCATGCCATTGACCGCGGAAGAGACGTGGCCGCCGCATCGCTGCCGATCAACGTGCCGGATTGGTCAAAGATCCTACACGGCGAATACAGTAATCGGAGGATAGGGAACGGCGATGATGTTAATTGTGATGATGAAGATGAAAGGATACCTCCTCATGAGTATCTCGCAAGGACTAGAGTTGCTTCATTTTCTGTACAAGAAGGTGTTGGGAGGACCCTTAAAGGGAGAGACATGAGAAGGGTAAGAAATGCTATTTGGAAGCAAATTGGTTTTGAGGATTAATAACCACACAAACACTACTTATTGTATTATTTTTTTAGTAGAAGGAATTGATGATGATCATTAATCATGTTAGTAATTTAGTATAGACTATTTTTCTTTTTTCTTTTTTCTTTTGGATCTTTTGATGTATTTTAGATTTTACATTTAAGGGGTGTTTGATTCTCTAGTATGATTTAGGTTTAGAGGATAAATCATATATGGCACTTGACTTTTGAGATTATATGAAGAAAAAAATCTCACTAATCATTTTGTATTTATATGAATACGTATATTTCTCTAAAGTTAGGTAGAAATGTTGCATAATATTATTGTAACTTGTAAGATAATTCTTCTTCTATGTACCCTCTGCTTCAACTAATGGGCTGTGTTGGGTGGTTGGTAAGAAAGCTACAGGCACAACTCTTGAAGTAAAAATAATTCATCAATCTGCCCAGAGCTTTATTATATGTAATGATCTATATAATAATGGGTACAATGATCAAATATAAAAATAATAGAACCCATTATTTTTACATTGAGTATTACATCGTTACTTAAAATTGAATCTGTCCATGAATGAATATTAGGACCGAGTCTGACCCCCTTTCTGTTCTTTTCCCCTGTTTTTGAGGGAGGTATCCATTTTCTTCGGGTTTATGTTTGTTCGTTGATGATGGATGGCAACTATAAAGTCTCCAGCTATTAGAGCGCTAGAATTGTATCTGAAATATCAAATGAAATTAAATCCTTTAACCAAGTAAGGCTAGAGGGCTATCATGCCCAAAATTTTATAACTAAAAACATTTTAATAATATTATCCAAACACATTTAAACTCAGTTTTTAAAATTATACTTCTTCCGTTCCAAAATTAGATATACAAATTAATTTTTAATATCAACGACGACATATTAAATTTTAAAATAGGTGTGACTCATATAAGTTTAGAATAAAATAAATTATATTATATTTTCTGTTGAATTTAGACTCAAACATATGATTTTTTTAATGAAAAGCAAGACTTGAATTTATGATATTTGCATAATAGAAAAATATATATTAATCACTGGAATATCACATTTGACCCACTATTACTATCTCATTTAATATTGAATTATCGTTTTAATAATTTTTTATAAGAATGCATTATATTTTCCAAACCAGAGCAATGTAAGTATTATTTAGGTCCCTTATGCAATTATATATTCAAGGAGTTGCTTCATGATTTATGTTGGTTTTTATCTTCTTTTATTAACTTGCCCCTGTGCTTAATTTCATGGATCATAACCGTTGTGATGCTTATTTGGTTTTGGCACTGTGTGCAGCTCACAGTTTTTATGGTTATGAGGATGGATTTTTGGAATCTCATTTTCTCCCTTCTGATTCCTCTTACACAGATTACGGAGTCCTTTCGGAAGAAGGTGAAGGATGCTGCCGGCAATACGAAGGAAGTGGAAATGTTGGAAAAGGTCACTATTTTTTGAGTTCACTTGTCTTTATCAATTCCATTTTGGCATATCTCCCCTCATACATTATGGTAAAAGTGTCTATATGGTTCTGATCTGTTTCCCCCCTTGTTCTAAATGTGCATTAGGAAAATATAGGCTTGCTTGAACGGGTCCGGAGAAATTGAAGTGTAGCATGGGACATATGTAGACGGTATACAAATTCGGTTAGAAGATAGTTTGATGATTCTCCACCTTGGAACAAGCTGGATTCTCTGAAGGCAGAAAAACTTTCCATGCACCATTTTCACATTGCGTTTGCAGCTCTTCATAAGTTTTTTGGAGCAAAATATGTGCACACATTGTTTATTTTTTTTCCCTATACAATCTACAAGTTCAGCATTAAGATGTTGTTCAAGGCATTGCAACTTTGTTGTGTTTGCTCAAAGTTTGTAGTCTAATCTAGGCAGAGGCGGAACGAGGGGGGGGGGGGGGGGGGGGGGGTCAATTGACCCTGGTAGCTCCGGCCATCAAGGTAGACAACTCTTTTTTTGCCCCCCCTGTGCTGAGTGCTGCCGACGATCATCATGATTCATGACTGCTTGTCCAGACGTTCATTTGTTGCCGCCGAGCAGCACAGCCAAGCAGGAGCAAGTGAGCAACCATTCTATTTTCCCCCAATTCGGCAACTGAAGTCTCCTTCCGCCTCTCAGCCTCTGTCCGCCACTGGCTCCCAGCCTCCCCTCCCGCCTGCAAGTCGTCTGTCGCCGCCGCCCGCCGCTCTGGGCCACCGGTAGTAACTAATAAGTAATATTTGATTAATTGCTTTAAGGTTTTAAAAAATTAGAAATTTGTTGTGGTTATTGTTGCCAATCATACAATTGATACAATTATACAAATAAGGAATTTTGTGCTTACTTCAAGAATGAGGAAAAGTCCACATTGCATATTAAATTGGGGGCGATTCCTCATCCACTTAAATTGGGAAATGAATGGGGTTTGGAGGCAAGTAAAAAAGAGGGGGATATTTATGAGAAATTAATTCACAGTGGGAGACCAAGTCTTCCTCTCTGCGGGCTTCCTATATATTATTATTGGCCATTTATCATCTAATGATTTGGTCGGACTTGTGATGGATAATTAATTAAATTATATATATATATATATATATATATATATATATATGCACAAACATTATATTATTTTATAGTGTCATCAATATAAAAAATGACTTTTTGTAAAATATTAGAAAATCCAATGAATTTTTAGTTGTTATCTTTCTTTCTGCTATTCCTTTATTTTTCTGCTATTCCAATGAAAATTCAATGAATACAATTTTTTTTTTTTTTTTAAAACAAACAAAAGAGAAAAGAAAAACTAGCCTGATATTCAAGACCACTGTACTCCCCTTCTGTGTTTTCACGAATAGTAATGAGATCCACAATATCATACCGAGTCTTGTAGCCAGGGAGACTGTAACAAGGCCTAACATTGGCATAGAGGTTAAGCTCTTTCCTTAAAGTAAGGTTCAAGGAACGATGGCCTTTTCCAATGGGTGTGGCCATTATGAATCCAATATGTTCTTTAGTTCTTAAAGAAACATGTCGGAGTGCTTTTAAGGCTTTATAAAATTAATCAATTATAATAATTACTTTGGTACTTTCTGCAGATAAAGATAATGTTATGTAGATATGCAAATAAACATATGTGCATGTACATAGTTTTCTTGAAGCCATATGAGCTAGTCACATTCTTTAGCAAAGTTGACCGGTTCCTAACTTTTGATTTGATGATATTCTTTTGAATATAGTTTTAGTTGCAGATGAGTTTACTTTTTGCTCTTATCCAGGTATTTAGAACTGCAGATGTGCCAATTGAATGGGAAGAACATTATGTGGGGAAAGAAATAGATCCCAGAACCCAGAGAAAAAAATAAAAAATAATTAATCTCCGTATGGAAAATAAACTCTTATTTAACCTTCTCATTTTTATTTTTTTTGTATATTAAGGTTTTCATGAGATACATAATTTGTCAAAAATATTCTCGTGTTAATACAACTAATTTTAGTATTAATAGTTTGAACTTTGAATTAGAGATTATGTGTTAATTGTTATTAACTTATTATCAATTTATCATTGAATTGATATTGTATATTTATGGTATATTGTTTGTGAAATAATTGAATTAGGTTAGTTGACAAAATTATTTATGGTATATTTATGATATATTTATTGATTAGCAATTGATGTTTTTATTTATTCTACATGACTAGATTATGAATAAATACTTGATTAAGCGACCAAGAAATGCATATTTTTGCCATGAAAATTGTCAAGACTGACTTGCGTAATAAAATGGGAGACGAGTGAATGAATGACAGTCTAGGAGTTTATATTGAGAATGATATTTTTTCAACAATTGAAAACTGTGACGACCCCAAATCCGGGTTCCATAACCTCGAGTTTGGTTCTCACTATTCAACACATTACTAACAATTAAATACATACATTGCATTTAAATATCGCGGAATAATACATATTGGTTCCCTTCAAAAGGTTACAATACCAGGGTCTATCAACCTTAACATAATAACAGTTCCTATCACAAGGAATTACAAAAGGCTTAAAAACCGTAAATACATAATTAAAGATCTAATTAGCATGCCTAAGCTAACTTAAGCTCTGGCTTTTCCTTTTCCTTTATCCTTCTTTGAGCAATCAGGATTATCTGAAAAATGGTTCATGATATAGCAAGAATGAGCAACTAGTTTGCTCAGCAAGTTTAAAACAATCATATAGATTTAATATATCATGAATGAATGGGAAATATCAACAATGATTCAACAATAGATATAACAATTGTGAATGAAACAGGATTCAAATTTTAATAAACAGAATATTTGAATCTTAAAATGCTGAGTGGTCACTAAGGACCCTGAACTAACTAGGGTATAATAGAGTTTCCTCTGACCCTTTGAGTTGTTTGGTTTTCAAGGGGATCAGCCTATTCAACCCGCTGTATATGCATTACATTTAGTCACTGGCGCCCAAAGTCGGTTTCCCGACACAAAATCCCCTAATTTAGGGTTGTTCAATTCTCAGACTTAATATAAGAAATCCGCACCCAACAATGGTTTGGATAAGCTTTTAAAAGTATTCAAGTTATTGAATTTAGAAACGCAATGTCTAGCTGAACTATTAGCTTCAGACATTTTTAATACAGTTCATGAATCAAGAACTAACAAGCTTCAAATGCACTAAGTGCGATTGTATAAACAATATGGATGTGGAATAATTTTAAATAATTAAACCACTTCAAGCTTTAACAATAAATACAAGTATGGAAACTTGTTCAACGATAATAATTGAGTAGGGTTAGAGAACTTGCCTGTTTGCTCAGCTACAATAATTGTCTAGCTTTAACTAACTTGCTTTGAAAGACCTAACATTAATAAAGTCGGTCTAATAATTAGTACGACGTATTTGCATAATTATACGCTTAATAACGAACTTATTTACCACATAAGTACTAACACATAAATTACATTAGTCAAAACAATATTATTAACCTTATAGACACTTAATCATTTTAGGTTAATAATTTAATAAGTTAGAAAATATTTTTCTTAAGTGTTGGACACTTATTAAACCCTTAAACAACTTATTATAATTGTTTAGTTCAATTCAATTTATTTTATTAACTCAATCTCTTTTTAATTACTATTTAATATTGATTAAATAGAAATTAATTAATTAACTCTAGTTATTATAAATAATAACTAATTGTACTTACTTATTATTTAATTATAATTAAATAATAAATAATTATTAACTTAGTTTAAACCTTCTTTAATTTAATGTTAATCAACCAATAATTAACCAAGTAATTAACCTTACTTATTATTTAATTAAGGAAATTAAATAATAGTTTACTAATCTTAATCCTCTTTAATTATTATTTAATGTCAATTAAATAATAATTAATTATTTAATTAATTTTAATTATTATTTAAGGTTAAATAATAATCAAATCATTCTTATTTATTATTTAAATTAAATAATAAATTATTACTCTAATAACTTAATTTCCATTAATCGTTATTTAATGTTAATTAAATAATAATTAATTACTTAATTATCTTTATTTATTATTTAATAATATTTAAATAATAAATAATTAATTTATAAATTTTATCTCTCTTTAAATATTATTTAATAGGCATTAAATAATAATTGCTAATTTATCATCTTTATTTATTATTAACATTTAAAATAATAAATAAATAATAAATTTATTTAACCTAACCATGGTTTAGCTAACTAGATTAATATTTAAAATATTTAAATATTAAACTTTATGAAAAATATCCTCCCCAATATTATTTTTGTATTATTATTATTTTTGTTATAATTTTAAATTAATTTTCAAATATTTAAATTAATTAAAATTAACCCGAATGGCATTTTCGTAAATAAGTTGAAAAACCGGACCGAGGGCAGAATGGTAATTCTGCCAAGAAAAACACGGAGGGGCAAAATGGTAATTTCGCCGAAAAGTTTCTTACCGCGCATTGCGCGCGTTTTGGTTTGTTACGGGTCAAAACGACGCCGTTTTTGAAAAGCCGGAAACGGCTTCCGCGCGTACGCGCGGAGTGAATTTTCTACGGACGCCAAACGACGTCGTTTGGCTCCGCGTCCTCGGTGAACAGTGGCAGCCGCGCATTGCGCGGAAAGCCTTAAAATTTTTTTCTTCCCGCAGAACGTGAACAGTGTTTCCGGCTACCCATTTTAAATAAAAATATACCTTCAATAAATCTTTAACTCTTCAATAAAAATCCAAAAAAATTACCAATCACCTTATATTAATTTATAACATAAAAAAATAATTTTTCATGATTTAATATCAATATTTTTTTATAAAAATTTTTACATCACATAAACTACCATAAATCATATCTTTTTGTGTATAACTCCATTTTAAGTGATTCAAACTTTGTTTTTCTCATGATTTAATGTTCTATAATATTAGAACATCAAACCTAAGCTTTACAAAAATATTTTTGGTAATATATTTCAAAACTTGTTTACACACTACTAAATACATATTTTAGCATATAAAATTTACCAAAATACAAACCAAACATATTAAACTCAAGCATGGCATAAATATTATCACTACACATTAATAATCATATTAACATGTTTATACTAACATGATGATTTATTTAATTTAAAAACAAAACT
Source organism: Hedera helix (assembly GCA_947179155.2). NCBI lineage: Eukaryota > Viridiplantae > Streptophyta > Magnoliopsida > Apiales > Araliaceae > Hedera > Hedera helix. The sequence goes on along the minus strand of OX359266.1, from coordinate 51,863,494 downwards.
TAGATTTAGAATAACCATTACCTTGATTTAATGGCTATCTTCCTTTTTCTTCCAAAGTAGGTTGTGAATGAAGATGACATACACCAAGAACTCCTTCTCCTCTCTTAGTATTTTGCTCTCACTATTTTCTCACTCTCAAATGCTCTCTAGCTCTCTCTTTAGCTTGAAAAATAATGAAGTATACAAGTCTTACAAATGCAAGTATACTCCTACAAAATATTAGATACACACATTGTATCTATTAATCTAGACCATCATGCATCTATATTGGATACTTACACAAGAAAACTAACCCATACTAAGTTGGTGAGGATTTTGTGGGAAAAGACTTTCCCAAAAATCAAAACAAGCAACCTTTAATTAAATAAATGGAAAATAAAATAAAATATCAAAAAATCAATTTTTTTCTCTCTCCTCCATGCCATGGTCGGCTGGTCTCCCTTCTTTTGTCCCAAATTAAGTGTCACTTTTTACTTTTTAAACAATTAATAGTTAATTTAAGTATTTTCCAAGTGGGCCAATCATTGGGCTTTAATTTAAAATACCAATTGGGCTTCTATTAAATTGTTTGGGCTACTAAATTGTCAAATTTTATTATTCCTCACTTGGGCTACTAATTGACCCATGTTGGGCTAATTTAATAATTTACACATTAATTATTCAATCCATGTTAAATAAATAATTAGATTGAATAAATAATTAAATATTTTAACCCATAAGTATTAAATTACCAAATGGACTAATAAATATTATTATTAACATTTCACATTATTTACATTAATTAATAATCATATTAATTAATTTATTATATTTAATTCACTCATTATATTCAATTTAATTGAATATTTAATTAATAGGAAACTTATCAATTATTTTGATATTAAAACTTTAGGGTTTGTTCACTAATTTAATAACATATTAGTGACCCCCTTTAATTAATTTTAGTAATTAATTACATAATTATTTAATCACATAATTAATTAATCACATAAAAAGATTTAAATAATCTCATAAAACTAACTCGTTGGAAATTAAATTAATATTTTAATTAATAAAAATGTGGAAATTCTAGGACATTACATTCTCCCCTCCTTATAAAAATTCCGTCCTCGGAATTGTAAAAATAAGGTTACTCAAATAAAAACGGGTAATTTGCCCTCATTTCCTCCTCTAATTCCCACGTAGCTTCTTCAATGGCGTGATTCCTCCAAAGTACTTTGACAGAATGAATTATCTTATTTCTCAGTTTCTGTTCCTTCCTATCGAGTATCTGAACAGGAACTTCTTCATATGATAAATCCTTCCCGACTTGAATTGGTTCATAGGAGATAACGTGCTTGTAGTCTGGTTTGTATGGCCGCAATACCGACACGTGAAACACATTGTGAATATGTTCCAATTCAGGAGGTAAAGCTACCTCGTATGCTACTTCACCCACTCTTCTCAATATTTCGAACGGTCCTATGAACCTTGGACTCAATTTCCCCTTCTTTCCAAATCTGATCTTCCCTTTCCAGGGAGATACCTTAATGAACACAAAACTCCCCACCTCGAAGTCTCGTTTCTGTCGATGTAAATCGGCGTATTTCTTTTGACGGTCTTGAGCTGCTTCTAGCCGAGCTCTTATTACCTTGATAATTTCTACCGTCTGTTGAACCAACTCTGGCCCCAACAGTCGGCGTTCTCCTACCTCATCCCAACACAGAGGTGTTCTGCATTTTCTGCCATATAAAGCTTCGTAAGGCGGCATACCTATGCTCGCATGATAACTGTTGTTGTATGCAAACTCAACTAGTGGTAGATGGATTTCCCAACTGCCCTTGAAATCCATTACGCAGGCCCTGAGCATATCTTCCAATGTCTGAATTGTTCTCTCACTTTGCCCATCGGTCTGCGGATGATACGCTGTACTCATTCTCAACTGTGTCCCCAATCTCTCCTGAAGACTTCTCCAAAATTTTGACGTGAAGCGCGGATCTCTGTCTGACACAATCGATACCGGCACCCCATGTCTTGAAACTATCTCTTTGATGTACAGTTTGGACAACTGATCCAAACTGAACCTGATCTTGATCGGCAAAAAGTGCGCTGACTTTGTTAGCCGATCCACAATCACCCAAATTGCGTCATATCCCTTCTGTGTTGCTGGAAGTCCTACCACAAAATCCATTGTGATATGCTCCCATTTCCACTCAGGAATTTCTAACGGCTGTAACAATCCACTTGGTCTCTGATGTTCGGCCTTTACCCTTTGACAAGTTAGGCATCGGCTGACACATTCTGCAACCTCCCTCTTTAAATTCGGCCACCAAAAATGCTGACGTAGATCTTGATACATCTTCGTACTCCCCGGATGTATCGAGTATCTCGTACTGTGGGCCTCTTGCAAAATTTCCTCTCGTAATTCAGGCACTAGCGGTACCCAAACACGATTTTCAAATCTCAGCAATCCCATGCTATCAATTTTAAACTTGACCTCTTCTCCATCGGTCATCCTCTTCCGGATTCTGTCACATTCCTCATCTTTGTCTTGAGCCTCTTTCACCCTATCTAACAAGGTTGGGCTCACCTCGACTTCTATTGACTCGTTTGGACTTCTCACTTCCAACTCCATTCGAGCCATCTCTTGAACCAATTGTTCTTGATCTGTCAATATGAACAATTTCTCCCTGCTCTTTCTACTCAGAGCATCCGCTACTACGTTGGCCTTGCCGGGATGATATAGAATTTCACAATCATAATCTTTGATCAATTCCAACCATCTCCGTTGCCTCATATTCAGCTCCTTCTGTGTGAAGATATACTTCAGACTCTTATGGTCTGTGAATATCTCACATTTTTCTCCGTACAGATAATGTCTCCAAATTTTAAGGGCAAATACTACCGCTGCCAATTCCAAGTCGTGGGTAGGATATCCCTTCTCATAATCTTTTAATTGCCTGGACGCATACGCAACGACTTTGCCATTTTGCATAAGCACACAGCCAAGTCCCTTGTGCGATGCATCACTGTAGACCGTAAAGCCTCCTGTATCGTCTGGTAAGGTCAATACAGGTGCTTCACTAAGTCTTTTCTTTAACTCCTGAAAACTTTCCTCACACTTCTCCGTCCACACGTATTTCACTGTCTTTCTTGTTAAGTTGGTCAACGGTGTTGCTATCTTTGAGAAGTCTTGAATGAACCTCCGATAGTAACCCGCTAACCCTAAGAAACTTCTTACTTCTGTCGGCGTCCTTGGTTGCTCCCAATTCATCACCGATTCAACCTTCGCCGGATCAACCGAAACTCCCTCCTTGTCAATAACATGACCTAAAAATTGAACTCTCTCCAACCAGAATTCACACTTTGAAAACTTAGCGTACAACCGCTCCTTCCGTAAAATCTCCAACACCAATCTTAGGTGTTCAGCATGCTCTCCCTCCGTTTTCGAATACACCAAAATATCATCAATGAACACGACTACAAATTTATCCAAGTATTGCTTGAATATTCTGTTCATCATGTCCATAAATGCGGCTGGCGCATTCGTTAGTCCAAACGACATCACCAGAAACTCATAATGCCCATATCGAGTTCTGAATGCCGTCTTGGGTATATCCTCCTTCCTGACTTTCAACTGATGATAACCAGTCCTTAAGTCAATCTTTGAAAAGTACTTCGCCCCTTTCAATTGATCGAAAAGATCGTCAATTCGTGGTAACGGGTACTTGTTCTTAATTGTCACCTTATTCAGCTCTCTATAATCCATACACAATCTCATCGATCCATCCTTCTTCTTTACAAACAGCACCGGTGCTCCCCATGGAGAAACACTTGGCTGAATGTACTTATTGTCTAGCAACTCCTGCAATTGCACCATCAATTCCTTTAGTTCTACCGGAGCCATCCTATATGGTGCTTTCGATATCGGTGCTGTCCCCGGTACTAAATCAATCACAAATTCTATTTCCCTGTCCGGCGGTAAACCCGGCAGTACATTTGGAAAAACATCCGTAAACTCCCTAACTACTGGTATTTGCTCCATCTCGGGACTCACCACTTGTGTGTCAACCACATGAGCCAAATACCCTACACAACCTTTCTTCAATAATTTCTTGGCCTGCATCATCGTCAGACAAGAAGACTGTCTTGACGATTTGCTGCCATAAAATACGACCTTAGACTTATTTGGTGTCTTAAGGTGTATGCACTTCTTCTGACAATCAATTATCGCCCCGTGGTTAAACAACCAATCCATCCCAAGTATTACATCAAATTCCCCCAGACGTATTGGAATTAGATTCACATTTAATTTCTGACCCCTGATTTCAGCACAACAATTTCTATGTATGTACTCTACCGGAATCACTTCTTTATTAGCAACTTCTATGTTCATTGAGTTTTCTAGTTTGTCCCTAGGCAACTCTAATCGTCTAGCGAAATCATCAGACACAAATGAACAGGTAGCACCCGAATCAAACAATACATATGCATTTATATTATTGATCGGAATAATACCTGACACCACGTCTTTTGACCCCACGGCATCCTGTACCGTCATATTGAAAGTCCGGGCTGTCGGCTTGTTCTGTGGTACCGGTCCCCCGATAGCCAATTTGCTGTTATTGCCCCTGTAGCCGCTACCCCCGTCATTCTTCTTCTTAGGGCAATCCTTTATCAGGTGGTCAGATGCTCCGCAAGAAAAGCATCTCCCTTTCTTTGGGAGGGGACAATTTGGAGAAATATGTCCCACCTGACCACAATTGTAACATGTATTCTTCCCTTTCCTGCACTCCCCGAAGTGGTTCTTCCCACATATATTGCATGCTGGCTTTTTCTGAACACTTCCTTGTTGATTCCCCGAGCTCTTGTCGTTACTGTTGTTGTCCCATTTACGCTTATTACTGTTATTATTATTATTGCCTCCACTGTTACTGTTCTTGCTTCCCCCTTCATTTTTCTTCTTGTTTCTCTCCTGGTTAAACTTGGTCAACGCGTCGCTTCCACCTTCAGCAATGATTGACTTCTCCAACAAAGTTGCGAACGAGTCAATCTGCAGTACTGCTACCTTGTTGAATATCCAAGGTCTCAATCCATTCTCGAACCTCCTGGCCTTGCGTTCCTCCGTGTCTACCTGATGTGGAGCGAACCTGGCCAGCTCATTAAATTTTGCCGCGTACTCCGGTACCGACATGTTCTCCTGTTTCAGTTCTAGAAACCTTACCTCCATCCTACTTTTCATACTTTTCGGGAAATAATTCTCGTCGAATATTTCCTTAAATTTTGTCCAGGGCACCACACCATCCCCAGCCCTATTCTGATTGGCTTCCCACCAGAAATTGGCTTCGCCCTTCATCATGTAGGTAGCAAAAACTGTCTTTTGCTCCTCAGCTACTCTTGCGATAACGAACGCCTTCTCTATCTCCTTTATCCAAGACTGGGCCTCTATCGGGTCCGACGTTCCCCTAAACTCTGGCGGTCCCACCGCTTTAAAATCTTTGAAATTTGCCAACTGAGTTGGTGGTGGTGGTGGTGGATTTGCTACAACAGGATGTCTGTGTTGCATTGCCTCAGCTAGCATGTCGACGAAGTTTTGCATAGGGTCTACATTGTGACCCCCCGCGTCGTTGTTAACTGACTCTTCTACCCCCTGGTTCCTTGGTGGTTGTCTACGTGGCGGCATTTTCTGTTATAAACAAAAATTTACATTATTATACTTATTACATCTTTTTCATTTCATTATTTTGTATCTTAGGCAATGTTTAGCTAACATACAAGTAATTATTTCAACACGCATATAACATAAATTTGACTGCATTTATATTTATATGCTAAAACAGTAGTGCGTAGCACTTTACATCAAAAGCATACTGCTATAAATGCTTCTATCCCAGAGAAGCTACAAAAGATGGGATCTGACATATCCTACAACTTCCTAGAGTTGGGATTTAGTGACATATTAACCCTCTAATAAAACAAAAGTTGGGTTCTACTGCATCTATTTACATACGAAATTAGAAAACAACTACTACTACTACTGACTGCGCATCCCCCTACGGATCGCGTCGTCATACTCCTCATCCCCGATGGCCATCACCACACTCCTGCTGATGGTGTGCATAGACTGGCCCTCCTCAGCTGGGTAGTAGTGCACCCTGCTCTGAAGCCTACCATATGAAGATCGGTAGACGTAACTAAGTCTATCCGTCCTCACCCGCTTCTCGCGGACCTCCTCCTCTAGCTCAATCATCTGACCATAAGCGGCATCCCGCTGTCTCTCCATGTCCATTCGGTCCTCTACCGCCTCCTGCCAGTGTGCACGGATGGCGGCCTTCTCTGCCTGTACTTGCTGAACCTTCAGCTCAGCCTCAGCCAACCTAGTCTCAACCACTGCCAATTTGGCTTGCAGCTCTACATCCTGCTCTACCAGCTGATGAGTTAGCACCGCAAAGTGCTCTACTGAATCCTCGTACTCCTGTACCTGATCCTCAAGTCCTACAATCCTCTCCTTCAGCTCTGTGTTCTCGCCAGAGAACTGATAAGCCGCATCCCTATACTGATCCTCCATGTGCTGATGGGTCAGATTCTGCTCCTCTAGATGCTGGACCCTTGCCTCCAGCCCCTCGTTCCTATCTGTCAGTCCCTCTATGATGTCAGCGGCAGTAGTGCCCATGCCATCAGCTGACTCCTCCTCCTCAGACTCCTCTGACTCTGCCTCATCCTCACTGTAAGGCCTCATGACTCCGCCCCAGACGGGCTCCACACGATCCCCCTCCTCAGGATCTGACTCTGGCTCCTCTACGGGTGCAGCCACCAGCGGCTGTGCAGTATCCATATGGATATCAATATAGTCCTCCTCAGCAGTGCGACTCGACTGTCCGATCTCTGCCATCCTATATCATAAAACAATAACACACGTTAGTACAGCAATAAAATATATTCATTGATGAAATGAAATGATATTTTATCATGTACATCTCGGCTCGATGGATTTTCTCAATCCATCTCCAAAAATACACAACATGATGAATCTCCCCGATTCATCCCCTAACGCACTCGATATGAGTTTAATACTAAGGTTATAACTTAGGTTTCGCAAATCCTAACGTTTCTAACCTACGGCTCTGATACCAACCTGTGACGACCCCAAATCCGGGTTCCATAACCTCGAGTTTGGTTCTCACTATTCAACACATTACTAACAATTAAATACATACATTGCATTTAAATATCGCGGAATAATACATATTGGTTCCCTTCAAAAGGTTACAATACCAGGGTCTATCAACCTTAACATAATAACAGTTCCTATCACAAGGAATTACAAAAGGCTTAAAAACCGTAAATACATAATTAAAGATCTAATTAGCATGCCTAAGCTAACTTAAGCTCTGGCTTTTCCTTTTCCTTTATCCTTCTTTGAGCAATCAGGATTATCTGAAAAATGGTTCATGATATAGCAAGAATGAGCAACTAGTTTGCTCAGCAAGTTTAAAACAATCATATAGATTTAATATATCATGAATGAATGGGAAATATCAACAATGATTCAACAATAGATATAACAATTGTGAATGAAACAGGATTCAAATTTTAATAAACAGAATATTTGAATCTTAAAATGCTGAGTGGTCACTAAGGACCCTGAACTAACTAGGGTATAATAGAGTTTCCTCTGACCCTTTGAGTTGTTTGGTTTTCAAGGGGATCAGCCTATTCAACCCGCTGTATATGCATTACATTTAGTCACTGGCGCCCAAAGTCGGTTTCCCGACACAAAATCCCCTAATTTAGGGTTGTTCAATTCTCAGACTTAATATAAGAAATCCGCACCCAACAATGGTTTGGATAAGCTTTTAAAAGTATTCAAGTTATTGAATTTAGAAACGCAATGTCTAGCTGAACTATTAGCTTCAGACATTTTTAATACAGTTCATGAATCAAGAACTAACAAGCTTCAAATGCACTAAGTGCGATTGTATAAACAATATGGATGTGGAATAATTTTAAATAATTAAACCACTTCAAGCTTTAACAATAAATACAAGTATGGAAACTTGTTCAACGATAATAATTGAGTAGGGTTAGAGAACTTGCCTGTTTGCTCAGCTACAATAATTGTCTAGCTTTAACTAACTTGCTTTGAAAGACCTAACATTAATAAAGTCGGTCTAATAATTAGTACGACGTATTTGCATAATTATACGCTTAATAACGAACTTATTTACCACATAAGTACTAACACATAAATTACATTAGTCAAAACAATATTATTAACCTTATAGACACTTAATCATTTTAGGTTAATAATTTAATAAGTTAGAAAATATTTTTCTTAAGTGTTGGACACTTATTAAACCCTTAAACAACTTATTATAATTGTTTAGTTCAATTCAATTTATTTTATTAACTCAATCTCTTTTTAATTACTATTTAATATTGATTAAATAGAAATTAATTAATTAACTCTAGTTATTATAAATAATAACTAATTGTACTTACTTATTATTTAATTATAATTAAATAATAAATAATTATTAACTTAGTTTAAACCTTCTTTAATTTAATGTTAATCAACCAATAATTAACCAAGTAATTAACCTTACTTATTATTTAATTAAGGAAATTAAATAATAGTTTACTAATCTTAATCCTCTTTAATTATTATTTAATGTCAATTAAATAATAATTAATTATTTAATTAATTTTAATTATTATTTAAGGTTAAATAATAATCAAATCATTCTTATTTATTATTTAAATTAAATAATAAATTATTACTCTAATAACTTAATTTCCATTAATCGTTATTTAATGTTAATTAAATAATAATTAATTACTTAATTATCTTTATTTATTATTTAATAATATTTAAATAATAAATAATTAATTTATAAATTTTATCTCTCTTTAAATATTATTTAATAGGCATTAAATAATAATTGCTAATTTATCATCTTTATTTATTATTAACATTTAAAATAATAAATAAATAATAAATTTATTTAACCTAACCATGGTTTAGCTAACTAGATTAATATTTAAAATATTTAAATATTAAACTTTATGAAAAATATCCTCCCCAATATTATTTTTGTATTATTATTATTTTTGTTATAATTTTAAATTAATTTTCAAATATTTAAATTAATTAAAATTAACTCGAATGGCATTTTCGTAAATAAGTTGAAAAACCGGACCGAGGGCAGAATGGTAATTCTGCCAAGAAAAACACGGAGGGGCAAAATGGTAATTTCGCCGAAAAGTTTCTTACCGCGCATTGCGCGCGTTTTGGTTTGTTACGGGTCAAAACGACGCCGTTTTTGAAAAGCCGGAAACGGCTTCCGCGCGTACGCGCGGAGTGAATTTTCTACGGACGCCAAACGACGTCGTTTGGCTCCGCGTCCTCGGTGAACAGTGGCAGCCGCGCATTGCGCGGAAAGCCTTAAAATTTTTTTCTTCCCGCAGAACGTGAACAGTGTTTCCGGCTACCCATTTTAAATAAAAATATACCTTCAATAAATCTTTAACTCTTCAATAAAAATCCAAAAAAATTACCAATCACCTTATATTAATTTATAACATAAAAAAATAATTTTTCATGATTTAATATCAATATTTTTTTATAAAAATTTTTACATCACATAAACTACCATAAATCATATCTTTTTGTGTATAACTCCATTTTAAGTGATTCAAACTTTGTTTTTCTCATGATTTAATGTTCTATAATATTAGAACATCAAACCTAAGCTTTACAAAAATATTTTTGGTAATATATTTCAAAACTTGTTTACACACTACTAAATACATATTTTAGCATATAAAATTTACCAAAATACAAACCAAACATATTAAACTCAAGCATGGCATAAATATTATCACTACACATTAATAATCATATTAACATGTTTATACTAACATGATGATTTATTTAATTTAAAAACAAAACTTAGATTTAGAATAACCATTACCTTGATTTAATGGCTATCTTCCTTTTTCTTCCAAAGTAGGTTGTGAATGAAGATGACATACACCAAGAACTCCTTCTCCTCTCTTAGTATTTTGCTCTCACTATTTTCTCACTCTCAAATGCTCTCTAGCTCTCTCTTTAGCTTGAAAAATAATGAAGTATACAAGTCTTACAAATGCAAGTATACTCCTACAAAATATTAGATACACACATTGTATCTATTAATCTAGACCATCATGCATCTATATTGGATACTTACACAAGAAAACTAACCCATACTAAGTTGGTGAGGATTTTGTGGGAAAAGACTTTCCCAAAAATCAAAACAAGCAACCTTTAATTAAATAAATGGAAAATAAAATAAAATATCAAAAAATCAATTTTTTTCTCTCTCCTCCATGCCATGGTCGGCTGGTCTCCCTTCTTTTGTCCCAAATTAAGTGTCACTTTTTACTTTTTAAACAATTAATAGTTAATTTAAGTATTTTCCAAGTGGGCCAATCATTGGGCTTTAATTTAAAATACCAATTGGGCTTCTATTAAATTGTTTGGGCTACTAAATTGTCAAATTTTATTATTCCTCACTTGGGCTACTAATTGACCCATGTTGGGCTAATTTAATAATTTACACATTAATTATTCAATCCATGTTAAATAAATAATTAGATTGAATAAATAATTAAATATTTTAACCCATAAGTATTAAATTACCAAATGGACTAATAAATATTATTATTAACATTTCACATTATTTACATTAATTAATAATCATATTAATTAATTTATTATATTTAATTCACTCATTATATTCAATTTAATTGAATATTTAATTAATAGGAAACTTATCAATTATTTTGATATTAAAACTTTAGGGTTTGTTCACTAATTTAATAACATATTAGTGACCCCCTTTAATTAATTTTAGTAATTAATTACATAATTATTTAATCACATAATTAATTAATCACATAAAAAGATTTAAATAATCTCATAAAACTAACTCGTTGGAAATTAAATTAATATTTTAATTAATAAAAATGTGGAAATTCTAGGACATTACAAAAACGATCAAATTTTGAGACGTTTTCAAACTATGCAGAGTCGCAGGATATAGTTGCCTCCTATCAGTCGTACAAGCTGTATAGCCGAAACAAGCACTTCAAGCTTCAATAAATAATTTTTTTTTACTGATGTATTTTGACCCCCCTCGTATTTTGTTCTGGTTCCGCCACTGAATCTAGGTAGACGTGTACAATAATACCCTGTTGTCAAAGCAAATGGATCTTTTAACTTGTCTGCCTTTCTTTTTTCTCAGTGCTTTGTTATTTAAAGTAGTTAGCTTGAAGCTTATATATATATATATATATATATATATAATAACAAAATACAATTCACTTTGAATTTCCCGCTCATTATATTAAATAATCTCAACCGTTCAAAGTTTGGGATAAATCTCACCGTCCGCTCATTACGCACTCTCTCCCTCTTTCTCTTCTTCGTTGTCCAAAACTCCAAACTTTCCTCAAGAAACAAGAACAACCAACCAAAAAATCATTCGTCCTCCTCCCTCATTCAAGAATTCACTCATGAGCCTCGCTCTCCTGCTTCTCACCCTCCTCCCTTTTTCTACAACCGCCTGCCCATTCGTCCTCCTCCTCTCCAAGGATGACCTTAAGGACCCACGCCGACCGATTCCCTCTCTCCTGATTCCGATGCCTCCAACTCCGATTGGGACGAGTTCGGCAACTTGGAATCGAAATCCGATGACGAGCTCGACCCGGGATCCTAGCGCCCGATCTTCGAGCCTGACTCCACGCCCGACCCGGTGGCGTCTGGTGATGATGGGGCGGGTCCTGAATCGTTGTACTACTCGGGGTTGAGTAAAATGGTGAGCGCCGGGGTGACCCGAGAAGGATGGAGGAGGGTGCGTCGGAGATCGAGGCGGCGACGGGGAGTGGGTATGAGCATTCCCATTCGGCGATGGGGTTTTTGTATAATATGGGGATAGTGAGAGACAGGAATAAAGCTAAGGCGTTTATGTTCCATTTGTCATAAAAAGATATGAGCATGATGATGATGCTTGCGGATAGGTTTGGTTGAGTTATTTTTCTTCAATTTGTCATAAAAAGTGCATTTGTGATATCCCAACATATGCTTGATTTCACTAACTTTATTTTAGTTGTCTTGCTGCAGGTTTAGCGAAAAGCATGTCAATGTAAAACAATGCATAACTATTCCAACCAAAGACACAAAGATGAACAAAGAAAATATAAAGACTGCTAAATCTGAACGGCCCAATGTGCCAATTATAAGAGCACGGGTTAAAGCCTTGGGGACATCAGGAGGTTTACCTCCACAAAATCCTTCAGTGAAAATCCTCGATATTGTTTAATTTCAAAAACTAATTTGTGTGGTTGACTATTTCCCCTCATTTATCTTATATTTGGACCTCGATTTTCACCTGGTTCAATTTTTGTCCTCTTTGAATCGATGCATTGAGTGTATATTATCTGGGTGGGTCCTTTTTCAAATTTATTTCTTTTTTCATTCTTCTGCGTTACATCTGGGTGTATATGATCAATTTGTTGTTGTGAGTGAATTAGTAAAGAATTTTGGTTGTGCTGTTAAGGAACAAAATTTTCGATTTTGATATTAGTATTTCTAAGTTAAAGACAACACTGGGGAAACTAAGCAGGCTGATCATGTGTTAATAGACCTCATGGCCTTTGCTTTAATATCATCCAACATATTGAAATATGCTGAAAAAGATATAAGCATGATGCTGCTGCTTGCGGATAGGTTTGGTTGTGTTATTTTTCTTCAATTTGTCATAAAAAGTGCATTTGTTACAAATCATATGTTATATCCTAACACTAACTTTATTTTCGTTGTTTTTGCTACAGGTTTAGCGAAAAGCATGTCAATGTAAAACAATGCATAACGGGGTAAGTGAAAAGATTGGGTAAAAATAAAGTTGTTTTCAAATAGAGGATTTTGCTTCTTTTTTTTACTTTAATATAAATAGTAAAAAGATACAAGCTTGATAATCAAATAGGATATTTCAGTTTCTTTAGTTACTAATTATGTCGCTCTTACTCAACTGTACTTTTAGTTTGACTAGAAATCTCCTTTTATCTGTCCATTTGCCTTATTCAGCATACCTTTTATCTCTGAAGTTCCCAGATGTGCGAAATTATATCATGTTCCTTTTTCGAATGTGGAAGATCAATTTATTGACTTTACAACACATCGTTGCCAGATTCTGTACAGCTCCAATGCCAAAAAAATGGATTAAATCATGCCATAAATCATTCATAACTTGCATTTCTAGCTAATGAAACCCATGAAAAAGTCTCTTTGTTGAGAAACCAGACGTTTCCTTAGTGATTATCATATGTTCTCGGTCCCTACCTTTCAGATAGAGGACTTTGGGTATATCTGTTACTAAAAATCTCATGTGGGTCTGTTCTGTTTCCATGAATTTTATTGGGGTTTGATAGAAACTCTTCACATGTATTACGTAATTGTATGTGATTAGGTGTATGTGAGTTGAAATTATACATTCACAGATTTTTTTTCCTCTTTTAGAGGTTTTAGTTGTGTAATTTTTAATTCAATCGTGAAGGACGGGCTCTATACTTCTAAATGCAAGTTATAGTCAGCTCAATCGGGAAGAATCACCGTCATGGGAGTCTTGAAATGTGGGTTGCTTTGAGAAATTAGAGCACATTGGCAAATGCACTTACGGGTAAAACTAATTACTGAATTATGCATTATTAAACTTCTTAATTTATAGCTATTGTGTTGATTGTTTTTCAAATTGACTGTTTTCTGAATGTTGTTTTTGTCAATCTCTTACTTTTATGTTACAGTAATTAAATAATGTGTTTTGTGTTTGTGATTTTGTTTGATTCTCCATTTTATCTGATTTGGTTTTTGTGATACAATGTAAAAGTATGAGATAGCGACAGAGAAAGCAGGATATAGCTTGGATTTATAGAACATATTGTGAATCCTACAATTTTAACTTTAATTCCCCAATTTCTTTCCCGTTAAGTTGTTGAATGACAAATTCTTATTTATCACACGTGGAAGTTTAACTCAATTATGAGCATCTTAATCTCATATATATCGAGGTTGTCTCTTTAATTTATTATAAGGATCACAGTTTAGTCTCAACTGATACATATGTTATTCTCTTTCCATGAAATGCAGAATACGTCAAAATATGATTTTTTTTCTTCTTTTAGTGTTAGTTAATGGTATGCATACAAAACAATAACAGTTAGAGTGACACCTTACCAAAGAACCAAATAAGGTTCATACCTATAAGCTAGAACTGCAAATGTGTATAGTCGTTCTTTGATAATGATTTTATCCTTGGTGAAGGACATACTCAATTGGTGCAATTTTACTAAATCTATACTAACAAAATACAATGAATTTTGAATTTCCCGCTCATCATACTAAATGATCTAAGACGTCCAAAGTTTGGGATAAATCCCACCGTCCCTTATTTAATATCCTCCCCCTCTCTCTCTCTGGTTTACAAATCTTCATTTCATTTCACCCCCTTCTTCCTCTTCATCTCTTTCATTTCATAGTGCCGTAGGCACGATGCGGGTAATGCTAGTATATATATATTATAGTAACATTGCAATTGATATGAAGTGCATTTATCAATACTTTTATAGTTATAATCCTAAATAGTTATATAACAAAAATAAAATTGCGGAGAAACTAGTTATGTTTCAGAAGTTATAACTAATATAATAAATCCAAGTGCCTCATTGTTATATTTTTTCCCCTTCTAGTAATTTACATTGAAGTATTAATTATAAGAAGAAAGCTACAGATATGTATTACATATATTTGTCCATTTTTCTCTAATACCTGCCTGTAAAGCCTATTAATAATAAGCTTAACATATGCTTGGCATTTAATATTTACAAAGAAATGCAATAGTATAAGAAATAACAAGGCCCTTTCAGTTGAAAGATATCTATAGTTGTATAAACTTAGCTATCTTGTAGGCCCATTGGGCCAGTAAACAGTTTATGTTGTTTTTGCTAGATCCAATATATTAGCCCAGGCGGTTAACCAGAGTTGAAACAAGATATAAATCAAGAAATTCTAAAGAATTTAAAAAGATCAACAAACAGTTAAACGAGGTAAGAAACTTACAATTGAAGTGGTAGGGCCTCCAGTGATAGAGGATCGGTGGTTTGGGAGGGGAGTCGGAGATGAATGCGGCAACGTGGGGCGTTGGAGGTAAGGGTTCCGGTGGTGGAGGATCATTGGTTTGGGAGGAGAGTTGCAGAGAGAGATAAAGAATGGTGGAGAGGAAGGGGACTACCGGATAGAGAGAATGTTGGCAAAAAAAACTTGCCGCTTTTTTGAGTTTGATTTTTTTCGCCCAAATTTTTGAACGATAAATATATGTTTATTTTGGAAAAATACTATGAATAATGATGAATAGCAATAATCCATGCAATGACCTTTATAAAAAATAGTGGGACCCACCATGTGAGTGGTGGGTTCTACCATTTTTACAAAAGTCATTCCATGGATCATTGGCTAAATTATTACTCATAGCAAATCTCTTTATTTTAAATTGTTTACAGGACTCACCACCTCCACGTTGGATCATTGGCACTTTCATTACATATAACAAATTTGGCAGCACCCAACTAAGTGAAAATGTGAAATTACTGTTCTGATACGTCAGTCTGACTATCTCTATCAGAAAGGAGAGGGATCCCTCAGTTTGAATGAATGTTGGTCGAGAAGAGAGAGCCAGTTAGTGATGTGGGCCCACTGCACTTTTTCACCTGAGCACGGTCAATATCTTTCTTATTTTGGGCCATACGAAGCCCAAGTGTGTGGGCTCAGTGTTCGGATTCCAAAACCAGAAATGAAACCGCAGGAAGTAGTACATCATCACACTCGTATTTTTTGAAATATATTTTTCGGGGGATAATATTATTTAGGCACCACCACTTAATTGTAAGATAATGTTAGAAATCTTAATTTCTTTTGTTTGCTATTGATTATGTTTTAAAATGGAAATTATACTTTATTTAATACATGATAAAAAAAATTGAGATCTTTAAACTTACTCTCATTTTTATTACTTAGAATTAGTTTTATTAAATAATAAATAATTTTAGTGTAATGTTGGACTTGTGTGTTACCAAGATTGGTTTTTAGGATTAATGTTAATAGTGTAAGTTTAATTAAAGCAATACTATCAAAGTTTGAAAGAAAAAAAAAGAGTAAGTCTAAGTGTACAATTTTTAAGACACAAACTCAAATACAAATTGTATCTCTATCATTAAAAAATAGGGTCTGACGCAAAAAAATTATGTTAATTTTTACTTTTTAATGATATTAAATATAAATGGAGTTTATATTTGAATTTTTGTCTTAAAATTGTGTTTGTAAATTTGTCTAAAAAAAAAAAGTCAAAATTTGTGAGATGTTTTGGATCTTTCGAACAAAAAAGACCAAAACCAAAATGAGAAAAACAAAACCAAAAATTTGCCTTTTTTTTTTTTCTTGTTTGACAATCTCAGCTTTAGCGTGGAGCAATTTTGGAGCCAAGTTGTTAATCCCAATAAAGTTGAGACAAGTAGACTGCTACTACCTACGGCTGTCACCATTTCTTTGGCATCTTGACCTGAAACGACGCCGTATATTGTGGGAATCTGTACGCGTTCTGAACAGCTTCAAAAGCTTTGGAATTGGCTGTCCATAACCAAATAAAAAAAAACGCGAGATTTATTTCTAAAAAGATGGATTTTTCACTTTTAATTATAAAATTGGTTATGCGCCTAATTTATTTTTTTATGATATATATATATATATATATATATATATAATTTTTATATCATGATTCTAATTGAATCTCTCCAAATAAAAATTCCTTGAGACAAAACAGAAGTGTCTTGAAAAAACGGATGAAAAAGTAATTTAAAATGACGGAATGCAGTTTTTGTAATACTAGTAATTAACAAATGATGGTCAAACTACTACTACTAGCATATGATTTTCAGCTATTTGATTCGATGATGATAATGATGTGTTTACGTAAACTTTCTTGGCTTTGGTGCGGAATTCTATTCTAATCTTCAAAACGCACGCTAATAGTAATTAATTCATCCACTCTACTAAATACTTTGTAAAAAAACAACTGATATTCTTGTACGAATCTCCCACAAATGCTAGAAGGAAATTTATTTATAATGATTTACTCAAATTTATAAATTTACAATGACTTCTTAAATTCATAAATAAATAAATTTGACAAGTAAAAACAAAAAAAAAAAATTGGGCTACTGAGTTATAAAAAAAAATCTTTTCTTAAATTGCTGAGTTGACTAGTGATTAACAAAATAATTCAATATTTATCTTATTATTATATTTTGGTATTGATCGATATATAAACAGTTTAAATTGACTGTAACCGACAGTAGCCATACACAAGTTTAAAACTTCATTTGCAATAACTAAAGATATGCCAATGCAAGCTAGCCGAAAATGCAATCGTATGGGCAAAAATCAAAGCAATTTACTAACAAGGGGAAAAACAAAATACAAAATCTGAGTGTTCTGATTTCACCAAACTCGAACTGTACATATGAAATTTATAAGGTTTCTCACAATTAAGGAAGAAAAAGAAACTTCCTTCTTTGGAAGCTTCAACTAATTCTCAAAAGTCAAGAACCGACGGAGCCAGTCCAATCCAACAGCGAGAAGCTTTAGGAAACAAGGGGGCAAAAACACCAATGAATCTGCCAATTGAAGCACAAACTAAATGTTTCAAAACTTGCAAAACTACAATCTTCCGGGTGAAAATAGAAAATTGGATGGAAAGGGTTGAGTAAGAGGTCATGAACAAATTCTTCATCCACCTGTACACCTGAAAATTGAGTTGGCTATTCCCTCTAGTCTTCTACATTCCTACATTGTTGCTGCTCGAATCGTCAACCTTCTTGCGGTTTTTATGAAGTCGCTGCAATGGAATCAGGGAAAGAGAATCACCATAGACAAACATCTTGATAAATGTAGACAATTTATCAAAATACTAAGATTGATAACCCTTTCTCCCAAGCATGACGCGAAAAAAGAAAATTAGCAAATGTAAGGACAACTGCAACAGCCAGAAAGGGAAGGAAACTATTCTCACCTAAATGGCTCATCTCCAATCTGCTTTGCAGTACCTGTCAAGTCGTGGTAGAGCACATGGTTCAGCATCCCAGAACTATCGATGCCAAACATGTTTGCCAATATTCTGTACAGCTCTTCATAAGAAGAAAGTAAAGAAAGGTCAAGAGTACGACCTACATCCTCTGATTCCATGAATACCTTACAGTGACCATTTTCCAAGTTGGTCTCAGCTTCTCGTTGATTACTTTTGCACCAATGGAGCCCTTCACAAGATGGGCGCTCTGGGATCTCATGCTGATTGAATGCAAAACCAGAACCAGAACCAGAACCAGAACCTGAACCATCGCCATCAGATATATTTGCCATCTTATCTGCATTCCCTTCAGAAGAACTGTTACCAGTAGGAATTGGTGAGACTGTAACACCAGAGCAGCTTAGAGACATCTGTTGTTCTGTGAGTATTGGTTGACCAAAAAGTAAGAATTGCTGTGGTTTTTGGTTATCAGATTTCTTTGCAGTCTGAGTTGAACTCCCCATGCTTAGGTAGGAAGAAATACTCTCACTGCTGCTAGGCTTATTAAATATTGGATTCCGGGAGAGACTAGTGGGTATAACACCTTGTTCGAAAGGTGGGATACCAGCCGGAAATAGACCCGGCTGCAACTTACTGAGGTGGAGATCTGATAAAGGTAAACCATATTGAGCGTGCCTGGCTCCCTGCATGCCAGCAGGAGTGTTGTCAGAAAAGCAACCGACGGGGCTGTTGTGCCCCAGGAGGTTGCTGGAAAATGTCGGCACTGGAAGTTGGCTGTCGAGAGGGAAATCTGGGTGCTGTGGTACTCTCAACTTTTTTCGCGGTGGTGAGAATGGGGCAAGATGCATAGTATGCATGTTTGATACTAATTGCACCAGCCAGGGGTTGACGCATTTCACATTGTGAAGCAAATCAGGCTCGTCCCAAGTGACCTGCAACAGATTACTTTATAAGAGGCTTCATGATATCAAAAAACAAAAATGATGAAGCACTTTTGCTAATCATTAAAATAAAAAAATCCATGATACTACTATAACTAACTTATCCGTGATATTATGATGGAGAATCCAGCAGTAAACTTGTAGTTAAAAATTCTAAATGAGGTCTTGTAATTGAAGAATGGCTGCTACTGTTGTAATCAGCAAAGACATACAGGGCTCAATGTTTCGCCATGATTTCCAGGGCAAGAATAACTTATTTAATTTAATTTTCTCCTGTAGACTTCTCCATTTAATTTTACACATCTTATATGTTTTTAGACATCTATAACAATGTGTAATAATGATGGAACATAGACTGAGGGTCTGAACTTATCTTTCTCTACATCGAAAGAATGTACTTTTTGTGAAACCCGTGGTATTTAAGCAGCGCGAATACATTAGACTAACAGCCACAACTTCAGTGTATTATTGAAAGAAAATAATAGCACTAAGCATGACAACCATCTTATACCTGAAAATCTACAAACTGCGTGATTTTGAAAGCACGCCAAAAGAGCTAATACTGAAATGTAAAAGGCATGTAAATTTAACTTTTAATTGTAGAATTATAAATAAATTCACATCAAAACAGGTGAATAGGACAGGCATAACTCTCTTAGAAGGAATATGACAATTGAAATCATATGAATAGCATTATCTAAGATAGATTGTAAAGGCTACATCATGACAAGGAAATTTCTAAGGAATTTATTGTCAAGCACATTGCATGACATTAAATTCCATCAGAGGAGGATGTAGCCCGTGCATATCAGAAGACAACAACGTAAAAGATACCATTTAGGACCAGGTATTGTTGGAAAAGAAAAAAAAGAGCATATCAAAGAAGTGTAGTACGTGCAAAAGCCTCCAAGGTGACTCAGGCCAGCGAATGGGATCCGCAACCTGGACAGACGATATAGTTCCCATGAACCAACTTATCCGTGATGAATCCTCGGTTTCAAATGGCATCTTGAACCTCATTCCTGAGCACCAACGGATTTGCATTGCCGATTTTACTAGTGAGGCTTTCACACAAAACTCTGGAGTGCCTGCTTGAGGGTAGTAAACTACCTCAAAGGGCTGTCCACTGGCTGCAAGGGTTGCAGCTTCAATCACTATTTCAGCCCTCGCTCTTCCCTTGCCCATCAAATTTCCACCACCACTTGAACTTCTGTCGTTACCACTACTTGCTAATTTGTTCTCATCATCCCTCAGAAATGCTGAAAACCCTCCATATGGCGTAACACGATTCCCACCAGCTGGATTCCATCCAGAAGTTGATTCAGGACCACCTCCAATTCCCCTCTTTGCTCTGCGTACCCCAACACAAAGGTCCCCATTTTCAGCCCTCAAGAAAACAACTGAATCCCCAGCAACGAGCTTTTTGTGATTTACAAAAGTACTCCATCCTGTTGTCAAAAGATGGCGCCTTGGTGTCCCTCTGTAGATATGCCGAAACTTCCAAGTTTCACCATGAACATCTTTAGCAAGGATAGTCTGAACTGGAGGATCTGCAGAGTAGTCCAGCCGAGGAAAAATTGTCTGCGCACAGTAGCGTGGAACTGAAAACCCCCCACCATTATTGGCATCAGATTGTGTCAATGTCTTCGCAAACGAAGTGGGTTTATCTTGTGCATCAGATCCATGAATTCCCGCAACTCCATCATCATCAAAATTAACCTCATTACCATAGATAGGAACCAATGTAATTTTAGCATAAACCTCATCAGTCTCTGGATCTGCCATGAATCTAATTGCAGAAACTCTACAAGCAATGTACGCTGGAACCCTAGGGGAATTCAAGACCCTAGGGAAATTCAAGAACTCAACATTAACGCAGGCATGCTCGGAATGGCCCTGAGGGAAGTAAAAGACCTTAGAATTCACAGGCGGCATTTGCACCATACTGCCGGCACAGGCATGCCATAACTGAGAATCTAAGCATTTCTCAGTTTCTTTCAATTTGTCTTTTGAATCCATAAAAGTTATCATCGCTCAATCAAACACTATATCACACAAATCAAACAGCTCTTAGTGCATAGAATTATACCACTCCTCTTCCTTATAGGACTGCTAAGTTATAACTTGACAATAAATGCTGTAACCAAATATATGATAAATTTTAGGCATAATACTAATCACAATACAGAAAGATAAAATTAAATAATGTAAACAATAAATTCAATCATTTATTACCTCTTCACCTCTACACACCAAAGAAAAAGAAAACCCCCAGAAATACCAGAAAAGGCATCATCTCCATATCCTAAAAGAGCTGAAAATCAGAAATTTAGCGTCAGGTACTCCTATTTGGATCACAAGTAATTTTTTATCTTATAGCTTCAATTTCTCCACAAAATCATAGCTGATTATCAGAAAAAACCCTAACTCAACCAAATGATGGCCTACTTCGAGAATTATACCAACGTAAACAACAAAATTATCAGAATTCTGCTTCAGACCACGAAAGAAATAAGATCACATATTCAAACGAGAAAGCTACCTGATTAATTCTCTCTCTCTCTCTTCAACTCCAATAAGTCCAAAAGTAAATATCAATTATCTGCTACAATTAGATCAAAACCACACCCTAACACTAACTGAAAAATCCATCCGAACTTCATTCCAGTCATCTTCAAGCACTCAAACAATAAAATCCATAACCGACGCGCAAATATTTCCTAAAGATTCATTCAATATTCTCTCTCTATATACATCTATCTATATTGGATCCATACAAAAAGTCCAACACTCATCACCACCTCAATAAAGCTCATACATATATACTTCAGTCACTATTTCTCTTTCCGTATATATATATATATATATATGCAAAGCACGAGTAGTACAGTGGTAATCTGCACAATGTTTTAGCTGATATGGTTTTACTTTACCCTGATATTTTAGTTATTAGTAAAATTCTTACCTTTTTCTTCGGATCTGAAGAAACTCTGTTGTATCTTCAAAAGCCACCAACCAAAACAACAAAGATCTTTAAAGCTACCCGTTCATTTCCCCTTTTTTAATCTACTGATGGTTATACATCTAACTTTGTTTATTATTAAAATATAGTTTTATTTATTCTTCTTCTACCTAAGCTGACCTCATTGCTATTGATCCATTTATAATAATAAGAAAATATTACCCCATTAGTTTCATTAAAGAGATTTTTATTTATAAATATTTAATATATATTTATTTTATGTATAATCTTAAAAATTATTAATTTAATAGTGTGATTATAATTTAAAATATAAATTTATTTTATAAATAAAACTCTTATGGGTTATTTGATCGGATGAAATCATTTTAGAATAGGATTGAAATTACTATCGGACTTAGAATTAGATCGTCTTTATTTAATCATGTATTTGATATATTATTTAAAAATTATATTATATTAAAATATAATATAATATAATAATTAAAATATTTCTAATTATATATTGCTAAAAACAATGAAATAACGAGATCTTGTCGTGAGGAGTCTCTCATTTGTTAAGTAGAAGAGAGTCGTTCAATTCTTAATAGGGTATTAGTTGAGCTCTAGGGAGTTAATTTTAACTATAGTTATGAATACCAGAGTTAACTAACTGTGTACCTTGGGTTGGCTGGCCGTGCCCGTGTTGGTAATTTGGTCAATAACTATGTTTTTTTGCCCTTCTGTTTGCTTAAAAATAAGGACTCTTGCACACTCACTTCTGTCCGCGTGAAGTGTACATTTTTAGGAAGAAGATTTTTCGTATGAAGTTAGTATTAATCGGGCAAAAAATATAAAGACAGGGTAATTATTTTATTTTAAGCATATATATATATATATTATAAAAATAAGATGAAATACTTCATATCATGAATTGATAAAAATATATTTGTCTACAATAAAAAAAGAAGAAGGAAAATAGGGGTTTTAACATGTCTTTATTAATAATGCATTTGACTTCTTAAACTAAATTTAATTATTTCCGTAATAAGATATATTATTTTTTTAATATAAAAAGTATATATTTCAAATAACACTTTTGAGTCGTTACCACTTCTATAAAACTAATACTTTTTATAAAAATAACTTATAAAAAATGTATTAAATTGTATTCTTATTAATTAATAATTCATCATATATAATTAATTGAAATCTTCTTTTTTATCTAATATTAATCATCAAATCACTAATCATAAAAATGAGGCAAATACAGATGCGCAAAACTTGAGACACCAAAATTAAAATGCCCTGTTGAAATTATTATTACAAAGTTGTCGTATTAATATTAATATTTTCCTCTTTACGGGTTGTGAAAATAAGTTGGGTCAAAAGTGAATATTTTTGGGTTAGTGTATATGGGGTGTTTAGGTGTTTGAGTTAAATTAATAAGAAAAATATATTTTAAAAAATTATTATTATTAAACTGATAATTCTTATAAAATACGAGTTAATATCAATAATATAATTTAAAATTATAGTGCGTGATATTTGGTATTATAATTTGATTATAAATAATATAATATAATATAAATAGTAATAATATATTGAATATAAAACTAAAGAGTTATGTATGTGCATATTAAAATCATTGTATATATTTTTTAGTACATATATATATATATATATTAAAATAATATATAAAAAATAATATAATTATAAATATGATAAACGTTAAATCAATAGAAATGATGAACTTGACATTAATACGATATTAATTCAATAACAAATTAAAATAATTTAATTAATTTAAATAAGATCTTTAATTATTTTATTATATATTATATAAATAAAAAATTGATATTTTTATTAAAAAAATTAATACTTTTATAAAATTTAACTCACATAAAAATAAACTTTACTTATTATTCTAATAAATAAAAAATTACGAAAGTATCAATTCCATTTACGAAAATATCAATCCTTTAATAAATACGCTCCGGAGGAGAAGACTTGGCATAAACGTTCACTAGGTAGGGGACAGGGTCAGGGACAGGGACAATTAAAAAAGGACAATGGGAGTGGTAGTATCCATATTTGGTGCCGTGTGGGAATGAGCTGTAATTGTGGGTCCCTTCTGGTCTATACTTTCTGACGCACTTAACAGACAAACCATAACTAACCAACAAACACCCGTTACGTCTCTCTTTTTATTTATTTATTTTATTTTATTATTTTTATTTTTATTTTGCTAATTTACTTCTCTCTTTCCCTCCCTGCTAACCTAATTTACTCGATTCGAACCCGACATTACATAATTTTCATTTATAGTTGTGCCCCTACACTGCTTGGCTAATTTAATAAAATAAAAAACAATCTACCAAAAGCAGTGATTTTTTGTAATTTATCTATAAAAATGTGTATTTTCTTTTCAACCATTTTTATGAAGTCCCATCTTAAAAAAATTATAATAACTACACCACAAATGATCATAATATTATGTTGCATTATAGTCACAAGTAAAACAAAGTGTAGCTTTTTTTGTTTTAAAAATACCCAAATTTAATACCTATGCAAAACATGTGTAAGTTTAAAAAACTTATCAAGTAAATTTTAAATATGATATGTTTACACGATATTTTAGTTAGTTTCAAGTCAACTCAATAGCTCAAGTTTAATATAATAGCTCTGTAGTCCAATTTTTTTTTTTTATTATTTATTCATTTTTTATATTCTTGCTTAATTCTTCATGACAAATAATACATTCATTACTTTGTATATTTAATAGTAATTTTGTGCTAAAATTTTGTAAAAAATTAACTTTTGAATTATCCAGCAAACTTTTGAGAATATCAAAATTTATAAATACATATTTGTCTTGTTATATTTTGATATAAATGACCTGATATATAAATACAACATAGGTTTTTGAAAAGTTTGTATTATGGTTGTGTGCAGACACGGTTACGGGCAGTAGTATGTTACGGCTTCCTGCCCTAGTTAAAATGTCTTGCCTCTAAATTCTTTTTAATCCCTCTTGCCAAGATTTTTTTTTTATTGTAATGGGAAAAGGGAAAATTTAATAACAAATTCAAACTCATAATGTTTAAAGTCATACCCAAGTACTATATAGGTAAAGGGAACAAACCTTGGAGGCTTGGACTACTTCACCTAGTTCTCTCCATCGATCGATTTAGTTATCTTACGATTAGAAATATAGTTGCTAGTTCACGATCATGACCCGACCAAGCCCATATGAAGTCTAGACATTATTATAATGTCATAAACTTAGGCCGCTCTGTTGGTAGTAGACTGATAGTAATACTACTATAGTTCGAAGATAAGGACGCCGCGAAAAGGACTTGTTAACTACAGAGATATCCTACACAGTGAATTGATACCCTACAAAAATAATTAATATATATATATAAATTGTGATTTACAGTTGATGTTAGATATGGTCATCTAACTTTAGAGAGTTTAGACTCTTAAAAAATATTTTTTTTATATTTTTAGGAAACTTGAAGATAGTTCAAATATAATATTATGAGAATTAAATCGTAAAAATTAAATTAAATGACATTTAACGTTAATATATATATATATATATTCTGAATGGAATAAGCAATTATGCAAGAGCAAGGGATCAAATGTGAAAAACAATCAAAAGCTCACTTTGATAGACAACTTCAATATATTCCAAAACAACTTTACAACTCAAAAAGCGTATAACATACAAAATAGTACTCCCATCCTATCCTATCTCAAAAATGTAAAATGGCCCACGTCAAATGTTGGTGGTTTTTGTCCTTTTTGTGCTTGAGGTATATACGACTATTGTCTCTACATACCCTTTAGTGGACCCCATTTAGATGTTAATAAAGACCACAACTCAATTCAAGTGACTAGATATTTATTATTGCTTAATAATTTAATCATACAAGATTCCATTTTTTGTTCAATTTAATTTGATTTTATAAATTAAAGAAAAAGACTTAAATAGTCTTTAAATTATAATAGTCCATAAATATTTATTAAGAACATTATGAACCATTTTATAGGACTTTTACGACAGTTACACGTGATAGATAAAATGACGCAACTAAAAATTAAAGTAATTAACTACTTAATTTTCATTATCGATAGTTTTAAAAAGTTGAGATAAACGTGGACATGAAATTAAAGTTACACCAATTATCAAGATATGAAAATTATAAAGAGACGACGCCCAAGTCATATAAAGAGATGGACAAACTTATCAATAACAAATCAATAAATCAACACTTTTTAGAGTATTTATCATAGAATTAAGATTAGTTACTTGTTAGGCGCATCGCCAGGTGGTTTAGGAGGTAGGAATTAGTATAATCATAATTTTGTAAATTAATTTTCAGTCTCATGTTATTGGAATTGTAATAGTTTAAAAAAAAATCAGCCAGAGCCACATTATATTTGTAGGGAGCACAGGTCGGCTAAAAAGAGAGAAGGCAAATTTCACATTCAAGTAATAATTATGCTGTATATATGAGGAAGTGATATTTTCGCAGGATAAATTGTTAGTTCTGTTGTGGACCCTATATTATGATTGAAGTTCATTATTTTGTGCCCAATTTGTCCTTGTTTGTAATAACACCCAGTGTACTCTCTTCTCCATTTCTACACTTCATTTTTATCTCTAATCTCCACCACTAACCTCCATCACTAACCCAGATCTACCCTCTTAACCACCTAATTTCGATCTCAGTAGAAAAATAGTAGTAATCTTTATTTGGAAGAGAGAAAGACCACTATTGTAGGAAACAAAGAAATTTTGAAATACATACGTACAAATCAATGTCACCAAATAATCTATTTCAACTCATCATCTACTCTCATCTTCAATACTCCCCAATACATCCAATAATTATATTTCTAGATCCATTTCTCTCTAATAAGTTACTCCAATAGTTGTTACAAGCAACATTAATCCATGGTTCTTCCAACACCACCATTGCCAGCAGTGGTCTGCGACGACTCATCATACCCAATAACAACTAATATATATCTGGGCATGGACTTCAGATCGGTGAACGATGGGCAACTTCATCTCCTTAGACTGATTTTGTCAAGTCTTTAATTTTTTAAAAAAAATTTGAGGGATGATGGTCGTGGTCCAAAGAAATAGTCGGTTAATTGCAAAGAAGTTGGTTCAATTGGGTGTTGTAGCAAGGAAGGACAAATATAGACACAACCAATGAGTTTTATTTGGAACATTGGTATTTTTCTATTTCGAAGAAAGATTATTACTACTTTTTTATTGAGATCAACATTGGATGATTAGGAAGGTAGATCTGGGTTAGTGATAAAGGTTAGCAGTGGAGATTAGAGATAAAATAAAATGCAGAAGAAGAAAAGAGAGTGCACTCACTGTTGTTACAAACAGAAATAAATTGGACACAAAATAATGAATTTCAATCAAAATATGAGGTCCGCTGTAGGACTAACAATTTATGGTGCGAAAATACCATTTCCCTATATTATATTATTGGTATCATGCTTTTTTTTCATGCACATGGCATATAGCAGGTCTAGAGGCAGACGGGGCCGCCTTATATTTGTAGAGAGCACAAGTCGGCCAAAAAGAGAGAAGACGAATTTCACATTCAAGTAATAATTGCTATATATATATATATATATATATATTATTGGTGTCATACTTTTTTTCCATGCACATGGCATATAGCTAGGTTCGTTAAACATATGACATATCCATCTTCTGGCACATTGAATGTTCTGTATTAATTCCTTCAAATCGTGTTGGTACTAGTTTTTATATAATAATAATAATAATAATAATAATATTTTGATAACATCAATTGAATTGATAATTAATTAACGTCATAATGTATTAAACAGATGCTTGACAGAATGTGTAATTAATATTATAATTATGTATTTTGAAATTTAAAAACGAAACAATATTGTACTGTATATATATATATATATATATATATATATATATATATATATATATATATATATATATATATATATACTGAAAACGTAAAAAAATAAATTTAATAACTATAATTTTCATAGAGTACAGTTATATATATAAATTTGTAAATTAAATTTATTTGCATTCGATAATTAGATTTGACAAAAAACGTATAACAAAATTTTGGGTCAGTCTCAATGATTATTTCAGTACTATTTTCATGAATGAATTTCGTACTCCTTCTTTCATTCAAATTTTATAGAATTCCTTTTAATTTGATTTCGCCAATGTAGCTTGGACAGCTTCCTTTTTGCATTACTCTAAGAGACTCAATCATGTAATTTTTTATTTGTCAGGATTGTTTCAGTAAATTTCTTTTCTATGTAATTAAGGATTTTAATCTAACCCCTTGAATTAATAGTCTTATTTTAATATTAATAAATTTTTGTATTTTTTTTTTTTAAAAAGGAACATCCTTTGTTATCAAAATATGAATTTTATTTATTTATTTATTTATATTTTTTTATGTTCGCTTCATAAATAATTTTCCACTTTAAAACTGAGAGATTTTGTGTAAAAAAAGTGTTCTTCTAAATTAAATTTGTCCGACCATCTCTTTAGTAAAAGGGACCTTAATATGCCCTAAAAAGGACTATGGTATAGGGATGGGTCCACCCTGCTACAAGCCCTTACCACAAACTTAGATAGTGCCCCAATGTTGGAGTCTCATTATTTCTTCTATTTTAAAATTTAAGATTAATTTAAAATATTTTAACACTTATAATTTATGATTTTATTTGTTTTTAATAATAAAAATTAAAAAAATCTAAATTTAAAATATTATAATGAGGATTAAATTACGACAAAAGGGTAGTTCATCGTTAAATATTGTTTTTTAAGTAATAAATAATTGCATCTTAGTGAAAGTTGCAATACTAGCAACAAGTGGAAGTAGTAAAATTTTCGGGGCTAGAGAACAGAGAGAGTAGCAATTCAACAAGTATTAAATACAAGTATTTTTGGTAAAATTAAATGGAGATAAGTAAGAAAAAAATAAGTATAAATACATGATAATTAAATATTATATTTATTAATATTATTAAAAAATAAAATTAATATTAAAATTTGAATTATATTTTACTTTTTAATAATATAATTTAATATAATATTTAATTATTATATAGATAAACTTGTCCGCAATAAAATAGAGGAGGCGGCACGCGCTACGGTGACAGCTAGAGGACAACAAAAGAAGAGTAGTTTCAACTTTCACAGGGGGAGGATGTTGACACTTGAGAGGAGAGAGAGAGTCCTATTGTTAGGTAATGGCTAGAGAAAACGCGTGTCGCATTATGATGGAATGGTGACGTATGAAGGTACTGCTCCTGCTCAGTGACTGACTGTTTAGACGAATCTCTGTCGCTTTGTTACAGCAGAATGAATGTAATGAAATGAATTTCAGTTTTGTTAATATCATAAGACAATTAAAATATATAACTTATAATTTTATAAAAAATTATTGTAGAGATTATTAAATGTCAATGAATTTTGTTATATGTAATAATGATTCATATAATAATTATTTATAAAATAATAAATTTCATATTTTAATTATTCTATAGAATTCATCATTTTATAAATAATCATTACATAAAATATTGTATGGATTATTACTATTGCAAAGCTCCAATGAAATGGCCCGAAATAATTTTGAATTTTGCTATACATAATGATCAATGAAATAATGGGTACAATTATTCAATATAAAAATAATGGGACTTACTATTTTTATATTATAGATCCTATCATTTTTATATTGAATTATTATACTCATTATTACATGAGTATAATGAATATATTACTTTTAAATAACAATTTACATGAATATATATATATATATATATATATATATATATATATATATATATATATATATATATATATATATATACACTCATTACTCGTAATAAAATTGAAATGACTTCTCGCTTGGGATTTTTTTGGTTGTGTAATTTATTTATTTATTTTTATATACCATGACAAAAAAAGTTTATATTACTTTTAAATAACAATTTACATGAATATATATATATATATATATATATATATATATATATATATATATATATATATATATATATATATATATATTATTTTATATTTTTTGTTTTAGTTGAAAAGAAACTTTAGTGTCTGAATTTTTTAGGCCTAGAAATATCGCCCTACGTATTTTGAAGTTAAAACATGTCTGGACAATTCAGATATAATAAATTAAAATTTTAAAAGGTGAGAGTTATATACATAATCATCTGCTATATAAGGAAATAATTATACTGTATAGGAAATAATTTTACGCGTACTAATAATTGTGTATTAATAGATAAAAAAAACAACATATTACGTAGGTTATATTATTTAAATTAATAATGAGATTTTTAAATTGGACTCGTGTAATGTAATATTTTTTCCCTTATGCATAATTATTAGTGTACAGTTAATGCACATAAAAATATTCAAAAAATAAAATAATTTTGATTTACCATGAACTACGCTCCAAACAAAGATAATCTACTAGAATATTAAAAAACCTAACAAATTTAAAATAAAATATAAAATCCTATAACTTTATTAATTGAAAAGCTATTTATTAGTTAGGGCGGTGGACTGAATTATATTATGAAAAAAATTCCGAAATGATTTACCAAGTATTACCCACTGCATTTGTACCCTTTCGTAAAGTTAAGGATATACTGCTGCACAAATTACACTGCTCAGAGTCTCAGACTATCGATCCAATTTATTGTTGGGCCATTTAAATCGCAATCTACGGCCCAATTATCGGCTTCAACTAATTGAGAACTAATATTTCTAAAATTGATTTATTTGTATTTCCTATTCAATTACCACCTCCTCTACAAAATAAATTATTATTATTATTTATTTTTTTAAATACTAGTATTATGGTCAGACACATAAACATAATTTTCGATAATGAATTATGTGCTCAGGAGAATGATGTAGAGTGATATTAATTTTGTCGTCTTCTTCCTTTTAACAGTTTCGTTAATAGGAGATCAAATTAAATGAATTCACAAGTATTCCTCTACGCAGTTAATCCTGATTTATTAGTCATGATAGTGTGTTTGTTAGGGGTGCACACGGTTCGGTTTGGTCGGTTTCTTGGGGAAAAAAATAACCAAACCATTTAAATCGGTTATAAAAAATTAAAAACCAAAACCACCCAAATTTTTACATCGTAATCGGTTTTCGGTTTATTCAGTTTCGGTTTATTCGGTCGGTTTATTCGGTTATTCGGTTCCATAATTGATAATTTGGTATTCATTATATTGTCATTTTTTCATAACAATTAATAAATCACTAACTCAATAACTACTAATTTTATACAATATTTCATTATTGGTTTTTTTCTTAGTTGTGCTTCTGGCACACAATTATTAAGATTGGAATGTGTAAATATTTATTAAATGAAATGTGTAAATATTTATTAAAAAAATATATAAATTATATTATAATTTTAAATTATTCGGTCGGTTTCGGTTTGTTGAGAAGACAAACCAAACCGGCCGAACTAATTTCGGTTTTTCAATTTTATAGTGTTCGGTTTTTTCGGTTTAATATTTTTCGGTTTGAAATAGTAACGGTTCGGTTCGGCCGGTCGGTTTTTCGGTTTTTTCGGCTTTTTTGTGCACCCCTAGTGTTTGTGTTGGAGAAACTTTAATCGATATAAAATAAAATAAAGACGATGAACTTGCAAAGAAGGATATTATGATGTCTTTTCAACCGTCAATTAAACAGATAGTGGAAAAATATCTAGTTAATGTTATGGGTTTTAAATAATATGATATTAAATATTTTAATAATATTTTATTACATAATCAATCATAAAAAAATTATTTATTTAACGTAATGATGACGCGTCATTTAAAATATTTGTGGAGATCAAATATTTAAGACTCTTAATATTACCCGAATACATAAAATTGATATCGAGATAATGTCTTGACCAAGACTTGGGGAGAAAATTACTACTTAATTTTATTGTTATTTTAAAGTTAATTAATAAATTTTATAATTTAAAATGGATATGTATCTATTTAATTTTATTAATAATCACCATAATATTATGCACTAACTAAGAATACTATTATAGTTTAAAATTTTATAACAACAACAACAATAATAATAATTCTTTTGGAATCAAACATTTGATGGCGGAGCTATTTTTTTTTATCAAAGGTATAAAACGGAAAAAAAATAAAGTTATGTCATTGTATAGCGATAAAAAAATATCTTTATCTTAATTTATATTAGGCTTAAATATATTTTAATATTTAATTATTTTTTTTTACTTTTATGATTGACATTTTATTTAAGTGATTAAATTCTTAATTTTTTTAAATTCAATTTAATTGAAATGTCTCGTGATAAATAATGGCGTGACCAGTTTAAAACAAGTGTAATAAAAAACTAATTTTAAATAATTTTTTAAATATATTCTCCTATTTACATTCAAAATGCCATCGCTTGGCATCCCTCCCTCTCATCGCTTCTTTCCGCCTTAACTTCCGATCACTCCCCAAGCAGTCGTCATCGTTAAACCTCCATAACAGCCACAGATCGCCCGCCGTACACCGTTCTTTCTCTCTCCAAAACCCTACATTCTCCGCCCCCTTCTCTCCTCTCAAACTCACCAAAATACCCAGAAATGAACTCACCATCAAAGCCTCGGCAGCAGCTTCCCCTGTATCAGTCCCTGAAAAACCCGACCCACCCACCAAAACCCCAACCGCCATCGTTGCAATAGCCCCGTTAATGGCCTCCATTGTCACCGGTTTTTTCCGATGGCTAATCTCAGTCCCGGCCGGTGTCACCCAGAACGCTTTGCAAGGGGAATTTGAAATATCAGCAGCAGTAGCAGATCTTGAAGCTGCAGAGCCACAATACATCTCCTTCCTCTCATCCATCACTATGTTCCTGCATCTACACTCTGTGCTACAAAAAGGTTTTTCTTCCCTGTTTTTATCAAAAACAGAGCATGATCAGAACTAGTACAATTTATTTAATCCAATCCCAAAATTCATAATACTTATAAAAAATTTATCTTGAGTGAAAAAGTTCAGATGAATAAATTATTATACCTGTACATGTAAATGTCTTCTCCATGGAGTTTTTTCCGGCACAGGTGACATGAGCTTAGAAAATCAGAGAAAGTATGGAGGGGAGTGGATTTGCTGGGATTTTCAGAAAAAGAACGAGGGGAAGAGAGAGAAATGAATCTGTGTCATGTTGTATTTACAATTTTGCCCTTATTATTTTAATTTTCTTTTTAAACATCAACATTGAAATGCCACATAAGATTTTATTTTTTACACATAAGCATTTACTAGCCATGTATACAGGATCAAATTATCAATTTCTGACGTGATGTGAATTTGGATCAAAGTGAAAAAAATTAAGAGTTAGTCACTTAATTAAAAAAATTAAAAAGTTAATCACTGAAGTAAAAAAAATAAAATAATTTAAGATAGTAATTATATATTTAAGCTTTTATATCATAATTTAATTTTCTTTTATTATATTATATTAATATTGGTAATTATTTTACATCCCAAAAATCAAGATCCCTATCCTGCAGTGTGAGAAGGATGATTTAGACACTTGTATAACTGGTAATAGTACTTGTTCGCAGCTTGTCCCGTAAACCCAGTGACTGCTTACTTTTCAACTTCGCACTCCAATAGACTCGGACATACTCTCTCTCTCTCTCTCTCTCTCTCTCTCTCCAGATCTCACTATGGAAATAATTACCAGAAAATCTAAATTCCCTCCCAACTTCTTCACCTATTTTTCTTTTTATTTTCTCTGATAATCTCTTTTTTGCATCTTTTTCCCAAATTCACTCTATGTTTTTTAAAGTTCTTGGTATCATCAATCCATGGCATGCATGAAGCTTGGCACAAAACCTGAGGCATTTCACCGTGAAGGCCAAACTTGGTAAAAAAAGAAGAAGAAAACCCACCATTTTTGCTTCCCCTTCTTTCTTCATTCTTTAGTCCCTTTATTAAGTAGATTTGTTCGATTTTCAGTCAATTTAATGAACTGGTCGATGTTAAATGCGTAAATATGGAATGGGTGTATGTTGTTTTCTGATTTTGATTTCAATTCTGTGGTTTTAATTACATACATACGGACTTTATACATACTGATGTAACTTGAATGCGGTCTTTGGTAATATTTCTATGACTTTGTTTGGCGCTGAATGTAAATTTTGTGAGTCGAACACTGTGTTGTTTGGATTAATTGTGCCGCAATTTTATTGTATGCCAAGCTTAATTTTCAAGTACCAATAAAATAAAATAAAAACTGACGAGAAGGGATCCTGTTGTTTGTTGCTTGATTAGTTGATCATACTCTGTCAACTTTCCCCTGAATATATAGTTATCAACCATTCCCACTTCTGGTCACATTGATCATCCATATTTATCACACGTCTGTGGCGTCTTTTATTATAATTATGGAGATTTATGACTGTTACTTCAAATTATTGACAATTCTAATAACACATCTGCACCTGGCTTTCAGAGGCATGAATTTCCGTTCGTGGTAAGTTGGCTGATGTAATTTAGAAGCACAGTTTGGAAGTATTTTTGAACAATCGACAATAGTTGGTAATAACTTAATACCAGGATTTAGACACTGTTGTCTGAATATGACTTCGGGCATTCATTAATTTTATCAGTGAACACTATTTAATACGTGCCAGAATCTATGTGGCACATTATATAATTTGTTCCGATAAGACGAGTTTTGCGGATTGAGAACAAAGTTACTGTCGCCTGATGTGATTTTTCCTAATATATTCAGGCAGTGCACAACTGGGCTCCCAAGTGATGTCACAATTGAGATTGGAGAAATGTCCTTTCATCTCCACAAGGTTTGTTCAATTAATTAAATTTGGCATATATAATTATTCTATTTGGCTATTTTCAAAGTAATTCTCATGCATGCTTTCTTCTGCTGCAAGGCTTAAGTTGTTTTGCTTCATCCTCAATTACGCTACTTGCATAATCTGATCCTCTTTTGACATATACGGCAGTTCCCTTTGTTGTCGAGAAGTGGGCTATTGGAAAAGCAATTTGGAGAATTATCCAGTGATGATGGATTGGTACGTGTTTTGCAACTATCTGATTTACCTGGTGGAGCTAAAGCATTTGAGCTTATAGCCAAGTTTTGCTACGGGGTCAAAATGGAGCTCAATGCTACAAATGTAGTCGGTGTTAGGTGTTCAGCAGAATACCTCCAAATGAATGAAGATTTTGGAGAGGGAAATCTTATTTCACAGACTGAGGTCTTCCTTAATGAAGTTTTTGGGAATTGGACAGACACATTAAAGGCTCTTGAAACCTGCGAAGAAGTTCTTCCATATGGCGAGGAGCTTCACATAGTCTCCAGAGGTATCAATTCCTTGGCAATGAAGGCTTGTGCTGATACACAGTTATTTAACTGGCCTGTGTCAGGCTGCAATGATAAGGACAAAACAGAAGGCAACGTCTTTTGGAATGGAATATCAACTTCAAACAAGTCACAATCACTAAGTGATAATTGGTGGTACGAGGATGTGTCCTTTCTTAGTTTAGCTCTCTATAAAAGGTTGATCCAAGCTGTTGAATCAGGAGGCAT
The DNA here is from genome assembly GCA_947179155.2 of Hedera helix. Lineage (NCBI taxonomy): Eukaryota > Viridiplantae > Streptophyta > Magnoliopsida > Apiales > Araliaceae > Hedera > Hedera helix. The sequence continues at coordinate 51,827,764 of OX359266.1, read as the reverse complement.
GAAGTCTGAGAACATTGCTGGTTCCCTTGTGGTTTATGCTAAAAAATATATTCCCTTGATGAATAGGCACTCGAGCTTTAAGGACGCTAGTAATGCTAAACCAGGCTCTACTATATCCACACCTTCTGAGGCAGATCAGAGGGCTCTCCTTGAGGAGATTGTGGAGTTGCTTCCTAGTCAGAAAGGAATCATGCAGACTAAGTTTTTAGTAAGGCTGCTTCGTACTGCTATGATCTTACAAGCAAGTCCATCATGCAGAGAAAATCTGGAGAAAAGAGTTGGGGCGCAGTTAGACCAAGCATCAGTAAATGATCTACTAATACCAAATATGGGCTACTCAGTAGAGACTTTGTACGACATTGACTGTTTTCAGAGGATTCTGGATTATTTTATGTCAATCGACCAGATTCCATCTGCAGCACATTCTCCATGTATAGTTGAAGAGAATCAGTTAGCGGAAAGTTCCCATTCACTGATGGCAATTACAATGGTGGCCAATCTGGTGGATGCTTATCTTGCTGATGTGGCACCAGATGTTAATTTGAAATTCCCGAAGTTTCAGTCACTTGGTGCAGCTGTCCCTGATTACGCTAGACCAATTTCTGATGGCATTTACCGTGCAATTGATATATATCTGAAGGTAGCATACTCTTAAGTTACTTTTAAATATTTGTTAGAATTTCATAATATAAATAGGGTAGTGAAAATTTTAAAATTAGCTATAAACTAACATAAAAGGCTAAATATATGGAAGGTAACTGAATACTGAAGATTTTAGATTCAATTATGATATATATATATATATATATATATGATTGTGCATAGTTTTATTAGATCGACTATGGGCTTCTGTTGCTAAAAGTGTAACACTCGGTGTCTGTGTTTTTATTGGGTGGGAATCAATAATGTTTTAGGTTTAGGATAAAAGTTAGACGAACTTAACTTGCCTTCAGATGTTGGTTTTCATGTTAAAATGGAAAAAACTAGAAAAGAAAAAATCATAGAGTTTACAAGCAGCTAGAACCAGGGGAAACCTCATATTTAGGATTTGGGTTAGGTCACATGGGTAACTGTTTTAAGTGACACCCTAGTTTGTGGTAGTTACAAATTCAATGATGATGCTTGCACATGTCAAAACTGCAGGCACATCCATGGCTCACAGACTCCGAGCGGGAGCACATATGCAGACTCATGAACTGCCAGAAGCTCTCACTGGAAGCCAGCACCCATGCAGCTCAGAATGAGAGGCTACCTCTTCGCGTCATTGTCCAGGTCCTATTCTTTGAACAGCTTCGGCTACGTACATCAATTTCAGGCTGGTTCTTTGTCTCTGACAATCTTGAGAACTCGCAAAATCCCAATGCGCCAGTTGCTTTCTCCAAGCATGATGGTGATAGATCTGCTGGTATGGATGAAACGAGGGAACGTGTTCTGGAGCTTGAGAAGGAGTGTCAGAACATGAAACAGGATATTCAGAAATTTGTGAAAACAAAGAGAAGGTGGAGCTTTTTTGGCAGACGAAAGTCAGTGTTATAACTCTAGTGCGTGAAAGCCATCCAACTTACAAGCACCAATCTCATCTTTAAGGGGGAGGCTGTGAACTGGAAATTGAATCTTGAAACTTCAAATAGAAGGATTTCTGTGGATTCTTATCTTGTTCGATGGTATTTAACTTTTCGGGTAGGTTTCTGATCTTTGCTATTTATCAGATGATCAAATTTCTCATTTGTTGCTTAGATGGTAGGCGTTTGATTCATTAATTGATTATTGATTCCCTTTCACTTTTATAACGCTCATTCTTATTATAAAACATTTTCCTCTGGCTCTGCATTCCAATAATATTTTGCAAGTAGAAGTTTATGTTGCCAAGGCACAAAAAATAAACTGCGTTTTGTATAAATCCTCTCTTAAACCAGCTGCTCGTTTATTTATCAGGAAAGCAAGCAAATATTTGGTTTCAATCAATCAGGAAATCATTAGTATTGTGTAGAAAACTTCCCAGTTTGATAAATGTTCTGGTACCAAGAAACCCCAGATTAAAAGATTTACGTGACCAAGCATATAATGTTTTATTGGCATTGAAAAAAAAAATTACTTTAAAAAATAAATATGTAATAATACAAATAAGAGTTGATTCTACAGAGAATGATTAATTTAATTTTATATTTTCGTAAACTGAAATTCGGGATTTTTTTAATTAAAGAAATAATTTAAATAAAATTAACTAAAATAATTATGCAAATAAGTTAATGAAATAAATAAGAAAAAAAAATCTTGATTTAAGTTAACATTCACCATAAAAAAATTTACAACCGATAATTGATGCAACAATAAATCAATTAATATTTTGAATATTTACCGTAAAAATAATTATCCGCAGGTGAAATAAATTTTCTCCTCTCTTTAGTTTTAGTGAAGTAGAACTACTTGCTCTAAATACTCATACAACTTTCGACACTTGCTAAATATTTAATTTAATAGTAGCTTTAAGAATTAGAGAGTTCGTTGAACTAAACAACACAAAACAAGACACTTGTTTGCATTTAATTTAGATGAGCATTCTTTCTAAGATGTAATAATCTTTTGATCTACAAAATAATTATTAAATTTAGTTGCTTCACTAATAGTAGTAGAACACAGAAGAATATCTAATATTCAAAATATAAATTAAACGCTTAAAATAAATTAGATCTTACAGTGTATTAATCTTGATAACTTCAATCACTTAAACCAATAAAAATAATTTAGTTACACATAACTATAAAAAATACCAAATAATATATTGGAGAGAATTTTTTAACAAAAGATATGTGTTCTCAATTGTATTTCAAACTCTCTATTTATAGGCCATATAATTTATTCTAACCCTAATAAAAATTATAATTTTCAAACCTTAATAAAATTTAAAATATAAAATAATAAAATATAAAAACTCTTATTTATCTTCTTATTCTAAATTTGATAAGGATTCCTTCAATTTATTCCTTGCTGGAAATTAAGCTCTCTTTAATTTCAATTTGGAATCCAGAACAAGCTGCCCGCGTCCTTTGAAAGAAAAAGGAATTCAGTCGGGACCCACTGCTGACGCGCTGCTCTAAAACAAACAAGCCAGATGCCTTATCCACGCTCCTCACGTGCCAAAAAGTATAGTATACCGTGCATGGCGCGGTCATTTTACTGATGTTGTTCCCTCTCCAAAACGCTGTCGTTTCAATCCCATTTCTAGCCCTTTTTCGCGCGATCAAGCTTGCCTGCTGATTAATTACTTCATTAAAACGTCGTCGCTTTTTCAAGCTGCTAAACCTAATTGTTTCCACGCCATGCGCGCCAGCTTGTTTACTATATTTCCGATAATGCCACCTAACTTTAATTTACCTACAAAATAAAATTAAAAATAACTAAAAATAATAATAATGCATAAAATTAGATAAATGACCCAAAACACAAAAAATACTTAAAAATTTACAACTAATTAAGTATAAAATATTTAATAAATAAATATAAAATATACTTATTATTTATTGATGTTAAAATTTTAATTATTTAGGGAGTTAAAAAGAGAATTGGGAGGAAGTTCTAACTATAAGTGGCTTATAGTAAAAGCAAAGTATGAACTGTAACCGAGTTGATCAGGTTTTATTTCACATATAAAGGTCCCATTTAGACCTAGAAACAATGTCTACGGCATTAGAATTATCTAGCTCTCATCCCCGAAGCATTAAGTGCAATTTCGTTTATGGGAATAATTGACAAGAAAAAATCCTAAGAAACAGAAGCTCAGGCAGGTAAAATTTCAGAATTCTGTAATTTTCAATATTTAGCAGGGAGGAAGGTCTTTAGGTGGCGGTAAAATAGATTCTTCCGGCGACTTTCCGTTATCTACCACAAAATCCATCTTCAATCCCCACGTGGTATGGAGTTCGATATGACAATGCATGAACCAGACACCTATATGAAACCACAAAAGCCACAAATTAGTACTGATGGGGTATGGATTCTTTGGGCCTATCATTCTGGGCCAAGAATCCCTTCTTTTCGTATGGCTTGGGTCGGGTCGGGCTTTTTCCCTTCCTGTTGGGTCCGGGTTCACAGATCTTTTATTACTCAGGCGGTTGATAGGACGTCTGGGCCAATTTTGTCCACTTTGACGGACTGACACTGGGAGCAACCCAGGGTAGTATCTTCCCCCACGGACCAAGTGGAACAGGAGGAAGGGAACTTCTTGCTTGTATTCATGAGAGTATGATGGGACGTCTTACGGCGCATGGATTACTATATACTGGCCACTTCACAATTACAAAGGTATTGGATCTTTTTACATCACTAACATTAATTTATCAAACGTCTGAGAGATTCCAGCTAACGATAAAAAGCCTTTCATTGTGACGTTATTCCCCTGAACTTACTCTTACACCGGAGCATCTCTGGACAGTCCCAACCACGACTGTCCTGTGAGGTGGTAACGGTTTGTTGTTTGTGCAGGTATCTTGCTGACGGGTGATCACGGCAAGAGTGAAAATCAGACGTCAACATTGGCGCTAGAAGGAGGGCCCCCGTTTGATACTTAAGTCACCCTGTTGTTTTCGAATAAAGATCGTTCTCATGGAAGGAAGAGGTAGCTCTAATGAGAGTCGACAAAGGTCTTTCTTGGACCCCCGTGAGGTAAGTACTGGACCCTCAAAGAAACATTGGTCAGGAGTTCATCGGTCGGGGCGAACTCGGGCCCATGCTCATTCTGAACCCATTAGGAGGCGTCTGTTTACGCCTCCCGCTTCGGAGAAGACTGAATCATATCGGGAGAATTCGGAGCTTGGAGTATCGCCTTCAGAGAGGGATCCCCAACGGGAACAAGCTGAAAGAGATAAATGGTCCCAGATTAGGGAGGCTGAGCTCGAATTGGAAGCCTTGCGTTGCAGACAGGTAGATTGGCATAACCACTTAATGAACTTACAAGAGGATCCGTCGGCAACCATTGGCAGCAGAGAGCGGGTCGATACCCCGCAAAGTCGACCTGGGTCAGAACAAGGAAGGAGGATACGCGACCGGGATGGTTGGGATGTATAAGGGGCAAATACCAGTCTCAGGGTTATATGAGACGCGATCGGGATGGTCGGGATGATATAAGGGGCAAATACCAGTCTCAGGGTTATATGAGACGCGACCGGGATGGTCGGGATGATATAAGGGGCAAATACCAGTCTCAAGGTTATATGAGACACGACCGGGATGGTCGAGATGATATAAGGGGTAAACACCAGTCTCAGGGTTATATGAGACGCGACCGGGATGGTCGGGATGATATAAGGGGCAAACATCAGTCTCAGGGTTATATGAGACGCGACCGGGATGGTCGGGACGAAATAAGGGGTGCGCGTCCCTCCCAGGTTTCCCTAGGGCACATCGGCCGCACAAGTAGGGACGGGTCAGAAGGAGCATGCCCCCCCTCCCTCGGTCAGTGCTCTCGAGAAAGGGTAAAGTCCCCGGACTATGAAGTGGGACAGGGTGGCCCAGTGACAGTTTCGGGTCGGCACGATCAACGCATGGTCCCTTATGTCCCTGCGGCTGATCCGGTTATGGAAAGAATAGCTGAACTGGAGAAGAGGTTGGCAACGGCGGAGGCTAGGCCGATGGTGAGATCTGAAGCCGAGGCATCTAGGACTATGCCTCTAGATCCAAAATCCCCCTTTTCGACAGCTATTGATCAAGAGAAGGCTGATCCCAAGAAGAAACTGCCACCTCTTGAGATGTACGATGGCTCTGGTGACCCCTACGACCACACCAGTTCATACGAGAGGGTGATGAGATATTACGATCATTCAGAGGCCGGCATGTGTCAGATCTTCGTGACAACGCTGAAGAAGGGAGTCAAACAGTGGATGATGTCGTTACCCCCCAATTGTGTTCATTCATGGGCAGAGTTGAGCGTTCGGTTCCATGAACGGTTCGGCAGTAACAAGAGGAGAGGCAAGGTGACGGCCTCTTTGATGCAGATAAAGCAGAAATCAGATGAGTCACTAAGCCAATATGTTCAAAGGTTTCGGGATGCGGTGGGAACTATCACTGACCTTAACATGATACAGGCGTTGGGATTCTTTACAACCGGGATGGATGTCACCCAGAACCGGAAGATGATGAAGGACATAATGTTCAACCCCCCAAAAGACCTCTTAGACGCATACGACAGAGCTGAGAAGTTTATAGCGGTCGAGGAGGCTATGAATAGTTTGATACCCAAGAACAGAGGTTTAGAGAGTAAAGCTTATGGTGGGAATCGAGGTGGGGATATCCGACCCCCCCCTTTTGACCGGGTAAAGCAAAGAGGTGGACTGCCAAATCAGGGAAGACCACCCTTCCAACCAAGGACGGAGAACCGTGCATATACTCCCCTGAGCGCCGAACGAGTCAAAATTTTGGAAGCAATCAGGCAGGAAGAGGGGTCGGGGCCGACGCCGCAGAGCCATAGGCCGAGTGGATCAGGGCCCTATTGTTTATATCATCGCCGGGTCGGGCATACCACGGAGGCGTGCACCGGGCTAATGGACATGATCGAATCTAAAGTTCAGAAGGGAGATCTAAAACAGTTCGTGGTTGGCAGAGGAGGGATAACAGATAATTATAAGTCAGGGACCGAGAAGGGGGTCGAACCAAGTAACCCTCCTCGAAGAGTAGTTGACGTTATAATAGGGGGGTCTTCTCCGGCAAGGTCGGGCAAGAGGCGCCGATCTGCCGGCTCCATATCGACGTTGGCAGGCCCGTGCTCGTCAGCCCCTCGACCTTATCCCAAGATGGTCATCTCCTTTTCTGATGATGACTATCCAACTGAGACTGTTGAACCTCATGAAGGAGCTCTAGTAATCACTGCCCAAGTCGGACCGGTGGATATGAAGAGGATAATGATTGACAATGGGTCATCAGTGGATGTGTTGTACAACCATGCTTATCAGAGAATGGATCTTCAGGGCGTGAAGTTACAGGTTGGGACAGAGCCACCATTGTACGGGTTCGAAAATGAAGTAGTACCTGTGATCGGTACTTTGGAACTACCCATGGTGTTTGGCGCAGTTCCCCGGCAGGTCACCCTGCAGGTAAGGTTCTTCGTTGTTCAAGTGGATTCTGCCTACAATGCAATCTTAGGGCGAACCACTCTGACCGCCCTGAATGCTGTTACATCCATACCCCATTTCAAGATCAAATTCCCAACTCCGGAGGGGGTGGGAGAGGTGAAATGGGACATCGATATCGCTCGAAAGTGTTATCGTCATGCCATGATGGCATCAGCTGTTGGGGTCAGTCGGCAGAAGTGTACGATGGTTGTCGATGTAGAGCCTTACGCAGAGGGGGATACGGAACCCCTGGCGACTCCCGCCGAGAGCGTTGAAGAAGTTGAGTTGATACCCGGCAACAAATTCAAAACAATGAAAATAGGTGTCGAGCTACCGAAGGGCATAAAAACACAATTGGTTCAACTACTACGAGACTATTCTGACATTTTTTCTTGGACACCTCGAGACATGCCCGGGATCCCCGAGGCCATAGCGGTACATCGGTTAGCCGTTGACCCCGACCGGAAACCAGTGCGGCAGAAAAGGAGGATATTCGCACCCGAGCGTCAAAAGATTATAGACGTCGAACTCGGGAAACTTCTACATGCAGGGGTTATTGAAGAAATCGAATACCCGGAGTGGTTGGCCAATGTAGTTCTGGTCAGGAAGCAGAACGGCAAGTGGAGAGTCTGCATAAATTACACGAATTTAAACAAGGCTTGCCCCAAGGACTTCTATCCGCTCCCACATATCGATCAGCTGATTGATGCCACCTCTGAAAATTCGTTGTTGAGCTTCTTGGATGCTTTCTCAGGCTATCATCAGATTCATATGGCAAAGGAAGACATCCCTAAGACGGCGTTCATTACCCATCGGGCCATTTATGCCTACCGGAGAATGACCTTTGGCTTGATAAATGCCGGAGCCACTTATCAGAGAATGATGAACACCGTCTTTCGAAAACAGATAGGGAGGAACATGGAAGTGTATGTGGATGATATGATTGTTAAGAGCCTTCGGATGCAAGATCACCTTCGAGACTTGGAGGAGTGTTTTGAAACGGTCCGACGTCACAACATGCGTCTGAACCCTGCCAAATGCACCTTTGGTCTTAGTTCAGGTAAATTTTTAGGGTACTTGGTTAGTAAGAGGGGGATTGAAGCTAACCCCGAAAAGATCAAGGCAATTCTAAACATGCGATCTCCTCAAAGCTTCAAGGACGTTCAAAGACTCTCTGGTTGTATTGCCGCTCTGAGGAGGTTTATGTCCAGATCGGCAGAAAGGTGTCTTCCCTTCTTCGACACATTAAAAGGGCCTAAGAACGAGAAAACTTTCCAATGGAACTCGGAGTGTGAGGATGCATTCCAGGGTATCAAGAAGTATTTGATGGCCGCCCCTTTATTACAGAGACCGATTTCGAGAGAGCCATTGTACCTTTACCTTTCGGTTGGCCCTTCGGCTGTTGGCGCGGCCTTAGTTAGAGAGGAAGAAGGTGTTCAGAGACCTGTGCATTACGTCAGTCATGTTTTACGTGATGCAGAGGTCAGGTACCCGAACTTGGAGAAGTGTGTGTACACTTTAGTGGTAGCCAGTCGGAAGCTCCGTCATTATTTTCAGGGTCGGCTTATTGTTGTCTACACAACCCAGCCCCTAAATAAAGTTTTGGGAAGGCTTGACGCCTCTGGCAGGATGATGACATGGGCTGTTGAATTAACTCAGTACAATCTGGAATATCATCCTCAGACTGCCATCAAGGGACAAGCTCTGTCAGATTTCATAATTGAGTGTACTTTCTCTAAAGACGGGGGCGACCCAATCCTTGATGTCGCCCTTATAATTGGGGGGAAACCGAGCCCTGCTTTTTATTGGACCATGTACGTAGATGGATCAACTAACGCTGAGGCTAGTGGGGCAGGAGTTATATTATTGAGCCCCGAAGGTTTCAAGGTTCAGCAAGCTATACGATTTAAGTTTCGAGCTACCAACAATGAGGCAGAATATGAGGCAGTATTAGCTGGCCTACGTTTAGCAAGAAGCTTGGAAGTTCGTCATTTGATCATTTTTAGTGATTCCCAGTTGGTTGTAAAGCAAATCCAGGGCGAGTATGAAGCTCGAGGCGCGAGGATGGCTGGGTACGTCGCCGAAGTAAGAATGATGCTCCTCAAATTTGAATCTTATAATGTCAAGGGAATCGAAAGAGAAGGTAACTCTACTGCCGACGCCTTGTCAAAATTAGCTACAATGCAAGTGGAGGATTTTGCGGGATCGGTGTATCTGGAGGTCCTGACCGAACCAAGTGTCAATAGAAGGGAAATTCTGTGCATCGAGAGGTCTAATTGCTGGATAACACCCTATCTTGATTACCTAGCTGACGGGAAGCTTCCAACAGATAAGATCTTGGCCAAGAAAATTAAGTACCGAAGCTCTTACTTCTGCCTAATTGATGGGGAATTGTACAAGAAATCGTACTCGTCTCCGTTGTTGAAGTGCTTAATTCCATCCGAAGCGGCATATGCGCTTAGGGAGGTCCACGAAGGGATTTGTGGGGACCATATGGGAGTTAAGTTGTTAGCATACAAGCTGGTTCGACAGGGGTATTATTGGCCTACTATGTTCTAGGAATCAAAGGGGTATGTCCAGAAGTGTCCTAAGTGTCAGATCAATAGCTCGGTTCCCCACCAACCTCCCGAGAAGTTGTCATCGGTGCTTTCTCCTATCCCTTTCGCGATTTGAGGAATTGACTTATTAGGACCCCTTCCCAAGGCCAAAGGTCACCTCCAATACGTGATTGTAGCCATCGACTACATGACCAAATGGGTCGAAGCTAAGCCACTTCGCCATATCACCGAAGATAATTGCGTGAAGTTCATGAAGTAGTCGGTTGTTTACCGGTTCGGTATTCCGATGGTGCTCGTCTCTGATAATGGTACGCAATTTGTTGGAAAAAAGTTTGAAGAACTCCTCTCCGATCTGGGTATCCAGCACCGAAAGACTTCGGTGGCCCATCCCCAATCCAACGGGCAAGTAGAAGTGACAAATCGAGCCCTCCTTAGAGGAGTTAAAAGGCGACTGGATGAGGCAAAAGGTCGTTGGCCCGAGGAGTTGCCCAGTGTCCTGTGGTCTTACCGAACCACTCCGCGTTCGACTACGGGGGACTCACCCTTCAAACTCGCGTATGGGACGGATGCCCTGATCCCAGTCGAGATCGGATTGTCCTCGTTCAGGGTGTCATGCTTCAAAGAGTTATATAATGAGGAGGGGCTCAGGCTGAACCTCGACCTGTTGGGAGAGGTCCGGGATGCTGCGTTGCTGAGGTTGGCAGCCTACCAACAAAGAACAGCCAAATACTACAATCGAAGAGTTCGAGTTCGAAGGTTTGAGGTGGGAGATTTGGTACTCAGGGAGGTGGAGGCCTCGGCACCTAGTAGTACCGGGAAACTGATGCCCAACTGGGAAGGACCTTACGAAGTCATTGAAGTAGTTAAGGAAGGGACTTATCGACTTCGGGACATGATGGGAATAGATATAAAGAACACTTGGCATGCTGGCAGGTTGAAAAGGTACTACCAGTAGGGATAGCACCTATTGTCTTTGTTCGGGGGCATCAGACTTCATTGTTGCGAACCTCACTTTGTTATCTTGATGTAGCACGGTTATAACACGTTGTGATTTCTTAATGAAAGTATTTTCTGTTCCTGCTTATGTTTCTTTAGTTTGATTATTACGGGCTAAAAGAGAGATTAACTTGACAGAATAAAGAAAACTGACTTTAATTTACCTGAACTTGTTTCTGTACATTTGAAAAATAAAAATATTACATATTAGGTTGTGGGGTCTGGTGGGGTTGGGTGTGCAGGGGGGTCATCCTCCTCGTCGGCATCCTCATCTGAGGAAAAGCCCAATGTGATTGGGTTCACCCCAGCGTTGGCCACCATGTTTTTGGCGAAGAGGTATCCCTTGTTGTACTGGTCCACAACGGCCTCGGTCAGCTCGCTAGACCTCTTGTACTCCTCGATAATCCTCTGGCGACTGCTTTCCCCTGCTGATTCAACTTGGGCCTTTAGTCGGAGATTCTCTTCCTCCAGGAGCTTGTTGGCCGCCATGGACGTCTGAACGACTTCATCTTTGTGGGCATTATCCTTTGTCAGAACCCCCAATCGCATCGCCAGATCCGATCCCTCCTTTTTGAGCCCTTCTATCAGCTTGTTGCGTTCGGCTCATTCTTGTAGAAGTGATGATCTTTCGTTCATCACGTCATTCAGCTTGTCCTCCCAAGATTTGCTGGATGCTTTCAGTTCGACTAGCTGAACCTGCAAGGACTGAATGAGGGCTTCTTTCTGATCATTCTGCTTGTGGAGGGAAGAATGGTCGCTTTGCAGCTGGTTGTGCTCTTGGTGGAGCTGGGAGTGTTGGGAGTTCAACTCCTGCATCTCGGCTTGAAGCTGGCGAATGACTTCGGCCTGATGGGGGTTTTTCTCTTGGAATTCCATTACGCGGCTGAAGCCTCCCAATGCCTGAATAACACAACGAGATATCAGTGGATCTTTAAAAAGAAAAAAAAAATGGCGTAAAAGGAAGTCATAGGTCACGCAATAGTCATACATGACCCAGGTGAAGGCTGGTGGCTCTCATCAGGCTGTTAAGGTCGGATGAATCGAAGTGCTGATCGTCAGCCGGGAGGTTGAAATAATTGTATAATTCCTTCGGGAAAGGGGAGGTAGGGTCCGATGGAAAAAATGATAGTTGGGAGAAAGGGGATGCTGTTTGGGGTGGATTAGTTTTATGGGGAAGGGGTTGGGACTCGCTTGGCGAGGGTTCGGAATCGGGGGCCTTGCCATGCGGCCTCGGTTCGGGTGGGGTGTGCTTTGTAGGGGAAGGTCTGACTTCTGTGTGTGATGTAGATGGAGGTTTAAGGGGTGATGGAATGAGGGGCGTTGCATCTCTGTCCCCTATATCGGGGGAGGGGGAACGAGGTGGGGATGGAGAATGGGGTCGGATGAAATTCAAGGGCTGAACGTAGATGGGTTCGGCGTTAGATTGATTACCTTCGGAGACCCTGGTCAGTCTACGGCGCTTCCTGCGAAGTTGCTGCTTCTCGGTATCGGTTAGATCCAGGGCGTTCTTTCCAGGAGGACGAGAGGCTTCGGCTTGTTTCCTGGGAGGTCGGGGGGCTTCGGTTGGTTTTTTGGGAGGCTGAGGGGCTTCGGGGCGTTGAGAAGGAACTTGGGGGGCTGGTCGGATGCGTAGCTGTTTCCTCGGAACATTTGGCTGAGTCTTGTAGATCACTACTGAAACCCGAGGAGTAGAGGAAGATTAGTGTAAATAATGAAACAAAATGGATTTCCTAAAGAGAGGAAAGAACTTACGATCGTGGTCGTGCAGCCATTGAAGGTTGGAAAGAAGGCTGATGTCCCAAGGCTCTGAGGGAATGTTTTGGCAGAACCGTTCAAATTCTTCCTCCCTGTCTTCGGCGATGTCGTCGATCTCCGGCCTTTCTGGGTTCCCCCAGGGCTGCAGAAGGTGTGTGTCTAGGCTAGACACGAAGAACCAGTTACTGTGCCAGCCCTTGTTACTGGAAGGATGGAGCATCCAGGCCCTTTGGTTAGGGAGGCGGTTCAAGGATCGGAATCCTTGTTCTTTAGTTTTGGTTAGAGAGAAGATGTGGAAGAAGTAGTCAAGGCTGGGGGTGATGCCGAACTGCTTGCAAGCAGCGATGAAGCAGACCAGGTGAATGTATGAGTTTGGGACCAATTGAGCGAGTCCGATCCCGACGAAATAGTGAAAATCATAGATAAAAGGATGAAGAGGGAATCTGACCCCGTTTCGGAGCACCTGGGTCGGAACTGCTAGTTGAGGGCTGGAAGGCCTCCAATACATCCTTTCATTGGGGCTGGGGGCTCTCAGAGAATACTCCCCGGGAAACTGGAACTCGGATTTAAAGCCTTCAACGGCTTCATTGCTGACTGATGATTGGGCGTTAGCGTGTGAGTACGTGGTGGTGTCCTCGAATAACTTTCTAATTTCCAGTTCCCTTGCCCTAGTCGCCGATCCAGGCGGGCTGGGAATCGGGGTGTTTAAAGGGGCAGGCCGGAACGGATTCGCCTCAGAGGATGAAGAGGTTGTGGCGGCGGCACTAGTTGATGATGTCATTCTGGATTTACGCAAGAGAGAGAGAAAGATTCAGGTTATGGGGCTTTGGGTAGCCGGAAGTCAATATGGAGATCTTTGAAGGAGAGAAGAATGGAGGATACTCGATGATCGATTATGCGGTTACGGGAAGCAGTGAGCAGTTGCAGAGGATAGAGAGAGAGAAGACGGTGTATTGTTGTGAAGAAGATAACTGTTGTGATAAAGTTTATTTTGAAAATTGGATATTTATTTCGGAGGCGCGAGGATGTGATGTCACATCTGTTTATCCGTTATCCGTTGGATTAGGTTTAGTGTCCCTATTTTTGTGCTAAACTCCTGTGTAATCGGAGGGGTTACCCTTCTATTTTTCTTATTATTTTCCAAAAAGTAGAAGGGTGGGGGGCAATGATGGGGTGTGGATTCTTTGGGCCTATCATTCTGGGCCAAGAATCCCTTATTTTAGTATGGCTTAGGCCGGGTCGGGCTTTTTCCCTTCCTGTTGGGCCCGGGTTCGCAGATCTTTTATTACTCAGGCGGTTGATAGGACGTCTGGGCCAATTTTGTCCACTTTGACGGACTGACACTGGGAGCAACCCAGGGTAGTATCTTCCCCCAACGGACCAAGTGGAACAGGAGGAAGGGAACTTCTTGCTTGTACTCATGAGAGTATGATGGGACGTCTTACGGTGCATGGATTACTACATACTGGCCACTTCACAATTACAAAGGTATTAGATCTTTTTACATCACTAACATTAATTTATCAAACGTCTGAGAGATTCCAGCTAACGATAAAAGGCCCTTCATTGTGACGTTATTCCCCTGAACTTACTCTTACACCGGAGCATCTCCGGACGGTCCCAACCACGACTGTCCTGTGAGGTGGTAACGGTTTGTTGTTTGTGCAGGTATCTTGCTGACGGGTGATCACGGCAAGAGTGAAAATCAGACGTCAACAAGTACCTTCATTTAGCTTTAAATTATATATACATATAGTATATGGGTTTCCAGCCGGTGCATTTGTAGCCATCCATCAAAGATGAAATGGTCACAATTTTTTTTTTCTTTCTACGAAATAGTTATTTTAAATTTAAGACCATAAGCTAGAACTGATCCATAATCAATGGTAGCTATGCATCAAGTCTCTGTACTTGTATTTGTGTTTGTATGGATTACCTGTATTATCAGCTCTGAACTTGATAGCAGTCCACTCCCCAAGGCAAAAAAATTAAAACCATGAAGATGAAAAGGGTGCGACTCAACCGTGAGAAGATAAGTCTTGGAACACCAAATCCACAGTGGAATTAAAATCCAACCTACTCAACCTTGTAGCTAAGGTAGTCCCAAGGTTAGCCGTGAGTGGTGCACCTAGCCGTTGGACGGTCCGGGAAATCAGTTATAAACTCCCGGAATGTTGAAATAATGAGCCTGCAAGAGTCCAGTTTTTGGCATCACAAATGTTATATTGTTCAATGAAGCTGTTAGTCGTGTGCCATTCTGGCAATGCGGGCACGCATTTTGGCCTAAACCAATGGGGTAAAATAGGTGACGATCAAATTTGAAGAGGAACATTGACTGGAAATCGCAGCGTGTTGAGGCTTTTAAGTTTGTAAGTTGACGCAAAATTGGTTTTGTTTGGAGCAGGAAGTTGAGGCAATGATGGGATGACCGTGTTTGGAACGCCTTTGTATTGTAAGATTGCTGTGACAGTCTTGTTGTCCACAGGGACAGGTGCATCCATGAAAGGCCTAGCAACCATGAAGCATCACTCGGGGTTTGGTCAGCTGTTATTAGAACGTTTGTGGTTTGGCCTGGAGCAATTAATTAGAATGGCTTGTGTTTTGAAAGGTTTGGTGTAAACCGCATCAATCACTACCACTGTCGTCATGTTATGCCCTGCAATGGCAAAGAAGAGTTCGTCATTGAGTGCAGCGTTAATGATCCGCAAGAGAGGTACGTTTTGCCGGACTCAACTTCCATGGCAAAGATATCTACATATCGAGAAGTACACATAATAAGAAATCGTTCCTGAAGGTACCCTATTGCTGATATTTTTTTTCTTCATTTTAGCTGTCATTCATTAAATATTGTACCTTGTTCATTACATATTGTACATTATACTGCGCACATTACAAATATTTAATTCCAACTGTTGAAAGAAAAATATCAACAGGGTAGATTATATACTGAGAAATTCGAAGATCAATCAACATAATTCAATGCAAACTATAGTATTTACGTTTCTCAGAACAGGGGAAAAGTGGCCCTGGTTTTCCATTGATGGTATGCGCATCTGACATTTGTGGTGGCAATCCCAACTTATTGCCTTGCTTAACAATTGTTTCCACGTCGCCATTCCAACATTCTCCTGCATGCCTTCATAAGATTTTATCATTTCGGGTTATGAAATTCCAAGCAATTATTTTCTATTGCGAGTAATATATACCAACCCAAGATTATACTAGCTTCGCTACAAGGTTGAGGGAATGGAAATGATGTTCCTTCTTTGGGCATGATAACAATGGCGCCGTAAACGGTAGCTCTTACACAAAATATGTGCATGCCACCATAGTGTTCCTCTTTGGCCGGTAACAGCGATATTATAGGTGTAGGTATTTCCCGTCTTAATTGGACACTGTGTTATATATGCTGGTCCATCTGCCCACCCATTGTGATATTGTTTCAAATTTCAATCCATGCCTGCTCAGAAAAATAAAGACTCTCATTCTGGACAGCAGAAATAATAGGATATATATATATATATATATATATATATATATATATATATATATATATACCAATGGATGGACATGTTGTATTGGGCATGACTGGTGACATTTATAAGAAGTTGATCTCCTTGTCGAGCATATACAGTAGGCCCTGGAACATTCCATTTATCAACTGTAACGATTGGTTTTGCGTGGCACAATCTGCTGACATTCTTCACTTGAACCTACCTGTGCATGGCTCAAACCAAAACTATTAAGAAGATTACTTTTCGTATCATACTTGGTTATATAAATTAAAAAATGCAAGAAAGAAAACACGAACAAATATCAATATCTGAACTCAAGCTGATAATTTTATTAGCTATGAAAGACAACTCGCGCGCGCGTATATATATATATATATATATATATATATATATATATATATATATATTCAGGATAATTGCAGTAATCTCTCTGCATGCCTAACCCTGCCCGTCTCTCTCTCAACACAATTTTTTGATTTGTTTTTCCTAATAAGAAGTGTTGGCAAAGCTATACTACAAATGCTAAGCACGTGCCATTATATAATATACAGTCAATTATGAGTAGTAGTTGGTATACACATTTACAAAAAACATAAATGAGAATAAAAATAAGGACTAAAACTACAAGTATAAGTACAAATTTATTTATCTAACCCTTAATTTGCCATTAAGACCAAAAATGATAATCTCGTACATATAATTTCTAAGAGCCTGATAGGACGGACTGGAGTCTTTTTATTAATACTAAAATTTGCATAAGACACTCCTAGATGTAATTATATTTAACTTTCATAATTAATAAATATTTACTGTTATAATTTAATATTATAAAGCAAGTGAAAAGAGGACATAAGTTTTGTTATAGTGACATGATAATAAAATTATGATAATTAATTTAAGAATATTGTATTTTTTCCGTTCTAAATTATAAAATCAATACTGATTTTTGAAAAACCATTTTTCAAACTAAAAATTGTCATGAATTCAATTAATTTATGTCAATATAATTATGAATATTTTAAACTACTTAACTAATTAAAAGATTTATTATTTTAAAATTTTAAATGAATTATGTTAATTTTTAATTTAAAAATATTTTAAATTAACTTTTAAAAAGTTAAGAGTGATCTTACTGCCATTTATGAAGGAGCGAAAGTTACCAACAACGTCCCATAAAAATGGAATGAAGCCATAGGGCCTTCCCTTGTGAAATATGGACTACCCTTCATTAGCAATTTGTTTTTTCACCTATAGAGCGTGTTCACTTGGAATTGATCCATGGGCTTCACTTTGAATGAATTTGGAATTGCTATTGGTATTTTTGGTTATTCTTTTCCTTTTTCGTTTTCCTTTTCTAAATTTTTATATTTTCTTATATTTTAAATTGGGTTTCTCTGCGGAGGATCCCTACTAACTTTAGGTAACAGACATTTATATTCTGGGATCTAGACTGCTCACATTTTAAAAAAAAAAAACATTTAAATTTAGCGTTTTGATTAAAGCAAAGTAGATTTTTTTTTTCTATATTGTATTTTAATAGTTAAATTTATCATCAAGAAAAACGAAAATATTGTGTCCTTCCTTAAGTTAAAAAAAGGAAAAAGACTTAAATTCCTCTCTGAAAAATGCTTGTCATTTCAAACTCTCAATAAAAGAAAAAACATAGCATAGGATAGCATTAGCATAGTATATATATATATATATATATATATGATTACAAACTCAGATTTGAAACTAAGGTGGTCATCATCCTCTTATGTACTACACACTGTAACCACACTTTTCTAAGATGGTGTCAACATGCCTGTCTATCCATAAGTCCATGTATGTACCACTTACCTATCACACATGGACTCATCATAAATATTTTGTCCATAAATAATAGTCGCATTTTATTTTTTGATTTTTTTCTTTTAACGTATAAAGTTGTCTGGGACACACTTAAAATAAAATTTAAAAGACATACTCCTGCTTCGGAAATAAAAAATAAAAATGTCAAATGGGATTTTATCATTTTTGAACGACGTAGGGACCAGGGAGCATGCTATTTAATTTGTTATTCTACTCCCCCACACCTCTAATCAAAGTTTCAACATCATTTCAGATCCTTCTAATTGATTTTTTCCACATTTGTACCCAAACAACGCACTCCATATAGCTGCTGCATCAGTTGGACTTGTGAACCACCAAAATGCCTCTGGGTTAGGCAGAGGTATACTACTATCAATGCCTGCAATGAACACCAACGGAAACTGGGACCAAAGCTAGCTATCATGTTGTCCCAAATAAAATGTCCATGCCACATGCTCCTTTCAGCCTTGCTGCATTGCCCGAGTTGCGGTCCCATTCGTCGGCCCACCTTTTCTCTCTCCTCCTTCCTCCAATCAAGTCCAGTTTTGTTGGGCCCTTCCGTTACGTGTCGTTGGTTGAATTGACGCTTGTCTGCTGCTCAAACCTTAACACCAAACACCGTACTTGAGCAACTAATTGCTTTAACATGTCTGCTACACATTTGGTCCATTTTCTTTTCTCCCACAAATTCATACCAACAATAATTTCTACATTTGATGATCAGACAAGTCCAGATTTTTCATTTTTCTTTTGGAGCACGCATAATCCTATACGCACCTCAAATACTAGTGCATAAACAAACAATAAATATTGCCCCCGTCCGTCTTTCTTAATACCGTTTGTGGACAACTGACTAGGGTCATGAAAAGATTCAATACTTAAAACACATGAAACTTGATAAGCAAAGTGCAAAGAGCACATGAAACTTCTTGATAAGCAAACGAATATAAATGGAGACGTTCAGAGTTTCCTGTGTATTTTTTTTCTTCTTGTGGCGATAGTTTGTAATTAGAAGCCATTATAAACAATGAAAGAAGAGATCAAGAACCTCAAGTAAGTTAAACATTTAGTAGGGAATTTCACATGCATTTAGTACAACGTTTGAAAAGAAAAATAAACTTTCAAGTGAAGGGAAGAACTGAAGTTTCGCATACTGAGGTCATTTGCAGCAGTAATTTACAAAAAGAAAATAATCCCCCCCCCCCCCCCCCATCAAAAATTAATAGTAATTTTCAAGTTAGCTTCGTCAACTGCCAATATTCAATCATCTACCGAACTGTTCTACTGCCGCCGCCCACAGTTTCATCTTGAGATGTCGTACGCTTGAGGGTAGCCAAGCTGCTCCGTCTCCCAGTTCGACTTTGAAGCAACTCTTTCATGGCGAGGAACATAGTCCTACAATAAACAAGAAAATTAACGAAATATTATTAAGCTATATGCAGCATGCGTAAATAGAGAGCTGTTCACTCGAATGACTTCAATTCAATTCTACCCTAAGAACAAATGGGGAGGCAAGAATTGAATTTCTCTCTAACTCTTCCCTTGTTTTTCAAATTCTCTCTCTCAAGAGATTACCTCTAATTTCTTGACCAACTCCTTTGCTGTTGGTGCAGATACAATGATATGACGTGCACTTGGGCTAATAAAGCCTTCCTCCACAGCTTTGTCAATAAATGACAGTAAAGAGTTGTAGTATCCATCCACATTGAGCAACCCCACCTGCCAAAATGTGCAATCATTATAAAATTTTAGTCTCAAAGCCAGATAGGCAGATAGGACTTCATCAGATTCCTCAATTACCCCAAAAACTGTATTATAATTGCAGTGAGAATTACCGGTTTATCATGGATGCCGAGCTGAGCCCAGGTTATTACTTCAAGGAGCTCCTCAAGAGTGCCATAACCCCCTGCATGTACGTGAAGTTGATCCAGTTTCACATTATATGTTGTATATGATTGCATTAACTTAACAATGTTAAATACATATTCTTGAATACATGGGCTCTCTTAGAGATGGTTGATTAGTAAAAAAGTATGCTAAAAGCTTGTCATTCTGACGTATTATCTCTCTACGTGTCTGTGTTGCATGTGCGCTTGCATTTTCATTTATTTATATTTTTGTGTTGGTGGGAGGGGCTTGGGATAAAAGACATAGTTGAGTAGAGTCATTTAGGGAAGGGGGTGTGCTGAAACAATCTCTTTACTGACATTAATCTATCCTGTCTGCAAATAAGAGGAAACATAACCGGTTATGAAAATAATGGAAGCACTTCCCATGATTTTGTGCATTAAATAACAAGGCTGACAACAAATACAAGACATAGATAACACCAAAAAAAAAAAAAAAAGAGTACGGAAGAAAAGAAGGAAAATATTAATTTAATATAACTACTTGCTTAATCACTCATTAAAAGATAGCAAGAGTGGATTACTTTCTTCTTTTTCTTTTTCAACAGTCTGTCTACTCTGTTATAATTCATAACTACCATGATTCCTTTAAGGCAAGGTAATAAGTTGGCCTTTTATAATTATTCAAAACAAGGTATTTATTGCCCCCCATCCTCTTTTTTATCAGAGGCATAATCTTCTGGCATACATACAGGTCATAATGTCTTTCATGCTATGCATCACTCTCTCATAGATTAATTTATCTTTTTTTGCATATCTTCTTTCTCAAGAATTGAAAAATTAATTGAGGTGTACCTGTCCAGGGTAAAAAATGACTGTTTATGACTAGTCCTCCTTGAAAGGAGTGAATATGAGTACCTGTACTCCGCTGGCGATAGTTGGCAATAAGAATTTGGAAAAATTGCGACTTTATAACCTATTCCTTATATGGCCGTATGAGATGGAAGAAATTGGTACTGGTATCAAACAAGTAACGACTATTGACTAGAAGAAGAGTTACTCAGAGTGAGAAACTCTGGTGTATTCAGTGCAATGGGTCAACAACAATGGCTTGGATGACTGCTTTTTAATCATGGGTCTTGGGGTTTGTGAGAAGCTGATCATTTAGGCTACAAGCAGTTGCTTTCACACCAAAACGGTAAAACCAATACTTCACCATATTTGGTATCAAATTGAAAGAGCCCCATTGTAAAACTATGGCAAATTTTGGCATTATTCTCCTGAGAAATATGTTACCACTCTTCTACAGTTCTAAATTCCCCAAAACCACATTTATTTTAGTTGCCAGTGCTATGAGTTTAGTATTCCTGATTAATATACTTTAACAATGATAACAAATAATTTAGTAATACCATTTCGTCAAGACACAAAGCAGTTTTTCCATTTGTTTTAGAAACATACCAAATAACAATAGTGCTGCTATTTAAGGAAGATATAGTAGGGCAACGATATATCTACCAGCACTAAAACATGAGTACTTTGTACTTTGCTTCAAGAAAACTCTCAGTTCTTGCTTTCTTTTATCCGTTAGTTTCTGAAGTGGCAATTGAGGACTCAAGTAAATACTTAGAATGTAAATAAATGGACTCCAAACAAAAGAACAAAAACATGAGACATATTGTTGAGTTTTCATGGTGGAATTAAAAAAAAGTTAAGATGTCTTAATTTATCTTTTGTTCATCTGCTTAAAAGTTTTAGTGAAACAGTGAGAAATTTGCAGCCCTTACACTAACCTGGCAAGGCAATAAAAGCATCTGAGTGCCTAGCCATCTCAGCTTTCCTTTGGTGCATATCTGCAACTGCCTTCACTTCTCCTACTGTTTCACCAGTTAGCTGAAAAAGATGCCAAAACCCAGAGATGCAAGAATATTAAAATACTAATATACATATGTATATATATATATATATATATATATATATATATAGAGAGAGAGAGAGAGAGAGAGAGAGAGAGAGAGAATTTTGTATAGAATGCTGTGCACTTAGTGCAGTGAAAGCTATGATGAAGGTTGCAGGAATTGTGGTGGACTAAGTCCAAAAATCTTAAAAGTCAGCAACTCCAGACCACAAGTTGATATACCATGAGATGCATTCATTCAAGAGAATTTACACATAAGAAAAGTCCAAGGAGGAAAACCCAAAGGGGAAGTATTCATGTGATAAGAGTAATACAGATATAACAGAAAAGGAAATTCACAGAGAACACTTGAAACCCAGAAATATGTAGAATTAATGAAATGCCAGCTACCCAAGTGGTACTATGGATAAGGCTAGAAAACATCAGGACCAAGAAACAGACTTACTCTATTTTAAAGAATATCCCCAACAAACCCCATTTTATATTCCTCCTTCCTCTCCTCCAACAAAGAAGGAAAAGAGAAAGAAAGAAGAAACAACCCTAACAATTTAAGGCAACCATAACCAGAGTTATAAAAAGAGTTAAAAGGGAAAATGTAGAAAAGAAAGAGAAAAGGCAGAAACTAAGCTCAATCCACACAAAAAGAGAGAGAAATATTGCAGTTAAGTGGGGGGTTTTGTTTTTCAATTTTCATATAAAATATAGAACTTTCTTGGCCATTGCAGACATACCTCTCGAGGCATGAGCGTCTTGGGAATAACCCTGCAGGGAGACAATAACATGACAAAAATTAGTTTTAATGGAGAACAAAAAACAAGTACAACAAGTGATCACTAAACTCACCATTTTGTTTCTTAATCTTCTGTTATTTTATCTTAAACATTCTTTGAAACTTTCAAGGCTAAAAGTGGAGGATTTAAAAAGAAAATACAGAAGGAAGTTTACCCAATGACATGACGACCGCCATCATGAACAGCTTGTGAAATCAAACCCATTAGGCCGATGCTACCCCCTCCATATACTAAATCAATGTTCCTTGAGACCTTGAATATATTGAGAATCAAATAAGCCCATATGAAAAAGTGGAATTATGGAGGTTGATATATTTGTTTCAAACATGTATAGTATTAACCCATTTTCCCTCGGAGAACCCATTCGCATTCTATGAAGCTATGGGGATAAGGAGGATTGGGTTACATACTTATTCACACAAACAGTATATCTGAAGTTCAAATACCCCTATATTAATCAGCGAGACAAGATGAATAAAAGCAACGATTAAACGAGCAAGCAAGAGGGATGAAAGGAAAAGGTGTAGAGTCCATATAGGTACTGAAAAACGTATCTTTTCCATGAAAAAGGGGGTAATGACTTTGAATTAGTAAAGTAAATGGTTATAGTCATACGAGAGGAGAAAGAGAGACTCTGTTAGATTGCAGAGCTTAAGCTGCAAGGCTTTTGCTCAATCAACTACAAAATCAGGACATTTGCATCCCAAAATTGACAATTTTGAAAACAAAGTTAAAATGGAGGAACCTACAAAAATGCAAAATCACATGAACCAACTTGCAAATAGATATAATATGCTCCGAACAACTTTTGATTACTTAAAAGTTAGACCCATCTCAAATTACATGAAAAACATTGCAAGTTTGCAATAAACAAGTCCCCAATATTTGCTAAAACACTCATTTGCAAAAAACCCAACAAAAAAATCCCAAATAACACATTACACATGAAGAGAAAATAGCAAATAAGCAATGATCAAAGAGGGCCAATCAATACCAATTCCTTGCCAAGTTCAATAGCAGAATCCTGATAACTACTCTTCTTGCCCTGGCTACTCCCACAGAAAACACAAATCCTCCCAAATTTTGATTGTTTCAGTTCACTCACCATCTCCATTTTCTCTTCCTCTCTCTCTCTCTCTCTATTTCCCTCAATCCCTCTTTGCTTTTGTTGGTCACAAACTAAGAAATGGCTTTTGAAGAAAAAAGAAGAATCTCCTCTCTCTCTCTCTCTCTCTCTCTGTCTCTCCTGTATATGCACTAGCCTGCCAAACTCCTCTCTCTCCCTCCTGTATGTGCACTAGCCAACATATATATAGTGAGAGAGAAAATTTGCGTGTATGGAATACGTGTGCCACAAAAGCATACATACAATGATACAAGTATCAACTACTAGACCAGTGGCTCTCTCTATGGTGTGCGGGCTAAACATAGTGTATCTGTAAGCGCCTTGGCACATGAGTCACCCTAGCAAGCTCGAATCCCTTAGACCCTTACTCAAGCTGGCACGTGTGGAGCACACTATTTATTTATCTTATGCGTTTGCTATTTTTGATGCTTGTGTAATTCATATTCATATGATACCAGGGATATAAAATAAATATTATTTAATTTTAAAGATAAAATATGAATATAATATAAATTTCATTTAATTTTATATATAAAATATGAAATTTTATAAACTCAAGAAATAAATTTATAAAAAAAAAATAATTAAATGTTTTTCATTTCTAAAATATATAATTAAGAATTTTCTAATGGCTAGCCTTGAGTACACTTGTTACTTCCCGTGCCACAATATAATGTCAGGCGCAGTGATTATCTTAATTTAAAGGATAATGTAGTAAAACCAAAGTTAATGCGAAAAATAATGCTACCTTTTTAAATGTGCGACTTCATTACTCTTTTCTAGAATATATATTTGTGTCTTTTTTCAAAATTATTGAACTACATATTGGGATATGTTACACAAACTCATTTTGACTTGATCCTACAATTATTATTACTAGGCCATGTACCACGTGTGTGTAATGTGTTAATATAAACGAGAAGCTAAAATAACTTCTTCTTCTTTTATTAAATTTAAAGAATAACATGAAAAGATATAAAATGTTAAATTAAAAAGAATAAAATAAAAATATAATTAAATTTGTGTGATAAACGAGAAAAAAATAATATATAGTTTCAAGTCAAGTCAATTTTTGGTCATTTAATTTGTAGCCTTTTTAAAAATGTTATGAATATAAGTGTTAAAAAATAAATTTTATTAATTTAAATGAAAACAAATCAAAATTTGAATCATTTTTTTGGTTATTAAGTCGATATTATATTACTTGGTATTTGTTCTACATTAAAGTCACACATATTAATTTTTATTTTTAAAAAAAGAGTCTCATTTTTTCTTATGATAATATAAAATTATATATATAATATGTCATCTACTTTACAATAATAATTTTATTATTGTATAATCACTACTAAAGCAAACACTAAATAAATTCAAGGATAAATGAGTACATACAAATATATAACACTAGATTTATAAATTCTAAAAATGTGACTCCTTTTATGAAATGCCACTAATATTTTAAGATTTGTTTATAAAATATAGTTTGTTTCCAATAATCCAATCTGGTTTGCTTGCAAACCTAGCTAGCATTTACACTTTTTTTCCATGAAATAATGCAATTCCTATTGATCTTCGCCCTGATAAATCTCTAAAGAGACAAAGAACATAATAGGACAAATCTACGAACGTAATATTTAAATATAAATTAAATATTATATTTATTTTAATTATTAAAAAATAAAATATTAAATAAATTTTAATATCATATTTTATTTTTTAATAATTAAAAAAAATATAATATTTAAATATTATACAGTTATAATTATTCACCGTTATATATACAATTTATTATTTACAAAGACAACAAAAGCTTTTTAACCTACTAGAAACATAAAGTTCTGAACATAACCATAAACTTAAAAAGGTTGGTAGAAATTCAGTTGATTAAGAACGATCATATATATAATTAATTAATTATGTGAATAATTAATATAGTGGATTATACTCTATGATTTTTTTTCCCTCCAGATTTAGGTCTGTGACATTAAAAGGTCATTACCTTTCTAACCCTTTTAAAAAGGTCACAAATGGACATAGTGACGTGGGTTGGTTTTTTTAACATGTGCATGCGCATATATATGGTAATTAAATTAAAAAATGTGTTACAGAAATTGTATCGGCTATATGTAAATTAATTAGTAATCTTTTTTTAAAGAAATTAAGGAAGGTGGGCACATAGTCAATTTAGTCAGTCAGTCTCCATATATATATATATATATATAGAGAGAGAGAGAGAGAGAGAGAGAGATAATCGATGTATATAGAGCATTGTGCATTGATGATTGAATAAACATGTGGGTAATGGCTTCTGAAGCATGTACCCTGATCCACCCTCCCTTGGTAGACACACTTGTTGTAGTCATAGGAAACATTTCTTTTTTTATTTCCCACACACACCCATAAGTCATAACCATTCCCCATATCACCTCATCAAGCATGCTGTCCATTTGTAGTTCCCAATTAACTCCCATCTTGTGTTTAACTAGCTAGCTAGGGTATCTCCCAGTGGCTGGCTAGCCTCCATTACCTCTTCTCTTCCTATCACAAACAGAACCCCCCTCTAAACCCCACACATAATTATTACACACAACTTCCAAACAAGTGCAAATCAACGTCATGTAGCACCCATAATAACCCATTAGACTATATGCGCCTTTAAAGTTAAATTTATATATATATATATATATATATATATATATATATCAACTGTATTAAGATTATTATACCTCATTAAAATAAGTATAATTTTTATCAAATACACCTACTTTATTCATGATATATCATAATTTTAACAAGCCTCATATATACACTCTTAGTGTGAAACGAATTTGTTGTCAAATTAATATACCTTCTCCCCTTCCCAGCCAAAAAATCAATAATCAAAAAGGTAAAAGTATATATGTACGCAAAACACCATTTGGTGGTCAATGGGGAATACAATTATATATGGGATTTTTTATTATTATTGTTAATTTGACTCGCATATCTCCACACGCACATTCACTTTAATTTTGCCAAAAAATGAACCTCTTAATTTTATAAATATCATAAATTAAATAATATTACTCGAATCAGTAACTTTGATTGTGGACTTTTTGGCTCATGGAAACTCGTAAAGTCGTCATAAATAGAGTATTTTACATGTAGTCAGGAATGCAGAAGGTAGCCATGCTCTTAAACCAATGCCTGTAGTGGTGACAAGTAGGCAGTAGTAATAACAAATAGTAATAGTATTAAAATGGATTAAACATATTCGCATCCATTCTCATTTCTCAATCCCAAAGTTGGCATTTCTAGCTGTACACTGTTAATCCTTTCTGCTGTTCCTTGTTTGTCTGTCTGTTCGCAGCTTATGTACAACTCACTTCCTCCGTAAGTTTTCGAAGTTAAACTAAGTATCATTTTTTTAAAAAGAAATTCCGGTACCGAAAATCAATTCATTTAATCAAAAACACACGAATTACATACATGATGATAGAGTTAAGGGGATATTTATTTATTCAAAAATAAAATTCGAATTATAAATTTTCATGATATAAATAGAAAATTAAAACATTTAGAAAAATAAAAAAATTTAAATTGTGATGTGAATTTTTATTTTTTTTGTAACAATTTTATAGTTGGTAACATTTTTGAAGTAGTTTAAATTATTTAATTATTGCACAAATCAAAATAAAATAAATTCTAATTAATTAAAAAAATTATAAATTGACAGGAGAAAAAATATTAAGTAAGACTCTTTAAATAAAACACATTGAGTGTATAAATTAACTCGGTAAAAATCATAATGTGCGAATTAAGAAGGGAAGTTGTTCTTCACGCTTGAACTGCATGCGTGTTTATTACTGCGTGCTTGTGAGCGCACCTATATATGGTACTAATGTCGTCTCATACTTTTATATTTCTACTCGTTCATACATTAATTAAATCAATTAAAGTGGTTATGATTGAATTGAACAAAACTAATGGAATGGAATTGCATTGCATTCGAAACAAACAACAACTAAGGGACAAAATTTATAATTAATCCAAGCAGTCTACTTGTGGGACTAGAAACTAGAAAGTGACCTCCATCGCCATACATACATATATAAATTAATATAGTTGGGGGGGCTAAACCCTAGAAGAATATTTTATCTCGAGCCACCTCCTTCCTCCCGTGAGCCTCCACCATTTCCAACCGTTTCCGCCTGCCGACTTTTCTCCACTACACTTGCACATTATTACATGAATGAATGATATTCATGGTTTTTCATTTAAATTTTAAAAAAGATTTAAGACTACTTGGGGTTTAACATGAACATAAATATATCTTTATAATTGCAAAATTAATAAAATTTATGAAAGGTAAAAAAATAAAGCATTTGATGCAAAAGGACAAAACACACCTTGATTAATTGATGTAGGAGGAGCTCAACACATATTTTAAATCTGGAATGGGAAACGTACATGGCACTAAACTGTTTAGTTGAAAACGGTTACATGAGACAATTAAAGCGTGTCGAAAAGCCTTTTATGTTCTAGCAAAAAAGATTATAAAATTTTAAATTGTAGCTACCACCAAATAAATTTCTTGGGGGGGTTGGGGGGGGGGGGGGGGGGGGGGGGGGGGGGGTTGGTCTTCATATTTTAATAATATATATACATGAAAATATATATTGTTTCTTTACATTTTAAAAGCATTTTTTTTTCACTTGCATCTTTTTGTGTATGAGTTTTTCAATGATTCTGAAACACCACGTGATCATATCCTAATACCATAAAATAATTTTTTCTTTTTATGTCGGTATTAATTGCACTGTATTAATAATACGCTATTTCTGGCATTACCGAATGATCAAAAGACCAAAAATGTCCTCCTATATACTGCAGCCTCCACCTACATTGAGAGCAAATATTTCCATTTCACATTTGACTTTTCCTAGAAGACCAGGTCTGTTATAGACAACCTTTGGCAATTTTAGATGACAAAAATATTTAGAACTAGTTATTCAGAATATTACCAATGAAAAAAATTATTTATACGCGTGTCTGATAAATCTAAACATGAGTAAAACTCATTCTGTATCACAAATAGAGTCTTATTTGTCAGAAAAATAATTCACAAAAATAATCATTTTTTTAATATAATAATTTAAAATAACACAATATTCTCAAATTTGTTATCATAATTTAATTATCTTACCACATACTAAACTAACGGTTTATTATTTATAAGGATATGCATAGAATAATTAGAAGATGGAAGGCCATAACGGATATATATATATATATATATATATATATATATATATATATTTGTTGAAACTTGAATTGTTTTATTTATTTTGAAATCGACATATATTTGATAATTAGTTAATTTTAGGACATATGAAAAAAATATGTAAACTTGATCTTGGTTTGATTTCTCAATACTATCTCACAAAGCATATCGATCTTCAAGATTAACAAGTAATACTTGGCCACTGTGTTGCTGAAGATTAATGTTAAGATGACGTTTGATCTTGTAGATGTGTATTTAGAATTTTTGTATAATATATACAGACACAAAATGAGGACAATTGTTAATTAATTTCTTGGAGTTACAATCAGTATTTTTATACTAGCTATTTATTGGGTCGAATCATGTAAAATCATAATGAAAATTAAACCACACACTTAACTAATAGTGGTTATATATTCAAAATTTATTTATTTATAAATAAAAAATAAATTGCATCAATTTTATATATATATATATATATATATATATATATATATATATATATATATATATTTACAATTGATTCAATATTGAATAACAATCACATGTTTTATAATAAAGAATACAAATAATAAATTTTTTAAGATAGATTAATCACTTATTGTTCTTCAAAAAAAAAAATAACAAATATATTTTTATTTTATTAAATAAAAGTATATAACAATAAATAATTAAAATAATTAATTTTTGCCCAACGAATTTTTGCCTTGTCTAAATTTTAGAGCTAGTATATATATATATATAGAGAGAGAGAGAGAGAGAGAGAGAGAGTAATTTATAAGGAACTGCTAGCTATGTAATTTAATTTAATTAATTGTAAACAATTTCTGAACCCTTTCATGTCATCTATGTATGTCTTGCACACTTAGCTACCAGCCACAGAGGGTGCATATGGTTAGTCTGGCTCTGGCCCCCTTCGTTTCGTCCCACCGACGCCTGACCTTTCCTTTAATTCCTTTCATGTTTCCCGATGCATTTTCCTTCTCATAATCCCACGTCAAAATATCTGAAACACTTTGATATATGTATAAGATTACAAATTATTATCAATATTACTTTTAATTGTAATTATTTAAGATAATAAAATTAAATAAAATAATTCAAAAAAATATTATTAAAAAAGTAAATTGAATCTTAATAATTTTGTAATTTGAGTGGCAGATTGTTACAATCTCTCTCTATATGGCTTTGCATCACAAAAGTGTTTATTTTTTTATTAATAGTAATATAAAATAATAAATATATTGTTGTGACTTTTGCTGATAATAGATGGCACAGAAACAAATTTGATCAATTTATGCATGTTTCCATTATGATAGTAAGAGACTCTGTCCATGTGATGTCAACGGTCGTCTTTGACTCTTTGTTTGTTGCTTTTCTTACGAGTACAACCTAATTTGGTAGTGTATTATATCTCTTAATTCTGCAATTTTGTTCGAAGAATTTACAAATTTTAAGAATATATATTCTTTTTTTTACGCTTACCTCTAATTTATTAAGTATTTAATTTAGTAATAATAATAAATTAATAAAATTGTGATGTTAAATTTAGAAAATTAATATTAATTTTCACAAATAAAAATGATAGTTTCACAAGGTCCCTCCCTCTCACATAAATAATAAATAGACTCTACACTCGTGTGAGTGGGAGTTTATAGAAATATCAAATTTTATTTGTAAAAATATCAATTTTCTAAATTTAACTATATTGTGTCATTTTATATAGTCATTAAAAAATTGTTACAACTAAAATTCAAATTTTTATCTCAAAATAATGATCAATTGAAAGTAAAAATAGTGTAACATTTTTAAAAAAAAATTCACTCCATATTTCAACAATTAAACTTTAGGCGTTTAACTTTAGGAAATTGATAAATTCACATAATTTTTTAATAAATTTATATGATAAATTCTATAAAAAATATTATTATAAATGTATAACGATAATTAAATTGTCGTTATAAATATTTTTATAAAATCTATCGCATAAATTTATTAGAAAACTGTATGAAAATATCAATTCCCTAACTTTTATGGTCGTGAAAATTGCACATTATTGTATTATTAGTACAGTAGGGAAGTGCAGTTATGATCTTAATTTCAAAAAATACTTCTTTCTTAATTAATTAGACTCGTTTTAAGGACAGACAAGCACACTCTCTGTCTATGTTACAAAAAGTAACTTATTCCCTCCGTTTTAAATTATATGTCTAATTTTAATTTTTTAAGTTAAATTAATTATTTTTAACACTAATTTTTATATTATTTTTATAAAAATATAAGTGGAAAGATTATAACAAATATATATATATATATATATACACACACACACACATATATATACAATTTATTCTTAACTTCAATTTTTATAATTTTAAAAATATATTTATATATATTTAATTATTAATTTTAAAAATTGTCAATTTAACATAAAAAAAATAAAAAAATTAGGCATTTAATTTGAGAGAAGTGAGTATTTAATTTGCGCCAAATTATCTCACATGATCATGAGGGTGCAAGGCTGCTGCTTCCATAAAACTAAGACTTTATCACCAAAAAAATCAATAAATTTTAGTTTTTTTTATAAAAAAAAACTTTGATTTTTTTTCTTCAAAAAAACCTATCAACTTTGTTTTTGTTTTCAATTAAACCAACGATATCTGAAAAAGAGAACAATAATAGCCAAATTTTGAATAAGACTAGCTCTAATAATAATTAACTGCTGATGAGGTATTTTTTACATTTGGAAATTATATTTACTTTTATTTGTTTATGTTTTCTTGTTAACATCATAACTAAGTTATTTTAACTAAATAAAAACAACTTAAACCTATAGCTAATCATTTTATTTAATAAAAAATGACTTAAAAATGAAAGTAGCCATTTTATTTAATTATAAAATAAAATAATTTTGTTTTCTAATTTTATTTTTAACTAAATAAAATGGCTAGTTACATTTTTAAGTCAATTTGATAAAGGTTCAATATTATATGGGTGTTTTTAATGTTAATTAAATTAAATTAATTTTTTTTAATGATGACTAGTTTCATTTTTAAGTCGTTTTTAATTAAATAAAATGGCTAGTTATATTTTAAGTTATTTTTAATTAGTTTTAAATTTATTTAAAATAATTTAATATAATGTTAATAATAAACCATAAAAAAATCAATTGTCACATGTAAAGAAACCTCGTGAATGTTTAACTTTGGTTAGTGAGCCAAATTTTAGTCATTATTGTTACATATCTAATACATTATTGGTTTAATTGAAAAAAATAAAGTTTATTGATCTTTTGAAAAAACACTAAAATTCATTGATTTTTTTTTTTTGGTGATCAAGTCTTGTGGTAAAAATATAATATAAACTATTGCCAGTTTCCTTTTACTATATTCCCCCGCACCCCTCCCTCCCTCCCTCACTCTTTGATGGGTGTTGGCCTGGTAGGCAGAGGATGAGGGATAAAAATGGCAGGTTTGATTGGCAGTTACATATTTATTCCCTTGACAACACAATAGACACGACTCTCATCATTAAAAAAGTTAAAACCCCTGAAAAATTGCAGAATGTTCTTTTGGGTAAAAGACTGGTCATCACACTGCCCCTGTTTTAGTCCTTGTCATGTACCACTTGGCCATATGGTAAAAAAGAACAAAAAAAAAAAGTGCCCTTAGGCACCCCCATAAGGACACTTGGCCCCAAAGGCAATAATCCTATGACACTGTAACTTTCCATCATTACTTATTTTTACACCAATAACATAAAATTTTCATGCAATTTTTGCCCCCAACTATGAAAAGAGTCGAAGACATGGTCATTTTTACCCAACTAAGCTTCTTCAGAATTTCCAATATTATATCTTCATCTTCCATGCCCATGGTGTCACAAAGATGGAACATCTGAAGGACTAATCCTTGTGACTTTGTCCCTACCAAAACTGGAAGCAAAAAACTCTGAGTCTTAATGCAATCTTGAACTATACTAGCAGTAAGTATAATTCTCTCCATGAATTCTACGATTCCTCTCATTCCAGATTTTGTAAATTATGGTAGCCAAACACAGTCTAGTAATCAGAGACCACATTTTATCCATGTGAGTAAATTGAATATGGCTAATCAGCTGCTCCCAATCAGTTGGTACTCCATAGTCTATACCAACCCAAAAACTCAAAAACAGAAAACAGAGCCTGCTTGAAAAAGCTGCGATCAAGGAAGATGTGCTGGAAAGATTCAACAGTTAAATTACACAAGCTGTAGGAAGTGTGAATCCAGATAAGTAATCTGTTGTGCAATGTCAGCCAAAGAAAAAATGAATATCTTGGGATATAAAGTTCGTGCCAGACTAGTTTATGCCAATGGACAACAGGTTTAGCATTCCTAATGGATTCCCATAAAAATCTGACCTTAAACTGACATTCATTATAACCATCCCATAAAACCTCATCAGGGCCAGATGAAGGCAAATCAACTTCCTGCAATTTCTCTTTTAATCGCAAAATAGAAGTGTGGTTGGAGTTGGGAAGAATTCAGGTATTTCCCATAATAATATCACCAACTTCAGCTGAAAAGGGGATACCTAAGGTAGATACTATTGGGTCAGTAGGAGAAGCAGCCAAAGGCTGCCCTTCAAGGTTATCTGAGTAACGAGTGTTAATGAAAGTGAAACTAAATACATATTTACTCTCCACATAATTATTCATTATTTTGGTATTATACATATTGTACTTCGCAAAACTTGCTTAATCCTCCTCCAGAAAGCTCATGTGCAGCAGTGCATGAAACACGACTATTTTTGTTTATATTACTACTATTACCATTACAAATGCTTTGTAATAACAAGAACTTTCATTTCATAAACAGGACATTTACAACTATGCAACTGTTGAAACTCAAGGATTACAAATTAGACAGTTGGATTTTTGTGAATTTCATGTGGACTGCCGGAAGCTGCATTATTATGCACTTTGCTCATATTGTTGACTTTCTTTTTAGAAGTCTCATTAATATTAATATTAATTTAAAATTTTATTATTAGTCATACAGTAATTAATTATTCATTCTTCTCTTTCTCTTAATTATTCCATCTTTAAAAGTAAAGTAGAAAATGATTAAATTTTTTCTCCTAGATATATTGAAAACGGCTTATATTTTGGAAGGAAAAAAAATAACTTACAAAACGACCTATATAATGAAAATGAGTGAGTATTTTTTATTTGTTATTTGTAAATTTTAAAAAAAATATTAATGACTTAATTTATCATAGTATCACTATATTAAATACTTGCTAACTTGATCTTTTCTAATGAATTTTAGAAGTATATTGAGATTTTATAATCATTTTGGTCAATCAGACAAAGCATTAATTACATTTCTTCTTAATATTTGTGATTTCTCCTTAAGCGTCAATTAAAAAAGAACGGAGAGAGTATCATTTATTCATTTTTGAAATAAAATATGCTCCCTCTGTTTTAAATTATATGATCATTATTAATTTTTTAAATTCAATTTGAGATATTTTCAAACTCAAAATTGAAATCTCTTTATGTTAATTTTAAAAAGTCAACAATGATCAAATAATATAAAACGGAGAGAGTATCGTTTATTCATCCAGAGCTAAAACTGAAAAGAATAGCAACTAACTAAAATTATAATCCTCCCCGTCTGTCCTGTAAAGAATATAACTATTGAGTTTCATTTTTGTCCTAAAATCAAAGTCATTCTTACTAAATTTAAGCAAATCCCTTTGCACTTGATCTAACCTTCTTCCTCTAGGCATATATAATTGATATACATGGTTGCCTTTAGATTATGAATTTAAATGATCATTTTTTTTATTATAGTGCTTTATAGTAGATAGTCGGTGTCGATTGTTCAAACGTAAAAGTGGATGATGGCTTTACCATTATGTTTATGATGGCCTTGTAGTGGAATTATGAGCATGATGCTTATCTTTCCAAACAAGGCCTTACGAAAATTTGAAAATAATAAGTAGAATATTGTAACCATAAGGATAAGGATGCTGAATTAAGTCATTTGGCAAAGAGTGCTTGGAATCTTATTCCACCAAATGATGCTCTTACTGTAGCACAATATGACAAAAATACTCCCTATCATGCACAAATTTTTGAGGTCCATTTTAGCTTTGGTTAAAAAGACATACTAAGAAGCCCCCCAACCTCCCCCCCCCCCCCCCCCCCCCCCACCAAAAAAAAAAAAAAAACACCCAGAAACAAAATATTTACTGATTGTATGCTAAAGCTATGTGATTTTGTTCTAGCCCTATCAATATATGAAATTTCTTTTTAGCAGGGAAAAATTAAGGTCGACTTCATATCATATTGGTGTTTTGATGTTACAAGTGATGAATTAATTAGGGTTGTCTGTCTCTAATCTAGATTCCAAAGCCTAAATCCAAGGGGATTGAAGATTTGGTAATTTATGTCTTGGCATGGTGGTTATGGAAATGACTAGAGGCATGCATATCTATTTTGCTCCAATCTGTCTGACATGATATCTATTTTTTCTTGATGCACAGAAAATTGCTGTCCTTGTTACTTTGTATGATTTTTCTTCATTTATTATTTTAGGTCTTGCGGCTGGTGAATTAGTTAAAATCAGCAAATGATCTTTTTGTGATTTGATGATTCTTTTCCTTTTGGAAGATGTTAAAAAGCTTATATATATATGCTGCAGGTATCTACTAGATAGGGAAACATTAAAGTTCTATAAAACTAAAGCTACCTATATCACTTTAATTAAATAACAATGCATACTATAATTATTATTATTATACTACTAAACACAATATTCAACAAAACCATAGTTTAAAGAGATTTCATGGCCCCACCAATTAATCTAACTATATGTGTACCAATAGTTCTTAAACAGGATCTGGTAGTTAATACAGTTTAAAAAGTCAAACTAAAATTCGTTTTGGTTACCATATAAAATCTTGGATGAAGGTGACCCAAAGCTATATATAGGCTGTGCTTAGTCTCTCAATAAGACAACCCCCACTTGTTTTTTCCTCTCTTCTCTTCTTTATGAATGAAAGGGAAAAAGGAGTGGAGGCCAGAATACTTGAAATCATGACGTTGACATTCTAATCAAATTTGAGAGAGAGAAAATACTAAAATATTAAACTAAAATGTTTATCCAATATATATACATGAAGGGGACTTTTAGGGAGGGGAAAACTCTATTGCTAACCAAGTATATATGCACACACTTGCTCACATACGAACACACGCAACAAAGGCACAAAGTAAAGCTGCTGCTTTATCAGTTGTTCAATTTTCATGTCAATCCAACTCCTTTTCTTTGGGTATTGAGTGGAGAGATATAGGAGGATTCAAAAATGTAAGGATCACTTGTCCCTAAAAATGCAGAGTATGGTCGGTCATTAGAAGCATGGTGTGAGGTCCAAAATGGTGGCTATTCATTAATAATTCTGTTTTATCTAATGACTCGGTATATGAACCTTTTTATCACGTTCAAAAAAACAAAACAAGATGAAAGAAAACGAAAGAGAAAAACATTTCATAATGATTTTCGAAAGCACTTGACTAAGGGCAGGGTGCTCCAAGCCACCAACAGGCCGGGGCTGAAAAAAGTGCCAACTTTTTTCTTCTTGAAAGTTTGAAACCACATATAATACTATGGTTGGAAATATGAGATTAGTTTAGCAAGTTGGTTGCTGCTTTTAATCATATACTAGTTCAATCATTCAGTTCAAGGGCATAATGATATCATTGCCCTCTTGGATTCCCTCCAACAATGAATGACCTTATTTCAAATTCTAATAGCTCTTTACGTACAATGTTTAGGGCTTAACTTATAAAAACACCTGATGGATTTGCGCTATTTTTAATAATTACATAGTTTTGAGTCTCTTTTCTGACTCTGTTTTTTGACCTAAACTTTTTGTGCTACTTCTTTCGGTTAAGAATCTGATGGGATTCTTTGGGGTTGCCCTTTTTGAAAGAATCTTTTCAAGAAACTACAAGCTCAACTCAGGAGATAGTCAAGGTAGGGCTGCCTCTGCTGACTATGGATCAAAGCTTCTTACCGAAAGGGAAACATTCAAAGTGTGACAAAGAATTGAAGGTCCCATGCCTATCCATGGGTGATGCACACATAGAAAGTCATTAGGGGAGAGAGAGAGAGAGAGAGAGGATATATATATATATATATATATATTATGAGAAGTGATCTAAAACAAATGTTTGTTGTAATACTATTCCGATAAATACATCTGATCATTCATTAGGAGAAACGAGGGGTCTAAATTTAAACACAAGTCTTATCTACTACTATAAGTAATGGACGGATTAAAAATTTCAAAATTTTAAAAGTTCGTTACTCCTGTAGATAATAAGAGATATGTTCGTCTGAATAGTGTCATGTACACATAGGATCACTTTCCTATATATAAAGAGAGATTGCGGTGATGCAAAGAGAAGAAATATGGAGGCGTCTGACTAGGTTTTAAGGGGCCCATAATTGTCTTCCGCCATCTATATTGATCTTGTCTCTCTTTTAGAAGCTCATTTATGCCTCATCCTCTTCACTTTGTCTACCACCCTCTTTCCATCTCAAGCAGGCTTTTAACAGAAAATCCCTTTACACACACAATACCTGTATATCTGTGTGTAGAATAATCTAACCATTGGTATATTCTCGGTTTGGGTTTGGGTGTATATATGTTTTTAGGCAGTTCTGATCCTTTTTCTACTCAAAAGAAATAAACCTAATGTGGTGTTGAATTACTAAATTTATAAATGCATGCATAAAGACACTAAAGCATAAGTCATGATGACTTATCAAATCCACACACAAATGATAAATGAATGCATGAATTCCTTTGTTGTTTTTTCTTTTTCACTTGTATTGACTAGTAACGTTAACACCCCACCACCTATGACTTTTACATTTAGATAAAAAAGTATCGGCTTTTTAACTTATTTTAGGATTTACTCCATCTATTTCATATTATTTGATTGTTGTTGATTTTTAAAGTCAACTTAAAAAAAAATTAACATAAATTCTTTTAATTATAATCAATACAATAATAAATATTATAAATTATCTAAAAAATATTGTTCATTTTAAGCTTTATTATTCCTTAATTTTTAATGAGTTATTTTAATTTTAAAATATTACTCACTTACCGAACAAACTGTACCCGGCTACAGATGAATTGAGACTTCTTCTATCTGAACACTCAAAAAAATAAAAATTGAAAGCTATACAAAAAGTCTTTGTTTTTAGTAGAGTACCTTTTCCGCCTTTATCTACCTTCAAAAAAGAAAAAGAAAATGGTTAGTTTTATAACTAATGCAATTAGTTTCATTCTCTAGAGTGATTACTACATCCATGCTTGTTGTTCTGGTCAACAAAAGGACCTGGTCACAATCAATCTAAAAGCATGCTGCTAGTTTGAAAGACAAGTCATCCTTGATTCTAGTAGACAATGCCTAGAAATGCGCACCGCAATTTTTGTTCAAAATTGCTGGTAACATGGTGCAATCAATTCCAAGTGTCTCTTAATTGTACAAATTACCCAGGGACCCTGACGAGAGAAAACGAAACGTGTTCTGCTTTATGCTTAATAGAAAACAAACTCGGTCAAATCAAAGCACAGAGACTATATCCTTCTCTCCAAGTAAGCCAAAACATAAAACACAATAATTTACTTCATACCACATTAGTGGCTATATATTACTCTCATCTTAACATGACATAATGTTTGTCTTAAGAGGTAGTAGTAGTAGTATAATTTTTCTTTCCTTTGACTTCAAGTCAAAGACAAAAAAGCTCATACAGAATCATTGAGGTCGCAACGTTTTGGTCTATTAACTTAATTCCAACTACTAGTCACAAGCCTTGAACTCATTTAACAAAGAACACAAACCAAATTTGTGAATGCAGCATGCCAACCCACACTCATGTCACAGTAAGACTAGCAAGCATGTTTGCCCAACTTACTTGCAAACTTCCACTTCTCTAGGGGGATCGAACAGGCTTCTTCTACTTCTTTTTTCGCTCCATGCTTTATGGTGAAACTGTAAAAGCTAAGTTGGCTGGCAAATATTCAGTGGCACCAACTTCTAATGTGTAAAAGTTAGGACACTTACTTTCCATGCTATACCAAATTAAGAGAACCATCTGCTTTTAGTATATACTAAATAACTGAGGTTTGTGTCTGTTTGTGTAAATAATGCTAACAAAAAAGTATAGCTAGTGACATAAAACTGGCGATTGCACGAAGATGAGCATTTTCTGCTCCAATAAATAATCTAAAGCTACTTTTGAATGAAACATTCATGTGAAGGACATCTTGTAGCCTAAGGACACCCAAGAATTTTTTTTTGCATACGAGTACTTGTCATGGAAATATAGATCAACACAATTAGGAGTTTTTCAAAAGTGAAGACGATTATCGAAGCATTAATTTTTCACTTTGGTCGAATATTAATTTAACTAAGATGCGAGCTAATGACAGTTAATGGAGAAGTAATTCACAGAATATCTCTACCCTTCAATACATTGAAGAATTCCACTTACAATCATATGTAGCAAATCCTTCAGTTTAATTCATTTTCTTTTCTGTTTCTTATTTTTTATTTTTTTGGCTAAGCATTTTTTCTGTATATCTCTCATATAATACAAACTTGCACATTTAGCTGGTTACCCTAAAACAATAAGTTTAGTCCAGGTATAAGATTTGTTGCCCATAGATTGGATATTATTTGGCATTGGTAGTATAGCATAAAGCTTCACGTGGGCCTTTAAATAAATCAGACTTGGATCAAATCAGGGGATATAAATTTTGTAACCAAACAAGTGTTGGGATTCTTTTCAACGTTCTCACTATTTTATCCTTCCCTAAAATGATATAATAAGAGATATTTGTAGGATATTTTTGTAAATTCATCTTAGGGCACAATGCTAGCCAACCCTGTATTGAGCCGATTAGCAAAACCCAATAATTATGTAACATATTTATATATATACACATATTTAATACTATATAAATGGTATATACTGTTCATAATTTTCAAAAGTATATAGAAACATATTTATCATATACTCCATATTCCATAATATTTAGAATATCATATATGATTCATATTAAATATATGTATTTAATCGGACCGGGTCATTAGAAGGGCCCTTTAATTAATATGCAGTCCATTTAGCACTTTGGGTTATCAGGCTATCTGTTATATGATTTATGGGATAAAACATTCAAATCCATATCCAGTTAAATGGGTTGGGTCAAAAACCTGATCCCTTCAGAGGTATAGCTCCACATGAAACATCAGTCGAGTACAAGCAGCAAAAGGTTGAAAACCAAGAGCAGTCAAATAGGATTCCAAGCAAGCTCTGAAGGGATCCTTAAAAATTGTGTATCCTACAGGATTCAGATCAAGTATAAAAGTATCAAAAATACATCTTGCCACATAAAAGATGCTATATCATTCAGCTACTGAAAGATAGTATGGTACACATTCACCAAGGCCATAGAATTTCAAATATGTACAAACATGAAAGATTTCCACTTATACAAATCAAATTAAGAACTTTAAAATTGCTTTAAGCATATTTCAAATTGTTTGATCCGAAGAGCCTGTGATCCCGAATCCCGATATGCTTAAGTTGGCATCCTTACTTTTTTTGTCCACACAATTATGTGCATTTTTCATTTGATAAGTAAATGTGTGGATTTTACTGGCAGCAATACATTCTTTTTCCTTTGTTTCATCTTCTTTTTTTTCACGGGGTTTTCAAAGGCAGCATTACTACAGTCAGACTGAAAAATGTCAAGGTTAAGAAGCTTAAAAGTGCTTACTTGCCGACAGTCAACCATAAAGATCTGTAAAGCTTGTTGAATTGACCCATGAAGCTTGACATTGGTCAGTAACAATAGCTGTCCAGCTGACAACATTTTTACCCGGCATCACTACTAAGAGTTTCGCGGCAGCATGTATCTTCCTTTCTTCCTTATAAGCCATGATCATGGAATTCCAGAAAAAGAAGTCTTCCCAGGCATTTCATCGAACAGGTCCCTTGCATACTCAATTCTGTTGTTTTCTATAAAAAACCATCATCATCACATTCCAAGGAACAGAATCTCGTTCGCCCATTCTGTCAAAAACACGTCTTGCAACATCAACGTCTCCTTTCAGAGAGTAATCTGACATTCTTTTTTGTCAGTATCACTATATCTTCTTTCTTAGCATCAAAGAATATGCACCACACCTATCACCGGGCAGCTGTAAATACTTGTAATTCTTCTATGAACTATAATTTAATGGTGGTAAACATACATTTGGTTCCCGTTTTAGCCTGATGTAATTGACCAAACACACATTTCTTGGTACTTAAAAGTCATTTTTAAGGACCATAATCTGTTTGATATGTTAGCTCAAGCTGTTTACAAAAGCAGTTTTCACCTCCAAAACTTCTTCCATAGGATTGTCCACATTTTTCTTAGAAAGTAGTGTTTGAGCGGTAGCTTAAACGGTACCTTCAAATAGAGCCCTCCGTGCCCAAGTTCCTTGGCTCAATAAGGCTACCGAATGCGCGTTCACTATGGTCAAGTACATGTCAAATGATTTCTCACGAGTTTTTAAAATATTTTTTTATTTCACTATTTTGAGTTTTATAAAATGAATCGTAAAATTTTCAAATTTAAGTTAATATGAATTCATTAACATTTAACCAATAATTTATAAATTATTTAAAGAGATAGTAATTAGAAATTTGTGTCTCCAAAAATCTTTCTTGTGAGAAAAAGGAGAGCAACACATTTATGACCCTATTATTAAATAAAAAATACAAAATAAAAAATACGAGTCATTGCCCATATACTTTGATGCTATGAAAAATTAACAAGGCAAAATATTATACTTGGCGAGATACAACTGCTACTGAGACATCAATTTCAGCTCGGAATGAATTTGGCTCAAGTAAAGCAATAATATCTCATAACACACTTCCCTGCAAATTCACTGAACATTCACAATTTTTTTCACGCAACTACTGGAGAGCCAAATGATCAACAATTCATTTGCCTACCCATTCAATGTTTGAAGATTACAAAACAATATCTTGTCCAAAGCATACTCAGGTATGAATTACAAAACTTACACTTCTAGGCTCTTGTTAGTGTGGACAATACAGAAACCAAATTCATCATTTGCAACTTTCGTCTTGGAGCTCTACAAAATTTTATCATTTGAACTTCTGCATTGCCTCAGGGATCTGTAACAGATATTTCCAAAATTTGAGTAAATGATCTGATTAAGAATATAACTCTTGCACTTCTTCCTCAACCTTTATATATAAAGACGCTAAATATAGATATATATTGTCATTCCCAATATCTAGGAAAGAGGAAGATAAGAAACCCAAATCTAGTGCAGCCTGAAATTTTTTTGGTTAAAAGTATAGCACAAAAGATTCAATACTTAATATTGACGCCTCTGTGGTGGAGCTTCAGCAACGCTTACGCGGATTTGCCTACCGTCAAGCTCCTGCACCATTGCAAGTTTGAAAGTATTATTTATAGCACAACCTAAAGGAAACATTCCAATTCTACCATCTTTGTTCTACTACTATTCATATGCATACGGACTCTAAAACTATTCTTAGAGCAATAAACAGAATACAAGAGTACATGAAAGCAAACATGTGAAAATGACTACTCAACCACAAATACCAACTTTTTAGTAATAGATTAATTACAGATGGAAGACATATGCTCTTATATGTTAAGAACACATAGAATGACGGACATCCAAAGG
Organism: Hedera helix; assembly: GCA_947179155.2. Taxonomy (NCBI): domain Eukaryota; kingdom Viridiplantae; phylum Streptophyta; class Magnoliopsida; order Apiales; family Araliaceae; genus Hedera; species Hedera helix. Next base: position 51,785,234 of record OX359266.1, on the reverse strand, counting down.
AACACAAATTTCTAGTTCGGTATATGAAATTTTACAGCCTATTAAGAATCACATACGAGCTGCTGCTTATTATCCTGCAATTGTTCTAATAGCTCCAGTCAGATCGTGATAAACTAATCAATTTCATGGATAGTAGAAAAAATATGTAGCAATAACAAAAAAATTCACATCCAGAAGCGTCGTCCCCCAACAAAATAAAAAAGTATGCTAACATACATAATTTTTTATTTTTTTTTATAAAAAAGAAGTGCAGAAAAAAATAGCGACAGCTGTGCCGTGTATGCATCAATGTTACGATCACTTAATACATATACAAGTATTCTACCATATGTAACAATTTTACAGTGACAAAAAAATAATAAAGACAATATATGATGATAACAACTAAAACAATAACACTTACAGCTCCATTCAATGTATCAATTGCACGGTTGACCTCATCTGCAGAACCGTAAGTCACAAACCCAAAGCCCCTTGATCTACCACTGTCCCTGTCATAGACCACCTTGGCTTCCACAACCTTTCCTTGCTCACTGAACAAATTTTCAAGTGCCAAATTGTCGACACCCCAAGAAAGGTTTCCAACATAGAGTCTGTTGGTGTTACCAAAACTTCTCCCACCACCCCTGGGTGCTCTAAAAGAGTTCTCTTCTCTGGGAGGAGGAGGTCCAGAATTCACCCTCAATGGTCTTCCCTCAAGTTCCTGCCAAGTGCCATAATTTTTGGTTCAATATAAAACCAATTTAGAAATACTGTATAACTTTAGTATGTAAGAAAAAATTGCATACTTTCAACTGAGATAAGCTGCTACAACTGCTTGGAATGAGAATGTGAGATCGAAAAAATAGGTTTTCTCTTAAGCCAATATTTCTCATTACTGGATTTTAAAAAGTGAAGAACCTTGTATTTGGTTATATACTTTAAACTTAACTGCCATATATCAAATTCCTACTCTTTGCTGTGAGGTGCAGACAGAAGAACTACTCAAAATTCACAATAGGCAAAAATAAGACAGAATATAGTGCATACAATAGTCACAAAGTAATCAAACTTACATAGCCATTGAACTGTTGAGCTGCTGCTTCTACTTCTTCAACTGTCGACATCGTCACAAACCCAAATCCACGACTTCTTCCAGTAATTTTGTCATATATAACCTAAAAAGGGAAACTGTTTCAGTACACCAACAATTTGTATACATTATCTAATCCTATACTCCCCACACGACTTCTTCCAGTAATTTTGTCATATATAACCTAAAAAGGGAAACTGTTTCAGTACACCAACAATTTGTATACATTATCTAATCCCATACTCCCCACACACAAATCCATTAAAATAGACAACCCTCTCCCACACACAAAACTGCATTATGATAAAAAAGAGAAATACCAAAGGTAATTTCAATTTGCAAGTTACAGCCTAGACCTGAAATGCCCAGTTGCCTGCAAGTATATATATACACATGCGCACACATAAATAGTAATACATATTACTTATAAATGAGACTACTTCTAAAAGAAAAACCCTAAATATGAAAAAACTTGTATAGTTGAATCCTCAGGACTTGGCGATTAGCTTCTTTATCAGTAACCTTCCCACCTAAGTTCTATTTTATCCCAAGAAGATGTTCCCTGAAAATACATTCAGCTATCACAAACAAACCCAAAAGATATATACTGTATACACTTAGCCAGATAATAGCAGTACATACTTGGCCAGAAAATCTCAACCCCTTAAGAATTGTACCCCATATTAAACTAATTGTACCGAAAATTTGGCAAAAGCAACAAACAACATAATTTTATAAAATAATAATCAGTATTCCCAAAACCAAGAAATAAAACACCAATCTTTTTTAAAAATGAGTTGCTAACAAACAACGTAATATTAGTTTTGAATAAACAGACAGAAAAACAAGCAGTTATGAAAAAATATCAGAAATAAACAGGGGTGTATTAATAATACCTCAACCATTTGAACATTCCCAGCACGTTCGAACAATCCGGCAAGAACGGAGCTGTCACAACTGAAAGGCAAGTTACCAACGAACAGCTTGAGCTCAGGCGAAAAGTTACGGTCGTCTTCCTCGCTGTCGTCAGACGATAAAGCACTAGTATCTTCATCTAACCCGAAATCCGAGGAAACGGCGGCCGTCAACCGAGACGGCGGCGAGGATTGGAAGAATTTAGTGGAAGGGGATAAGGAGGAAATAAAGAGCTTGGGAAAAGGCTTGTTGATGAGAGAGGAAGGAAGAAAGAGAGAGACTGAATTACAGCTTGTGGAGGAGAGGGTTTTAGGAATGAGAGAGAGGAAGTGAAGAGATGAAGTAGTTGATGCAGACATGGCTGCAATTCAGAAGAAAATTGAGAAATGGGTGGTTAATACTACTGAGGTCTGAGGATTACGAGATTGAAGAGATAAGGTTTTAGGAGAGGAGGGAGAGAAGATATGTTTATATAGCGAGACAGGAAAGTGACGGGGATAATATAGATTTTTGGGTAAATGGTGAAGGGGGGGAGGGAATTAGGGTTTTGGCATCTCTAATGTATACAAGTTGAAAACTTGAAATAAATACTTCGTTGACATTGTTTGAGTTTTAAATTAATTATTTTTAAAATTAATAATTAAGTATATTTATTTATGTGTTTGTATTATATTCTTTAACTATAATTGACAATATAATAAAATAGCATTAAAATATTTATTTAGAATCACAAATTTAAAAGCCTAACATTATTCTTTCTTATATATTTATGTACTAGCATTACCCGCATCGTGCCTACGGCACTATGAAATGAAAGAGATGAAGAGGAAGAAGGGGGAGAAATGAAATGAAGATTTGTAAGCCACAGAGAGAGAGAGAGGGGGAGGATATTAAATAAGGGACGGTGGGATTTATCTCAAACTTTGGACGGCTTAGATCATTTAGTATGATGAGCGGAAAATTCAAAATTTATTGTATTTTGTTAGTATAGATGGTTTTTATTTGTGTTGAATTGATTTCTAATGTGATAAGCTTTTGTAAAAGAAAGAGACTAGACGTAACCCAATAACTAGGGGATTTTGTGGCCTTATGGTTTAGCTAAATTGTCCCAGTCATCTATAATATTTTTTTCCCTAGTTATTAACTTGAGGATACCCCCTTGTATGACCCTCCCCTCTAGCTAATAAAATATTCACCCAATGGATTGAAATGATTTTCTAATTGAAACTTTGCTTCCAATTTATTTCGAGTGGCTTGAAATGTAAAACATTTCTGGAAAATGTTGAATATTTCGGCCTTTAAAAAGCAGGGTAGAGTATTTCCCAGTTTATAAGATGCCCCAAAAAGGAAAACTGATTTATGCAGCAGAATGGCTATGAAACAGACATACCACCAATCAATTACTTCCAATAAATATTTCTCAGCTGAATGATTTTGAAAAATTTCTCCCCTTTTCTACAAGGAGTATATTGTTCTCTTCTTAGTGACAGCACGTCCAAGAAGAGACAATTCTCTCAAAATAAGTTCAATGGAAGACAAGAACACATTACAACAAATACCTTACAATTTATTCTGCTAAATAGAAGATCTTGCCATTCTTCTTAAAGAAAAATTTAGCCAAGATAACTACCATCTTTAAACTGAACAAAAAGAGGTAAGAAAAATATGAAAAACAGCAAGCCATGGCTGCTTGCTTCTTCCCTTTCTTACTGCCAGAAGATGTATCATTTCCCTTCATCATCCTTGAGAGTTGAGAGAATATCTGCTTGCTTTGTGTTCCCTTCCGCGTTGAGGCTCTTAATCCTCACAACTACTCCAATCTGGGACACCTCCATTCTCCATAATTTTACATAAGATAGAATATTGATTAAGGGTCTTCTCAGCTGCTAAAAGAACATCTAACACCTTCTTATAGCTTGAAAAGTCAATGTTAACAGTCTCTCTCCAAGCAAAAATCTAAGAGCTTTATGGCAGCAATCGTCTTCTCTTTCTCACATAGTACAGATAACAGAATATCGATATCAGGTGCACATCCGCTATGCAGCAGCAGTTCAATTCGTCCAAGGGCTTCCTCAACATGACCCTTCATGAGAGGAGCTTCCAAGATCATAGCAACCAAGTCCATGTGCTCCCTCACTCCCTTGTCCAACATACATAGTCTTCATGACACGGCTTGCCGTCTGAACCCTTCCATCTTCGAACAAACTCTCCATCACTGACCTATATAGTGATGAATCTAGAAGATGCCCACTTTCAATCATTCTATCCGAAGCTGTTTTAGCATAAGCTGGCTCACCTCGTCTCAAGTAGCTCTCAGTGAGAAACTTGCAAGCCCACATATCAGATTATTGAAAGAAACTGTATCCTGAACACCCGTTTTCATCAACTGACGGAAAAAGGTTTCAGCTTTTTCAGTTTGGCCATTGTTGCAAAGATACTCGATCATTGGGTTTGTAAGCGCTAGGCTCCATCTCCAGTGTACCCTGTTTCCCCAATATAATTTCCTTCTGAATAAGCTTATCCAACAATTTAACAGCTGTGTCATAGACCCCAGCCTTGCAAAAATGCTCAAGTAAGACACCATAATGTCCAGCCTCTGTTGGAATGCTAAACCTAATCATTGATTTGAGCACATCTGCAGCTGATCCAGATCAACCACTTTGCACAGCCAAGATATTAACCTTATGAAGATGGAATTATCCTTGGGAGCAATATACTTTTCCACCATCTCCTTCAAAATATTCCTGGCATCAGACATCTCCTCGGGGCATCACAGAGTCCTGGCAATAAAGTCGAGTATGTAATAGCATTCGGCTTAATACCAAAACTTTTCATCTCTTCCAACAATCTTAACCCCTCACCAACTTTTTCAACCAAAATATACCCCTTAATCATGGTCGTATAAGTAATCACAGTAGGCTCTATATTCCTTCCCTTCATCTCCACAAAAAAACTCTTTGTTTCTGTCAAGACTAGTGATGACAGTACATAAAATTACTCAGATGATTTCAAGTTCAGTAATATGATCAAAGATAGAGCTGAAATTAATGTTACTACTTGTGGTATTAGGAGTTATCAGTTAAGGTAGAGAATAACTTGAAGGGTCTAGTTATTAGTTTCTTGGGTCAATGCAGCACTTGCCAGTCAGCTAGGGATACTTAAGTCTTTTTCTTTCTTTTATGTTCTCTATATATGCTAAGCTAGTGTAATATTGTAAGCATGCTTTATGAAATGAATTGAATAGCAAATTTGTTATCTCTCTCTCTCTCTCTCTTCTATTCTTCTCCCTCAAGAATACTTCTTCTCATTCTTCTCCTTCCTCCAATCCTCTTTTGTTTCTTCTTCTTCTCCTTCTAAATTCTGTTATTCTCCTTCTTATCCTCTTATTTCTGTTATTCTCCTGCTTCTATCTCTGTTTCTAACTAGATTTTAGGTCAGGCACAAGGAGGTCCCTGACAGCTTCCTCCATTTTTTTGACTCTATAATACCCATTAATCATGGTATTGTAAGTAACGACATTAGGCAAAATCTCCCTACTTTTAATATCACCACAAAACCAATTCGCAGTCTCCATCTTCAATGAAAGAAAGAAACCCCATATCATAATATTATACGCGTGAACTGACAGAATTATACCTTCATTCAACGTCTTATTAAAATACCTCTTTGCCATCATATAATGCCCTTGCCTTATTATCACCTTAAACAAAGTATCATAAGATTTAATTGTCCTCTCAACACCTAATTCCTCCATTTTCTGAAACAACTTCACACTCTCTTGAACAATCTCAGCCTTACCATAACTAGCAATCAACAAAACAAACAAATCTTCATCCCATTCCACACCCTTCTTGGGCATATCCAAAAGTATGCACCAGGTATGATTGAGCTTTGAAGCTCGCCCTAAAATCTCAATGATCTTATAATGGGCCTCCCTATCATGCCGGAACAACCCGAAGAACTGGAGTGCATGCTCCGAGTTCTGTGCATTGTGCAATACATTATAAACCAGCTCATTGTCAAATTCAGGAACTAACTACAAATAGAGTTCAGCAAACGAGTAGTCCAGGCTCTATTTGTCATCATTCTGCAAATTATATCTTTCAGTTTTTCTAGGTTTTGATACTTACATCTTGGAATTCTTCGATTTCCTGTTCCTTGGCCGTTTGGAGATTCGGGTGAAATCCGTTGGGTTGAAATTGGAGTTTTTGGGTCTGAATTTGGGGTTGGATCGGCGAAAGAGAGAGCATTATCGACTGCTTGGTCTATAGATAATAAGGATGCTGAGCAGAAGGAGAGATTTAAGGGGAAATGGGTTCGAGAAAAGGTTGGGATTCAAATGAAGTGCTTTTGATAAAGCAATATAAGACATTCTTCTTGAATGATTCGATTGATTAGGTAGACTGGTCGAAGGAATAATGAAATGTTGTGAATCTCCTGAGTTAAAAGTTTGGATCTTTATAGAAGAAAGACTGGGGATTCATTGCTAGGTATGCCGGGTAGGGGTTTAGAAATATAGAGCTCACTCCCAGAGTCCCAGTGTGTGTTTGTGCGCGCGTTTGGAGGCGAAGTAGCACTGCAGAACTATTAGGGTTTAAGCCTGTAAGAACCTTAAGCTAATTGCTATTGGCTTGTAAATCGGATTAATTTAGGAAAACATGATGGGGTAAGAAAAAAAAAACAGCTAAAATATAAAACAACATTGCATTAGTTCATGAATCATTACAAGAATCCCTTTTCCCTAAAAAAAAAAGCTCTCTTTTTTTGTGCAATTAAATTCTTTCAACATAAAGTTTAAAACTCTTAAAATTTTTGTTAAGGTTATGCCTGATGGCCTAATCAGTAATCATACACACTTGACTCTGTTGTGTGTATTTAAAGTGAAAGAATTAACCCATCGGTTGAAATCCATATCATAATTTTTGAAATAGTAGCTTTGAACCTAAAAAATGGTTAAGAAGGATTAAATCAAGAATTCAATATATATATATATATATATTATTGTATTGTATTGTTTTAATTTTATTTATTTATTTATTTATATGGGTGACGAAATTTTTGTCTTTACATTTTTAATTACAAGTTTGTTTACGTTGAAGAAGAAATAGTTATTAAGTAGGAAGGATAAAGATGTAATTTAGCAAAATAGAAGAGGAGCAAAATGAACATTACATTTAGTTAAACCAACTTATTAGGAATGACTTATAAGTCATTTTTAAATAAGTACTAAATTGTAACTTATTTATTTTGACTTATAAGTCAACTTCTAATTTAAAAAATAAGTCATTACCAAACACGAAAACAGTAGCAAATGACTTATAAGTATGCTTGACTAATGTATAAGTCATTGCCGAACAGGGCTATATATACAGATCTAATTTGACTTCAATAAGAAGTCATAATAAGGAATTCAGGTAAGAGATTAGATAAGCTAATAAAACAAACCTTTTCACAGTCATGGACGTATAGTTGAAGGACCTGAGATTGAGGATCCTTAACAGTAAGCTTGAAGTCCTCGTTTCACTCGGTGTTCAAATTGTTCATCTTAATGGAGGTCTTCTTAGCCGGAAGTTTCTCCCCACCAAGGCTGAGTTTCATACAAGGGTCAGATGTTCCCAGCAAGTCCATCTTCAAAAGTTTTTGCGCACGAACAACCTTCACATGCAGTATCCCCACAGACTTCTTAATTAGCAGCCCCCCTATAAAAAGGTACAAGGCCAAATTCAGATATATTGCTAGTGGAAAAAAGGTCTCAAACAGAAAGGCACCAATTTTTTTATCAAGACTACATAAAACATAGCTTAAATTACTGCTCTTTTACAAAGTTGGATCTGAAAACACCACTAAACTTGCTCCACTATGGTGCAACTAAAAAAGAAAAGTGAATTCTACCTCTTCTACTACTACTTTATATATTAATTTATCGTTCTTCAATAACATAAAACTTACACGGAACTGTCAAGAATTGGTATTTCTAAAGTTTGGGGCCAAAGATATAAGTTAGCTACTTGTTTTTTAATAGTTTCCTGCAATAAATCACGAAATTACATCAAATTCAGATTATGAAATACCATATCAGTAAAATCAGTAGAACATTGATAACCAGGTGCTTTTGGTAATCATGATTGTACCTCCAGACCTCAAAACTTTTATGGTAACAAAATTTATTGAGTAAACTATACACACTCAAAAAACCTGGAAAAGAGAACCTATGCATGCATTGCATGTCAGTATGCTAAAATAAATGCAACTACATTGTGCCTTTTTACAAATAAATATCCGTACGAAAGAAAGATCACAAATACTTAGATTGAAATTGTAGAGAAATCATTTATTAGATGCAAAAAAGTAACTTTTTCATAACTTTTTCAGATCTTGATATCTGACTCTTCACCTACCTCGGACAAGTCCTAACCCAATTTGTTTTTTGAACATTTTAGGTTTATTTCTGTCACTATGCACTCTATACAACCTAAAGGGCATGCTAACTCATCCCCTAAAGCTTTTCTTTCCCTTACAGATGATGTAACCTTTTATTAGATCTCCATGTGGATGGACAAAGCATAGCACTAGCAAAATGTTGGTGCACTTTAAGACACTTCTTAGAACCCGTCTGAGTATCCACATGCCAGATTTATCATAAACTTGTACACTTACCCAAGCATATCGCAGTTAGATGGTCCAGAATTTCCCAGCATATAAATAGCTAGAAATATAGATAAGGGTTTGTTCAGTGTGCATGTGTAGAGAGAAAGGAGCACCTGTACAAACTGATATATACCAGGAATCGCCATAAGATCACAACCCATCACTTTCAGTCCAAAGTCTACTTGTGGGTATAAGTGCCACTTTTTGGGAGACTCTTAATAAAAAAATTCAGTTATATTATCAAAAGATTAAAAAGATTGTATAAGTTAATATAGTGCTCTTACCCTCTCCATCCGTGGTGCTGCTGATAGTTCTACATCTATCAACTCACAGAAAGTGCAATCAAAATATATACATATACTAATATTACAAGCATATGAAACATGCACTCAAAGTATTAAGTTTCAATTTTCAATAGCTTTCGAGTGTATTATTATCTGCATATGAGTAAGAGAAAAATGATGAGATATAAATTCAATTGAAAAACCATTTCATGTAATCTCGATGTGACCATGTTTATAGCTACATGCCAAGAAATCATGTGACTTCAATATATGATTGAAAGAAATTAAACTGCTACGAAATACAAATGGAAAAACTTTTATCTACATTTTCAGATTTGGGATCCAAAGAACCCTTTAGAGCTATGAACTTTAAAATTTTCTAACCTGTACTTTAATACGTACTCGTTCCAAATTATAAAATTAATATTGACTTTTGAAAAGTCAATTTCAAAAAATAGAGATGAATTCATTTAGTTTATACATACAATTATGAATATCATAAACTACCTAAAAATACTGTTAATAATAAGATTTATTGTTTTAAAAACTTTAAAGAATCGTATCAATTTTAAATTTGAAAATATATGAAATTGACTTTTCAAAAGTCAATAATTTAGAGAAAAAACAATTTCAACACCAGAGTAATGGAATTTGTGGCCCATCTGACTGCGGGTTCAAACACGAGATGCTTCTCATTAGAGTCATATACTTTTACACCTGTCATTGACAAGCAAAAAGCTAAATCAGAAAATAAAGAAAAGTCACTTTAATCCCCTTCCCCTAGAAGACTATTTTCTTCTGCCGACATTGCTTAAATTTGCAAATGTGAATCGATTTTTCTGTAACTAATGGGAACTGTTTTCATCTGTAACTTACCATGAATTGCAGGAGAGAGAGTTCCAAGAGTAAGGATCTCAAAATCTACGGACTGAATTTGAAATTTGCCTATATACTACTCAGCAAATATAGGTTGTGTGGTGCTTCTTATTATACCAGATATTGCCTGTAAAGAAAAATAATAAACAAAATTAAGTTAAAGGAACTGATAGGTTCCACATCTTAAATGCTAATGAGATTCTCAATTGAACAAGAGTTGAATGATATTGTTAGAAAAATAAAGCATAGCACCTTGTCAAGGCAAGGCCACATATCATGAATAGCGAGCAGTATTCAGCCAATCAACCTGTTTACAGAGGATAAATTCAATTGCAAAGCAAGACATTGCCAAAACCTTAGTAATTGTGCCGTTGCGCTGCAACAAGACAATGCCATAAAATATTGAAGAAACTGTTAAAACCCCACTTCTAAAAACAATTGAAGAAAGGAAAAAACCATCATCAAGCTTCTCAGAGGCAGTTTAACCAGCTATAAGAAAAAAGAAGTTAATAAACAAGCATCTACAGTGGGGGGAAACTAATACACTGAATTCAGAAAGAGGTGAGGTCTTCAAACAATTAATATGGAAGTTGACCAACAAAATACTAGAACATACAATATATTTATGACAAAGATAAAACTGAATGAATTGAGGAAAACGATACCAGTGATAAGTAAATTGACTATGGTGAAGTCTATAATCAAATTTCGAAATATGGTTGAATCCATTGATCAACCACAAAATATGAAAGGTGATTAAAGAAAGTCATAAGAATGGAATGGAAATGGGCATTACCTTCACATCTTGAGGCCCTTTGCGCATGAATATGAGAAAACCCAGAAACAAAAAGACCAAACGCAAATCCACATCCAAACCCTATTATACCCAACCCCAGAAACCCCATATTATCATTCAACACTCGATCCTATTTTTATTTTTATTTTTCTCGAAACCCAAATAACATTTATTTATATTATGAAATCAGAAATGGATATAGGTATTTAGCGGTAGAAAATGAAAAAGAGTGAATAAAACGCGAAGACATAACAGCTTACGCGAAAGGATTGCAAATGAAGAGATTGAATTTGAGCGGAGGGGTAACGTACTTCTTGAAGAGAGAGAGAGAGAGAGAGAAAGAGAGAGAGAGAGCGTTGAAACAGACAAAACCTTTAGTTCAGTTATTTGTTTACATAATCTGCGTGGCATATCCCACGGCCCCGCGTCCTAATGATATTACTGTGTTGTCCATTTAGGAAGGCATTTGATGTCCTTAATTATCCAGAAACTGACCCACGTGAAAAAAGTATTTATTTTTTAAAAAATTCTTTTTTTACGGTGAGAGTTTAATTTTTCGTTGAGTTAGTGACTTCTTTCATCATATTAAATTATCAGTTTGTTCATGGATACTAATAGATTTGTTCAATATACGAATATTAAAAAAAATATTTATTTTATATTTCCAGAAGAAAGGTATTATGATATCAATATATGTGAATCTTAATTTTAATTCTTGAAGGGAAATAATATGTCCAATAATTTTATATTTGATTTTTTTGTTGCAAGATACATAATTAAATATTAGTGATAATTTTTTTAATAAAAATATAAGAATTAGTCTATGGACATAAAATTTAAATATAAAATTAAACATTATATTAATTTTAATTATTAAAAAATAAAATATAACACAAATTTTAATATTATATTTAATTTTTTAATAATTAAGATAAATATAATATTTAAATTATATAATTATAAAGATTTAAAATATAATATTATAAGCTAACTTTGTAATTCTATTAAATTTTTATGTACGTAACGTCACAGTAATAATTTGATAAAAAAATTCGCCATACTCATCCTTGAAAGGCTATAGTGCGGTCATAACTGATTTTTTAAAATGTTGATTTTGTCGGTACGATTGATGTTTAAAGGCTTGGAGTTGAGTTAAAGCGACTGCGATGATGCAGCCCACACGGTTGATGTATGGGCTAATGATTAAATTAGGTCAAAGTTGAGTCTGGGTTGACACGGACTATGGAAAGCCCAAGTTCATTAAAGTGACACAAGTAGCAGGACTCAAGTTATGTTTGATTGTATTTTAATATATTTTAATAATTTATTTTTTAATATATCTTAACATTTAAAATTAGAATTTAAAAAGTTCTCTAAATTATTAAAATATAAAATTAAATATGAACTATTCAAAAAATTTGTTTAAAATGGATTAAAATATATTAAGAGGTGAACTATTAAAATATAATCAAACACAAAGTTACGGTTATGTATACGTTGAGTGTGGGTAAAACTTCATATTCTCTGATAATATAAATATATTTTTAATTTTAAAATAAATAAAAAATTCAATCTTTAAAAATAAAAAAGGTTACTATAATATTGGTTGACTTTGCATCAAATTTAGCCCAATCTTGCCAGCTTTATGTGTAACCTATACCCTAGTCGTTACTTATGATTGACCAAACCAACTTTTGTAATTAACAATTTGAGTTATAATTATGATTTAATATTTTTCTTTTCATATAAATTTAGTATTTATTTGAGTTGTATAAAGTAAATATTATATAAACAAATTTAATTTATTTTTTTATTGAATTTGATTGAATGTATCGTAGAGATGTTTATGTTCATTTGTGTTTGATTTTATCACTCTTGAGTTTTGAGTTATGATCATGATTTAATATTTTTTTTATATAGATTTAGTATTTATTTGAATCATATAAAGTAAATATTGTACAAATAGATTTTATATTTTTTTTGTAGATAAATTGATTAATTTTACATATTTACTAAATATTATATATAATAATTAATATATTTAATTATTTATTATTTATTATATGTTAATAACATCATCAATTCAATAACGGTTCGATCACTAGTTGGATTAATAATTCATTTATCTGATATATTTTTCAGTTCGATGACCGATTTAAATTTAAGTACATTAGGGAAAATATAGAAAAACTTTGGAATTTTTTGCCATTTAATTATATTTTAAAGGGGAAAATGTCTTGATTACGTATACAACTAAATGTCTATGAAATTAAAAATATTAGAGCACCCGTACATATTTTTTTCAAACTAAGGCGAATGGTGGTACTGTTAAATCAAAGGCTTTTTGGGTAAGCGACTTTGAATTTAGACCGTTAAATGATACAGTATATAAATATTTCTTTCAGTACACGTGTTAAAACCATAAATCTTAACATTAAGAAGATACAATGAACCAATTCAGCCAAGGACTACCTAAAATTTAATTTAAACCCACACTCCAAAGCCCCAAAAATCTGATCTAGTAAACAAAAGTAAGTACCCAAACTAGATTCTTGTAGTCTTAGTCGGCAGTAGTATTGTAATAATTAATTTCAGATCGTACACTATGCATGTTGGAGGGTATGGGGAATCTGTCACCTCTAACGGTATCTTTAACTGCTAAATCAATATGTTGGGTTTGTGTCACCCAAGTTCAATGAATATGTTCAGTTTGCTTTGGGTACCCCATTCACATGTTACATATATACTATTATATTATATGTATGCTTAAAATTATGTATGCAAATTATTAATTAATTAGGTTAAGTCTTCAATATAATAAGTTGTTCGGAAGAACTGTGGGTTGATTCATTGAATTGCAGAGCTAGAGTGAGATTTTAACTAAAATGGGTTTGGAAGAAAAAAATAATTCAGATTTAAGTTTTTAAGAAAATTTATAATATTTTTTTGCATGAAGCTTTGAAGTACTTCTGTCGATAATCGAAATATTCCAAAATTATGTATATGTATATATATATATATATATATTTTAAAAATAATAATAATCTGCTGTTAGGTTTATTTTATTGTGCACCGTGTAACTGAGTATGTGACCAACTACACTATTTTTTCTCAATAATGCCTTAAGATCAGCATGTCCATAAATTAATGAACGGTCCCAATAATATTGGAGCTGATAGTCTTCCATCAAATTTATTTAATAATATATTAGTTATAAAAAGATAATATAAAACAACGTGTATCATAGTGATTGATTATAATTATTCGACCCGACTATGTATGATAAAATATCAACGTATTATTATTTTGTATCAATTTTTTTCTGTAAGTATCTTTTATCATCGTAGCGTTGCTCAATTTTATTTATCCAAATCCCTTGTTTCAAGTTTTTTTTAATATAATTTTTTATAAATCACATTGACAAGTAAATACTTGAATTATCTTTACTCGTCTCTTTTTCAATACGTGAAGTCTCAACCGAATGAAAAAAATATAAAAAATAATCCTTCTGTGTTATTTTAACGTGTTGTTTCATTTTTTACTCTGAAGTAATTTTGAGTGGCGGTATAACAATTTATTACTAGTAGAATATCCTATGATTTCATTTTTATGTAGAAACTCTTATGATTTGTGTAGTACTAGTTAATTATTGGCTTGTTGCATTAACATACTTGAAAAATAGCGCCGTGTGAGACTTGGTGTTAATTATTTTACTTTATTGATAAAAGAAAAATATAATTTATTTATTTTTGCTAAATAAGAAAAATATAATTACAAACTATTTAGAGGTATAAAGGTATAACTTGTGCGGAGGTTATTAGGAAATTCAATTTTTTTAATGTAAAATTATTGTTTATTTGACTTCATATTATAAATTTTCTTACATTTTTGTAACCAACTGTACTTGTTACTACATTTCGCGAATGAGAATTTTTCCAACTAACTTCTTTTTTTTAGAGTTATTTTACTACAAATTTGTTTTGATTTATAGTATTTAAAGCCCACGGTGTGTATATGAAGTTCAAACGTAATTTTTTGATGAACATGTCAGTAAATCACAAATATCAATACAAAATGTGATAGTTTAATAGCAATAATCTTTCTTTTTATTTTACAATGTCATAGGTTCAGGCACTAAAGCTAAGTTTTTCTTAATTCCATCCAATTTTTCTCTGGGCAAGTGAATTGTAATAATATAAATTTTTCAAAAGAAAAAAGAAAAAAAATACAAATACCAATAGTTACATGTTATTTTGGCTCACAAAACCTTCATGTATGGATCATTTGTTTTGGGATATGTTTTTTTATTATACATTTGTAGGGTATCTTCGGTTATCGATATTTAGAATATTTGTAATTATAACTAGAGATGCAAACGAACCGGTTCGGTTTCTGTTCGGTTCGAATTCGACTAGTTACTTTTTTCGAGCCGAACTCGCACATGGTATCGAGTTCGATTGCTCGATCGAACATGTTCGCAAACCATGTGGTTCGGTTCGACTATGTTCGTGAACAGTTCGAGTTCGGTTCGACTATGCTAGTGTTCGACGCAGCTCGGTTCGGTTCGTTAGCTGCTTCAATTTGAATTGTAATTACATGTTTAATATTTTTAAATTCTAAATACAAATAATTAGTTATTTCATATTAAATTTTAAAGTCTGTCTTATCAATGATTGTTAATTTTTTAGTAATTTTTTTTTTATTACTTAAACATCTTTTTGTTTTTTTAATAATTGATTAGAAGTACACATTTTTATTAAATAATTAATAAATAGTAATGTGTATTTCTTCACATGTAATTTAATTAAAATAGTTGTAATATTTTCATAAATTTTTTAACAATGATTGTTAGATTATTACAATTTATATCACTGATAATTTAATAAATTATAACCCATATCATAAATCACATAAATAATGTCATTAATCTTCATGCAATGACAATTTGACATTAATTAAATGATGATACAATACAATTGCTTACATTTGCTTGAGTTATTGAAATTGCCAAATTAAGATAGAGAATAGAGAAATTAAATTATCACTGTATCGAGACTTCACTAATAGAGTAATAATCATTGTTTACATCAACCTATTGTCCATCAACCATATAATTAAAAGTGCAAACTTGATTTTAAAAATTTTAAATTTTTTAGTGTTACAGACTTATAGTGTATATGTAAGACGGTGAGAAAAAATAATTAACTAACTTTGTTTTATGTAATTAAGTAATCATATTTAGTATAAAAAATAGTGTTTAAAAAGTTTAATAATCCAATAAAGCAATGTCACGGTACCGTTTGCATGAAATTAAAATGAGTTAATAATTTAAATTAAAATAAGCAAAAAGGTGGGGAAAAAAACAAAAACACAAAAAGTCTCTAAATTACTTTGAGTATTTGATATTAGAATTGTAGTTAATTTACAAAATTATAAAATTTAATATATTACTTTAGTTTTTTAGAAAAAAATTATTCAGTTTTAAACAATATAATTATGAAAATTATAAACTTTTTATAAAATAATTCTCAAGATTTATGTTATTCAAAATTTAATTACCACATTCCTTTTGAATTAAAAATTCATACTTGAGTAGTTGATCTTATTACTTATAACAGAACGGAATAAGTATCTAGTAGTAATACATTTCAAGGTTAACAACTTAACAATATTAGTTTATTAGATATTGAATTAATCTAAATCAACTAAATTCACATTATTTTAAATTTTAGAATTTTATAATTTCATTATAAAAAAATCTCAAACTAGACTCTTTTTATGAAATAGATGGAGTATTTTTTTCCTTTTGTTTTACCTAAAAGTAAAAAATACAAAAATATGAAAATAATTAAATAATTGAGGAAGTAGTAATATCGCCCTTTTTTTGAGTTAATTGAAAATAGTAATATTTATTTATTCTAGACTAATTAAGTAATTAACAATAATATTGACCACTACTACTAATTTAATATATATGAATATATTATAATATGATATTATGATATATTATATCTTATTTGGCTATTCATAATTCCTAATTAAACTCGATTATCTGAGTCCTTTAAGCCTTGTAATTAAATTTTAATTTTTTTTAAAAAAATAAAAATATTTAGCCTAATTTTTGCGAACTTGAGCATAATAGACGAACTCGAGCATTATAGGCGAACTCGAGCATGCTCGCGAACTAGGGTATTATAGTCGAACTCGAGCATATAGTCGAACTCGATCTGCTCGCGAACTTGAATATGTTCGCGAACTCAAACATGTTCGCGAACTGTTCGCGAACACTAACGAACCGAACTCGTACAAGTGCGTTGGTTCGATAATGTTACTCGAACATGTTCGAATTCGACTAATGAGGTTCGAGTTCGGTTCGAGTTCGACAATGTTCGGTTCGGTTCGGATCGTTTGCAGCCCTAATTATAACGTTTAGAGGTCTAAATGTACCATATTACTTTTAGAGTGTTACGTTTGAATTTTAAACGCATTTATAAGTTAAATAAATTACGTTTAAATAAATTATTTATAACTAAATAAAATTTATAATTATGTTTAATGTGTTTGAAACCTCCAAACTTCTTTAAAAAGGATAAATAAACTAGTACATAGTAGTAGTGAACTTCCTAATAACCTCCACAAGATTGATTACTTGCAAGTTGCATACGTCTCCAACGGACCTATGGACTAGTATAAACTTGAACCCAAATTCGTTTTTTAGTACATATAATCTAGAACCAAACAAGATAATCTTTAAAATAAAACAAACGACGTCGTGGACTTGACGTTTCCCTCTACTACAGTTTCAACCAGGTAAATCTTTCCTTGGAAACTCGAATTACCTCGGAAAAAAATGGACACCTTCTGGCATCGTAAATTTTAGAGAGAGGAAAAAGAGTGTTTTAGAGGATTTTACGTGTTATTTTAAAATTATTCACATATTATTATTTTTAAATAATAAAAAGATTTATTATATATATTTAAATAACAGTATATTAGTATATGGATCCGTTTAATGTGTGCCCTAAGGGCACACATCAAGCGTAAAAAATAAGAGATAGACCTCATTAAATATTATTTTTTTATATATTTACACTGAATTCAATACATGAAATTCATTAATACATTATTTTTTTATGTATTAAATTTAATACAAATATATAAATAAATAATATTATACATTAAATTTTACGTTTAACATGTATCCTAATAACACGTAATGAGAAAGTCCTTAGTATATTAGTGATCTGAGCATCCCCGCGATGACCCAGGAACATCCAATAATTTTTAGATTTAGAAAGAGAGGGGGCCCACAGTATAGAGTAGACAAGTAGAGAGAGAGAGAGCCGTAATAAATGAAAAAGAAGATGGATTGAACGAAAACGTTAACCGTCTTTTAGACAAGTCTTTTTAACTCCTCTTGCCTTTTTTAAGTCTCCACTCACATTTCTGCAACCCCTTTTCTCTCTCTCTTCAAATACTAAATAATAGTACTGTATACCCTTTTTTTTCTCTCTCTCTCTCTCCAAGATAGCTTTGATTTGAGGAGCCACTGCTATATATATATATATATTTATATCTCTCTCTAGCTCAGAAATCTGTACTCTATATTTATGTGTCATCTCTCTTTTTATTTACTTCTGAAAAGCCTCTGATCTATCTGCTTGGAGCAGAGGGATTGGCACAGAATGGAAAAGGAAACAACCCCCTGCAGATGGTAACTATGGGTAAATGATAAACCCTAATTATACCTATCTATCTATATAACTATCTACGTATTTGTTAGGCTTAATTGACACATGCCTAAACTAGCTATGTGTTTATTATTTACTTGTTTTGGGTATCTGCGTTATATGGAATAATCGGTTGTTTCAGATCCATGGCTGTTATAGTCAATTGATTAGGGCGGTTCTTTGATCTCCTTTTTTAATTTGTCATTAGATAAATCCCTCTCTTTCTAGGGTTTTGGACTTTAGTCTATTTTACATTCCAGTAACAGTTTTTTTGGGTTGTGTTTGTTAATTATACTCTGTGTGTGGGTTGAACATTAAAGAAGATCTGGGTTTGGTTAAAATTTGGTTCTTTTTTGCATTTTGTGAACTGTGATATTAATTGATCCTGTTAGTGATTGTGAGATTCTGATGTTGTTTCAGACGAGCAAATTTGTCTAATTCCTGTTACTTTGTTGATTGTTTTGTCAAGCCCTTTTGATTTCAATATGTAATTATGGATTTTCTTAGTACCTTTGAACGTGTTGAAATATGCATAAATCAGTTAGTTAAGTCTTGCGTATATCTCCGTGGTGTATGCAACAAGCTGTATATGTGATATAAATGCTAATTTTTACTAGTTCTCAAATGGTACTTTTACCTTGTGGCCTCTGCCTAAGATATTCTCACACAACTTTTATTATTTGAAATATACTCCATTATGATTGTCTTTTTCTTTTATGTAATGTTAATTTATTTTCTATAGGTTTTACGGAATTAGGGTGAGCAGATGAGCACTTGAGTGAATTCAACTAGAAAGTGTTTCTACAGTTACTTCTGATCTTCCTGTGAATTGCAGATAGCATCTTTCTGTTATCTTTTATCCTAAACTTCTGAGCAGAAAGTCACTCGTTTTCCTGGTACTTGTTAGGGTTTGGAAATGATTCATCATAAGCATGAGGGTGGACATGACTGTGAGCTCAACTAGAGTTGAAGTTTTGTTATATCAAATGACTTTTTGATGATGATCTATTAATTTGAGCTGAACAAGTACATTGTGTTTAGCCTGTCAGATTTGCTCCTATGTAGTTGTTTGATGTTTCTGTTCATGCTCTTTAAAGATGATGAGGAATCTTGCTCTGGCCTTACTGTGGCTATATTTAGTTATGATTCACAATAGAGGTTGCCAATATTAAGTAAGATCATAACTGAAATAGGTTTACTATGAGAAGCCATGTAATTATTCATCTTCATAGTGTCAGGACTCCGGAAGGTTCTCCAGTTACCTGGAAGTGCTAACTAATCATCAGAATCTACTGCTAAATTACTATTTATTGAAGAATCACTCTACGACATGGATGAGATTTTGACTGTCAACCATCGGCCAAGCATTTTTCGGCGGCTGCTTTCTGCTTTTGTACCCATGCTTTTGGTTGCAGTTTCATATGTTGATCCTGGAAAGTGGGCTGCAGCTGTTGAGGGAGGAGCGTGTTTTGGGTGTGATATTGTCATACTGATGCTTGTTTTCAATTTCGCCGCTATCCTGTGTCAGTACCTATCTGCTCGTATTGCTGTGGTTACTGGAAAAGATGTTGCCCAGGTACATATTTCCATAAATTTCAATATATATATATATGTGTATATATATATATATGTATATGTATGTATGTTTGTATCACGAAGCGAATCATCACTCATAATTTAGTTCAGTGATTTTGAGTTGTATATATTCTTTCCAAGTTTTAGGTACAAGAAGCATAATAAATGATAAGATAGAGAAGTTGGTAACTTGATATCTATTTATCAGATCACAGCCCATTGAACTTAATAAGCAATATGGTCGAGAGAGGTGAATATGAACATCGTCCTTATAAACACATTCTCCCTGACAAAATTGATTAATTATATCTAACCTGGAAGCCTACTTTAATCATGCAACCATGGCGTAACATGGTGAATAGTAATATGCATCTTTGCTTCTTGTACCATCTTTCTTCCCTAATATAATTAAGGCAAGACTTCATTTATTTAGAATCTGTAGCCATTTCAAGTACTCTGTTTTAGTTCTCCTACCCTAGCCACATAACCAATCCATTTTTTTGAAGGTACAGCATATTGCTAGGTTGCAACTTGCAATCTAAATTATATTATGTTTCTTCTAGTAGCATCAAGGTTTTTTAGATCACTAACCTTTTCACTCGTCCCATTTGCCATACCCATATTTGTTAGCTGCTGCTCTACTGCTGTTATTTCCTAGATGCAAATAGTTTATAGCAAAGTACTGTTGATTTAGTTACTCTATTCATTCTATTATTCGCCTTTCATGTTATTGTTTACCCATTTGCATATGTATCCTTTCTTTGGCAATGCCAAAGATTTGCAGCGAGGAGTACGACAAGGTCACATGCATATTCTTGGGAGTTCAAGCTGAGTTATCTGTTATTGTTTTGGATCTTACTATGGTAAATTTTCTCTCTCATTGTTAGCTTATGCCGAGTTTGGTAACTTTTTCCAGTGAACTATTCTGTGTGATCCTTAATGTATAATTGTGCTAATTTTGATAGATTCTTGGCTCTGCGCATGGGTTTCATCTTATTTTTGGGGCGGACTTATTGACTTGTGTCTTCCTGACTGCTGTAGATGCTGTTCTATTTCCTGTTTTCTCAGCTTTCTTGGTAAGCTTGTTTGTTTCATATTTTACTTTACTAAAAAAAATTAAATTATTAATTTGGTTTTTTACAGTCTCTTGGTTGTATGGACCATGCAAAGATTGACACTACCATACAAGCACTTGTTTTGCAGGAGGAGAGGAAGGCAAAATTCCTTTGCATATGCATGGGAAGCTTTATATTAATTTCTTATTTCTTCGGAGTGCTCAGTAGTCAATCGGGAATACCATTCTCCATGGGTGGGATGCTAATTAAGTTAAGCGGGGAAAGTGCAGCTGCATTAATGAGTCTTCTTGGAGCGAGTATTATGCCCCACAATTTTTATCTCCATTCTTCTATTATAAAGGTCCCTCTCGTCTCTGTCATTTTTTATGTGTGGTCTATTCTCTTGCAAATTTTCTGGAATAGGAAGTGGACTTTTGACAACTTATATGGCTTAAACCATGCATAACATTGCAATTTCAATTTGCTAGCAGTTAACTAGTTTCCACCTTTAGCATGCTTTTCTACCACTATTCTTTGCAGCGGACATGTTAGTTATAATCCTCTGACTAGGTAATATAATAATGACTATAAATGTTTACTATTTCTTGTTTCCGGTGTTATCTAATTGGCTTTTCATTGATATGTCCAACATTGCTCCTGTGCTAAACGTTAACGTATTTGTTGCCTGAAAAAAATAATGGGAAATCGACTCATTCATAAACGTTCATTATGTACTTGCAGTTATATTATATGCCCATACATTCCTCACAGGCAAGGATGGTTAAAGATTGAGAATAGTAGAACCCTGTTATTTAAGAAAAAATGAAGATACTAGTAGAACCTAAATTTGGATACACATCCATTTATTATACCAAGCTAGTGGCTGCCTTTTAGTTAATTTTATATGGTTCTTCCTCGAGGTAGACCGGTTCTTATTAAATAAATGGTCTTGATGGATAAAGTCATAAAAATGGAAATCAATAAACACTTGCAACATCACTAAGGTGTTTGATGTTGCATGTTTTTCATTAGTATTTAATACATAATACAAAACAACGTATGGATTAATAACTCGTGTTTAGTGAGTATATTAGTGCTATACAGCCGCAAACATATCTTTTTCTTTATCAGAATAGAACAGCTTTCCCAAGTGTGAGCGCCCGCTCTACCATTCTAGGAGTTTTTAGCAATGGTTTGGCTATTGACATAGTAGAAGATACAAGTATCAAATCAGCCCACATAAATTCTTCTCTCCGTGCCTAATTAGCCTCAAACCCTTGGTGCTACTTCCATTATGATTTCACTACCCACGTGCTAGGTGCCAGGACACATGCGCTACACACTAAAATTATAATTGAAGATGTATAGATATTACTACCTACCTAGACTTATTTCCCCCATGTCCAACAAGTATGAAGTATTGTACTGAATGGAATTCTAGACTTATTTCCCCTATGTCCAAAAGTAGTATTCTATCTCCAGATGGAGGGAGTATTATAAATAGAGATTATCAACTTATGCCATTATATCCATCTTACTTTATTTAAAAATCACATAGTTGTGTCCATTTGTATTCGTGTCTTGTGTCTGACTCTGTGTTTCTTTGCTAGAAAATTTCCCTTTTCAATGGGTATGGTACATATTAAATTTAGATTTTTGAGACGGAACAAGTGGTTTTTAAGTTTGATAAGGGGTGATAATTTTTGACACGACACGGTAATTTGACAAGAACACGATATAAAATAAGCGAGTTAGTGTTAAGTATAAATAATTTTCGTGTCATAAACAGGTCGACACGTTCATCACAAAATTTAAATGGTCAAACACATATAATTAACGAGTTGACACAATCCGACACAATTAGACACATTTATTTAAAAAAATATGATTTAATGTTATAATTTAACTTAAATGTTGAGCTTTAGCTTTCTTAGTTACTATTCTAAGAATGTTATCTTGCATTTTGTTAAATATATATTATTGTGATAAATAAATTATATTATTATTCAATAAATAAGTGAATAATGTTTATTTAAATTTTTTAATTTATACAGTAAACGGGTTGACACGTTAGCACAATTAATAAAAATATTAGTGTTAGTTTTGAGCATCTTGACACGAATAATTAAACGGGTAGTGTTTGTTTTGACCTATTTAGTGTAATACCTATAACTTGACATGACACAAATTCGCCTAATATGACACGATTGCCACCCTTAATTTTTATTTTAGCGGCTAATATGTAGAATGTAAATTAAGAAGATGAAATGATCGCTGTAAAATTTGGCAATACGCCTAGATTCTTATTTGGCATGATTATATCATAGACCGATCTTGTTCCTACTATTGGAATGGGAATGTCGAGCAACTGTCCATTGAAGCCCTTTGCTCTATTTGTGAAAAAGAAGCTGTTTACTTGCTAGTTTCACAAGCTTATTGTATGATCACTAGCCATCCCTTGATCTGTCACCTCACTTTTACCTCTATATATCATCAAGTTGTTGTAGAAGCATGACCCTTTTATGTGGATCTTGATCGTTCAATGTGTTGGCGTATTTTGTAGAATTTTGATTCTTTTTTACTGGATCCCTGTATCCTAAAATTTAGAAATGGGGTGGTTCTGACTCCTGGATATGTAGTGTCATTGTAGCATTTGTTTGGAGAACTAGATCAAATAATCTGGTAGCTACAAATTCTAACCAAATCTTTTGAATGAACTATTAGTATTGTTAGCTTTCATGTAGTAATGACTTTTGTAGGATGATTGACTTAGAATTTAAAAGAACAATTGATATCATGCCAGTAATGCCAATGTGAATTCTTATTTTAGGAATTCACAATAGGCCAGCCTGGTCTAGTTCGGTTTGCGTCTGCTAGGCCTTGACCGTTGACCAAATCAAGTCAAACTTGGCGCTTGAAAATGTGACCTGGTAAGGTCTGCCTTTGATCCAGTTCAGTCTAGTCCTTTTTTTTTCTTTTAACTTTTAATGTTAAATATTTAAAATAAAAACCAATAAATTGTTTGTAAAAGTGAAAATTTTAATGAAGACTAATAAAATTTTGTAAATGTGAAATTTTTAATGATATGTGTATTAATTAA
The DNA here is from genome assembly GCA_947179155.2 of Hedera helix. Lineage (NCBI taxonomy): Eukaryota > Viridiplantae > Streptophyta > Magnoliopsida > Apiales > Araliaceae > Hedera > Hedera helix. The sequence goes on along the minus strand of OX359266.1, from coordinate 51,761,183 downwards.
ATGTATTTACTAGAAAAGTAATTTGAATGCGCATAATTGTATTTTGCCATTACCTTGATACATTACAACATCTATTTTATCCAATTACATTATGATCGTAATGTAATATGTACACAAACCCATAATATTAAATCAGTAATCATTATTTTTCAAACTTCATGAATCCAATTGTTTTTATTTATATATAAGCTAAAATAGTATTTGATATTACGTTACAATTTTACTTGCAACAAATCAAATGAATATTGGATTGTAACATAATGTCAAATACAAATATTATACAAATGTATTGCATTTTGACGGATTACCATTACATTACAATTACCAAAAAAGTAAATGTTTTGGCCTTTTGGTTGGTCATTTCATTTGGATTTGGACTCTTGGACTTGGAGAGTTAAATATTGTGGGCCAAGAAGCAGTTGGGTTGCTGCTGTGCTGCATATTTTTTTATTTTTTATTTTTTAACTTGGGCGGTTGGGACTTGGGCCTAAGGATGTTGGGCTACAGGCGCAGCTTGTTGCATAAGTGACCAGGCCAGGCCTAAGGCACCGGACTAGGCCCGGCCTAAGGCACTGGACCAGACCGAACCAAGGCCACAGGTCAGTCCAGGTTAAAATTTTACCTCTTGAGAACAGCCTTTTTATAGTCTAGCAGGCTGGGGTTGACAAGTCTAGGCCTTGACCAGGCCGCAGACTTTTTGTGCATGTCTACTTCTTAAAGTCCCATCTTGTATTTGTTACAAGGGTAAAAGGTCCATTTGTTGTGCCTTTTTGTCCCCTTTACAATTTCTTCCTCTTCTTCCTGTTCTACTAAGCTATGGGCACTTGCTACTAGAAGAATAAAAATATGTTGATGCTTTTGAATTGGTAAGGCCCATAACACACATTTGTTATTGGGAGTTGGGACGCTTGAGTTCTCAAAGGTATCCTTCCGTGATTTTTTATGACAGCGGGACATCTTTCATTCTCATTTTGCATAGAAAATTGTTTACTTGTGGAATTGATGAGATTCTTTTCCTCTTTTTGATTTCTTGCAGCAAGAACATGGAGGTACAAGTGTTTCTAAGGAAGACCTGTGTCATGACCATTTATTTGCCATTTTAAGCATCTTCAGTGGCATTTTCCTAGTGAATTATATGCTTGTGAATTCAGCGGCAAATGTACTTTATACCACGGACCTTCTCTTGCTTACGTTTCAGGATGCGCTGTCTCTAATGGATCAGGTTTGAGTTTCATAATTTTCTTATGATTCCTTCTGGGACTGCTTATTTATCATTTTTATGCAATTATTTGTTCATGTTTGATTCTAACTAAGTATTACCTGACTTCCATCCCCTCCAACCCCAAAAAAAAGCCAACACCCAAATAAAATAATTAATAATAAAAAAATAAAATGATGCAGGTATTTAGGAATACGATGTTACCCTATGTGTTGATATTGGTTCTAGTTTTCTCCAATCATATCACAGCATTGACCTGGAATCTTGGTAGACAAGCTGTCCTGCACAATTTCTTCGGAGTGGACATTCCTGGTTGGTTTCATCATGCAACCATTAGAGTTATTGCCATTGTTCCAGCGCTTTATTGTGTCTTCAATTCAGAATATCAACTGCTGATATTTACTCAGATTGTGATTGCTCTTTTGCTTCCATCTTCTGTGATCCCTCTTTTTCGAGTTGCCACTTCCAAATCAATAATGGGTGAGTATAAAATTTCACAGTCTGTGGAGTTCTTACTCCTCATCACGTTTATTGGGATGCTTGGCCTAGAGATTGTATTTATCATAGAGATGATCTTTGGAAGCAGTGAGTGGGCAAGTAATTTGAGGTGGAATATGGGCAGTAGCATGTCTGTCCCTTATGTTGTTATTCTCGTTATTGCCTCTGTTTCCCTTTGTTTGATGCTTTGGTTAGCAGCAACTCCGCTAACTTCTGCAAATTCTAGATTAGATGTTCATGAGTGCAACTGGGACATACAGGCCTCTATGCCTGAGTCATCTGCAGTGAGAGATGAATATGATGATTTTAATGAAACTCAATTTCATGTTGATGAATCCAGTCAAATGCGAGAACCAACATTAGCATCTGATGGGAGTCATCTAGATATGTTAACTTCAAATCCTGCTGTGAATTTACCTGAAGAACTCCTGGATTCTGACAGCAGACCTCATCTGACTACTATTGAGGAGATTTGTTCTGATATTAAATATTCAAGCCCTTCTGTATGCCTTTCAAGGGAATCCACCACCACGCTAGAAATTGTCCAGGGTTCAACTGATTCTAAAAAGTTTTCTGATGGTGAAACAGTGGATGCCACTACCTTGCCGACTGTGCCATCAGAATTAGTTGTGAACACCTTGAGTGTAGTGGGGGATTCACAGACTGAGAAGGATGATGAGGGAGATACTTGGGAGCCTGAAGAATCATCTAAATCAGTGTTGCTGAGCAGCCCAACCGTAACATCTGAGGGCCCTGGTTCATACAGAAGTCTTAGTGGAAAAGGTGATGATGTAGGGAGTGGTGCCGGTAGTCTTTCAAGACTAGCAGGATTAGGCCGTGGTGCAAGACGTCAATTAGCTGTAGTTCTTGATGAATTTTGGGGACATCTGTTTGATTTCCATGGGCAAGCAACTCAGGAAGCAAAAATTAGGAAACTGGATGCTTTACTGGGGGTAGATTCAAAAATGGATCCAAAGCCTACCTGTGCATCGGAGAAACTAGATAACAGTAGAAAGGAGATTACTGGAACTATTCCATCTGTGAGTGGAAGAGGCTCTGATTCTGTGATCAACTCAAGTTTATATGACACTCCCAGGAAGCAAAGTGGACTAAGTAATATTGAGTCATATTATGGAATTCACAGGGATTCGTCATCATTATGGTCCAACACTAGACAATTGTTAGATACATATATGCAAAATTGCAACCGTAATGCTATGGACCCTGGTGAGAGACGCTATTCCAGTTTGGGGTTACCACCATCTGCTGATGTCTGTGAAGATCAACCAGCCACCAAACATGGGTACCCGATTTCATATCTCAGTCGCATTGCTAAAGAAAGAAGTTCTGGTTCTTTGACAGGTCAAATGGAGTCACTAGCTCCAAAATCCCCATCCCTTGTCTCATCAAACTACAGAGATCCGTTCTCTACTGCCTCCGCGCAAAAGCCCCGAAACGGGTTAAGTGCCAAAACACCACCTGGTTTTCCAAGTATTGCTGTACCTAGAAATAGTTCACTGCAACCTGAAAGACCATTTTATGGTCTTTCCTCCACTGGACCTGCTGAGAATGTGGGAAGCACAGTCAACACAAAGAAATATCATAGTTTGCCGGATATCTCTGGACTTTCTCTTCCTCACCGGAATTCATTACTGTCCGATAGAGGTGCTCCATGGGACGGTCCCACGGTCTATAGACCATCTACTGGTCGCAAAATGTACGACGCTTCCTTGTATCCAAACGCTTTATCCAAGGCTTACTTAAGTGCTTCATCTGCAGCAGGAACTCCTTTGGTCTTTAATGAATTCTCTCCTTCTAAAGTCTGCAGCGATGCTTTCTCATTACAGTTCAATTCAAGTTCACACACTGGGTCCCTGTGGTCTAGACAGCCTAGTGAACAGTTTGGTGTGGCTGACAAAGCTCTTTCGACTGAGGGTGAAGGAGTTGGAAGTATGCAGAATTCAATAACTCAAGAAACTGCATCTGCGGTAGATTTTGAAGCAAAGCTCCTTCAGTCTTTCAGAATTTCTATTCAGAAGCTCTTGAAGCTGGAAGGGTCTGACTGGTTGTTTAGACAAAATGATGGGGCAGATGAGGACCTCATAGATCGTGTGGCTGAAAGGGAGAGATTCTTTTACGAGGCTGAAACTAGGGAGATGAATCTGATGGATCACATGGGTGAATCTCATTTTTCTGTTGATAGGAAGACGGGTTCTACACTAAAAAATGAGGAGATGGTCACTTCAGTTCCTCATTGTGGGGAAGGCTGTATTTGGAGAGTGGATCTGATAATCAGTTTTGGGGTGTGGTGCATTCACCGGGTTCTTGAGCTTTCTCTTATGGAAAGCAGGCCTGAGCTGTGGGGGAAATACACTTACGTACTAAATCGTCTTCAAGTAAGTTCTTTTAATTCTGTGCTCTCTATCTTTGTTTCTATTATTTCATCAATGGGTATGAAGTAAAACACCTCATCCATGCCCCCCCCCCCCCCCCCTCCTCTTTCTTGACACAGACAGGAAAGGACTACAATGCATCTCACCATTATTTTTCCTGCAGGGGATTATTGATCTAGCATTTTCCAAACCTCGTTCACCAATGTCACCATGCTTCTGCCTTCAAATTCCTGATACACACCAACAGAGGTCATCCCCACCTATTTTACATGGAAGTTTGCCCCCACCTGCAAAACAGGCCAGAGGGAAATGCACAAATGCGGCAATGCTCTTGGACATAGTCAAGGATGTTGAAACTGCAATTTCATGCCGTAAGGGGCGAACTGGCACTGCAGCTGGTGATGTGGCTTTTCCTAAAGGAAAGGAAAATCTGGCATCAGTCTTGAAACGCTACAAGCGTCGATTAGCCAACAAGCCAGTAGGCACTCCCGAAGGAGCAGGGTCGCGCAAGGTTTCTTTATGCTCATAGACTTTGTTTATGGTTCACAGCATCTGGGTGAACGACTTTTTTGAGGTGTCTGATATTTTGGAAAGCATCTCATTCGCTACATTAAACCATGCTCAGTTGTTAGGAAACTCTATTGTCTCTCTGCTGCTTTCTCCCCCCCGGCTCTCATGGGTACTAGATCTTTGCAGAGTCAGAATGTTGTGGGTGTAAAATTGCAGCAAAATGAAATGAAACTGATGAAAAAGTAAGGCAAGAAAGTGATGTAATGCAAATGCAGCCTCGGTCAGCCTCCTTTTACTACAAGGGCAACTTGGTTGAGGAGCAAGGAAATGCTAATGTAGAATAATAGGACTTGTACACTATTATGTTTTTTGGTAGATTATGACACTCTTTTCAGATTTGTAAATTTTACAGGCTGGCCACGGACCCTTTAGACACGAAGATGAGAAGGTAAATCAGTTCAAGGTTCAACTACCTTATTGTCTGTTTAGTTATGTTGTAGAAGAGAGATGCAAACCAAAACAGAAATGGGAAAGGTAAGAAATGGACAGAAATTGCTGTAAATATTCTGGCATTGCATCGAGTTTCCTTGAAGATGATGTGAAACTGAAAATTAGTTGTTATGGTCGGAAACTGAAGACGTTAATTTCTTACAATTCGCATCGTATGTGCTCTTGTCAAAGCTTGCAGTGGATTTTAAAGATGTTTAGCGTGAGCACAATGGGAAGGGGATGTATAAAGTTGTTAGTTTCTGTGCAATATTAATTTATACCGGAACAATTGACATTTGTTTTGCTTAGCAAGGAGTAAATCTTAAGATGACATAAGTGGCTTTTAAAGTGACTGGTGGTTTCTGTGAGACTTCGTCTGACAAGAATACTCAGCCTTATTGGTTTGAATTCATGGTATATATATATATATATATATATATATAAATCTCTCTCATTGGTATGAATCTCATTCATCATTCTAAATAATTAATATTTTTACATAAAATATGATATTTTTATATAAATCTCTTCTTCCACGTTAATTATTAGGTCTTATTCATTATTTATACTAAGAGGATAATGTAAAAATATTACTTATTTAATGTGAAAATATCAGTTTAATTTCTACTTATATTCACATGAAAATTAAACACTCCTTTAATCTCTCTAGCAATTCAAACAATATTGCTAGTAGTACTCGAGAAAGTCACGCGCACTAGTTGCTCCTCTTATGTAGTCAGCTTTATATCTCAGCGGCTACCGCACTTGCTCCTTTTTGACTTTTACTAGTATATTTTAACAACGCTCCACAAGTCTCTCCCCCTTCCTCCTCCCCTTACAGACTGAAATCCGAGCGACCTGAGCAAAGGTATATATATATATATATATGCTAATTCCTATACTCAATTTTCTTTTTATCTAGTGGACTAGATTTCCTTTTATTTATTTAAAGATAGATAGATAGATTAATATTTCCACTTCCCCAAATTTTGTTTTCTATTATCTCTCTCTCTCTCTCTTCGAATATGCTATACTAGTAGACTGGCTGATTTTTGCATATATGTTTAATTAGTGCCGGAAAATGAATTTCTATTACTCAATTTCATGGTTTAAATCCTGCAAACGTCCGTCCGTTATATATTCAACGCCTGAGTTGATGGTCACTTGATTATATCAAAACTTATTCTCTAGTATATTTGAAATTAGAATTTTAATATTTCATTTAATTGCCAATATGTTATGTTTCTCTCTCTCTCTCTAATATACACGTGTGTGTGTGTGTGTGTGTGTGTTTGTATACTTGTTGAAACCAAATAGTATATATTCCTCCATTTTTTTAGGGTTTCCAAGCGTAGTTGATTTTAAGACGCTTTATATTCCTCTCATCTCACAAAAGGAATACCATTTATAAAATTTGTACATATTAAAGATGCATCTTTAATTAATGGTCTATATTTCTTTTTAAAAATAATACGTTATTAGTTAACTAGTAGTAACATTACAGTGAAATTATGATGATAAATTTAAGAATATTATGTTATTTTAACTGTATTAAAGGAGGGACTGTTTTGTGAAACATATATTTTATTTTATTTTTGCAAATCAGACCGTGTATTTGTCTAAAAACTTGTGCTCAAAATTACGCATGAAAAGCAAACAAGCTAGAAAATTTTAGTAGTATATATTATGTGCTTCACTTCAACTGGCCAGTCTAGGGTCCAGCAGATTATGTTAATTTATTGTTGTGAATTTAGTGAAAGTTTTGTAAAACCCACGTTATATATATGTTGTCACTGATCATGCCAATATTGTCTTTGTTTTGGCGATGATATATATATATATATATATATATATATATATATGCAGGACAGGACAGGAGTTAGATCGAGGTAGAATAAAGGTTGGATGTGTAAGAAGTAAACTAGTAAAAATGGCATACATATATGTGATATCGTTTCCGGTGATTCTGTTCTTCTTGATAGTAGCCCTAGCATTTTACCTTATTGGTAGAGCACGGGGTCGACAAGAAGCCGCAAGAATTCCTCAGTATTATGGCCCTCCGGCTCCTGCTCCTGCTCCTCCACCTGGATTTGCTAGCGACAAATAATAATAACTGTCAGCTCATGAAATTTGTCCGTATCAATTTCATGGTCTCAGGTGGTAATTAAGTGAATGTGAAGTTCCATAATCGGAGATTTTAGATCTCCTACTTTCTTTTTAGCTCTAATTAATGTATAAAATGAAAGTGAAATTATAATATATAAACTTATAATCTTTGCTAGGTGCTTGTGTGTGTGTGTGTGTCATCAATAATACTTGTGACGTTGGAGATTTAGATAATAAAGTGAGTTGGTTGTTATAGCAAACCGGTTTCCTTTGCATCATCATCATCAAAGTAAAGCAAGCAAAATTGTTTGTCCATGAGCTGATTTTGCAGTTTACGTTGGATATTGACTCACAGACATGTATTGTATCATTAATTAATATATATTTTTAATATTTTGTTTAAAACTACATATTAAATATATAAATTTTATCAGTATATTAATTCTAAAAGCATAAAGTTTCAATCACTTAAAAGCGTGAGAGCCGTGTAAAATGAAATATTCCAACTTTGACGTATGTAATCCTTTGTTTTCGAGTCTTAATAGTCTTACCGAGTAGAGATGATCACACTTAAGCTTGACTTGTTTAGTTAAATTGAATTTATTCTTAATTAAATTCGAACTCTTTACAATTATTAAATAAAATATTTTCAAACAAATTTTATGTGAATGAAAGATAATATATATTGTGAATTTTTTTGTTGATTTTTTGATTGTCAGTTACGTAGATAAATATTAGTGATAATTTTTTAGAAAAATATATAATAAATAGGGTATTCTTATAATTCTATTTAATATCATTTATTAATATATTTCGTTATTATTATTTAATATAAATTTATGGTAATACATAGCACGACTCTATACGAATTGATCTTCAACCACTTGCGAGCAACTCGATTAATTTGCAATAAATAGACAGTTGACATGCATGCATGCTAAATCACTTTTTAATTTTTTTTTTCTTTTATCCTATAATTTGTGGAATCTTTACATCTTTACAGATTAATTATATTCGATTATCTTTCCGTAGAGAAAGCTCTAAAAGTCTATTTTGCTTTAAATTTGGGCCGCGGAGAGGCCTAGCCCACCTTCATTCTTCTGTTCTTCTATCGATCCTTTAATTGTTGTTCAGTCCGTAAAATACTAGTACCCCGAGTGTAAATTATGTCAGATAAAATTAAAAATTTAATAATATTTAGAAGATTAAACAAAAAAGATAAAAAAAAGACAAATTAAAAAAAAACAAAATAGTAATATATATATAAAAAAAATTATAGAGACAAGATTGGAAAAAAAGGGACAAGCCTATCACAAAATTACGAAGGCTGAGACTTTATAATAAAGATAGATGATACATATGGCTATGTATTGCTCAGTGCCGATCAGATTCATAATCTGAAAGTTGTTTGCACCAAATTAATATATGTAGCCAACCCAAAATAGATTCAAAATTGGACTGCCTAGGGGTTCATACTGAGTGCATAGTCTTAAATCCTTTTTGTCTTGATTGCACACACACACACACACACCACACACACACACACACACACACACACACACACACACACACACACACACACACACACACACACATATATATATATATATATATATATATATATATATATATATATATATATATATTGAAATCTAATTGTATTGGAAGGATTCATTGATTTACCAAATTCGATAGTTAAATTTAGGTATAAGATTATTACTAGTAAGGCAAACTGACTTGGTCTCAGGTTGACTTATTATCATGTCTTACTGCGAGTATGGCCTTGATCGATATAGTTTTATAGATATTTGGTGAAACATTACAAGAACTAAATAAAAAAACAAGTTGGTTGACATAATTTGACTTGATTGATTGGGGTAGGTATAGAATTTTATATACATACAATCGGAAAACCATTTTTAATCCATGACCGCCTTGAATCAGCAGTCCTATTGGCTAGCTTCTACAGGTTGTAGTAGTAATAGTGATAATTTCTGCCATGGTCAAGAAAAGTAAAATGGAATCTGCAGGCTCATTTAAATTTATTACGAGCGATAGATACCTGATTAATCAGGTAGTTGATAAAAGTAAATATTTTTAATGACCAAGATCATTTCATTTGGAAACAATACCATTCTCTTAATTAATTTCCATACACACACTTTTAAATTAATTTTAATGGCCTAGTTAGCTAGCTAGATCATTTAAATATATTGCTACTACCTTAATAATAATCAATAATTGAACATCGACTCTTCTGTTCTACTGCCCTCAAAAGATATATAGTCTATCTACTTTCTTACTCCTCCCGATTTTCAAAAGGTGTTAGGTATTACCAAACAAACAAAGCATATGTTCCACACATATATTTCATAACTAACCGTCTCAATTTCTCTTGTGGGGTTGTTGACCCATTATGCCTTCTTTCTCATGCACTTGAATATGTAAGCAAGCAAGTAGTGGAACTGGTGGTCCTCCTATTCCCACGAGTCATGCATACCTCTCACATATGACTACAATTAATTATAATGACTAAATTAAATCATTGCATTTTGTTGTTATGATTTAAGGTATATACACTCCCAGCCTAAGTTAAGTTGGTTCACAAAACTTCTGATGGTCCTTACAATAAATGTTTAGAGGACCTCCAACAATTTATAGCTCTAACAATAACAGGACATTATTTAATTTCTCCAGCAGCATATGATCAATTTAAGGCTTTTTTTTTGTTACACTTAATTTTTCACCCAAACCCTTAACAACCCCTCCCCCCTGCCAACCCAACCCCATGAGACATTATTCATGGTATCAAATGATACTTGGCCACTGTCAATTTTTTGGTTCGGAGATAAACATCAATCGTAAAGTCTGAGACGCCCCGGGAAGTATTTGATCATATCACGATCAACAACGCTCGAACTCTTTCCACAGCAGCAAAGAGGGAGAGGGAGGTATACCACTCAACCAACTGGTTGGTGATAAATAAGGCCTTAGTTTAATTGCGTATAAAAGATTATAAGTCTCTTATTGAATATCTAGTCAAAATTTTAATTTTATTCTTTGATTTTCATATGCATGAGCCAAGTAATTTATATCTTGGTAATTGCGTTGGGTCGGTAATCTTGCTATCAATTTTTTCCACAAATATATGAATACTGATACTTTAATTCTAGTTTATTGATTCCATTTCCCTAAAACTACCATTATGATTCTATTTCCTTAAAACTACACCTTTGATATTATTTATTTGTAGCTACACAAACTTCTAAGTATTTTATAAGAACCATATATAATTCTTTTAAACAAAATAATTACTTTCGGGCAATATTTAACATATAGAATTAACCTCTTTATATATTAATTAAAACCGAAAGGTGTACCTTTTCATTTAAGAAAATTATTAAGCACATGGACGGTAACTTTACTACAAAAATATAATCCTAACTCGAAATAGATATAATTATTAGTTGGGATTAGTCTTGAGACCACAACGAAGGCCATTATATATAAAGAGCATTGTTTTAAATTTTGGAAGAGTCATATTTTAAAAGTTAGTCGATATCCATGCGGGACTGACTTTGCGCTAGACGAATTTAGTTTCGAGTGAACACTATAATACTGATGTTACTATCCGCGCCGCACGATTACAACCGGAAGGTAGTGGACGACTCTTATACCAATTGTTACAAATCTTGAAAGAGTCGCATATTAAAAGATAGCTGTTAAGGTTGAAGAACTCAAGACTTATAAATATCAGACATTAAAATCTCATTCCATCGATATTAATACAAGTCACATACTTAATAATTAGAATCATAACATTACATAATATGAAATTCAACTTTCCACCAACTTTCTGTAACACAGAAAGTATGTTCCCCAAGCTTCACCAAACACACGGCCGGGAAAAAAAGATTATATATAGGGTTTAATGATGACAAAATATTTACTAATTAAATTGTACAATATACTTACCGACACTAAGGCGTTTAATTGAACGTTGAAAGGAAATGTCAAATATTTTATTTCTACGTTTGGTATTCCAACAATTTCATTCCTATCTTTGGTATGTTAATTATATATACGGGGCGTTGTTAATTACTCCATGCCCAAAAGTTCGTTACGTCATTATTAGGTCCATGCACAAGAATGATCAGGGCCTCTTCAGTTCTTCTGAAAAAATTACCATTGTTATCATAGGTTGTTGATAAGGAGTTTCAGCGGAATTCAGAGATAAAGCATGAAACATGAAACATGTGAAAATTCACTCAATAGGAAATAAGAATTAGTAGTAGTATATTTTATTTACCCCCCCTTATTCAAATTAATAGAAAAGTTTCATTTGTAAAACTCACGAATTTTAAGATGTTTACTCTGAAATTAGTGTCTGTTTAATTTATGCATAATTGTGGTAGTAAATTAAGAAGACCATGTATCATTTTATACTAGTGCAAAAAAAAAAAAAACGCTTTTATATATATATATGTATATACTAGAGATAACCCGTGCATAAAGACACAGTGCAACTAATATAATAGTTAAGTACTGTATTCAATATTTTTAAACTGAAAAATCTACAACTGTAGTGAACTCTTAGTTTCATAATAAAACTGAGAGTTCAACCATTAATACAAAAAGATTGATACTCAATCCAGTCATAGTTTTTTAAAGCAAATATTAGTCTGCTACTCATTTACAACTTAAAATTAGTTATTGACAGGTTTGAACAATTAATTAGTTGACGATAACGGACTTAAATTTGTGTAATATAGTGTTTTCGGGTATCCTACACACTTTTTCTTTATTGACAAAACAGAATAAGAAGTTTGACAATATTTATTTGCCTCTAGTATCTCTAACAATCGATCAATATGATCAATGAACAGTATTTTTTTATGAAAAATGGTAGTACTGCAAGTCATTTGGTGGGATCCAATAATGGGAAAAAAAGATCTAAAAATTCAAAAGAAAGACTTTTGCATATATACCCCAAACTATAAAATGAACCCTCTAAATCCAAACAAAAAAGTATTGTCATAACACAAACTAAATCGCATCACCATAACATTTTTTCCTCTATATTTTTTGTGACACCCCCAAATTCAGGTAACAATACCTCAAATTTGGTGCTCACGATCAAATACATACATCACCTCTTAAACAACATATATTACTAAATGCGGAATAAATAAACATAAGTTATTCATTATAAAAGGCTTACTACAGTCCCAAGTCTCAACCTTAATAAAATTACATCATGACGATCCTATTAATATAAACAGGGTTCCATGATTTACAAAATAGGAATAGATGTAAAACCCCGAATTTTATGAAATACAAAATTTAATTTTTCTTCATATATATTTTTTGAAACAGTAAGTGGTTAAATCGATCAAATTAAAAGTTAAGGATGTTATCTGCAAATTTTATTTTGTCGGACAATATTCGCTTTGTCGGGGAATATTCGTTTGGTCGGGGAATATTCGTGTCGTACGACGGCGCCAAATAACAAATTATTGGTGGACCCCACAACGGAATATTTGTCGGATATAGAAAACGACAGAAATAACCTTTTTAAATAAAAATAGTCAACGGAACTGTTAAAATACCGGTGATAAAAGAATAGTAGCATACGGTAGTTTTTGGTATTTTCTGTAGCACACGGTACTCTACAGTAACACACGGTATTGCATAGTGTCTCATATTATTGGTCTGATAATTGACACCGTAACTGTTACGCATCATTTCATCGATAATTGTCACTGCATAATATTTTATATTATCAATTCAATAATTGTTGTTACACAGTATTTTGCATTATTGATTTAATAATTGTCATTACACAGTATTTTATATCATTGAGTCAATAATTGTTGCTGCACTGTTTTTAAAATTATTGAACCTAATAATTGTCACAGTAACATATGCACAGTAATTCACATTATTGAATCAATAATTGTCATTACACAGTAACGTATGCTTTCTTTTACATTATTGTTATCTCTATTATGATGTTATTTAAACAGTTGTATTTCATTAATTTATTGACTTGATATCTAAGAGCTAACTATACTGTATTTATAACAATTAGTCATAATAATTGAATTGATAAAGTTATTTGTTTATAATATAAAGTTAGGTGATTATTAGGTGATATGAAATGAATAGTGTAGATTAAAGTGTGAATTATTGTTGAATAATTGGATTGATTTGTTTATAATATAAAGTTAGGTGATTATTAGGTAATATGAAATGAATGGTGTAGATTAAAGTGTGAATTATTATTGAATAATTGAATTGATTTGTTTATAATATAAAGTTAGGTGATTATTAGGTAATATGAAATGAATGGTGTAGATTAAAGATAATATAAAATTTGAAATGGATGGTGTAGATTAAAAGATGATCTTTAAATGAATGGTTTAGATTAAAGGAATGATAAGATTTTTGGCTATAAATAGAAGCCTTAACTTAAGGATTTTTCATAAACTTCCTTACTTGTTCTTTCTTTCTCTCTCTAAATACTTCTTGTGAAAGTTTTCTCTAAGTGTGCTTAAGTCATCTTGAGTATTTGTGAAGATCTATAAGTGTACGTGTACCGTTCAAGTTAATCAACCTCATCCAGTCACGTGTTAAAGTAAGGGATTATCATTATTTGATTCTCGAAAATAATATTGTTTCTTTCTTACTCATAAGATGTGCCATTTATTTCCATGTATTAAATTGTGGGAATAACCTTACGGCGCGGATTATCGCCTGTTGGTGAATAACCTTTCGTATTCATTCATTATTAATCTCTGAGAATAACCTTACGGCGCGGATTATCGCCTGTTTGGTGAATAACTCTTTGTACTCAAATTCTATTAAATTGTGGGAATAACTTACGGCGCGGATTATCGCCTGTTGGTGAATAACTCATTTGTATTAATTTCCTTCACCTTTTGTTAATCAAACCTGCTACGGTAAGGGATATTATTTTCTTTTATACTCCTAAATCGAAATTTATTATGGAACTATTGCTTCTATAATTCCTGAAAATATTATATGTTCCATAATAGATGAACTTCATTATTTCAACTGAACCTTCCTATTTACGTGAACATTTCTATTGAAGTGTAACCGTTATTCTGAACTGTGGATCTTGAATATCATTTTTAAATTTCACTCCACATCATGTTGACAATTTGGACATTATTTGAATCTGCACAAAGTAAACTTCTGATACTTATTGTTTATCCTGTTTCTTCTGTTCATCATTTGTATCACTGTTATTTGTACTAATCATCAAGAATCAAGCTGTGGTGAATATTTGTGGCCGGGGGCACAGATGTGATATATTTGTTGAACAGATGATAGGTTAAAGGCGATATAATAGGTTAAAGGCGATACATCTGTTCGGTGTCTTTTATGGCACGTGGTGAATGTTCTCTTTGGCCCGTAGTGCAAAGATGAACTGTTGATGTGCATGATTATGATCAGGAACTGTGAATTTATATTATCATGACTAATGGTATTTCAGATGATAAAAGTTGATGATGTTTTTACGAAAAAGAGAAGCGAGTGGACATTATAGTCTGCATTATTCTTCTAATAGATTGCTCATTCCGCTGCTATTATTGATCTAAACATTGTTTAAGAATTTAACTGCAGTTTTTGATATAAACCTTGTAGTCTATTGTATTCTATCAAGAACTCAACTGTTGAAGGCTAATGATAATTTATTCGTCATTATCTTAGTCATGATATTTCTTACTGGGCTATTTGAGCTCACCCTTTCTTTTGTTCCATTGTTTTTCAACAGGAGATGAAAACATAACAGGGTCTAGCCGGGGAATGGAGTGAGGGTCCGAGGAATAGTTATCATAGTCTTCACGTTTTGTAAAATAGTGTGGAAATAATAGTGAAGACTTAGTTGTGTATTATTATACACTGTATTGTTGTACGTTGTGCTTTGTTGTAATAATTTTGTTGTAGTCTTTTGACGACTCAAGTTTGGGCTGTGTGGGCCCAGATTTGGGGGCGTCACAGTTGGCATCAGAGCTTAGGGATATGGTCTTTAATGGAGATCTGGGGTTAGAACTAGGAGGGGAGAGACGAATAGAATCAATCACTAGTGTGTCCTACCTAAATTAGATTTTTTTTATCTAATGAATCGATTTGAGTGTAGGAACATGAAGAGATGATTCAATTTGTTTGAACTAACAATTATTTTGTGACAACAGTTTAGTATGGCATCTGGAAATCAAGAGGTTAACTATGGAATGCCTGAAGCGAATGTAGTCGAGAATCAAGAGGCCCCAAACAATCCTCCTGCCAACTCAGGAAATAATGTTCCTGATAACATGATGAACGATGGATTCTTTAGGAATTTCATGCAGTTCATACAGAATCAAGCAAGAGGAAATCCAGTCAATAATAACGGTAGAAACGCTGGTAATTTGAGGATGGTCACTGTCAAGCAATTTAAAGAATTGGGACCACCTGAATTCCACGGGAAGCCTGACCCACTCAAAGCGGAGGCATGGCTGAAGCAGACGACAAAAATACTTGATGTCTTACAATGCGCTGATGATCAGAAGGTGCCATTTGCCACTTTTATGTTACGAAGTGAGGCGGACCATTGGTGGGAAGCGGTAAAACGTATCCAACCTTCAGCACTCGAAATGTCTTGGACAGAATTCGAAGAACTGTTTAACGAGAAGTATTTTCCAGAAAGCATCCGCCATATGAAAGAGGTGGAATTCATTAAGCTGGAGCAGGGAAACATGACAGTCTCCCAATATGAAGCCAAGTTTGCCGAGTTATCTCGCTTTGCCACCTATCTTGTGGATGACGAAGCACGAATGAGTCGGATGTTCCTAAGAGGTTTGAGATTCAAAATTCGTCAACAACTTAGCTCTCATAAATTTAGTTTGTATTCAGATGTTGTGGATAGGGCTCAAAGGGTGGAGCAAACAGATGAAACATTGCAGCCAAGATTTAATGAGCAACATAGAGAAAGGAATGACAACAACCACAGGAACGAGAACCATCGAGTAGGTAACCAACACTTCGGTGGTAATTCCACATCAAATAACAGAAGAGGAGAATCCAGTGGGAACAATTTCAAAAGAAAGAGATTCCATAATAATTATGGAAGGGCACCAGCACCAGTACCAGCACCAACACTTACCCCAGTTTTAAGGGGAGAAGATCGACCACCAGTGAGATGCTATAGGTGTGGTCAGGAAGGTCACATCAGCCCAAACTGTACACAGCAGTCCAAAAAGTGCTACAGTTGTGGGAAAGAGGGTCATCTTGCGCGGTTTTGTCCTGCCACAAAATCAAGTCCAGCTGCAATGATGATACCAAAAGCTAGCGCGGATAAGGGAAAATCTGTAGTTCAAGGGAGAGCTTTTGTTGTGACATCCCAAATGGCGCGAAACTCGAACGAGGTGATAACCGGTAAGCTATTCATAAATTCTCGTGAAGTCTACGCTTTGTTAGATACTGGCTCTACCCATTCTTTTATCTCACCTGCATGTGCTCAGCGTTTAAACTTAACTCCTGAAAACTTGGACTTTGACTTATCAGTTGAAACCCCATTAGGAGAAATGACCATTACATCTACTGTCTATAAATCTTGCCTAGTTCAAATCAACAACCTCACATTACCTGTTGACCTTATTTCTTTGGAGATGCGTGAATTTGATGTGATTTTAGGAATTGATTGGTTAACTACCCATCATGCTAAAATTGATTGTTTTCATAAGATTATTAGTTTTCATATTCCTAATCAACCTGTCATGCAAATTCAAGCAACGAAACCATTGAAATCTATAACTGTTATTTCTAGCCATAAAGCCATTCGTTTATTGAAAAACGGATGTCAAGCCTTTTTAGCTCATGTCACTGATTTGAACAAAAATACATCAAACTTGAATGATATTCCCATTGTTAATGAGTTTCCTGACGTTTTTCCTGAAGAACTTCCTGGCTTACCCCCAAACCGTGAAATTGAATTTTATATTGATCTTGAACCCGGTACCAAGCCCATTTCCAAAGCTCCATACCGAATGGCTCCCATTGAACTTCAAGAGTTAAAAAACCAACTACAGGAATTGTTGGATACCGGTTTCATTCGTCCGAGTGCATCACCTTGGGGTGCTCCTGTTCTATTTGTAAAGAAGAAAGACGGGAGTATGAGATTGTGCATTGACTACCGAGAATTGAACCATGTCACCATCAAAAACAGGTACCCGTTACCTCGGATTGATGACATGTTTGATCAATTGCAAGGCGCTAAACATTTCTCAAAGATTGATCTCCGTTCTGGATATCATCAGTTAAAGGTTAAAGCTGAGGACATTCCAAAGACTGCTTTCAGAACTCGTTATGGGCATTATGAGTTCTTAGTCATGCCTTTTGGACTAACTAATGCTCCTGCAGCTTTCATGGACATGATGAACCGGATATTCAAGGAACATTTGGATCATTTTGTGGTTGTCTTTATTGATGACATCCTCATATACTCCAAGAGTCGCGAGGATCATGAACAACACCTGAGATTGATACTCCAAAAGCTCCGTGAAAACAAATTATATGTCAAGTTGAAGAAATGTGAGTTCTGGCTTGAGGAGGTCACGTTTCTTGGGCATGTGATTTCTAGTCAAGGAATATCAGTCGATCCTGCGAAGATTGAAACGGTACTAAATTGGGAACAACCCAAGACAGTAACCGAAGTCCGAAGTTTTCTGGGTCTAGCTGGTTATTATCGGAAATTCGTAGAAGGATTTTCTCGAATCGCCACTCCATTAACGCAGCTTACTCGGAAAAGCACAAAATTCATATGGAGCGAGGAATGCGAGAAAAGTTTCCAAGAACTCAAGAGAAAACTGGTTTCAGCTCCTGTTCTGACCATACCATTAGGATCAGGAGAATTTGTTATCTACAGCGATGCTTCTGGCAAAGGTCTAGGCTGTGTCCTTATGCAACATGGAAAGGTTATAGCCTATGCCTCTCGACAACTCAAAGATTATGAGAAAAATTATCCTACTCATGATCTAGAGTTGGCAGCAGTCGTTTTCGCGTTGAAGATCTGGAGACACTACTTGTACGGAGAAAAAGTGGATATATATACGGATCATAAAAGTCTCAAGTATTTCTTCACCCAGAAGGAACTCAACATGCGACAACGACGTTGGCTTGAGCTGTTGAAGGATTATGACCACACAATCCAGTATCACCCAGGAAAGGCGAACGTTGTAGCTGACGCTTTGAGCAGAAAATCTTATGCGAGTACAAGTGCACTGCTGACAACACAAAAGTGTATTTTGTACGACTTGCAAAAGATGGAGATAGATCTAAAGACACCAGGGACCCACTCGAAGATTGCTCACATGCGAGTAGAACCAACTTTAATCGATAAAATTAAAGCTGCTCAAGCTACCGATCCGGAACTGATAAACATGATAAAGAAAGTACAAGAAGGTGCCATTCCCGAAGCAAGAATCGACGAGAAAGGAATACTTCGAGTCAACTCTCGACTCTGTGTTCCTAACGATCCTGAATTAAAGCATAAAATCATGATGGAGGCACACAACACGCCGTTTGCAATCCACCAGGGGGTACCAAGATGTATCGAGATCTTCGACATACATTTTGGTGGAACAATATGAAAAGGGAGATTGCAGAGTTTATCTCAAGGTGCCTAACTTGTCAACGTGTCAAGACAGAGCATCAAGTACCTAAGGGTCCATTACAACCACTTGAGGTTCCCGAATGGAAGTGGGAACACATCAATATGGATTTCGTGACGGGTCTTCCCAAAGTTTCTTAAGGCTTAGATACAATTTGGGTCATCGTAGATAGATTGACCAAATCCGCTCATTTCTTGCCTATACGAGAAAACTTTTCACTTGAACGTCTTGCCGGTATGTACATAAATGAGATCGTGAGATTGCATGGCATGCCAGTTTTCATAGTTTCTGATCGAGATCCTAGATTCACTTCACGTTTTTGGATCAGTTTACAAAAAGCTATGGGCACTGAACTACGTTTTAGTTCTGCATACCATCCTCAAACGGACGGACAATCGGAAAGGACGATCCAGACCCTCGAAGATCTTTTGAGACTTTGTGTATTAGACTTCAAAGGAAGTTGGGATAAGTATTTGCCATTGGTGGAATTTTCTTACAACAACAGTTACCAAGTAAGCATAGGCATGGCTCCATTCGAGGCTTTGTATGGAAGGAAGTGTCGCTCTCCAATATGTTGGAATAAGGTAGGAGAAGCAAAATTGTTGGGACCCGAGTTGGTACGCTTGACGACCGAAAAGATCCAAATGATCCGACAACGAATACAGACCGCACAAGAACGACAAAAGAGTTATACTGATCTTCATCGGAGAGACGAAAGCTTCAACGTCGGAGATCATGTATTCTTACGTGTTTCTCCATGGAAAGGGGTTACGAGATTCGGAAAGAGAGGAAAGCTCAACCCTCGATTTATTGGCCCATTTGAAATCCTCGATCGAATAGGAACTGTAGCCTACAGACTAGCCTTACCACCAAGTATGTCTCGCATCCATAACGTTTTTCACATATCTATGTTACGTAAATATGTGAAGGACCCAAACCACGTCATTAAGTTAGAACCAGACGTTATAGCAGAGGATTTAACATACGAGGAGGTACATGTTAAGATCCTGGATAAGAAGGAGCATATCCTACGCTCAAAGGTTATACCTCAAGTCAAGGTTTTATGGAGGAACCAAGATACTGAGGAAATGACCTGGGAGCTAGAATCTGAGATGAAATCTAAGTATCCTTACCTCTTCGATATGTCAGGTACGTCAATTTCGGGGACGAAATTTCATAAGGAGGGGAGGTTGTAAGACCCCGAATTTTATGAAATACAAAATTTAATTTTTCTTCATATATATTTTTTGAAACAGTAAGTGGTTAAATCGATCAAATTAAAAGTTAAGGATGTTATCTGCAAATTTTATTTTGTCGGACAATATTCGCTTTGTCGGGGAATATTCGTTTGGTCGGGGAATATTCGTGTCGTACGACGGCGCCAAATAACAAATTATTGGTGGACCCCACAACGGAATATTTGTCGGATATAGAAAACGACAGAAATAACCTTTTTAAATAAAAATAGTCAACGGAACTGTTAAACTACCGGTGATAAAAGAATAGTAGCATACGGTAGTTTTTGGTATTTTCTGTAGCACACGGTACTCTACAGTAACACACGGTATTGCATAGTGTCTCATATTATTGGTCTGATAATTGACACCGTAACTGTTACGCATCATTTCATCGATAATTGTCACTGCATAATATTTTATATTATCAATTCAATAATTGTTGTTACACAGTATTTTGCATTATTGATTTAATAATTGTCATTACACAGTATTTTATATCATTGAGTCAATAATTGTTGCTGCACTGTTTTTAAAATTATTGAACCTAATAATTGTCACAGTAACATATGCACAGTAATTCACATTATTGAATCAATAATTGTCATTACACAGTAACGTATGCTTTCTTTTACATTATTGTTATCTCTATTATGATGTTATTTAAACAGTTGTATTTCATTAATTTATTGACTTGATATCTAAGAGCTAACTATACTGTATTTATAACAATTAGTCATAATAATTGAATTGATAAAGTTATTTGTTTATAATATAAAGTTAGGTGATTATTAGGTGATATGAAATGAATAGTGTAGATTAAAGTGTGAATTATTGTTGAATAATTGAATTGATTTGTTTATAATATAAAGTTAGGTGATTATTAGGTAATATGAAATGAATGGTGTAGATTAAAGTGTGAATTATTGTTGAATAATTGAATTGATTTGTTTATAATATAAAGTTAGGTGATTATTAGGTAATATGAAATGAATGGTGTAGATTAAAGATAATATAAAATTTGAAATGGATGGTGTAGATTAAAAGATGATCTTTAAATGAATGGTTTAGATTAAAGGAATGATAAGATTTTTGGCTATAAATAGAAGCCTTAACTTAAGGATTTTTCATAAACTTCCTTACTTGTTCTTTCTTTCTCTCTCTAAATACTTCTTGTGAAAGTTTTCTCTAAGTGTGCTTAAGTCATCTTGAGTATTTGTGAAGATCTATAAGTGTACGTGTACCGTTCAAGTTAATCAACCTCATCCAGTCACGTGTTAAAGTAAGGGATTATCATTATTTGATTCTCGAAAATAATATTGTTTCTTTCTTACTCATAAGATGTGCCATTTATTTCCATGTATTAAATTGTGGGAATAACCTTACGGCGCGGATTATCGCCTGTTGGTGAATAACCTTTCGTATTCATTCATTATTAATCTCTGAGAATAACCTTACGGCGCGGATTATCGCCTGTTTGGTGAATAACTCTTTGTACTCAAATTCTATTAAATTGTGGGAATAACTTACGGCGCGGATTATCGCCTGTTGGTGAATAACTCATTTGTATTAATTTCCTTCACCTTTTGTTAATCAAACCTGCTACGGTAAGGGATATTATTTTCTTTTATACTCCTAAATCGAAATTTATTATGGAACTATTGCTTCTATAATTCCTGAAAATATTATATGTTCCATAATAGATGAACTTCATTATTTCAACTGAACCTTCCTATTTACGTGAACATTTCTATTGAAGTGTAACCGTTATTCTGAACTGTGGATCTTGAATATCATTTTTAAATTTCACTCCACATCATGTTGACAATTTGGACATTATTTGAATCTGCACAAAGTAAACTTCTGATACTTATTGTTTATCCTGTTTCTTCTGTTCATCATTTGTATCACTGTTATTTGTACTAATCATCAAGAATCAAGCTGTGGTGAATATTTGTGGCCGGGGGCACAGATGTGATATATTTGTTGAACAGATGATAGGTTAAAGGCGATATAATAGGTTAAAGGCGATACATCTGTTCGGTGTCTTTTATGGCACGTGGTGAATGTTCTCTTTGGCCCGTAGTGCAAAGATGAACTGTTGATGTGCATGATTATGATCAGGAACTGTGAATTTATATTATCATGACTAATGGTATTTCAGATGATAAAAGTTGATGATGTTTTTACGAAAAAGAGAAGCGAGTGGACATTATAGTCTGCATTATTCTTCTAATAGATTGCTCATTCCGCTGCTATTATTGATCTAAACATTGTTTAAGAATTTAACTGCAGTTTTTGATATAAACCTTGTAGTCTATTGTATTCTATCAAGAACTCAACTGTTGAAGGCTAATGATAATTTATTCGTCATTATCTTAGTCATGATATTTCTTACTGGGCTATTTGAGCTCACCCTTTCTTTTGTTCCATTGTTTTTCAACAGGAGATGAAAACATAACAGGGTCTAGCCGGGGAATGGAGTGAGGGTCCGAGGAATAGTTATCATAATCTTCACGTTTTGTAAAATAGTGTGGCAATAATAGTGAAGACTTAGTTGTGTATTATTATACACTGTATTGTTGTACGTTGTGCTTTGTTGTAATAATTTTGTTGTAGTCTTTTGACGACTCAAGTTTGGGCTGTGTGGGCCCAGATTTGGGGGCGTCACAATAGAAATATTTAAACTATTCTTAAAGCTTGCCCTTGCCTTTGTCCTTCTTGGAATGCTCAGGTCTAACTGCAATTAGTTCATGATATATATAGCAAGAGTGAGCAACTAATATGCTCAGCAAATTTTAAAATAATACAAACATATCATGAATAACTGCAAATAAAGTGAAAACTCAACAATTTATAGAAGTTATTGAAATGACTGATAAGATAATCAAAATCCAAACGAAGGAATGAAAGATGATTATTTACTGCTGAGTGGTCCAACCGACTCTGAACGTTTCCAAGAAAACAACCTTCCAACTATTCTTTTATAAATCAGACTATACTCGAGTGGATCAGCCTCTTGTACAACATGTATATGCATAACATTAAACTCTGACCATGTCGAACTATAACACTTTTAATTCCCCATTTAGGGTTTGTTCTCTCAGTACAAGACTTCCACACCATCAACTAGTTTGAAATAACTTTTAAAAATATTTACTTTATATGTCCAGCCGAAACAAATGGCGTAGACCCATTTGTTGAACAGTTCATGAAATAAAGATCTTTAAATAATTTACTTGTTCAATGATAGAACATATTTTTCAAATGCATCAATGTGCGAATATCAATACTGGCATTTACATGGAATAATTAACGATAAATTAAACTATTTGACATGCTCAAAAATAATAGTTCGAATTTATTTTATTTACATGTGAAATAATAATAACGATAGAGAATGAAACATCAAACATGTGAAAATTCACTCAATAGGAAATAAGAATTAGTAGTAGTATATTTTATTTACCCCCTTATTCTAATTAATAGAAAAGTTTCATTTGTAAAACTCACGAATTTTAAGATATTTACTCTTAAATTAGTGTCTGTTTAATTTATACATAATTGTGGTAGTAAATTGAGAAGACCATGTATCATTTTATACTAGTGGAAAAAAAAAAGAAAAAAACGCTTTCACACACACACACATATAATTAGAGAATGATTTTTTTTTTTTGTGAAATGAAGGGAGTATTCTTTATGTTTTTTTTACCGCATACCTTTCGACTATTACTGTGTGTGTGTGTGTGTATATATATATATATATATATTATAATTTTATATGTATGTGTGTTTTAAATAGATATTTATATTAATACTATACTTTTGGACCCAAGAGAAAAAAAAATAAGGTTGAGGTCATACCTGATTGATGAAAATAATGAATATGCCCAATTTCATGTCTAATGAATAGATTGATATTTTGAGTGACTGACAATAACCAAACTTTATTGTTAATTGACATTTGCCAATGAGATATTAATTTGATAGTTAAAATTGAGATTCGAATTCTGATTTAATTTCATTAATGTTAGGTGGTATATGTGTGAAATTGTTATTTTTTTTATTGTGAAATTAGTGATTATTTTAAATTTTTGAATCACAAAATTAATCTTTATGCCTGCTTAGAGCACGAATTTCATAGAACCATGTGTAATAATATCTTTATTCTAAAATATAAGAGTCGTTTTTATTTTTATGTCTCCATTCTATAGTCCATATATATTATTATGTACCTGTAGTTTGTTGAGCCAATCAAAGCTCATCATTTCTGACTTTACAATGCGAAGGTTGGTGCCATTGACCGACGAGTCATTGACCCACGTCCACGGTCAATTTTACCAACTCAAACAAATAGCTTGGTAAAACATACATTCCAAATTCCAATACCAATTTCTTATGTGTGTCAACTTAATTGTAATGCAACATTAAATAGTAATACCATATTTATTTGCAACAAAAATTTTAAACTTAAATAATTTAAATTTTATGAATTCAACATATACTTCAATTAATTCAAAATAAAAAAAGTTAAGTAAAGTTTAACCTTTCGATAAGTACATTTTTAGTATCTAACTTTAACTCAGAAATTCACATTTATCAAAGTTTGTTTTTTATGAATTCATAAATCATTCCGTTACGTATCTTCAATTTTTTTAAATACAAATTTAACGACACAAATATTAGTGACAAAGTAAAATTCTTAGCAAATAATAGCGACACAATAATTTTTTTTGCAATAATTAGATTGTTGAAAGTGTTATCAAATATAATATTTGTCTCACTAAATATGTATTCAAAAAAATTAGAGCCTAGGCAATTTTTTATTTTTTAATAAATGCAGAACTGAACTTGAATGTGCTGGCAATATCTTTTGTTAGATAAAATTACTCCCTCAATTCCTTTTTATTTATCTTTTTAAAGAGCAATTTTTGTTTCTTTTTATTTGTCATTTGTAAATTTCAAGAAAATATTAAATGTTTAATTTTTCAAATTATCCTTTATGATTAAATGCTAATTTATTTCTCTCTCATCTTTCTAATAAATTTTAAAAGTTTAGTATTAAAATTTTATGCTCAATTTAATTTATTAGACAAAATATTAATTATATTTTTTAATTTATATGTATAACATTAAAACTGAGAATTTAAAAGTCATTGGTATTTGTGGGGATGAATACGTGTAATGCACTAGAACTAATTCCATTGGTCAGAGTTCTCAAGATCACTTTTTCTATACCTCTTTTTTTTTAAATTTAGAGATATATTTATAAAATAAATTTTAATTTTAATTTATTTTCTTAACATTATATAAAAATATTGACATGGTAATAATTAATAAATTAAAAAGAAAAATAACAATATGTCAAAAATCTAATATTATCTTAAATTTTAAAAAATATATTTATAAATTTTAAAATGAAAAAAATATATATACTTTTAATTTCAAAAAATATGGAATAAATAAATTGTTAATAAATACACATAGATACTCCTTAGTAGGCTTAGTAAGTTTGGTTTCGTAAATTTATTTCGATAATAAATAACAAAGTACATGATCTTCTTTTATGGACAATCATGCCACTCCGTCTTGTAGTAGTACTACTACCATTTTAAATCACAATCTCCAAAAATATTTGTCAACAAATTAAATGTTCTTGCGAGTAGTTAAGTATTAAAAAAGGGCAAAAAAGAAATTAGCATCGTTGAATCGCTTTATTAAATGAGTTATCAAGAAGCAGGCTGGTCAACCGATATTAGCTAGTCAGCCTAACTTTCCCAAAAATGAGGTTTTATCATTAGAATCTGATAATTAGCTGCTACATTGATATATATATATATATATGCTCAGCTAGTTGGAGCCTTACGAAATTATTAGCATGGGCCTTACTAAATCAAGGACTTAATTACAAAGAGGTTGATGGTTCCATTTTTTACATACGAATGAGATAATATATTCAAAATTGTGAATAGCTAGTTCGAGTAAAAATTAAAATAAAAAGATATACTCCCTCTCTGTGTTCAAAAATATGTTCTCAAGTACAATATATTTTATTTATAAAAAATACTTAAACATTCATAACTCAAAAATAAAATATGCATAAGATTAATTTTACTTTTAAAAGTATACTTAAGTAGGATTTACTAGATTTTATATATATAAAAAAATTATTAGTGTACTTGTATAAAATCTACTATGAATAAAATTAGTTCTTATTTATACTAGCCCTTCTATTTTTTTTTTATTAAACTATCCAAAAAATTGAAATACATTAAAATTATAATCTAATACAAAAGATGAAAAAATTATAATAAAAAAATTGAAATAATAATTTTTTCTAACAAAATAACAAATAATTAATTAAAATAAAAATATTAATTCTTTCAAATAAAATAACAGATAATTAATTAAAAAAAATCAATCGTAACAGCATCAACTTCTACTTTAATTCTCTTAAAATTTGTGAAATCTATATTTTAGGAGTAATAATTTTCACACATAAATTCCCCACCAACCACTTTTTTGTCTTCCCTCATTAGTGATATCATCACAAGCCATCGGAGTTAGAAATTGTTGTTCATACTATGTCCACGTAGGCATAGATCTGAACCTTCCATAAAAATAAAATCAAGGGTCCAAATTACTCTCCAACTAACCCCCATTTGGCCGTCTGTCACTACCCTTCCCCCTTTTCTCTTAATCCCACCTACCAAAAAACAAAAACTTTTATACGCGTACTCTGTATCCCCCCTTCTATATAAACCACTTGTCTTGGCTACCACAACTCAAGAACTTGGTACACAATACATCCAACGTCCATAATACACATTCCTCTCTCTTATACATAGCTAGTATATGTAATAGTTGCCAACTATATTCATAAACTGAAATGGAGTGCGTTGAAAATGGGCATCAAAACGGGACAGCTACGGAATTATGCCTGCAGAAAGATCCATTGAGCTGGGGAGTGGCCGCTGAGGCACTAAAGGGTAGCCATTTGGATGAAGTGAAGCGTATGGTGGCCGAGTTTCGGAAGCCGGTGGTGCGTCTAGGCGGCGAGACACTGACTATATCTCAGGTGGCGGCTATCTCCGCCAGGGATAACAGCGGCGTCAAGGTGGAGCTTTCGGAGGCGGCGAGGGCCGGTGTGAAGGCCAGTAGTGATTGGGTGATGGAGAGCATGAACAAAGGGACAGATAGTTATGGTGTCACTACTGGTTTTGGTGCAACTTCTCATAGGAGGACTAAACAAGGTGGCGCTCTTCAAAAGGAGCTTATTAGGTACAACCAAACTCCGATCTTTTGTTTAATAATAACATTTTTGTTTTAGTAAAATATATTTGTTTTAATGTTTTCTTTAGCAGTAGCATGTTGAGATATTTAAATTGACTTTTTATTTTTATTTTTTAAGAATCTATACTATTACTCTATTCGTCCTTTTTTATTTGGTTTTTTAAAGTTATGTACGTAAATTAAGAAATATAATTAATATTTTATTCGTTTGATTAAATTGAGTATAAAATTTTATTATTAACCTTTTAAAATTTACTGAAAAGATCAGAGAAAAATAAATTAACCTTTAATTATAAAGGATAATATGAAAAATAAAGTATTTAATATTTTTTTAAAATTTAATTTAATTTTTTTAAAAAAAAGCATGTAAAGGAATGGAGGTAGCACAATTTAGTAAATCTAGGGTACATTCAATTCTAGGACCTAAGGGGAGTATGAGAAAGGGGGTAAGGGGAGTATGACAAAGGGGGCAAGAGTGAGAATAAGGGACATAGGAAAAATTTATTTTTAATATCTTCTGTACATGTTGAAATCTAACCTTAATGCTAAGGATAGACTCGAATCCTTGCACAGTTAAAAGAGAGAACTTTGTCACTTGAGTATCACATTTGATCTAAATTAACTTAAAGTTCTTAATTTGTGGTTTCTAGGAAGAATATAATTCGGTACATTGAAATTTGTTCCATTAATACTCCCTCCATTTTATTTAAATATTATAAATCATTGTTTGATCGCACTCGCATGCTAAAACTCCCACCACAAAAAAAGTCAAATTTGATTTATTTTTTTATAAATAATTTAAGATATTCTAAAATTTAAAATTAGTATAAATTTATTTAATGCAATATGAGATTCAAGAAGTTGAGAATCACTCGGTTGTATCAAATCCTCCGAGTTAGAACGACTAGTAGAAGAGTTTTGCCAGGTGGGTTCAACATGAAGGCGACATAGATTTTGATTTTTGACAGTTCAATTATTAATCGCTTGTCTTTTCAGAATCATAAAATAAAAATCTATCAAGTCTTTTAATAAATAAAAGTAGTATTGGCTCATTTCTTATTATTTTTACCCAAAAAGGAATAAATAAATAAAGGGATCTACATAATTTTCTTTCATCTTATATTCAATATTCCATTTGAAATGGTAGGTTTAAAAATATCAAATAATAAAAAATTGACAACCAATAGATTAACTAACACTCTGACTATTGTGCTGGGCACCCTTTTTCCTGGAAAGAACGTGATGAAATTTCTTATGATACCTTACCACCTACCCCGTGAAAAAAAATTGGCGATAAATTTGGCCGATGATTAATATTGACTTAATCCTGGTCAAGAGTTGGGACATAAATTAATTAATGTTTTTTTCATTTAATAATAATACTGCTTGGTTAATTTAGGAGTTTTTGTTTACAATTTTAAGTCTTTACACCTGTTGGCTGTTGCTAATCTAGATAAATAATTATGGTGCGACAGGTTTTTGAATGCTGGAATTTTTGGTAATGGAACAGAAACTGCTCACACATTACCACACTCGGCAACAAGAGCAGCCATGCTAGTGAGAATAAACACACTCCTCCAAGGCTACTCGGGCATCCGATTCGAAATCCTGGAAGCCATCACCAAATTCCTCAACCACAACGTTACTCCGTGTTTGCCCCTCCGTGGTACAATCACCGCTTCCGGTGATCTTGTCCCCTTATCCTACATTGCTGGACTTCTGACCGGCCGCCCCAATTCCAAGGCAGTTGGGCCCACTGGAGTAACCCTTAGCCCTGAGGAAGCGTTTAGCTTAGCCGGAGTCCAGGGTGGATTTTTTGAATTACAGCCAAAAGAAGGCCTTGCACTTGTTAATGGCACAGCTGTTGGTTCTGGCATGGCCTCAATGGTACTTTTTGAGGCTAATATACTAGCCTTGTTATCTGAAGTTTTGTCTGCAATTTTTGCGGAAGTTATGCAAGGGAAGCCCGAATTCACTGACCATTTGACACATAAATTGAAACATCATCCGGGACAAATTGAGGCAGCTGCTATAATGGAACACATTTTGGATGGAAGCTCTTATGTTAAGGCTGCCCAAACGCTACATGAAATGGACCCCTTGCAGAAACCAAAACAAGACCGCTACGCCCTTAGAACATCGCCCCAATGGCTTGGTCCCCAGATCGAAGTGATTCGTTCATCCACAAAAATGATCGAAAGAGAGATAAATTCTGTCAACGATAACCCATTGATCGATGTCTCGAGGAACAAGGCCTTACACGGTGGCAACTTCCAAGGTACCCCAATTGGAGTGTCAATGGACAATACTCGTTTGGCTATTGCAGCAATAGGTAAACTCATGTTTGCCCAATTCTCGGAACTTGTCAATGATTTTTACAACAATGGGTTGCCATCTAATCTCTCTGGAGGGCGAAATCCGAGCTTAGATTATGGTTTCAAGGGGGCTGAAATTGCAATGGCTTCTTATTGCTCTGAACTCCAATTTTTAGGCAATCCAGTTACTAACCATGTCCAAAGTGCTGAACAACATAATCAAGATGTGAACTCACTGGGCTTAATATCTTCAAGAAAAACAGCCGAAGCAGTTGAAATCTTGAAGCTCATGTCCACAACATTTTTAGTAGGCCTCTGCCAAGCTATAGACTTGAGGCATTTGGAGGAGAATTTGAAACTTACTGTCAAAAACACCGTAAGCCAAGTAGCTAAGCGAGTCTTGACAATGGGTGTTGACGGTGAGCTCCATCCATCGAGGTTTTGTGAGAAGGATTTGCTGAGAGTTGTGGACAGAGAGTACATTTTTGCATACATTGATGACCCCTGCAGTGCAGCCTACCCATTGATGCAAAAACTAAGGCAAGTTCTAGTTGAGCACGCGCTGAAAAATGGCGATAGTGAGAAGAGCTCGAGCACTTCAATCTTCCAAAAGATTGCAACTTTTGAGGATGAACTGAAGACCCTTTTGCCTAAAGAGGTTGAAAGTGCTAGAGCTATGCTTGAGAGTGGGAATCCGGTTATTCCTAACCGGATTAAGGAGTGCCGGTCTTATCCATTGTACAAGTTTGTCAGGGAAGAATTGGGAACATTATATCTTACCGGTGAGAAGGTCCGGTCACCAGGGGAGGAATTTGACAAGGTGTTTATAGCAATGAGCAAAGGAGAGATAATTGATCCATTGTTGGAGTGTCTCGAGGGTTGGAATGGTGCTCCTCTTCCCATCTCTTAGTTGGACAATTTTGTTTTTCAATGTTTTAATTCTGTTATTTTTTGTTTCTTGGTTTTAATGTTCAAAAGTAAATGTTTGTATGATTCAATTGAATGATGTAACACTCCTCTGCACCAATAATATATTGAATTTTATCACCACATGAAATGGGTAATTATCAATTTCTGATTCTTTTTTTATTCTCAATTCTCCAGCCAAATTTTGCTAAAAAGTGGACTAGAAGTATTCTCTTTACCAGAAAAGAGTACATAAAAGCATTTTCTAATCTTTCTTTTGATAAATTAAGAGCATAAATGTGACATGAACAAGTCAAATTGACCATGCCTTCAGTTTTCCCAAGATCCAAAGAAAATATTTTTGGAACTCACAGTTTTAGCTAATGCACTAACTTGAACCGTGTTAAATAAGCTCACTTGACTGTTTGGTTGTATACTGGTATGAGATTGGATTCAAATTTTACTGGGTTCAACTTGATCCTACTTCGAAGCTCTCAATTTATCCGCTCTGAGATGAGATGTATATATCGAGTATTGACCATGTAAAACCATTTTTGTCGTCATAAAATACTTCTGCGAATTACTAGAAAGGCAATCTAGTACTTCCTCTGTTTAGAATGGGTACGTATTATACTTTTCAATTTTCATTTTGAGCTATTCCAAAATATTTATCACTTGTAATTTCAGTACACATAATTTATATTAATGATATTACACTAAAAATAATGAATTTTATCGTTTAATTTCATTTGCAATTTTAAGTTATATTACTATTTGATAAGTGTCTTTAGTATGTACATGTTTTCTAATTTTTTTTTTAATTTATTCGATTGTAAACGAATTACATGTATGATAGAGTCGAGAAATATCTATCTCATCAAAAAATAAAATCTGAATTATGAACTCTTATGGTATAACTAAAAAAAATATAGTAATTAGAAAACAAATATCGGAGACAAATATCATATACTGTATGTAATTAGCATAGATAAAATCGTTATCACCGTAAATAAAAATAACTTAATGAACAAATAATAGATTAATGATAACAAAAAAGTTTGCATAAACGAGTGAGGAGGACCACCTTATTCTTCACATGCTCGGTCGAAGGAAAAATTATTAGGTGTACTTGAAGTAAATAAATAATTTATTCCAACTTTTCACAACACTATAAGATCCTCAAGTGGTGGGT